>WOAB01000001.1:0-2400000 GCA_027886185.1 Rheum nobile
GCTCTTGCTTATCATTCCACATTTCCTTTGATTATCAATTGCTTGATTGTTAATTAAAATGGAGTGAAGTATTGTTTTCGTTTGGAAACAGATTTTATAAAATGATGTGATTAAAATATGATATTATAATAGGTTGTATATATTGCTAGAAACAACGCTATTATACATGTTGTTACCATGATGGTATTGGTGTGGATTATTGTGTGAATTTAACTGTGTAGTTAGAACGAGTATTCGTAGAAACGCTATGCACCTTGCAAGGTCTAGTCGTTTCTTTATAACTGGTATTAGGAGGATTTTGCCCTAGTACTATCTGGTCATGACTGTACCCTTATTCAGGGTAGGTGCACACAGGTGGTGTCAACAATCGGGATTTATTCCCAAGATATCTCTCGTAATGAGATGATATACCCTAAAAGCTTTAACATAAATGTGCATTTTGCCATTAAATAAGATAAGTGCAGTTATGCACATAATTAATGAACCTTCGGGCGAGAAGTACAACTTGGAACCCGCCCGGACTTCGGTTAGAGTAAGTCCTCTTTCCAATCTAGATTCGCATTGCGCGGTGAGGTTGGTCGTGGACCCAAATGATCAAGTCGTTTTAAAAGCTTGTGTGAAACTATAACGTTCCCAAACACTTGTCATACTTTCCGAGAGACTCATTTTCTTTTGGAGTCTTCTCTTCATATGTTTCCCATAAGACTCAATCTTTTGGAGTCTTCTCTTGATCATACCTCTTCTTACGTTTCCGTAGAAGTGTTGAGGTTCACCGTCGTCATCGGATATTACTCGAGAAGCGACGGGTGTAACCTAATACGACTACTTAGAACCTTTTCTAATTTACCCTTGCATAGTCTTTCATTAGACTAACCAACCGGTTATTTTCCTTTGCATGGTTGGCTGGTGTCATCCGTCTCATACGGCATGATGCGACCATGCCCTCCATTACAGCCATAGAGGAAGAAGAAGCCATGAGTCTGCGCTCAGAAGGGTTAGTGGGAAGACCGCGTTCCAATGCCAAGCAATGCTTCATCGCGTGCCTCAGCGCTAGCCTATGCAAGCCATCACCAAAGAACGCATCTTCTTTCAAGCGACTCCATCCAAGTACGAAGACCGCGATCGTCGCCATACTCCTCGCATCTGGTACAGAGACCGCGATCTCCTTCAAGCATCTCCAGCCAAGCCCCGAGATCGCGTTCTATCTTAAGATCCTCTCCCAACATCCATTGAATGCGATCTTTTGAATTGATTGCAATATTCCGAGTCCCGCTATGTACTATAAAAGGTCATCTCGACCTTCTTTACTAGGTTACGTCTAATTTGAATCAAAGCTTAAGTTTGAGAGCACATCGCCTCCTTCCTTTGATTGGACGTCAAACACATCTCTATCTTCTCATCTCCTTTACTCCGCCGTCGACGCTACGACAACCGCTTGATTCCTCAAGCCAAGTCTTCCTTCGCATCTCCCTTCACTCCGTTGCCGGCGCTACGGCCCAAGACTTGTCTTTTCAAGTCATCTATCCCCTCCAACAATCGCTTCCGCCATCGCCATACCACCATCAACCATCGCGTTCACCAACTCACATGAGTCCCAAATACCGCGTTCCACTCATCCAACCACAGAAACAATCCGTGCGACTTCCCACCAAGATCATCGATCCAACATTCACAAGCAGGAACGTATCAACTGGCATCAGAGCCTTTGATCTTGTAAGTCGCTTGTCAAGTCTCATTTGTTCACAATTTTTTCTTCTCCATCATCTTGCTTCCGCCATTGTCACAAGAATTTTTCTCTCTTCAAACACATGCTTGTCTAATCGGTTTCTATAAGAGAATCTCTTGGCCGATAATTGCTTGATCCATGTGCGAAAATAGAGTGATTTGTGTGCATGAAATCTACGTAATTGATTGCTTGATTTCCTTAATTAATTGCTTAAATTTTGCAAACATATCTTGCCATATTTTCTTGTGTTGACCGCCATAAATCTGCATTAAATCTTCTCTCTCCTATCGCATAAATCTCGCGATTTCTTTCCATAAGTTACTTAGCCGTTTATTTTTATTTTGTTTCATTTAATTCTTATCCGATCTTCAATCAAAGACTAAGATCTCGGATTTGAATTTCAAATTCAAAAAAAGAAGAAGTCAAAGTCGCATTTCAAAAAAAAAAAGAACGCGGCATTCAAAAACAAAAAGAGAAGGAAAGCCAAAATAAGGCAACCTTCTTTCCCCCTCTCGGCTAGGCTCATCTTCTTCATCTCTCAACCGTCTAGGTTAACACCTTGAAGGTTGGTTCTTGTGTTTTTGTGTTGTTTACGTAAGAGGTTAAGACTTTATTCAATTGGTTTCGTTTGGATTTGTGCTTGCATATCACACTTGTTTTGCTTGCCTTAAGCCGCCCTCACGGCCAAAAGAACGCGCCCTCCTACGTGAACACTTGTTACTTGCTCGTTGCTTGCTTGATCTTTGGTTGTGTTGTCTTTTGTTCATTTTTACTCGCGATGTCTGGTTACATTGTCTTAGGAAAGGAGTACACGCCAAACACACCCTTGGTGCCATGACAAGATCAACAAAATGAAGCCCCCTGTCTAGAGCTCTCCACGCCACAACGCGAGATACAGGAGTTACGGAGCCAACTTGCTCAACTCCAAGCCATACAGGAGTTACGACGCCAAGTTGTTCAACGCGATGAACCACCCTCCACGCCGCAAGATAACAGATCGCGCCACAACGCGTGACAAGCTACTACACCGCGACGCCCAAGTGGACACCCACGGCGCGAAGAACATCGCGTGAGGACACCTGCCACAACACCCATCACGTACGACGTCCGTGACCACCTTGGCCACCAGAGTGCGCGCACACCGCGCTATGACTCCTATGGCTACACGATGCCAACGATCCATCATGCCTTTGAGGAGTTCTACGATGAGGAATTTGAGGACTCATGTATGACCAATTCCGGCTCTTATCACCCCTATCTTAGTGATCCTTTTGAGTTGCAGGATCGGCCCGCGGACTGGATTCCGCCACCACGGCTCAAGGTCCAATCCCACCAGTCATTCCAGGCCAACATGGAACATGACACACGCGGCCAGCGCCGCGAAGAAAGGACGTGCGACTATCGTCAACGCGGCGAGGGAGATGCCCACCCGCGACAGCGACGCCGCGCCGATTCCAATGCGCACCAACCAGCTATGATCGCGCACCGCTACCAACACCATGAAGTAGAGGTGCCCCACCAGCTCAACCGCCGCGAGCACTCATCTTGGCAACATCAAGGCCAACGCAGGTATGAGTCTAACACTAGTCCCTCCATTACTACTGATGTGCGTGTTCAAGTCTCAGGATCCACTGCGTACAACCAAGACCGTGACTCCAAGCTCGCGATGCCCAATTGCACGGCCTCTTGCACGACCGCGCCAACGGCCCCCTACCAGGGCTATGATCGCAAAGATGACATTGAAGGCTTCAAGTGTGGAGTACGCAGTCACTACCAAAGGGATTGTGCAAACAAGAAGCAAGTCCTCTTCTCCACTGTTGCTGCGGAAGATGAGTCTTACGAGGAGAAGACCCCGCTTGAGACAATAGAAGGATTCAACGACGACAACGAGGAGGCCGACGCGTGTGGGGCTACCGCGATCTATGCAGGCACACCATTGAGCCTCGTCACGCGGCTCATTCTCAACGTCAAGGAAGGCAACCTTGTCGACCAGCGCGAGACTCTCGTACACACGCATTGCATGGTTAATACCGCGTCGATAAGTGTCATCATCGATGATGGAAGCTGCTTAAACATCAACAATGAGAAGGTGGTCAACCCTCTCAGCCTGCCACCCACACTTTACCCATAACCATATGACCTACAAGGGATATCTTCAAGCTCAGGTAACACTGTATCACGGCAGTGTCTTATACCCTTTTCCATTGGTCGCTACCATGACCCCATTTTATGTGATGTGATTGCAATGGACGCCACACATCTCTTGCTTGGGCGTCCATGGCAGTCCGATCGTCGCATACTTCACGATGGGTATCTAAACACCTATGTGTTTACCTACCACGGGAAGCGCGTGACTCTCTTACCAATGTCTCCACATGAGATTTTACAGGAGCAGGTGGAGCGAGATCGCCACAAGGCTTTGCAATCGACAAAGACCGTGTCCACAACACCGCGAGCCCACCCTATATCTGGCGCGTCTTTAACGACCCCAAACCCTGGCGAACGAAGGACGCGTCCTCCACCAGGCCACCACAACGCTTCCCATAACGACACGCCCAAGGATAGCAGGCGTTGTAGAGACAATGGGAGTACCGCACCACCGAGCACTGCGTTGAAGGGCAGTTGTGAGCACCATGTGCTTCTCGCCTGACCATGGGACTTCACTGCCCGTTTGAACAGCAAAGTGCCTTCTTCCCTGTTCGTGCCAACTCCAAGCTTGCACTGCGCACACATCGGCGCACCTTGGCCCCCAGCTTTCGTCGCATTGCAAGCGAAGTTCACCGCGGAATTGACAGAGGCGCCTCCAAACGCCGTACCACCCTTGTGTAGCCTTCCACAAACAATCAACTGGGTGAATGGGGCCTATCTGCCACACCGCGGCCGCTGTCGATTCGTGTTCGAGACCGGAGACCTCCATTGGGTGCACTTGCACGAGTATGTGGAGTACAAGATCGATGTTGGTGAAGCGGGGACGCTTCACAGCCAAGTGGGGGAGGGTGATGCAACCCTACCCTCTATTACAGCCATAGAGGAAGAAGAAGCTATGAGCCTGCACTCAGAAGGGTTAGTGGGAAGACCGTGTTCCAATGCCAAGCAATGCTTCATTGCGTGCCTCAGCGCTAGCCTATGCAAGCCATCACCAAAGAACGTGTCTTCTTTCAAGCGACTCCATCCAAGTACGAAGACCACGATCGTCGCCATACTCCTCGCATCTGGTACAGAGACCGCGATCTCCTTCAAGCGTCTCCAGCCAAGCCCCGAGATCGCGTTCTATCTCAAGATCCTCTCCCAACATCCATTGAACACAATCTTTTGAATTGATTGCAATATTCTGAACATTAATTATTTTAGTTATTTGTTTTGGGGCGTGTGTTCCACGCGTGTCGCGTGGGCTGGACCATTAAGCGAGACTCGGCCCATACGAGTCCCGCTATGTACTATAAAAGGTCATCTCGACCTTCTTTACTAGGTTACGTCTAATTTGAATCAAAGCTTAAGTTTGAGAGCACATCGCCTCCTTCCTTTGATTGGACGTCAAACACATCTCTATCTTCTCATCTCCTTCACTCTGCCGCCGACGCTACGAAAACCGCTTGATTCCTCAAGCCAAGTCTTCCTTCGTATCTCCCTTCACTCTGCTGCCGATGCTACGGCCCAAGACTTGTCTTTTCAAGTCATCTATCCCCTCCAACAATCGCTTCCGCCATCGCCATACCACCATCAACCATCGCGTTCACCAACTCACACGAGTCCCAAATACTGCGTTCCACTCATCCAACCACAGAAACAACCCGCGCGACTTCCTACCAAGATCATCGATCCGGCATTCACAAGCAGGAACGCATCACGGCACATCAGGTAAACGTCCCTTTCCATGAAGGCCAGAATACGACGATAAGGGCAGATGATGTTTTATAGAGTTTTCCAAGGTTGAAGATCCTAGGCGTGTGATCGCTCAGATCAAGACCCTACGTGGCATCTATTAATTTTCAAGTCTTCCGCTGTGTTAAACAATTTTCTGTATTTGGTTTGTATTTGGTTTCGAACAGTTGTAAACCATGACATTGTTTTGAATAATATTTGATAATATTTATGATATATAATATAGTTTGTGTTATTATATGGTTGTTATAAAATGATTTAGCCTTGGGTGACCCCAGACGTGTATTCTAAGGTCACTGGCGGTAATACTTTAAAAGGATTATTTGAGGGTGTTACAAAGACTTTTTGAACAATCAATGCTCATTTTTTTACCCTTCAATGTTAATTGTGTTTCACCTTTTACCTTCCATCAATTTTGACAATTAAAAAAATTTACATCTAATCTATGACGGTTGTATGCTTGATTGCTTGGCCTTTAATCCAACTATATTTTATTTAAACTCAATTTTGATTACCAATTAATACTCAAATTACGTTACTAATTTTTTACGTTACTTATTTTGCCGGTCATATGTTAATTTCAATCACAATACCTACAGATTCATATTCCAAAACTATTCTAAATCAAACGTCTATTAATATTCCGAACATAACACTTATCTATATAATTGATATTGCATAGGAGGGGATAGAACACAAGCAACAAACATGGCACGCACAATCAACTTTTTATTACTATTATCATCATCAATTAGTATCGAAGTGAAATTGTAACACCCCCAGGTCAGTGGTGCTACAGTGCCATAGTCCCGAAGGACTATAAGGCGAGTGAAATAAAAATTTGCAAAACATATCCCATACATAGAATATACCAAAAGCAGCACAGCGGAAAAACCTGTAAAACTTGTCCAGAGTTTGAAACCATAATCAATCTTAACATAGAGAAATACAACCATTTACAAACCAACAACCAAAAACCAAAACCAATACAAGTTCGACCACTTCAAGATTCAAAACCAAAACGACACATACAACCAAGTCAAAGTCCCAAACCAAAAGTAGAGTTCTCGACTCCAAACCGACGGTGATCAGGACCCTCCTTGCTGGCGCTAAATCTGCAAAGCCTGATTGACTGGGGGACCCGATACCCCAGCCAACCGCGGCACGTAAACCGAAGTTGGTCAGTCTTTTGAAAGACTGGCAAGACTCCTCAAGCCAAAACAGTTTTAAAACACAGCTTTAACATATCAACAACTCAAACCAAGCAACAACATGCCACATAATATATACATATATATATAATATCAACTATACTTAATCATTCTCATACCAACCAACCAATCACACGTCAAAACACAAAACATAAACACACACTATCACATAACCGATCAATTACCCATACTTATCCAACTCTACACTATACTAACCTCTTCAATCCAACCTCAACATCATCACAAGCATAAACGAATAAAATGATCCAATCCAACTTTCTCTCCAATACTAATACCTCAATCATCAACCCTATAAAACATGCATATATCTTACTACTGACTTACAACCAAGACTAATCAATTATACCGAACTCCCTACTACACTAACACATCCAATTAACCTTCACATTAACAACACATAAGCATCACTCCAATACTAATACCTCAATCATCAACCCTATAAAACATGCATATATCTTACTATTGACTTACAACCAAGACTAATCAATTATACCGAACTCCCTACTACACTAACACATCCAATTAACCTTCACATTAACAACACATAAGCATCACCACTTACTAGTTACAAATAACAATTGTAACACACGTAATTTCACAACCATAACCAATGGCCAACAATGACCCACAACCACCACTAACAACAATCAACGTTTAACACAAACCAATAACCACACACACAAGCGAAATCATCAATATAACCACTACTTAACTCATCACAGTTATCACAACCATCAACCAATATAATCATATAATATATAACAGTTATCACAACCATCAATCAACAACTAATCAATCAACATCAATCACAATTAGCCAATATTCATAAATAAACCAACACACACAACCACCAACACCTCCAATCCAACCTCCGTCTCCACCACCACATCACCGGGTGAGACAATCAACACACACTTTCCGGATGGGACTTTCACCATCCAACCTTTGTTCCTTAACGACGTAGGCGTGCACCCTACGCGGTTTGGTGAGACTATCATCACCTGACCCTTCTGACTCTGATTCAACATTTTTGGCCCTTAACAACGTAGGCGACACTCGGTCCCTACGATGTTTGGTGAGGCTATCATCACCTGACCCTTCGACCCCCAATCAACGACAATCCAACCACCACACTGACACTCAATCAAATAGCACAAACGACAATCAAAATCACATAATCACACATTATCACATATCAACACACATCAACACACATTATCACATATCCTCACACACACATCATCACACAATATCACACATATATATATATTCACCCAAGTAACTTTAAAACCAATAATCCAATCAAACCACATCAGTCCATCTATAACACGGGACAATTACTAATGTACCCACACATTCACACACACACAATCCAACACACGCACACACACATTCAATCCAACACACACATACGATCCACACACACACACACATTCAATCCAACACACACATACGATCCACACACACACACACATTCAATCCAACACACACATACGATCCACACACACCCACACATTCAATCCAACACACCCACACGATCCAACACACACACACGTGTCAACAGACACTATCAACAACAATCAATCACATTTAGTCACAATTGACTACCACGTCAACATTTAATCAAATACGATACAAGACAAATCATATCACACGCACATACCCATATTCAACCAAGCAACGGTAAACTTAATTATGAAATAAACTGGGCATAAAACAATTTATAAAAATATAAAGTTAGCAAGAATCCTCTTTCCTCAAGTCGAACCACAACGACGACTCTAGAGATCTTCAAACCACTCGAACGAACCTGTGAAATCAATCCGAGCAAATCCCTGGCATTAATTACTCATACCAATCCACAACTAACAAACCCCCAATTACAAACCCTAAATTAACCTTAATTAATTAGGCAATTCATACCCCAAATCACCCAATATCAATTCAAATTGCTGCACAACTCCACAAAATTTAGCAAACAAAGTCCAATTTCAGTCCAACTCCACACAGTCAAACAATCCCACGAATTCACGAATTCAGCAGTTCATAAATATATATTCAGCCAAATAAAACCACGCACTCCGGCCTTACCTTGCTGTCGACCGAGCCCTCACTGCCGGGACTGGTTTCGCGTCGCCGGAGGAGCAGCACCAGCAGCGGCAAAGATGCACAGCAGCAGCACGACAACATCAGCAGTAACACGCGGCAACAACAGCAGCTCGTGGCCTCGTTCAGTGGCTCGCCTTGTCGCCGGGGATGACATCAACCACAGCGGCACAGCTGCAAACACCAGCAACAGCACCGCAGAACAGCAGCACCCAATGAACACCAGCGGCCACGAAAAGTCCAGTAATAGCGAGCAGCGAAAAAAAAAAACAGAGTGGCAAAGTGGCACAGCGAGAGGAGTCAAGATCGGTGCTCAACGGGAGCTCACCGAGAGGAAGGCTGGGTAGGGGAGACAGCGGGAGACGAGAGCAAAACGAGGGTTAGCCTCTGCAACTTTACCCCCAAATTCTAATTTCAATCCAATTTCCCCATTTCAAGGTCGGTCCCCTCTATTTATATATATATATACCGGGTATTTCATAAATTGCAATTCCATTTGACATTGACTTCGTGCAACAAATCACCGCAATATGAGATATTTTAATTTTAATGTCCTCAATCTCTTTATCTATACTTTTTTGTTCGGTTTTTCTTACATTATTGTACGCATTGCTATGCAAAAAATGTATGCTTATATTCTTTTATTTGCTTTGGACAAAAAAATCTTGTATTCGCTTTATAAGTATATATTTTAAGACTTGCATTTTGAAATATTGATTTTGATTGATACAATACATTTTAGCTTACAATATCACAATATAAAATAATAAAATTGACTACAATTTTTTTTTTTAAATAACCCATTGTTTTTTTTGTTCATTTTTATTCCCAGTAAATCCAAAAGATCATTGATCATCTTAACAATGGAAACTTTCATTCTCCCTTTTTCTTAGGAAAAAATTAAAAATCAATTCTTTTATGATACTATGAACATATGAAAAATATGTCTGAATTCTAGGGAAGTATCATCGAAATCCTTATTATATTGATATAAATAATCATAAGGCCAACTAGACTCCAAATACCTCGATTTTCTTACTCATAAAAGTTATTAATTGCTAGAAATGTAAAAAAAAACAATACTATAAATGTAAAAACCTGATAAGAAAGTTATTAATTCTGTAACAAAACTAACAAACACATTCAGAGTAGGTACACAATAACATTATAGAATTACCGGATGTTTTATAATTATTTTGATTTCATCGAATATAAAAATAAAATTAACATGTCAACCTATTAATAAAATTAAAAAATCTAATGTACATTAAATTATGGAAAAATAACTGAAAAACATTGAATTAGCATATATATGCTACTCAATTGTGCAAACATGTAACTAATAAATACTTTAGTATATATATAGTGCCTAAGAATCTGCTTAATTATGTTAATATTCGAATAAATAAACAATGATATCATGAATGTATAATTATTGAATGCACACCATGCTAAAATCTCTAAATTTGACAATAAAATATGATATGATTTACTCAAAATGATTTAGAAATACTAAATGTAGAATAAAATGGGTACAAACTTCATTTTATCATAGCACCGGATTGCAATTTCAATAATGAAGTATATTAAAGTATTCTATTCTTTATAGTACAAAACATAGTAAATTTTTACATAAGAGTAATAAAATGATTTTCAGCTCATATATTTTTATTAATGTTTCATTAGATAAAGATCAATTACATATAAATTTTAAAATTAGTAAACATAAACCAAAGAGAAAAAACAATTAAAAATTGAAAAAAATAACATTGCAGAAGAAATGTCAAATAGGATCATGCTGTTTTCTTTTGTATTATCATTTACTTTGATCATTTGACCCCATGTATGTGCTAAGACTTAAGACATATAGTAATATACATATGGAATAAATTCATTTTTCAAAACATTTTAAAATTCTATTTTTATCTATAGATATACCATTTTCTATTAATAATGTTAGGTTGTATAAAAATCTAGATATAAAATCTATGTTTATTTATTTATTTACTTTTATCCTATTTATAATGAATAGTTTTTTTAAGGATTTAGAATCAATAGTTAAAGTGGTTATTTACGATATATAATATTACATGCTCAAATTTTTTAGGGGATTCTTTTTCGCACCCGTTTTTTTTTGCGGCGCACCCGGTTTTGGGCGCAACCAAAACCGAAAGATTTAATCTTGGACCCCAAGAGTCGGTTTGTTATTTTTAGAAATTGGAAATATATTTTTAGGATTGGACCGGGTTAGGGTTTAGGGCTCGATGATTAAAATAAATTTTTTTAGAAATTCGAATTTTTTTTTTTTAAATTCGATTTTTTTTGAAGAATGGTTTATTGAAAAATTTTTATAAATGAAATTTTATTAAAAAAAAATTGGACGCAACGTTGTTGCGGCGAAAAAGTTGATCGAAAAACATTACTACTTGTTGGGCGCAACACCGTTGCGCCCAAGAAGTTACCATTTTACAACGGTAACTTTTGTTGATATATATATGCAACTATTTCGTCCATTTTGGCATTGATCCATTTTAGATAATGTCTTCGTCAAGGGTGGATGATGCACTCGGTCCATTTGAGCACTTAGATGATGCACCCGGTCTTGATTTGATTCATGACGATAATTTACGGGTACGTATATATTTATTCCGAAGTTTATTTCAAATTTAGTAAATTAAAGTAGTTTGTTGTAGTTTAGAACTTTGATTAAAATGTTCATACGATGAATACATGTTGTAGGTTAGCGACATTATTTTTGTATTTTTTGTATTCTATTATATAGTTGTGAAATAATTTTCTGAAAGTTTATGTGCGAAATAATTTGTTATTTAGGTGCGTTAATTTATCATTTATTAAGTAAATTATATATTCATGGTAAGAACATGGATATGTTAGTTTTAATAAACGCCCTTAGAAAAACCTCTAATTTATAACCTATTTTTGAAAATAAATAGGACGACTCTAGTGATAGTGAATATTCGCCAGTGGACTATTCTGCTCATTTTACTACGGATGAAGAATGGAGTGATAGAGATAGTATGATCAGCTGGGCTAAGAACGTAGGTTTGGAGTTGCATATGGTGATTGTAATAAGTAAATCATGGCCTAACCGAAAGGTCATATTGTCGTGTGAGAAGTTCGGGCCATATAGAGCGGCGAAGAAGAAGGCGGGTGAGGTTCCCGAGGCAACCCCTAAACGGAGATACAATGCGAGGACAAAGAAGAACGAGTGTCCGTTTCAGTTGCATAGGGTGGTTGTGAAAGGAGATTGGCTCAAATCTGACCGTTTGAGATTATCTGTCGTTTGTGGATCGCACGACCATGAGCTTTCTAGTAGTTTGATCGGTCATGCATTTGTCGGGCGGCTTTCGCAGGAACAACGAGAGCACGTGAATGTTTTGTCAGCCTCTGGAATAAAGCCGAAGGCTATTATGAGTCTATTTCTACACGAGGATCCCAAATGCTTGACATCAAGGAACCAACTCTACATTTACAAGTGTCGGGAGAGGCTGAAATGCAGGGGGAATTTGACGGTGCCGCAATACATGTTGGATTTTCTAGACGTGAGACATTATTATACAAGCTATGAGACGCATTGCAATGAAGAAGGGAAGGAGGTTTTGAGTGACATTTTTATTTCTCACCCCGGAGCTAGACATTTGTTGAGTTTGTTCCCCGACATCGTCATCATGGATACGACCTACAAGACGAACATGTATGAAAGTTCAATTATCGCTATTATTACATCTAAAATATGTAATTGCATATAAATGTTATAGTTTTTACATTTATAGGTACGGTATGCCTTTGTTGGAGTTTGTTGGATTCACTTGCACCAACCGTACGTTTTGTATTGCGATTGTATTCATGTATGATGAGATGACGGAGCACTACACATGGGCCTTGGACTGCCTTAAGATCATTCTCGGGGGACAGGAACCCAAGGCGATCATGTCAGATCGAGAGCTCGGTCTTGTGAAAGCAATCGATGTAGTCTTTTCCAACACGAATCATCTATTGTGTAGGGTCCATGTGAACCGCAACGTGGAAGCTTATGCAATGAAATGGGTCCCCAATGTTGACCATTTTAGTGGTAATATTCGTTGGTTGTTAAGGTCGCCCACTGAGGATGTGTACAAGGAGCGACTTGAATACTTGACGGAAAAGTGGAATAAGCTACCTTGGCCGATGGATTACGTGAAGAGGGTATGGCTTGATGACTACAAGAAGATGCTAGTCTGTGCATGGTGCGACACAGTTCTCCATTTCGGCACAAGATCATCAAACAGGTAAATTATTAAGTGATCATGTAAAAGGTAAATTCATAAATGCAACTAAGCGTAACTTGAGTTTTATTTTCAGGGTCGAGAGTCAACACTCTATGATGAAATACGGGATCGAATCGTCTATTGGAGGCTTGGACACCCTCGTGCAGCAAATCGACAATATGTTTGCTGATCAGATTCGGGAAATCAGGGGTGATATGGAGCAGAGTGCTTTTAAGGCGCCCACAGAGATTGTAACCGGGCCGACTTGGGTGAAGACATTTTCCAGGCGCATTCTTTATAAGGTCTCGGAAAAGTGCTTAAGAATGTTATACACTTCAGTTGTTAGGGCCATGCAAGGAAACATTCCTGAGGAAGAATGTCGTGATGTGTTTTGGAGAGCCACCCTAGGCCTGCCTTGCCCACACACGATCAAGGAATATGTAAAGGCCGGTTTCCCGTTGAGGCCAAGTGAAATCCACATTTATTGGAAGTAAATCAAGTGGGAAGGGGTTGGGCATGCTGAGCTCGCATCGAATGAAGACGTCTTTATCTCAGAAGAAGATGTCCTCTTAGGTTCCATGTTTGGCGATTGGAGCAACGAAGAATTGCCCCCAGAGCTGAAGACCAACTTTGCACGCCGGTACAAAGCTTTCCATGAGCCGAGATCGTGTACCGCAGAAGAGCCCCCGGCCGCTTCGACCAAGAAGAGGAGACCTAAAAAGAAGAAGAAAGATACCAAGAGGGACCCTAGTTGGTTTGAGCACGTGGCGGAAGAAAAAAGGAAGAAGGACGAGGAAAAGAAGAAGAACGACGAGGAAAAGAAAAAGAAGGCCGAGGACCGAAAAAATTCCTCCGTGGGATCTAAAGGACGTCCTCCGAGCGGTAAACGGCGCAACGAAGTTTCACCTAGCAAGGAAAGCACCAGTAGAGCACCTCAGGGCGACATGGACGTTATTTACCTCGGCTTCAACTGGGGTCGAGATAATATTGATTCGTTTATGTTCGCCTACATTGGAGGAGTACAAAATGTAATGGGTGATGGTCATTGTGGGTACCGTTCACTTGCTGTACTATTAGGGCATGACGAGGACGCTTATCGGTATGTCCGATGGGAGCTTTCCAAGGAGCTATAACAACGTCGAGCGTTGTATACCCCGGCTTGTCATTTTACCCCCATATCTGACCTGATCAGGTTTGTGAATTTTACCGGGGTGTGCACGAGGGATCACTGGATGGAAGTTCCTATGGCCGGCTTGGTATTTGCCACACGATACCAGGTGGCTCTTGTTGTGCTATCATATGTTGGACCTCACACATGCCTCCCAATGTGGGCTCCCCCAAACGCACAACCTCCCACTAGGTTGCATGCGATAGCCCTTGTAGGCAACCATGACCATTTTGTAACGGTATGCATTTCCAAATTATTTCATCATTAACCTATATTTTTTATATTGTGTTATAAGTAACCCCTGTTTTATTTCTATAGGTTTGGCTCGTTGATGATCAATGTCCGATTCCACCCCCGCCCCTTGTTTGGACCCAATGGAAAGATGCAAGCGTTGAAGGATGGGAGGAACCGTTTCAGGCTAGGATACAAGATTACCTTATCCAAAGGAGCATGGGTGGTAACGGTCCCATATTTGTTTAGTCCTAGGGCTTAGGATATCCAACTACTACAAATGTTGGATCGGGATGGAGTTGGATATGTTTAGTCGATGTTAATTCATTCCTTTTCCAATTTGTAGTTTCAGACCTCAATATCAAATTAATTTATAATGTATTATAAGTAACACCACAACCCCTCGCGGCCCACCTATACAAAAGAAGATTTTACTCAACAATGGTGAAGTTAAAAGGCCCCTTCTTGAAACTCTTTCAAGAAGAAGAAAAGGTGAAGAATAGGAAGATCAAATTTTCAAATTGTAAAGTGAATTTTTTTGGATGGATGACAACACAAAACTTCAACGATTGGGATTCTTGGGTAAGGAAAATGTGCTCTATCCATCAATCCACCTGGGACAATGCTGGGAATTTTGTATCTTCTATTTTCACTAATACATCATACATGGTAGAATTTTTCGTTTGATTTTCCAAATTGAAATGCAAATTTCGGTTTGGGGCACGGTTTGTGACAAACCGTGCCACTTTACAGAAGCATATCTTATGGAACCAACTTTGGGCGCAACGCCGTTGCATCCAAGGGCTTGTGAGGTTTAAGGTTAGTTTGGGTGCAACTGCGTCGCGCCCAGCTGGTTGTGAGGGGGTTTAGGGTTTTAGTAGCTATGGTCCATTCATCAGGGTTCAAGGTTTGGAGTCATTAAATTTTTTTCGAAAAAAATATCTTGAATAGGTATATATTGGCCCGATATTTTGTAGTTTTTTTCATAACCCTAAATGTACTTCTGAAGCTCTTCTACTGAAGGACCATCAGAGAAACTCAAATAATTCCAAACAAATTTGGACATGTCAACCCTAAACCCTAAAGCCAAATCGAAGACTATAAACCCTAAACCCTAGAAACCCTAAACCATAGAAACCCTAAATCATAGAAACCCTAAACCCTAGACCTCAATCTCAAATCAATTTAGGGCTCCATTGTTCTTCTTAATGTTTTTACACTCAAACCCAATCTTTGACAATCCGATAGCCAGTCTAAAATGAAGATGAAATGCAAATCGTGCTACTCTCTTGACATTAGCTACAAGCGTTGGCTGCGATTGCTCAATGCATATACTCACAATAAGTTTTTGTGAAACGTCCGGGCATATATACGTCCTCGATATCCTTTATGCGGAAAAGTGTCAAAAATATTTTACCCTACCCTATGTCCTATGAGACCCTAATCCTAAACCCAAAACCCTCCTAAACCCTGAAATTAACCACCTCTCGTTTGGGCACAACGGCGTCGCGCCCACAATGCTGAGCGCAACGCCGTTGCGCCCAACTGGTTGTGAGGGGGTTTAGGGTTTAGTTCATTACAGTATAAAGTTTAAGCCAATATGGTTTAATTTCACAAAAAAGCTCCCAATATCAACATATGGACAGAATATTTTGCTAAACCAATTTTGTGTTTTCAGGTGGACCTCGTTTCAATGTCCTAATATGTGTTAGTTCTGCAAAAAAACCCTAACAAAAATGCATGTTATCTCAATGAAGTCAAACCCCTAAAAAAACCCTATAAGACCCAAAACCCCAAACCCTCCTAAACCCTGAAATTAACCCCCTCTCGTTTAGGCACAACGGCGTCGCGCCCAGAATGTTGGGCACAACGCCGTTGCGCCCAACTGGTTGTGAGGGGGTTTAGGGTAGGGTTTGGGGTTTAGGGTTTAGGTCATTACATTATAAAGTTTAAGCCAATATGGTTTAATTTCACAGAAAAGCTCCCAATATCAACATATGGACAGAATATTTTGCTAAACCAATTTTGTGTTTTCAGGTGGACCTCGTTTCAATGTCATGATATGTGTTAGTTCTGCAAAAAACCCTAACAAAAATAATGGCTATCTCACTGAACCATTAACCCCATCATATGTTCTATGAGACCCTAAACCCTAAACCCCCTAAACCCTAAAATTAACCCCCTCTCATTTAGGCGCAACGACGTCGTACCCAGAATGCTAGGCACAACGTCGTTGCGCCCAACTGGTTGTGAGGGCATTTAGGGTAGGGTTTTTTAGGGTTTGGGGTTTAGGGTGACTATGGTCCATTCATCATGGTTCAATGTTTGGGATGTCCAAATTTGTTTCAAAAAATAAACCTTCAACAACTATATATGGCCCCGATATTTTGGAGCTCCCAATAGTCGGGAATTTACTTGTGAAGCTCTTCTACTGAAGGCTTCGCAGAATGCCCCTTGAAGTTCCAAATAAAAAGACTCTTTGTAACCCTAAACAATCAACCGCCTTCACAAGTGAGCTTGTCGAGTATCTTTGTTGCTTCCGCTCCAACCCGAACTGCCTTGTAATGCGTTCAGGTTGATATTTCTCAATGCAAGAATCAAACCTTATGAGCTCGTTTAGAAATAATTTACCCTATGTCCTATGAGACCCTAAACCCTAAAACCCAAAACCCTAAACCCCAAACCCTCTTAAACCCTGAAATTAACCCTCTCTCATTTGGGCACAACGGCATCGCGCCAGTTACGCCCAACCGGTTGTGAGTGAAATACCCCAAAGGTTATAGAAATGGCAAAATGGTAAATAAATTTCTGGACTTCTTAAAATCAGAGAAAGGAGGAAAGTGGATCTGGAATTTGGGACAAAAGTCCCCTTCGATCTCCTAAAAAATTTAGGGAAGCCTTCTCTTCTCCTCCGTGAGCAACCCCGCTGAGAAGCTCCTCCGTGTTCAGCCTTTAAGTCCGCCGGCGAGCTAGAACCGGCCACCTCCGTTCGCCTCCTCCTCCTTCCCGCCTTCGATTTCCCTCGTCAGCTACTCAGCCATCCCTTCCGCCGGTGAGACAGATCGGGAGCTGAGCTGAGCTGCTGTCGATTGAGCGACCAGTTGCTGGGCGAAGTTGCTGCTGTGGGTTCGCCGCTGCTACTTGCTGGAGCTGCTGTCGCCGCGTTCTGTGGCTGCTGCTGCTGTACTCTGCCCTGGTTGCTGTTGTGGTTCCAAGCGGCAACAGCTAGGGTATTAACAAGGTAAGAAGTGGGTCTTAAATCTGAATATTTTAGGGCTCCAATTTCTGCTGAAATGGGTGGACCGAATTGCTGAATTTCTGGAGTTTTGGTCAGTTATTTCAATTGTTTACCTGGTTTTGTTAAATTGTGCAGCCACGATCTGTTGTTGGATCTATGGGTTGATTTTATGTGTGGTTTGCAGAGATTGGGAACTTGAGGTATGATGATTTTAGGGTTTGAATTTGGGGGTTTTGTTAGTAGTGGATTGTATGAGTAATTAATGCCAGGGATTTGTTTGGATTGTTGTCTCAGGTTCGTTCGAGTTGATTGGAGGTCTCTGAGGTCGTGGTGGTTGAGTTTAAGGCAAGATGATTCTTGCTAACCCTCCATATATTTTTATAAAAGTACTTTTGTTCCTACCTGGATTCAGTAATTGATATTATCCTTGTCTGAATTTGTTAATTTGGATTATCGATTGTGGAGTTACTTGATTGAATGTGTATTAAATTGATTAAATGGTGTTGTGTGGATACTGATTGTTGGCTTGTTTGATGGTCGTGGGTATATTTTGGTTATGTGCTTGGTTATTGGTTTTGTTATTTGAAATGGTTGAATGTATGAATATTGGTTTAGTTGTTTGACATTGGTTGTTTGCTTGGATATTGGGTTCGTGTTGAATGTTGATTGTGTGAATAATTATTGGTCGCGCATTGGATATTGGTTGTGTGCTTTGCCATTGGTTATGTGTTGGATATTTATTGTTTGTTTGGTTGCTGGTTTGTTGGAGGATATCGATTGTGTGTTTTGTTATTGGTTATGTGCTGGGTTATTGGTTTTGTGTTGAACCTGGTTGAATGTGTTGGTTGGTGTTGCCTTGTATTATGATTGATTGTTGATTGATTGAGTACGGGTGTGATGGTGGATTGTTGTTGGTTAAATTGGATTATTTGACTGTAGAGTTGCTTGGTTGAATATATGTGAGTATGTGATATAGTTGTCATGTGTAGTGTTTGATTGTTGTTGGTTGATGGTGGAGCCGGGGTGAGGGTGTGACCTCATCCGACCACGTGAGGGTATGACCCCGCGTTGGTAAAGGCTATGGTTAGATGGTGAAAGTCCCATCCGGAAGAGTGTTGATTCAGGGCCTCGGAGGGTGTGACCTCCGGTGGTCGGTGGGCCAGAGTGATGAAAGCCTCACTCAATCACGTAGGGGGAATGCCTATGGTGGTTAGGGCCAGGAACTCGGATGGTATGCGACCCATCCGCCTATCCGGATAGAGAGGAAGAAGTGTCTCACCCGGTGATGTGGTGGTGAGACGGAGGAGATATTATGTGTTAAATGTTGGTTGCGTACCTGATTAAGTGGTTTGGTGTTGAATGTTGGTTGTGTACCTGATTAAGTGGTTTTGTGTTGGATGTTGGTTGTGTATATGATTAAGTGGTTTTGGTGTTGGATGTTGGTTGCGTATTTGATTAAAGTGGTTATGTGATGAATATTAATTATGTACTTGATTAAGTGGTTGTGTTGGTAATTTTGGTTGTGTGCTTGATAATTGTTTTTTGTTGGATGTTGATTGTTATTAGTGGTGGTTGTGGGTCATTGTTGGCCATTGGTTATGGTTGTGAAATTACGTGTGTTACAATTGTTATTTGTAACTAGTAAAAGTTGTGAATCTCTGTTGATGTGGATGCTGGTATTAGCTAGTTACGGATAGAAGGGTATATTGAATGATTATGAGGTTGGTTATGTGGATGTTTGTGAAGGTTGGTTTCCCATCTTGAGGGTGTGGGCCAATATGAGTCAGGTTGAGGTGTATGGGTTACGACCCATGTTAACGAATAGGCGGCACCGGAATGGTGGCTGGCCTGGGTCATTATTTTGTCATGTTTATATATTGTGATGATTGTCTTGCTTATGCTTAAGTGATTGTTGATGCGAAGATTAGTTGGACGTGTTAGTACAGTAGTGAGTTTTGTAAGTGGTTAGTCGTGGTTATACGTGTTAGTAGTAATATATGTGTATAGGTTCGTAGGGTTGATAATTGAGGTATTAGTAATAGAGAAAAGTTGGATTGGATCTTTTTAGTCGTCTATACTTGTGGTGAGGTTGAGGTTGGATTAAGTGATGTTAGTATATTGAAGAGTTGGATAAGAGGGGTAATGAATGGTTATGTGATAGTGTGTGTTTATGTTTTGATGTGTGGTCGATATTGATTGGTTGGTATGAGAATGATTAAGTGTAATTATGATATTATATATATGTATATATTGTGTGTGTGTGTTGTCTTTTGATATGAGTTGATTGGTGATAATTATATGTGTTTTGAAACTGTTTTGGCTTGAGGAGTCTTGTCAGTCTTGATGGAAGACTGACCAACTTTGGTTTACATGTCGCGGTTGGCTGGGGTATCGGGTCCCCCAGTCAATTTGGCTTTGCAGGTTTGCAGCAACAAGCGGGTTCTAGATCACAGATGTGTCTTCACAATTAAAGATTTAGTTTTACTGCGGATTTGAAAAGGTTGTATTAACTATTTGTTGTTTTGAAATTTAACTGATGCATTGAGTTGGATGAAATGTTTAAGTGTAGTTTCAAACTTGAGCAGGGAAAATTAATGTTGTTAACTTTATGTATTGGGAAGAGTTTTGGATTTCTTTTCTTTTAAAAACCGCCTTATAGTCCTTCGGGACTATGGCACTGTAGCACCTCTGGCCCGGGGTGTTACAGTGAGGGCGTTTAGGGTAGGGTTTTTTAGGGTTTTAGTGGCTATGGTCCATTCATTAGGGTTCAAGGTTTGGAGTCATTAAATTTTTTTTGAATAAAATATCTTGAATAGGTATATATTGGCTCGATATTTTGTAGTTTTTTTCATAACCCTAAATGTACTTCTGAAGCTATTCTACTGAAGCACCATTAGAGAAACTCAAACAATCCCAAACAAATTTAGACATGTCAAACCTCAACCCCAAAGGGTCTTGGGGGGTTTAGGGGCTATGGTCCATTCATCAGTGTTTAAGGTTTGGAGTCATTTTCCTAAACATAAAGAAGAAGCAAGGGGGATTTGCCAAATGCTACATACGTACTCTTAAGAAAATAAGAAAATGAGATACTACACTTGATCTTAGCCAAAAGGCCTAGAAAGGTATGACCTGGTTCCCGTTTTCAATTGATCAGTCTATATTTGTTCTCAACCTTTGTACTATGAGACCCTAAACCCAAAACCCCCAAACCCAAACCCTCCAGTTTGGGCGCAACGGCATCGCACCCAAAATGCTGGGCACAATGGAGTTGCACCCAAACGGTTGTGAGGGGGTTTAGGGTAGGGTTTTTTAGGGTTTAGGGTTTAGAGTTTAGGTCATTACAGTATAAAGTTTTGGCCAATCTGGTTTAATTTCACAAAAAAGCTCCCAATATCAACATATGGACAGAATATTTTGCAAAGCATTCAGGTTGATATTTCTCAATGCAAGAATCAAACCCTATGAGCTCAATCGCCTCTACACACCGCCCAAAAGGCTTAGGTTTTAGGGTTTGGGGTTTAGGGTTTAGTAGATTTTAGGGTACCCTATGCCCTATGAGACCCTAAACCCTAAATCTTAAACCCCAAACCCTCCAAAACCCAAAAGTTTACCCCCTCTCGTTTGGGCGCAACAGCATTGCGCCCAGCATTCTGGGCATAACGGCGCTGTGCCCAACTGGTTGTGAGGGGGTTTAGGGTAGGGTTTTTTAGGGTTTAGGATTTAGTGTTTTAGTGGCTATGGTCCATTCATCAGGGTTCAAGGTTTAGGGTGTCCAAATTTGTTTCGAAAAACAAACCTTAAACAGCTATATATGGCCCCAATATTTTGAAGTTATTCAATAGTCGGGGATTTACTTGTGAAGCTCTTCTACTGAAGGCTTCACAGAATGCCCCTTGAAATTCCAAATATAAAGACCCTTTCTAACCCTAAACAATATCAAACCTTATAATATCAAGCGTTACAACCAAATTAAAATGAAGGCTTCATTTTGGAGGGTTTAGGGTGAAGAGTTTAAGGTTTAAGTTTTATGGTTTAGGGTTTAGGGTTTAGGGTTTTAGGGTATAGTTCAGGGTTATGAAGTTTAATCCGAAAATATAACATCCAATAATTAGATATCGAATTAGGGTATAGTTCAGGGTTATGAAGTTTAATCCGAAAATATAACATCCAATACTTAGATATCGAATTAGGTATTTTGGGGGCTCTCAGCCCAGATTTGAGCAAGATGGAACGGATCACAAAGATACCACATTTATGGCCATAAAAACGCGCTATTCATCCTTTATGCGGAAAAGTATCACAAATAATTTACCCTACCTTATGTTCTATGACCCCCTAAACCCTAAACTCTCCAAAACCCACAAATGAACCCCCCTCACAACCAGTTAGGCACAACGCCGTTGCGTCCAGCATTCTGGGCGCGACGCCGTTGTGCCCAACAAGTTACCGTTGTATAACGGTAACTTTGTGGGTGCGACGTGGTTGCATCCAAAAAGTTACCGTTGTAAAAAGGCTATAAAAGGGCATGTTACCAACTCTATTACTCACATCAAGGGATATCAAGTGCATATGAGAGTATGGCTTCGTCGTCCAGCAGTGCTCAGGCTCTGGTTACAATGTGCTAGTGCAATTTTCCGGTCGTCATATACACTTGTGATAGACCGATTCACTACAAAAGAAGGTATCTCGCATGCAAGGATTACATCCCAATGGAGCGGGATGGTACAATGAGAGGTGTCATACCTTTAAGTGGCTTGATCCACCGTATGACGACAATGTTGCCAAGATTATAAGAGAATTGGTGCTGGAAAGAAATGAGCTTAAAAAGCTATGCGACACCCTTTCAGATTCAAACTGGAAGTTAAGGAGGAAGATTTATTATTGGGGTTATGATTACAAGCTATAAGTTTATTTCATCAATTATTTCGAGTTCTATGTTTGTTTCGAACGACAATGTTATTTCTATGTTTGTGTATGGCATCTTTGAATGACATATTTGAATTCGGTACCTGATATGTATGACGTCTTTCTATGCGTTTGAGTGTAATGAAATCTTGCATTTTTAAATTAATGTCAGTTTTCAAATCCCTAAAATCCGCAATTCTAATACACATAAAGCACGTATATACACAAAATGCGAGTACATAATCCATAATGTCAATACAAAATCCAATCCAAAACATAACTACAAATACATAATGTCAGTAGCTATATCTCGTCATCGCTCGACTCAGTCGCGGCCCTGGAAGACTCTCCCCTCTCATATATAGACGGGACACGCCCCGCTCGGGCTCGGTGCTCTGCTGCTGCGGACGACTCGGCACCACCACCCGACGACTAGGATAATAGTTGCGACGCTCGGATAAGCGGTGCAGCTACAGGAAGCTTGTCGCCGCATAGAATGGCCAACATATGGTCCCAATTCGGACCGCCACCCCGGGTCTGAATGATATCCCGAGCGAGGGTCTGAATGATCTCCCGAGCGAATGTTGTCGCCGTGGCCAAACGCTGCAAAACAACAATATTAATGTCGATAATAATAAAAACAAAAATTTACAACAGAGATTGGTGGAGAAACGTACTCTGTAAGCATCCACAGCGGGAGGAGGAGCTCGAATACGAGGCTGGACTCGTGAGAAGGGGCTCACATACGGATGTGAGATCTGTAAATACCATTCCAAGTATTCCTCGTCCACATCCCACGCTGGGACGGCTATCAGGCTCTCCAAAATGAATGGACACAGATGCTCATCGAGGTGCTCCCAGCCGTCGCATGCCTGAGCAAAAGTCAACTTGTACGTATCTTTCCCTATAAACTTGACGGGTCGTGAGGCGGACGGCGGATCTATGACATCTAATGGCCTGCTCTAGCGACATTCAAACTGCTGCACGGCCCGATCAGGCATGTACGGCTCCTCAACGTCCATGAACGCGATTGTCCCTCGATAAGTGGACGTCCTATAAGCACCAACAAAATCTAGACTGTCATACGGCGTCCAACGTACCTTCAATGATAAAAAAGTACAAAATTGTAAATAGTTAATCATAGATGAGACATAAGTAATAAAAACATTAGGGTGCTTACATCCTCGGGCCGATACTTGTCCAAAATACGCCTGTAATGTCGGACGGTGTCGATATCACGCAGCGCGGGGCGCTGGATATAATACCGAGCAGCGCATCGCTCTACGTCGCCCATTCCAGGGAGGGGGTTAGGGTTCCCCAAAAAATATACAAAGTACATCCATATCCACATCTACATGTGAAATAAATAATATGTTTAGTTAATAAAAATTTAAAAAATGTAATAATTAGTGCAACGAAATCAAAAATAAATTTCATTTACTTGAAGTAGATAGGCGCACCCCGCTATGCCTGCTACCTCTCCTCGGGAAGCCTCGCCAAGGTTCCTATACAATAAAGCAAGCACCCCCGTCCCCCAAGCCGTGCCGACCACTCGGTCCCAGTCCTCGAATAACGGCAGCATCTTCACTATCAGCTGGTTCGTGGACTTGTCCACAAAAATGCTGCAAGAGAGAACGTGCCATAGGTATCCCTCCGCTATCGACTGGGGGTCGTTGTCCTCTCGTATCATGTGTAGCAGGTGCTCAGAAAAATCGAAGGCAGAAACTCGGCCCCTAAGGACCTCCCCCCGCATCTTCCTATCACGGACACTGAACATGTAGCCGAAAATCTCCCATCCTAACGCCTTAAGCGCTTTGTCAATATCCTTCGGGTCGGCATCCATAGAAACTGAAGGATCGCGACACGGAAACCCCTTTATCCTCAGTCCCAAGATCCTCTCCACGTCGTGAAGCGTGATCGTAATCTCGCCCCATGGAAAATGAAAGCTGCTCGTCTCAGGGTGCCACCTCTCGACAAACGCTGATATAAGAATGTGGTCGACCCTACCAAACTGAAAATCCCAGAGACCGGCCAATCCGGACTGCTGCAAGAGCCAATACCAACTCCTCTCAACCACCTCGTCCGGAATGTATCTCCTCCAGTCACTGAACTCGGTCGGGCGAGTATAAGCCCTCAAACGTCGTACGAGGGACGGTGTAGGCGGAGGAGGAGCGTGTCAAATCTAGTGCGCAACGTGAGTCGTGAAGCTCCGTAGCACCTCAGGCAACTCAAGCCCGTACAGGAGGGCCTCCACGGCAGGTGGACCCTTGATGTGGCTAAAACCTACCCGCAAGTGTACGGGATCAGTTGTAGTAGTCAAGTGTCGATCCCACAGAAACCAATGTAATATTAATTGAAACGCTATCAGTGAACTAGGCCAGGAAAGATATGAGATTGGGTAAAACTATAACTAAGCTAACAAATAATAATAAAGAAAACAGATAAACAATGAGATAAATGTGTCTAAGGTTAAGGATCCCCACAATGGTGTTTTGGTAGATTCTAAACAATATCTAATTAGATTTCAATATGAATGTCATTTGAAGGTCCCACTATCTAATATCAACACTACCTCTTTTCAGACGAATAGTGCATGTACCTAAACTCGACTAGCAGTCACTTTCGCACAAAGCTAATCTCATTAAGATCCATTAAGTTCTGTATAGATCAATGGACAAGTGGAAACAACATTCGCTTTCGCGCTCAGCGGAATCTACTCATCCAAGAATCTATTCGGTAGTCAGGTACCACAAGAGGATTAAGTCACTTTCGCGCAAATAATCCTCAAGTTCTATCCTAGGGATCTATTTAGCATCAATCTCCTATTATCATTTTCTCCTTTCGGTCTCTAATTCCAATAGAAATCCCAATTACAAATCAATTAGGTCATTAAGCATCCTAGGATAGAATCAAATCACATATTCATTCAATCAAATACCGCAATCAAACCTACCTAATTCACCATTGGGATCACTCAACCTTAGAACTAGGAATTTAACTAAACATGATTGAAGATAAACAATAGATCAAACCAACCATCGATATATATGAATTATTCATTAAAAACAGGAGATAAGAAAACTTAGTCTCAATGATGAAATAATCCAAACGAAGGTTAGAGCATTAGGAGCAATCTTCAATTCATGCTAAAAGCCAAAATCCCTCAAGAAAATCTCCCCATGTCTGCGGCCGAAGACTGCCGAACAAAAGCTAAAAACAAAAGAAAAAAAGACAAAAACTAAAGCTACATACCAAAAAAAACAAAGAAATGAAACTCCCCCCTCTAAACTCAACCTCCCCCCATCCGTAACTCCTCTCTCTCTTACGTAACCCCCTTTTTTAATCAAACTTCTTTAATTCTCCTCAATTCCACTCAGCCACCGTTGCAGTCCGTCCTCCTCCAATTCAAACAAGGTCTGCTCCAATTTGTTGTGGGCCGGCCCAATTTGTTGCATTTGCTTCTGGGAATTCACGTGTCCCACTTCCACTTGGGCTTGTATCTTGGGCCTTGACAATTGGTCTCGTAAGTTCCTTCTAAATTACACCTAAAATACCTGAAATTATAAAAGTACGAGTGTAGACTCCGAATACAAAATAATGCAAAATTAATAATAAAAAGATAAAAAATATGCATGCAAATGAACTATTCTAATATGCAACTAGACTCCTAAAATATGTATAAATTAGGTGTTATCAAATCCCCCAAGCTTAAACATTGCTTGTCCTCAAGCAAGAACATAGTTCAAAATTTCACAAAAAATACAAAGGTTGTCTCTATCCAATCAATACTCAAGCAAGTCCATGAAAACTTAAATATTTAGCAATGTAATCATCAAAGCATGCAAATAATCACTAAAGAGACAAGTTAGTTCATCCACTCTAGACCTCACTTAGAATAAAAAGAATAAGAATCACTCTCACTCATGTGTTTAGGATATAGTGTTTCGCTCAAATCTCAACTTTGAAAACTCATCTACCATAAGCTTGCATCAGTGTCTTAAATCTCCACCACAAGGGACCTTATGCATGACATAAATCAAGAGAACTTTTATTGGGTTGTAATGGGGCCAGGTAAAAACAAAGGTATGGATACAATTTGGCCATGTGGTGCTAAATCTGGGAAAGAGAAACTAACCAAGACTACACCAAACTTGAGGATTTCTCATACCATTCTTTTCAACAAAATGCCCTTATTCTTGGCTCTTTTTTTTTTTAGTCCACAACACTTCCAACCATACCGAACCATACATATAACTCCTCCAAGCTTGACTTGCAACCATAAAAACAAACAAATAAATCATCCTAATTCCCGGATGGGTAAAAGGCTAATCATTAAGCTCAGGATGTTTTTGTGGAGCTTCCAAAATAATAGGCTAATTAGGCTCAATGGGCTTCAAGCTGAGGAAAAATATATAAGGGTGGTAAAGGAAAATAAAGGCTAATGAAAATAATGCCTCAATCATTTTTATATCATGCACAAGAGTCATAAACGTGACCTCAAAATAAGTTCTAAACGCAAGTTCTCGAGATAAAGCAACCAAAGTGAGAATCACACACATGAAAAGAACGAGAGGACTCAGTTATGCACAGTCCTAAGGATCAAAATCTCACGGGTCATTTGTCTAGAATATCAGTCCTAACAAGTCTCAATAAATGACTAAATACATACTCTAACTCAAACATCAAAAAAATATAAAAATTCTCATCAACATGCTTAAAATCAATTAGAATATCAACAACCGAAATATTTCAAGGGGAATTTCGCAAGACAAACAAAGCAAAGCAAAGCCCGGGAATTATATCAAACACCTAAAATGCAATGCATGAAATGTTATGCAAAAGTGAAAAAAATGACACAAAAATCACTAAATTGCAAACGGAGCTACACATTGAATTATCCCTCCCCCAAGCTTAAACTCTACATTGTTCCTAATATAGACATAAAAGAAAGAGGAAAAGAAACTCACCAAATAAATCAGGCAATCATGCATCTTCACTCTATGCTCCAGGTTTGTTGAAAATCAGTATCAATGCAAAAGAAATTCAGCAGCATTTTCTCCTTCAGTAGCACTGTACATAAGACAGACAAAACAAACCCCAAACACAAGACTACACAGGCAGATAAATAGAATTACATGCTCAAATAAATTATACACTTGATCATGAAGGAGCAAGAATCAGTCTAGACACCCAATCATCACAACATCAGCAAGCTAACAATACTTATTCATTCAAGCATCATATTGCAGCAAAATCAGGAGGTTCACAAGCACCACAACTTTCAAATAAGTTCCCATCAAAGATATAAAGTAATGAACTCATGAATTCTGCTGTGTAAGACAAGTAATCAAATGTAATTTCATACACATTCAGTAGAGAACTCATGGATGCTTGACAATATTTTCTATGCAAAGGAACCTATAAAATCAAATTTTCATTCAACCCAATTTCCACTAAGTGTTCACCAATTCAGCAATTTAACCTCCAATACAGGCGTGAGGGAAGGTGAGGTCGGACCTCGCTGGTGGCTCGCCGGTGGTGTGGGCTCATGAAGAGGAAGAGCAGTGGTGCGGTGGCACGCGAGCAGGCGGAGGTGTGGTGGGCTTGATGGTGGCTCGCGGCGGCTCGGGTCTGGGCATGGTGCGAGGTGGGTTCGGATCTGGGTGTGGTGTAGGGCTCGTAGTGGGGGTCGAAGGGAGAAGAGATGGAGGTGGCGGCTCGGTTGGTGGTGAGCAGCGGCGACGCAGGCGAGGCGGAGAACAGGGGCGACGGGGCTGAGTGGCGGCGAGGATGTGCGAAGAGAGGTGAGGAGGATGTGTGGAGGCTTGGGTGGTGGGTTCGCCGGTGAGGGTGAGAGATGAGGGAGAGATCGGTGAGGAGGATGTGTGGAGGCGGGAGGAATGGGAAAGAAATGGGGGAATGGAGGGTAAAGAAACTCGGTCGAGTTTCAGGAAAAAAAATTTATCAGATGTCGACCGAAACTCGGTCCAGAACTCGACCGAGTTCTGGGCCGAGTTTCTCTCTGTAAAATCAACTCGACCGAGGATGAATTATTATTTTTTTATTTTTTTTCAAATAGGTAGGACAACTCGGCCCAAAACTCGGTCGAGTTCTGGGTCGAGTTCCTCCCTGTAAATTCAAGCTCGGACGAGCTTAAATATTTTTTTTATTTTTATCATGAAAGGAGGAAAAGAAAATTTACCTGATGGGTTGCCTCCCATCCAGCGCTTAGTTTAGGGTCATAGCTTGACCTTCACCAATGTCATGTATTCGGATCAGGCGGGTCGGTGATACCCAACTTGATCGGATCAGGCTCTATATATGGTCTGAGTCGAATTTTCCGAACCTTGAAGTACCCCGAGTTCTTATGCCATAATTCCACTGAATCATTTTGTAGAACTCGGTTCAGGTAATATGGACCGGACCATCTTGTGCTCTTACTTCCCGGAAACATGCTCGACTTATGGTGATAGAGAATCACATGATCCCCTTTCTTGAATTCAATTGGAGCATGACCAGCAAAGCGTCTTTTTCTCTTCTTTCTTCTACTCCGAACCTCTAATTCAGATTTAACAAGCTCTTCTTGCACCATACAACAAGTAAGGGTGCTAGAGGTCGGGGTAGAGCTTTCTAACACTTTAAGCTCATCAAGCATCGGGTCCTCCTTGGTCTCCTGGGTAAACTCCTTCCTATCAAAATGTGGTTCATCCCACTGCTTCTTAACCCCAATCAGAATAGAAGTACATTGCTCAAAATAATGCACTTCAGGTGGCTCTGCAACCAAACTTGAGATAACCAACTCAGCAATTTGATCTTTCAACATCTGATTTTCTGTGGTTAAATCATCTACTTGGATCTTCAAAGAGTCCACCAAACCTGAAAGTGAAGAAAATTGGGTTAGTAAGGGATTAAGAATGTCCATGATAGATGGAAAAAGAGCAAGAATTTTCTCAACTTCCCTATCATGTCTCATAATAAAGTCATCAAGCTTGTTGTCCTGTATAAACGGATGACTCTTAACCTGGAGCGGTGTGTGTGGCATTGTCACCCAACTCTGATTTGAGGGTTGTGAGTTCCACGCGATTATTTCCCCCAGAGTAGCGCGACAGCTAGTTTTGTCATGATCTTCAGCTCCACAAGACTCACAGAAGAGGTTAGAAGTCATTGGGTTTTGGCCATAACCCAAATTATAATTTTCAAAATCATACCTCTGAGTACTTGTATAAGGCTCGGATGAAGAAAATTGATAGGAATTTACCTCATACATACCTGAATCCATTTATTCGACTTTCTCTGAAATAGCCTGAAACTAAGAAAAAGAAGGAAAAAAAAATCAAAGCAAAAATAGAGACCTAGAAACACCAATAGAGATAACAACTAATATTAACAAATTGGTCCCCGGCAACGGGGCCAAAAACTTGATGTGGCTAAAACCTACCCGCAAGTGTACGGGATCAGTTGTAGTAGTCAAGTGTCGATCCCACAGAAACCAATGTAATATTAATTGAAACGCTATCAGTGAACTAGGCCAGGAAAGATATGAGATTGGGTAAAACTATAACTAAGCTAACAAATAATAATAAAGAAAACAGATAAACAATGAGATAAATGTGTCTAAGGTTAAGGATCCCCACAATGGTGTTTCGGTAGATTCTAAACAATATCTAATTAGATTTCAATATGAATGTCATTTGAAGGTCCCACTATCTAATATCAACACTACCTCTTTTCAGACGAATAGTGCATGTACCTAAACTCGACTAGCAGTCACTTTCGCACAAAGCTAATCTCATTAAGATCCATTAAGTTCTGTATAGATCAATGGACAAGTGGAAACAACATTCGCTTTCGCGCTCAGCGGAATCTACTCATCCAAGAATCTATTCGATAGTCAGGTACCACAAGAGGATTAAGTCACTTTCGCGCAAATAATCCTCAAGTTCTATCCTAGGGATCTATTTAGCATCAATCTCCTATTATCATTTTCTCCTTTCGGTCTCTAATTCCAATAGAAATCCCAATTACAAATCAATTAGGTCATTAAGCATCCTAGGATAGAATCAAATCACATATTCATTCAATCAAATACCGCAATCAAACCTACCTAATTCACCATTGGGATCACTCAACCTTAGAACTAGGAATTTAACTAAACATGATTGAAGATAAACAATAGATCAAACCAACCATCGATATATATGAATTATTCATTAAAAACAGGAGATAAGAAAACTTAGTCTCAATGATGAAATAATCCAAACGAAGGTTAGAGCATTAGGAGCAATCTTCAATTCATGCTAAAAGCCAAAATCCCTCAAGAAAATCTCCCCATGTCTGCGGCCGAAGACTGCCGAACAAAAGCTAAAAACAAAAGAAAAAAAGACAAAAACTAAAACTAAAGCTACATACCAAAAAAAACAAAGAAATGAAACTCCCCCCTCTAAACTCAACCTCCCCCCATCCGTAACTCCTCTCTCTCTTACGTAACCCCCTTTTTTAATCAAACTTCTTTAATTCTCCTCAATTCCACTCAGCCACCGTTGCAGTCCGTCCTCCTCCAATTCAAACAAGGTCTGCTCCAATTTGTTGTGGGCCGGCCCAATTTGTTGCATTTGCTTCTGGGAATTCACGTGTCCCACTTCCACTTGGGCTTGTATCTTGGGCCTTGACAATTGGTCTCATAAGTTCCCTCTAAATTACACCTAAAATACCTGAAATTATAAAAGTACGAGTGTAGACTCCGAATACAAAATAATACAAAATTAATAATAAAAAGATAAAAAAATATGCATGCAAATGAACTATTCTAATATGCAACTAGACTCCTAAAATATGTATAAATTAGGTGTTATCAACCCTCACCATCGGGAGGGGGAACGGGCTGCTGGGGTGCGGGAGGGGGAACGGGCTGCTGGGGTACGGGAGGGGGAACGGGCTGCTGGGGTGCGGGAGGGGGAGGGACCTCCTCCATAAGTCGTCCAAATGAGGACTCCCGCCCGCAAACTCCTCTGTCTCGGCAAACGCCTCCTCCATGTCTCGGACGGGACTCTTCGAAGCCGGAGGTGAACACACGTGAGGATGAGGATCCGCTAACGGATCGGATACCGTTCCAATAACGGGTTCCGCTATTGGAACGGGATCCTTCCAGATTCTACTCTTGCGCTTGGGGGGGTTTTGGAGGTTTTGGTGCTTACGACCGAAAGCTGTCACGGGTCGAGATTCCACCCTACGACCCCTCCCCCTCTCGACGAATGTTGATATAAGAATGTGGTCGACCCTACCAAACTGAAAATCCCGGAGACCGGCCAATCCGGACTACTGCACGAGCCAATACCAACTCCCCTCAACCACCTCGTCCGGAATGTATCTCCTCCAGTCACTGAACTCGGTCGGGCGAGTATAAGCCCTCAAACGTCGTACGAGGGACGGTGTAGGCGGAGGAGGAGCGTGTCAAATCCAGTGCGCAATGTGAGTCGTGAAGCTCCGTAGCACCTTAGGCAACTCAAGCCCGTACAGGAGGGCCTCCACGGCAGGTGGACCCTCGCCATCGGGAGGGGGAATAGGCTGCTGGGGTGCGGGAGGGGGAACGGGCTGCTGGGGTATGGGAGGGGGAACGGGCTGCTGGGGTGCGGGAGGGGGAGGGACCTCCTCCATAAGTCATCCAAATGAGGACTCCCGCCCGCAAACTCCTCTGTCTCGGCAAACGCCTCCTCCATGTCTCGGACGGGACTCTGCGAAGCCGGAGGTGAACACACGTGAGGATGAGGATCCGCTAACGGATCGGATACCGTTCCAATAACGGGTTCCGCTATTGGAACGGGATCCTTCCAGATTCTACTCTTGCGCTTGGGGGGGTTTTGGAGGTTTCGGTGCTTACGACCGAAAGCTGTCACGGGTCGAGATTCCACCCTACGACCCCCCCCCCCCCTCTCGACGAACGCTGATATAAGAATGTGGTCGACCCTACCAAACTGAAAATCCCGGAGATCGGCCAATCCGGACTGCTGCACAAGCCAATACCAACTCTCCTCAACCACCTCGTCCGAAATGTATCTCCTCCAGTCACTGAACTCGGTCGGGCGAGTATAAGCCCTCAAACGTCGTACGAGGGACGGTATAGGCGGAGGAGGAGTGTGTCAAATCCAGTGCGCAACGTGAGTCGTGAAGCTCCGTAGCACCTCAGGCAACTCAAGCCCGTACAGGAGGGCCTCCACGGCAGGTGGACCCTCGCCATCGGGAGGGGGAACGGGCTGTTGGGGTGCGGGAGGGGGAACGGGCTACTGGGGTACGGGAGGGGGAACGGGCTGCTGGGGTGCGGGAGGGGGAGGGACCTCCTCCATAAGTCGTCCAAATGAGGACTCCCGCCCGCAAACTCCTCGGTCTCGGCAAATGCCTCCTCCATGTCTCGGACGGGACTCTGCGAAGCCGGAGGTGAACACACGTGAGGATGAGGATCCGCTAACGGATCGGATACCGTTCCAATAACGGGTTCCGCTATTGGAACGGGATCCTTCCAGATTCTACTCTTGCCCTTGGGGGGGTTTTGGAGGTTTCGGTGCTTACGACCGAAAGCTGTCACGGGTCGAGATTCCACCCTACGACCCCCCCCCCCTCTCGACGAACGCTGATATAAGAATGTGGTCGACCCTACCAAACTGAAAAATCCCGGAGACCGGCCAATCCGGACTGCTGCACGAGCCAATACCAACTCCCCTCAACCACCTCGTCCGAAATGTATCTCCTCCAGTCACTGAACTCGGTCGGGCGAGTATAAGCCCTCAAACGTCGTACGAGGGACGGTGTAGGCGGAGGAGGAGCGTGTCAAATCCAGTGCGCAATGTGAGTCGTGAAGCTCTGTAGCACCTCAGGCAACTCAAGCCCGTACAGGAGGGCCTCCACGGCAGGTGGACCCTCGCCATCGGGAGGGGGAACGGGCTGCTGGGGTGCGGGAGGGGGAACGGGCTGCTGGGGTATGGGAGGGGGAACGGGCTGCTGGGATGCGGGAGGGGGAGGGACCTCCTCCATAAGTCGTCCAAATGAGGACTCCCGCCCGCAAACTCCTCTGTCTCGGCAAACGCCTCCTCCATGTCTCGGACGGGACTCTGCGAAGCTGGAGGTGAACACACGTGAGGATGAGGATCCGCTAACGGATCGGATACCGTTCCAATAACGGGTTCCGCTATTGGAACGGGATCCTTCCAGATTCTACTCTTGCGCTTGGGGGGGGGTTTGGAGGTTTCGGTGCTTACGACCGAAAGCTGTCACGGGTCGAGATTCCACCCTACGACCCCCCCCCCTCTCGACGAACGCTGATATAAGAATGTGGTCGACCCTACCAAACTGAAAATCCCGGAGACCGGCCAATCCGGACTGCTGCACGAGCCAATACCAACTCTCCTCAACCACCTCGTCCGAAATGTATCTCCTCCAGTCACTGAACTCGGTCGGGCGAGTATAAGCCCTCAAACGTCGTACGAGGGACGGTGTAGGCGGAGGAGGAGTGTGTCAAATCCAGTGCGCAACGTGAGTCGTGAAGCTCCGTAGCACCTCAGGCAACTCAAGCCCGTATAGGAGGGCCTCCACGGCAGGTGGACCCTCGCCATCGGGAGGGGGAACGGGCTGTTGGGGTGCGGGAGGGGGAACGGGCTACTGGGGTACGGGAGGGGGAACGGGCTGCTGGGGTGCGGGAGGGGGAGGGACCTCCTCCATAAGTCGTCCAAATGAGGACTCCCGCCCGCAAACTCCTCTGTCTTGGCAAACGCCTCCTCCATGTCTCGGACGGGACTCTGCGAAGCCGGAGGTGAACACACGTGAGGATGAGGATCCGCTAACGGATCGGATACCGTTCCAATAACGGGTTTCGCTATTGGAACGGGATCCTTCCAGATTCTACTCTTGCGCTTGGGGGGATTTTGGACGTTTCGGTGCTTACGACCGAAAGCTATCACGGGTCGAGATTCCACCCTACGACCCCCCCCCCCCCCCCCCCCCCACATATTTCGTTTGACACGGATCGAGATTTCACCCTTCGTTAACATTTAATAATTCTTAAATTTTAAAATAAATAAAATTAAAATTATAAATTATATCAATATAAAAAAGTCACACGGCATGAATATCTAGTATTCAAGAAATATACCACATTTTCACGCTTGATTGGTGTCGGTGATGTAGTAGTACGTACATTTAAGAAATATACATACTCTTCTTTATTCAGTTATGTGTATGTTTGACATTTTCACGCAGTTTGATTGGTGTCGGTGATATGCTTTGTACGTCGGTGTCATTTGCCCTACCGATATTAGTTACCTTAAATCATTAATATATGCAACCATGAGCCATGTACAGCAGTACAGACGGAGTCTATATCATTTCTTCGTCATTTAAATGTAATAAAATATATAACAAAACATAAATTTATATTACGTTCTTTTAATAAATATGAAAATAGTTGTTATAATCATTGGATTTGATGTCTTATTAGAAAATATTTTTAAAATATTTAATTTTTAAATATAAACAAATAAAATATAAATATAAATATAAATTTTCAATAGAATAAAATTAGAACTAGAATTTCTAACAAGTAATGGTTGGTGATATGGTGATGGACGGGATATGAGTTTGACATCACCCATCAATCCTCCATCATCCGTCATACGGTTCATGAGACGACTAATCGTCTATCATCCGATTTGCTTTAAATAATCATCTATATAATTAAGTCGGGTATTTCAAATTGATCAGTCACTCATGTATGGATCATTTCCGGGCCTAGCTAAAGTTAAGTAGCATATCAATGCACTGCAACTAGATTTAATTATAACCCAATTAAATACACAATACATAGTGGGAGCGCTAATGAATGCTATCTTTCGCATAGAGTATTTATAAAAAAGAAATTTATATAAAATGATTTTTTATTAAAAAATAATTTTGAAACTTCAAAGTTTGAGTAATATAAATAAATGTACAATGAAAAAGATAAATATTTATAAATAATAATATATATATAAAAATATGTTATTAAACAAACCCTAAGCCTAACGGTTGATAGTAATTTATCAAAGTTTTGTAAAAGTTTGAGACTCTTACTGTCTTACATGATGACAGATAGCGATTTTACTACCATACTTTTAATTTTTATTTGATTTTTAATTTTTTTCAGGAAAATATAGGTTAGTCTTATTTAACATCTTTACATAATTGAAGGTTGATATAAATCTACTTTAGTTTATCAACATTATGCTTTAAATTTCAAAAATTATTAATTAAATGTTTTATTTTAAATTTTAAAATTGAAAGGGCTATATAGCCTATATGTGTTATACTGCGTATATCTTTGGGACACAACTATATGTACTACGTATATCTTTGTCTAGTAGATCGACATATCTCAAGTATATTACCTAACAAGATTTTTGCCCATATTTGTATTCCACTCTTAAATTCTGCTTACTCAATCAAGCAACATCTTCAAAAGAAACAACCTACATTATAATATTGGTTGATGACTGAGAATGCACAATCGGTCCATTTAAAGAACTTGAGTGAACAAAATCGTATTAGATTAAAGAAACTTCATTCTGAAATCATATATAATAAAAAAGATCGACACTTCTTACAATTGGTTTTTGTAAGGACTTGAATGCACAATCGGTCTCAACACTGACAACTTGCAAGATAATAATAGGATTACATATTCTATGTATCATAGACCTACAAAAAAATTAATGAGAAAAAATAATAAGTCCCTTAAATGTCTTAGGATATGGGGCAATAATACAATTGTTTTTTTATGAAGATCACAACTTGGAATTGCTGTGGAATTGGAAATAAAACTTTTTGGATGAATGTTGAATCATTCTGCAAAATTGAACGAATACAATTACTAACACTTTTTGAAACAAGAACAAACAAAAAGCCTAGTGAAAAAGTGTGGAAAAAAGCGGGATTTGATCAATTCTACTGTGTCTCGGCTACGGGTTTCTCGGGTGACATTTGTGTAATGTGGAAGATCTACCAACTTACAAATGAAATCCTAGAAATTGACCAAATTGAAACAAGATTTATTAGTATCAAGTATACAAACCTGCTCACGAACATAAAACTTATGTTAATCCTAACTTATGCTCCACCAAATGAATTTGCAAAGAATGCGTTCTGGGACGGACTCATTCCCTTTATTAAAAGTTGTTCTCTTCTGTGCATTATTATGGAAGATCTGAACGAAATACAAGACCCATCTGAAAAATTAGGTGGTTTAATACCATCTTTGACAAAATTTGCAAGATTACGACATTTTAAGAATGAATGTGAACTACTGGAGACCCTTATTCAAGGAAACATCTATACTTGGCGGAAGAACATAACAGAAATAGATAACATATATGAAAAACTGGATAGGGTACTTATTCAGCACCAGATCCTCCAATCTGATATCTGTACTAAACACTTTGCTTTTACCAGCTCAGACCATTGTCCCATCTCTATCGAGCTTGACTCAGCAATACCTTTTAAAAATCAGCCGTTTAAATTTGAAAAAATATGGATGACCAGAAAGGACTTTAGAAATGTTGTTAAACAAGCTTGAAGAACTAACTATCATGGATCTAGATTGTATAATCTTGTATCCAAAACAAAATTACTTAAGAAACATGCCAGGATCTGGAATAAAAGTACATTTGGTAATGTATTTAATCAATTACAAACTATAGAAAAACAGCTTTATGAAATCCAAACTGAGATATGTACTCACCCTACAAATGATCTCATTAAAAAACAAATAAGAATCATAGAAAAAAAAAAGAAAAACTTCTTTACTTCTAGAAAATTTACTGGAACCAAAGAGCTAAAGTTAAACACATCAAATTAACTGATACGAATGCTAGCTATTTTCACAAAATAGCAAGTGGAAGAAGAAATAGAAAAATTATAAGAGAAATAAAAACTCAAGAAGGAACAAATATTACTGGAAAAGAAAACATTAGAAATGAAATCAGAAATGATTTCATTAAAAGGTTCAGAAGTGAGGATATGAACCAGAGACTACTCCAGGAAAATCTTGAATTAATTCATTCTGAAATCTCTACAGAGGACAATTTAGAATAAATAAGAAATGTGTCCAATGAAGAAATTAAGAAGGTTGTCTTTAACATTGGTTCGGATAAATCACCGGGTCCTGATGGTATGACAGCAAAATTCTACCAAAAATATTGGGACATTGTAGGTCATTCTGTTATTCAAGCAATTAAAAGCTTTTTTCTTTCTGGGAAATTGCTCAAACAAATAAATCACACATTTATCTCTTTGATTCCAAAATGTGACAATCCGAACTCTACTAATCATTATAGACCCATAAGTCTATGCTCTATCTCGAAGATCATAATAACAAGACTTAAAAGAACCATGGAAAAATTAATCCACCCCCTACAGGGTGCCTTTGTTGCTAACAGAGCCATTCAAGATAATATCTTGATTGCCCATGAAATTTTTCACTCATGTAAATCGAAAAAAGGCACTAAAGGATTCATTGCCCTAAAATTAGATATGGAAAAAGCTTATGATAGAATTGAATGGAACTTCATCATTAAAATCCATGACAAATTTATCAACTGGATAAAAGAATGCATTACAAGTTTACAACAATATCTTTCTCGGTTCTTGTAAACAACGGACCCACAGAAATATTTAAACCATCAAGAGGACTTCGACAGGGTGACCCCCTTTCCCCTTTCTTGTTTTATTTAGGATCTGAAATCATTGCTAGAAAACTCCAAAAAGCTTTAGAAAGACCTCAAAATCCTCTAGGATTTCAAATCACTCAACAAGGATCAAGAATTTTGTTCCCGGCTTTTGCGGATGACATTGTGATCTTCTCAAAAGCTAAACAGGAAAACTGCAAGGAAATCAAGAATATTATTGATGAATATTGCAAAATCTCAGGACAAAAAGTAAATTTTCATAAATCGGCTTTTCAAGTCACAAAAAAGGTTACCAACCAAAAGAAATTAGCAATACAAGGTACTCTTACAATCACAAATATGATATCTCTCGAAAAATATCTTGGTTTTCCTATCATTAATGGTAGAGTCAACTCGAATACCTTTGCTGACCTCTTAATTAGCACCCAACAACAATTGTCTAAATGGAAAGCAAACTCTCTTTCCCAAGCAGAAAGAACAACACTAATAAAAACCATCTGGCATCAAGACCAAACTATCTTATGCAAAGTTTTATGTTACCTACACACACACAATGAACTTGACAAGTTAAATAGATCCTTTTTTTGGAACAAAGACAACTCCTATAAACCTCTTATAGGATGGGAAAAAATATGTAAACCGACACAACAAGGAGGTCTTGGATTGAGAAAATCAAAGGACATGAATAAAGCCCTACAATTCAAATTACTATGGAAAATCTTAGCAGAACCGAATAATTATTGGGTTAGAGTTGTTACTGAAAAATACTTGAAAATAATCCATATATTTCATTACGAGAAAAAAGGAAATTGCTCTTGGCAATGGTCCAAAATGATTGAACTCATGGATGAATTCAAATCTGGATTAATTTGGCAAGTTGGTAATGGTAAAACAATCAAATTCTGGTCGGATAATTGGGTCTCGAACACCCCTTTATGTGATATCATAAACACACAATCAATCCTGAATAAGGATGTCCTGATAGCTGATTTTATGTTGCCAAATAAAACCTAGAATAAAGATTTAATAGAATAATGTTTACCACATGATTTAGCCAAAAAAATAACCTCTATCCCAATACCTTTAAATGATATTCATGATAGAATGTACTGGGAAACTAGCAAAAATGGTTGGTTTTCTACGAATTCTGCTATGGAACTAATTAACAGAAACAAGAGATATACTGCCTATGATTCTTCATGGATCTGGAAGATGAACACATATCCCAAAGTTAAAAACTTTATCTGGAAAATAATGAAAAACGGACTCCCAACAAAAGCTAGATTAGCATAAAAAGGTATAGCAATCTCCCCGGGTTGTATATGTTGCAATGCTCAATTGGAGGATTTGAATCATCTCTTATTCCAATGTAACCATACCATAAAAACAATAGAGGAAATGAATTATCATACCTATGACATCATTAGATCCCTAAACATATGAAACAAAAAAGTCAATGCAATCATTGAGGAAATTCGACAAAAAACTGATAGATCACAATTTATAGAATTAATGGTCTCTTGGTGGGGAATTTGGTTTTATAGAAATCAACAAAACTTTGGAAGAATAAACGATGATGCCGATTCCATAAAGGATGTACCAATTTATATTAAAAAACAAATTAAGAATTGGAATAAGACGAAGAGTTGGAACCCTGACTGTTTAGCAGATGACAAACAAAAAACACATATAGAATGAACAATGTTAGACGACCAATAAAGAAATGGAAAAAACCACTGGATAACATCATTAAAATCAATACAGATGGATCCATCAAAACTAATGGTGAATCTAGCTTTGGCTACATTTTCAGGAACAACACGGGTAAACCAATTTTCCTCTTTAGGAATAAATGTGGTATCTCAACCCCTTTAAAAACAGAAACACTTGCAGTAAAAAATGCTCTGGTAAAGGCTTATGAATTAGGCATTACCGACATTCAACTTGAATGTGATAACCTTACCATTGTGAATGTTCTTAATCAAATCTGGCACTGTCCATGGGATATTGAAATGTTAATTTTTGATATCCTGTGTGTTTTACAACTGTTTTCTTCAATGTAAATTTTCCATGTCTTCCGAGAAACAAACGTGGTGGCCGATTTCATCGCTAAGACGGTCCAGCAAAGTTCCTTGGAAGATATTCGAGCTAGTCTAGAATTTTTAATTCTCATCCGAAAGGATGCTATAGACTGAGAAGCCGTCTCTTCTGTGGTTTTCAGTCTAATTTTTACCTAATCAACAAAAAAAAACTACATTTATATATTTTATTCGTTTTTCTAGTGTGTGCGCACATGCTAATAAGTTAAAAGAGAAAATTATTTTTGAAATATTTCCTAAACATAATGAAAAAGCTCATAACAAAAAAAAAATAAATTAATGGCTAAAAATTTATTGCTAAAAATTGAATTATTAGAGTGTGTTCATGGACAAACACTAAAAAAAATCATATTTTATACATGTCAGTACAGCCTAAGGGGAAAAATTGATGAACGAGTTATTATTTTCGTGGGTGGTAAGTCGCTAAAATCTTTGAAGTTTGAAATAATTACAATTTTGTATTATTATACACTAGATCATGCATTTTTATTCCGTTGAGGACATGGATCACATGCTCCATTAAGAAAGGTATGGGATTGAATTTCAGTACGAATTGAAATTGGTCCCATTGACATAAATAATTTTACCATGAAGAGACGGTGTTAGGTGCGTTTGATTTGATTCCGTTGGAATGAAAAATGAGAATTCCGATATTGTGTTTGGTTAAATAAGAAATGAGAAATTCGTTGATCCATTGAAATGATTCCGTCCAAATTCGAAGAAAAGTTTCATTTCAAAAGAAAATTTAGGGTTTCACTCATTCTAAGAGTCCGTTTGATTTTAATTTATGAAAATAATAACGAAAAAATAAACAAATTCAGTCCACTTTGACATCATGGTATATTGATTAAAACTTTCATCTTAGTTTGGTGCTTTAAATTTAAGCCAAATGAATAGAGGAATGGAATGATTTTATCATTTTAATGATCATCTTAGTATTGGGAGAAAGAATAACTACATCATAGTGAACCACATGTCCATACTTGTATGAAAAATAAGGAGCCCCTAAAGTCAAGACCGATATTTTGATCAATGAATAATGACATTAAAGTAGACTAAATTTATTTTATTTCTGTTATCGTTTTCATAAAAACAAACCAAAAGGGCCCAAAAGATTTGTCATCTTCACAATCGCTCATCTTCTCTAGACTTGTACAAGTCCGAACCAGCCCGGACTAAAAATCGGGCGGGCATGAACGCCCCTCTAGGGCCGATATCCATTTAAAGTTTATACAATACAAAATATAATTATATATTATATAATATTCTACATATATATAGTTACTAAATTTTTACTCCTTATTATATAATAATCCAAATTTTCATCCCTTATTATATTATATAATATAATAATATTATATAATATAAATAAATTATATATAGTTACTAAATGTACAAAATCGGACCGAACCGGCCCGCCAGGCTACCCGGACCGGGCTTTCGGACGAGCTTGGACAACAGTTTCAGTCCGTCACGACCGAGCGAGCTTAGCCCGGCCTAGTCAATCGGGAAACAAAATACCAAAAGCCCGACCTAAACCAAGCCCAGACTTGTACAAGTCTAATATTCTCCACCTACGAGAATTATTTGCCCCTTTGCACCTCTACATGTGAGCAGTGGCGGATCTAGGATTACTCGGAAGGGGGGCGGAAGTACGAGCAATCGAAAGCGCTCTCTTCTGTTTGATGCTTTATATATTGATGTTATTGTTAATATTTTGACTCATTAAGATTATTTAAAGCTAAATATATGAAATTATGACATTTTTGAACAATTAATTTAATCAAATCGTAATTACTTTAATTATAAATAAGATTAGTCAAGTTTTATATAAAAAACAAAATCATAACAAACTAAATTAGGTATTTCGGAAAAATAGAAAATTGGAAAAGCGCTTTTAATAAAGAAATGTTATCTAAATGTATTTTGAAAATGCTAAAACTGGAAAAACGGTTTTTATGAAAAACGTTATAAATAGTGTTATTTAAAGTGTTATAAGAGGGATAAAGACAACGCTTTTTTGAAATAATCGTTGTCCTACTTATTTTTTCCGAATCAAACTTTTTTTTCTTCTGAACTATACTAAGTTCGGCGGATCCTAGTGAGACACCCCTCTTCCCTTAGATCCGCCACTGCATGTGAGTAGAGGTGGCCTCGGTCGATTAGTGAATCAACCGTTCAAGGTTCACCGAACCAAAACTTGGAACGGCCAACTCCATGAGTTGTCCATAAGGGAAACAACGAGTTTGATCCGATTCGACAAACAACTTTATTTTATAAATAATTTTTAACACAATTTAACTTACAAAATTTAATTTAATAAAAAATACTTTAACTTGAAGAAAAAAAACGTAAACTTTTTTACTTAATATACATTTAGAACTAGTTAATTAAGATTAAATTAATGAATATGATTAATTAAACTAGTTGTCTTATCACTCTTTTTAATGCATGAAAAATTGCATCTTTAACAGAAAACATGATTTAATTCCTCATTCCATATACAATCAAATAAGAAGTAACCGTTTTTAAGAATAGTTTATTCCAACAATATATCAAATACCAAACTACATAAATGACTTATTTTGATTTTTAATTTTATTCTGATTTTCGATTTCAATTAAATTCTAGCAAATATACCAAACGATGCCTAAGAACTTCTGACCTCTGTAACAAGCTAACTAGATAGGGTGCAATTTCTTTATCGAAAAAAAAGAAGATAGGGTGCAATTTGAACGGATTAATTATAAACAAGTAATCTAACCAATTAAAAGGGTGAAAAAATAGAAAGAATCATATAAAATGAACAAACAATTTAAACTCTTGCAATGGCCAAGGTTGTACACTTTTTTAACAAAAAAACTAAATATATTATTTCATTTTCTGGGACTAGTTTGTAGTATTTCGCATGTTTTTCTTTAGATGAAAATATCATAGACAAGAGATTGTTATCCTTTAATTCTCGACTATAATGGATATGTTAGTTTTTTTTGTATGGAATCCATACTATCTACTTCTGTCATGCGTAGTGAGGCCCTTGCAACTCTTTCTGTCATTCAGCAAGCGACCGGGATGCGTTTAACTCACTTAATTATTGAGGACAACAATTTAGTTGTCATTAACTTTATAAGAGGAATATGAAAAATTCATTCGATTATTCAAGACATTATTTCACTTTTATCGTCTTTTGTTGTTTTTTAGATATATCATTGCTTTCGAGAAGCCAACTGCACAATGGATTTCTTTGCCTTCCACACTATCCCACCTTCTGATTTTCGAAGTTTTCAGCAAATTTTTATTTCCCCTACATCTATCACCAATTCTCTGTCTCCACTTACTAGCTTCTAGATATGAGTTCATCTACTTGAATTCTAATTTTGATAGTTTTGGTACAAGGTTTATAAAGATCATATATTGGATAATTTAGGATTACTATATGTTTCAGATGGGTCCTAGTTTGCCTATAATAAAAAAAGAAAAAGAAAAAGAGATTGCTATTCTTAACCTACGTTTATATATTTCACAGTAAAGAGCTCAACAAAACCGAACATATAGACCTATTAGGTAAGTAGTAAGTATGAGTTAAAGTGAGGGTGAGTTGAACTTTCAGCTTTAACTTCTATAAGCCCTATACGTACATGATGACACCTCCCACCTTGGTTATCTATTGAGGAATAGTACCGGGTCAGTTATTTCATTTCACCGCAAACATATCAATTCTACCACTACTACAAAAAAGGGCTAATAACTCATAAGAGTATAACCCGGGCTGACTATTTACGAGTTATAAAGTTGTTGCAAAAATTGTGTTGTTAATTATAACCTGGACATTTCTTAATCCGGGTTATTTAAACGAATAAGACAGTCAAATAACCCATGAGTACACACGCCCGGGTTATATGTATGTATATATATATCTCGTAATTTTACCATCCGGGTTATTTGAGAGTTTAAAAACAATTCCACCCTCTAACCCCTGCACGCCACAAAAAAGAACAAAAACAATTACGATTACGCCGCTCGTTCGATTCTACAACTTAAAAAGTAGATCGGGATAGAGAGAGCGGAGATCTAGGGTTTGCACCGACCTGCACCGCCGAGGAAGAAAGAGTTGTCGGTGGCGGGAGGACGGACAGAGGGAGGGAAGACGAAGTCCTCTATGGCGACGGAGGTTACATCGAGCGATGACGCCATTGTCGACGGCGAATGTAGTCTCTAGGGTGGTTGGGAAGAGCACGGGAGTACAGAGAGCGAGATTGACAGGTTGCCATGGAACCCTATGCAATGAGAGATTTATATAGATAGAGGATTGGAAGAGAGCTAAAGGGGTAGTAACAATACATGCCCTAGCTAATCCGGCCGAGATCGATTTGTCCCCAAAACTGAACACTGTCGATCAGCCCTAGCACTCCACCTTTGTTCGCCAACCGCTCCACCAGTTCGTCGGCCTCTCTGCCTTCGTTCGTTGGCATCTCCTCTGCTGGTGTCAACCGCTTCCTTTCACCAGGTAAACTTTCTTTAACCTGGCTGTCTTCGTATCCACTTACAATCTATTATCTCACAAAAATCCCAAGTGTGTTATTGAAGTTACTTACTATCTGGCACTTTGTGCTTCTCTGTTAATCTATGCTCAAATGAGTTGTTTATCTATGAATAATGGAACAAAGCTCTCCTCTGAAACCCTTATCTCTGACACTTATAAAGCCTCTCTAAGGAATCAACAAATCCTCCTTGGGAGATACTACTATACAGAAAAGAGTTTATTACTCTAGAAAATTTGTACTTCTAGCTTGCCTATGCTTAATCCTCTCCATCAATTTTCCGTCAATTATTTCAGTTCATTTATCTGGATACTTGAACATCAATATTGATTGGATGCAATATGTTCCAAAATGCATTGGCTAGACTTGCTGGATGGTACTAATATGCAAGAAAAAGAAGTTAGTTTTTTTTTTCTTTCTTAAGCTTATTGCTTAGAAGGCTTTTCTATATACAATAAATTGTTCTCTATGCATGTACTTTCATTTGGGGAAGGAGTTCGTCTTAGATGGAAGTTTGCTTGTGGATGTAGGAGAGTTGTAGGAATCTGACAAGAAAATGATCTCAGATACAGTTCAGCCAAGAAACTTGAAGAAGTCACAGGCTGAAAATAGTTCTCAATCTGGTAGAGAAAATGTAGCTGCTGAAGACTTGAATAGGAGATCTAAAGACATGGTGATGGCTAGTGTAGGTTCATGCTCTGGTGGAAATTGTGGCCAAGAAACAATATCAGGAGTCTTAAGAGACAATAATACCAATGGGACTGTGCAGCCTGATATTGAATGTGCAAGTACATAATAGGTTATTGTAACATGCTTTTATGGAATTGCATCTGGGTGCAGTACTTATCTTTTTCTTTTCCCCTTCTTTTCATCATCTTCATGGCAGAAACAGGCAAGGTTACCTGCGGATTTGACATTGCAATTCCTTTACGGCAATCCAAATGACTTGGAGGATGATGAAGATGACAGTGATTGGGAGCCTCATCAAGAATTTGTGACGGTTGCAAAGTGGTTTTGCACTAATTGTACTATGGTCAATTTTGACAGTGTTCTTCACTGTGGTGTATTGTTCACACTCTCTTCTTTTGTTGTATAATTATTTATGTCGTTTTTCTTTTTATGTTCAGGTTCTTGTTTAATATATATATGGTGAGAAAGAATAGATTGGTTCCTTTGCTTATCACGATTCATTGGTTCCTTGAACAGATGTGTGGAGAACACAAGGAATCTGGAATACTTGAATATGGATTTTGCACCTTCTTTTAATCAGAAAGGCAATTTCTCCGAGGTCTCAGAAGTGATAGAGAAATTCAAAGGTAGCTTCCATAAATTGTTTACTTAATATTCTCTTTTATCAACTATTTATTATAACAGCACTTGTATTGGTTTAACCTTCACATTTTTATGAACTGTTCATCCTCATTGGCTGCAGCCTGCAGTGCTATGAAAGCTGCATTAAATGCATGCTCTTATAAGTCATAACTTTCTTCTTAAACATGCCCTCTTAACCGTTTTGATGTCCTATTCTACTAAAAATTTCGTCAGAGGTGCCACCTGCCACATTCTAGCACATCCTCCCATCCCCATGTAATAATTCATCAAACCTTATAAATAATTGGGCTCATAGTCATCTACTCCCTACCTTTCTAAATCTACCTTCCTAGTCACTTTTTAGTATTTTCTACAGTTTAGCCTCCTGCAGTCTCTCACTTTCTATTTTTTTTCTTCTTCCAAAAAATAGATCCTTTATTAGGTAATACTGTTTAGGTCCCTCTGAAATGTTGATGTATTTTTGTTTATATGGAGAGTGGTTGGGAGGAAAAGAAGATTAAGTGATGTAAATTCCTTGCACCTTTCTTTAAATAGTACAATTTTGGCACCAAGAGAGTAACTAGATCTCCATTGTGTGTGTAACCACAGGAAAGGGACTCATTATTTATGGTAGTTTTGGTGGATGAGAGAAGAACTTTATTGGGATAAGAAAACAATATTATGCAAAAGGAAAATAGCTAACTTAGTAGATAATGCCTCCAACCAGTAGTCTGCAATGGAAAGCTAATATATAGGTGCTAGGTGCTACCTTAGTCATCCCTAGCAACTTATATGTATATGTTTTGTTCACCTTCACGTCTGCACCTATCAATTTTAGTTGGACACTTTGAGCTGAACTGTACATAATAATTTTGCTCTGCCCTGGCTGTCTTGGATATCTTGCATGTTCAACCTAATTGTTTTAACCGTTCTCCTCTTCAACATGCAGGATCATTTTCTCATATTCCAAAATCAGAGAGTTCTACTGCATTTGGTTTTGATGAGAGAATGTTGATGCACTCAGAAGTATGCTCCTGCTATGATATAAATTATCTATTTTATTACTGATAATGTTTCTGGTATTCTCCATAATCCTCATGTTCATTGTTGTTCGTGTTGATCCTGGAAATAGGAAACCTTCCTAGACCAATAATTTTCTGAATTTAACTACAAGTTCCCTCCTGTACTGATTTGCTGACTTCTACATTCTAAGATATCCAGTATTTCTGTGTGTAAACTTTTGAACCTGTCTGTCCCCTCTTTCAGCTTACATTTGTTGATATCTTTTTCTTGTATATAACCAAGCTTCCTTGTGCTAGCCTAAAGGTATGGGATGAGGTTATTATTTTCACCCTGGCTCTCATAAAATTGATTACTATGAAAGAATATGATTGGGAGAAGAAAATCTGTGTTGATTATGCCTCAAAGGGCTGAACATATACATATTGACAAAGGAAAAGATAAGAAAACTTTCCTAAAGATAACACAAGATATATGGAAAAGATATCATATCTAACAATCTAATAATATCTTCTAATACTCTCCCTCAAGTTGGAGCATGAGGATCAAAAATGCCCAACTTGGATGATAAATAGGTGAACTGTGGCTTTGCCAGAGCCTTTGTAAAGATGTCTACAGGTTGATGTGTAGTCGAAATGTGAGAGGTGACCACCTTCCCAGCTAGGATCAAATCACGAACGTAATGGCAATCAATTTCGATGTGCTTGGTTCGCTCATGGAAGACAGGATTGACAGAAATGTGTAAGGCTGCTTGGCTGTCGCAATAGAGACGAACCGGAGACGAGTGTTGAATGCCCAAAGAGAGCAAAAGAGAGCGAAGCCACACGATTTCACAGCATGTGGCTGCCATGGACCGGTATTCGGCCTCAGCGGATGACCGAGATACTGTCGATTGTTTCTTCGTACGCCAAGAGATAGGGGGATGACTGAGCATCACAAAGTATCCGGTAACGGACCGGCGAGTGATCGGGCAAGAAGCCCAATCAGAATCACAGTAGGCGGTGAGGCGAAGGGCACTATGTCGGGAAAGATGAAGGCCTTGTCCGGGGTGTGTTTTGATGTAGCGAATCACACGCAAGGTTGTAGACCAATGTTCCTCCCTTGGTTGCTACATGAACTGGGAGAGAGTGTGAACAGCAAAGCACAAATCCGGGCGAGTGATGGTCAAATAGATGAGGCGACCGATAAGGCGCCGATAAGCTTCGGGGTCAGAATGGTCGCGACCCGAGGCAAGCACAAGTTGATGATTGGGATCCATTGGCGAATCACACGATTTGGAGCCAAGGAGGCCTGTATCTGCAATGACCTCAAGAGCGTACTTGCGTTGAGAGACGAAAATGCCGGACGAGTTGCGTGCAACCTCTAGGCCAAGAAAATACTTGAGGATGCCCAGATCTTTCATGTGGAAGCACCGACTCAAATAGGTCTTGAAGGAAGAAATTGCAGTAGCGTTGTTGCCGGCGATGATCAAGTCGTCAACATAGACTAGAACGTGGACCACGTTGCTATGTTGATGAAGGGAGAAGAGTGAATAATTTGCATAGCTCTGCTGGAACCCAAATGCACGTAGAGTGGTGGCCAACTTAGAGAACCAGTTGCGGGGAGCCTGACGCAGTCCATAAAGGGACTTTCGGAGCCTGCATACGCGACCAGGAGGGATGTCGGCGCAACCCGGAGGTGGGGTCATATAGACGACTTCATCAAGATCGCCGTGAAGAAAGGCGTTGTGAACATCCATTTGGTGTAGTTCCCAGCCACATATGACAGCAACCGAGAGAAAAACACGTATCGTAACCATCTTGGCGACCGGGGCAAACGTTTCGGTGAAGTCGACACCTTCGACCTGTCGATTGCCAAGGACAACTAGACGAGCCTTGTAACGCTCGATAGACCCATCAGATTTGTATTTGATGCGATAGACCCACTTGCACCCGATTGCTTTCTTTCCGCCAAGCAAATCAGTGATCTCCCAAGTGCGATTTCGTTCGAGCGCGTTAATTTCTGAACACATAACATCATGCCAATCAGCATGTGGGACAACTTCGTGGAACGAACGTGGCTCGTGGCCAATTGTGATGGCGGCAAGAAATCTGGCATGGTTAGGTGAAAAATTATCACAAGAAACGTAGGCAGCGATAGGGTACTGCTTACCTGAGGATGCCGATGATGTGGGTGACGTGAGAGGGGGGTCTGTCGTGAGAAGAGTGCTGCAAACATAGTCTCGAAGTAGCACGGAGGGCTGTTTGGAGCGGGCGCCACGACCAGAGAGTGTGGGAGGCGCCGGAGATGGCGAGACGACTGGGACCGTAGACGACGGCGGAGATGCCGGTGAGTCTGGTGGTGATGTCGATGGAGTTGGCGGAGAGACAACAGGGGAAGAAGACGGTGTATCAAAGATCGCCGAATGAGGAGAAACCGGAGGTAAGTCTCCCTCTGTAGGCAAGCCCGCCGTCAATGAGTAGGGAAATTGATCCTCGTAGAAGACGACGTCCCGTGAGATGAAGGAGCATCCTGTGTCGATGTCATAGACACGCCACCCTTTCTTGCCGGGTGGGTACCCGAGGAAGATGCACTTGACGCTGCGGGCCGTGAACTTGTGGGATGGACGCGGTTGACGAGCAGCGAAGCAGAGACATCCAAAGACCCGAATGTGTGAGAATGTCGGCGGTTTGTTGAATAGCAACTCATATGGGCTGCGATGCTCAAGAAGCGGAGTCGGTGTTCTATTGATCAAGTAGCATGCTGTAAGTACGCACTCACCCCAAAAAGTGACAGGGAGAGAAGCTTGGAAGTGAAGCGCCCTGGCGACGTTGAGAAGATGACGGTGTTTCCGTTCAGCCCGCCCATTTTGCTGCGGTGTATAGACGCAAGAGCTCTCAAATAATATGCCTTCAGATGCCATGAACGACTGTAGGGCAATGAATTCAGCGCCATTGTCGGATCGAAGACGCTGAATTTTCTTTTGGAACTGCGTCTGCGTCATGGCAGAAAAATTGCGAAGAGTGGAGGCGACTTCGGTCTTGGATTTGAGAAGGAAAACCCAAGTAGACCTAGAGTAATCGTCTATTATAGTGAGGAAATAAGAGGCACCAATGGTGGAGGGTGTGCTATAAGGCCCCCAAATATCACAATGGATCAATTCAAATAAATCTACTGCTTTATTAGAACTTAACGGAAAAGAACTATGAATTTGTTTTGCTTTGAAACAGACATCACAAGGAGAATCCTTGGTAGAAGTAGACAACGTTTCTAGACTAAAACGAGACAAAACTGAAGAAGACGGGTGACCCAGACGTTGATGCCAAGTGGACGCAGAGACGGTTGATGCAGCGAGACAAAGTTGAGTCAGTTGAGGTCCGAAACTACGCAGCCAGTAGACCCCTCCTCGTGCTTCACCCACACCAATTAGCATCCTCGAACTGCGTTCCTGTATGATGCAAATTTTGTCAGTAAGAGTCACCACACATTGAGTTGAAGATGCAAGTTCACACAGGGAAATAAGATTGCAATCTAATTTCGGAATGAGAAGAACATGCTCAAGTTTAACAGTAGGAGAGAACACAAGAGATCCTGCTTGTGTTGCAGTAGCAAAACGATTATCTGGAAGCTTTATGGACACCGGAGAGATAGAGACAAAATCCTGTAATAGATCTCTATTTCCTGTCATATGCAGGGAAGCCCCTGAATCCAAAATCCAGGATGTAGGCTTACCAGACGAGGTCTCAGTACCCCCTGCCTTGGTGTTGAGAGAATTGAACACTTGAAGAACAGTGTTCTATTGATCCGGGGTGATAGCTTGGCCGAGAGCGGCACGGTCGGCGTTGTTCAAGTTGTGTCCGCCAGAGGAAGAGGAAGGCTGCTGGGCAACGTGTGCTGCTGGAGTGTTGCGTCCACGTCCCCGACCAGCACCAGAGTTCGCCGGGGCTGAGGTGCTGCCGAACTGAGAAGAGCCGCGACCACCTTTTCGAGGAGGAGGCGATGTGTAGCCTTCGGGAAAGCCATGAAGGCGGTAGCACTTGGTGACGTCGTGACCAAGGCGATAAAGGTTTATCATAAATCCTTAGAAAAAAAAGTTAAACTGTTGACTAAAAAATATTATTGCTAAACATAGAAATTTTATTGCTAGAATAAACCATGTTTATTTAGGGACTTTTAGTTTTTTTATTAAAAAGATTTAAGCATTTTTTTTGTGACTTGATATAGCATACATAGAAAAACCATTTTTATTATTAGTGCATCTTCAAACGTTATACGGAGTATAAACTATGAAGTAATTAACTTTGATATATTAATCAATGATGATTAATTACACGTATTTAGGACATGACTCTGTCGAAGCTACTTGCAAGGCCGAGTCCATTCAAAGCCCTACTGACATCCTTCGAGCTGATGGAGTCGGAATCCGAGTCGTTCGAGAAGATTCCGAGGGTTTACATAAAGACGACGCGGGACAGCGTGCTAAAGTCGGAGCAGCAAGAAGTCATGATACGACGGTGGCCGCCGGCGGAGGTGTACGAGATTGACACCGACCACTGCCCTCTCCTCTCTAGCCCTCTTGTTCTTTCTGGGTTTCTCCTCAAGGCTGCTTCTTCATTTGCATGATCTCAATAAGTTGTTTTTGGTTGAAAATCTCAAATAAGTTAATTAATCTCATAAATTGCAACTTAATTTTTTTAAAAACAATTGCAACTTACAGTGCGATGTCACCGCGATCTTTGACAACAGTGCGATGGCGCTCATCCTGAACGGAGAGAGAGTAGACTCGGTGGAGAGGAGGCAAGGGATCTTGAGCCAACACATGAGACCGAAGGGTATGATAATCCCCATCGTCGAGGCCAATCAGAAATTGATGAATCCGTTCATCATCACGGTCTTGCGAAATCTGAGTGGAGATATTGCACTTGCAGAGGCCGCAAGAGCAAACACGGGTTGGAACGTATTGATCCAATTCGTCCCATAACTTCTTGATGACGCCGTAATAGGCCGACACAAATTGTCCTCCTTGTCGGCACTTGGCGAGATCCGTGTGAATCTGGTGAACTCGCGGACCATTGCCGACGGAAAACCATTGCTGGAAATTGGTCCAAAGAGCACTCACCGTCGGTGCATACGAAACAGAAGAGCGGATGGAGAGATCAATTGACTGAATGATCCATCCCTGGAGCATAGAGTTGACGCAAGTCCAGTCTTCTTCGCCGTCGGCCTTCTCCGGCTTCGGAATGCGACCGTCGAGGAACCCCAGTTTCCGTTTAGCACGGAAAGCGTTGAGCATGGAGGTCTCCCATTCTTGAAAGTTGTCGCCTTTGAGCATGACGGTGCCAATATTTTGGCCCGTATTGTCAGAAGGATGAAGATAGTACGGCGAATCGACGTCATTGATTGGACGTTTGGGCCGAGATGAGGAAGAGGTATTTTCGGTGTTTGTCATCGTGAAGAGGATGAGAAGAAACAACCGAAGGTAAAGAAAAACCGAAAGGAAAAAGACCAAGAGGGTGGGTGGTGGGAAAAAAATTTAGCAAGTTGAAACCTGCTCCGATACCATGAAAGAATATGATTGGGAGAAGAAAATTTGTGTTGATTATGCCTCAAAGGGCTGAACATATACATATTGACAAAGGAAAAGATAAGGAAACTTTCCTAAAGATAACACAAGATATATGGAAAAGATATCATATCTAACAATCTAATAATATCTTCTAATATACTATCAACTCATTTTTCTTCACTAGTTCTAATCCTTCTCATTTGCCTTGGTTAAACAGATCTAGTAGCATCTCCAATTGCTGCAACAAGATGGGATGAGGTGCAAGCACCACCAGCAGCTGATGTCGTTAGTTTTGCCCTTAGTGTTTCACCAGCTCAAGGCTGGGAGTAAGGCTAGATGCCTAGATTTTCCTGTCACCCAAACTAGTGATTTTATGAAATTTTGTAATTTCATTCCCAAAGATCTTTGTGGAAGATGGAAGTTAATTTCTGGTTTGAGTCTTGTTCTAGTCTTCTAGACATACAACTTGAATGGCATTAAAATTATGTATACCCAGATAAGTGGATCATTATGTTATATAATGTGATAACCCGCTAGTAGATGTTATAACCTAAGAACCGGGTTATAACATCTAGTTTTTTTTTAAATGTACTTAGATTATAACCCGGATATTTTAAGAACCGGGTTATATAAACTATTTAAACAACCCGAATCTTGAGTATCGTTGTATTTTCGTATCAAATAACCCGGATTTATGTGTATTTTATATAACCCGGATGTATATATATCCGGGTTATATAGTACCCAAATAACCCGGATATCAATACTAGGTGGAAAAATTATGGGGGGCAAATAACCTGGATTTAGGTCCAGGTTATTTGATACAGGGCAAATATAGTGCTGACCTTTAACCTGGACTAGGTCCGGGTTATTTTCTCTTAAACGCCAGGGTTATTTGATGATTTTTGTAGTAATGTACTTCGGTTTTGCGTAGTGAAGCTCTAGCAGCAGCACTTCATGATATGCAGCATGGTGCCAAACTTCATATTAGAAATTTGATATTAGAGGGTGATGATCTAATTGTTATTAATTATATCATATGCATTTGGAAAAATCCATTGGAAAATTAATTCAATTATTACAGACATTATTATGTTACTCTCTTTTTTTTTGCTGCATTTCAGGTTCATCACTGTTTTCGTGAGGCTAATCGTGTTGCTGACTTCCTTGCTACACATGCTATTCCGTCCTCAACCCTTCGGAAATTCCAAGAATTCTTGTCTCATACAACATCTACCGCTTCAGATCACAATATGCTTTTGTCTAGATATAAGTTCATCTCTCTAAACTCTACTTATGATAATTTTGGTACAAATTTTGTAAAAATCATCCACTGGAATGATTTAGGGCGACCTTCGTGACTGGAAAGGCCCTAGTGTTTGCATTGTATAAAAAAAAACTTCTATTAGCCCTATGAAAAGTGTTCGACGGATTCTTGTGCATTGAGTGAAAGTGAGTTGAAGCTGCATTACAGAAATTGAAGATGGTGAATTTGCTTACCCTAGGAGTTGAATTTTTTACTGGTAAATTAACATAAATTGCCCTTTAAATTTGCTAGTTTCTCACATCAATTCCATATCTTTTTTGTCATTCAATATCCCAACTTTTAAAGTTTCTAACTCACTTAAGTTTGGTTTACCAAACATAATATTTCTAACTTCAACTACTAACTCCAGCTTCATCTCATACTTCAACTTTAACTTCTACTTTAACTCACTTCAACTTTTTATTTACTAAACAAGCCCATAGTAGACTCATATATTCGTGGATAGTTAACCGGATTTTTTCTGTGGGTATTTTTTGTTTCTAATAGTAGGAAGTATTTCTGTAGGTATTTAGTACGTGGCGATTAATCCATGATTAATTAGATGGATGAGTTTGTGATTAGATTAGGTAAATAATAAAAGAGGACATATAACATGCCAATTCATAAGACGTTTCTTGCAAAGTCATTTAATACAATTTAATAATCATCCCATCTAACTCCCAACTAATTTGGTTTGGCTTCCCAACCAACGTGTAATAATACTAACAAAGCCAACAATTCAATTCACACTGACACGTGTCCTCTGCCATTGCACACGAATCCTATTTATTATCGAAGATGACACTAGTGCCTTGCTTATTGGCCGGCCTAATTTTGATCCAACGGTCAAGATTTCACCCCTCTCATTCGCATTCAATTCCTCCATTTTCACTTGATTTAGTTGACAACGACTCGTGCATGTATACCGATTTCAATAGAGCTTACCGTTTCTTCCGATCACTCAATTTTCATGGTATAGTTTGAATTGTGTATATTGTCGAATGATTAACTGATAAGAGTATTTAATTTTTTGTACAACTCGTAATTGTCACTTGTTTAATGGAATTTAATTTAGACATGGTAAAAATCAGTTATGCTATACTGTAAACTACTGTATTTACTTTCACCGGCAATGGCCGGCCTATGTATAACAATAGCTTTAATTCTCTCAGTAATTTCATATTTTGGCTTTTACCTATATATCCACAATTACCGAAAAAAATTGTACGTACGTGTATTAATTTGTCAACAATATACTGAGCTTGTGGTACATCCCATGTGTTAATATATAATTATATATGCGTGTATCCTTGTTTTTTCATTGAACATGTCACGTACCTTTCTGACTGAGGGCCAAAAGACACTTTTTTATTACTAAATGTTCCAATGAATTAGCCCATACGTAATATTCAAAAATATATATTGAAAATCTGAAAATGGTGATTACGTTAAATGAAGTAAATTTAAAATAAAGTATAAACCTTATTCCTTACAGATAAAAAAAATGCCGTATATATTTTTTGCTAGAAAAGTGCCATATATATTGTGTAAACTAAAATAAGGCCTTTCTTACTAAACTCTATGTTTGGAGACTATCTCAAAAAATTTAAATTTTATAAAGTCAAATTAAAAAAAATCATTAGGGTTTTTAACATGGGTTATAAAACTTACCCTGCCCTCTTAACTCGTTCAAGCTCCGTGATTGTTTTATCGTATCCCTTTTACTTATTTTTCTAATTTGTCTATGTTTGTTTTCATATTGTTTTGACTTACTATCGATTTATTTGGCCTCTCAGTAATCAGATGTACTAATTCTTTCCTTACCATTTTTTTTTAAAACTCGGTATTAATATGCACACATCCCAACGTATAAGTTAACTTAACCCATACAACAAGAAACCAAACAAAAACTAGCATTTTCTAGCTACATTTCTTGATTTATTGTTGTCAATAATAATCATATGATATCTTGTAGAGTACATTTTTTCTCTTGTTTCACACCTATCCCTCTCCCATATCCCTTTCTATAAATATCCACCTCCACAAGCCCATCAAAACCATCCACAAACACACACTACAAAACCACATCACTCTCACAACTCGATCTCTCCTTCACAAAATCCCTTTGAAGATGGCCTCCTTCTCCTACACCAAGCTCGCCTGCCTCTTGCTCATCACCATGGCGATTGCCGCCCCCGCCGCCGACGCCGCCTTCTCCTGCGGCGCCGTCACCAAGAACCTCGTCCAGTGCATCGGCTACCTCAAGGGAGGGCCGGGCCCCACCAAGCCATGCTGCGGCGGAGTCTCCACTCTTGCCGGCATGGCTAAGACCCAAGCCGACCGCCAGGCCGCTTGCGGCTGCCTCAAGCAGTCCTCCGCCGCCATCTCCGGCCTCAACTACGGCAATGCCGCCTCCCTCCCCGGCAAGTGCGGCGTCAGCGTCCCCTACCCCATCAGCCCCAAAACCGACTGCTCCAAGTACGTACCAACGATATTATATATGCGACGTCGTTTTGAATTCATTTAGTAAATATTCATGTCGAAATTGTAGGCCGTTGGATTTTTTTTTATGTTGTGTGTTTTGAATTATGTGATTGCAGGGTTCAGTAAGCTGGATATCGGAAGATGGATGGAGCAATATAAGAGAGTCTGATGAAGTGTGGGGATGATTTTCCGGTTTATTTGTCTTGAATGTTGTTGTTATTATAATTACTTTTTAAGTAAAAAAAAAAAAGAATTAGTAGGAAGGTTGGAGAAATAAAGAGAGAGTTGTGAGTTGTGACTCCACCTTAGCGAGTCTGCAGCGTCGGTCGTATATGTGCTTTCATTTTGTATCCCTACATTTCAATTACGTTTCGTCCTAATACATAATTATTCCGTATTATATTATCTTACGAGTTTTAAGTTACGGTCATTTAATTTAGAATTGTTATAATTTCTGGATAATGTTATTCTCAACAAAATATATAATTTCTCGAAAAAAATAAAACTTCTAACTAATGAATCAAGTTCATGATTTTGTATGTGCTCGATTGAGGAAGTGTATTGCAGAAGAGTGCAAGTCACTAGAAATGTGGTCCAATAGTATAACGCAAAGTTTATTTTAACTCTAAGTTACTTACTCCTAAGATTTGGAAATAAATGTTATTGTCAAAGAGTCATAAACGTATCCAACTACCTACCCATTAATATACTCATTTAATATTGATCTGTCTTGCACATCAATTGTATTTGTACTACTACGACCTTCATTTCTTGATTTGCTCGCCCCTACGTTTTATCTCCTTCATATAGGCCGGTGGTCTATGTGCATTACTATAAGTCTCAAAATCCCGATTCGATTCTAATATTCCAGTGATCACTATTCAAAAATGGTATAAATGGTATAATGATATTGATTTTACGTAGAATTTTATTAGAAGTAGGATCTTAATCTTTCAATATAAAATCAGTAAAACTTTGTGTATGCTCTCGATCCTACGTACGATTTTTACTATCCTATAACATCATTATTATATGATGGTTTTTCTTTTTTAAGATGAAAATTTATACTTTAAATATAAAAGTTATTCAAGTTTCTCTTTTATCTATTATAATATAATTATATTGGTAAATCACAATTAAATTATCGTAGAAAACATAAATTTTCTTTTATCTAATATATTTTTTATGTTTTCACTTCATATATAAGACGTTTACTGTTCATTAGGTTGATTTATTTAGTTATGTTGTAAAATTTTATAATTTTGCAATCCAATTCAAAGAGCAATTTATGTTTCGATCCTAAAATTCCGATTTTAATAACACTGCTCCCATCAATTGAAAATTGAAATGAATTAAAATTGCATATAAAAATTGCATATCAACTCCATCCATTGAAATTAACCCTTTTATAATTCATTAAGCTGATCAAATTGGGATTAACTGAAATTGCATATATCATATATGGCATTTCATTATATAATCTCCGGTCCTAAATAATTATGGAGTTAATTTTATCTACAACAATTCTATATCCAACTCCTAAATATTTTCAATTAGATTTTAATATATACATTATCCAGATATAGTTAATTCTACGTTATCCAAAGTAGTAGTATAATGTATAGACAGGGAGTGTTAAAATTGAACCATCCAAACATAGTTAATTAAAATTATATTTTTTAATAATGGTGTCAAAAACTAAAATAACATACACCTAAAAACTATCATTTTTTTAGTGTTGTTAAACGCACCCATAACTTTTTATTATTTACACCCACTATATGTATGCGGAACGCAGAAGCATATATATTGATCTACGCATGCGGAATGCGTATACTTATGTATATGCATTAGAAATACACACGCATATGTATGCGTAGTGCACATACATATATGATGCGCCCCTGCCCACCATAACTGCATCTGAGGAGGAGGAAGCCATGAGCATCCGCTCACAAGGGCCCATAACAAGATCGTGTGCCAATGTCATCGCCAACGCCACACAATCACTGATCGTGCACGTCGTCGCTAGCCAAGAGACACCAGAGACCGCGTTCTCTCTCAGACTCCTCGCGCCTAATCCAGAGACCGCGTTCTCTCTCAAACTCCTCACCACCATCATTGACCGCGATCTCTGATTGTTTGTTATTTTGGACATTCTAGTTTTGGCATTTCTCTCATTTTTAGTAGTTACTATTTTTAGTTAATTCTTTTTGGGTGTGTGTTCCACGCGTGTCGCGTGGGCTAGCCCATTAAGCGAGACTCGACCCATCCGAGTCGCGCTACCCCTATAAAAGGCCATCTCAGCCTTCTGTATTAGGTTACGTTCAATTTTAATCAAAGCTTGAGTATTGAGTGTCATTTGCCTCCTCCCCCTTTGATCGGACGTCAAAACCCTAGTCTATCTTCGCATCCCCTTCCCTCTACCGCCGACGCTACGGCACCGCTCGATCCATCGATCCACCTATCCCTCCATCGCGCCTAGTCCTGAGGTCGTGAGTCTCATTTACATCATCGCATCGCATCGCCATCGTCACCGCGCTCGCTTGCTCGTGTGAAGTGACAAACACCGCGTTCCATCAATCCACACTTGGATACGAGACGAGCGACTCACCACCAAAACCTCGATCCGGCATCCGAAGGCAAGAACACATCAACTGGCATCAAAGCCTTTGGTCTTGTAAGTCGCTATCCCAAGTGCATTAGTTCACGGAATGTTTTTCTTGCCATCATCCATTGCTTTCGCCATCATCATTTTCAAAAAAAAAATTATCTCCACCATTGATACAAAAATTTTGCTTGCCATTACCATCGGTGTCTCAAGTCAAGGACTTGGCCGAGTAATTTCTCCAACCTCGCGATATTGGTGTGATTTGTTAGTTCGAGATCTTCCGAGATTTGTGTGATTATTTCCTGATTTGCTTGCGTCAAAATATTAACAATCTATATATATTTAAAAGTTAGCATTCTAGGTCATTAAATGCTAACTTTTAAATATGAGTTAGTTTTTTTTTTCATTTCATGCCTTATTTTTTTAGCCCAAAATTTAAACAATTTCTCAAATCCAAAAAGTACTAAAGTTACAATTTCATATATTAACAATTATATTAATAATCTATAATCTTCTATATAATATAAAAAGTTTTTGATTCACAATTATATACAGTTTCTACATATTAAAGCATTCTAGGTCATTGAATCCTAACTTTTAAAGATGAATTAGTTTTTTTCATTTCATGCCTTATTTATTTAGCCCAAAATTTAAACAATTTCTCAAATCCAAAAAGTACTAAAGTGACAATTTCATATATTAACAATTATATTAATAATCTATAATCTTCTATATAATATACAAAGTTTTTGATTCACATGTATATACAATTACTACATATTAATCAATTAAAAAGTCTTCATTTTCATATCGTTTTATAACTCTTATATCTTCACGTTAAATTTTCAACGTAGTTCAATTTATATTTTTATTAAGCATGAAAAACAACCATCTATATATATTTAGACGTTAGCATTCTAGGTCATTAAATGCTAACTTTTAAATATGAGTATTTTTTTTTCATTTCATGCCTTATTTATTTAGCCCAAAATTTAAACAATTTCTCAAATCCAAAAAGTACTAAAGTTACAATTTCATATATTAATAATCTATAATCTTCTATATAATATAAAAAGTTTTTGATTCACAATTATATATAATTTTTACATATTAATCAATTAAAAAGTCCTCATTTTCATATCGTTGTATAACTATTATATCTTCACGTTAAATTTTCAACATAGTTCAATTTATATTTCTATTAAGCATGAAAAAAAAACATCTATCTATATATATGTTTAAAAGTTAGCATTCTAGGTCATTGAATGCTAACTTTTAAAGATGAATTATTATTTTTTTCATTTAATGTCTTATTTATTTAGCCCAAAATTTAAACAATTTCTCAAATCCAAAAAGTACTAAAATGACAATTTCATATATTAACAATTATATTAATAATCTATAATCTTCTATATAATATACAAAGTTTCTGATTCACAATTATATACAATTACTACATATTAATTAATTAAAAGGTCCTCATTTTTATATCGTTGTATAACTCTTATATGTAGCCAAGCCAATGCTCCAACATGATGACTAAAACGATTTATATAACTTCTCCTTATGTGGAGGGTAGTGGAGCATGTAAGAAATGAGAGTTGTTGTAGCAAGTTTCTTACAAATACTCGAGTTCAAGCACAATATATAATTAGATAGGCATTTCTAAAATATTTCCCAAATATTTTCAAAGAAAAAAATGCATCCCTACAAAAAAACAACTACCACCTTAATTCAAAATTTAAATTGAACTTCTGACCAAAATAAATAAATAAAATTATACTTCGTACAATCATAGTATTTTATACCTAAAATACTTAGATATTACATTTTTTGTCAAGACTTAGATATTACATTTAAATACATATTAAACAATATATCGTCTAAGATAAAATATGAAACAATAATCCATATATTAGAAACTCAGACTTAAACCGTGACACTACATATACACAAAAGGCCCGTGCGAAGCACGGGCTTCGATTTCTAGTATCTTGCGAAATTGACTTTTTAGTTGTAACCACCCAATCTTAAAGATCTTTCTCTCTCCAATCACCGAAATTATTGTGATTTTCTTTCTATAAGTTACCAAGCCGTTATTTTTTATTTATTTTGTTCTTGTCCGCGATCTTGCTTAAGTCAAGTAAAAGATCTCGTCTTTCCAAAAAAAAAAGTCAAAGTCGGAAGTCAAAAAAAAAGAGAAAAAGACTCGACTTAAATTCAAAAAAAAAAAGAAAAGGGAAAGCCAAAATAAGGCAATCCTTTTCCCACCGCGGCTTGGCTCATTTCTCTACCTCTCCACCGTCTAGGTTTCCTCTAGAAAGTGGGTTTCGTTGGCTATTGTTCATTACTTGCGTAGAGGTTAGGGATAATTGTTCAAGTCTTGCTTGCTTCTTACACCATTATTGTGTTTAGCCTTAGCCTCCCTCTTGGCACTCCTAAACTGCCTACCTACGTGAACTTGTGTGTATTATTTAGTGCTTACGTGATTCTTGGTTGCTTGTGTCTTTTGTTCGTTTTACTTGGATGTTTGGTCACATTGTCATAGGAAGCATGTCGGCCCCGACTCATAATCAAAGAGACGGCAACGACACCAGCAACGCGGCAAACCCTTCCTTGGTTCCCCAACATGACCCCAACCTTGAAGATCCTATTCTGGAGCTCTTCGCCGAACAGCGCGAGATACAAGAGCTAAGGCGCCAAGTTGCTCAACTACAAGCCACGCAACGCGCTGCGCCAGTGCTTCCCACACCGACACTGATGATTCCTATGGATGACGTGGGCATTCCGCGTCCCACTGAAGCTGGGCCAAGTCAACCACGCGTGGACAAGGGCAAAGGGTTGATGCCCTCAACTTCCAACTTGCAACCACGCCTTCAAAGGATACAATCAGTGATCGAAACCGCCAATGATACATGTCGCAACGCGAACACTACGCACCGCGAGCAACCCCTGCCGACTACGATAGCGGCTCCGACCGCGACAATGATTCACAGGGTGAGTACTCTGAACCCTTTGACTTTCATGACAGGTATGCAGCCATAGGAACTAGACGCCACCACAAGACTGCTTCAACGCCTTTTGCTGGCCGCGCACGACGCGATGAACGCGAATCAAGCATGCCGCATAGATCCTTCCGCGCCACAGGCATTGAGCTACATCAGCATCGCCATGATCTTACTCCTGTGCCCTTCGACGTCAACGACCACCTTGGCCATCAAAGCACGCGCACACCGCGTTATGGCTTTGATGGCTATGGATCGACGACGCCGACTATCCATGATGACTTCGATGAGTTCGACGACGAGGAGATGGAGGACGCATGCATGATCAACCCAAGCTCCTACCATCCTCCCCTTGGTGATCCCATTGAGCTCCAAGACAGGCCCGCAGATTGGATTCCGCCCCCACTCCAGCAAGTAGGCCCACAGCATCGCGTCCAAGGCGACAATACGCGTGTCGCTCATGGCCAACACCACGAGGACATGCCGCATGACTTTCGACGCCGCAACGATGCCTCTATTCCTACGCGACGACATCAACGCGCCGAGTACAACGCGCCACCACCGGTTTTCGCCGCTGACGATGTCCACGATGGCCGCGCTCGCCGTCAACTTCGTCGCACCCAAGTCCCTGCACAACCCGCTTATGCGCCCCAGCCTGCTTAACCCACACCACGGCTTAGCCGCCACGAGGTAAAAGTAAAAATTTGGCATTTCTTTGGTGAATATGATCCAGCTATTTTTCTTGAGTGGGTGTAGGCTACATAGTATACTTTGAGATATTGTCACATACCCACGGACGAGCATGTTGACGCGGCAACACTACACTTCCGAGGCGCTGCACGCGTTTGGTGGCACAGGTTCGTTGATGACCGCGTTCGTCGACACCTTGCCCCCATCACGGAGTGGCACCAGCTTGTCTACGTCATGACACAAAAGTACATACCCGCAGACTATAGAAACCAGATGTGAATGGAGATTTCCATGGCGCGACAAGATCAACGAAGGTATGATGCTAACCCTAGTCAATACCCTACTACTAATATGCGCGCTCCATCCACATGAACCAACGCGTCAACACAAGGCCGACATGGCAGGACCGTGACGCCAACCTCCAATTCCGCGCGTGCGACACCGCCAAAGGGCTCCTCACTGGCCACTAAGCGCGCACGTGACTTAGAATGTTTCAAGTGTGGAGGGCGAGGGCACTACAAGAGGGATTGTCCAAACAACAAGAAGGTCCTCTTCTCCAGCATTGCCGCGGGCTATGAATCTTACGAGGAGGAGGCCCCGCTTGAGACCATCGAGGAAGGATTCGAGGATGACAACGAGGAGGACTACACTTGTGAAGCCGCTGCGCTCCATGATGGCACACCTCTCAGCCTTGTCACGCGCCGTATCCTCACTATCAAGGAGGCCACTCTAGTCGACCAACGCGAGAACCTCTTCCATACGCGTTGCCTGGTCAAGACAGCGTCCTTGAGTGTCATCATCGATGGAGGCAACTGCTGCAATATAATCAATGAGAAGGTGGTCAACCATTTCAACCTGCCGACCACGCCTCACCCACAACCCTATGGCCTATAGTGGATTTCTTCGAGTTCTGGTAACACTGTAACTCAACAATGTCTTATCTCTTTTTCCATTAGTCAATATTCAGACTCAGTCTTATGTGATGTCATTGCAATGGACGCCATATATCTTTTGCTGGGGCGTCCATGGCAATTCGACATGTGTGTTCTTCACGATGGCTATTTAAACACTTACGTGTTTACTTACCACGGGAAGCGTGTCACCCTCTTACCCATTTCTCCACATGAGATTTTACAGGATCAGGTTGAACGCGATCGACAAAAGGCTTTGGAAGCAGCAAAGGCCGCGTCAATGCCGACACGAACCAACCCAAATTCTGGAGACTCGTCAACAACCCCAGGCACTGGCAACAGGAGATCGCATACTCCCTCAGGGCAACAAAGCGCTTCCAACAACAACGCGCCCAAGGATCGAACGCGTTGCAAGGAAAGTGCAAATGCCGCGCCAACAAGTGCAACGTTACAAGGAACCTGTGAGCACAGATTGCTTCTTGTGCGGCCCAGCGACCTCACTGCCACCTTGAGCGGCAAGGCACCGTGTTTTCTATTGGTGCGCACTCCTTGCATTCCAGAGAAACCGATCGCCGACCCTTTGCCAAGCGCCATCATCGCGTTGCTAGACGAGTTCGATGACGTCTTTCCAGAGGAGCTTCCGCAGGGCCTTCCCCCATTACGAGGCATTGAGCATCAAATTGATTTGGTGCCAAGTGCCTCTCTGCCCAACCGCGCTGCCTATCGCGCTGGCCTTGAGGAAACCAAGGAGTTACAGCGCCAGGTGCAAGAACTTCTGGATCGCGGCTATGTCAGGGAATCCATAAGCCCTTGCGCGGTCCCCGTGATCCTCGTGCCAAAAAAAGATGGATCATGGCGCATGTGTGTCGACTGTTGTGCCATCAATCAGATTACGGTGAAGTATAGGCACCCGATCACGTGTCTCGACGACATGCTCAATGAGCTACACGGCACGATCCACTTCACCAAAATTATCTTGAAAAGCGGCTATCACCAAATTCGAATGAAGGAGGGTGATGAATGGAAGACCGCATTCAAGACGAAATATGGCCTTTATGAATGGCTCGTCATGCCTTTTGGTCTCACTAATGCACCAAGCACGTTCATGAGGCTGATGAACCACGTTTTGAGGGAATTTCTGGGCAAATTTGTTGTGGTTTACTTTGATGACATTTTGGTGTATTTGCGTAGTCTAGATAAGCATATAGAGCACCTTAGGCTTGTGTTAGAGTATTTGAGATGTGAGCAATTATATGCCAACCTCGACAAGTGTCGCTTTGCCTCAGACACCACTAACTTTCTGGGCTACATGGTCTCCAAAGATGGTATCTGCGTGGATGAAGACAATGTGAATGCAATCCGAGATTGGCCCACGCCTACCACTCCAACCATGGTACGAAGTTTCCTTGGCTTGGCAAGATTTTACCGGAGATTTGTCCGCGACTTCAGCTCCATTGCCGCGCCTCTCCATGAGCTCACAAGGAAAGGCGTTGTGGTGAATTGGTTGGAACACCACGAGGATGCATTCCTCGTGTTGAAAGATGCCCTGTGCAACGCGCCGCTTCTCCAGCTCCCAGACTTCAACAAAAACTTTGAGATTGAATGCGACGCGTCAAATGTGGGCATTGGCGGGGTCTTGCACCAGGATAAGAGGCCCATCGCGTTCTTCAGTGAGAAGCTCACAAGGGCTACCTTGAACTATCCCACCTATGACAAGGAACTCTACGCCCTAGTTCGCGTGCTCAAGACCTGGCAACACTACCTCCGGCCACGCGAGTTCGTAATCCACTCGGACCACGTGGCCATTAGCTACTTGAAGAGCCAGGCCCACCTAAGCCGTCGCCATGCTCGATGGGTGGAATTTATGAAGACGTTTCCTTACGTCGTTGTGCACAAGAAAGGTAAGGAGAATGTGGTCGCCGACGCCCTTTCTCGAAGATATATCCTCCTTACTCATCTTCAAACTAAGGTTCTTGGCTTTGCTTTAATTAAGGATTTATACTTGACTGATCCCTTCTTTAAGCCAATTTTGGAGCACTGCCTTAGAGACCGCGAGTTTGAAACTTAATTCTTACATGAGGGTTACCAATACAAGGCCAGCCGCCTATGCATCCCTAGCTCTTCCATTAGGCATCTTCTAATTCAGGAAGCGCATGAAAGACGCGGTCATTTTGGGTTTGCAAAAACATTGGTTGCCCTTTGCGAGCATTTTTTTTGTCCGCGCATGACCAACCAGGTAACCCGATATTGTAAGAGTTGTGTGACCTGTCAACGCGCTAAGGCGAGTTCAAATCCCTACGGCCTCTACACGCCCTTGCCCATCCCACTAGGCCCTTGGGAAGATTTGTCCATGGACTTCATTACAGGTTTGCCTCTCTCTCGTAGGGGTAAGGACTCTATCTTTGTTGTTGTAGACAGGTTTTCCAAGATGGCACATTTCATCGCGTGTAAGACCACCCATAATGCTAGTGACATCGCCGCATTATTCTTTGACAATGTGGTACGTTTGCATGGGATTCCTAGGTCTATTGTGAGTGATAGGGACACTAAATTTGCGTGGCATTTTTGGAGAACTCTTTGGGGAAGGCTAGGTACAAAACTTCTCTTTTCCACTAGCTACCACCCCCAAACCGATGGCCAAACAGAGGTGACAAATCGAACCTTAGGAGCCCTCCTTCGGACCATGCTCAAGACCAACCCCAAGCGTTGGGAAGACTTACTTGCTATTGTTGAGTTTTTTTACAACAGGTCCAGGCACTCCGCGACAAGGCTCACCGCGTTCGAGGTCGTCTACGGCAGAAACCCATTGACATCACTCGACATGCTGCCGTAACCACTAAAGGACATTGAGCACACTACCGCGGCCAACCGCGATGATCCAGGATCTACATCGCCGAACGCGAGAGCAGTTGGAACGACGTGCAAGTCAATACGCGTCACAACACAATCGCGGGCGCCGCCGCATCATCTTCGCACCGGGAGACATGGTATGGGTGCATCTTCGCAAAGAACGCTTCCCAGCCAAGCGCAAATCAAAGTTAGCGCCACGCGGTGATGGTCCTTTTCGCGTTGTCAAGGCCATTGGAGACAACGCGTACGAGCTCGATCTGCCAGCCGACTACGGTGTCCACGCGACCTTCAACGTCGCCGACTTAGAGCCTTATGTGGAGCCCGAGTTCGATGATGGTAAAGCGGGGGAGCTTCACAACCAAGTGGGGGAGGGTGATGCGCCCCTGCCCACCATGACTGCATCTGAGGAGGAGGAAGCCATGAGCATCCGCTCACAAGGGCCCATAAAAAGATCGTGTGCCAAGGCCATCGCCAACGCCACACAATCACTGATTGTGCGCGTCGTCGCTAGCCAAGGGACGCCAGAGACCGCGTTCTCTCTCAGACTCCTCGCGCCTAATCTAGAGACCGCGTTCTCTCTCAAACTCCTCACCACCATCATTGACCGCGATCTCTGATTGTTTGTTATTTTGGACATTCTAGTTTTGACATTTCTCTCATTTTTAGTAGTTACTATTTTTAGTTAATTCTTTTTGGGTGTGTGTTCCACGCGTGTCGCGTGGGCTAGCCCATTAAGCGAGACTCAGCCCATCTGAGTCGCGCTACCCCTATAAAAGGCTATCTCAGCCTTCTGTATTAGGTTACGTTCAATTTTAATCAAATCTTGAGTATTGAGTGCCATTTGCCTCCTCCCCCCTTTGATCGGACGTCAAAACCCTAGTCTATCTTCGCATCCCTTTCCCTCCGCCGCCGACGCTACGGCACCGCTCGATCCATCGAGCCACCTATCCCTCCATCGCGCCTAGTCCTGAGGTCGCGAGTCTCATTTACATCATCGCATCGCCATCGTCACCACGCTCGCTTGCTCGCGTGAAGTGACAAACACCACGTTCCATCAATCCACACTTGGATACGAGACGAGCGACTCACCACCAAGACCTCGATCCGGCATCCGAAGGCAGGAACGCATCAATATACGTGTCTATGCGCAGTGCGCATACATATGCGTGTGTATGCGCACTGTGCATACATACACGTGTGTATCCGCAATGCGCATGCATATGCGTGTGTATGCGCACTGTGCATACATATGCGTGTGTATCCGCAATGCGCATGCACAAATTATCCCTGCTGTTAATTAACGTTAACGATCCTATTATGAATGTTTTAGATTTTTTTAAAATCGAACGAGTTAAGTTTACTATATTTATTATTATATAATTTTATGTTAAATTAGTTACTTCTATATATCATATAGTTTGTAATGTATTCTACGGTTTTTCTAGTGTGTGCTCATTGGTACATGCTAACTAGTTATTTCAAAGTTATTTATATCTTTTTACCTTTTTAGTTAGAGAAAATTGCGGAAAACCACCCGTTAAAGGACCGATTTTTACTAGAACAACCCATTATAGACGAAATTATTTTAAACCACCCATTAGAAGCATTTCGTTAGTATTAAACCACCCAAGAGCAAGAATCGTTAGCTTCAACGTCAAATTGAGTGAAAAGACCAAAATACCCCTTTATTTTAAAAAATTACAACTTTTATCTGGATCTCAATAGTCCCCTCCTTCCCATCACCATCTCATAACCACTTCCCGATTTCGGCCTCCCATATTCTCCATACGGAGCCGGCGATGATCCAATTCCGTCGCTTCCCAGCCGAAAACCGCCGCTCTCCCTGCCCCTCCCAACCGTTGTGGATGGCGCCTCCTTCTTCGCTACAAACCCTGGGCGGAGATGCGGCGGGACGAACTTATTGGCTTTAGGCATCGCAGTCATCGTCACGACCTCCTTCTCTACCCTCTCCATTCCCGGAAATTTAGCCGCAAGAGATGGAAGCAACGGACCCGACCCGGTTTTGCCGAGAGGGAGGAGGGAGATCAAGTCCAATTCAAATCGGGGTTGGTGATCCGTCAACGGAGGAGGTGTTTGGGGGCGGTGTAGAGATCGGAGGGGGATTCTGAGGCTGAGATTGAGATTGAATTTTGGATTGAGGTTGGGGTTTGGGGGAAGGGCGGGAGAGGACGAGCATGCCATGAGAAGTACGAGAGGCGGCGGAGACGGAATAGGATTTGCGGGCGGTTGACGCGGAGAAGCTATGTTTACCGGCGGCAGAGGCAGAGTTTGTATTAGGCTTCTTGTCATAGATGACCCGTTAAACGTTAATGGAGATTTGGAAGGTTTTAGGGCTGTTGGTGAGGAGGAAGAGGCCAAGAAAACCTCCGAAAGTGTAGAGCTTCCAAGCTCCGTTAATGGAGATTTTGCTTCTAATGGCATCAGATGGAGTTCTTTCACTGAAGAAGACAAGGGACACTTGTAATTTCAAAAAAATAACAGGGGTATTTTGGTCTTTTCACTCAAATTGACGGCCAAACTAACGATTTTTTACTTTGGGTGGTCGCGCGCTAACGGAATGGTTATAATGGGTGGTTTAAAATAATTTTGTCTATAATGGGTGGTTCCAGTAAAAATCGGCCCTTTAACGGGTTGTTTTCCGCAATTTTCTCTTTTAGTTATATTATTTATTATTTATAATTAAAATGATTTATAATATATGCGTAAAACTATAAATTAAAAATTATGTTAAAATTATTTATAAGTTAAAATATAGGGCTAAATACTAAAATTTACATTTCAATTTATATAGTTGGTATAATTAGTAATATATGATTAATGATGCAAAAGTGGAAATATGCATATTAAAAATATTTGAAATAAATATGTGATATACTTTAACTACTTTTTTCTTTTAATTAGTTATACAATTAATATAGTCTTCATTACTAAAATTAAATTTATATGTTTGTTATTCAATTATTTGCATAAAATTCTTAGTTTACTCTCCATTTTTGTATATAAATTTGCGAATATTTTTCAATTCTAATTATATAAATGTCAAAAATTGAGCGTATACTTTACCATATCATTTTTTACAATATTATTTAATATATAGAAAGAAAAACAATAAAAATATTCTAAATATCCCGTTCAAGAAATCATATCCAAAATTTGCCGTTCAAACATAATCTTGCCGTTAACGTTTAATTTTGAACGTGTGCGCATGCGGAATGCGCATACATATGCGTATGTATACGCACTGCGGATATATATGCGTATGATTTTCGAATGCATAAACAGAAGTATACACATTCCGTATGCGTGGGTGTGAATAAAAAAAAATTATGGGTGTGTTTAATACCCCGTTTTTTTTTTTTTTTTCACATCCTGCCAAACGACTTCTAAAAGTGTGAATTTGAGAGGAGGAGAAAACTAAAAACCATAGTTGTCCGACGCTACATTTTTTTTTTCTCCCGTCGGAACGCTTCAAAATTTAGTAGGGAAGGTCCAGATTCGATTTTAGAAAACAGTCTCAGAATAGGAAGTGGCTGGAATCAGATTTCAGAGGCGCCTGACTCGGCAGGTGGGCCCTACCACCATTTTTGCATTTATTAATTTTTTGTGAGTGTTTCGCATTTATTAACGGGGAGAATATTCGCATCCGTTTTTTTTTACAGCGTAGGTTGTGCCCAAAAAGCGGATTTTTTAAAAAAAAATAAAAAAAATCTTGGGCGCAATCTGGTTGCGCCCAAGTGAATTAATCGGGTTGTTAAAAAACCCGGTTCATGACTGATTTATAAAAATAAAATAAAAAAAATATCCGGTTTACCTTGAGCGCAACCTACGTTGCGCCCCAAAAAAAAAATGTAGCGCCCACGCTTGTATTTAAATTAACAAATTTATTTTATATTTAAAATAAATTTACTACATATTCATCCCATTGTATATATATCCTCCTATTTTATATGATTTGGAAATTCAAATACCTAGTAGATTTGTACACTTGTGTGCATTTTACTATAGTAATAGACGTTTTCAAGTAATCATGGTTACATGGCAATAAATTCGTTTATATCATGAGGTTTCAATATACTTTTATTCATCTAAAATTCATGTATGTTTCTCCACTAATTCGTTTGTTATTAACTGTTTATTATTATTATTTTCGAAAATCACATATAACTATGGTTATATCCAATTTGGTTATGTCTTATGGTCATATACTATGGTTATATCCTATATTATATCATATAGATATACTATGTTTATATCCTATAGTTATATACTATGATTATATCTTATTGTTATATCCAATTTGGTTATATCATATCGTTATATCTTATAGTTATATATTATGGTTACATCCTCTATTATATTCTATAGTTATATAATATGGTTATATCATATATTATATAGTTATATACTATGGTCATATCATACATTATATAGTTATATACTATGGTTATATACTATGATCAAGACCATAAACCCTAAAACAATCCCCACACACCCTTTGGGCGCAACCTAGTTGCACCCAAGGGATGTCTAGTGTTTTTTTAGGGTTTAGGGTTAGGTTTTGGGATTTAGGGTTTGTGGTTTAAGGTTTAGGATTTTCATACTATGATTATATCATATGGTTATATTCAATAGTTATATACTATGTTTATTTCCTATAGTTATATACTATGATTATATCTTATAGTTATATCTAATTTGGTTATATCATATCGTTATATACTATGGTTATATCATATAGTTATATACAACGATTATATCTTATAGTTATATGACTTATATCCAATTTGGTTATATCATATCGTTGTATTCTATAGTTATATATTATGATTATATCTTATGGTTATATTATATAGTTATATACTATGGTTATATCATATATTATATTCTATAGTTATATACTACGGTTATATCATATATTATATAGTTATATAATATGGTTATATACTATGATAAAGACTCTAAACCCTAAAAAATCCTAGAACAATCCCCACACACCCTTTGGGCGCAACTAGGGGTTTCTAGTGTTTTTTAGGGTTTAGGGTTAAGTTTTTTTTCCCCTCCCGCCCAATATTTTTTTTTTTTGGGCACAACGTAGTTGCGTTCAAGTGAACCGGTTCAGATAAAGAACCGGTTCAATAATCTTTAAAAAATTATTTTAAAAAAAAAATCACCCAGACCTTGGGCGTAACCTGGTTGCGCCCAAGATTAATTTTTTTTTTTTTAAATCCGTATGCCGCAAAAAAAAAAACGGGTGCGAAAAAGAATCCCCTTTATTAATTGAGAAATAGCACCCAATACCCCATTTTCATATAGGCTTTGCAAAACTACCCTACCCCTTTTGGTTTTTGCAAATCTACCCCAAAGACTTTTTTCTCCCTTGTTTTTTGCAATTATACCCCACAAATAAAAAGTTAAATGAAAATCTGACTTTTTCTTTTCTTTTGGAAAAGAAATTCTGACATGACACTATTTTAATTGGAAAAAAAAATGAAACCCCAAATCATTTTGAATTCCAAAATGAAATGTGAAAAATTTGCTACAGGTAAAAAAACCCCAAATCATTTCCTTTTCTATTTCTCTCCCAGAGGTTTCCTCTTCGCCGGCGGAATCTAGATTTAATTTTTTCGGTGAGATTCACCGATTCCGGCGTGAAGCTTTCTCTTCCAGGTTTGTTTGCTTGAAACCCTTCTTCACCGTTCGAGGTAGCTTAAACCCTTCTTCACCGTTCGAGGTAGCTTAATCCCTTCATCGTCGCTTGAGCTCCGAGTAAGGCCCTTGCGATTCCGCTTAAGGCTCTTGCGATTCTGTCGCGATTCCGATTCATCTGCCTCTTCTGTCTATCTCCTTCGAGCCTTGTTGTTCGAGGTAGGTATGTAAAGTTTTTCAGAGTTCAAGTCATTTAACGCCATTTTAGGGTTGCTCCGTTGCTGTTCATTTGGTTTTTAGGGTTGATTCACTGTTGTTTGAGCTGAAATGAAGTGAGGAAGTGAGGTTGAATGCAGCGAATTGTATCAACATGTGAAATCCGTGTTTGTAAAATGAGAATGTCAGATTATGTTTGTTTTTGTCACAATTGCAGGAATTACCATTGTATGAACATTTCTTGTCAGCGTTGATGAAATATTTGTCACATCGTATAGTGTTATTGTTGAAATGATTAATTTGATTGTCATGAATGTCAGATTATGTTGTGTTTTGAAATTCTAATGTTGTTATTTTCCTGACATTATAGCTCTCTTACTCTTGCAACTTCCTTGTCTTCTCGTGTGATCTGTACATTTGGGTATGTTGAGTTGAGTTAGGTGCTTAGAAAAAGCTTAAATGTTGATATTTTTTGTTGTTTGTATATCTCCCCCAGTGCAGCTGAAGTGGTGTAGTTCTTCATATTGAAACGGAGGAGATTAAAATGGGTAAAAAGGTAAATTTTGGTTAGCTCATTGTGTGTAGTTTTCCATAGTTGACATCCTGTCATGTTGTGTTTAAGTATATGTTCGTTTTGTGTATATTGACCTTGTATAATTTGTATTTTTTAGGGTCATTTATTGAGATTTGAAGGGAAAAAAATCATCGGCAGAGTCAACCAAAACTGTCGGCGTGAATTGCTGAATCTTATTGAGAAATGCCTCTCCCCTGTGGACTGGCAGAGGATAATAGATGGTCCATTTGGACATACTGTGAAGATGGTTCGTCGACAAAACTTTTCATGCCAGCTTGTACATTACGTTTTATTCCGTCAAGTAGAAATGAGGAAGTTGTGGGAGACGTGGTATGACCTGCAAGGACAGCTGCTGCGTTTTTCAATGAAGGAATTTACACTTGTGACGGGGTTATGCTGTCACAGAATGAAAGATAATGAGCTGAACCCGGATAAAAATGTCGTGAAAGAGTTATTTGATGTACAGAATTTGACGTTGGGTGAGCTCGAGTCTTTATTTATGCGTACACAGCTTGATAGCCCTTTGAAATATAAGATGGCGTTATTGATTATATTAGAGGGCGTCATTCTTGGGGTTGAGAAAAAAGTTCGCATAAGCACAGGTCATGTCAAATTATTGGCTGATATCGATCGATTCACGAAATTCCCATGGGGCAGGGTTAGCTACATTGAAACTCATCAGGGATTGAGTTCAACGGTGAAGAATAGATTGGAAACGGTTGAAACAAGCAGAGACTCAAGTTCAAGGTTGGGTTACAAACTCAAGGGGTTGCCAATGGCCTTTCAGGTAACATGACAGGATGTAATGTATATTGTTTTGAAGTTGGTATTGTAGTTACAATATATTGATGGTTTGGCTGTTCAGGTTTGGCTGTTTGAAGCTGTTAAACCAATTGGTTCAGCGTTTGCACATTTGGTGGATAAGGAGGCCTACCCACGCGGTCTACGATGGTCATCAGATTCACAACCTGATGCGACGACTGTGGAGTCTTTATTAGGGAAGGCCACATCCCGTTTTATTCCAAATGTGGTGTTGATAGAGGAAGAAGCTGAGGTGGAGGTCTTAAAAGAATGCAAATTTTATGGGGAAGTGAAGGACACTTACTTTGACAAGGCAGTTGAGAAATTCGAGCTAAGTAATAAGAGGTCTATCAATGGTAGAAGAAAAGGAAAGAATGATTCGGACTCTGCCCCTGCTACAAAGTCCTCGGGCCTGGATGCAAGACATGTGATGTGCGCTATGAAAGAGCTTCATGAGCGTATGATTAATTTGGAAAACCAAGTGGACGCAGGGTTTTGTGCTATGAATAAAACCTTGGGCATAATGCAACAGATGATCAAGGAGAGGGTATTCAACAAGTCAGGTTCAACAAATGATGAACAAGAGGAAGGGGAGGTAAGATAACTGTCAACAATCGTTATTAAGTTATGTTTGGGAACTTAGATATATATATGTCGTGGAAGCTCAAGCATTTGTACTTGTGTAGAATAGTAATGTCATTTTGAATTGTAATTTAGTTATGCATAAAGCTCTGTTTTTGACAAACATTATAGAATGGTGCACTTACTGATTATTCTTTTGAGTTAAATCTAACTTGTAATTTATTGAAGCAGAATGGTGTACATGGTCGTGATGAGGATGTCGGAATGGATAGAATGGGGGGTCTGATTCAAATCCCCTACAAGATGACGATGATGAAGGTGCCACTAAAGTCGACAATGGCAATTTAGGAAGCATGGTTGTTTATCGAGAGCAAAAGGATGATGAAGATGGTGTAGTTCAGAGAGATGATGTTGAGGGTGCAGTAGAAGATGAGGGGGAAAATGGAGAAACGATGACAAAAGAAAAAGACGATAAGAAAGAAGGAAAGCAAGTTGCAAGGAAGACTCGTTCAAAAAAGAAGAAGGATGATAAAGATGGTGCAGTTCAGAGAGATGATGTTGAGGGTGCAATACAGGATGAGGGGAAAAGTAATCGCAAGGAAGGAAAAGTAGTGTCAAGGAAGACTCGCTCAGAAAAGAAGATGGGTGATGAAGATGGCGCAGTTCAGAATGAGGCGAAAAATAAAATAGGGAGGACAAGAGGAGTTGGGGTATGCATCAATAAACCATCCTGACAGGATGGTCCCTCAGATCACCAACATGTTATTTATGAAAAAACTTATTTGCAGACGCAAAAACAAGCTGAGGTGGAAGGAGAGTCTACCAAAGAATCAATTGGACTCTCAACAAGAAAAAGCAGCTCAACAAAAACAATTGATACAACTGGTGAACTGAAGGACCATCCTGTCAGGAAGAGAGGACTGTCTAGAGTAGCCGATAATCCCAAACGATACAAGGTTTCAACGCCCAAAGGATTTTCAAACATGAATAAATTGCAGTGTTGGTTAGACTCGAAGGAAAGGTTAGGAAGTTGTCCCTCCTGTCTTGATTATATGAACTTGTCTTGAAGATATGAATGCGTGTTTGAGGTGTTAATTAAACCATGTTATGATGCAGTGAGGAAATTGTTTCTCCAACTGGAGAATATCTAAAGAGGGAGTTTTTTGAGCCATTGTTGCAACCAAAGGGGTGGCTGAAATCTAATGTAAGCTCCTTTCATTTTTTATATAAATTATCGTGGCATGCAGCAAATTTGTGGTATGACATATATTTTTGGTTTATAGCACTTGGACGAATGTATGTATTATCTTGGGTGTCGCGTGCGTGACAAACCAGTGGCAATATTGGACACCTGGTTTCAGCGTAATTTGGACAAGGAAATGAATAGATGGTTATCAGATAAGCAAAGTTATGTTGCTAATGGAGGTAAGATGAGATACCTACGTGGGGAACTGCCTGCAATTTATGGGAAGGATTGGAAGGATGTGGATCGTATATACCTCCCCTTCAATTTCAAGGACAAACATTGGGTAGCTCTGGAGATACAACTAAGTAAATGGTGTATCACTGTATACGATCCCGATGTCAATTTGTTCAAATTGTCGGAAGTCCATAGGCTCCTTGCAGAGTTGACATATATTCTTCCTGTCATGATAGCACAATATGAGCCTTTGGCAACAATTTATGAACATAGGCGGGGAAATCCCCTAAATGTGACTCGTGTTCCTACATTGGAGAGAAACAAGAGAGGGTAAGTTGTTTACATAAATTGTTCATTTGTTTGTGTGAAATTGGTTATAATATCAGCAAACCAACTACATTTTTTACTTGTGTGCAGGGGCGATTGTGGCGTCTTCACGATCAAGTACATAGAAATGCTAAGTTTCGGACGTCAAAACATCGTGAACGTGTGTGACAAATTTATGGATGAGTACAGAAAAAGAATAGCCGATAGTATATTCGATATGAACTGGTTTGACTAGTGGAGGATATGTTATTCACTTTCATGTAAGCTTCACTGTAGTTGGGATAGTGCTAGTGTTGTATGATTCCTTGTTGGGGGGTTTTCGCTAGAATTGACTTGTATTGTTGACAATAAGTTGTGTTGAGATTGTTTTGGAAATGTAGCAATATTGGTTGTTGCATTTCTTGTTCAAAATTTCTGCCAGTGTTGTTCAAAATTCCTGTCAGTGTTGTTTTGGAAATCTAGGGTAATTGCCAGTGTTGCACATATGTTATTTGTCACATTGTATACTCCTATTGTCGGAAATATCCTTTTTTTCTGTTGTTTTAGGGTACAAAATTATTTTGTAATATTATTTGTTCACCGATTTGACCGTTTTAATAATATTTAATTTAGAATAAAAAGCGTAAGACATACACCGATTTACCTTTCTTCGAAGTTCGAATTCTCCCAAAAGCCCCTCCGTGTTTACCTTCCAAAATTCCCTCCACATTTCTTCTTTTTCCTTCCCAAGAAGGCGACTCTGCAAACATCCATCATTGTTATCAGACATTTTCTTCTTCCCCAGAAGGTGACTCTTCAACTCCTCCATCTTTCTCGATTTATGCTTACTTACTCTTGAAGTCCATCTCCACATTTTCTTACTTACTCCCTCCTCCATCTTTCTCCATTAACGCGTTACAAAAGAACCCTAGAAAATGGTAGTGCTTAGAGACCGTAAAGAATCGACCCCAAAGAAGAGTGGAGAGAAAAGGAAGAGAAAAGAAGACGATAGCCAGGTTCGAAAGAAGAAGAAGCAGAGAGGCGTAGTACAGGCGAAAGGCGGAAAAACTTCTAACAGTTCCATAGGAAAAAAAGCCGCAAAGGGCAGGTCGAGGCCAAAAGCGAATGATGAAGAGGGGAATAAACCCTTAATCATTAAAGAGGATGTAAGTTGTCTAAATTTTTTTGTTTAGGGCTTAGCGTAATTTTTCAATTGTCCTGTCACCCATCTGAAATGGTTTACTTTGTATCAGGAGTGTTTTTTTAGGGTTTTATGTTTTTTCATCTGTCGTCTGAGGCTTCTGAAATGGTTCGATTGCGTGTGTTTATGGTTATTTTCATTTGGCTTGCAGATTAGGTACAGTTATTTCAAAGGTGCACCTTTCTACGACAGAATTAACATAAACTGTAGGGTGCACTTTGTTCGTGAGATTGAAAACAAGTTGACACATGTGGATTGGCAACGGGTTTTGGATGGCCCGTTTGGAAAAGTTTTGAAAATGTTGCAGCAGGTATCATTTTCTTCACAGACAGTGCATGCAGTTCTATTTAAGCAACTTGAAACAAAAAAGAAGTGGGAGTCTTGGTATGAGGTGGCAGGGGAAGAGTTGAGGTTTTCGATTAAGGAGTTCTCTCTCATAACTGGACTGAATTGTGGGGAACTTTCATTTGTGGATACTAAAGCAGACAGGCTAGTAATGGAGCATTTTTTTGGTAGTCCTGGTGGTCCTAAGACGACCATACAAGATGTTTACAATAGATTTAAAGAACATCGTGAATTGGACAACTACAAAATGAAATTGGCACTGTTGTTGATAGTTGAGGGTCTGTTGCTGGGAGGGGATAAGAAGAGGCTAGTGAAGCCGCTGCATGTTAGGCTGCTGGAGAATATGGATAACTTTTGGGATTATCCATGGGGAAGGGTTGCTTATGAAGAGCTTCACAAGTCATTGACCACAGCATTGGCCAAAAGGATGCAAACAGTAGAGAAGGCAAAGCTACTCTCCGACACACCAAGAATTCCATATTCCATTCAAGGCATGTCAGTTGTGTTTTAGGTAGTTTTATTTGCAGCATAGTAGTATACTTTATGCTATACTATGACAGGATATTTCAGTACTGGATGACAGGATCATGGTGAATATGCAGGAAGTTTTTCTTGTTTGATTGACACTACATAGTAGTTTTCCAACATACTATTAATTGCATTCCAGATTGTTTTAGGGTGACCTGATCTAAATTTGTAATGGTTAAAATATTAATTACTGAATGTGTTTTATTTGCAACATAGTAGTATACTTTATGCTATACTATGACATGATATTTTAGTACTGGGTGACAGGATCGTGGTGAATATGCCCGAAGTTTTTCTTGTTTGATTGACACTACATAGTAGTTTTCCAACGTACTTTTAATTGCATTCCAGATTTTTTTAGGGTGACCTGATCTAAATGTGTAATGGTTGAAATATTAATTACTGAATGTGTTTTATTTGCAGCATAGTAGTATACTTTATGCTATACTATGACAGGATATTTGAGTACTGGGTGACAGGATCGTGGTGAATATGCCCAAAGTTTTTCTTGTTTGATTGACACTACATAGTAGTTTTCCAACATACTTTTAATTGCATTCCAGATTGTTTTAGGGTGACCTGATCTAAATTATAGGGTGACAGGATAAAATGAAATAATGTATCTTAATTTGCTAATTCTCAAACCGCTTGTTATTGTAGATATGGGTATGGGCAGCTGTGCCAACATTTGGTCTCCAATTTGCATCAAAGTTGAGTGAATCTGCAATGCCTCGAGGTCTTCGTTGGTTTTCAGATGCTACTATGTTGTTGAATTGGATGACCCGCATTTTGACAAAATTGTGAAAGAAGCAATGAAGGGTTTGAAAAAGAAGGGGAAGGGGAAGCAAGGAAAAGATGAAGCGAGCTCGAGTAATGCATCTGTGCAATCATCAGAGGTGATAAGTCAGATATTCAGAATGATGAAGAGGTTGGAAAAAGGAGTGCTTGACAAGATGAGAATGCTGGAAAAGAGGGTATCAAAGGAGGATGAGGTGCGTAAGCTCAAGTGTACTGGGAAATCAAAGAATTATTCGGATGAGGATGAATCCTATGGTGAGTCTGATGAGGAAGAGGAGGAAGTTTATAAGGATGATGAGATGGATGATAAGAAAGTTGAAGGTGTTTTATCTGAGAGTGATGAGGTTGAGAGTGATGATGATGATGATGATGATGATGATGATGATGATGATGATGATGATGATGATGATGATGATGATGATGATGATGATGATGATGAGGCTAATGACAATGAAGAACTTCGGCAGGGTGGTGACAAACCTAAGGAGGATGACAAGGTAGATGTTTCTGATGAGGAGGAAGTTTCTGATGAGGATAATGAGACTAATGGTGAGGAAGTTAAGGAGGCTGTGGAGGAGGAAGTTTCTGATGACGATAATGAGACTGATGGTGAGGAAGTTAAGGAGGCTGCGGAGGAGAAGGCTGCGGAGGAGAAGGTGGAGAAGGTAGAGGCTGAGGTTCAGGAGGCTGCGGTGGAGAAGGTACAGGCTGAAGGAAAAGAGGTATGAAAATTATCAATTTCTCATCCCTACTATGACATTATTGTTTGTACGAAGTGACAAGATTTATAGTTTATAGTCTGTGAGTTTTTATGTTTTACAAGAAAAGGCATGGTGACAGGATTTGTACGCATGCATGACATGGTTATTATGATTGCAGGATTTTGATAATTCCATTGAGGCTAACAATGATGTTGAGGGTGCGTATGGTGTTATGGCCCTTGTCAAAGACATAAATGAAAATGCTGACGTTGGGGAAAAGGACCAGGAGCAGGATTTTACTAACGACATTGAAGGAGCACCGGAGGCTACCCAAGCGGAGGTAGAGGAAAGAGAGGAACCTCTTTCAGTTCTAGCCGCTGTGGTTGCTTCATCCAAGAAGGCGAAACCCAGAAATAAACGAGAGCAGCATCTCCAACCGACGAGGTTTCTTCCTAGTCGTATGGTGAAGCCATCCGCCCAAAAAAAAACACCTTACACAGATGAGAAAAAGGGGAAAATTGTGAAGAAGATAACCAAGAATCCACAGGTGAAGGAGATGACTACTTTGCTGGAATGGATGAATGATGAAAGGTTAGTATCCCACGGATTTAACAATAATGTTCAACTATCTTTCATGGATTGAATTACGCCTTTTTTTTTTCCAGCTCTAAGCCAATAGTTGGACTGTGTGGTGAAGATCTCGAGATGGGCAAGAAGTGGATTGGTCTAATACTGGAACCAAAAGCTTGACTGGAAGATGGTGTAAGCTATTTAAGTATGATGTCAACATAGTTTATTGTTGGGATTTATTGCAATGCCTGACAGGATGAATTATATTTTTTTGAAGCATATCGATGAAGTTTGTGGTTATATACGTAAGGCGCTTTTGGAGTCCGAAGTTAAAAGCAAGGCCACAATATTGGACGTTTTCTGGACTGCTGATTAAACGGATGCATTGAAATACTATATGAAAAATGACTGCACTGTTCCACCTGCATCTGAACGTGCACTCGCATGCTTTAGGGGAGATCGGCCTAAGACTTATGGGTCCAGTTGGGATGATCTGGACTTCATTTACTTCCCCCTCAACATCGATAACAACCATTGGGTGGCTGTTGAGATCGATTTGCAGCAATGGCAGGCAAATGTATATGATTGTAATGTGGCTTTGAACCCTGACTTGGCCATAGAGAACTGCGTGCATGCGATTTGTCGGTTTCTTCCTCACTTCATGACACAGTACCCCCCGCTTGGCAAGAGATTTGAACATCGGGGTACTAAAGAGATTAAATTTGAGAGAATTCAAGGACTGAAGCAGAACAAGCGTGGGGAAGTCAAAATATGAATCCCCTTACGAATTTTATTACATACTTCATCTGAGTAACAAAGTGCATGTTGTGTTCGTAGTCATGAATGTGGGATATACACTCTGAAACACATGGAGTTGCTAAGTGCTGGTTGGAAAAATCTGGACGTTGTGGCAGACAAATTTATTGACGGCTTCAGGAGCGACATGGCTCACAACGTGTTTGACGGGGTCTGGAGGTCGAGCCTAACGAAGTGCATCATTTAGATTACATGCAATGTTATTTGGATATTTGGATTGGATATTTGGACTACATACAATGTTATGACAACTTCAACTTGTTTAGATTGCATACCAACTGTTTCTGTATCCTGTCAATCTTGTCAACCGTCATGAAATTATCATTACCTGCCCCCCAACGCCATTGATTGACAATAAAAAATTAGTCAACCGTCATGAAGTTATCATTAACTGCCCACCAACTTCCGTCAATCAGTGACAGGATATTAACCCAATTAATTAAATTAAGCACCCTCATAAATGTAACCCTAACCGCCACCAACCCAAAACCTCTTTATATACCCCCTCATACGAGACCATATTTCCTCATCCACAATCCGCTCCAAAACTTCTTCCACTTCATCACCCTAAAAACTATAATTTCCCTTCTCTTGTTTCGTTTGTTTCCATGGCTTATGAGCCTAACGACTATGAATGGGGCCTTAACGATCACATGGTTTACACAACTGTCCATACCGGTGGGAGACTCATCCCTTCAAGGGGACAAAATGCCAGGATTTCAAGCCATTTCTACCAAGGCGGGAGGACCCAAAACTGGAGGCCCTCGGCTGATATGGTACATGATATCCATTGGTTGCTCAACCAACTGTTTCGTTTTAACGATTACGAATAGGACGCCGCTTACTTCTTCGAAGTTGTGCCCCCCCATGGCGGGCCTCGTACCTTGAGGGCCTTACAGCGCTGCGGAGACGCCGTCGCCCTTGCCGCCCAAGGTAGATCCGTTGCCTTCATAAACATATATGTCGTCACTGGAGATGTTGTTGATGAACTTCCGCAGCGCGACGGCCCAAAATCATTTGTCTCCTCCGCACATATTTAGTATCTGATGAAGTAATCGAGGTTATGAAGTCTGTTATTTTATGATAGGTATGTCAAGTAGGAGAAGGATAATGTCATATAGTGACTATATATAGTCAGTAGGTTATGGTATAGTATGTTATGGTATGTTACGGTAATGTCGCATGAATTAATATGTTATGTCAAGTAGGAAGATGATAATGTCATATTATGTAATTCTGTTTTATATAATATAGTATTTTATGGTAATATCTTATTATGTAATTCTGTTTTTCCTGTGTATTATTCAGATACCACTCATGTCGGTCTGTTGGTCATTTGAAGTCATGATAAATATGGAAGAATAATAAGTGGGAAGAAGTGTTAGGTACAAAATGGAGTGAAAGTTCTTTCATATAAATATAACCAAAAGTAGTCAATATTGACAATGTCGGGATATATATATAACGATGACAAGATAATATTACATTAACATACGGATGCATATTAACAAAATACATACCATTTATACGAAAAGTAATATGAGTGGTAAGAGATCCTTCATCCATGTGGAACTCTTACTACACATATTAACAAAATAGTAACACAATTAACGGCATCATGGGCCGGCTGAGGGGTTAGGACAGTTTTGTGAGTTATGGCCGACAACACCACAACTTCCACACCTTCTCCTCGGGCCCCTGTATTCTCCCCGTGACGGGATCCTTTTCTTCCTTGGTCTTCCGGATTTCCTCCTAACAATCGGGGGCAAACATGCTCTATTCAAGACCGTGTCAGGAACTTCCCAACGCTCAAATGCAGGAACCGGATATATAGTTTCCTTGTACACTTCCTTCCACATTTCAGCAGTAAAGAAGGGATGAACAAGAGTGACAGGATCCACACCACAATCCTTCGCGGCCGCTATAGCATGCGCACAGGGAATTTGGTCAACTTGGAAGACGTTGCAGTAGCAGGTTCGAGCATGCAGATTTACCAAGAGTGTAGTTCCATTGGCATGCACTTGAAACTCATATTGATTTAGCCTACTCACAACCATTGTCAACGATTTCAAATAATTACCTTCTAGCTCAGTACAAACTGTCGGGGTCAGAATATCCACATGTCCCTCTCCCTTAAATCGCATGTCACAAAACCATTTACTCATGACATTCAGTATACCATCAAGCAACCCAATCAACGGCATTAGACGCGGGCCCATTAAGCGACTATTCACGGATTCTGCGTTGTTGGACCTCATAATGTTGAATCTGTTTGCGGGCATATGCGACCTTGTCCACGCTTCAAATCCAACACCCCTGAGGTACGTACCGACTGTAGGAGACTGGTTGCAAAGTCTTGCAAATTCACGATTAAAGTCCTGTTTGGTGTACGCTTGATTTGCCTTTTGGTACAAAATCCACAAGTCATTTCTTTTAAACCTCGTCTTCACGTTACCCCATAGGTGAAGTGTGCAACAACCATGCTTTGCGAAGATATAGCGCTCTCTTAAACCTTTGTATATACTTCCATGACGGTTAGACACAAATACGAGGTCATGATCGTCGGCAACAACAGAGCGTAGGTGTCGGAAGAAATACGACCATGAACTATCATTCTCGCTGTCAACAACAGCAAAAGCCACTGGATATATTTGTTTGTTTCCGTCTTGTGCCACTGCAAATAGAAGTGTGCCTCTGTACTTTGATCCTAGATGGGTACCATCCACAGTTATGACCTGCAGTAGTTTTCAATCAGCTCTACAATGTCATGTATCGATTTGACAATAGAATCGGGGAACGTGACAAGATGGAAATATACCTTTCTTAAAAACTGCATTCCATTGCGCCAAGCACCCAAGCTGATGAAACAATACTTGAATCGACGATTAGAGTCTACTTCAACATGTGTGACTGTCCCTGTATTCATCATTTCGAGCATGTACATGTATCCATGAATCCTATTGTAGCTTTCTTCAGCTGTGCCTCTTATCCTGTCAATGGCGGTTAAACATGATCTGTTTGCCTTGTCGTAACCAACTGCCACTCCCATTTTCTTCATGCTGTCTTGAATTTCGGCAGCACGAGGTCCGGGACATGTACCGGCTGTGTTAAATCTGTAACAGGATTGTATATGTAACATGCTAAGGTTAGTTCATATGCATGCTCATATATGATCGTACTGACAGGATTGTTTACTTACCTTGACATAATATGGTCAGCAATTACGCTTGAACTTGCATGTCTGTGGTAATTATTCTTTAGCTTCATGCCACATGTATGCTATCCACAATACTTCCTTACTTGAAACAATCATGTGCTGCCAAGAGCGGTCCCACGACAAAAAAATGTGCAACTAGGATCAATGCACCTTACCACATATAACTTCTTATCAGACTTATGGACGTGCATCTGGAAGCGCCTCTGTAATGCCATCAAGGATAAACGATCCTTAAGATCCTTCTTGCAATTGAAATGCTCTCCAACTTTTATTTCCAAATTATTGCCGCTCACCCCATTATCCTCCATTGGCTCATCCAATTGCCTTTTACACAACTGTTTGCTACGATAGTACTCGGCTTCAATCTGTTGTAGAACTTCCTCATCAATGTCTATGAATAAGTTTTCGACTTCATTAGTGTCATCCAACAATGTCCCTTCTTCAACATACTCCTCAACATCATCCTCAAACTCATCCTCAAGGTCATCCCAATCAAAATCTCGCCCAACGTCTTCCCCATAATCACTCCCATCAGTTTCCGAGTCTGCCTCAGATTGGCTCACCAAGTCAACTATTTGTACTTCCCCATTGTTTACACGACAAATTTTTGATTTAAGTTCATACATGTCACAATCAACGATATCCCGTAAAGCTTCAGTGGGATAATTGTCGCTTACCATATTGCTCTTGTCGAATTTGGTACGATCAGTGACAGGATGGCGACCTACCACAGCCTCGGGCTCTGCCTCTTGAGTTTGTATTAACGGTGGCGGAGTCAGACACGCTGTTATGTCCTCTTCATCACTTCTACTTGGATGGCAACCTACCACAACCTCTGGCTCTTTGTTTCCCTTCTTTTTCATACTCGCATATAACTCGATAGGCCAAATGTTATCGTGCGAGTGTGCGTTCAAAAACTTCAACGCACCAAGGTCCTCGTCATCTTTGACATCGATTCGTTGTGCCAGTGGTTTCCACGGTGATAGATATTTTATCTCCATTTCATCTATCTCGTCAATGCATTTAATCTTCTCAGCTAACTTTTTCCTGAGATTTGAGTAATTCATATCTGCATACAAAAGAAGTCTTGTTGTCGTTGTGATCCCATCAAAAACCCACTTGTTTCCCTTACATGTCCATTCACCACCTGTTTTCAGAGTCAAGTAGTATGATGTTAAACCTGTTACACGAAGAAAAAGCAAACACAAGTTCAATAGTTTATTAGGGCCAAACGGGGACCCCCGAATGATAATGCCCTAACATCGACATTAAAGGGTAAGCAAGACCACAAAAGATTTTACTGTAAAGAAGAATAGGAATAAGAACGTGAAAGTCAGAACTCACCCATTATTAAACTTCTTCTATTCCAAAGACATTGAAGACGCTGCACAATCTGATTTGAAGCTTTGTGGATTTAAGGTCTTGGGGTGTTACGGAAGTTTTGTGCAGGTTTACAGGTTGGGTTATGCTTGGATAACAATCCCTAACACGTGGGTAAAGGGGTAGAAATTGGAGGGAAATTTTAGAGGGAAAATAGAGGTTTTCCCTCTAAGTGTGTACTACATTTTCAAAGGTCATATCGGGTGAATAGTTATGAAGCAATATTGAACAAAAAAGCTAAATAAACCTCAGCGGGGACCGCCGACCATTCCTTCTCATTTTGCCTCAACAATCCCTAAACCCTCTCTGCGCCAAACTTGAAGGTAACCCTCTTTGTTTATTGTGTGGTTTTCACACTGGATCAGTAAGCAAGCACGTATCACTTCTTTTTTGCTGGAAATCTTTCTTTGTTTCTGCAGTACTCGAGTACAATGTCATCCAGCGACACCTCAAGTTATCAAAGCGGGGACCCCCGCAAATATGAACATCCACCTTCATCTCCTACACCTTCTCAATTAGAGGAGAAGTTGCAAGAAGAGTTAGACATGTTGCTAACGAATAGCCCACGTTCCAACATGTTGGGTGAAATAATCACACGCCTACGTACTGAGATACATGAACTTGGACAGAGAATCATGGAACTCAATACAACTGAGATGCAATTCGATCATGCAATTTGGCGACTAAATGCAAGGGTGGTAGAACTTGAAGCTGAAAACAAGGCACTACACTCCCAGGCAAACTTCAGAAACCATGTAATAGTTTCTATTTCTGCGTTTGGTGTTGGTGTGATTCTAGGGATTAGTGCTTTCAGCATTTGTAATCGAGCATGTAGGCATGGTTGAGGATGAATTGACTATGAAGTATGTACCTCATGACTTTGGTTTTTTATGTAAGAGGATGAATTTTATTTTCGAATAGTTTTAGAAAGCATGGTTGATTCTACATGTCAGATTGCCAAAATATTAATGTCGACACTACACACACCGACAATTACCTTACTAGAATAGTTGTCAACTGGATACTATCATTACATTCCTACAATATTGTAGTGTGGGCTACCATTACATGTCTACAAAAAGGATAGTTGTCAACTGGATGCTATCATTACATTACTAGAATCACAACTACCTACTCATAACCTCCTCATGCACGAAGAATGCACAGCCTTCATAGGCGCTATTTAAAACACAATCCTTTAGGATTTCTTGCCAGTTCCAATCCTGTCAAAGACCAAAAACACGATAGTTAATCAACCTTGTTAATCCTGTCAATGACCAACAACAATGACCAACTCTTAGGATTTTTTTACCGGGAATTACATTTTCTAAAATATAAGGGTTTCCAACTATAATAATCAATGATCGGGCACGAGTCAGGGCAAAATTTAACCTCTTCGGGTTGCTCATATATCCCATGCGGAAAGTCCTATCATATTCATCGTGGTTAGCGGTCGATCCGACGGTTGACAGGATGATCACTTCCTTTTCTTCACCCAGAAACTGCTCAACCCCGCCAATCTCAATATCCCTCATACATAGAGACATGAGAGCCTTCCTTATCTTTAGTACTTGTTGTGGGAAAGGGGTAATAATCCCGATGTCTTGCTCAGGCACATTCCTTCTTATCAGCCTCTGTACGAGTTCAACCACCTTGCTAGCTTCAATCCTATTAAACCATGATGGGCTGCCCTTTTCCCTCTCATCAAAGCCTTGGATGTCACAGAACATGAAAGGGAAGTTCCTATTGGGAAGCATATCAGCCCAAGGTAAGAAACATGCCTTACTATCTTCTCGATATGGCCTCAATGCTCCACTATAAAATAGTCTTGAAGGAACATTGACAATAGCAGGGTGGCTCCGGTAATTGTTCAACAACATTGTGACATAATTACGATCCGCTGATCTGTAAACTTCAAAGTCCAACAGCCTCTCTAGAAAAGATCTTCCCAAACCATAAGCCTCAGCTTGCTTTGAATAAATATCAGGCCTAAGTTGTTTGGGATCACCACAAAGAACAATAACTGTGTTTTCTTCTATGAGGGTTGATATGGGGATCATTGTCTCTGGCTCTGAAACTTGGCTTGCATCATCTAAGATGATGTGGGAGAAGTGGCCACGGTTAACCCTTTCAGCATGATAGAGGTAAGATGCACTCGTGTATGTCGTTATTATTATCTTGTACATGCGGAGTGCATCTCGAGAAGGGCAAGTGAAGAAACCAGCACTGTAGGTGCAGAACCTCAACAATGAAGCGTTTATTTTTTGTAAGGGACGATGTGTGGCATTCAACCTATAAATATCTTCCTCCCTAAGTGAAGGACACTCACCAAGGATTTTCTCTAATATGTGATCTGCCGCGCAATTTGAATAAGCACATACTAGTATATGAGAATCACGTCTAGTTGTATAGAGTTGTAGGATCACCTCCACCAGTGTTTTTCTCTTTCCTGTTCCCAGGGGTCCATAAATCACATAAGGAGCTCCTCCTCTGCAGCCTAAAATTAAGCGAACGACATTTTTTTGGTCCTCATCAAGATGAAGTGAGATAGGCACAAAATTGTTGGTTGTAATCCTCCGTTTTGACTGATACTCATGGGGAAAGAGGAAGTTTTCATGTAATGCCTCTGCAGATAGAATGGCTTCATGAAGCTTACGGAAATTTGCCCCGTTGAACACAAAACAGATTTCATACGCATTGCTATCTATATGCCTTTGGTAAAATTCATCATTAAATTGCAATAATAATTCATCAGCCTCAACACGGTCGATCAAGCCCTATTCAAAGAACATTAGCAAGTTCAACATGAGAACATAACATTGACAATGATAATTCGTGCAATTTCATAATTCATACCGACAATTGTATATTACACTTTGACAAAAAACATAAGATACCTAACATTATTAACATACCTTATGGACATAATATTCTCCATAAACATTCACCACATCTCCACTGACAACTGAGGGCCTTATTTCACCTACTCCTGGCACTTTAAGTGCTACAAGCCTGACATTATACCTTTGTCTCAAAGTAACAAACTTCATATTATAAGCTTTGACATACTCCTGTAAACAAATATATAAAAAATTCATTCAACAACTTGGTACTACGACAGAACGATGCCATTTAGCTATCCCCTCAGTCCCCCAACCCCCATACATAGAAAACATAACACTTACCATAATCAGAAGTCCCTCCATCCCTAACAACTCATTGAAATACGACACATAATTTTCCTCTGTTAAGCCTTGTAAGACCACTTCAGGGATTTCCTCAAACTCTATCGCTTTCCTGATCTGTGTTGGTATGTTATATGGTCTCTGAGGTGCCAAAGCTTTGGATACCTCATCTTCAGCCAAGAGGAAGACAAGTCGTTCAATAATCCCCTGATCAGTTTGGATATGCAGTATAGATGTGAAAAGGCCAATCTCCTTGGGCACACAAGACATCCATATAGTCAAGCTACCATGTGGGTTCAAATTTCGTTCCTCCATATCAAAACAAGGGACAAAATCTTCCTCGGGTATGTCATCTGGCTGGCCAGATGGAGGTTTCATCAATGATAACACAAATGAATCTTCAGGATTTGAAGCATAATTCTTCACACCCCAAAGTAAAATATATTCATCTGTGGTGTTTTCTATGGTGAATGACGCCACGGCAACCTCGTTCACAGGAACCGATTGAGGCTTTCCTCCAACGAATGGAAACGGCACAGACACCATGATAGGACCCTCCTCAGTTGGCGATGATGTTGTGACTGAAGGAACATCGATGAAGCCAACCTCTCCCTTGTCTCCAATGGTGGAGTATTCATCGTCCATACCTATTTGCCACTCAATTAAAATCCAACAGAAATTTGTGAGTCCATAGGAAAAGAACACAACCACACGAGCTTCTCTAAGGAGAGGAAAGAGATGAAGAGTAGAAAGAGATGGGTAAGATGAAGTGACACAACGAGAGAGTAGGACTGGAAGTATGTACAGTTAGGATAGTCAAACAACACACACTCCAATGAGATGAGGTAGATGAAGTGCCATTACTATCTCCATAAAGTAAGATCTCTGCGAAGTAAATCAGTCTGAATACGGTCACATTTGTCAATCATACATTATTACACTGTGAAAATAGTATAAATAGTATGTCACAATAACAATATAAAATGTCACGCTTTGAAAATCACCAACACTACAAGTGCCTCCTCTGTACCTAAAAATACTCAAACATGGACATTTTCTAATTAAGATATCTTTAAAGTAGATTGGTGAGATGAAGTGCAATTAATATCTATGTAAAGTAAAATTGTCAAAGAAGCAGAGCATCATGAACGAGAGATCTAATTAAGACATCTTGTATTTAGATGAACTATTCAGCTTCTGAGAACAACTATTCAGCCAGATGTCACACGTCCTACCCAAATTAGGCAATAGACAAGCATGTAATATAGTCTAATGACTAAAAACTTTTAGTTATTAACTATGACATTATTCTGTGATATTTGGTATGACATATATCCAATTTAAACGGTGTAGTTATGACATTTTTATTACTAAATATGACAATTGTTTTACTAAGTCCGACAAGATCTGTCTATTATAGCAGGAAAAAAACTTTGTCAATATAACTACCAGTTCATCCAGACTAGAATCATTTCTTTACTTCAGAAAATTACCACTTCATCTCTTCACTTGGGTTTTACATTTGCTCCCTTCTGAATATTTGCTTTTACATAATTTAGCCCTACCCCTAACCTGGAAAACTGCTTCTGAAACAATCTGCTGAGTTCAACAATTCTTCGGGTTCATATGCTGAGGTTCAACCCTTCTCTCGCCCATCGCCATTCCTTTTTAACAGTTGCACAGTTCACCATGGAGATACATCGTCATTCCTGTTTACATCGCCATGGAGATACATCGCCATTCCTTTTAAACTCTAGCACAGTTCGCCATGGAAAAAAAGTTGTGAATATAACTACCTACCAGTTCATCGCATCTTGTTTAACAGTTACAAGGACGTGTGTAGAATGGAAGGGAGAGGGATGGGAGGGAGGATGGGTTTGCATCTTTCACTTTCAATTGTTCATGTACCGACCGGCGGGATGAATGAAGCCGGGATGGGCGGGAAGTGGGCGGAAAATATTTTGGGGTTTTAGAGGAAAATTGCAAAAAATATTATTTTACTATTTTGGGCTTTTTGTTTCCTTTTTCTTTTTCATGTTTTTTCTTGTTTTTATTTAATTTTTGAATTAAAAGAAAAAATTTAATATTTTGTAAAAATACCCCAAATGGTATATATATGTAAAAAAAAAATTCAAAATGATATTTGTGCAAATCACTAATACATTTGGGATATATATGCAAATCGGTGTTATTAATTACCGTGCTGGGTGTTGGGTAATCCATCGCAATCACCCGCCCTGGCCTCTCAATAAATTATTTGACCACAAATTTCACACCTTCGCCCCATCACTCAGTATTCACTCTGATTCGCTTGTCTGCCAAAAAACTTTACCCATTTCTTGCATCTTTTGACATCCCGTTCATAAAAACGAAGGGTAAAATAGAGAACTCCGCTCATAGTAGGAAAAATACAGTGTAACGGTCAAATAAAGAACTTCACGTATTCCTACATCACATATTCACATCTCCTACCAATACATAATAGGAGAGAAAGATTGAAAAGAGATAGAGAAGTAAATTCATTGATAGTAGTAAATTTACCATGCCAATACATAATACAAGGACTTCGATCTCATGACTCCTTTACTGGATTGTCATTTGTGTTCGAGTCTGGTAATTTTTCGTGTCTCATTGTCAATTTTGACTTCGAGTCATTCTCTAATTCAAGCCATGGATTCGACTCATTTTGGGATTCGGGTCGTTCCAAAATACAAAAACGGCCCATGGATTCGACTCATTTCGCGTTGTAAAATTGAAGCTTGTTATGGATTGGGCCTAAATACTAAAACGGCCCATTAATGTGCTACATTTTAAGTATTGGGCGAGACTTGAGTTTTACTTTTTTCTTCCTCTTGTCAGGAGTCGCTGCGGTTCAACCCTCGCCGTCGTCGCACCTCTGAGGATCACTCCACTCTTCACTTCCGGTGGTGGCTGCTTAATGCAAGCCAAATCAGAGAAGCTGCCATGGAATCTTCAGATCAAATCACAGGCAAAGCACTTCGGCTTCAATTTCAAGCTTAGGTTAAATGCGACTCCTGAATCGCTCCACCGCTTCTCTCTCCTTCTCAAGCTCCGAAAGTGGCGGATCCGAGTCAAATCTGAATCCGGATCTCCGGCGATAAAGACCGAGCTTCTGAAGCGAAATGGCTCTATCAAGTCGAAATTCGTTCGGATCTTCCAGAAGCTTCGATCTCGTCTTCGGATCAAGGGACGGCCTGCTCCACAATCGGCGACATTCGCCGTAGCTAGGAGTCGGTTAATGAAATGCGGAGCTTTTCTGGCTATCGCGGTGTTGGCTTCTGCATTTGGATTTGATGTAACGAAGCTTCTTGAATGTGCGATGAAATCGTGAGGATTTGACTCGGAGGCTTGCAATTGTAACTTAGATGTAATTACAGAGTCTTCTTGAACTAAACTGTTGATTTATATTCCCGGTGTCGTGAAGTTATCAGATGAGTTACCACTTACCAATTTGCAATTGAGGAACTTCAGATCTTTTGCGTATTGTCACCATTTTGATTGCGAGCCTTGAGAAATTAGGATACAGTGCCTATTCCAAAATTCTGAATTGTGTTTGATAAGATCTTCATGAGAAAATGTATGTTACTATTCTAGAAGAGAAAATGAAGGTCGAATAGTGTTTAATAATAATTTAGGATACACTGCCTAATCTAAGATTCCGAATTGTGTTTGATAAGATCATGAGAAACTGTATGTTGCTATCGTAAAGACAACTAGACAACAATAAGATTACAATACCTAGATAATGCAAATCAACTAGTAATTATACGAGATAAGATTAAATGGATATGGAAATAGGCTTATCTCTCTCTAGTGAGAGACTTATCAAGTAAATCAGTTGTCGGAAAGACTTATTGAATGTGAGAAGTGTAATTCCTAGGAAATTACTTCATGTAAAATCAAAACATGTGAATTTAAATTCATGGGAATTGGTAAATTATGTTTGGTTTAAATTTAAATCATGGGAAATATGGGAGAAGAAAATCTTACCCACCCCTCCCTAGGTGATTGCACTTCCTATGTTTTGTAGGAATTGAAAATCCCATGAATTAAATATATGCATTTTTCAAAAACAAAAAGTCCAACCAAACACATATATTTGATATCACTTCTCAAGTAATTTAAAATCATGGGAATTTACTTCCCAACCAAACGAGCACCTAGCCGTCGGTCGTTTCAAGAGTAAGAATGAAAGTTAGAACTGAGAGAATCAAGAGTGAAAGCTAGAGAAATTTGATTGTATTTGAGAATAATCGTGTGTCCTTCAAAGACTTTATGAATCTAGTATTTATACATGATTTATGAAGTGAACTAATCTAGCCGTTCTCTTTCGGGATTCGCGGGAGACGTCAAACCGTCTTCCGAGATTCTTATCAACGTCTTTCTTCATTGGGTTCATCCCGATTTGTTCTCGTCGAGTCCGTTGATCTTGTTATCGAAATCATGGGCTAACCAAATCGGGCTTCAAATATCTTGGCCCAACAATTGCCCTAAGATCAAAATGGGCCAGAAGAGGAACGGTTTCTGGGGCGGTTTGATCTTCCTTTTGCAGAATCTTTCTATGCCGATTCTTCTACAGTCGTTGAACTGACGTGGCGTCTCGTGATTGGCCCAGCGGTTTGACCATAGGTAAGGCGGTTTGCTTCTTTAAATTACCATCAATTACCTCTCCTTTCACTGCAACGCTTCACGTCTTATCAAGGTAATTTCTCTCTCTTTTTTCAAATTTTCACCGTCTTCTTTCCTGTTTTTTTCATGGTGTTATCCAAATCGAGGAAGGGCAAAGCCATTGCGAGCGATTCGAGCGAGGAAGGCGATACCTTTGTGCCTCTGAAACTCCTAAACCTAGAAGATTCCTTATATGGAACCCTAACCCAACTTGAACTTGATAGGATTTTAGAGGTCGGAGGGTTTTCCAAGGGTACTGTAGCACGTCTCCCTTCTCCTTGTGAGCGAGCAAACTGGTATAACGAAGGTTGGGTATGTTTCTTTGAGTATCCCTTCAAAATCGGCCATTCCTTTCCTTTTTCTCATCTTGTCCGAAACATCTTGGCCGTGTTAAAGCTTGCGCCTTGCCAAGTCATGCCCCACACATGACGCTTGATCATGGTAATCGATCTTTTAACTGCGGATGTAAATGTGGAATTCAATTTCGATGCTTTATGGTATTCTTACTACCTGAGTAGTCGTGGTTCTTCAAGGTTTCAATTGCGTCTTCGTCGGGGTAGAAATCCCATAGCCTTGAATCTAGATGTTAATGACCGTGGATGGAGATCCCGGTTTTTCTTTGTAGAACGTAGGTCCCTTGAGAGGAGTATCGACTGCTCCTTCCTCCTCTCCAACTGGAGAAAGATAGGTATTGTGTTTGTCTCTTTTTCGGTCTGCTTGTCGGATAATTTCTAAAACTTTGCTTACATGTATTTTGTTGCAGCACCTAATCCAAAGGAACCCGCGCCAAAGGATTCAAAGCCGTGACTGCTACTTTGCTTGTCCTACCTGAAGCAGAAAGATCCTTTAGGAACGTCAATTTTCTGCTACCTGAACCTGTTGACATGTCGACCCCCTCAACGTCTGTGACCAAAGGCACCCGTTCGTTCCTACAGGTATGCGTTTGGTTGATTTTTAGGGTCTTTCTTTGCTTATTCTGTTACGTCATGTTGTCAACGTCAAAAGGTGAAAGGTCTAGCGCGCGTTTGTCTGGAAAAAAGTCTTCTGGAACAAAGGTTGTCAGCTGCTAAGGCGTCGTCTTCGGCGAAGGCCCCGGCTAGGGTTCCTCCATCTACTGGAGTCATTGTTGTGGATTCTCCTTCGTCGAAAACATCTGGGGCTAAGAGGAAGGCGACAGTCGCTTTGAATCCTTCTCCAGGCATGTTGAGGCAGAGATCGACAAGCGACTTGCTCCGTTTTGTGGACCTGGAAGCCAAGAGCGAAATCGGCGACCTTCATCCCATCGATTGTATGGATGAGGCTGCAGTTGGTGCTTGGATGGTGAGTAAGAAGATATAAAAGTTTTTTTTTTGAAACTGAATTACATGATGCTTCAAATGTAGGCTTTCCAGTACTCCATGGTCGCCCTTTCGACTATTGAGGAATTAAGCGACAAAGCGGATAAACGAATCGCTCGAGCAGAGGAACAACTGAAGGCTTCTGAGGACCATGTGAAAGCTCTTGAAAGTGAGATGTCGTCGACCAAGAAGAAATTCAAGGCCCACCTTGAGAAAGTGAAGGCTGAGGCCGAGAAGCTTCATGAACAAGACGCTCGTACTGCTGGTGATGTGGGGGCGTATTACTGCCTCAAATCTCGTATTGAAATGATGGAGGAGTATGCTGCTAGCGCCCACGTTGAATGGAAGATTGAAGATGTGAAGACCGTCATGGACCTCTTGTACCCCAATGGCAACCCTGGAGACGACCTATTCAAGTTGGTCGGCTTGGGAGAAGGAGATCAAAGGGAGGAGGCCGATCCTGAAGAGGTTGTTGATGACGCATCGAAGGTTGGCCCTAAGGTGACCATGGGTAAGGAAATCGTTCATGCAGACGTCAATGAGAAGTCGGGTGAATCTTAGTCAAGTGTAATGAAGTTGTGTGTGTGAAGTCTTGTGAACATTCTGTTCTTAGGAGTTTAAGTGACATGTTGTGTGATGCGACCCCGGTCACGACATTGATAGCGTCCAACACCGAGGCGCTTGGATATTTCCTCGGCACTCCTCGTGCCATTTGAGTTGTTTTTGTATTATGAGGTTCACATGCCAATTTCGAGACATTATGAGACACTTTCAATTTTAGTATTTTTCGTATTTAGCAGTTTCCCTTCTTAGCAGTTTCTATTCTTAGAATATTTCTAAGTTTGGAAAGTTATTGTTTTTAGTATTTACTATATTTGGATATTGCCGTATTTGGCAAGTTTCTGTTTCAGGATGTCAGGCCTCTCTTGTTCCAAGAGGGTCGATCCACTTATGTTTTCAGGCCCATCAGGCAAGAACCTTGTTTTGGCTCCTATATAAGCCATTCTTTACCTAATTAATAAAGTACGTTGAATTGAATTAACCTAGCTGCCGTCAAGTGCACTCCTGCCGCTTGGGTTGATTTGATCTCAACCACGCCTCTACCGCCATTGCCGGCCACCCAACCCCACGCGCAAGCCCACCAAACCATCACGCCTTGCTTACGATTCCCTTCACCAATCTTGGCTCTCGGCCACAGTCGAGATTCCCCACCCATTCGATCCACCCCGCGACCCGCGACCTGTCCCGCGATCGCGGTCTCCACCGCGAGTCCTCCATACACCCTGTGGCACTCGCATCCCTTCGCAGCCTTCATCGAGCAAGAAAGACCCATCCCACCTTCTACCTAGATCCGCTCTGACTCGCATTTTGGGAGCCCGGAATGCATCAACTGGTATTAGATTCAGGGGTACAAGGTTGGTCTTTTCTTACTCACTTTGTTCTCACGTTACAAATTCAGTCTTTTTCCTTGCTTCCGCCTTTCGTTTGTGTGGCTTGCCGCCATTGTTGTTGCTTCTTTTGGTTTTGGTTTGTGTTGTTGTTGGTTGCCGCCAACAATCCCCTACCCTAGGTTGATTTGTGGCTTTCCTCAGCCCTTGTTCAAAACCGAGAGATCCCTAAGAAAAAAACAAATGAGTGACAACCGTGAGAAAACCCTAACCCTAGTCGTGGAGTTTGCTTGCATTGAATCATTCTAAGTTCACATATTTATTTGCTAGAGTTCGTGATTATTGTTGGAATTTTTCTAGGTTGTTCTCTACTAGTTTTCATACAAAAATTGCATCTTTCTAGTCTCTTTTCTCTTGCATACTCACGGCCTCAGTCAAAAAAAAAATTTGTTGGCCGTGCACTCTTGCTCTTCGTCTACATTCAAAACTTGTGTCGATTGTTTTAAAAAAAAAGGCATTCGGTTTACAAAAACAAAAAAATCAGCCACCGAATTCGAAAAACAAAAGCCTCATGCGATCTTGGCGAAGCCGATTCACTATTGACATAGTTCCATTAAGCCCACCTCCCCGTATTCTTTCTCTGTGGATTCTAGGGATTGCATGCTAGATTACTTCTTACGTAGTCACTAATTTTTGGCATCTGAATTGTGAGGTTAGTGTGGTTTTTGTGTTGGTTTAGTCCACGCTGAGTCAGTCTAGCCACTCCGCCCTCACGGCTTTACCCAGATTAGTGACCTACGTGAGACATTGTGGGTTTGATTTGATCTATTTTGTCCCTTGTTTTTGTTCCCTTTTGTGGTTGTTTCTGCTCTTTTTGCGTGTTTTCCATGGTGTCTTTAGGTACCGAGGCGGACGCAGCGCTCGCCGCTACCCAAGCCACCGCGGATGCCTTAGCCCAAGAGGTCACGGAGCTTCGAGCACAGCTCGCCGCAGCACATGCCGCGATCGCAACCAAAACCGCAACCGCGACCCCTCCAATTGCGCCCGCGGCCAACACTGCCGTGACCGCGGCTCCCTCTGTCCCAGCCGACACAGCTGTTGTTGATCTTCTGTTGGTGCCCACGACCACTACCGACACCACGCGACGCCTGGAAAAAGGAAAGGGTTCGATGCCCTCGACCTCGCAGCTCTAGCCGGGTCTTCGCCGCCTGGACTCCATCATCGAGTCCCAGCAGGAAGACCATGGTTTCAACAGATACCAACCCCAGCGCACGCCAGCGGACGACTTCGCATACGACTCCGCCGAGCACGAGTCCCCCGCCACCGAGTTGGGGCTTTACCCTTACGTCGACGCCACTGACCGACGTTGGCATTACGAGTCCATGCAGCGGGACGAGGCACGCTAGGATGCCATTGAGCGCCGCCGAGACGCAGCTTGCGGCAACGCCGGCGGCAGGGCACCACAGACGGCGCCGACATGCCCCACGACCAACCGCGATCCTGACACTGTTCCGCGTTCCGTCCCACGACCCAGGTATGTGACTTCCATTGCTTTTATGGAATATGATAAGGAGGTTTTTGAGGTTGCAGATGTCCCGAATCCGGGAAACTTTCATCCCCCTTTGGGCAACCCAGTTGAGAGCCAACTATTTCCACCGGATTACATCCCGCCAAGGATCCCGACGCCACCACGACGACCCGTGCGCTAGCTCGCAGCCCGCCAGCATCCCCGCGCCGAGGATCATGCCCACCGTCGCCAGCGTCGCCCTCGCCCAGTCCAGGATGACTTTGATGGTTATGACGACGAGCTGGATGAACCTTACCCTGAGCCGGATCATGCAGCTCGACGTTTCCCTGACCGCCGACACGGGCCCAACCCCTATGCCAGTCGTCGCGAGATCAAGGTAACTATAGAGCATTTTCATGGTGATTATGATCCTGCTGTGTTTTTAGATTGGTTGCAGGCGACAGAACACGCTCTGCGACATTGTCAGTATGAGGACTATGAGAAGGTTGATGTTGCTACTCTACAGTTTCGTGGCGCGGCCCGATGTTGGTGGCATCGTTTCTGTACTGACAGGGAACGGAGAGGCCTTGAGCCTATTGACCAGTGGCACCAGCTGAAGTTCATCATGCGCAGCAAATATGTCCCGGACGACTTCCAGAACCACATGCGGATGGACATTGCGCTCGCTCCCCAGGGCACCCAGACGCCACTCGAGTTTTTCTCCACACTCGAGGATTTGTATTATAAGACGGGCATGAGCATCGCCCCTGCTACTATGCGGACCAGGTTTCTGAGTGGGTTGAATCCCAATATCCGAGACCAGTTGGAGATACTACCAATACGGGACCTGATCCAGCTGACCCATACGACGATGATGATCCACCAGCAGCATCAACGCCGGAGACAGACCCCCTGGTCCCAGAATTCGTCTCGCAGGTATGACACTACCCCTACTCCTTTCGTTTCTACTGATGTGTCCTCTCCAATGCAGCCCAGACAGGCTCAGCCCACGGCCCGTGGACATGAGGCATCGCGCCCTAATGCGCCACGTGCCTCGATTCGGGAGCCCACACAAAGCACTGATAGGACCCGAGACCAGGCCTGCTTTCGTTGCGGCGGTCGTGGACACATCCAGTGCGACTGCCCCAACCCGAAGAAGATTCTTTTCACCCAGGCCGCAGGATATGAGTCCTTTGATGATGAGCCAGACGAGGAGATAGCTCCCGAGCAGCAGGACTACGCTTCTCATGACGTTGGGTACACCTGTGCACCCCATGATTTATCTGCGGGTACACCCCTGAGCCTCTTTGCGTAGCGTGCCCTTACTGTGACGGAGGTGCCCTTGATGGACCAGAGAGAGACCCTCTTCCATACCAGATGTCTGGTCCAGCATGCCTCCCTCAGCGTGATAATAGATGGTGGTTCGTGCTATAACATTGTGAGTGAGAAGGTTGTCCGACACCTTCAGTTACCGACGCAGCCACACCCTCAGCCCTATGGTCTTTAGTGGCCTACCTGAAGGTAAGGGTGATGCGGTACACAGGCAATGCCGCATCCCATTTCAAATTGGTCAATACCATGATACTGTTGTATGTGATGTTGTGTCTATGGATGCTACTCATCTTTTACTTGGTAGACCTTGGCAGTTTGACAGGAAGACAGTCCATGACGGGTTCCTCAACACTTATATCTTTATGCATGGCGGTAGGCGAGTCACTCTTCTCCCTATGACGCCTAATGAGATCTTACATGACAATGTGGAGAGGAACCGCGCGAAGGCCGCAGAAGCGCGACATCTGACTTCTGTCTAAACCGCGCACACGGCCAAACAACCGCGATCGCGGGCCAAACAACCGCGACCGTGGCCAGTCAACTTTGGACGCCACCATCTAGGACCCCACCGCAACTGTAATATCCCTCATTTTGTAAGGGTAATTTTGAAATTTTCTCTTGCCCATATTACAAGTCAGATTAAATTCAGAGAAGTGGGGACATTCTATGAGATGTTTGATCTCTGTAATATTTTTCTGAGTAATATAAAATACAGTTAATGTATTTTTGGGTTAAAAAGTCGTTCGTGTACGAATATATTTAACCCGGGGTTAAGAATATTTAACCACTTGGTAAGAAAAGACAAAACTGACGAATGGGGGCAAAAATGGCCTTGACCGCACCCTGGCCGTACCCTGCCGCACCCGCAGTGAAGGCCAATGCCAGTGGCGGTCACGAGTCGGCCACCGCACCCCCACCGCACCATGCCGCACCCCGCGGCCATCGTCAGCTCCGATGTCATCGCGATAAGTCACAGGCCGTAACTCGCCTTAGCTGGCTTCTAGCCTATCTATCTGGTCAGACCACCTCCTCCTTGATGTCATCTGTGGGTAAGCTCCTTGTTTGGGCTATAAAAAGGGAGGAAACCGTAGAGGAGAAGTCATAGCTGAGCTTCATCTTCTTCCTCTGAAATTCCTCTGAAATCTCCATTGTTGGCAAGCTTGTGAGCTTCGTTTGAGAAGAGATCGAACCCCTTTGAGTGTTTACAAAGGTGCTCTTAAGTGTTAATCAAGATCTAAGGTGGTGGGAAATCAAAACCACCACGAATCGAAGTCGAACGAATCAATTTGGGTGAGTTTCTCCCCGAAAATCTATCGAAGAACCCTCGCCTCTGTCATCTCGCCGCACCCGCGGCAAGGCACCATCGCACCCCGCGGTGAGGGCCGACCGCACCCACGATAGGCTGGGTTCGTGTGTGTGTTCTTGGGTGTTTGGCTTCGAGCGAGGCTTGGTTCCTTCGATTCCTTTTTGTATTCTTTTAGATTCATATATGTGGATATTGGATCTAACTTAGGGTCTCGTTATGGGTAGTTCCAGAGGGATTTATCGTCTAGGATATGTCCCAGTTTCGAACCCAGATACATCTTGTTACTAAGCTTTGTTCAAGCTCGACTAAACTAAGGCAAGTGGCGGTTCGCTCTTGCTCATCATTCCATACTTCCATTAATTATCAATTGTTAGTTGTTAATTAATTTGGAATGATTTACTGTTTATGTTGGGAACAGTTTTGATAAATTATATGATGAAAAGAATATGATATTATAATAAGTTGTATATCTGCTAGATCAACGCTATTATAGATATATGGTTATGATAATTGCCTGGAAGGCTTTAATATGGATTATTACTGTGTTGAACTGTTAGTTAGCACGAATATCGTAGGAACGCCTAGACTATGTGAGGTCCATTCGTTTCTTTATAACTTGGGGAAAAGGGCGATCAAGACCCTACGGATGTAGAGGCTTGGACTCTGCGAGGTCCATTCCTTCGATATAGGTCCAGAGGCTTGGACTCTGCGAGGTCCATTCCTTCGATATATGTCTTGCTTGGCGGGACATATATTTAAAAGCTTATAACGTGATATGGGTTTTGGAATTAAATCAGATAAGTGCTCTTGACGCACATAATTAAATATACCCTTTGGCGAGTAGTGCAACTAGATAATAGTGCAGTTAGGAAAGCTCGTCTTGACTTTGATCAGAGTAACGTTCTCTTTCCAATCTGGATTCGCCGTGAGCGGTGAGGTTGGTCGTGAACCGAAACATCAAGTCGCTTTTGAACGCTTGTGTGATTATTAATGTTCCCCAACATTTGTCATGTTTCCGATAAGGCTCATTTCGTTGGAGTCTTCTTTTGGGATTGATTGTTGTGAGACTCGGTCTCCAGAATCTTCTCTTGATCATGTCTTTTCATATGTTTCAGTAGAGTATGGTGGTTGACTATCGTTATCGGTTTTGATTCGAGGACGATGAGTCTAACCTAATACGACTACTTCGAACCACTCTGCTTTGTACCCTTGCATAGTCTTTCATTAGACTAACCAACCGTAATTGTTCTCTGCATGGTTGGTTGGTGTCATCCGTTCGATTTGGCACATCAGATATGTTACAGATCCAAGAAGGCTAGAACGACTGTAAAGACAAACGGTGTTTTTGACAAGTTTATTCAGGTTAAGATCCTTGGCGGGTGATCCTTTCGATCAAGACCCTGTTGTTATTTCAAAGACTTCCGCTGTGTTAACTATGTTTTGTACTTAAAGACTTCCGCTGTAATAATTCTGATTCTGTATTTTGTTGAATTTGGAATTATGTCATAATTCTGAGACTTTGGTTTTATAAAAGTTATGATATTTGGTATTATAACTGTGGTTTGATGGTTTATATCAACTGGAAAAGCCTGGGGTGACTTCGGGATGTAATATCTGAGGTTACTGGCAGTAATACTTTCAAGAGGAGATTTGGGGGTGTTATAGCAACCGCGCCCGAAGCCCCTGGATCCCGACGCCGGCACCCTGGTGCCAACACTACAGGGCCGCGGCGTGCATCGAGCTTTGTTGACTCACTCACGGGCGTATCCTCCATCTTTTCAGGGACGTTCTCCTATTTCTCCTTCTACGTGTCTTTCCTTATTAGAGGATCCCTATGATTTACCCCCTATTGTGTCACCTCTCTTGCAGGTGTTTGATGATGTACCCCCTGATGAGCTCCCTCCGACTCCCAGTGTTGCGCACGCACTGGCCCTGCCCCGGATTCGTCGTGGCTACGTAGCAAGGCAGACCGTGTTGGACCTGAGAGGAGCACTGCGCCGCTGGAAATGCACACGAGGATGAACGCGCAACAGACAGACATGCACCGGCGTCACTTCATTTTTGAGCCCGACAACTTGCAGCCGAACGTGCCCCTGGACGACGACATTGGCAAAACGAGGAACGTTTTGCAGCAAAGGGGGGAGAGGGATGCGACCCCGGTCACGACATTGACAGCGTCCAACACCGAGGCGCTTGGATATTTCCTCGGCACTCCTCATGCCATTTGAGTTGTTTTGGTATTGTGAGGTTCACATGCCAATTTCGAGACATTCTGAGACACTTTCTATTTTAGTACTTTTCGTATTTAGCAGTTACCCTTCTTAGCAGTTTCTATTCTTAGATTGTTTCTAAGTTTGGAAAGTTATTGTTTTTAGTATTTACTATATTTGGATGTTGCCGTATTTGGCAACTTTCTATTTCAGGATGTCGGGCCTCTCTTGTGCCAAGATGGCCGATCCACTTATGTTTTCAGGCCCATCGGGCAAGAACCTTGTTTTGGCTCCTATATAAGTCATTCTTTACCTAATTAATAAAGTACGTTGAATTGAATTAACCTAGATGTCATCGAGTGCACTCCCGCCGCTTGGGTTGATTCGATCTCAACCACGCCTCCGCCGCCATCGTCAGCCACTCAACCCCACGCGCAAGCCCACCGAACCATCACGCCTTGCCTACGATTCCCTTCACCAATCTTGGCTCTCGGCCATAGTCGAGATCCCCCACCCATTCGATCCACCCCGCAACCTGTCCCGCAATCGCGGTCTCCATCGCGAGTCCTCCATACACCCCGCGTCACTCGCATCCCTTCGCAGCCTTCATCGAGCAAGAAAGATCCATCCCGCATTCTACCTAGATCCGCTCTGACTCGCGTTTTGGGAGCCCGGAACGCATCATTGTGCCCCATCGTGGAGATGGGATGGATAATGTTTTGGCGACCCGTCCACCATCGCGGGTCGCGTATTTTGTGGAATGCTTTTATGCTTGCGTACCTTGTGTTTGTTTTGTGTGCTTCTTGCATGTGGGCTTGTCAATCGCGCCTTGGCCGTGACGCGAAATGTTTGGTCGTGGCGACTTGTAATTATAAACGTTAATGTGGTATGCTTTGTCTATCCAGGGAAGAGTTGTTTGTAATATAGGGTAAAGACGAGTACCTTGGATATGACAAGTCTTATAAATAGAGCGTTTGTAGTGTTTTGTCTCTCCATTCCATGTGTGTCGATCGACTTGTGTATTGTAAGCGTTGTTTTGTATATGATAAGGATATCTATTTGAGCTTGAATGTCATGTTTGTCTTCGAGGCCTCTCGTTCCTGTTCAAATTGTTTTAAAAGTTTAAAAAAGAAAAAGGTCTTGGGGTGACCGTTGGGGGTTGACCCAATGGCCCTCCGATGCTTAAGTCAGCAACATAGTCCAAACAAGTGTAATCGAATAGATGTAAAGAAAACATGAAGGAAAGAAAAGTTAAGAAGTGATACAACTTTAAGTGGGTCGCATTCCAACTCCTGGGAATTGGTTGTCCGTCTTTGGTTTCCAGTCGGTATGCTCCTTGCCCGACGATCTCTTTGATGATGTAGGGTCCTTCCCATTGAGGTGCCAGCTTCCCGTCGGCGGGGTCCTTGGTGTTCTGGAACGTCTTCCTTGGGACCCAGTCTCCTAATTTGAAGACTTTAAAACAAACGTTTTTGTTACAGCTCCTGGCGACTTGTTGCTGGTATTGGACCATTCGAATTCTGGCTTTTTCTCTGGTCTCACTTATGGTGTTAAGATTGCGAGTCAACTCGACGTCGTTTTGTTATGGGGTTTGTAGCCCATATCTAGCAGTTGGGATGAGTAGCTCGGTGGGGATGACCGCCTCGCTCCTGTAGACCAATGAGAAGGGACTATGTCCGATTGCGTTCTTTGGCGTTGTTCTATCGGACCATAGTATCAAGGGGAGTTCGTCGACCCACTTGCCTTTTGCCTTTGTAAGGCATTTTTTGAGATTGTTGATGATGATTTTATTGCTGGATTCCGCTTGACCATTGGATTGTGGATATCTTGGCGTGGACGTGATTAGTGTGATGTTCCATTGTTTGCAAAAGGATCGTGTCTTGCTACCAATGAATTGGGAGCCATTGTCGCATACGATTTCTGAAGGGATGCCAAATCTGATACGATCGATCCCCGTTGAGCAAGACCGATCTAGGTTCGGATCGTTTGTTCTTCCCAAGCAAGCACTCGTTCTTCGCATTCTTCGTGTTCTTCGCCTTCTTCAAGAACTCCTTCAAGGGAAACAACGTTACGTCTCCCCTTCTTAGGTTTGGCGGATCAAATCCTGGCGACGGATGGGTGGAGGGGTTCAACATGATGAACACACGAGGTGGTGGAAGGAGGCCAACGTTATGGCTCCTTAGAGAACTTTGAGAAAAAGCTAGAAAGCCTGAGAGAGAGAGAGAGAGCCTGAGAGAGAGAGAGAGAGAGAGAGAGAGAGAGAGAGAGAGAGAGAGAGAGAGAGAGAGAGAGAGAGAGAGAGAGAGAGAGAGAGAGAGAGAGAATTGAAGCCAAGGGACAAACTAGGAGTGACTCTCAACTATGTTTGTCTTAACTTAACTTGAAGATTACAATGAGGGTTCTAGGGTATTTATAGAAAAAACAAGGGAAAACTAGGGTTGAAGAAGAAACCCTAATGGGCTTGGGCAAGAATTTGTCGTTCTAATTCCTACTATGCAAAATATCCAAACAAACCTTAAACCGTAGTCCTAGGTAAATAAAGGTCGAATCCACAGGGAGGCGAATTCTATCTAAATATGCAATTGGTATGATAATCCAAAGTAACCAAAGGGAGGTTTTGTGAGTTTAAGTAATCTAAGCATGCAAAAGTAAACAAGCGAAAGAGTTGTGAAATCAGTGATGGGGAAAAGTACTTAGTCAAACAACATCCACTATTCGTATGACAAGTTGATCATAGATACTCATTCAAAATCACATGCAATGGAAATTCCAATTCCTTTTCAGATATAACTAATAGCACAACCAGATACTATTAGCACTAACTAATCAAACAACCCTGAAACTATCAAGATTCAGTTTAACAGCAGCCTTACGGATAGGAATATAGTTGGATACAATTCTAGCATAAAACAACCAGCTTTTATCCTAGAATATAAATCAGTTCTCTTCTGCATAAGACTAGCACAACCAGATACTAGTACGATGCAGTTTCTACTCTGAAATAGATATGCTCAACCAGTAACAATCTAGATCTAGCAATAGACCAATAACAACAAACCCTAGATGATCAGACTAGAGATTATCAATATCAATCATAAGCAAATTAAGCAAGAGAAGAGATAAAAACCATGCAATAGATTAAGAACGAGAATCTCACAACTGAATCAAAACGAAAGCTTCAGCGTCTGACTAAGCCAGGGAGGCTTAGTTCTTCATAACCTAGAACGTAGAATGAAATTAGGGTTCGAGAGATTTGATAATAGATAGGCAAACAAGCCTTTTTTCAACCCTTAAATACTAAAGGAAATAAAGCTAAGTTAACCTAAAACGAAATAATAAAAAGTAATAAAATAATACAAATAAAGAAACGGCGCGGCAGACTTCAGACATCGGCGGCGGTCGCCGCATCTCCCACGGCGGGCGCCGTAATCGCGGCGGTCGCCGCAATTAAACGACGGGCGCCGTGGTCACTTCGTAGCCAAGGTCGGTGGAAAGCCAATTGCGGCGGGCGCCGTAAGGTTCATGGCGGGCGCCGTAATTACGGCGGTCGCCGTCTTTGTACGGCGGTCGCCGTTCTTCGGTTCAGCTCCTGTGACACTTCCGTAAAAACGCCATAACTATTGATTCCCAACTCGGATCGCGCTCATATTTTGAGGACTCTCGGTAGACTTCAAACGCTAACTCATCGAATTGAAATCACTCCATTTGGACATCGGATTAGAGAGAACCAACCAATTGAATTCAGCCTATGGTTCTTCTACTCTTCATTGCACTCCTCTTCCTCGTCTTCTCATGTGGTTTCTTCCTCAGTGTCTCATATGATATCCAAAACCGCTCAAACACCTCCAAATACACCAACTTCGCCCCCAAACTCCATACACATGAATGTGTCTAAATCTACCCGAATAGCACCAATAAAACCTCTAATGACTCTTACTTAAGCCCTACAAAGTAGTGCTTATCAAACCACCCCATGCTTAGACCTTTGCTCGTCCTCGAGTAAACTAATAAAGAGCCTACTCCTCCAATGCAACATCCAAGGCCTCAGGAAGCATATCCTCCAACTAAGAGTCACATAACCCATGCCAAAGCTCCTGGCACCAATCTCATTCACAACACATCCACAACTCAACAAGCTTAAGGGGCAAGCAGAGTACTTCCCCAAAGCTAAACCCGGACATCCAATAGTGTGAGTAACCTCTAATCCTAGCCTCTATCTATTGCTTCTTATGTCTCCCAGAGTGACCTACCCGACAATCCTTCTTTGACTCCTCTTCTTATGACGCCTCGCCAACAATAGTGAGAAATCCTAAAATCACTCTTCTTCTTTTTCACTCGTTTTGCCAAGGCGCCCTTTCAGGTTTTCACCAAGCCACTCATTTCATTTTCCAATAGATGCTACTCACATAAGCTCACGTCACTCTTGACCTCATATTACCCCAGCCTAATGCTGGTCCAAGCCACCTACTTATTACCTAGGCCGCCCTTTCGGGTTTTCGACCTATCCCAGGATTTTTATGATAGCCTTTTTCAAATTTTTGGCTCTTTTCATTTTTTCATTTTTCTCCTCAGCAGCGTAGCAAGTATAAAACCCCACCACATGCTTAAACATTGCATCGTCATCAATGTAATGAAAGACAAAAGAATAAAGCACAGGGAAAAGCAAAAAATGACTCACAACGTTGCCGAGTTGGCTTGGACACTTCCTTGTCGCTGGCGGTGTAGTCATAAAAGCGCATATCCAGGTGTTGAGCATGCGTCTTAATTACTCCATAATCGTCTTCTACCGTGCAACCATAAGGTGACCACTTGGTGAGTAGTGGTAATCAAACAATGCGGGGTTGCACGGCCTTCAACTCTATCAACTCCTACCACGCAACCAAGATGAACCACTCTGGTGAAGTAGTGGTCAGACAGGGGGACGGGGTTGCATGGCCTTCAAAAATGGGCCCAGATGTCATCGTGGTTGGGCCCTGGTGTACCTCCTCTCCAGCTGTCGACTGTAGGGCCATCATCGTTGCCAAATGAATGTAGGGTGAATATATTCCTCCGTTGGCAACATGATGCGCACCTCTCCGTGGGAATCTGGACAGTTGGCCTCCGGTAGATCTTTTTTTTTTATTACCTGAGAAATTGCGGCGGTCGCCGTAATGAGGGCGGCGGGCGCCGCGATTAAACGGCGGTCGCCGTTCTCAAGTCGTGGCCAACTTTCTTGGCGAGGCATTTACGGCGGGCGCCGTAAGGTTAGCGGTGGGCGCCGTGAACTCCTTTTTCACTTTTTCGCGCTTTCTGCAGGTTAGTTCAACATAAAAACTAAAAGAAAAAAAACAATAGAAATTGACTAAGGGAAAGAAAATAAACTACCAAATCTCGGGTTGCCTCCCGAGCAGCACCTTGGTTAATGTCGTTGGCTCGACATACTACTCGAACAATCTCAATCCATATCATCAGGCTCCTTAGGAACCTTCTCAATCCATACATCCTTCCTGAACCAATCATGGAAAGGTTTGAACCTTAGACCATGCTTCCTCTTCAGCGGCTTCTCCATCTTGACCTTCTTAGTCGCGTCTACCCCATGCTTAGATCGATCAGGGGGGTGTTTAGCCTTGACTTCAGAGACCTGGACTAAAGAGGGAACGAGCTTCTCGCTCGGAGTTAGTAGTAAAGACGATTTGCTTGGTAGCTCTGGAGGGAGCTTATAGTGAGCGTCCCACTCATCAACACCTTCCTGCAAGTCAGTAGATATAGCAATATCCAAGCTAGAATCAACAATAGGTGGTGTGTCATCTAGGTGGTCCTCATCAAAAACATCTTGTACCACAGGCTCAAGTACATCAATTACACACAAAGAATGACCATCAGAGGGGAATTTCATGGCTTTATAGATGTTATAATTAATGGTTTGGCCATCAAATTCCATAGTCAAGGAACCAGTACTCACGTTGATTTTAGTGTTGGCAGTTTTCAAGAAGGGTCTCCCTAACAGAATAGGGGCTACATGCATATCATGTTTCATATCAAGCACATAGAAGTCAGCAGGAAAAGTAAGATCACCAACCCTAACCAAAACATCCTCCACTATCCCTATAGGACGCACACTAGATCTATCAGCTAGCTGAATGGAAATTTTGGTCGCATGCATGGGTCCTAATCCTAAGGATTCACAAAGAGATGAAGGTAAAACATTTATGGAAGCACCCAAATCTAACATAGCTTTATTGAACTTGGTACCTCCAATGGTGACGGGGATGGTGAACATACCTGGGTCGCCACATTTCTTGGGTAAGCGCTTCTGAAAAATAGCAGAGACATGTTCGCTTACCTTGACCTTCTTCTTGCTGTTCCTGTCCTGGTTTCTCTTCGTGGTGCACATCTGCTTCAAGAACTTTGCATAACGAGGGACAGACTTGCTCAAATTTAGGAGAGGCATGTTGACCTCAACGTTTCTGAACATCTCAAACATGTCCTTGTCCTGTGCAAGTGGCTTGGTACGCTTCAAAGCAGACGGAAATGGTGCAACAGGCTTCCACTCAGGAAAAATTGGGGGTACATACTCCTTCTCAGCCTCAGGATCGACTACAGTATCACGGCGGGCGCCGTGAGAGGTGCGGCGGTCGCCGTGAACGTCATTGGAAAGTTCGGGATTTTGCTCACCGTCACGGCGGGCGCCGTGATTATTGCGGCGGGCGTCGCAATTTTCATCCGAAAATTCGAGAGCTGAGTCATTTTCACGGCGGGCGCCGTGGTCTTCACGGCGGTCGCCGTCGCTGTTATGTTCCAGCTCCTGATCCGCTTCCTTGTCGACCTCAGAATCATCCTCGTCGAGTCTCTTCCCGCTCCTCAGAGTTATAGCACTGACGTTCCTAATGTTCGGGTTCACTTCCGTTTGAGATGGAAGTTTACCAGAAATCTTCGCATCAAGCTTGCTCACCACCTGAGAGATCTGGCCAAATTGCATTTCCAAGTTCTGAATGCTAGCTTGAGTATTTGCTTGGAATTGCACTGAGCTCTGAGTCAGTTTATTAACATTCGCAGTGAGATCGACGTTGCTCTGCATCAGCATCTTAATCATGTCCTCCATAGACGACGAAGGGTTCAAGCTCTGCCCTTGAGGTTGTGGCACAAATGGCTGCCTTGGTTGTTGAGGGTTACCTTGTTGTTGCTGTGGTTCTGGGTCTCTCCATCTGAAGTTGGGATGATCCCTCCAACCAGGATTGTATGTATTGGAGTAAGGATCATGCCTGGGCCTCTGCTGATATCCTCCCACTGCATTCACTTCCTCTTGTAGAGTAGGACATGAATTAGTAGGATGCAAGTCGTCACGACAGATCTCACAGGCCTTTGCCTGCTGAGGCATACCTTTCAGTTTCAAACGTCTCACCTCCTCTCTCAACACATCAAAATCAGCCTGATCAATTTTCGCTTGAGAACCAGCAACAACCAAGCTTTGGGAACCTCTCCCACTGTACTGTCTAGAGTCATCAGCCAGAGTAGCAAATATCTCTAGAGCCTCTTCATAAGTCCTCTTCAGAATATTCCCACCACATGAAGAATTCACCATCCGACGATCATCTTCACGGAGTCCTCCATGTAAGTAGAGAATTAGATCATGATTAGCATAGCCATGGTAGGGGCAACTCTTCACCAGTTTCTTGAAGCGCTCATAATAATCATAGAGAGACTCATTAGACAGTTGCTCTACGTTGCAGATCTTCTTCTTGAGCTGATTGGACTTGATTGCTGGAAAGTATTTATCAAGAAACACCTTCTTCAAATTCACCCAAGTAGTGATGCTTTCTGGCGGTAAAGAATGATACCAGTCCTTCGCTGAGTCCTTCAGAGAAAAGGAAAAGACTCTCAACCTCATCTGATCTTCAGTAATCTCAGATGGCCTCATACTGGTGCAGACCTCAAGGAACTCATCCAGGTGCTGAATAGGATCCTCAAGCGGGGTTCCACTGAATTTCGGGAGTAAATGGACTACTCCTGTCTTGAGCTCAAATTTAACCCCTTCACCCAGAGCAGGGAATTGCACAACACGAGTAGGTTGCTCCAAGTTAGGAGCTGTCAAAGAATCAAGTGTAACACAAGCTGCCATCCTGCGAGCTTAAAGAAAAGTTCTTTCGATTTCTGGATCAAAAGCTAGAGGTAGATTATTAGTAACACGGGTGTGAACCATAAGATAGGTTCACACCAAGATTGGCACACAAATCACACAAAAATAGAAATTGCCTCCCCGGCAACGGCGCCAATTTGATAACAGGAATTTGTCGTTCTAATTCCTACTATGCAAAATATCCAAACAAACATTAAACCGTAGTCCTAGGTAAGTAAAGGTCGAATCCACAGGGAGGCGAATTCTATCTAAATATGCAATTGGTATGATAATCCAAAGTAACCAAAGGGGGTTTTGTGAATTTAAGTAATCTAAGCATGCAAAAGTAAACAAGCGAAAGAGTTGTGAAATCAGTGATGGGGAAAAGTACTTAGTCAAACAACATCCACTATTCGTATGACAAGTTGATCATATATACTCATTCAAAATCACATGCAATGGAAATTCCAATTCCTTTTCAGATATAACTAATAGCACAACCAGATACTATTAGCACTAACTAATCAAACAACCCTGAAACTATCAAGATTCAATTTAACAACAGCCTTACGGATAGGAATATAGTTGGATACAATTCTAGCATAAAACAACCAGCTTTTATCCTAGAATGTAAATCAGTTCTCTTCTGCATAAGACTAGCACAACCAGATACTAGTACGATGCAGTTTCTACTCTGAAATAGATATGCTCAACCAGTAACAATCTAGATCTAGCAATAGACCAATAACAACAAACCCTAGATGATCAGACTAGAGATTATCAATATCAATCATAAGCAACTTAAGCAAGAGAAGAGATAAAAACCATGCAATAGATTAAGAACGAGAATCTCACAACTGAATCAAAACGAAAGCTTCAGCGTCTGACTAAGCCAGGGAGGCTTAGTTCTTCATAACGTAGAACGTAGAATGAAATTAGGGTTCAAGAGATTTGATAATAGATAGGCAAACAAGCCTTTTTTCAACCCTTAAATACTAAAGGAAATAAAGCTAAGTTAACCTAAAACGAAATAATAAAAAATAATAAAATAATGCAAATAAAGAAACGGCGCGACAGACTTCAGACATCGGCGGCGGTCGCCGCATCTCCCACGGCGGGCGCCGTAATCGCGGCGGTCGCCGTGGTCACTTCGTAGCCAAGGTCGGTGGAAAGCCAATTGCGGCGGGTGCCGTAATTACGGCGGTCGCCGTCTTTGTACGACGGTCGCCGTTCTTCGGTTAAGCTCCTGCGACACTTCCGTAAAAACGCCATAAAGTTTGATTCCCAACTCCGATCGCGCTCATATTTTGAGGACTTGCAGTAGACTTCAAAAGCTAACTCCTCGAATTGGAATCACTCCATTTGGACATCGGAGTAGAGAGAACGAACCAATTGAATTCAGCCTATGGTTCTTCTACTCTTCATTGCACTCCTCTTACTCGTCTTCTCATGTGGTTTCTTCCTCAGTGTCTCATATGATATCCAAAACCGCTCAAACACCTCCAAATACACCAACTTCGCCCCCAAACGCCATACACATGAATGTGTCTAAATCTACCCGAATGGCACCAATAAAACCTCTAATGACTCTTACTTAAGCCCTACAAAGTAGTGCTTATCAGCCTAAGATATCAAGGCCCAATCCATTACATCATTCTAAAAATGGAAAAGCAAATCATAACTAGCAAAGCTATAAATAGCAAGCGGGACCACAACCAAGGTGAGCATGCCAATGGAACGTGGCCCATGAAACGATGGCACCAAGAGCACACACGCCAGAGAGGCGCGGCCCGAAAATAGAACAACTTGGAACCCTGCGTCAGAGAAGACGCCCTTCACTCGGCGCCATGGGGGACGCTAGGGACGCGAAAACTAGAGATGCGCTAGACCAAGGTCTTGGCTCAGGTCACTGTCCATCATTCTCCCCTTCTTAAATACGAATCATCCTCGATTCATGCACGTAGGGCTGAGGGAGAACGAAGGAAACATATAGACGCGCATCCCCTTCTTAAAGACAAAGTTGGAGTGTGGGAGGGCGCCAATCATGCAAGTGAGTTGATGGTGCTGTTGAATGAACAAGATGTAGGTGCCTTGCTCCCCTTCTTGGACCGAACATATCTCTCCAGGGTCGAAAGGGCAGCATAGGTGGCCCAGGATAGCTTGGCAAATGGTGTTGGCTATGCAGCACTCCATGTTGGTATGGTCGCGCTCAGGGAGCTCCGTGACGAGCTCAACGCATCGTCCTGACTTCAACTTGTCCGTGTGATGGGACGACTTCAGTTTAGCAACCGTCATTAGCAAAAGGTCGGGAGGCACGACTGGTGCAAAGTCAATGATCACCTGCACAATAGGGGACAACAGTGGGGGTAAATCAATCAAGACCTTGACAGTTGAAAAACACGCAATTGGGGAAGGAAGTAAGGAACATCCCTTAGAAATTGGTTGAACATTGTCGTAGTGGAGGCGGGATGCCGGACCAGGCGTGTAGCGGGTGATGGTCATTGTGTCGACCATGGCTACATTGTCGTCGTCAGCTGGAAGCACGTCGGTCTGAGGCACAACACTTGTCTTGGGCTCATCTGTGGCGCTAACGGGTGCGGAAATGGGTGCTATAGTACGTTCTGAGTCTTGAGCGGCTCGGAGAACAGTGATCTCGGTGCGCAACGCAAAGATACTAGCATGAAGTGATGCGGTGTCCTCAGGTGGAGTATGAGCCAGTTCGGGTCTTTGGGGGTTGCCTGCAAAACGTCGTGTCATCATATAAGCCAGCTGGTCCCACGTAGAAATGGTAAGTAAACGACGCTCTACACGCCCTTGTTTGAGCCGAGACCACCATGTATGAGCGTCGTGCGTGAAGTAGGATGTTGCCACCTCAACCTTCTCGTAATCCATGTACGGAAAGTGGCACAAGGCAAAGGCCGTGTTGCGGAGCCAATCGTGACACGTGGCGTAGTCGCTAACACCGTCAAAGGGGTCGATGTAAAAACGAGGCACACGGCAAGGACTTTCTATTGGAGCTCGCTGGCTACAGTCATAGTGGCGGCCAGGGTCATGAACGCGGCGTGCAGGGTTGTGATCGATACCATGGCGTGTTGCACGTAGGTCACGCTCTGTGCGGTGAGATGGGGCGTGCCTAGAGTAGTTGTCAGCCACATTCAAGGGTTGGGGTGCCATCTCGATTGTACCTATGCGAAACATGACTAAGCGGGAATCAAAGCAATCAAAGGCAAGAGAACCTAACGACAAACCAAGTCTTTGTCATAAACGACCCAAAATTTGGCACTCAAGGGTCGGGAACTTTGGGCAAGCGTAAGGCGGATTTGTCTTGACGTAAGGCTAGAAGCAAATGAAGTAGCAAGCAATGATTCACACAAGCGTCGTGATGCACAAAGCGTCAACAATGATTTTCACGTGTTAGAAGTAATCCTTCTTGAAAGATAGCAATTAAGACAAATCAAACCTTTTACACGTGTTGCAATTTAGACAATGGAAGGAAAGGAAATAGAAACCTTGCGCCAAGCGGGGAATCTTAACCCTTTTGTGTCTATGGTGAGCCTTTTTGTAATGCAAGACTTTTTTTACTTTTTTTTTGAAATAGACGACGCAAGATTTTTTTTTGAAAGAAGTCACACAACTTTATGTTGTTGTGTGATTGGAGGTGAGAGGATACAAGCAACTATTAAGGAAGAAAAGCAAGCACAACTTCAATCAAATTAAATCTAAAAGATGAAAAAGCATCCAAGACAACTTTATGCAAAGTTATCTACTTGCATGAACCAACTAAATGCTACTGGGGAAATGGGAATCTTGGAAAAGTAAATTTTCTTGGAAATTACCTTTCGACCACGGAAATGGACGGTCAAGCAATGAAGAATCATGCTTGAACCGCACAAGTGAAGGTGAACGGTAATGGGGGGCACAAAGTGAAGAATCACGCATGCACCGACCTTACGAAGAGAACAATGGCGGAAGCAATGGAGATATATGAACAAACTTAGAAACATGATTGAGTGCCAAAATTTAAAGATCGAAAGGAACAAGAAACTTAGCTTGAGGAATGACTCTGATACCAATTGATATGATCGATCCCCGTTGAGCAAGACCGATCTAGGTTCGGATCGTTTGTTCTTCCCAAGCAAGCACTCGTTCTTCGCGTTCTTCGTGTTCTTGACCTTCTTCAAGAACTCCTTCAAGGGAAACAACGTATGTCTCCCCTTCTTGGGTTTGGCGGATCAAACCCTAGCGGCGGATGGGTGGAGGGGTTCAACGTGATGAACACCCGAGGTGGTGGAAGGAGGCCAACGCTATGGCTCCTTAGAGAACTTTGAGAAAAGGCTAGAAAGCCTTTAAAAGAGAGAGAGAGAATTGAAGCCAAGGGACAAACTAGGAGTGACTCTCAACTATGTTTGTCTTAACTTAACTTGAAGATTACAATGAGGGTTCTAGGGTATTTATAGAAAAAACAAGGGAAAACTAGGATTGAAGAAGAAACCCTAATGGGCTTGGACCTAATACATCAAGGCTCAATCCATTACATCATTCTAAAAATGGAAATGTAAATCATAACTAGCAAAGCTATAAATAGCAAGCGGGACCACAACCAAGGTGAGCATGCCAACGGAATGTGGCCCATGAAACGATGGCACCAAGAGCACGCACGCCAGAGATGCGCGGCCCGGAAATAGAACAATTTGGAAGTCTGTGTCAGAGAAGACGGCCTTCACTTAGCGCCATGGGGGACGCCAGGGACGCGCAAACCAGAGATGCGTTAGACCAAGGTCTTGGCCCAGGTCACTGTCCATCAAAACCTGCATAGAATATTACGTTTTATAAATGAGATGACGTGTTTTCCTTTTACCTCTCGGTATGCTTCGGCTTCTATCCATTTAGAAAAATAGTCAGTCATGGCCAAGAAGAAGACGCGATGTCTTGATGCTGGTGGCAGTTTCCCGACAATGTCCATTCCCCATCGCATGAAAGGCCAAGGTGCTAGAGTCGGGTGGAGCATCTCTGATGGCTGGTGCGTGATGGGTGCATGTCGTTGGCAGGCGTCGCACTTTCTGACGTAGTTGGTCGTGTCTTTGTTCATTGTAGGCCAGTAGTAGCCCGTTCTAAGGGCTTTGTCGGATAGGCTACGTCCTCCGATATGGTTTCCACATTCTCCGTCATGTAAGGATTGTAAGACGCGTCTTACCTCAATTGTTTTGAGGCAGCGCATGTATAAGCTTGTGACAGATCGCTTGAATAGAACATTATCTTTTAAATCAAATGTTACGGCTTATACCTTAAGTCTTTTAGCTTATGTCTTGTATGTTGGGAGTATTCCATCTTTAAGCCACTTGATGTAGGGCGTGGTCCAATCATCTTGGTCGCCTACTAGGTCTTCTTCTGTGTGGTCGCCTACTTCCGCTGAAACGACTTCTTCCAAGGGCAGTTCACTCACCATCTGAGTGTCATCTTGATTGGTTGTTTTGATGATTTTAGGGACGGTTGGTGTGGTGATGTGTGCCAACGGGATGTTATGGAAGTCGTCGGGATGTACGGCGGAACCAAGATTTGTTAGAGCGTCAGCTTGTGTGTTGAGGTCGCGTGGGACTTGCCAAATGGTGAAGTTCTGGACTTTGCTTGCTAATTTCTTAACGACATCCAGATATGCCATCATCATGCCATCTTTAGCGGCATAAGAGCCTTGTACTTGGTTGACGATCAGGAGGGAATCGCATGTCACCTCTATGCTCAGGATTGTGAGATCATGCGCGAGTGTCAACCCAAATATGAGGGCTTCATATTCTGCTTCATTGTTAGTCGCATCCCACCCGCATCTCACGGCTTGGGCTATGTGGTCCCCTTGTGGCGATTTTAGTACGACACCTAGGCCGACTTCTTTTACGTTCGACGCTCCGTCTGTGTGGAGTTGCCACTTGCCCCGATCCTCTTTAGTTTTCAACTGTTCTGCCTCCTTCATGGCTTCTTGTTCCAATGTAGGACTAAAATCGGCCACAAAGTCGGCCAAAGCTTGAGATTTGATCGCCGTTCTTGGCTCATACTCGATGTCGAATCCGCTAAGGTGTATAGCCCATTTAGCCATTCGTCCTGTAAATTCTGGTTTCCTCATGACGACTTTCATGGGATGGTTAGTCCTTACAATAATAGCATGTGATTCGAAGTAGGGCCTTAACTTGTTCGAGGCCATAACTAGTGCCAAGACTAATTTTTCAAGTGACGTGTACCTTGTCTCAGCAGGAAGTAGGGAACGACTTACGTAATAGACCGGTGATTGTTTGTCGTCCTCTTCTCTTGTCAGGACTGCATTGACGATTGATTTTGATACGGTGATGTGGCTAAAATATGCAATGTAAATATCGTTGAATAGCCTAATCAAAGTAAAAGTCCTAACAAACCTACTAAACAGATGTATAACAAGCAAGTAAGGGTCGAACCCACAGGGAGGAAGTAATCAATTTATGTGTTTATAAGCATGCAAAGTAACAAGGGGGGTTTTGATTATCAAACACAGTAAAGTAAACAGCTTCGGTTGATTTGAGAATAAGATTGGGGAAAGTAGTTCCACTAGAACGAGATCCACAATACAGAGATATAAGTCGATCACTGAAATCTTATAAATCCAAGTTCTTTTACTATTCTTATGGTTGTTCTCACCCTGATCGTTATTAACTACCAATTCAGAAAGTTGTTGATAGTACTTACTACAGTATCAATGGAAGAAAACCTTACCACTAATAAAGCAATAGCAATGCATGCAAGGATATAGGATACATGCGAATAGAAGAAAACCTTACTACTCAACATGCAAATAATTCTCACTCACAATTAAACACTCGTATTCCACTATATGTTTAATCATGTATGCTACTAGATATGCACTCGTATTCCACTATATGCAATCCTAGCAATTGATAAATATTACTCAACCTAGTTGGCCAGGCTATGAAGAATAACAATAAATCAATACTCAATATAACCAAGAGAATTAAACCAACACATATAAAAATAAGAACAAGGAATAGAAATCTCACAAACAAATCAACTGTATTGCTTCAAACGTCTAGTAGAACAAGGGAAATTAGTGCTCCATTCAGATGCAAATGAAACCCTAATGAGAAAAACAACGATAATGATAGTCTGATGTCTGGCTTCGTGGCTGCCCACTCAAGACCTAGAAAGAAGTCTTAAATAGGCTTAGGGAATAAGTTAACCTAATGGAAATAACAAAGGAAATAAAATAATAAAAATAAGAAAGTCTGAAATGCAATAAAGGGGTCTTTTGCTGGCCGCGAGGCGTGATGTGCCTACCGCGGGGCGGTGAGATCCACCGCGGGTGTCAGTTCCTTCTCTGAGATCCATCGCCGGGTCGCGGTGAATTCTGGCGTGGGGCGGCAAAGACCAGCTTCTTCAAGTCTTCATCTTCTGCTCTTCTGTACTACCAAGTGATGGTAGCCTTCCTCCATGAGTCTTAAGCAGATCTTATCCTCAATGTTCTTCATCCTTCATTAAGCTGTAAATCCTATGATATCTTCACTTCTTAACTCTTCTTCTGGATTACAGACTTAGCCTAAATCTATACCGAAACTCCATCTAAATCATGTCAATAATTACTAGTTAAGGTACCTGAAATGGCACCTATCAAATTCCCCCATACTTAGACCTTTACTCGTCCCGAGTAAGCTAATGATAAACCTACTCTCTCAATCAAACACCAAGGTCTCAGGAAGTACAAGAAAATATGACACCAGCAACTACAACATCTCAACAATCAGCTCCAGACAATCAAGCTAAAAGGGAAGCAGAGTACTTCCCCCAAGCTTATCCCAAACACCACAGAGTGAATCAAATCTAATCCTAATCTCTCATCTATCTTCTTATCTCTCCAGAGTGACCTACCCGAATCCTCCTTATAACTCATCTTCTTGTGACGCCTCGCCAAGAATAATGAGAAATCCTAAAATTACTCTTCTTCTTTTCGCTCACTTTGCCAAGGCGCCCTCTCGGGTTTTCACCAAGCCACTCATTTCATTTTCCAATAGATGTACTCACATAAGCTCACGTCACTCTTGACCAATTATTACCCCAGCCTAATGCTGGTCCAAGCCACCTGCTTATTGCCTAGGCCGCCCTTTCGGGTTTTCGACCTATCCCAGGATTTCAATGTTAGCCTTTTTTCAAATTTTTGGCTTTTTCTCTTTATTCTCATCCTCAACGACACAGCAAGTATAAAACCTTCCCCCATGCTTAAACATTGCATTGTCCTTAATGTAATGAAAGACAAAAGAATAAAGCACAGGGAAAAGCAAAAAATAACTCACAAACGTCGTCAAGCTGCTTGGACACTTTCTTTGTTGCTGGCGGTAAATCTCCATAAAGCTCATGTCTCTGGTGTTGGGCAGGTCTTCCAAATCAACTCCTACCATGCAACCAAAGGGAACCACTGTGATGAGAAGTGGTAATTCAAGGGAAATAGGGTTGCATGGCCTTCAAAAATGGGCCCAGATGTCATCGTGGTTAGGCCCTGGTGATCCTCCTCTCCCGTTGTCAATTGGATGGCCATCATCGTTGTCAAAAATACGTGTAGGGCTAATGTTTCCTCCGTGACAACATGATGCGCACCATCTCCGTTGGAATTCTGGACAGCTCGGTAAAACTTTTTTTTTTTTTTTGCTCCCCGTTTAAGGTTTTTTCGGGGACTTTTTTTTTTTACTTACTCCCCGTTTAAGGTTTTTTTCGGGGAGTGACTTAGTGCAGGGAAAAAGAAGACTTACAATGGTGTGGGAAACACCTTCTTCAATTCGCATAGGGTCTCCTCCCTGCAGGTTAGTCGGAAACAAAGAAAAACAAAAACAAAGCAAAAACATACTAAAGAAAAATGCAAAAACAAAGAAAGAAGAATAAGAAAAGAAAAACATACCTCGGGTTGCCTCCCGGATAGCGCCTTAGTTATTGTCATGGCTTGACATCCTACTCAATCTTCTCAACTCGGGTTGCTCATAGCAACTGAACACTTGGGATCTGGATCTGGGGGGTGCCTCTTTGTATGCTCTATGTTGAGCGTGACCCCCAATCTCCTACACTTCTTTGTGGGTGGACCATTGTGCATACCCATGAATGCACTTGCCATCTTCAGAAATGGCCTACATGCTTATCTTGCCCCGTATCCAGTATGTAAAGATTTGCCACCTGCATCAAGTTCTCCTTCTTATGCTTCCCCTTCGGTTTCTTCTTGATCATGCCCAGCACCTTTAACATTTCCTTGCAGCGAGGGGTGCTGTCTGCCAGCGTGGCCAAGGGAACGGTTTTTATGCAGTCACTGAAGGCCTCATAGATATCCTCGTTGTTTTTTAGCCTTTGAGTATCTAGGGAAGCCTCAAGGAAGGGTGCGACGGGTTGCAGCGCGACGAGCGGGAAGGAGTTGAGACGTACAAACTCATCATAGGCAGCCTCTAGAGGGTCGGGGACTGTCGGGGCATTTTTGAGAGAAACGGTTGTCTCTGGAGTATTTCCGCGATCGCGGCACTCCTCCTCATTGTCGCTGAAATCCTCCAGGCTCAAAAAGTACTCCTCTTCCAAAAGCACCTCTGGGAATGGGGCGGTTGGCTTCTCGGAGTCAAGAGGGGGAAAGACCGGACGAACATAAGTATCAACCCAAACCTCATCAGCATAACTGGAATTTTGGACGCCGGGTCTCGTTGGTCTCACCGCGGGGCACGGCGAAATCTCGCTTTGAAGAACTCCGTCACCGCGGGGGCAGTGGTCATCGCCGCGGGGCAGTGGGTGTGAGGAGGGATAACTGAGGATCACCGCCGGGTCGCGGTCAGTGTCGCCGCGGGGCGGTGACATGCATGCTTCTTTACTGGCCTCAGATCCATCGTACCGCCGGGTCGCGGTGAGAGGTGACGCGGGGCGGTCGGTGATTTCTCCATCTCATATTCGCTCTCCTTTTCAGCACTAGAAGGAACGACCAGTTGCTTTCCACTTCGGAGGGTAATGGCACTCACATTTTCCCTCGGGTTTACTACCGTTTGAGATGGTAGATTCCCCGAAATCCTTGCATCGATCTGTGTAATCGACTCCATCATCTGGTCCACCTGCCTTTCTATATTCTTGATGCTTGACTCCCTAGTTTGAACACGAGTGGCGAAGTGCTGAGTCAAAGTCCTGAGCATCTCTTCAGTTGACATGGAGGAACTTGGATTGGACACTGGTGGGCTATGCTCGTATGCTGGATAGTACTGGTGCGGAGTACCCTGCTGATAGAATGATTGTGGCTCTGGGTAGAACTCCTGGCAGTCAAGGCCATATGGAGGGTATTGATGGCCCCCATAACTCGAATTAGGGTGATTCCTCCACCCTGAGTTGTATGTGTAGGAGTATGGGACACATCTCGGCCTCTGCGGATCAAAACCTCTTGTAGCGTTTACTGCAGCTGCATGTTCAGGAAGTCTTGGGCAATCGTGAATGGAGTGTAGAGGATCATGACAGAGTCTGCAGGCTCTAACTAGCCTTGCTGCACTGGAAGTTGGGTAGTATCCCCTCTCTGGCAGAAATGAGTAGGCGTATGGGTTATCGCGCGGTTCTCCCCAGAAATCCATATCTGTATCAAAAGCAAAAAGAAAAACACACGGAAATCAGTAGCACTGGTGTGGACCGTAAGATAGGTCCATACCAAAGTAACATGCACACAAACAAACACACGGAAAGATCAAAACTTGCCTCCCCGGCAACGGCGCCAAATTTGACGTGGCTAAAATATGCAATGTAAATATCGTTGAATAGCCTAATCAAAGTAAAAGTCCTAACAAACCTACTAAACAGATGTATAACAAGCAAGTAAGGGTCGAACCCACATGGAGGAAGTAATCAATCTATGTGTTTATAAGCATGCAAAGTAACAAGGGGGGTTTTGATTATCAAACACAGTAAAGTAAACAGCTTTGGTTGATTTGAGAATATGATTGGGGAAAGTAGTTCCACTAGAACGAGATCCACAATACAGAGATATAAGTCGATCACTGAAATCTTATAAATCCAAGTTCTTTTACTATTCTTATGGTTGTTCCCACCCTGATCGTTATTAACTACCAATTCAGAAAGTTGTTGATAGTACTTACTACAATATCAATGGAAGAAAACCTTACCACTAATAAATCAATAGCAATGCATGCAAGGATATAGGATACATGCGAATAGAAGAAAACCTTACTACTCAACATGCAAATAATTCTCACTCATAATTAAACACTCGTATTCCACTATATGTTTAATCATGTATGCTACTAGATATGCACTCGTATTCCACTATATGCAATCCTAGCAATTGATAAATATACTCAACCTAGTTGGCCAGGCTATGAAGAATAACAATAAATCAATACTCAATATAACCAAGAGAATTAAACCAACACATATAAGAATAAGAACAAGGAATAGAAATCTCACAAACAAATCAACTGTATTGCTTCAAACGTCTAGTAGAACAAGGGAAATTAGTGCTCCATTCAGATGCAAATGAAACCCTAATGAGAAAAACAACGATAATGATAGTCTGATGTCTGGCTTCGTGGCTGCCCACTCAAGACCTAGAAAGAAGTCTTAAATAGGCTTAGGGAATAAGTTAACCTAATGGAAATAATAAAGGAAATAAAATAACAAAAATAAGAAAGTCTGAAATGCAATAAAGGAAATAAAGTCTTATGTTGGCCGCGAGGCGTGACGTACCTACCGCGGGGCGGTGAGATCCACCGCGGGGCGGTGAGATCCACCGCGGGGCGTCAGTTCCTTCTCTGAGATCCACCGCCGGGTCGTGGTGACTTCTGGCGCGGGGCGGCAAAGACCAGCTTCTTCAAGTCTTCATCTTCTGCTCTTCTGTACTACCAAGTGAGGGTAGCCTTCCTCCATGAGTTTTAAGCAGATCTTCTCCTCCGTCTTCTTCATCCTTCATTAAGTTGTAAATCCTATGATATCTTCACTTCTTAACTCTTCTTCTAGATTACAGACTTAGCCTAAATCTATACCGAAACTCCATCTAAATCATGTCAATAATTACTAGTTAAGGTGCCTGAAATGACACCTATCATACGGCCATGTACAGTAGTAATGGCTTGTCGTCTTTTGGTTTGGCCAACAGGAGGGGACTCTTCAGATACGTCTTTAAGTCCTAGAAGGCTTGCTCGTGTGTTGTTGTCCAATCGAACGACTTGTTCTTTTTTAGGGCTTCGTAAAAGAATTTGCATTTATCCGAAGACTTTGATATGAATCTATTCAATACTGTTATCCGTCCTGTCAATTTCTAAACGTCTTTGACACATCGGGGGGACCTCAGGTTGATGATAGCCTTGATCTGGTCTGGACTAGCCTCGATCCCCTTTTGCGTCACCATGTATCCCAAGAATTTTCCTGAAGACACTCCGAAAGAGAATTTAGTCGGGTTTAGTTTCATGTTATATTTTTTCAATACTTCGAATTCTTCTTTCAGATGTTCAATGTGGTCCCTTGCCGCTTTGGACTTGATGAGCATGTCATCGATGTAAACCTCCATGGTGTCCCCGATCTGGTCTTTGAACATTTTGCTTGACCGGAGGATATGTGGGATCTACATTTAATTTGTGAGTAATAACATCTGGGGAGATCCCCAGATCCCTTATTAAATCTGATCTGGTCGAATCGTTCAGATCTGATCCGACCCTTACCGTTTGTGTTGGCTTTGAAGGATCCAGTGCGATCTTGTCGAGTTGTTCCATCTCTGGTTCGATGTATCGCGTGGTTCCCTCGCCACACTATGATTGCTATGCGGAAGACTTGTTGATTGTCCCTTTCATTGAAGTGACATAGCATTCCTTACCAGCCCGCTGGTCGCCTCTTATTTCCTGTACCCCCACTTAGTTGGGAATTTTATGGTCTGGTGGTAAGTAGAAGGTACAACTTTCATGGCGTGAATCCAGGGTCTATCATGGATTGCATTGTATGGGGATGGGCAGTCGAGTATTAAAAACTTTACATGTTGGTTGATTCCACCAGCTTATGTTGCCAACATGATTTCACCTCGGGTATATTTAACTTCCCCGCTGAATCCTACCAGCGTGGTAGAGTTTCTGGTTAGGTCGTCCTTGCTTAAACTCATACCATTTAAGGCATCGAGTGTCAACAAGTTGGTGGAGCTACCTGTGTCGATTAAAACGCGACGGATAAGGCAATTACTAATTGAAAGAGATATTACCAAACCGTCGTGGTGGTCACCTAACTCTTGGGCTTCTGAGTCATCAAAAGTGATGGCGGGGGCGTTGGCGATTTGTGATTGTCTCGCCTCCGCCCGAATCGGCCTATCGCCTTTGCTTTCTTGGTCGTATCTTTTGGCAGCCGAGTATGTGTTTCCATACACGTCTGACCCTCCTGAAATGGTGTTAACAATTTTAGTGGGAACTGGAGAAGACGGCTTGTCAGATGTTACCTGGTCCCTTTGATCGAGGGTCGTTTTGGCTTTGTCGGATATGACGTCGCGTAATAGCCCCTGGGCGAGGAGCCTTGCGACTTTCTTACGAAGGGCGATACATTCATCTGTCGAGTGCCCGTGGTCTCCGTGGAACTCGCACCATCGGTTCATGTCCTTCTTTACGTCTGCCTTGTCGCTCTTCTGAGGCCACCTTACTTTTTTTCCATACCTGTCGAAACTCTGTACAGTTCCGACACGGAGATGTTAAAGTTGTAAGAGTGGAGCTTCGGAGGGAGAGCGGGATTGTTCTTCCAATCCTGGTTCCTGTCATAAGAATTGTTTACCTGATTGGGGTCGCTTCGCCCTTTAGGATAAGATTGATGTCGTCGATCGCGTCGATGATCCGAAGATGTTCTTCGGTCAACTCGATCGGGGATTTTGTTCGCCTTTGAGGGTTCCTCGTCTTCTTCTAACCTGATTTGGGCCATGGTCTTGGCTTGTACGTCTTCGAAGCTTCGGCACGGGTATTTGGTCAGTTTGCGATAGAGTTCACTACCCATGATCAAACCCCGACGGAAGGCCTCGATGGACGTTGGGACGTCGTAATGTGGGATCGCGACTTTTTCCTTGTTGTACCTGTTGAGATAGTCCCTTAAGGGTTCGCCATACCTTTGCACGATCCTGTGTAGATCGCTTGATTGTTTTTCCAATCGGCGACTGCTGGCGAATTGTACTTTGAATGAATTGATTAAGTCCGCGAAGGAAGTGACAGAGCCCTGCGGCAAATGCATAAGCCATGTTAGTGTAGGTCCCGCGAGGGTCGTGCCGAAGCTTTTGCACATGACTGCCTCGTGGTTCCCTCTTGGGATCGAAATAGTCATTAATTTCTGCTTATAAATTGAAACGTGATCGTCGGGGTCCCCAGTCCCATCGTAATTGGGCATGTTGGGGACATGACATTTCTTAGGGATCTCGACGCGTGCAATCGCCTCTACGAAAGGCGAGTCTTCTTATCCGTCGATTGCTTCCTTTTCGATCGGCTATGGGACTCTTGGGATCTGTGCAATGCGATCGTCTAGGGCTTTCATATGTTCGCTGATAGCTTGTTGTATGAGGGCCTGGAGATCGGTCGGAGCGGTGGCATATGGAGGAATTACTCGAGCTTCTAGGGGCTCGGTCACAGAATTTGGCATGTTAGTCGTAACGAAAGTGACTGGAGGAGTTTGAAACATACTAGTGGGTTGGGAAGCATTGGTCACTGCCGTGGGTGTCGTGGCTGCCCCATCCAGGTCGAGTCGTGTTGAAAGTCCTTCCATGTTGACCACGCGTCTTGAGCCTCTGGGGGCCGACGCGGCTGAGTTTACCTGCGATCTTAAAAACTCATTTTCACGGGTTAGTCGAGCAATTTCAGATTCAGATTGAGCACTTAGCGTTTCGGTCTTGGCACGTTGTTGAGCTAGTTCCTTCTGGAGGACACTCATGGTTTTTGCGAGCTCTTGGATCTGAGAGTCCACGACTGGTTGATCGTTGATGTCTCCAGCCTGATTCGCGACTTGAGCATTAGCTTGGATTTGATCTTCGACGAGGACCATGGGGTCTCCGGCGTTGGCCATGATGAGATGAAAGTTGAATTGGTGATTGGATAGCTAACTGACTAGATGCCCCACGGTAGGCGCCAAATTGTTTTGGGGCGAAAAGATCGAACCGATCTGAATCGCCTTAAAAAGGGCAACTAGACAACAATAAGATTGCAATATCTAGATAATCCAAATCAACTAGTAATTATACAAGATAAGATTAAATGGATATGGAAATAGGTTTATCTCCCTCTAGCGAGAGACTTATCAAGTAAATCAGTCGTCGGAAAGACTTAGTCGTCGGTCGTTTCAAGAGTAAGAATGAAAGTTAGAACTGAGAGAATCGAGAGTGAAAGCTAGAGAAATTTGATTGTATTCGAGAATAATCGTGTGTCCTTCAAAGACTTTATGAATCTAGTATTTATACATGATTTATGAAGTGAACTAATCTAGCCGTTCTCTTCCGAGATTCGCGGGAGCCGTCGAACCGTCTTCTGAGATTCTTGTCAACGTCTTTCTTCCTTGGGTTCATCCCGCTTTGTTCTCGCCGAGTCCGTTGATCTTGTTATCGAAATCATGGGCTAACCAATTCGGGCTTTAAATATCTTGGCCCAACAGTGCCTAATCCAAGATTGTGAATTATGTTTGACAACTAATCCAAGATTGTGAATTGTGTTTGACAAGATCTTCATGAGAAACTATATGTTGCTACTTGCTAAAGAGCCCTATAATAGACGGATGCTTACCAAACACACCAAACTCCTTCTGTTGCTCCATCGGTCGAGAAAAATATTATTTTAGAATTTAAACTTTGTTAAGAAATATTTATAATTTTAGAGTTTTAAATAATAATTTATTGGTAATTTACGACATTCGTAATTGAAAATTATATATTTTTTTATTATGTAATTTTTTTTATATTGGGCAGAAATGGGGTCGCTAGTTAATAAATTATATATTTTAAAATATATTTATAATAATAATTAAGTTTGGCATATATGAGGAAAACTACAATGAGATATATTATTGTATAGATCGATAGTATATTTTCATCTGACTTTTCCTTTTACAAGAAGGATATGGTTGTACTACCGTAGTCAGTTATGTATGACTACATCTGAGAGCCTATAACTTGTGAGTCTGTGACAAATGTATAAAATCAGTTGTAAATTTTCACAAGTCGAGAAGCGGGCAAAGCCCGGAAATAAATTTATTAATTTATAGGATTAGCACTCTCATTAGGAGAGAGCAAATCAAGATCAAAGTATTGTTTAATAGCAGCGAGAAGTTCAACAAACTCGTTATAGGATTAGTATTTCCCAAGGATTATCATTGAGCATACGCCAACATCTGTCCACTAAATAGAAATTCAACGATCAATGTGGAAACACCCAAGTTCAACGCCTTTTGACTGTCGTGAAAGAGCGCCCAAAGTTCAGTAGTAAGCACTGAACAATTCTCACAAGTAATGGCAAAAGCACGGACAAAGGAACTCTTAGGAAGACCGAATGTTGGCGGTCCACATAGAACCAACTTCGGCTCGTCCGGTTTTTCGAGAGTAAATAGTTGGCGGTCCACATAGAACCAACTTCGGCTCGTCTCTCCCGGAGGCCTTTCTCCTCGTTCCCCGCCGGCTGCCTCAGCCATGTCAGGCGTCGTCCGGTCCCGAGCTCCGACCTGAAAAAAGAAGAGGAGCCCGATGGTGACCTCGGGCCTGCCACTCTGACGCTCAAGTCAGTGCTCAACTCGCAGATGGGGCATGAGAAAAGTAGAGCGAAGATGCAATGGAACAATAATGGTGAGAGAGTGAAATAATGGGGGTTTCGGTGTTAGTCGATGGGGTGGGGGAGATAGGCCAACCATAGAAAGGATCGAGGAACCTTTTTCCAGTTGCAGCCCCCTCCTTATATACTTGAGGCCAACAGGCCCTTTGTCGCGTAGCCGGCCCAGGTCGGGGAGAAGGCTCTTGAGCCGCGTAGCCAAACTTGGCCGGGAGGAGCCATACGGGCAGGTCAGGAAGAGGGCCTCCAGACCGTATAACCGGATCAAGCCAAGAAAGGGTTGTTATGGCTTTGCTCCGAGTTGGGCCGCTTTATCAAATGGGCTTTTCTCCTGCTTGGGCCACATATTTGGGTTGGGCTAAATAAGGCTCCCACACAGCCCCTCAAGCCACGCGGTCGAGGTTCTATCCGGCCGAAGGGCTTGATCTTTGAAAGAGCCGGCTGGCATGGCATGGTCGTGGACCTCATAAGATGGTCGTAAAGGAATAGATTGTTTTCTTGCCATTATTGCATGATAGATGGTGGGTCCCACACGTCTCTCCTAGAAGGATGGCTATAAAAGGGTGGTGTTGTTTCATTTCTTGCCCAGATCTATGTTCTTTCTTTGCCCAAATCTCTCTAAACACTTGCTCTGAATACTTGCTCTAAACGCTTGCCCTGAACACTTGCTTCCTTCCTTGCAGTTCCTTGCTTACCCGGGCTCTTCGACTTAAACGTAGATCTACTTGCTTCTTCTTTTTCCCCTTGTAGATGACTATTCTGTGTGATCACCAGAGGGAGGGAGTTCCCTTTGAGTCTGGAGGGCATTGCTACTTATCGTCTGCGGATTGCGATGTTAGGTTAAACCGACAACAGCGTATGAAGTCTGTATTAATGTGGCTCTGAGCGCTTGCGGGTCGTCGCCTCAGATTCTCCTCCTTAATCCCTCCTCCAAGAGAGACGGCAACGCCTCAGGTAGAGGTGCTTCAAGGGAGGTGGGATGTGGCTGACGTCCCTCGAGATGCCCTAGGGTTCTGGGGCGCCTAGAGCGCTAGTTGCGGAGGAGGAATTGCTCCCCGGTCTAGGAGGGGTCAGGCGAAGTGGTGCAGGAGTCGTGAGGGCAGCATTTTGCTTCCCTTCGAATGGAGGGGCCCTTCTTCACCTTGCCAACTTCTAGGCTGTGGCGCATAGAGTGGTCGTGGCGCCTGAGGCCGCGGACGGGGAGTGCGCACCAACGATGCCGGGCAGCTGGCGAGGAGAAGATGCTCCTCGGAGACTCCCAGTTAGAGAGTGTCAAGCTGGCATCTCCTCCCTTTACGGCGGGATTCCCTTGCATCTTTCCCTCAGTGGGCTTTGCGCGCTCTTCTAGTTTGGGGTGAAGTCGAGGGATCGAGAGTCGTGTTCACGTTCGCCTCTAGCCCTCAGGCTCGCGGTCTCCGTAGAGATTTCAGATTTCGCGGCTCGCGACGGCGCTCACCTTCCTTCTCGTCCTCGTTCTCCTTTTTTTCTTGATTCTTCCCTATATACTTGCGGCGGGAACGGACTGGCTACTTGTAACCTCACTTTGTATTTTGATCGGCATGAATAAAGAATAAATTTGTTATCCATTGCTCGCTGTCCTCTTGCTTGCGATTATACTGGCTTTTTTTCTCTGTGCTTCGTTATGGGTCGCGGGTAGCTTTATGTAGCTTTCTCTAAAGTACATAGATTTCCAAGGAAAAAATAATTGTTGATTAGCAATTAATGATAATTGAGCGAACATCACATACTCGTATCAACAGAAGTCAATTTGTTAATTGTAACTAATAAACTTGCACCCATGTTTTCTGTCAAACTTGTCTTGATATCGAAACTTATAATACAGCCAACATATATTATCCAATCAATTGCGAAAGAAATGTATGCGAAAACAAGCGATTTAAACATGCATTAAAAACTTTGTTTCGCTACAAAAATTACCATAAAATGCACATGAAACCATTCTCTGCCTCACAGGCTAAAAATAAACACAACTACTAGGGTTGTCCAAAATTTTCTGATCCAGAGAATAACCAAGTTCAACACGGTTTTACAGTTAAAATTGGCCGAAGCAAAGTGTTGATAGTAAAAAATCATAATCTCACACTCAAATTCTATCCTCCCTCTGCCTCGGTGCACATGTAATGATCTCGTCAACCCGCATAATCATCTCAACAGCCTCCGTTGCTGACAGCAGTACAGCCTGCTTCACCTTGAATGCCTATGAGATTCTCAGAGGCATTCAAGGTGAAGCACGTTGTACCGTTGTCAGCAATAAAGGCTGCTGAGATGATTATGCAACCAGCCGACCTAGAACCGAGCTTAGCCAGGGCGTCCGTCGTCACGTTCTCGGACCTTGGGATGGAGTGTATCTCAAATTGGTGTAAAGTCTTGGCCAGTGTCTTCACTCTTTCACAATACTCGGGCAAAGTCCTTGTCCTTGCCTCATAGATTCCCTGCACTTGGTTAACCAACACCTCGGAGTCGTTGTAGCAGGTTAGGCTATGTGCCCCATTCACGAGGGCAAACTCAATTCCCACCAAGAGACCTTCATACTTTGCCTCGTTGTTTATGGCTTCGAATTCTAGGGCCAGTGTGTACTCTATTACTTCTCCTCCCGGGGACGTGAGGACCAGACCAGCTCCATGGCCTCCCTCGTTTACCGCACCATTAGAGAAAAGTACCCAACAAGTTAGCGCCCATGTTGCTTCCGCGACGGCCTCATCCCTGAAGTTGGTCTCGACAAGGAAGTCGGAGCTCCTCTCCAGGCGTGGGTGCCGCCACGGTGGGTAATCGCTTCAAGTGGTTCTTCAAGTCATCAAAGGGAGTTGTGCACTCAGGTGTCCACTCAAAGTTATGGTCCTTTTAGAAGGCCTTAAAGAAAGGGAGACTTCTTTCCGACAGGCGGGCACAAAATCTGCCCAAGTAGTTCACTGCGCCCAAGAAGTGTTGTACCTCTTTAACGTTCTATGGGGCGGTCATTTCCAAGATTGCTTCAACTCTCTCTGGATTAACATTGATTCCTCTGGTGCTGACTAAAAAACCTAAAAACTTGCCTGCTTGTACTCCGAAAACACACTTCTCGGGATTCATACTCATTCCATTGCTTGTTAGGGTGCTGAAGACGTCATGGAGGTCGACCGCATGCTCAGAAGCGTATTGACTCTTCACAATGATATCATCCACATAGGCTTCCACTGTCTTGCACTTTAGATTGCGGAAGATGCGGTCTATGAGCCTCTTGTAATAACACTCAATTTTAGTAGGGGTATTTGTGTAATTTTCAAAACTTTCGTTTTGTAAGCAAGACGTGTTAGGCATGTTTTATAACCCTGTAAGAACCATTTGAATGTATGGATACACATTTAAATGAAATATATGGGTTTAGTTATTGGAGAATGGCTAAAAATCGTAATTGAACAAAGACCCGCGATCAAGGTCCGAGAACCGCTGGCGCGGCATTGCCCGCGATCGCGGCTAAGCAGCCACAAGCGCGGCATTGCCCGCGGCCGCGGTTATAAAACCGCGGGCGCAATTTTGCCCAAGGGCCAATCTGTGATCGCGGCAATGTTGCATCGACTTCTTCCTCGTCTTTACTGAGACGCCGACGATCCATGCTACGTCGTTTGTTCTCCGAGCGGCCGGTGTGGGGAGGGGAATCGGTTGGACTCCTCGGCATTTAGTGGGTGAGCTCCATTCTGAGCCTATAAATAGGGCTCAGATCCACCTGAATCAAACCATCCCCATTCATCTCTTCCTCTCGCCGTTGTGGTGTTTGTCGTCGAATTTGTCGTCGCCAAAAGCCAAAGTCGTCACCGTTGTGAAGTCCCTGGAGTGGTGGTAGCGCGCAAATGTTCAGAAGCAAGGATCTGAAGCCTCATCATCATCGATATGGCTCCAAAGTTGGATTTAGGTTCGTGTCGGGATGGAGTCCCGCGACCCCGGCTGGGCAGAGGCCCGCGATCTCGGCCAAGGCATGGCCCGCGATCGCGGCCCCTTCTGCCGCGGCCACGGTTTTGCCCAGTGAACCGCGATTGCGGCTATGCTAACCGCGACCGTGGCACTCCCCTTTTTCCTTCGTTTTGTTTCGCCTTTTGGTACCGTAACTAATTAGGGTTTCTTGTCTTAAAACTCGTCTCGTATGCGTCGTCGGGTTGGATTGTGCTCGTATCCATGGCCGGTTGTGCGGATTGGGATCCGACCCTACGGAATGGCGATAAAATTCAACGGGAATTTTAGTAGACGGCCGTGCACAAGTTCAAGTTCCCGGATCTCGAGACCCGACTTTTCGTTCGTCTAGCCTAAGGCAAGTAGCGGTTCGCTCTTGCTCATTATTCCATACTTTCCTTGATTATCAATTATTTAATTATAATTAAGTTGGAATAAAGTTGTTGTTTTGTGTTTGGGAACAGATTTGATAAAGCGATGTGTAAAATATGAATTTATAATAGGTTGTATATAATGCTAGAAACAACGCTATTATATATTATTCTATATGATATTACCGTAAGGTGATAAATGGATTTTGGTGTGGATATATAAATGCTAGTTTAGCACGAGTATTCATAGGAACGCTATTCCTTGTGAGGTTTAGTCGTTTCTTTATAACTTTGTGTTAGGAGGTTAAATACCCTGACACTTTTGGTCATGACCTACCCCTATCCGAATATAGGTGGTGGTGCACTTAGCTAGTGCCAATCTTCGGGGTTTATTCCCAATCTTTGGGATTTATTCTCATTCTATATCTCATTACGAGATCTGTTGTGAAAATTAAAAGCTTCAACGTTAATGTATGTTTTGAAAGTAAATAAGATAAGTGCTTTTACGCACATAATTAATATACCTTCGGGCGAGAAGTACAACGTGAAACCCGTTCGGACTCTTGTTAGAGTAAGTCCTCTTTCCAATCTGGATTCGCATTGCGCGGCGAGGTTGGTCGTTGACCCAAATAATCAAGGTCGTTTTTATAAACTTGTGTGAAAACTTAACGTTCCCAACGATTTCATACTTTTCCTATCAGACTCAATTCCGTTGGAGTCTTCTTTTTGTTGCATGACTTTTCCTATCATTTCGTGAAAGTTATGGGTTATGTATCGTTCCTTCGGTTATTATTCGAGGGACAATGATAGTAAACGGTTACGATCACTTGAACCATTCTGTTTTCACCCTTGCATAGTCTTTCATTAGACTAACCAACCGGGTTTTATTCCTTGCATGGTTGGCTGGTGTCATCCGTCTTATACGGCACATCAGTGGTTGGTCCCCGGCGATTTGAAGTAACCAATCGAAGAGAAGGCTTGTAGTTGAAGTTTGCGTTTTAAGAAGTAATATTTCCAAGGCGTGACTATCTAATTTGAAATAGATGTAATACATAGTCATGTAATTAGGACTACTTTCAAAGAGTCTTCCGCTGTAATTAAAGTCTTCCGATGTCACTATACTTTGTTGTAAAACCGTCATCCTCATTTTACGAGAGGAATTTTAATAAAAGGTTGAGTTTATTCATTTAAAATGTATTCCGATGATTATTCTTTCGTTATTTAATATTTATGTATTTATTTAAGCTTAATTGTTCCGATTAAAGCCTAGGGTGACTTTGGACATTAACGTCTGAGGTCACTGGCGTGTGGCACTACCGACATAAGTCGGGGGTGTTAAAATTATGGTATCAGAGCAATGGTTCTAAAATTATTGACCTATTGTTAGGTTTGAGAATTTTCAAAAACTAATTCCGAAACTATTTTTCAAACTATTTTCTTTTAAAAGGACATTCGAGAGTCTAAAAGTTAGTATCAAACTTAAAGTTCAAATGATTTCTTAAAGTTTAATTTAAAAATAATGGTTTAACTATTAGAACTTTAATAGTTATTTATAGTTGTTTTATAAATGGTGTGTTATAAACGAACAAATTTAAGTTTATGGTTATAACCTTAAAAGTGTGATTTTGGTCTTAGTAAGGGTTTTAGGTGATAACAATGTCACTAGTTGAAGAAACTAACTTTGTAAATAATTATTTTATTAAGTTAAATATATAAGGTTTAAAGGTATAAATTATAAAGTTTGAAAGCATAAGGTTTAATAATAAGTGGTTTTTTCAAACTTCTGCAAGCTTCGGGTTGTTACTTATTCCTTAGATCCATTCGTAAGGATATCGTTTTTTCTTAGGTTTAATGTCATTTAAAGGTTGACATTTCTCCTAATTGATTCATTCTCAAATAAGAGAATAATATCGTTTTAAGGTTAATGGTGGAGGGTTAGTCAAACTAATATAAGTTATTGGTTTAGACCCTTATAATTTGTATCATAACGTAAGTGATTAAGTATCATGTACAAGTTGGAAGATTTTAATTTGACGTTATGGTTCATCAACAGATGGTGAACACTCGATCCACCAGCCAAGGAGATAATGAAGGTCCTAGCGACGGTTCCCAAATTCAGCTGAGGAGTGCTACTCAGCAAGGGGAAGACGCGGGATCTGGCTCGCGTAATAATGACCCGACCCTGCGGCAAGGTGTTCATCAGGGACAAGTGGACCCCCAAGCTGCGAGGGAAGTTCTACCTCCTGCCCCGATCATGTTGGATGCGACGGTCATTGGACAAATAGTGAGGCAGGTGGTCGAGGTACTGACGACCCAAGGGATACTGCAAGCTCAAGTGGCTTCCAATCCTCAAGTTGCAACTAATGTGGAGGGACGTGAAGGTCCTGCACATCCAGTGGTTCCTGAGAGAAATGACGGGAATTACAACAGAGCATTGAAAACGATCAATTCAATGCGCTCGGATAGCTACGATGGGACCGGGGAACCAGTCAAGGTTGCCTATTGGTTTTCCCATATGGAGCGACTATTTCGGAATGTGGTCTGCACCGAGGCTGAACAGGTGCACATTGCTTCGGTACATCTGAAAGACGGAGCAAGTGAGTGGTGGGAAGGAACTGGTTTGGACAACCACCCAAATCTGAGATGGGCAATGTTCAAGGCCAAGCTCATTGATCGGTTCTTCTCCCGTGCTATGAGAGAAGAGAAGATGAAGAAGTTCCTCTACCCAGAGACGAAAGGACTGAAAGTGTCTGAGCTGGCGGAAAAGTTTAATCACTTGCTGCATTACGCTGGTTCTGAAGTGCATACTGAAGAACAAAAGATCTGGTACTTTCATGGATGGATGAATCCAGAAATCAAACCTCTGATGGTGCATCACGGTTGCTCTACTTTGGAGCAATATGTTGATGCGGCCTACAGAATAGAGGTCACGCTAGAGGAATCCGCCCGAAAGCGGGAGGAACATAATAAGGCGAAGGGTGGGCAACAAGACCGGAAGGCTAATACCTTCAAGCGGCCGGCATCGCCCACCAAGTTTGAGAAGTCTGGTCATGCTAAGACCGAGACGACTCAGTCTGACTCCGCCAAAGGCTCAGGTTGGAGTAGCGGTGTGATTCAATGCCACAACTGTGGTGAAGTTGGGCATAAAAGTTTTAATTGCCAAAAGGAGAAGCGGGTATGTTATAATTGTGGGAAGGAAGGCCACCTGCAAACATAATGTAGGCAGAAGGGTCAAGGGCCAACACAATCATATCAGGCCTCAAATGTTGGCAATAGGCAGAACCTAAAGCCGGAAGTGTCCACTCCTGAGCAATATGTTGCTCGTAATAAAGGCAAGGCGCCTATTGAGTCTTCGGGTCAGGGGCAACGACTCTTCATGATGCATCAATCCAACGAAACCCTGTACGAGTAGTGGTATTTTGTAAAGCTTTTTAAGAATAAGGAGCAATGACTTGTGTCGATAGTCTCCATAGTTTAGTATTTTGTCTATTCGACATTTTTTTCAATTGTTTTTATGTAATGTTTCAAATAATAAATAAGTGTTTCCTTGTTCCAGAAATTACTAAATTTGTTACTATTGCAAGTTGTTCGTTCATACGAGAATCCTTGAGTGCCAAAAGTAGTACATGTCACATGTTGATAAAGACTGTTTGGACTCATAAAGGATAGCGTTGGGTTGGGACATCTGTGATTGTTCCATGCCTTGGTAGCGCTAGTTTCAGGGGTCAAAACTATTCATAAGAACCCCTCTATGTTCTTGAAATAATGTCAAGTTGGGCATTGGCATTATTTGTTCCCTTTGCTCGAATTCATGAGCATTGTCTCGAGAGATTAATGTTGTAAGGATTCCTTGCTATAAGGATTTGGTGTGGGTGGTAATGCTCTATGGAGTTTGAGGTTATTCCTCATGTGCATACTCTGAGCATTAGATGGGGTAAAAATTGTGTAGTGAGCTAATATAAAGCTCAAAGTACTTAAGTGTGAGTTGTATAAATTCTATATTTAAGTGAATAAATGTATAAGAGAGATATTTCATAAGGAGTTCATTTTTTTCTAAAATGATCGTACTCTAATACGATTTTGAATAAACTTTAAAACCCAAGAGTTATGGTTACGGGGTTTATAAGTGAGTGTGCCCATTGTAGGACCAGTGGTTAAAGCTTTCGGGAAGGAAGGCTAAGTGGGTGGAATCATAAGTATTATTTTGGAAGAGCAATTTGAGGTTTCGTTATGAGGTTTTCTTAAGGAAATGATATAATGAGATGATGATACGAGAAGTGTTAAGACGATTAAGTCTTGGGTAAATACTAAAATTTTGGTAAAGCAGAAGGATTGCTTAATTTGGGGTGATAAATTGTGTGAGGACAATTAAGTGTTTAAGGATTTATGGGTGAATAACAAACTAAGTCGGTAAAAGTTTGTTTTAATTTATATGGATTAATAGTGTGACATAATGTAAGTGTGTGGGTTTTTATTAACTGGACTTGGTGAAAAAGTGACCTATGTCCATTAAGGTGATCTTATGACACATTTTGGGTGAACAAAATGGTTGATTATGGACGTGTAAAATGAATTATTAGGATCATGTTTGGGTAAAAACATGAATAAGATGTTGTGCGGTTAATTGTAAAAAGATTAAGGAATCTTAAAGGTCTTATGTTAGAGCTTGATTAATGGAAAGATTTTGGGTTAAGAAATGGAATAAGGGCCAAATTTAATTAAGGTAAATAATGAAATAGATGAGATGCATATGTAAGGAGTAAGACGATATGACAATTGGGGGTACTAAGTTAGGTCATAAGGAGATAAGGTATGAACTTTGGGAGTCGTTTACAAAGAGAAAAGTTGAGAGAAAAGGTGTGTTCTCAAGCTTAAGGTGTATTAAGATCGTGTGATGATTTTGGAGACTATGATTCTAAGGTAATCATGACTTTGTGAGTATATTAAGAGTTGGCACATGAGATAATATATGGAAACGAGACATATGAACGATGTCATGGTTGAGGAAACAGTTCGACCTTCCTAGGATTCAATTTGAGTACGGAATAATTGAGGATACTAAACTCAAGTAGAGAGGTTTATGTGGAAATTGATCCTTCTAACTTGGTAGTGTTGGTTTCGGGGTCGAAGTGTTAGTTTCGGGGTCGAAACTATTTTTAAGGGGGTAGTAATGTAATAACCCTCAATTTTAGTAGGGGTATTTGTGTAATTTTCAAAATTTTCATTTTGTAAGCAAGACGTGTTAGGCATGTTCTGTAACCCTGTAAGAACCATTTGAATGTATGGATACACATTTAAATGAAATATATGGGTTTAATTATTGGAGGATGGATAAAAATCAGAATTGAACAAAGACCCGCGATCAAGGTCCGAGAACCGCTGGCGCGGCATTGCCCGCGGCCGCGGTTATGAAACCGCGATCGCGGCACTATTGCATCGTCTTCTTCCTCATCTTTGCTGAGACGCCGATGATCCGTGCTCCGTCGTTTCTTCTCCGAGCGGCCGGTGTGGGGAGGGGAATCGGTTGGACTCCTCGGCATTTAGTGGGTGAGCTCCATTCTGAGCCTATAAATAGGGCTCAGATCCACCTGAATCAAACCATCCTCATTCATCTCTTCCTCTTGTCGTTGTGGTGTTTGTCGTCGGAGTTGTCGTCGCCGGAAGCCAAAGTCGTCACCGTTGTGAAGTCCCTGGAGTGGTGGTAGCGCGCAATTGTTCAGAATCAAGGATCCGAAGCCTCATCATCGTCGATATGGCTCCAAAGTTGGATTTAGGCTTGTGTCGGGATGGAGTCCCGCGACCGCGGCTCCATCCACCGCGATCGCGTCTGGGCAGAGGCCCGCGATCTTGGCCAAGGCATGGCCCGCGATCGCGGCCCCTTCTGCCACGGCCACGGTTTTGCCTAGTGAACCGCGATCGCGGCTATGCTAACTGCGACCGCGGCACCCCCCTTTTTCCTCCGTTTTGTTTCGCCTTTTGGTATCGTAACTAATTAGGGTTTCTTTTCATAAAACTCGTCTCGTATGCGTCGTCGGGTTGGATTGTGCTCATATCCATGGCCGGTTGTGCGGATTGGGATCCGACCCTACGGAATGGCGATAAAATTCAACGGGAATTTTAGTAGACAGCCGTGCACAAGTTCAAGTTCCCGGATCTCGAGACCCGACTTTTCATTCGTCTAGCCTAAGGCAAGTGGAGGTTTGCTCTTGCTCATTATTCCATACTTTCCTTGATTATCAATTATTTAATTATAATTAAGTTGGAATAAAGTTGTTGTTTTGTGTTTGGGAACATATTTGATAAAACGATGTGTAAAATATGAATTTATAATAGGTTGTATATAATGCTAGAAACAATGCTATTATATATTATTCTATATGATATTACCGTAAGGTGATAAATGGATTTTGGTGTGGATATATAAATGCTAGTTTAGCACGAGTATTCATAGGAACGCTATTCCTTGCGAGGTTTAGTCGTTTCGTTATAACTTTGTGTTAGGAGGTTAAATACCCTGACACTTTTGGTCATGACCTACCCCTATCCGAATATAGGTGGTGGTGCACTTAGCTAGTGCCAATCTTCGGGGTTTATTCCCAATCTTCGGGATTTATTCCCATTCTATATCTCATTGCGAGATCTGTTGTGGAAATTAAAAGCTTCAACGTTAATGTATGTTTTGAAAGTAAATAAGATAAGTGATTTTACGCACATAATTAATATACCCTCGGGCGAGAAGTACAACGTGGAACCCGTTCGGACTCTTGTTAGAGTAAGTCCTCTTTCCAATCTGGATTCGCATTGCGCGGTGAGGTTGGTCGTGGACCCAAATAATCAAGGTCATTTTTATAAACTTGTGTGAAAACTTAACGTTCCCAATGATTTCATACTTTTCCTATCATACTCAATTCCGTTGGAGTCTTCTTTTCGTTGCATGCCTTTTTCTATCATTTCGTGAAAGTTCTGGGTTATGTATCGTTCCTTCGGTTATTATTCGAGGGACAATGATAGTAAACGGTTACGATCACTTGAACCATTTTGTTTTCACCCTTGCATAGTCTTTCATTAGACTAACCAACCGGGTTTTATTCCTTGCATGATTGGTTGGTGTCATCCATCCTATACGGCACATCAGTGGTTGGTCCCCGGCGATTTGAAGTAACCAATCGAAGAGAAGGCTTACAGTTGAAGTTTGCGTTTTAAGAAGTAATATTTCCAAGGCGTGTCTGTCTAATTTGAAATAGATGTAATACATAGTCATGTAATTAGGACTACTTTCAAAGAGTCTTCCGCTATAATTTAAAAGTCTTCCGATGTCACTATACTTTGTTGTAAAACCGTCCTCCTCATTTTACGAGAGGAATCTTAATAAAAGGTTGAGTTTATTCATTTAAAATGTCTTCCGCTGATTATTCTTTCGTATTTAATATTTATGTATTTATTTAAGCTTAATTGTTCCGATTAAAGCCTAGGGTGACTTTGGACATTAACGTCTAAGGTCACTGGTGTATGGCACTACCGACATAAGTCGGGGGTGTTACACCTCTGGAAAGTGGCTCCCGCGTTCCTGAGGCCGAAGGGCATCACACGATAGCAATAAGTTCCCACCTCCGTGATGAAAGCCGTATGCTCCTCATCACATGGATTCATCTTGATCTGATTGTAGCCGGAATATGCACCGAGGGAGTTTAGGGCCTCATGCCCCGCTGTGGAATCTACTAGGCAGTCAATAGAGGGGAGCGGGTAGCTATCCTTGGGTCAAGCTTGATTAAGGTCGATAAAGTCCACACACATTCGCCACTTGCCGCTCGACTTTTTTACTATGACCACATTGGCCTGCCAGGATGGATATTGAACTTCACGGATGAATCCAACCGACAGGAGCTTGAGAATCTCTTCACGGGCTCCTTCGGCCTTGTCGCTAGCCTGCTTTCGCTTTTTCTGCCTCACGGGCTTGGTCCCCTGGATGAAGTTCAAGTTGTGGGTCATTAGCATCCGGGGAATGCCGATTAGGTCTTTCGGCGTCCAGGCGAACACATCCCTGGATTTCCCCAATAGCTCCTTGATTTGCTCTTGGTCATTCACACCCAAGCGGGTTCCTAAGAATAGCCTATCGTTCTCCTTGCCGAAAGGAGTTATTGCCCTTGTCTCCTCGTTCTCAACAATCGGGTGCACTTGCTCACGTACTTCCAAATCTACTTGCTCTTGAATTCCTTCTGAGGATCCTGCTTCCGACCCGAGCTCTTGGACTTGCAAGACTTGCTATGCGAGGCCATTTCCTTTCAGAGTGGTTAAATAGCATGCTCGGCTCTCTGCTTGCCGGCCTTTTGACTCTCCTACGTCTACGCGGACTGAAAACCTTACCTTGAAGTGATATACTGATACAACCACTTGGAACTTGTTGAGGGACACCCGCCCTAGAATCGCATTGTACACAGAGGGTATCCTCATGACCATGAAGTCAACCGACTCGCATCTATGCGGGCTTCCCTCATCGCCTAGGATGAGGTTCAGGGTGACAATGTCGGAGATGACAAACCTCTCTCCTGAGAAATTGACTAATGTGCAATTTGTGGGTCGGAGCTCTGCGGGCGGGATCTCTAGTTGCAGAAAGGCATCCCAATACAAAATGTCGGCGGAGCTTCCTGTATCGATTAGGATTCGCTTGACTAGCTTTGTCCCGAACTGGGAATGCATGACCAAGGGGCTATAGTGAGGGGTATCCATCGCCTCCGCGTCCGCCTCTGTGAAGGACAGTTGGTGCCCTATTGGCGAGTTGTTGGCTACGCTAAGTACCAGCATTGATGGGTGGTGCCTTCCTCCTCGCGCGCATCTCCGCATGGCCCTCATGCTTTCCCCCCAAGGACTTGCGTCACCCGCGATCGTTCCTATGCCCCCGTCTGAGGGAGGGAAGTTGTCCCTCTGCGGAGGGGGTGAGGGAGGTGGTCTTTGATTCTTGATAACTCCTCTACTCATAGCCCTGTAGCCTCCGGCGAACAGAGACCCCAAGGTTGGCTTCTTCGCCGGGGATCCGTACCCTTTGCACTCGCGGATGTCATGCGCTTTGGATTGATGGTAAGAGCAGAATTTCTGGTGAGGTTGTCCTTGCTGGGGTGTTGCTTGGGATCTGGAGCGGTTGAGAAAGGGATTGGATTGTTGAGCCGACGGGTTCATTGACACCGTATGCACTGGAGCGCGTTCAGGGGCCTTGCCCTTGTCGACAGCCGCGGCGAGCCTTCTTGGTTCCCATGTGCCCTGATACCTCCCTTTAGGCTCATTCTAAGGTGCACTCGTGGGACCACGGTACAAGCTAGAGTCATCTCTTTGGCTCTGATGTGAGTGTTGGCCTTGTCCAGCAATTTAGCGTAGGTTGTGGGCTCCTTCTTGGTGATCAAGAACTTGAAATCTGAGTTTGCTAGCCCCTGGATGAACGCAATCTTGGCTACCTTCTCATTGAAGTCGCACACTTGTATTACCTCCGCCGTGAACCTCTTCACGTATGAAGCCAGGATCTCAGCCTCTCACTGTCTAAGGGCAAAGATATCTTGCATTCCACGGCGTCTCCTCTACAAGCTCCGAACTGTGTTAGAAACGATTCCTCTAGCTGGGTAAATCTACTAATGCTTTCCGTCCGGAGATTAATCATCCACGTGAAGGTCGCTCCAGTAAGTGAGATGGGGAACAACTTGCACAGGTTTGGCTGATGACATCCAATTTGTTACACGATTAGGACTGTAATAACCCTTAAAAGTCCCGAACTGTCAGTTTGTAAGAAGGACATAATGGGCAATTTCTGTAATCTCAGTAAGATTATTTGAATATTATAATATACGTTTAAAGGGTATTGGGTCAGTGTATTGGGTCTTAGAATATTTTTTAGGTACTAAAAATAAGACTTAGCATGACCCTGAACGAAACCCGTGACCTAGGGCCAAAGGACGCGCTCGCGGCATTTCCGCGATCGCGGAAACAATGTTCATCGACAACTTCATTTCTTTCGCGTTTCGCCAATTCGGATTTTGGCGTTTCACCCATGGAGGAAGCTCGAGCGGTTGGCTTGCCCGGCGTTGAGCCCTCCTCACCCTATAAATAGGGGTCTTCAGCGTTGGGAATCTTCATCCACAGCTCTCGATTCCTCTCTTCCTCTCGATTTTGTGCCCTCGCCGGAGTTCTTGCCTTCGTCAGAGTTTGTGGTGTCGCCGAAGGTGTCTTGGAGGCTGGGAAGTAGTAGTGGTCGTGGTGAGCCCTCGTCCGAGCCAAGAAGTGGTCGTTCGCGTCGTCGATAAGCCTCAAAGCCGAAGTGGGGGCCGCGTCGGAAGGGAGATCCGCGATCACGGGGATGAATTCCGTGACCGCGGCTCTGCCCAGAATTCCGCGACCGCGGAAGTCCAAACCGCGACCGCGGCTTGCCTTAGCAAGCGCGATCGTGGCTTGGGCATTCACGATCACGGCTTAGGCTTCTGTTTCTTCGATTCATACCGTTTATACATTCGTATCGTTTATTCGTTCGTACCAAATCTAACTTAGGGTTCCGCCTTTTGTCTCGACGTCGTCGTAGGAATCCGTATTCTGATTCCAGTTTCCAGATCCCGAAACCCGACATCTTCATTCATCTAGATTAAGGCAAATGGCGGTTCGCTCTTGCTTATCATTCCATGTTTCCCTTGATTATCAATTAATTGATTGTTAATTAAGATGGGATAAAAGTTGTTGTTTTCTGTTTGGGAACAGATTTAATTAAACGATGTGTTAAAATGTGACTTTATAATAGGGTGTATATATTGCTAGAAACAACGCTATTATATAGTTTGGTATGATATTACTGTGAAAGATTTCTTGAACTAGATTTATATGTGAACTTAATGTGTAGTTAGAACGAGTATTCGTAGGAACGCTGTGTATATTGTGAGGTCTAGTCGTTTCTTTATAACTTGGTGCTTAGGAGGATAAATGTCCTAACACTTTCTGGTCATGACCTTGCCCTATCCGAATATAGGTGGTGGTGCACTCAGCTGGTGCCAAACATTCGAGAAATGTTCCCAAGATATCTCTCGTGTCGAGATGATATATATATATATATAATAAAAGCTTTAACGTGAATATACGTTTTGTAATTAAATAAAATAAGTGCGGTTATGCACATAATTAATGAACCTTCGGGCGAGAAGTACAACTTGGAACCCGCCTGGACTTCGGTTAGAGTAAGTCTTCTTTCCAATCTGGATTCGCATTGTGCGGTGAGGTTGGTCGTTGACCCAAATGATCAGGTCGTTTTTAAACGCTTGTGTGAAAACTATAACGTTCCCAAACACTTGTCATACTTTCCTATAAGACTCAATTTCATTAGAGTCTTCTTTTCAATGCATATCTTCTTCTATAATTCTGTGAAAGTTTCGGGTTATGTATCGTTCATTCGGCTATTATTCGAGGAACAATGATAGTAAACAGTTACGATCACCAGAACCATTCTGTTTGTACCCTTGCATAGTCTTTCATTAGACTAACCAACCGGTTATTTTCCCTTGCATGGTTGGCTGGTGTCATCCGTCTCATACGACACATCAGATAAGTTTCCATCAATAAAGGCAAGGACTCGACGTAAGGGCAGTTGGCGTTTTGTGTGTCTCTTTCTAAGGTTGAGATCCTAGGCGTAAGATCGCAAGGTCAAGACCCGTTGAGTCATTTTATTTCAAGACTTCCGTTGTAATGAATATTTGTATCAAATTTTGTTGTCAAAGTATAAGTACATTATTCGAAATAAAATATTATTTGGGCAGTTATATGTCATTTAATAAAGTTTATGTTATTATATAATTTGTTATAAAATGGTTAAGCCTTGGGTGACACCGGATGTGTAATCTGAGGTCACTGGCGGTAATATTTCCAAAGGGTATTTTGGGGGCGTTACAGATTTGGTATCAGAGCTAAAAGTTTTAAAACTCTAAACTTTTAAACCATTTTGCATTTATTTGGGGTTTTATAAAACAAAAACTTCGTGTATGAGATTTCTTTACTATAGGCCCTAAGTATGGTTTAAAGATAAAAACGTTTTTGAAGTAGATTTTAAATCACAATAATTTAGTAGAAACAAAATTAACCAACGAGTCTCGGTTTGTTTTTAACAAGTTTTTTTGGAAAAGACTTTCAAATTTAACAAACGAGTTTCAGTTTACCTTAACAGTTTTGTGGAAGAGACATTTTCAAACTTCTGCCAACGTTAGTAGTCCGATCATTCCTGCTTGTGATAGAGGATAGAATTTCTATAAACAAGAAAGTTCTAAATCTCTCATTGTCTCTTCACAGACAATGGTATTCCCTAGAACCCAACTTAAGACCCAAGATGAATCTGAGATCACTCTGACAATTAAGTCTGAGCCTGATTCTGTAGAAGTTCCAGTGGTCGGCGGATCGGTGCTTAAGTTCACCCCGTTGACTGAAGAATCCGAGTCCAAGAGCGGGGAAGAAAGAGAAGTGCAATCCAAGCAAACCTCTACCCCCGAGGTCTTTGATGAAGATGAGGACTTAATGGAGGATCCAGAGGACGAGAAGGAGTCGTTGGATCCCTTCCACGAGGAGTGGGAAGAGTTTTTCTGGATTCTGAATCAGCCCGACAATGAGGATCTTTGGGGGCGAAGATGGCGAAGCTCCGAACCACAGAAAGGCGATGTCGGCAAGTCCAGGGAGCCATCAGTGCCTGCTGAGGGATCAAGTGATCCAAAATAGAAGGGGTTAATTGATGACTCGGAGGAAGAGTTACCTCCGGTAGAGAAGAAGCAGTGAATAATAGCACAGTTATAGTTTTCTTCCTAGTGTTTTCCCATTTTGAACAACACTGGAGCAGAAGTCTCCTAATGTTCTTTTTCCTTATTTCCCTTTCAGTTGTTGTTTGACACTTGGTGTGTGTTTCATTAATGAAAAGTTGAGTTTATTAGACGACTACCTCAATTATTGCACTTTAAGTATTTATTACTTACAACTTAAATTTTATGGTACATATCTAATATATGTAAACACAATCAGATGGTAAACGCTAGAAACACCGCACGTCATGCAGCTGGACCGAGTAATGCTTCTCGGATTCAGTTTAGAAATGCAGCGGACCAGGAGGATGTTGGGTCTGGTTCCCACAGCAACCCAGCGAGGAATGCTCAACCCCAGATATGAGGGGAAAGGGTGCAGGTACCTCCTGCTGCTCCAATAGTTTTCAGTACAGCTGATGTAGAGGTAATCAGGCAGATCGCAATGCAAGCGGTCACCGAGTTGTTGAGGCCAGGGGTTCAACAAGCCCAGGGGAATCCAACCCCTCAGGGTACCACTGACGTTGAGGATACAACAAATAACCCGCCTCTAATGAGTGCTCCGAGAGATGGAGGAAATTATGGTCGTGCGCTGAAAGCAATCAACTCCGTGAGGCCTGACCCGTATGACGGTACTGGAGAACCCGTCAAGGTAGCATACTGGTTCCTTCACATGGAGCGTTTGTTTAAGAACATTGTGTGTACTGAGGCTGAAATGGTGCACATTGCTTCGTTATATCTAAAGGATGGGGCCAGTGAATGGTGGGAGAGCGCGGGATTAGCTGATCATCTTGAGTTGAGCTGGTCAATATTTAAGGCCAAGATGTCTGATCGGTTCTTCTCTCGGTCTATGAGGGAAGAGAAACGCAAGGAGTTTCTATACCCAAAGACTGATGGGTTGAAGGTGACAGAGACGCTTTAGGGTGAGTTAGTTTGATGAGCAGGACCCCCAGAATAATTAGATATCCTTAGGTTTACCTTTGATAAGGAGCTACGACGTGTGTGTCAATAGTCTCCGTAGTTGTAAAAATCGTTTGTTTGAACATTTCCTCTGTTAGTGCTAACTCAAGTTCCAAATAATAGAGAAGTATTCCCTCGTTTTGGGGAAAATTACTAAATTCATTGCTATCTTGAGTCGTACGTTCATCCAAGACTCTGTGAGTGCCAAAAACAGTATATGTCACATGTGGATAAGGGCTGTCAGGACTCATAAAGGAGGGGTAACGTATGGGGCCTAGGTGATCGTCTCCTACGTGGTTAACACTAGGGTCGACTCTATTACTTAATTCCTAGGTCCATTCTTAGGAATCTCTCTTTATTCTTGGAGTAATGTCACATCGGTATGACATTAATTGCTCCCTTAGTTGAGCTGACGAGCGTTATCACGTAAGTTGAGTTTTACCAAAATTCCTTAATTTAAAGGAAACAAATGTGTGTGGTTAATGCTCTAAGGGATTAACAATTATTTCCCATATGTGTACCCTGAACACTTGTTCTGGTAAAAGTACGTAAGAGTGAACTAATATGAAGTCCAAAATGCCTAGTTGTGAGGTCATACTGTAGTCATTTATGTGGTTAGATTGCCGAGAAGAGAATAAGTGTATAAGAGAGATAGTTCATAAGGAATTCATTTTCTCTAAAAAGATCGTACTCTATTACGATCTTGAGTAAAACTTTAGAACCCAAGGGTTATGGTTATGGAGTTTGTAAGTGAGTGTGCTCATTATGGGCCAGTGGTTTAAGCTTTCGGAAAGGCTAAGGGTGTGAAGTCATAAGTATTATTTTAGAAGATTTATCTGAGGTTTCGTTATGAGGCTGTCTTAAGGGAAACGATATAAGGATTGGATGAAAAGTGATCTATGCCTATTAAGGCGATCTGATGTCACGTTTAGGGAAAATAAAGTAAACGATCACAATTGTGCTAATTGATTTAGCACGATCTTGTTTTGAGGAAACTAAAGGTTTTGAGTTAGAAATGAGCATTAGGGCCAAATTTAATTGGCCAAATATTTTAATTTATAAATTGTACCTTCAAGGAATATGGAGTTATGATACCTGGAAATTTACAAGGTTTGATATGTGGATTTTAAGTGAGTGTGACGTCCATAAGGCCGATGATATAACACTTTTTGGGAAGATTAAGTTGTGAAACGATTGTATTGGGGGAAGCTCACTTGAATTTAATGAGATATGGAATAAGGACTAGTTATTCGGAGGATATCGATAAACTAAAGGATGTAGCATGGGAAATTGTATTATATGCGTTAAGGAGTAAGGTAACAAATGTTACTCGTATATACCCATTGAAGGATTAGGACGTAAGTGATTGATTTTGATGGCAAGGCATCGTTCATCAATATGGTATTATATTTATTTATTTTGAGTAAATAAAATTGAGGAACCTTAAGGGTTTTAAGTTGGAGGTTGAATAATGGAATATGTTCAGTTAGTCTTGGAAGGATTTTTAGGTTAGAAATGGCATAAGGAAACAAATTGGCTTAAAGATAAGTAATGGAAGTGTGGTGATGTGACCATGGGTCACCTCAAGGACATGCCAAGGCTGGGTCAATGAAGATGACGGATCAACCAAGTTGCATGGACGTCTTGAGCAATTTAGGAAGACAATTGATTTGTGTTTTATTGTTTTGTTATTCATATTTTCGTTAATTAATTAGCTAGGCTAATTTGTGTTTTATTATTTTGTTATTTCTATTTTACGTTAATTAATTAGCTAGGTAGTTATTAGTTAGTTTAGCCAGTTAGTGCTCTACGTTAGTGCTAGGCTTAGTGGGTAGTTAGCTACGTTAGTGCTAGGCTTAGTGGGTAGTTAGCATTAATTAATTTACAATTTACGTATTTGAGTTTGACACCTATATAATCGTGGCCATGCATTGTAATTCCTTAAGCTTGATTTGGAGATATAAAACGAGAGTGTTTGTTTCATCTTAAGCTTCATGACGATGGTTTCCGAGGTGGGTCCTATCCTCGAATCCTTAGTCTTGTTTCGGTGAGTCGTATCCGAAACACCCTTTGGTGTGTCATATCCGAAGGCGGTTGGGTAATCATGGTGTGTCGCATCCATGCGTGTTCAACCTCGTCTCAAGGTTCTTGGTGAGTTGCATCCGAGGGTCGAGAGATACTTATCCCAAACTCTTCATGAACCTCTTCATGAGAGTTATATCCATTTCCCGTTTTGAGTCAAATTTCCATCAAGCCATTGTTAGAGTCACAATCAAACACATCAAATGTCCTATCTAAGAGAGCTTAGCCAAGAAATTGTTAAACCAAAGTCTTGGCACCCTTCGTCTTGTACTGTACAGATCTTGGCATGTGCTCACGCACAACATGTGGGGTGTACCTTTAAAGGAATTAGAGAATGTAATGTCTCGAGGATTACTGAGATCGGATATTGGATTATAGGGAGATAATGTACGAACATTGAATTTGATTATAAAGAGAAAAGTTGAAAGAGAAATGTGTGTTCTCATGCTTAAGGTATAGCAAGTCTATTGCGAGGATTTTGGAGACTATTATCCTAAGATAATTATGACTTTGTGGATGTAGTCACGAGTTGTTACAAGTGTAGCACATGGAGATAAGATATGCGAGATAGTGGTATGGTTGAGGAAACAGATCGTTTTCCTAGGAGCAAGTACAAGGATGAAATGATTAAGGATGCTAAGTTCAGGTAGTGAGGTTAATGGTGAAACCGGTCCCTCTACCTTAGTGATCCTAGTTTCGGGGTCGAAACTATTTTTAAGGGGTAGTAATATAATAACCCTCATGATTGCCATAAGGGTAATATGGTAAAATGTATAATTGGTGAAAGCAAGTATAAAATTTCCTTAAGTTGTGAAGGGTCTAAATTATGGTTAACCTTACGTTAACTGTAATTTGAACCAACTTATAGATTTTAACCTAGAAATGCTTGAACCAATTTACAAAGTGTTAAATGGGTTAGGCATGGTTAAACTTATAAGGTTGAGTAACTTAAAATGAGGTCGCTTCTCCGAGCTGTTATCGGCCAAGTTTCGGGGTCGAAACTTCTTTTAAGGGGGTAGTATTGTAATAACCCTTAAAAGTCCCGAACTGTCAGTTTGTAAGGACATAATGGGCAATTTCTGTAATCTCAGTAAGATTATTTGAATATTATAATATACATTTAAAGGGTATTGGGTCAGTGTATTGGGTCTTAGAATATTTTTAAGGTACTAAAAATAAGACTTAGCATGACCCTGAACGAAACCCGTGACCTAAGGCCAAAGGACGCTCTCGCGGAATTTCTGCGACTGCGGAAACACTGTTCATCGACGTCTTCATTTCTTTCGCGTTTTGCCGATTCGGATTTCGGTGTTTCGCCGATGGAGGAAGCTCGAGCGGTTGGCTTGCCCGGCGTTGAGCCCTCCTCACCCTATAAATAGGGGTCTTCAGCGTTGGGAATCTTCATCCACAGCTCTCGATTCCTCTCTTCCTCTCGATTTTGTGCCCTCGCCGGAGTTCTTGCCTTTGTCGGAGTTTCGTCGGAGTTTGTGGTGTCGCCGAAGGTGTCTTGGAAGCTGGGAAGTAGTAGTGGTCGTGGTGAGCCCTCGTCTGAGCCAAGAAGTGGTCGTTCGTGTCGTCAGTAAGCCTCAAAGCCGAAGTGGGGGCCGCGTCGGAAGGGAGATCCGCGATCGCGGGGATGAATTACGCGACCGCGGCTCTGCCCAGAATTCCACGACCGCGGAAGTCCAAACCGCGACCGCGGCTTGCCTTAGCAAGCGCGATCGTGGCTTGGGAATTCACGGTCACGGCTTAGGCTTGTGTTTCTTCGATTCATATCGTTTATACGTTCGTATCGTTTATTCGTTCGTACCGAATCTAACTTAGGGTTTCGCCTTTTGTCTCGACGTCGTCGTAGGAATCTGTATTCATATTCCAGTTTCTAGATCCCGAAACCCGACATCTTCATTCGTCTAGATTAAGGCAAGTGGCGGTTCGCTCTTGCTTATCATTCCATGTTTCCCTTGATTATCAATTAATTGATTGTTAATTAAGATGGGATAAAAGTTGTTTTCTGTTTGGGAACAGATTTAATTAAACGATGTGTTAAAATGTGACTTTATAATAGGTTGTATATATTGCTAGAAACAACGCTATTATATAGTTTGGTATGATATTACTGTGAAAGATTTCTTGAACTAGATTTATATGTGAACTTATTGTGTAGTTAGAACGAGTATTCATAGGAACGCTATGTACCTTGCGAGGTCTAGTCGTTTGTTTATAACTTGGTGCTTAGGAGGATAAATGCCATAACACTTTCTGGTCATGACCTTCCCCTATCCGAATATAGGTGGTGGTGCACTCAGCTGGTGCCAAACATTCGGGAAATGTTCCCAAGATATCTCTTGTGTCGAGATGATATATATATATATATAATAAAAGCTTTAACGTGAATATACGTTTTGTAATTAAATAAGATAAGTGTGGTTATGCACATAATTAATGAACCTTCGGGCGAGAAGTACAACTTGGAACCCGCCTGGACTTCGGTTAGAGTAAGTCTTCTTTCCAACCTGGGTTCGCATTGCGCGGTGAGGTTGGTCGTTGACCCAAATGATCAGGTCGTTTTTAAACGCTTGTGTGAAAACTATAATGTTCCCAAACACTTGTCATACTTTCCTATAAGACTCAGTTCCATTGGAGTCTTCTTTTCAATGCATATCTTCTTCTATAATTCCGTGAAAGTTCCGGTTTATGTATCGTTCATTCGGCTATTATTCGAGGAACAATTATAGTAAACGGTTACGATCACTAGAACCATTCTGTGTGTACCCTTGCATAGTCTTTCATTAGACTAACCAACCGGTTATTTTCCCTTGCATGGTTGGCTGGTGTCATCCGTTTCATACGGCACATCAAATAAGTTTCCGCATCAGTAAAGGCAAGGACTCGACGTGAGGGCAGTTGGCGTTTTGTGTGTCTCTTTCTAAGGTTGAGATCCTAGGCGTAAGATCGCAAGGTCAAGACCCGTTGAGTCATTTTATTTCAAGACTTCTGCTGTAATGAATATTTGTATCAAATTTTGTTGTCAAAGTGTAAGTAAATTATTCGAAATAAAATATTATTTGGGCAGTTATATGTCATTTAATAAAGTTTATGTTATTATACAGTTTGTTATAAAATGGTTAAGCCTTGGGTGACCCCGGATGTGTAATCTGAGGTCACTAGTGGTAATATTTCCAAAGGGTATTTTGGGGGTGTTACAAGGACATGCATTTGTGTTTAGTTTAGGTTGTTTTATGCATTTTTGTGTTGCATTTATAGCTAGTTGCATTGTTGTCTTTGCTATGGAGGTCTACACAAGAAAATGTGTGTTTTCGGGTACTTGGGTGGATTCTTAGAGTTGTCTATGGATGTTGTTGGGACCTCGGATGTCATCTGGAGGCTAACGGGACGAACTGTGAGGAATTTGAGCCGGAATCGAGCTAAAACGAGAGTTGTGCAAGAAACGTGGGAGGTTGTGCGTTTGGATCGAATTTCCCTTAAGAGGCCGTGTGTTCTACCGCATGGCCGTGCAGGCGGTGATTTCTCGCAATTGGCTTGTGCGTTTTTCACACGGATGTGCATTTTCCATACGTAGAGATTCTTCATGTGCATTTTTCTCATGGGTCGTGCGGTTTCACACCTGTAACATTCTGGTCGTGTGCTTGGCCGTGCGTTTTCCGCACAGTCAAGACACGGGCCGTGCGTTTTATCCGAATGATTTTATTTTTATAATATGTATAAATACTTCGTTTTAGGTTTTGAGATGGATCTTTTGCCACTCTTTCTAACTCTATAGACCTAGTTGTTTGCCTCCTTTGGAAGATTTCAACTTTGGAGATTATTCTTTTGGATTCGAGACTAAGTTCGTCTTTCTCTTTAATCTTGTTTATGATTTTCATTGTTATCATGTCTTCTTTGGTTGATCTTGCAATTATGTCTAGCTAATTTCCATATTTCTAGGGTTGCGGTGATCCCAACTATGCGTAGGCAGACTTGTTTGATATTTACTTGAATGGAAATCTGAAACTTTGTTGATTCATTCATAGATGCTTAATGCCCATATTAGCTTTTGCGAATTGAATCCTATTAGGGTTTGTAATTGAGAGGTAAAAACGTTAATAGGTAGTCAGATAGGGTTTGAGACCGAGAGGTAATAACTTCTATTGGAATCCTAGAAATTGAACCTGAGATTTTATTATTGCGAGAGCATCTTAATTTCTCTTGTGGATTAATAACTATCATAGAAACCCTAAGATTAGGTTGGATTTAGCAAGTCACGAGAGTGGATGTGAATTCAGTTTAACCTTAGATTCTAAGCATCCAAAGGGTCTAGATCTTGATTAGTAAGTCACAAGAGTGGGTGTTAATTGAATCTAGACACATTTCCTATCATCCGAGAGGAATTAGTAATTACCTAGGATAGTTACTTTCAACAAAGACATACTAAATTCAGACATTTATCTAGTTGAGTCTATTGAAGAATAGTTGTGGGGATCCCTTGCCTTGGAAACTTTCCCTCCATTGATTACAATCATCACTTGCATTTGTTTCTTAATTTTAGCTATTAGTTCAACGAAAATTCTCATCTTTTGGCTTAGCTTGCCAGTCAAAGTTACAATCGATACTACATAGTCCTCGTGCGAACGATACTTGAAAATCTACAGCTGAACTCATACGCTTGTGGGTAGGTTTTTGTCCTATCATTGGCCCGTCCGCCCGGCAGGACAACATCGTGTACTTGTACTTTGAGATGTGGTCTTGAGGATCTCCCTCGCTGGCATACTCCCCCATGCCTGGAATTGCGCCGACATTGAGCTGAGGGATTGCCATCATTACTTTGTTCGTGAAAGCGATAGAGCTGTATAGGGTCGGGAGGTCGGCGAGATCCTGGCGTGCCTCAGGCTTGTCTGCGGCCTGATGGGGCTCTGTGTGCGAAAAGTTGTGCCTTCTTTCTCGATTGTGATGTCGACCGGGTCCACTGGCCGCCGGAGTTGGCTGGTGGGAGCCAGCTTGTTGCGCGGGTCTGGCCTGCCTTGCTCCTCGTGGGGACGGAGGGAGGTTTGGTGTAGTTGGTTCAGGAGTTTGCATGTATCTGTACCCATAGAGTGGGTAAGGCTCTTGTGGGAATGCATGTTGAGGGTATGGCTCTACTGCTGTGTGAGGGTGTGCTCCCTGAGGTGCGTACGAGCCCCAAAACGTCGAGCATGTGTATTGCCACCCTTGGAAGCCCTGAAAGTGCACTTCTTCCACGTTCATGAAAGGGTGTTGTGCACTTGGGGTTTGGAACTCATTAAACCCAGTCTGGCCGGTGCGGGTGGTGGACTTTGCGTCTGACATGGCCGGAGGTGTACTAGTTGTGTGAGGAGTCCCCACGGTCGACACCAGTGTGATCGTCCGGTTTTCCGAGAGAACATAGTTGGCGGTCCACACAGAACCAACTACGGCTCGTCTCTCTCGGAGGCCTTTCTCCCTGTTCCCCGCCGACTGCCTCTAGCCGCGCAGGCATCGTCCAATCCCGAGCTCTGACCTGAAAAAGAAGAGGGGCTCGAGGGTGGCATCGGGCTTGCCACTCCGACGCTCAAGTCAATTCTAAACTCGCAGATGGGGCACGAGAAAAGTAGAGCGAAGATGCAGTGGAACAATAATGGTGAGAGAGTGAAATAATGGGGGTTTCGGTGTTAGCCGATGGGGTGGGGGAGAGAGGTCAACCATAGAAAGGATCGAGGATCCTTTTTTCCAGTTGCAACCTCCTCCTTATATACCTGAGGCCAACAGGCCCTTTGTCGCGTATCCGGCCCAGGCCGGGGAGAAGGCTCTTGAGCCGCGTAGCCGAACTTGGTCGGGAGGAGCCGTCCGGGCAGGTCGGGAAGAGGGCCCCCAGACCGTATAACCGGATCAATCTGAGAAAGGGTTGTTATGGCTTTGCTTCGAGTTAGGCTGCTTTATCAAATGGGCTTTTCTTCTGCTTGGGCCGCATATTTGGACCAGACTAAATACGGCTCCCACAAGTGGTAAAAAGGATGTTGGAAGGCTATTGCCAAACAAGGCAAATCAAATGCTACTAATAGCACCACAATCTTGAGGTTAAGAAATTGATTACTTCATGATGCAAATATCTCTGGAGTAATGGAAGAATAAAAGGGGTATAACAAATTTTCTCAAAAGCTTATTTGATTGTGCAATAAGACGGTAAATTACCGTTATTGTTCTTCAATTGGATCTCTAAGAGCTCAGTTTTCTCAAAATTAGACATATATTCAAAGAGGTCAATTAGGGTTTCATTCGGTATATCGCGTTGAAATAAGAACTAGAGCTAGAGTTGAATGGATAACTAAAGCCAAATTTATCAGTTTAATTAATTTTTTTGAAGTTAATTATTCGGTATTACGAGTTGAAATGGGAGAAGAAAGTGAGTTCATCTTATTAATTATTTGGTAAGTTCACCTTATTAATTATTCGTTAAGTTCATCTTATAAAACTTCAACAAACTTGGGATATCACATTAAAGAGTTCACTAAATTAAGTTACATTCATATGTTACAATACAATCTTCTTCAGTTATATGAATATTTTCTTATGGAATATTCAGTAAGCATATGAAGATAATTTAAGCTTCGTTAATATGGAGAAATTTATGTGGAACGAAGCCTATGTGTGTGACAAATTTGCAAATCTTGATCATTCTTGGATCTGTATGTGTCTAATCACCAAAAAGGCAAAAACTACAATGTTCTCGTCCGCAAAGATGCCTAATATGGACGACAGTGGATCATAAATCATTATGGGCTGATATTGACTCAAGCCCAATGTGGCCCAATCGATTTGAAATACTGTGAGCAAATTTCTACTGGCAAAAATGAAAGGCTGATACGTGGAGCCATGATAGGGAGTCAAAACACAATCAACAGCAGCGAAGTGGGACCCGGCCCAACGCATGGTTTTCTTCGGTACGGGGCCCACTCTAAAATGAATTTTTAACAAGTTTTATCTCGCGCGCGCGTGGTGGTTTAGGGTGTCACCCTATCTTGGAGGACAGTACATTGATGTCGGTGGGACCCGATGTGGTCGTCCAAGCTCCAAACCGTGGATTACAAACAAGGGCCGGGATCGGACGGCTGAAGTTGAGAGTCATGAACCTCCCATGATGGGCCTCTTTGACCACACCGGAAACATGTTTTATTTGATTGGCACCTCCCTTCGTCCAATTCTCAACCAAAAACTAATAAAAAAGGTTTTGAAAATTTTGTAAGCTTTGACTGGGTTGTCACTTTAGTCGAGGTGCTTTTCTTTGAAAGTTGGTGTATGGATCTCATTTACAATAATAGTCATAAGATACTCCGAATTTACATCTCTGCCACTTTTTTAATAACAATATTACCCTTCCCTTTTTTTCTCATAATTACTCTCTCCGTCCCTTATTATAGATTTTTATCGGCGAGAAACCGCGTACGCCAGATTTTTACGCCTCGCACTCCCCCCTGGGCGGCACGAGGTGTCGCCCAGTAGACTCTATCAAAAACCCGGTCTAACTCTGGACGGCAATAGGTGCAGTCCAATCGAATCGGATTTTTGTAAAACTCGGTTCAGAGGTTGGGCTGCACCTATTGCCGCCCAGAATTGTTTTTTTTTTTTAGAACCCGGTTTAAAATTTTATTTTATTTATTTAAATAAAAATAGATTGAATTTGAGGAATTCAGGTTTAATTGTGGGCGGCAAAAACTGCCGCCCAGAAAACCCTCAAAAGAATTTAAAATTTGACGTGGGCGGCAATAGGTGCCGCCCACCTTTAACCCCCCCCCCCCCCTCAAAAAAATGTACTTTTTTCATAATCATGTAGAGAATTTCAATACGAGTCCGTACATATAAAATTCGTCCAAAACGGACATCGTTTGCCTCTCCAAAAGCCCAAAAAACGAAGCCTTGTAGTGAAATTTGGTGCCCGGCATATAGCGTATTGTAGTGAAATTTTTTGCATTTTTCTACTATAATTTTGTATAAAATTTTAATACGAGTCCGTATATATAAAATTCATCCAAAACGGATATCGTTTTCCCCTCCAAAAAGCCAAAAATCGAGAATAAAAACTTTATATACTATAGTATATACTATAGTATTTTATTATATTTCATATATTTATACTTATATATTATAGTATTTCATTATATTTCATATAGTTACATTATATATTATAGTAATTTATTATATTTCATATAGTTACACTTATGTACTATAGTATTTCATTAAATTTCGTATAGTTACACTTATATACTATAGTATTTTATTATATTTTATATAGTTACATTTATGTACTATTGTAATTCATTACATTTCATATAGTTACACTTATGTACTATAGTATTTTATTAAATCTAGTATACTTAGACTTATATATTATAGTATTTCATTATATTTCATATAGTTACACTTATATACTATAGTCAACAACAACAACAACAATATTACCCCAGTTCCATAAAGGCTCCCGCTTATAGCAGGGTAAGGGGGGTCGGATGTACGCAACCGTACCCCTGTGTTAAAAACACAGAGAGGTTGTTTCCGATGACCCAAAATGAAAATTGCGTCGAGGATTGCATAGTTTGACTACTACTTCACAATATAAGAAGCGTAGACAGTTTAATGAGCCATTTTGCTTTATTCCATACTTATATACTATAGTATTTCATTAAATTTCATATAGTTACACTTATGTACTATTATAATTCATATAGTTACAATTATGTAATATAGTATTTCATTAAATATAATATACTTAGACTTATATACTATAGTGTATTAGTCTAAGTAAACTAGATTTAATAAGATACTATAGTATATTAGTCTAAGTAAACTAGATTTAATGAAATACTATAGTAAATAAGTGTAACTATATGAAATTTAATGAAATACTATAGTATATAAGTCTAAGTATACTAGATTTAATGAAATACTATAGTACATAAGTGTAACTATATGAAATTTAATGAAATACTATAGTATATAAGTCTAAGTATACTAGATTTAATGAAATACTATAGTATATAAGTGTAACTATATGAAATATAATAACATACTATAGTATATAAGTCTAAGTATACTAGATTTAATGAAATACTATAGTATATAAGTATAACTATATGAAATATAATAAAATACTATAGTATATAAGTATAACTATATGAAATATAATGAAATACAATGGTATATAAGTGTAACTCTATGAAATATAATGAAATACTATAGTATATAAGTATGACTATATGAAATATAATGAAATATTATAGTGTATAAGTATAACTATATAAAATATAATGAAATACTATAGTATATAAGTATAACTATATGAAATATAATGAAATACTATAGTATATAAGTATAACTGTTTGAAATACTATAGTATATTAGTGTAACTATATGAAATATAATGAAATACTATAGTATATTAGTGTAACTATATGAAATATAATAAAATACTATAGTATATAAGTCTAAGTATACTAGATTTAATGAAATACTATAGTATATAAGTGTAACTATATGAAATATAATAAAATACTATAATATATAAGTTTAAGTATACTAGATTTACTAAAATACTATACTATATAAGTGTAACTATATGAAATGTAATGAAATACTATAGAACATTAGTGTAACTATATGAAATATAATGAAGTACAATGGTACATAAGTGTAACTCTATGAAATATAATGAAATACTATAGTATATAAGTATAACTATATGAAATATAATGAAATACTATAGTATATAAGTATAACTATATGAAATATAATGAAATACTATAGTATATAATGAAATACTATAGTATATAAGTGTAACTATATGAAATATAATAAAATACTATAGTATATAAGTATAATTATATGAAATATAATGAAATACTATAGTATATTAGTGTAACTATATGAAATATAATGAAATACTATAGTATATAAGTATAATTATTTGAAATACTATAGTATATTAGTGTAACTATATGAAATATAATAAAATACTATAATATATAAGTTTAAGTATACTATATGAAATATAATGAAATACTATAGTATATAAGTATAACTGTTTGAAATATTGTAGTATATTAGTGTAACTAAATGAAATATAATGAAATACTATAGTATATAATGAAATATTATAGTATATAAGTATAACTATATGAAATATAATGAAATACTATAGTATATGTAACACCCCCAGGCCAGTGGTGCTACAGTGCCATAATCCAGAAGGATTATAAGGCGGGTGAAATAAAAAATGCAAAACATAACCCATATATAATATATATCAAAAGCAGCACAGTGGAAAACCTGTAAAACATGTCCAGAGTTTGAAACCACAATCAACTTAACATACAGAAAATACAACACTTTACCAACCAAAACCAATACAACAAATGCAACCCATTCAAAGTCCAAAACCAAAATGACTCGTACAACCAAGTCAAAGTCCAAACCAAAAGAGTAGAGCCTTCGACTCCAAAACCGACGGTGATCAGGATCCTCCTTGTTGGTGCTGAACCTGAAAAGCCTGATTGACTAAGGGACCCGAAACTCCAGCCAACCACGGTACGTAAACCGAAGTTGGTCAGTCTCACGAAAGACTATGGCAAGACTATCCGAGCCAAAACAGTTCAAAACACATACATATATCACCAATCAACTCACAACAACGACAACACGCCACACAATATATAATATCATAACTATACTTAATCATATCAACCAACCAATGCCAACCACACGTCAAAACATATACACACTATCACATACCATTCATTACACATCCTTATCCAACTCTTCACTATACTAACCTCAATCAATCCATCCTCAAACTCATCACAAGCATAAACGAATAAAACGATCCAATCCAACTTCACTGACACGTCCAATCCATCCTTCTCTCTATTACTAATACCTCAATCAACAACTCTATGCACATACACATCTCTTACTACTCACTTACAACCAAAGCTAACCAATTATACTGAACTCACTACTGCACTAACACAACAAAATCAATTAACCTTCACATCAACAAACACATAAGCATCAACGAGAATCATTACATAATACAATCATAACCAAAATAACGACCAATTCATACATTCAAACCCAACTCATGCATTTAATTTCAAACCATGTTAACCCACACCCTCAAGATGGGAAACCATCCTTCTCAACATCTACACAATCGACCTTCATAATCAACCAACATACACTTTTATCCGAAACTAGCTAATACCAGCATCCACATCAACAGAGATTCACAACTTTGACTAGTTACAATTAACAATATAACACACGAAATTCACAACCACAACCAATGGCCAACAATGACCCACAACCACAACTAATAACAATCAACGTCCAACATAAACCACTTAATCAAGTACACAATCAACATTCATCACAAATCCACGTATTCAGGTACACAACCAATATCATTAACACAACCACTTAATCAAGTACACAACCAACATTCAACACATAACCAACACACACAACCACCAACACCTCCAATCCAACCTCCGTCTCCACCACCACATCATCGGGTGAGACAATCAACACACACAACCACCAACACCTCCAATCCGACCTCCGTCTCCACCACCACATCACCGGGTGAGACAATCAACACACACAACCACCAACACCTCCAATCCGACCTCCGTCTCCACCACCACATCACCGGGTGAGACAATCAACACACACTTTTCGGATGGGACTTTCACCATCCAACCCTTGGCCCTTAACGACGTAGGCGTGCACCCTATGTGGTTTGGTGAGACTATCATCACCTGACCCTTCGACCTTCGGGGGTTCATACCCACCGAGGCCCTCAACATATAAGGACTTTCACCATCAACCTTCCACCACCACACCGACACCAAACAAACACAACGACAATCAAACATCACGTAATCACACATCATCACACATCATTCCACCTTATCACATATCATCCCACATTATCACACACACATCAATCCAACACACCCACGATCCAACACACACACACACACAATCCAACGCACACACACGATCCAACACACACACACACAATCCAACACACACACACACAATCCAACACACACACACGATCCAACACACACACACACACACACACACACACACACACACACACACACACACACGATCCAACACACACACACACACACAATCCAACACACACACACACACACAATCAATCACATTTAGTCACAATCGACTACCACGTCAACATTTAATCAAACACGATACAAGACAAATACTATCACACGCACATACCCATATTTAACCAAGCAACGGTAAACTTAATTATGAAATAAACTGGGCATAAATTAATTTATAAAAATATAATAAGTTAGCAAGGATCCTCTTGCCTCAAGTCGAACCACAACGACCCCAGAGATCTCCAATCAACCCGAATGAACCTGCGAAATCAATCCGAGCAAAATCCTGGCGTTAATTAACTCATACCAATTCAATACTAACAAACCCCCAATTTCCTTATCAATAACCCTTAATTAATTAGGCAATTCACACCCCAAATCAACCCAATATCAATTCAAATTGTTGCACAACTCCACAAAATTCAGCAACAAAGTCCAATTTCAGTCCAACTCCCACCTAAGCACATCAGCCAAGTTGACCCCCAAAAATTCAGCAAACCAAAACATATAACTTAGCAGAATTCAGCAACGAACTTACCCCGTCTGCCACCGGTACGTAGCCACTGGGTAGCTTCTCGACGCCGGGACGACGGCGGCAACCGACACACCACAACAACCAGCAGCAGTTGCGGCCTACCTCGTCGGTGGCTAGCCTATGTCGCCGGGATCATTTTCACATCGCCGAAGGGCTACAGCAGCTTCATCGTCAATCTCTTCCCCGAGCCCTTCCTACACCACCACAGCACCAACAGTAGCAACCACATACACGACGGAAGCTGGCGGTGCTCCACCAGCCGCGCAGGAGAACCAGACTTCGACAATGGTCGCGCATCCGCTCGAGCCTTCACACCAGCAGCTCGTCGCGGTCCTACCCAGCAACTCGTCGCGGTCTCGCACCAAGGAAAGGAGATGGTGGTGGTAGTCGCGGAGGTCATGTCCACCATGGGGAACGAGCAGCTCAAGGATGAAGAAGGGCAAGGACGATCTGAACAAAGGAGATGTAAGGGTTTGTTCCAATTTCTGCCCCCTTTTCTGCTTTCTTTTTCCCCATTTTCTGATATAAAAAGTCCCCAAAAATCTTTATTTACCATCTTGCCATTTATATATATTTTGGGGTATTTCAGTATATAAGTATAATTATATGAAATATAATGAAATACTATAGTAAATAAATATAACTATATGAAATATAATGAAATACTATAGTATATAAGTATAACTGTTTGAAAAACTATAGTATATTAGTGTAACTATATAAAATATAATAAAATACTATAATATATAAGTTTAAGTATAGTTACACTTATATACTATAGTATTTCATTATATTTCATATAGTTATATTTATATACTATAGTATTTCATTATATTTCATATAGTTATACTTATATACTATAGTATTTCATTATATTTCATATAGTTACACTTATGTACTATAGTATCTCATTATATTTCATATAGTTATACTTATATACTATAGTATTTCATTACATTTCATATAGTTACACTTATATACTATAGTATTATCATTATATACTATAGTATTTTATTATATTTCATATAGTTATACTTATATACTATAGTATTTCATTATATACTATAATATTTTATTATATTTCATATAGTTACACTAATATACTATGGTATTTCATTATATTTCATATAGTTTTACTTATATACTATATTATTTCATTATATTTTATATAGTTATACTTATATACTATAGTATTTCATTATATTTCATATAGTTATACTTATATAATATAGTATTTCATTATACTTCATATAGTTACACTTATGTACTATAGTATCTCATTACATTTCATATAGTTACACTTATATACTATAGTATTTCATTACATTTCATATAGTTACACTTATATACTATAGTATTATCATTATATACTATAGTATTTTATTATATTTCATATAGTTATACTTATACACTATAGTATTTCATTATATACTATAGTATTTTATTATATTTCATATAGTTATACTTATATACTATAGTATTTCATTATATTTCATATAGTTACACTTATGTACCATTGTATTTCATTATATTTCATATAGTTACACTTATGTACTATAGTATTTTATTATATTTCATATAGTTACACTTATATACTATAGTATTTCATTAAATCTAGTATACTTAGACTTATATACTATAGTATTTTATTATATTTCATATAGTTACACTTATATACTATAGTATTTCATTAAATCTAGTATACTTAGACTTATATACTATAGTATTTCATTAAATTTCATATAGTTACACTTATGTACTATAGTATTTCATTAAATCTAGTATACTTAGACTTATATACTATAGTATTTCATTAAATCTAGTATATAAGTATAACTATATGAAATATAATGAAATACTATAATATATAAGTCTAAGTATACTAGATTTAATAAAATATTATAGTACATAAGTGTAACTATATGAAATTTAATGAATTACAATAGTACATAAGTGTAACTATATGAAATATAATAAAATACTATAATATATAAGTGTAACTATACGAAATTTAATAAAATACTATATAGTACATAAGTGTAACTATATGAAATATAATAAAATACTATAATATATAATGTAACTATATGAAATATAATGAAATACTATAATATATAAGTATAAATATATGAAATATAATAAAATACTATAGTATATAAAGTTTTTATTCTCAATTTTTGGCTTTTTGGAGGGGAAAACGATCTCCGTTTTGGATGAATTTTATCTGTACGGACTCGTATTAAAATTTTATACAAAATTATAGTAGAAAAATGCAAAAAATTTCACAATGCGCTATATGTCGGATACCAAATTTCACTACAAGGCTTCATTTTTTGGGCTTTTGGAGGGGCAAACGATGTCAGTTTTGGACGAATTTTATATGTACGGACTCGTATTGAAATTCTCTACATGATTATGAAAAAAAAAGTACAATTTTTCTTTGGGGTTAAAGGTGGGGGACACCTATTGCCGCCCACGTCAATTTTTTTGGGGGGGTTAAAGGTGGGTGGCACCTATTGCCGCCCACGTCAAATTTTAAATTCTTTTGAGGGTTTTATGGGCGGCAGTTGTTGCCGCCCACAATTAAACCGGTTTAGTGGACGGCACATATTGCCGCCCATTAATCCGGTTCAGTGAACCGGATTAAAAAAATAAATAAATTAAATCATACTTTTAATTTAAAAAAATTGAACCCATCCTGGGCGGCACCTAGTGCAGCCCAAGAAAATCGGGTTTTTTGGGCTGCACTTAGTGCCGCCCAGGGGGGAGTGCGAGGCGTAAAAATCTGGCGTGCGCGGTTTAACGGCCTTTTTTATTCTGTTTTTAAAATTATTTATAGTTGAAGAGAATCTTCAAGATTTCTTCCAATATATAACAAAAAACATAGTCATATGGGGTCTTGTTTGATTCGTCTCAATGAGTACTTTGACAATATCAAAAAATATATAATTTTTATTAACATGTAATTAGAGATATTAACAATACAAAACACGCATCAACAAGTGTGCAAAAAGAAACAGGAACTATAATAAGGTACGGAGGGAGTAGTTACTAAATAGTATACTACTCCATTTGGTCATCAATATATGTCATTCAAGCTACAATTTTTTGTTTAAATATATATGTCATTTTAGATACTTTTACAAGATTTTTCCAAAATTACCCTTATTTATAATTTTTAAAAACAGCTTTTTGACAAATCAAGAGTCCCATGAGTTACAACTTCAAATTTGCTACCACAAAGTACTTTACTTTTACCCAAGAAAAGATAGAAAAAGCAATATAGTACTATAGTAGTATACAGATGCAGTACATGTACCCAAGAAAAGATAGAAAAAGCAATATAGTACTATAGTAGTATACAGATGCAGTACATGGGTTAATAGAAATAGGAGTAATTTTGTACTCTTAATACAAATCTTAAAATTTGTGTCAAGTTTGTGGCAAGAAATGAGTTTTATAGACCAGAAGCTGATGTTCTTCAATGACTTTGAGTACATGAACTGTTGAACACCAACAAGTTAAACCACATGGTGTAATATCTTAGATGTTAATAAAAATGATTTTAAAGCTAATAATAGCAATGATATACAAGATTATAATATAAATGTGACATTTGTTTATTACGTGGATTGCCGCAAAATTATATGATAAAGATATAATTTTTAGATTACGTGGATTACCACATAATTATATGATGTAGATATTCAAACATACGTATTAAACGTATTGAGGATTGTAAATACTAATGGACACTAAGAATATAAAAAGATATTCAAAATTAAATTAATTTTAAAAACTAAAGAATTACTATTCAATATTGTATATTTGATTAATACTTATAGATATTCAAACATACGTATCATTTAATTACATGAAGTCTGGAAAATAAAAGTATGACACATGATTTTTTTGTTTGGTATAATCATGCTATAAATATTAAACTGATATTTGTTGTTGGTATAATGTATGAGTATTAAGATCTAAGTATGAGTTATATTAAAGTGTTACTTTGACATCTCCTACATAATGAGTATATAAAAAATATCATACATATCTATATTCATGTATGATATCTTGATATCACTCGTACTCAAATCTTGATATCATATGACAAATCAATATTGATATCCGATATCACATATATTCGGTATCTATATATACCAAACGAGTCTGACGTTCATCTTTAGATATGTTAGTTTAATTGTTCAATGAATCTTAGTTATATAACTAGAAATTCCTTCATTACTTCTAAACTGATTTGATTTCTAGACAATTGCAAAACATTCTATATTTTATGGTAATTACAAATGATAATTCAACACTATTATACTTGTAAGACTTGTGACCTTTTTTTTTCTTTGTCCGATAGATGTGTGACTTAGATGAAGTTGTTATAGCAATAAAACCTATAACATTTTTTATAGCTCCATGACCCCCTCGATGACGGCGAAGGACGAAGAGGAAGCAATGAAGGTGCGCTCGAATGGCCCGATAACAAGAGCTCGCGCAAGGGCAATGGAGCGAGCAACTCAATCATTAGTTTCGCGGGCGTACGCAAGTGACTCGGGTTCATCTAGTCCTAAATGGGTCCTTCTCTTGACCTATGAAGGATTGGGTGAGGTCCCGCCTTAGTCGCCCCCGCCAAGGAGAGCCAGACGCAGAACACCAACGTTTCCGCGACCGCGGAATATCAACTGGCGAATGGCTCTACAGGAAGTTTTCCGCGACCGCGGAAGGGATAGCCGCGACCGCGGGATTGTGACTGATTTACGAGACGTCTACAGAAAGTTTTCCGCGACCGCGGCAGTATTGCCGCGATCGCGGAATTGTCGCTAGCGTTCGCGTCTTCTACAAAAAAAAATCCGCGGCCGCGGAAACGGACCCGAGCGATAGTTGTTTCGTCGTTTTATTTGGAAACTTATTATTATTTTATTATTACTTTTTAGTCGTTATTTAAACCAGAAAACCATAGTTTGTAATGTTATGCAGATTTTGAGAATTAAGTTGAGTTTATCTCCTTTCCAAAATCCCTTGCATCCTTTCTACGATCCCACGGATCAAACTATCCCGTAGCTCATCGCTTCAAGCAATCAAACACTGTCTCTTCGGTATTTCGCGATCATCACGTTGATCCCTACGTTCATCTCTTTGGACGAGTTCAAGGCTATCTCTTTAGCCCTAGAAAAGCCATCTATTTGGCTACGCAAGAGGAGATTCGACTACACGCTTGAGGAAACGAAGATCTTGCGTTTGCAACGACACTTCAGGGGTTGTTCGCATCAACTGGCATCAGAGCCTATCCAAGCTAAGTTTGTTTCTTCTCTCTTATTGTGATTCCTTGAAATTTCCCTGCTTACAAGCCCAGAATTTTTTTTCCCCACCACTACTCGCCGTACTCCATACCATCGTGAACACCACCACCACCATCGTTCCACCACCGTCCGCCACCCCATCCCTCACGGCCTGCAACCCTAATTTTCCTTTAGGTTTTGGTTATTCTCAAGTTAGAGTAACCTTTGACCTTTCAATTTTCCTTAAATCTCTTCTTCTAGCAATATCTTGTTTCCTTACTTGCATACTTGATTTCCTTGTTTCGTGTTTGATTAATTCTTGCTTCATCTTTGGATTAATTGCTAGAATAGTTGTTAGATCTCATTCCCTCATAGTTGCTTCGTCTCTTCTTTCTTTTCCTGCACTTGCTTGTGTGGTTCTTTCTTGCTTGGTTCAAAATCATATCAAAAAAAAAGTGTGACCGTATAAACAAAAACAAACATACCATTCTCACCTTCCATCAAACAAAAACAAAAAGGTTTGGGAAGACGGAAGCCTCAAAACAAAAAGAAACAAAAGAAAAGGCAAGAGAACGCATCATACGGTCATACTCCATCTTCACTTCTTTCATGTCTCTACGCAACTCTCATTGAAAATGGCAATATTTTCAACTCTCTTGTGATTAATTCTGAGAAACTTGATTTGATCTGCTTGAACTTGGAAATTTGTGTGTTGTTTGGGACTTGATTTGCTAGTTCTTGCTTTGTTGCCTTCCGTTCAAGCCTCTCCCTCCTCACGAGCAACCAAAATTAGTACGCCCAGCGGAAAATTTCTTGGTTCACTTTTGAGACAAGGACTTGGCTTGAACTTGTTCTTTTGCTTGGTACATCTTACTCCTTGTGTTGTATGCTTCGTATAGGTACTATGGAGTTTCCTACAACAAGCTACTCTCCTTCTACGGGCCACCGCAGCCCCGGACACATGGACTCCGCCTACGAGCAAATTGATGCACTTCAGGCATCGAATGAAGATCAAGCCCGCCAATTGGCCGCGCAGGCTGCCGAACTCGTACACCTTCGTCGGACCGTGAGTGACTTGCGGTTGCCCACGGCTGATTCAATGTTGAACCCTACGACCTCCACCAGCCGGCCAATGGACCGCAAGGGCAAGGGCGCCTTGTCTACCCCTCATGATCGTCTTCGCTCTCAAATCGAAGGCTACCCTCCTAAGCGTGACGACCCTAACATTAGGTATAATCCTACATTTGCTCCTAGAGATGAGGATTACTCCTCGGATCGCTCCCGTCGTCGTCGTCAGGAACGAAGCCGCCAACATATGCGGTGTGACAATCCCGAATCCGAGCTTGATGATGATGATGACCGTACCTCGGACTACTCCCGGGACAGATTTGATGATGATGAGGCATATGAGATGGAACGCCGAGCGAAGATGTTCCCCGCGTGCCGCGGCAACCGCCGGCACACACCGGAACGGCGCCGGCCGAGCCCTGGACGCCATGGACCATGTCGCCCCGACATTAAGGTAAAACTCCCAAACTGTTTTGGTGAATTTGATCCCATTAAGTTTCTTGATTGACAGCAGTCCACGGAGTATATTTTGGATCATTATCACTACCCGGATGAAGAACGGGTTAAAACCGCCTCTTTGCACTTCGACGGCGCCGCCAAGGCTTGGTGGCATCGTTTCCGAGCTGACCTTGAGCATCTCCAAGAGCGTCCAATCACTTTATGGAGTCATCTTATGCGGATCATGCGAAAGAAGTATGTCCCCGAGGACTTTACTTCCGAAATGCGCCTCAAGATACAACTAGCGGCCCAAGGTAACCGTTCTCCCCTTGATTTTTATGCTGAACTTGAAGAGTTGTCCCATAAGGCAGGTATCCATCACACCGATGAGGACTTTCAGAGTATGTTCCTTCGTGGCCTGCATGAGCCTATTAGAAACCAACTTCGGGTGCTTAACATACGAGACCTCCAAAAGTGCGCACATACGGCACAAGAGATATGGTCGCAAGCTCAAGCAGCTAAGAGAGCGTCTTGGTCTTGCACTAATACAAGGTATGCTCCTTCCCCTACTCCGGGTTCATTTCCTGCTAACGTGCGCTCCTCTTCGCAGTCCGCTCCCGCGACTACAACGCCGGCACCGGCCACTCGGCCGAGCACCACACCAACGCGCGTCAACGAGCCACCACAGCGTCGAGCGCCTCCTTTCGATGATAGGGCACGGGACAAGGTCTGTTGTAAGTGCCAAGGGCATGGCCACATGCAGCAGGACTGCCCCAACAACAAGCGAGTCCTCTTCTCGAACACCTCTGGCTACGAGTCTTTTGACGAGGAAACCCCTGACGTCGGGCCGGTATTTGACACCTACGGCCATGAGGAGGAGGAGGCTATGGATGGATACATATGCAGCCCCATGGATGAGCAAGGCAACGTGCCTCTTAGCTTGGTTACACGCCGCGTTCTTACCGCCAAAGAAGATACCTTACTTGACCAACGTGAAAATTTGTTTCATACTAAGTGTGCGGTCCAGGGTGCTTCTTTAAGTGTTATTATAGATGGTGGAAGTTGTTGCAATATTATCAACGAAAATGTGATCAAGCACTTCAAGTTCGACACAACTCCACACCCACAACCCTATAGTCTACAATGGATATCTGAGGGTAATGATTCCAATGTTGTGAAGCGACAATGCACTATCAATTTCAGCATTGGCCATTACAAGGATTCGGTGCTTTGTGACGTAGTGCCCATGGATGCCAATCATCTTCTCTTAGGGCGACCTTGGAAATTTGACAAGAGAGCTCTTCATGATGGATTTCTCAACAACTACGTCTTCATGCACAGTGGAAGAAAGGTGACATTGCTTCCTATGAGCCCTTAGGAGATTATGCACGATCATGTTGAAAGGAACCGCGTCAAGGTACTTGAACAAGCCAAGGGACACCCACTGCCCTCAGCTGACCGTGAGAAGCCACCGAAATCAGCCCCAAAACAGCCCCCCAAGCCAGCTCACAACGACATTCAAGGATCTTGTGAAAACCGGCTTCTCTTGGCTCGGTCTCGAGATGTCTCTCCGATCATTCAGGGACGTTTTCCTTACTTTTTACTTGTTCCTTTCGCGTGTCTTTTAAATGTTAAAGATCTTGTTGATTTACCCCCTGCAGTGACTTCTCTTTTGTAGGAATTTGAGGATGTGATGCCCGAAGAGCTGCCTGAAGGATTGCCTCATATTCGTGGAATTGAGCATCAAATCGACTTTGTACCCGGTGCCTCTCTTCCTAACCGAGCTGCATACCGCGTGAGCCCAGAAGAAACCAAGAAATTGCAGCGTCAAGTGCAAGAGTTGATGGATAAGGGCCACGTCCGAGAGAGCTTAAGCCCATGCGCAGTACCGGTCATTCTAGTGCCTAAGAAGGACGGTAGTTGGCGTATGTGTGTTGATTGTCGGGCAATCAACCAAATTACAGTGAAGTACCAACACCCTATTCCTAGACTTGATGATATGCTTGATGAATTGCATGGTGCTACTTTATTTTCTAAAATTGACCTTAAGAGTGGTTATCATCAAATTAGGATGCATGAGGGTGATGAGTGGAAAACTGTTTTTAAGACTAAGTATGGCCTTTATGAGTGGTTGGTTATGCCTTTTGGTTTGACCAATGCTCCTAGCACTTTTATGAGATTGATGAATCATGTTTTAAGGGCTTACTTAAGCAAATTTATAGTTGTCTACTTCAATAATATCCTTGTTTACAGCAGGTCGTTAGATGAGCATGTTGAGCATCTTAGGAAGGTCTTAGAGTGTCTTAGAAATGAGAAACTTTATGCTAACCTTGGTAAATGTTCTTTTTGCTCGGATTCCACTATTTTTCTTGGTTTTGTTGTAAGCAAGGATGGGCTGAAAGTTGACCAAGAGAAGGTCCGCGCCATAGAAGAATGGCCACGTCCCACAACTCCAACCATGGTTCGGTCTTTCCTGGGCTTGGATGACTTCTACCGCCGATTTGTGTGTGATTTCTCCACCATTGTAGCCCCATTGCATGAGCTTACAAAGAAGGTTGCATCAATTGAGTGGACGACCGCACACGAGACTGCATTCACCACCTTGAAGGACCGGTTGTGCCACGCGCCTTTGCTGACATTACCGGACTTCTCCAAGACTTTTGAGGTAGAGTGTGACGCCTCTCATCATGGAATTGGAGGGGTCTTGCTGCAGGATAGGCGTCTCATTGCTTACTTTAGCGAGAATCTCACAGGCTCCCAACTCAACTACCCAACTTATGACAAGGAGCTCTATGCTCTTATTCGGGTGTTGAAGACTTGGAAGCACTATCTATGGCCTAAGGAGTTTGTCATTCACTCGGACCATGAGGCGTTGAAGTACTTGAAGAGCCAGTACAACCTCAGCCGGTGCCATGCACGATGGGTGGAGTTCATGGAGACCTTTCCCTATGTGGTCAAATACAAGAAAGGTAAGGAGAATGTGGTTGTTGATGTCCTTTCTCGTAGGTATGTGTTACTTACCCATCTTGATGCTTCTATCTTAGACTTCTCCTTGATTAAAGATGTGTATATGCATGATGATGACTTTGCTGTAATTTTTCAAACATGCATGGAAAAAGGGGAGTCTAATGGATTCTATGTTGATAATGGCTACCTATTTAAGGTCGGGAAACTATGTATCCCTAAAACGTCTATACGTAGGTTGCTAATTCAAGAAGCTCATGAAGGTAGAGGACATTTTGGTATTCCTAAGACTTTGGCTGCATTAAAGGAACATTTCTTTTGGCCTAAAATGTTGCATCATGTTACACGTTTTTGCAAGGCTTGTGTTACTTGTGTGCATGCTAAGTCTAGATCGAGTCCCCAAGGATTGTATACTCCTTTGCCTATCCCGAACGTCCCATGGGAAGATATTAGTATGGATTTTATCACTGGGTTGCCTATGTCTAAGAAGGGGAGAGACTCGATATTTGTGGTAGTTGATAGGTTTTCTAAAATGGCTCACTTCATTGCATGCAAGACTACTAATAATGCTTCTGAGATTGCTTCCTTATTTTTTGAGCATGTTGTTCGATTGCATGGTATTCCTAGGAGTATAGTGTCGGATCGTAATGCTAAATTTGTGAGTTATTTTTGGAAATCTTTGTGGTCTAAGCTGGGGACTAAGTTGTTGTTTTCTACTAGCTATCACCCTCAGACGGAGGTTACTAATAGGACTTTGGGTGCTTTATTGCGTACTATGTTAAAGTCTAACCTCCGCAAGTGGGAAGAGTGCTTGCCTTTTGTTGAATTTGCTTATAACGGGTCCATGCACTCAGCTACGCAGAAGACTCCCTTCCAGGTGGTCTACGGCCTCAATCCGCTCACCCCTTTGGATCTAGTACCACATCCAATGAAGGAAAAGGAAAGCATCAAGGGAGTGGAGCGTGCGGACCAGGTCAAGGCCCTACATGAGAGGACGAGGCAGCAGCTGGAGCGGAGGTCCGAGCAGATAGCCACACAACGCAACAAAAACCGACGCCCGATTGCCTATGAGCCATGCGATTTGGTTTGGCTGAACTTGCGCAATGAATGTTTTCCTTTGAAGTGACGCCACAAGCTGGATGCAAGAGGTGATGGCCCTTTCCAGGTGTTGCAACGCCTTGGGGCCAATGCCTACCGCTTGGATTTACCCGATGACTATGGTGCGCATCCTACTTTCAACGTCGTTGATCTTTCTCCTTATACGCCTCCTACTTTTGACGACGAGGACGAAGCGGGGACGCTTCGCAGCCAAGAAGGGGAGATTGATAGCTCCATGACCCCCTCGATGACGGCGAAGGACGAAGAGGAAGCAATGAAGGTGCGCTCGAATGGCCCGATAACAAGAGCTCGTGCAAGGGCAATGGAGCGAGCAACTCAATCATTAGTCTCGCGGGCGTACGCAAGTGACTCGGGTTCATCTAGTCCTAAATGGGTCCTTCTCTTGACCTATGAAGGATTGGGTGAGGTCCCGCCTTAGTCGCCCCCCGCCAAGGAGAGCCAGAAGCAGAACACCAACGTTTCCGCGACCGCGGAAACCATTGCCGCGACTGCGGAATATCAACTGGCGAATGGCTCTACAGGAAGTTTTCCGCGACCACGGAATTGTGACTGATTTACGAGACGTCTACAGAAAGTTTTCCACGGTCGCGGCAATACTGCCGCGACCGCGGAATTGTCGCTAACGTTCGCGTCTTCTACAGAAACTTTTCCGCGACCGCGGAAACGGACCCGAGTGATAGTTGTTTCGTCGTTTTATTTGGAAACTTATTATTATTTTGTTATTATTTTTTAGTCGTTATTTAAACCAGAAAACCCTAGTTTGTAATGTTATGCAGATTTTGAGAATTAAGTTGAGTTTATCTCCTTTTCAAAATCTCTTGCATCCTTTCTACGATCCCACGGATCAAACTATCCCGTAGCTCGTCGCTTCGAGCAATCAAACACCGTCTCTTCGGTATTTCGCGATCATCACGTTGATCCCTACGTTCATCTATTTGGACGAGTCCAAGGCTATCTTTTTAGCCCTAGGAAAGTCATCTCTTTGGCTACGCAAGAGGAGATTCGACTATACGCTTGAGGAAACGAAGATCCTGCGTTTGCAACGACACTTCAGGGGTTGTTCGCATCAATTTTTCTATAAAATGAATCACAGTAAATATTAAGAAAAAAAGGTTTATAACAAATACACTATACTCCTTGAAGGAATTTTGCAAATACAATGCACCTTAAAGGGGAAAAAAATTGACGAAGCAATTGAAGTTTGAATTTAATGGAAGATAGAGACGACTACGTGGAGGTATTTACAACCTTTTTTTTTTTTTTGATACAATGTATTTACAACCTAATCTATATAAAAATTGGAAAAATCAATTTCAAATTATTGGTCAAACAGAGGCAGATGAAACTAACAAATATATGAGGATGTAATGCTTCCCACTCCCCTCCCCGTTTGATGTAAAAAAAGAAAAATTGGTTTGCAATTTGCGGGCTCGTTATAATTGTTGATTTATCATTATTATTTACTAGTGTAGAATCTCTATCTTGTACGGATAAATTTAATTTGAGAAAATCAAAAAAAAAAAAAATGAATTAAATTAATGTTATATCGAAATATTATTTTAGAAAAATATAGTTATCGCTTGATCATTGAAAATAATATGCTATGATATATAAGAATTTATGTAGACTCATTTAGAGAATAATTAATATAAAAATATTATAATGATTATTAATCTAAAAATCTCGATAAAATTATTCCTGATTTACAAAATTATTTATACATGGGATATATAATAGATGATCTTTTAAACAATTTAAACATATTTCAAACAAATAATTAATGTGTGGTTCATTGATAAAAACTATTAGATTAGTAATTATATCTTTTGAATAAGAAAGCCAAAAATATTCTTAATATGTATAAGTGTATAACTCATGTTTGGATTATAATAGTCAAAAATTTAAAGAAAAAATAAAATTGACAAAATCGTGAACATGATCCTCTTTATGTTGAATATTAAGTATTATAACAAAATATTAAAAAAATTTATGTTTTTTTTAGTTTGATATTTGAACAATTCGTAATCAAATTTTCAAATCAAACGAAGGGAAACAAATAATTTTGATATTTTAACTTTTTGTTAAAATAATTATATGAAATAATTCAGCAAAATATATATAAAAAATCATTACAAATCAACCAGATAAATCAAATCTTTTTAGTTTTTTTCTAATTACATAATGGACCCATCTAAGTTTTAAAATTTTGATTTTAATTTATATCCTTACTTCTAGAAAACGATAATTAAAAAGTTATTTGAATAATTAATTAATCAGTAGTTGCTGATTTATGTAGATGTAAAGTTATCTCAAATTCAAATACTTTATAAATTTGTATACATACTACATTTAATTTACTTTTGATAATGTGTATAATCATATGAAATTGAGAGTTTGTTACAAAAAAGATTTACCTGGATTTTTTAGTTAAACTTTTTGTTTGATTTAACAAAATTGTATTGGTAATTTATATTTGATATTTCGCAATTTGTTAGTGAATATTTTCTTGGTGAATAACAAACTCAATAAAAAAATTTAAAACTGAAAATTATATTTAGCAAAATGATAAGTAATAAGCCCATAGAAACATTGTAAAATCGAAAAATGGAGACCATGTATTTTTTATAGAAAATTATAATCAAATAAAAATTGTTGAATGGGAAGTACAATATACCAAATTCGTTAAAAATGTGATATGATATAATTGTTGTTAAGATGAGTTGTTAAAATTTATATAATCTTGAGATATTGATGTATAATTTCACTAAATTTATGGACCATATAACTGTTGTATTATATTATTGCTCTAAATTCCCTTGCTTCAAATTTTATAAAAAGTTGTATTATATATTTTTGATATAATTTTTGTTAAGATGAGCTGTTAAAATTGAAAGGTTTAGAAGAAAATCTCAAGATTATATAAACTAATTTTGTTAAGATACATTAGTTTGAAATTTCACTAAATTGTTAATAAATTATGTATGTGTAATAATATAATATAGTGGGTTGAATTATAAAAGCACATGTATTGTGAGTTGAAAATTGTATATATTGTATGATTTTGGCCCATAAATTTATATATGTCAGATTATATATGCAAAGTCATGAAAATAATATTACTAATTACATAAATGAATATAAGATGTATTTTATATATACGTTTCGTAGGAATTCTATCATATATTAGTTTGACATATATAAGCTTATTTTTTGCAATTTGTAGAAATCAAAATTTCTAAAAAATTGTATAAGCATTCAACAAAGTTGTATATAGTTTTAATATATATGAAGCTAGGTGTGATTAGATATTGTGATTCAAATTGAAATATAATGTTAAGAAAAAAAGTGCATTAATAACAAAATGACACGTGAGATTTGTGGGGCCAAAAGTATTATGGTGGCTCGAAATTCAATAGCTTTAAAAAAAATAAAAATATATAGGCCACAAAATTTATTCGGGTCATTTTACTCTAAATGGGCCATAAATTTGTATGTGTAGTAATATAATATAATGGGCTTGATTATAAAAGCACATGTACTATGAGTTAAAAATTGTATATATTGTATGATTTTGATTTTTGGCCCATAAATTTATATAGGTCAAATTATATATGCAAACGCATGAAAATAATATTACTAATTACATAAATGAATATAAGATGTATTTTATATATAAGTTTAGTAAGAAATCTATCATATATTATTTTGACATATATTATAAGCTTATTGTATGTGTAATTTGTAGAAATCAAATTTTATAAAAAAAAGTTATATATAGTTTTTATATATTTGAAGTTAGTTGTGATTAGATATTGTGATTTAAATTTTTAAATATTTGAAGTTAGTTGTGATTAGATATTGTGATTTAAATTAAAATAATGAAAAAAGTGAATTAACCACAAATTGACACCTAGGATTTGTGGGGCCGAAATCAATATGGTGGCTTTAAATTCATTTGCTTTAATATATATATAGATTAGAATGAAATTTATTTTTTATTTAGTTTTTTTATTATGCATAGCGATGAAACAAAAGGCTCGATGGTATTTGCACTAAATATAGATGAATTTTGACTGGGGATAAACAATAAAGAATGTTCGTTGCAATCATACAGAATGACCTATATAATGCATACCATGAAATATGATTGGTTGAATATATCCACATATTAACACAGTTGATAATGATAAATAATATACTTTAATGTTGCTCATCTTTGACTGGATTTGTTCAGGGTGAATTGCATGATAAGTTTGCTAGCAAATTGCACATGTAAATGATAATAGATAATCGTCTTTCCTTAACCTAAGTTATACCGAAAAGCCAATTACAAAGTTTGAAGACGTACTTTTCTTTAGTTTATAATTTAGATTTTGAACTCTTTATCTATCGTGAAGTCCTTTTAACTCTCTTTTTTTCTGGTCATTTTTCAATAAAAGCTCTCTTGCAAGCGTGAAGTTGTGAACCCTAGCTAATTTAAGGAAAAGAGACACAAGTGTATCTTTTTAACATGGAGTTTCAAAACTATACCCCATCATAAAAATAGGAAATTAATAATTCATCTCTATTATAATTAGACAAAAATACCCTTTTTACATTTAAAATTTTGTCTTTGTTGTTACATGAAAATTATACAACCTCTACACGAAAATTATTATGGTAAGGATTCGATAACTTTTATGGTAAGCATATAATAGCTTACACGAAAATTATATAGGTCACATGAAAATTGCAAATAGATTATACGAATTTATAGTTACATGAAAATTATATGGTGGCTACACAAAAATACAAATAGGTTACACCAAAATTATATAGGTTACACGAAAACTTTGTAGTATGATACACGAAATTACATAATAGTTACACAAAATTGTACAGTAGCTTAAACTAACAGGTTACACGAATTTATGTTGTAGTAATACACGAAAGTACATAATAGGTTACACGAAAAAATCTCATCTACTTTACACTAAATCGACTTTGCACTAAAACACTTATCTATTTACACAAATTTGGTTTACATCAAATATTGTTACATAGAATCAAAATTAATCCAAAAACAACTCACACAAAATCTACCCTGATCGAAAGTTTGATCTCTTAGCACAATTCTATCTTACACGAATCAACTCGATCCACATAAAAATTTATTGACGCTACACGAAAATATTATTTACACTAAAAAGACAATGAGCAACAACGGAGGTGGCGCAGTGAGCAAGGAGGCATGGAGGCTGATCGTGTAAACTATGGTGGGAGTAGAGTACCTAGGTTTAAGTTTAGATTATGTATTACAATTAGGCTAATTAAAATAACGGTAGTTTAGTCATTAAAAAATATGTAGGTAAATTTCTAAAAAGTATTAATGATAGGGTACACTTTTGGAATAACAACATGAAATGGGAATTATTAGAGAATTCTTCTCCTAATATATTTGCTTTGCTTGCGTTCTATTGTCAATTAATGCAATTTAATATATATATTAAATTAAAATTTATTTCCATCACATGACACCATCTAATTAAAATTGTCACACAATATTTTATTTTTTCATGTTTTTAAAATAAGTTTAATGATATATCAAAAAATTTTATCCTAAATCTAGCACAAAACTTTTCATAATTTCAATACAAATCAATCACAAAATTATAAATCAATTACAAAAATATTACAAATCAATCACAAAAAATTACAAATCCATAACTTTCACAGCACAAATCAATTTAGAATTGGGTAAGTCTCCTCTCGCCATAAAAAAAGAATTGGGATGATCTCCATGTGAGGCTTCTTCAAAAGGATTATCGAGACATCAAACTCGCCACTGCCCCTGCCTTCGCCTCTTTCAAAGTTCAGTTGCCATCGCCGGTGAGCGTCGATCTTTTTTTCCTCCATGGCCGATCTCCCTTTATCGTCACATCATCACTGGTGAGCGCCGATCTGCACATCCCATGTCCTCCCTTGGAATCTTTGGTTCGTCATGGTGTTTGTCTCGATAAAGGCTTTGAGCCTTTTAATTGACACAAAACCCCCCTTAAACCTGCAATAGCCATTAGCTGGAACGCAACAATTCATGTAGTTGTGCATTTTTGAAAAGTGAAACTAATTGAAAATCATATATTAGAAAAATCTTAACAACAAAGATTAATGGTTAGTTAAAATTAAATAACATTTCAAGAAAATCAAGGTAAGCGTCGAGGTAACTAGTTGTTACATATTTTCGAATATATGATTGTAAACTAAATAAAAGTTATAAAAAATCGAAGATCATGAGTTTTGGTTATATCTATTTTTTAGAAAAATAATTAAAAGATATTTGATATGAAATTGAAAATACAATATCTAAAACTAATTTAGGATATCTGATTTATGATTGATTTTTTCTTTCAATTTCGTAATTCTCCATTTTAGCTTATAACCTGGTAAATTTTGACACTACTAACTTATCTTTCATTTTATCTAATCGGTATGATATGTCAAAAGATTTAGCTATACAGAGTTTCTGTAAAAAAAAAGTACATAAAACATATATGATAAAAACAAAGATTAAGAAACATTAAATATATAGCGATACTTCCTAAATAAACTAACTACCATATCAAAGTTCATGCATTTTTTAATATTTATTTGTCAGCACAATATCCAAATTAAAATTCATTTTTGTAATTTTGATTTTTTTTTCTAGATTTAAAATTCAATATATTCATAAGTATCTCATTTAAATGATATATTATACATACTAGTATAATTTAAATATTGCTTTAATTAATAGTATTTAAATATCTCAAAATCTATTTACATAGTTTTAATGGAATACATATTATCATATCATTTAACTAATTTATCGCACTTTATATTTCCAAATTTACAGAGTTACTCATTTATATGATTGGTTTAAAGGCTTGATGTCTAATCTACTATATAATACTGATTAAAGTACAATCTAATTAAGACCACTTGTCATTTTGACATTGCGCTACATCATTTATCATCACATGTCTAATCCACATCGTGTCACATCACTAATTTTTTATATATTAATATTATTATATAAAGGGTACGGATCCGGTGAGAATGAACATTATGGTGAGAAATGAGAATAACTCCTAGTCTTTGGATTTGAAAAAATCCAAAGGCTAGGATTAGACTATCATTTAAGTGGTCATGTGCATGACACATGACCACTTAAGTGGATAATTAACCGGTTACTAGCCGGTCAACGTCGGAGCTCCGACGTTGACCGGTCAAATTTTTTTTTTTTCCGGGTCAATTTTTTTTACTAAAGATGGCATGTGCATATATTTTGGCTTGTGTGTGCATCTATATTGTCCTATATATGCATCAAAATTTTATAAGGCGTTGTCCGACCTAAGTTTTTTTTTCTTTCCGGCCCAATTTTTCCCGGGTCCACTGTTTGCTTGCGCTGGCATGTGCACCATTTGTTACTTGTGTGTGCATCAATATTGACTTGTATGTGCATTAAAATTTTATAAGGTGTTGTCCGACCATTTTTTTCCATTGAATTTTTCGCAACCCAATTTTTTTCAAAGACTACTTTTTTGCTTGAGATGGCATGTACATAAATTCTGGCTTGTATATGCATCAATATTGACATGTATGTGCATCTAAAGATTGTAAAAAAATATGCATTGTTTTTAGAGAAAATATGCATGAGTTGTACACTGTATGTGCATAAGTTTTGACATGTGCACATTCAAGCAAAAAGACGTGTGTTTCAAATGGTATGCACATACAAGTCAAAAACTCATTCACATATCAAGCCAAGAAAACGATACATACAAGTAAAATTTAGATGCACAAACAATTTAAAATGCATGCACTTACAAAGACAAAACCTATACACATTCTGTAAAATATTTAAGATTTTACATGTGTGTACATAAGTTTTCACTTACAAAAAGTCATACATATAGTCAAACCCTATGCACATCTAGTTTAATTTACATGCACATATAAGCAAAAAGACATGCATTTCAATGGGTATGCAAATACAAGCCAAAACTCATGCATATTTTAACCCAAGAAAACAACGCACACAAGTAAAATTTAGATGCACATACAAGTCAAAATTTATGCACACACATGCCAAAACATATGCACATTCTCTGAAATACATGCATAAGTTTTTGCATGTATGTGCATGGGTTTTCACATACATAAAGTCACACATATAATCAAAATCCTATGCAAAATTTATGTAATTTAGGTGCACATACAAGTCAAAACTCATGTATAGTATTTCAACCCAAGAAAATAATACACACAAGTAGAATTTAGATGTAAATATATGTCAAAATCTATGCACACACAAGCTAAAACATATGCACATGCTGAGAAGTGTATGAGTTTTCACATACACAAAGTCACACATATAGTAAAAAATCCTATACAAATTTTATGCAATATTAATGCACATACAAGCAAAAATCAATACACATACAGTCGTAAGTAAAAAATTGTGCCGAAAAAAAAAAAAAACTTTGACCGGTCAACGCCGGAGCTCCGATGGTCAACGTCGGAGCTCCGGCGTTGACCGCCAGTGACTGATTTGACCGGTCAAACTCTCAAAAATACACATAACCTTTTAATGAAAGTTTATACATAGCCTTTTAATGAAAGTTTATACATAGCCTTTTAATGAAAGTTTATACATAGCCTTTTAATGAAAGTTTATACATAGCCTTTGATTTATTTATAATCCAAAGAGTATAATTTATTCTTATTTCTCACCCTAATATATATTTTCACATAAGACTTACCCTTATATAAAATATATTAGACATACTTATGATTTCTTTTTCGACAAATAAACTTTTTCAAATTTGATCATAATTTTTATATTAGATAATAATTTTTATATTAGATAGAATATATTAGTATTTTTCAAATATCAAAATGAGTGATTTACTTTTGCAACATGACAAATCACTTTTTAATCTCGAGCTTATAACTCCAAATACAAGAATGGGGATCAAATTAATAACTTGCACAAATAAATTTAGGCGATGAGGATTGTGGTCCTCATTTCGTTCTTGTTTCCGACGAGAAATCTCCTGCATATATTTCTTTCGTTCACAAAAAAATATATTTTGAAACTTTAGAAATAAGAAATTTGTAATCATCTATATAATTATTAAAAAATACAATAATTACAGTAGTATTATAAATTCTTTTTAAAATGTACAATCTATTAATTATTCATCTTATTTGTAACTAATAAATAAAGGTTATTTGCATAAAAAGTCATTATGTACAATTTTAAAATAACAGTGTTTTCCTGAGGAGGACAATTTGTAACTACTGACAAATATTTTTACAACAAATTTTGTAAGTTAAAATGACAATTATATATGCGGAGGAGTATACTCTTACCAAATAAAAGAGTAAGAGTGTTTTCCTGAGGAGGACAATTTGGTTTTTACAAACAAATACTGAACGAGGAGGATGAACTCATAGAATGAAGTTTTCTTCTCATATATTGTTATAAAAAATATATAAATAATTTAACAAATATTGTTGAAGAGGAATATTAATAGAGCTATATAATTTAACAGATACTGTTATCTTGTTCATATTTTTTATATGAACAAAAAAATTAGGGACATGAGGGATGACGACAGGGTAAATTGTGTAGTTGTCAATAGACATAGCAAATAAAGGAAGAGGGCCCCGGATGACCAAAAAAAAAAGAAAAAAAAAGGAAGAGGGCCCCACAGAGCTTATGTGGGCAAAATTGTCCAAAGAGAAAATCAGAGACCCGGAGAAGCCATTTTTTGGTTGTTCATACAATATTCGGAAATTTCGCCCGATACCCTCGAGGTTTTGCGTAATTCGCAAAATACCCAAAAATTTGAATATTTTCGCGTGATATCCCTGAACTATTGTCAAAAGTTTGTTAAATATCCTTCCGTTACCAAACCCTTACCAAAACGTTAAATTATTAAAAAAAATAAAAAAATTACCCCACCCTCACCCCTCTCCCCGAGAATACATTTGCCAAATACAGCTTCAGGTAAGATCCAATAGAATACATTTGACAGCTAAAAAGCAAACAATCCCCTAACGAACAATCTCCTTTCATGAATAGAAAGAGCTGCTAATTAAACAAGATAGATGGAGAATGAAACAAAGAATACTGAACTAGTACACAAACATAAAACAGTTATTCCAACACTTGATTTCAACATCCATCTTAAAGCAGACAATAAAAGTCAAACTGAGAACACCAACAAGAAAGCAAAGAAAAAAGCATCTTCCACAAAGTTACATAAAGAAGCCTATTGCTTCAGCAACATGGGCCGACAATTTCAAGCTTGGGGCTTCTCCCATTTAAGTGGCTTGACAACCTCCCAGGTTACAAAATTCAGTCAATAAGAAGACTTCAATCCAAATTCATCCTTAAATTGCAGAACCCAAATTCAACAAAACCCAAATTGCACAATAGCCTCAGAAGCAAGAAGATTTCAATCCAATTTCATCCCCAATTTGAGTTGCTGCTATTGTTTCAATTCAATTTTATCCCCAATTTAAATGGGAGTTTCAAACTTAAACCCTAATTTTATCCCTAATAGAAACCCAATTTCAACCCAATTTGAAACTTAAACCCTAATATCGTAGGATCTTACCTGAAGCTGCGTCGTCCACCTCCTACGTCGTCTGACTTGTCGTCCACAACCGCCGGTGTCGCCTCTGTCGTTCTTGCACAATAGCTGAGGGAATTTGTGCAAAACCCAAATTACAGAACCCAAATTCAGCAAGAGGCGAAATTTGGCATAAATTCCACTGCGTCGGATTCCACTCCTTCCCACTGCGTCGAATTTGGGTTCCGACAGCTATTGAGGAGGAGGCAAAAATTTAACCTTCGGGTACCACAACCGCCGGTGTCGCCTCCGTCGTTCTTGAGCTGCTGTTGCTTCGCACAATACGCAGGACACCCACCGTGCGCTCGAATGGCCAGCCAACGCGACGGGACAACCGGCCGCTCGAGGAGAAGGTGGCGCGCTCGAGGTTGCGAGCTCCTCTCCAATGGCTTCTTTGAGTTTCACGCCAAAATGTCCAGCCTTCAAAAGTATCGGGGGAGAGGGGTGATGGTGGGGTTTAATTATTTTTAATTTTTTATTATTATTAATTTAACGTTTTGGTAACGGTTTGGTAACAGAAGGGTATTTGACAAATTTTGACAATATTTCAGGAGTACCACGCGAAAATGTTCAAATTTTTGGGTATTTCGCGAATTACGCAAAACCTCGAGGGTACCGGGCGAAATTTCCGTACATTATTTGTAGTACCAAACTTAGCATATTAATTGTTTATAAAATATAAACATTGTTTATGAGCCAGAAAGAATTATAAAACCTCCATAATCCAAGTCTTACTTGTAGGAAAGGAGAAAAAAGAGAAAGGAAAAGACAGAGCTTAATTATGGTAGGTTTGACCACTGCTCTTTCCAGGCCCCAGCGAACTCGGTTATTTTAGTTTGAAACTTATTCCATTGATTTAACAAATTCCTCTCTTAATCTCATTTACCGTTCTTCTTCATCCCTCAATCTTGATTTTACTTATACTTTCCCCCCCTTGTGTGTATGGAGAAATCTGTATTACGCTTATTTTGACTTGCTTTTTAGGGTTGTGTTGTTCTTTTTGCCTTTTTAATCCTCCATCTCTCCTATTCCGGATAGTTTTTCCTAGCTTCGCCATTTGTATGGGTGGTTACTCCAAAGATCAGAAAAGGTTTCATGGTGCTTGAATTCAGGTATGATTTTTCACCACTTCTTTTAAGCTGGATTACTATTTTAGAATTTCCATCTGGGCTTTTCATTTTCTTACGTGCGTTAGGTTTGTTAATTTCCTTATATTTGTCTTAGTTTTGATTGTTGGGTTTATGTTCCAAATTCAAGGAAATTCACGGCTATGTATTGAGTTTTTATGCTCGCAGTGAATCAATTGTGTTTGCTTGTTTTTTCTTTTGTTGGATCTGGGATTTCTTTTGGACTACTGCATTAATTAGGAATTGGGAAATTAATGAATTGGGGTTTCTTTTGTTTTCCATTTTTATTCTCTTGAGGTGAATTTAGCTGCTTTTCAACTCTTTAGGTTTTCTTCCGAGCTTAAGTTCAGAGATAACTCTGTCAATTTTCTCATCAATTGAATCTGCTGAGTAGTACGGTTAACCCTGTACATTCTTCAAGGTTAGCGGTTTTGTTGTTACGCTTCCTTTAATTGTGCTTGTTTCTAGTACTAGAGATGATGATGATTTCATGGTATAAATTCAACGGACTCAGGAAAAAAAGTTACTGCAGAATTGCCAAAGATCTAATCTGTGTGTGGCTCACTTAAGGAAATTGGGATTTGTGTTGTATTAGTCATCTCTTCAATTCTCTATGAATTTGAAATTGATTGTTAAAATTTATGCTTCTGTTCTTTTCCCTTTGGAAACATTATAATCAAGCATAATTGAGCACACAAGGAAAATGATAAAGGGGAAAATATTAAAGGAAAAGAGGAAAGCTTAAAATGGGACTTGTAAATTTTGTAATCAGAATCTACTGTGCATCTTTGTGAGAAGCTCATCTGGGTAATTCGACTAGCTGTGTTTAGCAGGTGGGCGACGGAAAGTAGAATCTGTACATTGTTTGGTAGCTTGTGGCTTCTGAGACATAATTCAGATGGTGGTCCAAGAAAGAGTGCTAAAGGATGATAGTGGGGTGTAGGCGATTATTGGAGTCAACTTCAAAAGTTTTATTGTGATGCTTCAAAAGAAAATTTTGAACTTCTTTTATCTACTTTTGCTTGAAACTGCATTGAATTGTGTGAAAAAGCTTTTAGTTGATGCTCATGTGCGCTTGTGGTGGTCTTTTCGGCTTTCAAGCTTTAATGAAGATGTTTCGTAGCATGAGCACTTGGCCAACTTGCTAGGTGCTAGCTTAAAACTGTTTGTCAAAATCTACTTATAGTTATGGCTGAGTTTCTACCTTTTTGAACTTGAAATTTCTGCTACATACGCTCCAATTTTCTTCTTGTTTCCTTTACCGACAGGAATCCGTATCAAGACTTGTGTGCTTGATCCTGCACGCCTAAGATGGGCTGCTTCACAGTTCTTAAGAGTAAAAAGAAGAAAGCCGAGCAAAGTATACATACGAAACGGGTTTCGCCTCAGGATCAGGCGCCCACCGCTCTCCCCGAGCCACATATCAGGAGCCATGCACTGCAATCTGCCCCTTCGAGTTTCTGCACGAGAACCAAGGCTGTTCAACACTCTATTGACGTGACCAACAACAGTAGGATGCGTGCTTTATCTGCACCTTCAAGCCTCCATGGCACCAACCGAGAGGCCGTTTCATGTGCTGAATGTGATGAACCAAGATCCCCTAGTCCACAGCCTCTTCCTCTTCCTGCACCACAGAATGCCCCGGGGCTTAAATCTATGAGGAGTTTCAAGTCGCCGAGTGGCAGTGGGCCCCTGTGTTCTTCTGGGCCTCTCCCGTTGCCTCCATCTAGATCACTTCGGAGCTTCACTTATGAAGAGATTTCTTCTGCCTGCCACAATTTCTCTCCTGATCACTGCACATCAGAAGGTCTTTCGTCATCAGTGTACAAGGCTTCTATTTGGGATGTTGCTTTTAGTTCGAGAAAATTGGAGGCTACAGTTACTCGATTTTACCCTTCAACCCAGGTAAACTTTTGAACATTTTTTGGCAATTCTAGAGTGGTAATTAAGTCTCTTTTTTGTTGCTCATTTTGTCCAACATCGAAATGTTTATGAGTCCGTATGGGAAAGTTTTGGCCTTTTGGTTTTCATCTAAGAAAAATTTGTAGGATCATCCCATTAGTTTTTTCAGCAAGAACATGCACTAGACATTTTTTTAGACATGCAAAGACAACAAATTACAATACCATTTGGAGAGCTTCTCAAATGAAGCTATAGTATCACTTTTTTGTTGGATTTTCTTGTGACGGGATGAATAATAATTGTTCAGGGATTGAAGGAGTTTGTGAATGAGGTGAACATTCTCTCAACACTCCAGGATCCAAATCTCTGCAAATTACTTGGCTACCATGCACGAGACGACTCGGAACAGAGGATCTTGATCTATGAGAGGCTTCACCATGGCAGTTTAGATCATCTTCTCTTTTGGAAATCTGATGGCCCTGCAATTGACTGGACTGCAAGAATGAAAGTAGCTTATTGTGCTGCTCAAGGTCTTACTTTTCTACATGAAGAAGGTCCTTTCCAGGTACATGATCTCATCAATCCAATTTAAAGTATTACTTAAACACGGATTCACTTAATTATTTATCAAAATTGTTCCTTTTTAATTACTAAATAACTTCCTCTTATGTCTTCAGGCAATGTACAATCAATTTTCAACGGCGAATATTCAGATTGATAAAGATTTTAGCGCCAAGCTTTCAGGATACGGATGCGTTGCTCTTCTACCAAAATCTGACTTCTCCAATGCCTTAGCTGTAAGTAATCATCTCAAAGCTTCTCTTCTTAATCATCTGAATGTTAACACAACGTGTCTAGTATTCATAGCATTCTAACTTGTGGTGTAAAATCTCAATCTTTTCAGGCATCTGGAAATCTATCAGTTGAGACAATGGAAAGGGGACTCCTCACTCCCAAAAGCAATGTATACAGCTTTGGCATCATCTTACTCGAGCTTCTCACCGGGAGAAAGAACATGGACAGCCGCCGTCCCAAGGAAGAGAGGAATCTTGTCAAGTGGAGCTGGGCATTTCTTGCAGACGAATGCCGATTATCCCTAATAATGGATCCTCAACTAAAGGGCAGGTTCCCAATGAAAGCAGCAAGAACAATTGCTGACATAGCCCAAAGGTGTCTCCAAAAGGACCCATCCGAGAGACCCACCATGAGAACAGTAACTGAGCAGCTCAAAACCGTCCAAGACATAAAATACTCGTGTAGGTTTCCCTTGCAGGACCCGGGATCTGTCACGGGGAAACAGATGATGAAATCTCCTAGTCTCAACGGTATTATTGTAAGCCCTCAACCGTACAGGAATAGTCTCTCCCATTCTATGCCTTTGAGAGGGCAATCCCTGTCTTCGGTTTCCCCAACACGACACCTAGTATCGTCGTTGCCCTTGTCGGTTCCTTTGAGGGGCTGCTCGTCGCTTCTTGCCTTGGATGAGATTGACAGGGAAAGGAGGAAATCCGCGTCGTCTTCAACAACAATGAGAAGAGCTAGTGTGGAAGGGTTTTGATTGCTGGTATGGTATATATAGCTTGCAAAAAAAAATTCATTTTTTTGGCTTTGTCTTTTGGAATTTTTTTTGAAGTCTTGGTTGCTTTATGTGATCTCCCTACCCCTTTGTGAATCCCACATGATTTGATTATAGTCTTGATATAAATATGTGCTTGGGTTTATCAGCTTTCATCATCCCTTGTGAGGCTTGAAAACAGAGGAGATAGGTTGCTATTTTCTACTTTTTTTTTGTATATACAAGTGTAAACCCAATTGATAAAGTTTTGTTTTGAGTAGTTGCATCAGATAAGTAGCATATGAAAACTCTCTTTCATCTTTCTAATTGCTATTTGTTGAAGCTCTATTTTGAGATTCTGAATATGGTTGATGAAAAAGAACATTTTTCAAATCTTAAATGTATTCCTTCCAACTTCCAAGAAATACAGCCTTGCTCAGGTCTCCTACCCATACGAGTCAGCCAAATTCATCTAATTGAAATTTTGGATGCAACTAATTTGGTTGTGTTTTTATATCAGCCGCATTATTTGAAGTATAACTTGGACTATGAAACTCTAGTTGAAAAAGAGCCGAAAGGGTTGATTAATGTGAAAGGAGATGCAATTTGTTGAGAAATCAACAGGTCAATGTATACAAGAAGATCTTTGAATAGTCACCACAGAAGGAAGTTTCCAAGCTAACCACTGTTTTGGTTATTGATGTAGACTTCCATTTAATTAAGGTTGAAAGGTTGTTTCTATATGATAAAATTTCCATTAACAACAGTGCAAAGATGGGTTTTCTGTCTTGTTAATAAGGAGAGAGTAGAAACAATTGGTTATCTAATTTCCCCAAATTTGTAAGTGTAAACTTGTTTTAACTCATATTTTTTGGTCTAAAGAAAACAAAAACAATTATAGATCTTCAGAAAGATGAATAATTTCGTTCAGAAACGTCCAGGATGTAGATTTTTCCCTCCCTTTGAAGCTGACTTCTACAAAAATACATGAGTGCTGAAAGCCTTTTAGTTTCCAGATGGTTCCCTATATACAAGAGGAGTTCATATGACATCAATATATATTTAAAAGTTGGCTTTCTTGCCAATTTAATACCCTCATCCAAACACTTAAATTTACAACTTAAGCAGGTCTAGCTCAGCAAATTGTGTGTTACATGGGCCAGAGACAACAATCTATATAACTAGCATTTTGGGCCTTGGGCCCAGTTGGATTACAATAGCTATTACTGTTGCACTCCAAGTCAGACTGTCCTTCCAACTCCAAATCAGACGTTAACATCCAACCTAAACGCCCTTCTCTCACTCTACGATGCCTCAACTGGCCTCTTCGAGCAACATCGGTGGCGACGACTAACGAATACACAACCCTTCGCCTCTTTCCGGTAGGTAGCTATTATCGTCTTGCGTATGATTATTTTCGAGTTCCTTTCCAATTTCTCGATAGTCGATTGTGGATTTTGATGTTGAGTTTGCTAAACCCTAATGCAGCTCTGAGTGTGAAATCATTTGAGAGGGATTTTGTGGGAGATGGCGTTCAGATCAAGGGAAACGATGAAGAAAATCCTGAAGAATGTGGGGGAAGGTAAAGTGGATCCCAACCTTTCGATCCTTTTCTTTTGTTTTGCGAAAATTTGGATGTGATTCTTGCAATCGCCGCGATTTCGTGACACTGATGACCACGATCTATCTTGCGCGTGGCTTTCTCATGATATGCAATTAAGAGAAGATGCGATCTCCAGGTTATCCTGTTTCACAATTCCATAATTTATTTTATTTACTGCAGATTAGGTACTGTCTGAAATTCGCTGATATTGCTGATCTTGATTTTTTTTTTTTTGTTAAACAGATGCAAATATGAGGATATGTGATTTCAAACCGCAACACTCTTTCCAGGTTAGTGTTTGTTCGAGATGATGATATTTATGATATGAAATGCCATTTTAGGTTTTTATTGGGAATTTTACTGGAAAATGTTGTCATTTATTTCTATTGATTTGCATTTATTCTTTGGTTTCTGTTTTTACAGATTTGAACAAGCCACATATAAATCTGGCTTGGTCAGTGAACAATCAGCTTTCAAGAACTTTTAGTTTAAAGCAACACTTCATGAAACGTGATTTGGGATTGAGATGCTCTATAAACTTGGTGTTGTTTGGCTTGAAAAAAAGATAATTTGGCGTTTTAATCATACAATTTGATTAAAACGCCAAATTATCTTCTATTTCATAGATTCATAAGCAACTTATGTGATATTTTCCTGAAGTAAATAACATAGTTTGCTCTTTCCGCTTTGTGATATTAGTCAAAGTGGAAGGCTGATGTATAACTGTATAACTGAGATATTTGCTTTTGTTCCAGGATTATCAGATTCAGATAATCTTAACTGTTATTTTGGTATTTGAGGTTCTGATTGTTCATCAACATCTAATCTTTCAGATACCTGTTGAAGAGGGTCAACTTAATCTGAATTTCCAAATAATTCCAGGTATGATGATATTATGTTGGTTAGTGTTGTATTTGGGATTCTTTTGTCTACTAAATCTTTCCACACTCCTTATTCACTGCAGGGCTAATTGAAGACCATGGGTCTTTTGCTTGGATATTATGCATCCTTGTATTATTGATGATGTCAAATTTGCTGCTAACATTTTTCTCGATTACTTTGCTCTTGCATTTTAATTGTTGAAGCTTTAAAAACCTTTTCTACATTAATCACTGTTGGTATACAAATTTAAGAACATGGGACTTTTGCGGGATATTACGCCTCCTTGTAGTAACTTTTGTAATATCACACTTTCCCAATTACTGTTCTACTCCCTTTCTTAGCTGGTGCTTTTCTTTTGCTTTTTAAATGGAGGAATTTACTTCAAGGATGCATAATAACCAATCATGATAAAATTGTGAAGGTGGATATTGCATATTAGGGATATAGAATTTGCTGCTAGCCTTTTTAATGTTGCACTTTCCTGATTACTTTTCTTTTCTTTTTTGATTGTGTTGTATTCAGGTCTGTTGACAAGACACAAATGAATGAACAATCATCAAGAAGTCATTTTGTGTTTACACTACGAATTTCTGGTGTCAATGAGGTAGAGCTCTGCCTTAGTTGTGTCTCAGTTTACTTGGCATTTGCTTTTCTAATACTCATATTTCGGATTTTTTTTTAGAACACCGAACAACAAGTTCAGGGTGTCTTAAATCTCATAGATCTTGCCAGAAGTGAACGACTCTCCAAGAGTGGGGCAACTGGGGAAAGATTGAAGGAGACCCAGGCAATCAACAAAAGCTTGTCTTGCTTGGCTGATTTAACTTCATTGTGTGGAAATCTTCTTGCTGCTGACATTTATGCAAGTAAGATTTGTGTCGTGCATGCAATATCATTTCTTTATTGATGGAAACTATATTTGCAGGTAAGACACCGTTTAAGAAAAGATCATGGTATTGAAGGTGGAATTCCAGTAGTTTTTTCATTAGAGCAACCAAAGGTGAAGTTACTTCCATTCAAGGGCCCAAGTGGAGAAGAGGAAAATCCTTCAGATTATCAAGTAAGAACCTTGATTGGCTTAAACTGATTAATTATGATTTTCTTTTATTCCTTTCTATGTTCTGTTATTCCAATTGAAAAGCTTATACAGGACGATAATGTTCTCGAATTGTACTAAAATATTACTGTGGAAGGACCAATTAGTGCTCACAATATTTTATGGCATCACTTCTAGACCTTTTCATAATGGTCTATTTGTGCCACTTTGTAGAGATATTCGTTTCATTTCTATTTCATGTGAGCTATGCCATTATATAGGCTTAATTGACTGGGATGCAATGCTTTCTTTTTCCAGAATTGGGGCTTCAGAACTATATTGAGCATGTTTGGTATGATATTGTTATTTACCTTGATGATGGTGATCTCTTACTTACCAGGTGTGTGAATATAAGCTGGGATTCTGTCACTTTGAAGATTGAAATTGGATTCGATAATCTATCGTTTACTCTTTGGGAAGGTAATTAAGTGTAAAGTCGAGTGGCAAAGTATCTGTGTTAATATGTGACCTTGAAGCTCAATCACCATCATAATGGTAGCAAGCTATAGAATTATGTGTTCTTGCACCATTTTTTTGTTGCTCTAAAATGTATGAATTCCTGATCTGGGTTGTTTCAATTTCTCAGGAAGTGGATCACTAGACATGATAAAAGATATGGGTAACCAAAATGCAGCAACAATAACAAGTATGATTCCTCTAATATTTTATTGTAAACATTTTCTTCTGTACTTGTTTGTTGTCTTAGGTGTATCCTATTTGTGGATTGTGATGAAATCTGAGAGTTTGCCTGTAATTTTGTTTCGTTTATCATTGTTGATTATCGATTTCTGGTGATATATAGCAGTTTGAAATGAGCATTCTGATCTGGTGTATCCTTTATATTGAGAAGAGAAGGAAAATAAATGCTTCCAAGGACCACATGTATCTACTGTAAACTGTTGTGTTGGCAGTATCTGCTGTGGAGCAACTTCAGGTAATGGCTTCAAAGAGGCAACACAAAGTGACAGCTACTCAGTTGGAGGTATAATGTTTTTAAGTTATAACAGACATGAATAGAGGACCTTGTGTTTTTTGACTTATATTCAGTGGTTTCCAGAATTCATGACGCAACATTTTCTGAATGGTGTGTGTTGTAGTCAGTGAACCAATTGTCTAGCCACTTTGAAGCCTACACCATACATGTAACAGAATTAAGAGGGAAGTTTATATATATCAGGAAAATCCTCAAGTCTCATGTTTTCTATGACTTTTCAAGGTAAAATTTCACCACAACGTGTCAACACATTCACTTGATCAGGTCGTAGAGCACCACCTTGTAGGACGACGTGAAGTAAGGGAGGACGCGCTGCCAGGCAGACTGGTCTGTGCCGAAGCTTTGGGCGAACACTAGGTAGCGGTCGCCGGAGCCCACTACACAAATGTTCAATGGGTCGAGCAAGTTTGTTGGGAATACAATTCAAACATAAAAGGTTTGATCAAATTTCAGTTAGTTGAGAATATGAGAAATTGATCATACTAATTATCTTTGAAACATATATGTTCTATATATGTCCTTAATTTCAAATAATTATTATATTTGGGCAAAGAATATATAAATATGATCTCCTTTTAAAGGGTCACTGCCAACATCTTGATTATTGGTGAGTTGCATTTCTTTGTTGCTTGTAGAGATTGATAATGCTATGAGATGCCAACTTTAAGCAAAACAATTCCCTGTAGACATTGATAATGTTATGAGATGCCAACTCGCAACTGTTTGAATAAAAAAGTTTAGATATTTATTCATAGCCCTTCTTCCCTTCTCCCAAGAAAATTTAGAAAGTGCAATCATCCTTGAATTCAAATATTGAAAATAATCAACTCAATTCAAATATTTAAAATATTCCACATCTAAGGAGTATCATTTACATGCAAACATAGAAGTAAAAGCGCGTATTACAAATAATATATGTCTAACATAAAACAACGAATCATTTCATTGCATATCACATAATATATGTCTAACATTAAACAACGATCCATATATTACAAACTCGTGACACTACTTATACACAAATGGCCCGTGCTTCGATATCTAGTATAATGAAGTCTTGGATTTTTGGCTCATTGAATGCAGCTACTTGATAGTTTGGTTGTTATATTTCTAAGGAAAAATGACTCTAAATAATACCAACTATTAACCTTGAACAAAAAATAATATGAATTTTAAAAATTATAAAAATATACCCAAACTATGTCAATATTAACAAAAAATTGTATGGACATATTTTCTGGCGGGTTTGCTGATGTGGAGTCAGAAAAATGAGTTTTTATATTTTTGTTTAGCACATCAAATTACAGCTCATTTATATAATAAAAAAATAAAAGATAAATACACAAACCAATATCAGTAATTCGCATCTTACAGCAATACGAATAAAAGAAAAACAATCATATTTTTTGACAGATCACTTTTTAAACAACCCAGTCATTATTATACAAATGAAGTGTAAATTGATGTGTAAATCTTTTTGACAAATTACATTTTCGGCTCCATATCAGCATACCCATTAGAAAATTCACCGGAAAAATATGCTCATACCATTTTTATTTTATATTATCATAGTTTAGGTACGTTTTTATAATTTTTAAAGTTCGTATTATTTTTGATTCAAAGGTAATAGTTGGTATTATTTAGAGTCATTTTTCCTATTTCTAATAAACGGTCAATCTAACACGTACCCTAACTCCTTAAATCATACGCTAAAAATCCTTCCTAAGAAACTATTATCCTAAAATAACACTTAAATTCTTTTGTAAATTCTTTCTAAGAAACTATTATCCTAAAATAACACTTAAATTCTTTCTAAGAAACATATTTCTAAAGACCACACTTTATTGACAAAAATATTATTTCCATTTTAAAAACTCATTCGCATTATGTTATTTTGACTTAGGTTTTTTCTACTGGGTGCCCATAGGCAAACTATAATAACTTCATTTTTAGCAATAAAATTCTATATTTAGGAATAATTTTTTTAACCATTAGTTTAATTTTTTTGGCTAAGGATTTATCCATTATCTTTTAGAAAATATTTTAAAGATAATTTTTTATTTTAACTTGTTAGCACTAGAAAAACCGTTTAACTTATGTTCCGAAAATGCTTAAATTCTTTTAAAAAGGATTAAAAACCCTAATATAATATAATTTAACAATTTTTTTTTTTAACGAGGTGTCTAACGTATGCCCTTAAAAATGGTTTAAAGCAAAATTTAGCAAATGTTTTTAAGATTAAGTAGAAAGGGCAGATGTAGCTCTGCAACCAGAATGAAACCAAAGCAGCCCACAAAGAGAATCCAGCTCAGATTAAGCAATTAACCCAACATTCATCCCAATTCCAAACTGGAATTTACGTTTTTTGTAGGAGGTAAAAAAAAAAAAAAAAACTTGTCAATCATGGCGCTTTGTTGCCGGCGTCAACGGCTTATTTGAGACCGACGTATATAAGAAATCAGAATTTCACCTTCATAAAATTTTGACTCAGAAATTTATACAACCCCTCGTCAAATTCCACGCTACCTCACGAAATACACCCAGATTTACAACACATACATTCCTCTCTGTTTCCCTTCATGTTCAAGCGAAATCAAATCTCTAACCTACTACAAAGCTACTGATCCACGGATCCACCCTTCACGCTGCCCTCTCCGCGCAGTTCATTCTTATTTCGGGCGAGAAAGTTGTGACCTTTGCGTTGAGCTGAATCTGGATTGTAAGGATTTCCTGCGATTTCTTGTTTTTCTTGTGAGGGGGCTGATTTGATTCGAAATTCGACGGTTTTATGCGTTTGAGATTCGGGATTCTGTTGAGAAGAAATTTCACGGGTTTCAAATCTGATGTGTGGATTGGGATTTTGGCATGTTGATCGGTATTTGATTCGTACTATCTGATGCGTTGGATTTGAAATCCGAAAGGATTTTGCTATCCTCTTTGGCTTTTCTCGGTTGCATCTGACTGAAATGGGTAGAAGAGCGGCTTTCGCAACAATTCTGTTGTTTCTCATTGTGGCTGATGTTTCCAACGCCACTCCCTTCATGTGGAATTTCAGAAAATTGGTATCTTCGGCGCCAAAAGAGAAACCCTATGGAACAGTAAAGCTCCTCAATGTTTGATTCATTGTGCTTAATTGGAGGTTTTGGGGGGAAATTTTGTATTAATGCTTGAATTTGATTTTCAGATTTCTCCAAATCCAAGCCCAGCTCCTGTTTCTGGTGATGACAGTTCCAAGGATAAGCTTTTGAATAAAATGCCTCCACCCGCGCCTGCGAAAAATGGCAAGGAAGGAGAGAAAAAGAAAGACGAAACAAAGGCAAATGAGCCCTCAGGGAGCAATGATACATGTGATTTGGAAAAACAGCATTGCAAGGACACCTGGGCAATGGTTGCCTGTGTCCATGCTGTTGATAAGGGTAATCTCCTGCTGCTAATCTTGACATCTTTTAATCACTATGTTGGTAAATTGGTTTGCTGGATTGAATGCCCTTGTATAGTTTAAAGTGAGAATGTGAAAATTGAAGTATTTTGGTAACATGCTCCTTGTTCTTTTAATCATGATGCTAAGATAGTTTTTCCTTCAAGTTATCACTTATAAAGGGACCTAATTTTTCGTGATTGGCTATTGCTTTCTAACATTAGGTATTATGTCACGAAAACTACATGTCAAAAATGATTGTTTCCAACTGACGACTGTGCCTGCTATGATTTTAATATTTACACTAGGTGCAGGTCTTGCAGCTGAATGATTTTCTTGAGATGTGTTGAACTGATGGTTGTAGTTAAGAGAAAGGAAAAAAGAAGTTTTTTTGCGCCCTCAGAATTCTTATGAATGATGAGGAACATTGAGGAAGTTGTGGAGAACTATACTCTGTAGTCTTTAGAAGTTAGATGATGAATATGTCATGTGATTTGTAATCCTGTATCATTGTCTAGTAATGTTAGGATGTATGTGCTGTAGGATTAACATGTGCATGACTGCAGGGATAAGATAATATGTTAGACCACCAAATAATAAACAAAAGCATGGTTACTTGATAAAATTTGAATGGTTTTTAATAAAAAAAATATTAGTGGCTCACGATCAAGACTTAGCTTCTGATTTTTTTTTTTTTTTACATTGTATGGAATGCTTGATATTATAGGCCATCAATCTAGTGATGACAGATACATTGACATTCTAGTTGGATATACCAAAAAGCATTGCTAACAAGATGCTGAATGCCTTTTACCTATAGTATCAATACTGGTATCATCTTATTCTTGTTTGATTAGCCTGAATTCCCATATCGGTGGACCTTAAGAGTGTGGAAATAATTTCCAACCCAAGAGTTCACTATGACATAATTTATTACAATTTGAGTGGACAAGGTAGCCTATATTTCCTATGTAGATCCTCAGTGATGAGATCAGGCATGGGTTGATCACTATTCTTTTGCTCATTTTCATGAATGATCTGCTTACTATACGATGTAGGTTGATTCTTTGATTTGTATTAATGTGTCTACAACTGACAATGATGTCATTGTCAATGTCTTTTGTCATGGAGCAGTTAAAAAAGTTATGGTAATTCTTATCCAAAATGACAGAGAAAGCAATCTGAAAGTGAATATCCGAACTTCGTCTCTAAAGGAGCTGAAGGATGACATAGAAGTACCTGGACACCATTCGCAAAAGGTAAGTTTTAAAGCTAATTGTTTTGATTTTCACAAAGTGCAAAAGTGTGTTTATTATCTTTGGTAATAAAAGTTCCAGATGCTAGTAAAATGGTGGTCAGATGTCAGCATAAATAAAATGGTTTTCCTTTTAGGGTAGCGGATTCTTAAAAAAGAGTTCTTCACCGCATAGTTTAGAAAAAACGGAAATAATATATGGTGACGTGGGTTACATATGATCAAATTAATAATCAAGAGTCAGCATGTACTTCTGGCACGCGACATACGTTTAACTTGACTGCTGGTTTGTAATCTCATATGCCTGTTTTATGCAGACCAATATTTCACTTAGTGACGCCGGCTCTCTAATTGTTCTGAATGCTGGAAGTGGGGATTGCAACCTACAAATAGGTGCTCCTGCATCCAAACGAGACTTCTCTGAGTGGATTCCTTCTTACACCGAGTTGATGACTCCAATCTACGGTGCTTATTTACTCGTACTTGTTACCGTGGTTGCACTTTCTGTGTTTGCTTGCTGCAAGTTCAGGAAAAGGAGGCAAGATGAGATCCCATACCAGGAGCTTGAAATGGGCGAAACACAGGTGGCAACATCTGTTCACGTGGAGGCAGCAGATGGGTGGGACCAGGGATGGGACGATGACTGGGATGATGACAAGGCGGCAAAATCACCTAGGGCCCACCACCCTGGAAGCGTGTCTGCAAACGGGCGTACAAAGTCTCCTAACACAGGTGACTGGGAAGAATGGGATGATTAGAGTTTTGGGAAAACTTCAAGGATTTGGTGAAAGTAAAATTCTTTGCAAGGATAATTACTGAGGGCAAGAGCAAGGTAGATAATGGAAGGTAAAGGTAAAAAGTTACATGTTATACTGATGTCTTTACAGGCACACACAACACAACACAACACACTTGTTATTAACTGTTTTTGGAGGATTTAGCTTTGTGGGCATAAGCCAAATGAAGTGTTTTGAGTAGGTGGGATTCTCTGTCCATGATGTATTATTACATTTGATGTTCTTATTTCCATGTCGGTTGCTTGAGGTTACCCACAAGAATGGCGATTCTGCATAGCTCAGGGAGAACCACCGTGTTGTTCTCATTGTTGGATCATACAAATTGTTTGATGAATTGGGAACCTCTTTTTTAGTTTTTACAGGTCTGATGTACTTGAGAATTCTCATCATATGTGCTTTGTTTGGTTCAGGCTTCAATTTTGGAAAAATTAATGGCCCTGCAGATTTGTGTATGGTACTAGTTGAGACATGAATGTTGTTGTTGTAATTAATAGCCCCGTGGAACCTTAACAAGCTAATCATGATATTTTGTGTCAAATATGGACTTGCCATACATTGACCCGCATTCCAAAGTAAAGCCACATAAGAGTAGTGGTTGGCATAGAACCTTACGGAGAAATTGGGAGGGGTGTATCACTTTGTGTATCAACATTACTCCGATTTTCAGGGACGGGTAGGGACAAGCAGGCCCCCACTGCAAAAAAATAAAATAAAATAAATTTGCTTCCTATCTGAGGCTATATTCATCGCATTCTTTTTTCCTATTCAATGTAATGTTATATTCAATTGAATTCATTGTGTGTGTGTGATATGAATATGATGCTGAGATTATAAAGTATACCTATAAGTTTTTGTTTTCTCTACATACTAAATGAATTAGATTGGGTGCTTAGAGAAACATCTTATGTTGAAAGTGGACTAATTCAACAATCAGAGTACTAGATGATATCATTTTCAATCTTTATTTTTTCAATAAGGGGTAAATTGAATAGATATAGGATATAACATACAAAGTTTATGTTCACCAAATATAAAACAGATCCAACCATACCATCTAATTCGACAAGATAAAAGAGAGCACTCCTAAGTAATGTTTAGTTGCCTAAACATTGATTATGCAACTAATCTCAGCTTATCATTCTTTTTCCCATGGAAATGAAGAGAATTTTTATTATGCATCTGTTACGTTCACTCAATCTCGCTTAATTCTTGCTTTGTTGATTTTTCTACACCTCCTCCTTGCATTGTTGAATCATTGTTTTGTAATCTTGTATCCTTCATGAAAAACTCTCTTAATTTGTTCTTAATAATTATTACATCGGGCTAGTCCCGTCATATTAATTGATTCAAAAAAAAATTAAGATTATAATTAAAAAAATGTTTTTTGGTTATGCAGGATTTGTGCCCCACTAGGCGAAAATCCTGCGTCCGCCCCTGTCGATCTGGACGTAGAGCAGCCTTGTCCGATCGAACCGGGCAATCAATACAAAATAAACAAGCTAAGCATGACCGTATAGGAGTAATAAATAATAAGTATTATTTTAGTATCCTATTTTTATTAAAAAAAAATATTTGTCATTTTTGAAACTTATGTAAAGATTTATTGATGAATTTTAGAGTCTTAACAAGCTAAACTTTCTATTTTTTTATTACTTAAAAATAAAGTGAATAATTATTAAATTGTAAAATGTTTAAAAAAATTCTATGTTATAGCACAATTATTATATTTATTAATAGTTGTGTCAAAAACCGAAATAACAAGTATTTATAAATTGATAGAGTATATTTTTTTCATTATTTAACATTTTTTTGAAAAGTACAATATTTTATATAACTTTTTCAAAAAAATCAATGGAAATTTTGTCCAAGATAGTTTCTTATGTTGTGAGATTTTAAACAAACTGAAGAAAAACTTCGTTCAATTCATGGATGGATTATACATGAAATTACATATACTTTTATAGCCAAATCCTTGGCTTATTGGACAAAGGTTGGGGTCATCCAGCCGTATACATCTTCTGTCTCTTAAGGGCCATAAGGGTCGTAATTACAAAAGGGGTCGTATAGGCCAAATGTACAGTAAAATGTGAATAATTCACCTTAATCTTTCATCCTATAACACTCCCCCTTGAATATTCACATTTTCTCAAGGTTATGGCTGCCTCGTCAAAAACCTGGCTAGAAAAAACCCAGTGGAATAAAAATCAAAGCACAGGGAAAAAGAGTACATCTTTCTTTAGACGCTTGGTATTACTGCCTCATTAAAAACCTTGTCAGGAAAAACCCAGTGGGATAAAAACCCGATCGAAGAGAAAAAGAGTGCATTGTTTGTAATCCCCCCCCTGAGATTAGCGTACTTCTCGAAATCTGCGCATTCCGATCGTAAACACAAGTTCTTCAAACTTTTTGGGATGTAATGACTTTGTGAACAAATCAGCAGGATTGTCACATGATCGGACTTGTTGGACATCAATCTTGCCTTCTTTCTCTAGATGATGGGTTGAGAATAGTTTTGGTGAAATGTGCTTGGTACGATCACCCTTGATATAACCCTCCTTTATTTGTGTGATGCATGTTGAGTTGTCTTCATATACCTTGGTTGGATTATCAATGATTGTCTTAAGTTTGCATTCTTTTTGTATATATCCAATCATTGACCTCAACCCGACACATTCTCTTCCAACTTCATAAAGAGCAATGAGTTCTGCGTGATTTGAGGATGTAGCCGTAAGTGTTTGCTTCATTGACTTCCAAGAGATCGTTGTGTCCCCATACGTGTATACATAGCCATTTTGAGATTTTGCTTTGTGGGGATCTGATAAATATCCAACATCTGCATATCCAACAAGAGTAGTATTTGCATTTTTACGATAATGCAATCCAAGGTCAAGAGTACCTCGTAAGTATCGGAACACGTGTTTAATTCCATTTTAGTGTCGCCTTGTTAGTTGTGAACTGTATCTTGATAACAACAATTTCTTTTCTATTCCACTGTATTCCTGTGGAAACATAATTGATCGAGATTTCATAATTGTCAACATTCTTATCATTATCTAGAATGGTTTCCACATGACCTTCCAAATTCTTTGGGTTATCTTTGTCATGTTCATTTTTGTCTCGTTTTCCCCTGAATGAGCAATTGGTGCAGAATCTATTGTGTTATTCTGCCGCCTAGTCTTTCTTGGTTTTAGGTCTTTAGAACCAAGTGGTCTACCACGTTTGCAGCGTACTGTAAATTCATCTGTAGGAGACTTGCCTAATTGCCCTGTGGGAATTTCTATTCTTTCAGGGGCATTTACAGTAGGCACATGTGATTTTGTCACTTTCTTTGTGTCTGTAAATGAATCAAGCAATTGATTTTCTATACTCTGCAAATGTATAATTTTATGTATTTCTTGTTCACACATTTTTTTTCGTGGATCAAGATGGGATAGTAATGGAGCATTCCACGTAATTTCTTTATCTCTTTCTCTACCAAGATTTGGAAATTCATTTTCATTAAAATGACAATCATCAAATCTTGCCGTAAATAGGTCGCCTATTGTTGGTTCAAGGTACTTAATAATCGATCGAGATTCAAAACCAACATAAATTCCCAATCTCCGTTGTGGACCCATTTTTGTGCGTTGTGGTGGAGCAATAAGAACATAAACCGTACATCCAAACACCCTTAAGTTAGATATATCTGGTTTTTTACCAGTCACTAATTGTAATGGGGAATATTTATGATATGCAGTTGGCCTTAGTCGAACTAAAGTAGCTGCATGTAATATCGCATGTCCCCAAACAGATGAAGGCAGTTTGGACTTCATTAACAATGGTCTGGCTATTAGCTGTAATCGCTTAATTAGAGATTCAACAAGACCATTTTGTGTGTGAACATGAGCCACTGGATGTTGAACTATAATCCCAATTGACATACAATAATCATTGAATGCTTGAGATGTAAATTCTCCTGCATTATCAAGCCGAATTCTTTTAATTGTGTAATCCGGAAATTGAGCTCGCAGTCTGATTATTTGGTCCAGGAGTTTAGCAAAAGATGTATTTCTTATTGATAAGAGGCTTACATGTGACCATCGTTTTGATGCATCAATCAACACCATAAAGTATCGAAATGGTCCACATGGTAAAACTATCGGTCCACAAATATCACCTTGTATTCGTTCTAAGAACGTTGGGTTCTCATTTCCAATTTTATTCTTAGAAGGTTTGGTGATTAATTTACCAAGTGAATAACTGCTACAATTGAAATCATTTATTTTGAAGATTTTCACATTCTTTAGTGAATGTCCAATTGAGCTTTCAATTATTTTATGCATCATCCCATTTCCTGGATGACCTAATCGGTCATGCCATAATGTAAACATCTTTTTGTCATTTGATTTCTTATCATATGTTACATTTGTTTCTATCGGACTTATATATGTACGATAAAGTCCAGTAAAATGGACTGGCAATTTTTCTAGGACATGTTTCTTGCCATATACTTCTTTTGTGATGCACAAATACTCTTTATCATTTTCATTCACAGTTTTTATATGAAACCCATTTTGACGCAGATCTTTGAAACTCAATAAGTTTTCTTCGAGACTTACTCGAATATAACGCGTCATTTATTAATAACTTTGTTCCTTTAGGGAGCAAAACACAAGCTCTTCCAGAGCCTTCAATAAGTTTCGTCACACCTGAAATTGTATTGACATTTGCTTCAAGTAATGTCAATTGCGTAAAGTATTCTTTATTTCTTAAGATGGTGTGCGTAGTGGCGCTGTCCACTAGACATTGATCCTTGCCACTTGATACATCTTTAGTTATATCCATATCTTCAAAATAAAGAAAATATGATTACAAATTTAACGACAAATTTATTTATGACACAACAAGGTAGCTAGATGATACATGTCTGATGATAAGGAAAAACAACACACTGCAATATCTTACAATATATTACATTAAAAGATAACTACTAGTATTTAGTTGATATTCTCATTGATCCCAAATTCATCATCTATGATGAAGTCAGAGACGTCCAAGTTGGGTATAGGGGAGTTATCGTCGACAAAATGAGTCTCCACGTTCTTCCTCTTATTCTTTTGGGAATCCTGGTACAAATCAACCAAGTGTTTGGTTGTGCGACATACCTTTGCCCAGTGACCTGCCACGCCACATCTGTAGCATATAGATTTGGATTTTTGGGAAGGCCTTGTAGGACCATTATGGACCATTTGGTTCTCATTCCCCCTAGAAGAAGATGTTACAGGAGCATGTTGTCTTTGGTAATTACCCGTACCTCTACCACGTCCACGACCACGGCCTCTGCCACGGCCACGGCCTCAACCACATCCACGACCACTGTCGTGTCTGTGATTAGCTTGATGCCCGTTACCATCTTTTTGGGCAGCATAAGTGATGCGATCCCGGTCACGACATTCCTTGGCACTCCTTGTGCCATTTGAGTTATTTTGGTATTGTGACCCTCACATGCCAATTTTGAGACATTCTGAGACACTTTCTATTTTTAGTATTTTTCGTATTTAGCAGTTTCCCTTCTTAGCAGTTTCCATTCTTAGAATGTTTCTAAGTTTGGAAAGTTATCGTTTTTAGTATTTACTATATTGGATGTTGCCGTTTTTGGCAAGTTTCTATTTTCGGATGTCGGGCCTTTCTTGTGCCAAGAGGGCCGATCCACTTATGCTTTTAGGCCCATCGGACAAGAACCTTGTTTTGGCTGCTATATAAGCCACTCTATACCTAATTAATGAATACGTTGAATTGAGAGTTAAAGCCTAGCGCTACCGAGCTAAGCTCCCGCTCCTAGGCCTAGCTCCTTCAACCGAGCCATCACTGAGCCGCCATAGCCGGTCACCCTAACCCACGAACAAACCCACCGAACCCAACACCACTGTCTACGAACCCCTCGTCACCAACTTGGCTCTCGACCCTAGCCGAGATCCCTTTGATCGAACACTTCGCGATTCGCTATTGCGGCCACTGTCACGAAACCCGCGATCGGACCCGCGATCGCAGTATTTCCCGCGACTACCCCGCGACTGTGATTTTCCCCGAGAGAGCCCCAATCCTTCCGCGACGACCCGATCTTCAGCGAGCAAGAGAGATTCGTCCGCCTTTCTACCTAGATCCGCTCTGACTCGCGTTTTGGGAGCCCAGAACGCATCAACAAGTATCAGATTTCAGGGGTACAAGGTTGGTCATTTCTTACTCGCTTTGTTCTCACGTTAAAATTTCAGTCTTTTTCTTGCTTCCTCCTTTCGTTTGTGTGGCTTGTCGCCATTGTTATTGCTTCCTTTTGTTTCAGTTTGTGTTGTTGTTGGTTGTCGCCAACGATCCCCTACCCTAGGTTGAATTTTTGGCTTTCCTAAGCCCTTGTTCAAGACCGAGAGATAAAAAAAAAGAGAGATATCCGTGAGAAACCCTAATCCTAGTCGTGGACTTTGCTTGCCCTCAATTATATTAATTTTGCATATTTGGTTTGCTAGAGTTCATGATTATTGTTGGAATTTTTCTCCGTTGTTATCTCCTAGTTTTCATACAATCATTACTTCTTTCTAGTCTCTGCAATTGCTATTCGTCTACAATCAAAGCTTGTGTCAATTTAAAAAAAAAGGCATTCGTTTTATACAAAAAAAAAATAAAAAAAATCAGCCACCGAATTAGAAAAAGAAAATCCTCAGGCGATCTCGGCGAAGCCGATCCACTATTGATAGAGGTCCATTAAGCCTACCTCCCCATATTCTTTCTCTGTGGATTCTAGGATTTGCATGCTAGATTACTTCTTACGTAGTCACTGATTTTTGGCTTCTGAATTGTGAGGTTAGTGTGGTTTTTGTGTTGGTTTAGTCCACGCTGAGTCAGCCTAGCCACTCCGCCCTCACGGCTTTACCCAGATTAGTGACCTACGTGAGACATTGTGGGTTTGATTTGATCTATTTTGTCCTTTGTTTTTGTTACCTTTTGTGTGTTTCTGCTCTTTCTGCGTGTTTTCCATGGTGTCTTTAGGGACAGACTCGGACGAAGTTCTCGCAGCTCGCCAAGCCGCTGACGATGCTCATGCCCGAGAGATGGCGGAAATGCGTTCACAGCTCGAAGAGGTCTAGAGGAAACTTGTCTCCTACAAAGCAGCCATTGCTGCCGCTGCCGCGACCGTGGCCACAGTTCCCGCGACCGCGGGCCACACCGCGAACGCGGCTAAGACAGCCGCGACCGCGGTTCCTTCTGTTCCAGCCGATACCGCTACGGTTGATCCTCTGTTGTCCCCCACGATCACTACCGACACCACGTGACGCCTAGACAAAGGAAAGGGTCCGATGCCCTCTAGTTCACAGCTCCAGCCGGGTCTTCGCCGCCTGGACTACATCATTGAGTCCCAGCAGGAGGACCATGGCTTCAACAGATACCGACCCCTGCACTCGCCAGCGGACAATTTCGCCTACGACTCCGTCGAGCACGAGTCCCCCGCCATAGACTTGGGCCTATACCCTTACGTCGACGCCACTGACCGACATCGGTGTTTTGAGACCATGCAGCGAGACGAGGCACGCCAGGATGCCATTGAGCGCCGATGAGACACAGCTCGCGGCCACACCAGCGGCCATGCACCACCAACGGCGTCGACGCGCCCTACGACCAGCCGTGATCCTGACACTGTTCCCCGTTCTGCACCGCGACCCAAGTATGTGACTCCTATTGATTTTACTGAATATGATGAGGAGGGTTTTGAAGTTACAGGTGTCCCCAATCCGGGAAACTTTCATCCACCTTTGGGCGACCCAGTTGAGAGCCATCTCTACCTGCAGGATTACATCCCGCCGTGGATCCCGACGCCACCACGTCGACTCGTGCGTCAGCTCGCAACTCTACAGCAGCCCTGCGCCGACGATCATGACCGCCGTCGCCACCGTCACCCTCGCCCCGTCCAGGATGACTTTGATGATTATGATGACGAGCTGGACGAGCCTTACACTGAGCCGGATCTTGCAGCTCGACGTTTCCTTGACCTCCGACACGCGCCCAACCCCTATGCCAGTCGTCGCGAGATCAAGGTAACTATAGAGCATTTTCATGATGATTATGATCCTGCTGTGTTTTTAGATTGGTTGCAGGCTACAGAGCACGCACTGCGACACTGTCAGTATGAGGAGTACGAGAAGGTAGATGTTGCCACTCTGCAGTTTAGTGGCGCAACCCGATGTTGGTGGCATCGTTTCTGTACTGATAGGGAACGACGAGGCCTTGAGCCTATTGATCAGTGGCACCAGCTGAAGTTCATCATGCGCCACAATTATGTTCCAGATGACTTCCAGAACCACATGCAGATGGAGATTGCACTCGCTCGCCAAGGCACCCAGACGCCACTCGAGTTTTTCGCCAAACTCGAGGATCTGTATTACAAGGCGGGTATGAGCATCGCCCCTGCTACTATGCAGACCAGGTTTTTGAGTGGGTTGAATCCCAACATACGAGACCAGTTGGAGATCTTACCTATATGGGACCTAAACCAGCTCACTCATACAGCGATGATGATCCACCAGCAGCATCAACGCCGGTGACAGACCCCCTAGCCCCAGACTCAGTCTCGCAGGTATGACACTAACTCTGTACCTTCCATTTCTACTGATGTGTCCTCTCTAGTGTAGCCCAGACAGACTCAGCCCCCGACCCGTGGACATGAGGCATCACGCACCAGCGCAGCCCCTGCCCCGATTCGGGAGGCCCAATGCAACAATGAGAGGACGAGAGACCGGGCCTGCTTTCGTTGTGGCGGTCGTGGACACATCCAGCGCGACTGCCCCAACCCGAAGAAGATTCTTTTCACCCATGTCGCAGGTTATGAGTCCTTTGATGATGAGCCAGACGAGGAGATAGCTCCTGCGCACCAGGACTACAGCAGGACTACCCTCCTCATGACGATGGGTACAATTGTGTGCCCTATGATTTATCTGCAGGTACCCTCTTGAGCCTTTTCACGCAGCGTGCACTTAGTGTGCCGGAGGTGCCCTTGTTGGACCAGAGAGAGACCCTCTTCCATACCAGATGTCTAGTTCAGCATGCCTCCCTCAGCATCATAATAGATAGTGGGTCGTGCTGCACCATTGAGTGAGAAGGTTATCCAACACCTTCAATTACCGACGCAGCCACACCCTCAACCCTATGGTCTTCAATGGCTTTCTGAAGGTAAGGGTGATGCGGTACACAGGCAATGCCGCATCCCTTTTCAAATTGGTCAATACCATGATATTATTTTATGTGATGTTGTGTCTATGGATGTTACTCATCTTTTACTTAGTAGACCTTGGCAGTATGACAGGAAGACAGTCCATGACGGGTTCCTCAACACTTACGTCTTTATGCTTGGCGGTAGGCGAGTCACTCTTCTCCCTATGACGCCTCAGGAGATCTTACATGACCACGTGGAGAGGAACCGCACAAAGGCCATAGAAAAGCAGCATATCGTTCTTGTCGAAACCGCGACCGCGACTGCGGCCCACAAAACCGCGACCGCAGCCCTTCAACTGTCAGCTTCCGCTCCTGTGACAGCACCGCAAACGCGCCCGCAACCCCTTGATCCCGATGCCCGCACCCAATTGCCAACACTCTAGGGCCGAGTCGAACATCGCTCTTTGCTGACTCACTCACGGGCGTTTACTCCATATTTTCAGGGATGTTCTCCTATTGCTCCTTCTGCGTGTCTTTCTTTATTGGAGGATCCCTGTGACTTACCCCCTTTTGTGCCTCCTCTCTTGCAGGTGTTTGATGTTGTACCTCCCGATGAGCTCCCACTAGCTCCCAGCGTTGCACAAGCGCTAGATCTGCCCCCAGATTCGTCTAAGCTACGACGCAAGGAGGACCGTGTTGGCCTTGAGAGGAGCACTACACCACTGGAAAGGAACACGAGGACAACCACGCATCAGCTGGACATGCACCGGCGTCGCTTCATTTTCGAGCCCGAAGGCTTGCGGCCTAACGAACCCCCGAACGACGACATTGGCGAAACATGGACGTTTCTCAGCCAAGGGGGGGAGAGTGATGCGATCCCGGTCACGACATTCCTCGGCACTCCTCATGCGATTTGAGTTATTTTGGTATTGTGACCTTCACATGCCAATTTCGAGACATTCTGAGACACTTTCTATTTTTAGTATTTTTAGTATTTAGCACTTTCCCTTCTTAGCAATTTTCATTCTTAGAATGTTTCTAAGTTTGGAAAGTTATCGTTTTTAGTATTTACTATATTTGGATGTTGCCGTTTTTGGCAAGTTTCTATTTTCGGATGTCGGGCCTCTCTTGTGCCAAGAGGGCCGATCCACTTATGCTTTTAGGCCCATCGGGCAAGAACCTTGTTTTGGCTGCTATATAAGCCACTCTATACCTATTTAATGAATACGTTGAATTGAGAGTTAAAGCCTAGCGCTGCCGTTGAGCCAAGCTCCCGCCCCTATGCCTAGCTCCTTCAACCGAACCATCACCAATCCGCCATAGCCGGCCACCCTAACCCACGAACAAACCCACCGAACCCAACACCACTGTCGATGAACCCCCCCGTCACCAACTTGGCTCTCGGCCCTAGCCGAGATCCCCTCGATCGAACCACTTCGCGATTCGCTATCGCGACCACTGTCGCGAAACCCGCGATCAGACCCGCGATCACCCCGCGATCGCGGTATTTCCCGCGACTACCCCGCGACCGCGGTTTTCCCCGAGAGAGCTCTAATCCTTCCGCGATGACCCGATCTTCAACGATCAAGAGAGATTCGTCCGCCTTTCTACCTAGATCCGCTCTGACTTGCGTTTTGGGAGCCCGGAACGCATCAATAAGGACATGGAAACACTCATGTGTTGCATTTGTTTCATGGTACGGTGCAACACCTGTTGGCCTCATGTTGTGGTTCTTCATGAGGACTTCATTGTTCTGCTCAACCACTAGTAATACTGATATTAGATCAGAATACTTTTTAAAGTTTCTTTCCCTGTAATGTTGTTGTAACAATACGTTGGAAGCATGCATGGTCAAATAATTTTTATCCAGCATGTTCTCTTCAGTGACTATTTGCCCACACAAGCGTAGTTGAGATGTTATACGAAACAAAGCAGAATTATAGTCACTGACTGAGTTAAAGTCTTGAAACCTTAAATTCACCCAGTCATATGTGGCTTTTGGGAGCATGACCTTCTGTTGATGGCCATACCTTTGATCCAAGCTCTCCCATAATTCTTTAGGATCTTCCACCAGCAGATATTCAGATTTCAGGCTTTCATGAATATGACGGAGAAGAAAGATAATCGCCTTAGCCTTATCTTGCGGGAAAGTACTATCAGTTTCTTTGATCGTCTCTTGTAGGCCATTAGCTTGGAGATGCGCCAGTGCATCAACCCTCCATTTCAGATTTCTTTGGCCGAATAAGTCGAGAATATCAAACTCTCATTTTGCAATATTTGCCATTGGATTAACTACAAAATTTAACACTTATGTTAATTATTATTTAAGTTAATAAGATATTAAATATTAAATATGCACGTAATTATATGCTAACACTATATGTGACTTACCAATATTGAATTTGAATTTACATGCACATGTATTAGGATGACAAGAAAAGTAGACTTTTAATGTATACAAGTCATGATGACATATATGTTGTCATTTCTATGAATAGTGATTAGATTTGGGTCTTGTAGAGTTGCCGCATGATGATAAAGGAGAAGCAAAAAACATGATTTTACTTGTAGGATTGAGTTTGTCAAATGAGAGTCTTGTTTTTGAAATCCATTTGTCACGTAAAGTGGACATGCAAGACAAGATATATTCATATTAAACCATAGAAGTTTTATTTCATTATGAAAGCTTTCAAACTTTTTACACCTTGCGAAAATAAATTTTACTTTCAAAAAGAAGAATCATTTTAGGCTTTCAATGGAGGAAAATCAAGCCTTTGTAAATCTTGTGGAAAGAATGGTAATAAGTTCTTATAGGTAACCTAATATTTCTTCCATTTCTTTCACTCTTTTAATCATTTACTATTACCCATTTATCACCTTTAAATATCCACCACTAAATTTTTCATCCTTATCCTCTTAACACTTTCATCTCCTCCTCCTTCTCCGACCGCCATGTCTCCTTCCGATCGGGTTATAATCGAGATCACCATTTGCACCATACTTATCTACATAATTCTTTTTCTAACGATCCGAGAGTTTCTACGGGTTATGCGCGAAGGATATTGAAAAACACCACAAGAAAAGCCTCGAATTTTAGGCGTTTTGGAAAGATCCGACAACGAGGTATGTAAAATCGGTTTTAGTTTAGATCTTGTATAAACTAGGAGTTTATATTTTAATCTGGGATGTAAAACTCGATTTTGTTGTAATATCCGTTCGGATTTAATAAAATGTCGAAGTGTTTGTTTGATTTGTTTTTAAAACAATTTTGATGATTGCTCTCGTATCATCGAGTCGTAAAATGGTAGAAGAAATCCAAGCATTTTTATGAGTTTCTGATATAGAAGATCCCGATTTTGGACAACTACAGAGCATATTTTCTATACGACATGATTTCCTTAAACCATTTGATTAGAGAAAATAAAAACGGATATAACTTATACCTTGATAAACTTGCCTAACTCATTTTGTATTTTGATACAATCCTTGAGAGGCCAAATGTACAGTAATTATTCACCTTAATCTTTCATCCTATATATAACATCTTAAATATATAGCACTTGAATATTTTTAAAAAAAACAGATTTTGCACCAGCCGGGAATCGAACCCGGGTCTGTACCGTGGCAGGGTACTATTCTACCACTAGACCACTGGTGCTTTGATACGAATAGCTATTTTCAAATTAATAGGACCAAAACACGTACGGGAAAATAAATAAACTCCTCCTTGTTATATCTTCAGTTCACCGCCGCTCCTCCCACCACAAGCGATGGCGCTCTCTCTGCCTTCCACGCTCACTCTCTCCTACAACCGCCTTTCCTCCTTCTCCTCCTCCACCGTCGACAATCTATCTCTTTCTCTCTCATCACTCTCTCTGCACCGTACCTACAATCCCCAAACTACCAGACCCTTCACGGTTCGCATGGGCGGCGGCCCTAGAACCTACCCCGGCGGCGTCAGCAAGTGGCAGTGGAAGCGGATGCAGAAGAAGAAGGCCTCGCAGCTTCTCAAGGCCCGCCTCATGCGCGAGCGCCAGATCTACGAGATGCGCAAGCGCGCCGAGCTCAAAGCAGCCGTCTCGGAGCTCGAGCGGCCATGGGAGATCGTCGAACAAGCCGCCCCTAACCTATTCTCCGTTGCCGCCGACGAGCAGCTTAAGGTCCTCGCTGACCGATTCCAAAAACCAGGCGGCTTCGACCTCTGGACCGAAAAAGACGGGCCACAGCTCTTCGAGACCCCCGATGGCTTGCCTACTTCTAGGTTTTTTCCTAAGGGCGTTGTCCACAGCATTAAGCCGTACGCTAGGGTCAATTCGGATGACGGTGTGGGGGGAATTGAAGATGAGATTGACGGTATGGGGACACACATTGGGGGCAGATTGACAGGAGGCTCGAATCCGGGGTTCGATTTGGATCAAGAAAGTGGACAACGGTTATCTGGATCAATGAAGCAAGGTCGCCGTGGTCGGAATTTTACTGGGAGGTTTAGTGACGCTGAAAATAGCGGTGAGAAGAGTTCATATTCCTCGAATTATAGGGTTTCCAGTGGTGTCAATCGTCGTCAAAGTGGTCAAAGGAACTTGGATAGAGAAGGGAGTGGTAGTCAACGTGATCGGAATCTTAGTGTAAGGTTTAGTGACACCGCGAATAGCCATGGGGAGAGTTCATATTCCTCGAATTCTAGGGTTTCCAGTGGTGTCAACCGTCGTCAAAGGAACTTAGATAGAGAAGGGAGTGGTAGTCAACGTGATCGGAATCTTAGTGACACCGAGGATTTACATGGAGAGAGTTCATATGCCTCGAGTTCTAGGGGTTTTCGTCGTCAAAGTGATCAAAGGAACTCAGACAAAAAAGGGAGTGGTAGTCAAGATAATGGTGGTTTCAGAAAGATTGCGAATAGAAGGTATGCGGGATCAGGGGGAGGAAACGGGGCGATCAAAGTTCCGGCTTTGAGACGATCTTCTTCAAGTGCTAGAGAACAGAGGAACAGCTCCAGAGAGCAAATTGATGGTAATAATGGTTCTAGGCGTGATCTTAGGCTGGAGAAAGGGAAAAGTTCTTATCAGGAGGATGTTTATGACTTGAGCTTACAAACAGACGGGAAATATAGCTTTGGTTCCAGATGAGAAGACATACTTTGCTTAATTGAATTTGTCCAAGCTGATTGATTCTCTATTGATCTATTTGATTGAGGATACCTCAGACGGGAAATATAGCTTTGGGTCGATTTGTAAGTATTCATTTGTATACTTGCTTTGTACATGCTGTTATAGTTCAAGGTTTATCTTCTATTCACTGTATCTGGTGCTATCATTTGTCTTTTGCATGAGACATTATGTGAATTAAAGCTATTAATTATAATTTTTAATTAGTTATGTCTACAACTGCTTTTTTTTGTTCATTTACATCCTTGGGAATATGCTTATAACATTGAATTGATGTATAAAAGGGTGTTGTTACCAAACACTAAAATCATTGTTCTTCTAAATTTCTAATTACGTGACGAGGTATGATTTCCTCTTTGAATAAGTAGTAGTCTAGTAGATGATGTCTGCTGAATTAAGATGAAGAATATGTGACATTTTAAGTAAATGATTCGTCAAAGTGTTTCATCACTACTTAGTTATGTATCTTATTGCTCATTTGAACCTGAAGTATGCCCAATTTTTATCGACATTGGTGATAAGGAATGTTTTGCTGATTCTTAAATGGTTTACCTCTGCAATTGCAAGAAATGATCATCAGTTTGATGAGCTTTCCCTTCAGTTTTTACAGACACGTAATTCGTACTATGTTGGTATTGGTCTGCTGGATTGAATGCTGTTGTATAGTTTAAAGTGAGAATGTGAAAATTAAAGTATTTAGGTAACATGTTCTTTGTTCCTTTAATCATGATGCTAAATGATCATGTTTATATTTACACTAGGTGCAACTGAATGATTTTCTTGAGATGTGTTGAACTGATGGTTGAAGTTGAAAAACGAAAGATAGAACTCATAGAAGTTTTTTGTTCCCTCAGAAATCTTATGAATGATGAGGAACATTGAGGAAGTTGCGGAGAAGCATACTTCTTAGAAGTTAGATGAATATATCATGTGATTTACTTCCTGAATCATTATCTAGTAATATTAGGATGTATGTGCTGTAAGATTAGACATGTGCATGACTGCAGGGATAAGATAATTTGCTAGACAAGAAAATAACAAGCAAAAACATGGTTACTTGACAAATTTTAAATGTTTATAAAATATAAAAAAATATTAGTGCTCACGATCTAGACTTAGCTTTGGAGGGAACATTATGGCTCAGAACAGAAAGCTTTGGAAGTGTTTATTTGCTTTGGTTTGTTTTTAGAGGGAAAAGATTAGGGTAGAGGATTGACTTGGACAGGAAGTGTTTCTTTGCTTTGGTTTGTTTTTGGTTATTTTCTTCTTATTTTTCTGCTTGTGTGTCAGTCTCTTTTGGGTCTATCAGGAAACATCCTCTCGATTTACTTCGGGGTATGGATGCGTACATCTGGACCCCCCAGACCCTGCCGTTGGTGGGACTTTATTGGGTCGATTGTTGTTGTTGTTGTTGATCTAGACTTAGCTTCTGAAAATTATGTTGTTTTCTGACATTGTATGGAATGCTTTATAATAGATATTATAGGCCATTGATCTAGTGATGAAAGATACATTGACATTCTACTTGGATATACCAAAAAGGTATTGCTAATAAGATGCTTAGCTGGGTGCTTTCTTGAAAGTCTGTTGAGCTTTGGACTAACAAAGCAGTGAAAATATACTAACATGTGAGAATGTCTTATACCTATAGCACCAATATTGGTAATTTGGTATTAATCTTCTTCTTGTTTGATTGGCCTGAATTCCCATATCTGTGGAATGTGGAAATTGTTTCCAATCCAAGAGTTCACTATGACGTGATTTATTAGAATTCGAGTGGACAAGATAGCTTATATTTTCTATGTTCTTTGTATGTAGATCCTCAGCGATATACCTGCTTGATTATGTTTCTTTTTCCCCCCAATGTGGAGCAGGAGAAAGATGTTTTAATTAAACTGAAATTGACAAGCGTACATCTGGGGAAAAATGCATGCCTTTTTGAATATTATTGAAACTTGCCCCCTACCTTTCAGAATGAAACAGGGATCAATTTGTTATTGTCACAGTTCATAGTATTCCGATTTGTCACTGAAGTGAACCCTTAACTCATTGATCCCGACAAAAAGAAGTTACATAGCAAATTTTTTATTCTTATGAGATCAGGCGTGGCTTGGTTACTTCTCATCCTGCTCATTTTTCATAAATAATCTGCTTAGTATATAATGTAGATGATTCTTGGATTTGTATTAACTTGTCTAAAATTGACAATGAAGTGGCTGTCAATTTCTTTTTTCATGGAGCATTTAAGAAAGTGGTGGTAATTCTTATCCAAAATGATGGAGAAAGCAATCTGAAAGTGAATATCCGAACTTCGTCTCTAAAGGAGCTGAAGGATGACATAGAAGTACCTGGACACCATTAGCAAAAGGCAACTTTTAAAGCTCATTGTTTTGATTTTCACTTCTTAGGTCATGAAGAAAGTGCAAAAGGGTGTTACTGTTTATTATCATCAGTCTCTTGCTACTAAAAGCTCCAGATGCTAGTAAAATGGTGGTCAGATGTCAGCACATATAAAATATGGTGACCTGGGTTACATAATACTTCTAGCACGCAATATAACGTTAGAGGATGTATACAGGTGAGCTGGAACTTGACTGCTAGTTTGCAATCTCCTCTGCTTGGTTTTCTATGCAGACCAATATTTCACTTAGTGACGCCGGCATTTCTAATTCTTCTGAATGCTGGAAGTGGGGATTGCACCCTACAAATAGGTGCTCCTGCATCCAAACGAGACTTCGTTGAGTGGATTCCTTCTTACACCGAGTTAAAGACCCCAATCTATAATCTATGAGATCCCATACCAGGAGCTTGAAATGGAAGGTAAAAGGTAAAGTTACATGTTATACTGGTGTCTTTACAGGCACACACAACACACTTGCTTTTAACTGTTTTTGGAGGATTTAACTTGGTGAGCAAACGCCAAATGAAGTGTTTTGAGTTAGGTGGTTTATCTGCCCATGATGTTTTACATTCCATGTTCTTATTTCAATGTCGGTTGTGTGATATACACCCACAAGAATCTGCATAGCTCAGGGAGAACCACCTTGCTGTTCTTAGTATTGGATCTTGCAAATTGTTTGCTGAATTGGGGACCCTGATTTTTAGTTTTCCCAGGTTTGGTGTACTTAGAATTCTTTTTTTTTTTTTTTTTTTTTTTGTCAAAGAGAGGCGGCACTCTCAGGGATGCATAAATGAAAGGTACTTGGGCTACACAAAAATAAGGTAGGGGGTAACCCTCCCCACAAAGTCAGAAATGAAAAGCGACAAAATACCCTCGGGGGGTGAAACTAACACATGTGAACCTAACGGAAAAGAAAAGGCTAAGGATGCAAGGGAGTCGCGATTGAGTTCGCTTACCTAATAACATTACAGAACTGGGTCGACAATTCCTGCGGAGAAAGCCTCTATATTGTTCCAGAGATTTGCCCAAGAGGATCACTGCCAGTTGCGAATCCGTCTCAAAAACCACTTTGCGGAGCCCATGGTCCCACACATACCTAAGGCCACCAAGCATACCCCAAAGCTCTGTAGCGGGGACTGTGCAGAGGCCAAGATTGTGAAGGTATCCACCCATCCAATTCCCTTGCTCATCACGGCAAACTCCGACAACAACTGCATGGCCTTGTGAATTTCTTGCCCCATCAGAATTAATTTTACACCATCCCATTTCCGGCTTAGTCCAGGCAACAAGAGTGGGCGATTTTTGCACTCGGACAGAGGTAAGTTGACTGACATCCTACGCAAGCTTATAGTCCCTGCATCTGTTAACAATAAAGCCCGCCTTATCCAAGATCTGGCATGGATCCCCAAAGACTGAATTGTTTCTCCAACGCAAGCTCCACCAGAGGGCAAGGGCGAAGATTGCTGACCAATCTCCAACCCCATTGATGAATGCATTGGACATGACATTAGCTCTAAACCAGGTAGTAAAGGGTTGATTAAAGAAGTTGTCATAGGAATCCGGGATCCTGAGCGCAAGCCATGTGCTCTTGACTTTGCTGAAATCGCGAAAGAGATGGGCAAGGGATTCCCTAGCAGCCAAACAAGAGCTACACGCCGCCGAATTTGTTAAGTGGCGCCTCCTTCTTTCATCATTAGTTAGGATTGCTCCTCTCATGGCGAGCCAACAAAAAGAACAGACTCTCTCCGGCACCTTGAGCTTCCAAATGGTGGCGAATACGCCCCTGTCAATCACTTCACTGGACAGAGTCCCATTGGTGACCTCGTACCCCAAAGCAACAGAGTAGTTTCCATCAGCCGTGTGCTTCCAACCGAGGGAGTCCAGCATATCGGGGTTGTTGGACACGGCGACTGCAGCAAGTGGGACCAAGATCGTCGTCGGGAGCAATGGACTAAGGAGCATCTAGTTCTACCCGCACCCTTCAATCTAGTAAGTCGCAACCATATCCTCTTTCATGGCAGGAGGAAGAGAGCCTACCACAAATTCATTTAATGGAGACTCCATAATCCAACAATCCAGCCAAAACTGGATCGTGCAACCATTCCCAGCAACCATCGGGTACCTTTGGTAATCACATTCTTGATTCCAGAGCGCAGGCTTATCCAAACATGAGACAAGGCGACACTCTCCACGCTTGAAGTCCTAATTTACTTGGAGCTGAGGACACGGCACCAAAGTCTATCCCCATTATGCAAGAACCGCCAGCTCAATTTGCCGAGGATAGCTTGGTTAAGATTCGCCATAGATCTGAACCCAAGCCCCCCAAGGTGCTTTGGTTCGCAAACTTCATTCCAGGCAACTAAATGCATTTTTCTTTGGCCATCTCCACCTCCCCATAAAAAGTTGCGGCAAATTTGGTCAATATTTTGGCAAACAACAGCAGGGAGGCACACAGTTGCCATGGAGTAGATAGGGATCGAGGACAAGAAGGATTTGGTGAGTGTAATTCTCCCTACAAGGCTTAAAATTGGGTTTTCCAACCTGCCAATCTAGACTTGATTTTTTTCGAGCAAAGGCCGGAACGTCTCCTTAGAGACCTGCTTGTGCAGAACCGGCATACCAAGATAGCTTCCCAAGTCGTCGGTAACATCAAAACCACAGCTTCTCCTGAGTTCTTCAGTAACTTTAGCAGACACATTTTTAGAGACAAAGAGTTTAGACTTAATGGCATTGACTCTTTGCCCTGAGGCTCTGCAAAAGGAATTAATGCAGTTTTGAATCATGTGGAGTTGAGAGATAGAAGCTTCTGCCACTATGACGATATTGTCGGCGAAGAAGATGTGGGAGATTTTCGGCCCATTCCTCGACAGTCGAATAGCTTTCCAGTTGCCGTTGGCTACTTCATTGAGGATCATGTGGATACGTTTCTCAATGCAGAGCAAAAAAAGATAGGGCGAGATTGGATCGCCTTGGCGGATTCCGCGTGAAGGAACAAAGCTCTCAGTCATCTCACCATTGAATAACAACTTCATTGTTGAGGTAGAGACACACTCTCTAGTCCAGTTGACCCATTTAGAGGAGAAGCCCGCATCATTGAGGGTGTCTTCAATAAAATCCCATCGGAGCCTATCGTAAGCCTTTTTCAGGTCGATCTTCAAGATCATTCACCCAGTTCGCCCTTGCCTTTTCCTCATTGAATGCACAATTTCCTGCATAAGCACTATATTGTCAGTAATGTATCTTCCTGGGATGAAGCTTTCCTGCATAGGGCCAATTAAAGAAGCCAGAAGTGGCCTCAGTCTATTCACTAAAATTTTAGTGAAAAGTTCGTAAAAAACGTTGCATAAGCTGATCGGCCTGAATTGGCTCACAAGCTCAGGCTTGGCCACTTTGGCAAGGAGAACAATTAAGGTGTTGTTCAATCCGCCAGGCATGTGGGAAGAATCAAAAAATTGTTGGAATGTGCTGTAGACGGAGTTGTTGATTGTATCCCAGCATTTATGGTAGAAAAAAGCTTGGAATCCTTCTTCTCCTGGGGCCTTGAGGCCTCCCATTTGCTTCAAGGCATTGTCAATTTCCAATACAGTGATTGGGCTGTCAAGAAGGGTCCATTTCGATCGACTAATGACAGGGAATGCTCCTCGAATGATATTGATAAGCACAATTTCATCCAAGGGGATAGTGTACATATTTTGGAAGAACTGTAACGCAAGGGTCTCCATTCTTCTCTTATCACTGATCAGGATTACCTCATCGTTTCTAAGGCCATTGATTCTGTTGTGCTTTCTCTTGATCACAGTAGAGATGTGATAATAAGAAGTGTTCCTGTCCCCTTCCCGTATCCATTGCTCTCGAGACTTTTGTATCCAAAGAGCTTCCTCTTGTTCACACACTTTGTTGAACTTCGTTTGAAGCTCGGCTTCAAGAGATAACAAGAAAGGTGTGACTTTGGATGCTAAGGCTTTCTGGACCCAGTAATCCGCGCCACAAGTATTTTCTTCCTGGTGTGGATATTCCCAAAGACAACCATATTCCATTCGAGGAGTTGGTTCTTGATGTCGGCGAGAGCATCAGTAGTGTGAAGTTGATGGTTCCACTTATCTGCAATAAAATCATGGAAACCAGGGTGAGAAGTCCACATTGATTCAAACCGGAATGGTCGGCGATTCCTGTTCACATTACTGACTGGTCCAGCTTAAGAAGAAATGGAGCATGGTCGGAGGATATGATAGGAAGGTGGTAGACTATGGCTTCAGGCCACTGAGTGGTGCCAGCAACGTTGGTCAAGAATTTGTCCAGACGTTTAGAGATCACCACATTGTTATGCTGTTTGCGGGTCAAGTGAACGGTGGGCTGGTGAACCCCATATCGATCTGACCAAGTTGATTGACCATGAGTTCGAAGGTGGTTGAGTCTGGAGACAGAGCACCAGAACCGCCTTGCCTCTCCCAAGAGTGGAGGATGCAATTCAAGTCGCCGCCAATGATCACTGGTCTCGAATAAGCGCGACATCATTCTGGAGGTCAGCCCAAAAGGAGTTTATGCGCGTCGGGGTCGGCGGAGAATAGACCGCGAACAGGTGGGTTGCAGAGTTCTCAAAATTCAGTAAAGCATGGATATAGTGTTGGTGGGACTGCACAATCTGCACATCAACTTTGTCATCATTCCATAACAGCCAAACACCTCCAACAAAGCCAATGGCTTCAAGTCTGACATTCCGGTTGAATCTCAGTCGGCGGCAAACCTTGTCTGCCCGTGCACATGAAATCTTGGTCTCAAACAAGGCTAAAATATCCACTCGATGATGACGAATCCAGTAACGAAGGGTCATGCGGAGCCTGTCCTTGCCGGCGTCGCAACAGTTCCAAAATAAGCAATTCATAACAATTGAACGGTGGGAGGAGGATATCCGAATTACGCTGGCCAATCTGAGCATCTTGGAATACAACGATTCAATTTTCCATATTTATCCTAGTGGGTGCAATAAGAGTGCCCTCTAGCAATTCCGGATGACTCTTATCGGCCGGTGGTAAGTCTTGATCATCATCTTCGTCGTCAGTGCCAGAGAGCTCTTCAGTATTCTCCTGTGGGTAGGAATGGACCTGAGTGAGATTGAAGGAGACCACCCTTTCACTTCTGGGCCTAGTGGGTTGCCCATTATCAGGGTTCTTTATGGGCCCAATAGGGATATAAGTACCGTTAGGTCTTTGACCTTTGTATTTTGGGGACTTCTCCCTCTTTTTCTCAAACAACCTAGACTTTTCTGTTGCCATGCCGAGGTTGTCCTTTGCTTTCTCTGCCACCTGATTTTTTGTCCAACTTTATGCTTCTCAGAAGCACCGAAAAAGGTGGGATTGGAATTCTGAGTCTCCTTTGCTGTGTTCTTCCCTTTGCTGTTTTGCTTTCGCTCTGTTCGTGTGGAAGGTTGACCTTCCTCAGATAGCTGTTCCAGGATTTGAAAGCGACTGCAACTTCCAACTTGGGGACCAGAGCTCGCCGGAGTGTTGGGCTTGCGTTTCGCTTTATGCCGACGCCAAGGCTCGTTCATCCAAGCCCCATGCCAGCTTTCAGGATGTTCCTCCGGCTCCGTACTACCATTCCTCGGAGAATTCCTTCCGTCGTTGTGTTGGGTTCGTTCTCTCACCTTACTAGCAGTGGAATCCTTTGTTGCTTCCCTAGCATTGGTGCAGTTGGCATCAATATGCCCATATCTTCCACATTTATAGCATATTTGTTGGAATCCTTCGTATTCAAGGAAGTAGAGGACGCCATTAATGTTAACTAAGCCTTTTAACGGTTTCGACAGGTCTACTTCAACACATAATCTAACCGACCTCTGTTAGAAAGGAGAGTCTTCATATCAACTTTGACAGGCCTTCCTATGCTTCCAACAATTTTTTGGAGCACATTTTCTTCATAGAATATGAAGGGGAGGTTAGATACTCTGACCTATGCCGGCGACGTGGTGATAACGTCTGATTCAGGGTTGAAATCTGGTGTCCAGCTCTTGAGGATGACATAGTGTCCGAACATGGTCCTCATGCCTCTAGTCAGAGCGTGTTGGAAATCCCTTTCAGTGTCGAACCTAACCACATAGTACCCCTTGGGTAAGTCCATTAGCAGGAGCTTACCCACATGTTTCCACAACTCTCTGAGCTTTTTCTCCATGGTGGCGTAAGGAACAAACCCACCTAAAACTTTAAGGACGAGGGAACGTTGCCAACTAGCAGCTAGAGCATCAATAACTTCCGTAGCTATTGTTATGTTGGGTTCTCCATCTTCACCGACAGAGAAAGTAACCTCAATTTTTCCTGAAAAAAATCTTGGGTCCAGGGGGGGATTAGTGTGTTTAGGATCGCCAATCACCATCTCTTTCCAAGTTCGGTGATGGGGAGGAGGAGCCTGAGGTGGGTCAGTAGCCTCCGTGGCTGTCTCCTCAGGATTAGGTAATTCCTGCGTTTTTGGGACCAAGTCCGGGGTACTCCGGTTAGGGGACGCGTTAAGGGTCACCACTAGCTGAGGGGTAATGATACCCGGCCGAATGAAGGGATTTAGGGATCCACCATTCGAAGTACCTTCCATGGCTGGCCGAAGACCATGAGGGATTGAGCCTAAAATCACTTCCACATCCATCAGCTCGGCTTCAGGAAGAGCGGAGCTGTGGGTAGTGTTGGGAGCAAGCAACGCTGACTGAGCAAGTGCCTCATGCACTGAGCTTTTCCTATGTAAGTCTTGACTAGGAGAGAGGCTAAGAGGAAGAAGGGAGGGATGGGGAGGTGGAGGGTTGAAAGGCGGGTGAATGGGGGGGGGGGGGGGGGGTTAGAGAGGGTTATGGACATAGATTGAGATTTGGAGAGAGGTTTAGGGCTTGCCGGTGACGGCGTCGGGAGGGGGGGGGGGGGGGAGTAGAGGCAACTTTCCGGCGCCCCATTCTCTGGTCCCGGCGTGAGGCCAGTGACTAGGGCCCGTGAGGGGCAAGGCGCCAGTCGGAGGAGAAAAGCAGAGGTCAAGCCGTTAGAGAGCGTTTTTTCCTTTTTTTGTAGGAATAATAACTTTAAATAATACCAACTATCGCATATGAACAAAAAATAATACGAACTTTAAAAATTGTAAAAATGTACTCGAACTATGACAATATTAACCCAAAATGATATGGTCTATTTTTCCGGTAAAATCTCTGGCGGAGATGCTGATGTGGCACCGGAAAACATGAGTTGACAAATTTTTTGCACACATCAGATCATTTATATAGTTAAAAAAAAGTGAACTTCTTCAGTAATTTGTATATACTGAAGCACAAACCAAAACAACATTCCCTCGAAATGGGCGCTCGAAGATGAAGGTCTGAAAGTCAATCGCCGTCATCGTTGTAAAACATATTGTTGAAATTTTAGATTCACGCTTCAGTAGATGCAAATTAGGGATGTTCATCGGTTTCGGTTTTTTCGGTTTTGGACCGAACCGAATAAACCGAACCGAAACGATTTAATTCGATTTGGTTTTCGGTTTTGAAAATATTACATTTCGGTTTTCGGTTCGGTTCGGGTTCGGTTTTGTTCTGTTTAAACCGATTTAAAAAAAGATTTTTATCAATAGAAAAATAATAATAATAAAAAAAAACTGAACCGCTCGTTGAAGTGCTGACTGTTGAACCCTAAACTAAACTTACTACTGTTTACCCCCATTTTCCCCTTAAAAATTTCCCATCGATGATCGATCATTCGATCTTCCATTCTTCCCTTCCCTCCCGCCTCCAGTCCTCCACACTCACTTCGTCGGTTCGTCCCCATTCCCCAATCCCTTCTTCAGAAAACCCTAGCGGCGGCGTCGCCTCTTCTTCCAGCCTCCTCACTCAGTTCGTCACTTCGTCCGACCGGCGACTCACGACTGCTGCTCCAGTGCTCCTGCTCCGGCCGGCGACTGCTGCTCCTGCCGGAGATTTCTGCTCCTGCTCCTGCGACTACTGCTGCTATTTCCGGCGACTACTGCTCTCCGTCCGGCGTACGAATTAGGGTGAGAACACTGAACACAATCTTGTGGAATACTGGAATCTCATTATTTGCAAATTTTGCTGGTGAATTACTGAATTTAGACTTACGAATTAGGGGATTTAGGGTGAGAAACTGAGAAAGTAAGAATAGTTGAATTTGTAATTTTGTATGGAATGACTCAATGCATCATCCCCTAAGTCAAGCGTGGATACTACATTGGTTTTATTGAATTTCCTGGTGAATTACTGAATTTAGACTTACGAATGTAGTAAGTCTAATTATTAATTAGAGATTGACTCAATGCATCATCCTTTTATTAATTAGAGATTATGATCCTGTCAATGACTCAATGTAGTAGCTACTGAGGCCTGACTGCATGAGGGCTTGAAATCTTGAATAGTTGAATTTGTAATTTTGTATGGAATCTCATTATTTGCTGGCTGCAGGAGTGCAGGCTGCTGATTGATTTTATTTTGAATGAATTCTCATTCCTCAGTCTATTATTAATTACGAAATCACGGATAGACATTCATCCAATGTGAGTACTTAAAACTCTTATTGTTCATTAAGTATTTATTTTGAAAAATAATTTGCTGGCCAGTTAAAGTGTTAAACCAATTTTTTGTGTTTTATTAATGCAGATGTTGAGCTCTCAATCCAAAAGAAAGCGCCTAAATACAACGTCAAAGTCAAGGCCCTCATCTAGCACTCAACAAGAGTCACGGGAATTGCTACTTTCACATGCATCTGAAAATTCACCAGAGCTTGATCCCATTATTCCCATTGATGATGATTATGATCCTGACGAGGATATTGATGCTGAGGACCCTCCACCACCCTCAGCTGAGAATGCAGAAGATGAAGTGGGAGCTCCTTCAAACTCTAAGTTGAAGCCCAAGAAAGGCAAGAAGATGAAGATGCGAAAAAGGGCTCTGTTTTGGAAATCCTTCAAGGAAATCATGGACAGTAAAGGAGAAACAGTAAGAGCTGAATGCATATTTTGCAAAGTTACTTTTGCAGCCCATTCGAAAAATAATGGTACCACCAATCTGAGTAAGCATTGGAAGACTTGTGAACAGAATCCCGACAACCAGTCCAAAGGTACTACTCAAACTACTCTTAATTTACAACAAATGGATGCTGCTGGAAATTGCATGGTGACAAGTAGTGTTCTAGATCTAGAGGTGTTGAGAACAAAATTATGCAGATTGGTTATTGGAGAAGAGATGCCATTTAATTTTGTGCAAAAGTTTCTTTTTAGAGACATGATGACATATGCATGCCCTACCTTTACTGTGCCATCACGTTCTACTGTCACTCGTGATGCTTGTAAGATGTATGCAGAGGGACGGGAGAAGTTGAAACTGATTTTTCAGCAGAGCTGTCAAAGAGTTTGTTTGACAACCGATACTTGGACTTCTATTCAGACAATGAGTTATATGGTTTTAACTGCTCATTTTATTGATAATGAGTGGAATTTGCAGAAGAGAATTCTAAATTTTTGTCCAATTAGTGGACATAAGGCGGATGAAATTGCTAGAGATGTTGAGGATTGTCTAAGGTCGTGGGATTTAAATGATAAGATATTTACAGTGACCGTAGACAATGCGAGTGCTAATGATTTAGCTTGTGTGAAATTGCAAGAGATGGTCTCAGCTAGTGGTAGTAGCATAAATGGTGGGAAGAATTTGCATATGAGGTGTGCTGCTCATATTGCTAATCTTATTGTGAAGGAGGGTTTAAAGGAGCAAATTGATTGCATTGATAAGGTTAGAACTGTTGTCAAGTTTGTTAGGAGCTCTCCAAGTAGAATGCGAAGGTTTAAAGAAGAAGCTCAAAAGCTGAAAATTGATAGCAAGTGCACATTGGTATCTGATGTTCCTACTAGATGGAATTATACTTATGTTATGTTAGATGTTGCATTGAAGTTTAAACAGGTTTTTCCTCGGTTAGAAACTCCAAAAGATGATGATGGTCGGCATATAGGACACATTTCTGCAGAGGAGTGGGCTAAGGTTGACGTCATTGTGAATTTTTTGAAAGACTTCTATAATTTCACAAACTCAGTGTCTGGGTCTGCTACTGTTACAGTGAATAATCTGTATTTTCACATTGGATCAATTGTCCATTTATTGAATCGAAAAGTGGAAGATATTGATTCAGTTTGTCGTTCTATGGCTGCCCAAATGAAGAAGAAATGTGACAAGTATTGGGGTGACATTGAGAAGATGAATGTGTTCGTTTTTGTTAGGATTTTACTTGATCCCTCGTTTAAGTTCAAAACGTTGAAATGTGCACTTCAACGCTTATATGGTGAAGAGAAAGGTTTGGTGTTGGCCTTACATCTAAAGGGTACAGCAAGAGAGATATTTGATGAGTACAAAATCATGTATGCTCCTCCGGGTTTGAGTTCTGATGTTGGGTCTAGTATGATGAGACAGAGAGTTGATTTGTCTACACCTATTGATACTGAGTTTATGAAGGGCGTCACTTCTGATGTGATTAATGAGGATGTATCTGCTGGTGCGCTGCAAACATCTGAGTTTGATCGCTTCTTAGATGAGATGATTTGTAATGATTATGATGTCTTGACATGGTGGAGAATGAATGGGATTCGATATCCATTTCTTGCTAGAATGGCTCGTGATGTGTTAGCAATTCCCGTCACTACAGTTCCATCTGAATCAGCCTTTAGTGCAGGAGGGCATACTATTGATCAATTTCGAAGCAGATTGTCCCCTGAGGTGAAGTCTTTAACTCTTTGTAATGTAAATTTAGTTACATTTGTATTTTTATGTAACAAATATCAACCATTTACTTTCTTATTGTGATTAGATGGTTCAAACACTTCTTTGCACACAAGACTGGATCCGTGTAGATATAAGGTCTCGTGACAAGAAGGAAAATGAATGGGATGAACTCAATCAATATATGGAGTCACAGAAGGCTGTAGAAGGTATAGTACTATAGTCATATTATATATCTTATATTGAGTATATTTTCATTGCTTATGTTTTTGCAAATTGTTAATTTTTTGGGGTAAAAACTTTCAATGGCTTGATATGTTTGTTAGATATGAACTGCTTGAATGTTTGAAGTCATGATGCAAGAGAAAGGATTCAGTTACAAGCAAAAATGTGAAAAAGGTATAGTTATTAGTTAATAGTTAATGGTTTATATTATTAATGAATTCATATTATGCTAAATGAATTGGCCTTTTAACTTTTAAGTATATCTTGCAAAGTTCTAATTCTATATAATCTTTGTTCATTTTTTAGGTTTTGGATCTTATGATGGAGAGTGGAGACATGTGAATGTGAAGTGATTGTTGATCATTGAAGACTTCAATTATGTTTTGATCGATTAATGGTTTTGTATGGTCATGATTCATCTTGTGAGGACTGAGGACATGAACCAAGCTTTGTATTTGTTTAATTGTTTTGACACTATTAGTGTTTGATTCTTATATTTGGTTCATTGGTTGTGATTTTGGCAAAGTAAGCAAACACAGTATACTTGCTGAGCAAGTGGTCAGGTATTCTGTATTCAGCATTTCATTTTCAGCCAAGTAAAACGGTTCGGTTTATTCGGTTTTTCGGTCTATTCGGTTTTCGGTTCACAATCGGTTCACATATTTTTCACTGTTCGGTTTGTTCGGTTTTAACCGAAACCGAACCGAACAAAACGAACCGAACCTATTTTAATCGGTTCGGTTTTCGGTTCAGATTTTTCGTGATTTCGGTTTCGGTTTTGTTTGGTTCGGTTCGGTTCTGGACCGATGAACACCCCTAATGCAAATTGTTGAAGTTCATTCTTTTGATTTTGATTTTTTTGATTTTATGTTTTTTTATTATATAAATGAGCTTATGTGTGATTTTGTTTTTGCAAACTCATGTTTTCTAGTGCCACATCAGTATTTTTGCCGAAGATTTCGCCGAAAAATGGATCACATAATTTTGGGTTAATATTAACATAATTTGGGTACGTTTTTATAATTTTTGAAGTTCGTATTATTTTTTATTCAAATATGATAGTTGGTATTATTTTTCCTTTTTTGTATTATGCTATGCATGAACATGGTAATTTTACATTCAAAAAAGTACTTAGAATCTATCTATATCTATTTAAAAGTTGGCTTTCTAGCCATTTAATGATGCGTTTTAAAGCCCTAAAATTTTACACTCCTAGGTCAAATTGAGTTCATGGGCCAATAGTGAACTCAAATAAATGTCCATCAGAATATACATTGCTAACATACATCAAAATATATCTATCTTCTATCAAATCTAATCTAATCACGTATAAAATTAACATTTTGTTGGCATCATTGAATGAATTGTACAAAATCAAAATTCCCCAATTTCCCTGTATTACAAAGCATTGAACGAGTCTAATCCAAATTTACATATATGACACCTCCTTTACTCATGAACTCACCAACACGTTCCTTTCACCTCCCTATATACCTATATACATATGATAGTAAGCAATTCTGAAAAAAAAACAAACAATAAAATTAGTCTAAAGTAAGTTATATATACAAGCTGCGTATTGTGTATAGACACAACTTAAATACATATGCACATTCTAAATACATATTGTATACTACAAATATCCAAAGCACATATTATAATATCACCTGCACAATGGATAATATATATATACATACACAAATATGATGAATTAACTCCACGTTGAATATTAAACTGGCTGCAATAATTTGATTGGTTTGAAGTCCCTTCCCCAGCATACCCTTCCACCTCCCTAAAAAAGATAGCCTCCGGTTACAATTGTAACAAATCAGTATTGCATAAAACAAAACCACAATAATTGCATAAAACATAATTTATTCAGCCACATCTTTCCAGCTTCAGCCTTCACAAAGCTCATTTACTACACCGAAACAAATTCTCCGAGCCTCTCTTTTTCCAACTGCCGCAACCCTTTCACCTTTCTACAACATTGAAATATATGCCATATAAATCATATTTCCTCCTCCATCCGTCTCCCCACAACAAGCCACAATGGAATCCTCTAATAAGAAGTTCAAAAAAGTCTCCACATAGGCCAAAACCCATGAAAAAGAAGACACATGTGTAGACCTCTCCCAACTATGTGTAGGGGTTGAATGTGAAATCAATGTTACGGTGTGCAGAAAGTGGGATGCAATGCATTCATATGGGAAGTATCTTATATGCAAGTTTCTGTACTTATACACATGTTGACTATTACCCAAATGAAAGAGTTTTCTGGAAACTAATATTTGTTCTTGTATTGTAGATGTCATAGGATAGACCTGGGTATCTCCGGGCCCGGGCCGGACATGGTCCGGGCTTGGCCTATAAATTTTGTCCGTTTATCCGGGCCCGGGCCGGGCTGAGCCCGGGAATAGGGCTTGAACAGTTGTCCAAGCCCGCCCGCATTCCCGGGCCCGGGTAGCCCGTCGGGACTCGTATTCGGTTTTGTATATAATTCACATCTTATAATTCATGTCCATAATTAAAAAAATATCAAAATTTTTATAAGTTCAAATAGTCTTTCCACCTTACAATAAAAAAACATTAAATATTCAATATCAAAGTCTACACACATGTGAGAACGAGGGGTGGAGTGGAGTTTGTAACCCTTAAAATTTTAGCTTTTATATTACTTAGTTTAAGTGTTTTTATTTTTATTTTTTTAGGAGTAGTAATAATGGAATGTTATATATATAAATAATATTTATATATTATATACGGGCCGAGCTTACCGGCCCTACAGGGCTTGGCCCCTTGTCCATACCCGGCCCCTCCCGGTACTCGGGCCGGGTATTTTCGGCCCTTTAGGGCTTACGAGCTTGTCCATACCCTCCCGTTTACACGGTCGAACGGGCCAGCCCGCGTTTGCCCAGGTCTATCTTAGGGTGTGTTACCACTGCTGGAAAAGTTAAACTCACCAAGACCTGTTCTAAATTCCTTGATTGTTACCTTATAAATGACCAGCAAGATGGAGGCTTCTTTTTTCTATATGACGCAGGAGGTACTGGCAAAACATTCATGTAGGATCATTCATGCAGTTGCATCTTCAGGTATTAAACTCTGTGCGGAAATCTTTACTAACAATCCATTTTAATGTCAATATATAGTAAATTAACAATCAAAGTTTTTTATGTAAGATACTTCTAGGCTATAGAATATTAACAATCAAACTTTCACAACTTTGGCCGGTAGAACATGTTTACAAGATTTTTGGTTAGTCATCTTTTTAATAATTTATTTTCATACATTACGACTTTAAGATTTTAGGAAAAATTAAATCTAGATTTCCATTGTGAGGCAACAAATCAATACAATAGAGACCATATGATAAATGCATAGTTTAAAAACCTAGCAAACATAACATATGTATTAAGGGGAACATATGAAAAAAGACAAACATGACATTCTTACCTGATCTTCAACATAGGATGCCATCATTTGCAACTATTATATTTCTCTAGCCATAGCATATCCTATACTTGCTTAAAGTAAAAGTTGCTTTATTTCAAAAGTAAGCATACATGAATATCTCTTATGCTATTATTGCAGTACTAAGCATATCCTACGACAACTTAGACATCAATATAGCCATTACGCTATTAGTTTAGTACTTATTGGGCAAATGAACTATATATCACCATATCTTTAACGCATGATAGAAAGCTAGATATACATATTTATTATTATTAATTTGACTTCTTGAGTTTGTGCTCTCCATTGTGCATAATGTGTTGTGTAGATAACATTTCTTTCTCGAATTATATATCAATGAATACTACAAAATTGACGCTTGAAAAACTATATTACAACTTCTTCATTGACACATTCAAGCGGTGACTCTTGGCGCCGTGGCGGAGAAGGTTAGGGTGTCAGTTGTGGGGACTCGAGGCGGTAGAGGCCGGTGGCGGTGGGTGATCTGCGAAGCAGGCAAGCAAGCAACACTGCAGCAGGCGTGGACGCATGGATGACTGGAGGCGGTCGGTGGTGGTGACTCTTGGCACCACGGCGTGGGAGGTTAGGGAGTCGATCGTGGGGACTCGAGGCGTTGGAGGCCGGTGGTGGTGGGTGATGTGCGAAGCAAGCAGCAACAACCACCACAAAGGCACGAAGGAAGGAGACGGCGGAAGAATAGGGTTAGTCACTTGGTTGAGGGTTCAAAGTTCAAACAAAGGAGGAGGTGGAAGAATAAATGGGCTTTAGTCCTTAATTCTAACAGGGTTGGATTAGATGATACCTGAGATTGAGTTGCAGGAGAAGATTACCAATATAAAGTTGTCTCGGGAACAGACTCGAAGATGTGTGTTGGGATGACGAAGGACGGTTGGAGAGTGGTCCATGCAATACTCGAACCAGAAGAGGTGTCGAAGACGGTTGAAGTCAGTGTTGTAGGAAGCATTGGAGCAGTGGAGGAGTCGATATCGCTGGTTTCGGAGTCAGACGCCATTGGAGGTCAAAGAAATGAGAAATTAGAAGGAGAGTTAACGAAGAAGGGGAAGACAAATTGGGAAAGAGGTAGTCAAATTGCCAGAAATTTGAGGGAGAGTAGTCAATGTGGTGAAAGAGGATGAAGATATGCTTCCTGAAATTTGGGCATGGACGAAATTTGGGAATTAGGGTTATCGGTGGCTCTGGTACATGAAGTGATGATTTGTATTTTTGAAAATGATGATCAATATTTGAGGTATTTACATTACAAGACATGATATTAAACAACATTATAATAATATTACTTAATAGAAGGGGTGTCAATTCGATTTATTGGATTGGATATTCTAACAAAAATTATAAAATTAATATTTATATTCAATCTGAATAAGTATACTAATATATTCAACTTATATATACATATATCAAAGAAAAAATATATTTTATTACAATAAAATACTATCATAAAGTTAAAATTCACCAACTAACTTAGCCAGAAACTCAACATGCAAATTCAAGAAAAATTAAGTGCAATTTCAACTATTATTATGTTCTATTATACAACAAATTAAACCAAAATTTACAAAAACTAAACAATCTATTTAAAAATTATTAATCACAATTAGTACAAACATATATTTTAAAGAAACTAAAACACGAGGGACACAATCACACATGGTTAATAAAATAAAGCATAAATTTTACAATGTATCCAACATCCCTACTATACAAAAAATCCACAGATATTTATTAACTATTACAAATAACAATAGCATAATATATTTTATGGCAAATCAAAAAGATTCTATACAAAAATCTACATTAACACTTCTATATTAATTATCGTATTACCTTTGTATTGTTGTATATAGATTAAAACATTTCAATATAACTTACTTCACTCAATCCCTATAAAAGGTTAGTATATTGAATCTACAATACTATAAGTAATAACTTCAAATTCTTCCACTATCACAAATTTCACAACACCAAAAACATTAATGGCTGTACAGAGTTGTGTTTGGTACTAGTTGAGACATGAATGTTGTTATATATATTTTTATTTTATTTTTGATGAGGAAAGAATTCGACGTACCCGACATAACAACGTCGGGTAGATCGAGAGGCCGATAAATCCGGACATAAGGAACACAACAACAACTATGGAAATTACAACAAAGCAAAAATAGAGCTAAGGCGACCTAAAACGAGAGCTGAGCAAGCATGATCAGACGAAAGCGCCACCGGTAGACGAGTCAGACAGGAGAACTCATGCGGAAGTGCGGAACAGACTACCATGACGTTGCCCTCGTACAAGAGGGATCTTCATTGAGCCACAGACACGACCACAACCACTACCGAACACTCAAGCAACACCTTAGATCAGATGAATGTTGTTGTATTTAATAACTTGTAGAACCATCATTCAAACAGAAATTCAGACCCAATATTTGTTTTTGGCCATTTTGACACAGAGGATCGAAGTTGCTTCGTTGTTGCAAAGAGATTTGTTCCGATTCAATAGCCTTCTTGTGGGATGTTTTTTTTTTTTTGAAATCTATTGTTGTGTATACTGTATAGGTTGGTTACTTGGGTCTGTTCGAAAGGCGGGTTTCTAGGTTGGTATCATGAATGATGTTATTGATGACTATTGCCTTGTTTGGACAACCCTAATTTTTACTTATAAATATTTTTTTTTCAAAAAAAATAATACTTTTATAAGTTACAATAAATATGTAATCAAATAAATTTTTTTTTACTATTACACTTTTTAGAAAAAAATACACACATTACTAAAATATTACTATTGAGAAGTGCAATTTATAAGAGAGGTTGTATTATATATATGAATGTTGTTTTTATTAAATATAGCATTATTATACCTTCATATTTGGGATCCGTTTGGATTACAAGTTAATGCATTATCTTGCATTATAATGTCAAAAGTGATATTAAATCCTAAGATTTAATACCACTTTTGGCATTATAATGTTTGATAATGCATTATTACATGTAATCCAAGCATACCCTTGATGAAAACACACTATATGTTAGTTTGAATATTTTCTATTTTTAATATTTTTTAGAAAAAAAAATGTAAAATCTAAATGTTCTAACATTTTGTTGTGTTAGGGGTTAATGAATAAGCAATTGGACTTTCTTAATTACTCCCTCCGTATTACAATACTTCTTTTTCTAGCCTTAATTTTTCGTCTCAATATAATTATTTTTTTGATATTTTTGCATTTACTTTACATATATGTCTTTATAGTTTTTAGCACTTTTTAACAAATGAGAGAAGTATTGTTAGTAATTATATTGAAAAAGTAATAAAATAAAGTTTTAAATAAGAATATATTTGTACATTTCATACCCTCCTTAATCTCCTTAATAAATATGTAATTGTCTAAAAAAACAAGTGTTGTGATACGAAGGTGTTGGAATATAATTAGTATTTCTAAATACCAATATGGGCTTTTAAATGAAAGACTAAATTAGTCATCAAATTGAGCTTATGGTGATTGGCCCAACTAGAAACGAAAGAAAAATCTAGAAAATTTGAGGGGTGAATGATTGTGGAACACTCCGGAAGATGCAACACAAATGGAGCATGTCTAGAAGCATTAATTTGGATAAGATTAATTAAGGAATAGTCTAGAATTATGTAGCTAAGTACTCTTTGTGTAGAGTGAAGGTCGGTGGTGGCATTTGGCTATGAGAACCGACTTGCACATGTATAAATAGGCTAGTGGGTTGTCATTTTGTAAGCAATCGAGCATATTTAGTGTGAGTGAGCTCGAGAGTGATGTTGTGTGTGAGTGTGTCCCATATAAAAAGAGTATAGTGAGCTACTCGTATAATATCTCTTGTACTATCCACTATATAATACAAAGTCGCTTTTGTATATTGTGTCTTTGTTTCGGTGGGGTTCGGTGAGTGTACAAGGGTCCTGGGGAGGGTCGATTCCCTAACAGTGGTATCAGAGCTGAGGTTGCCGATGTTAGGTGATACGAGTTTAGTTCACTGGTGGAAGGATATCTTTTTGGCGTGATGGCGGCCGGCTTGTCGAGGACGTTCGAGATCCCACTCTTTGATGTGAAGATCAACTTCACGTTGTGGAAGAGTACGATTCAAGACCTTTTGGTGCAGCAAGGTCTTGATCAGGCTTTAGAGAAGGAGAAGCCTGGCTCCATGAATGAGAGGGAATGGAGCAAAATCCAGAGGAAGGCGGTGAGTACAATCCGGTTGACACTTGCTCCCGAGATCAAGTTCAGTGTGTTGAAGGAAACCACACCGAAGGCATTGTGGGAGAAGCTCAAGAGCATTTACGCGTCGAAGTCGCTGACGAACCGGTTGTGTTTGAAGATGGAGTTGTACTCACTGAAGATGCATGAAGGAGGTAATCTTCACGACCACATTAACTCGTTCAATCAACTAGTATGCCAATTGATGAATGCATGTGATAGTATTAAGGATGAGGAGCATGCGTTGTTGTTATTATCGTCATTGCCGACGTCCTACAAGTCTTTGGTGCAGACGTTACTTGTAGGAAGGTCGAGTCTCACTCTAGACGAGGTGATAGGATGATGAAGAATGACGCTATCAACACATGAGGGGATAACATACTAGTTGCGGGGGAGCGTGAGCGAGGGAGGAGTCAAACAAAGGGGCAAGGTGACCCGAAATGGAGAGTAAACTCACGTCAGTGTCGGGATTTGAGTGATGTCGAGTGTTACTACTACGGGGAGAAGGGTCACATGCAAACGAGGTGTCCTCAGATGAGGGAGAACCTGAAGAAGCTGAGAGAGACGTCCTTGCGAACGTGTAGTGGTGACTCCCATACGTATGTGGTCAGTGATGTTGAAGATGAGGATGTCTACTTGGCAACGAGTGAGGAGGTTGCCAAATCCGAGTGGGTGATGGACAATGCCGCCTCGATGCATGTGTGTGGGGATCAAGCATTATTCGACACCTTGAAGAGAGATGGAGAGTTTGGTCACCTCAACTTAGCTGGTGGTGAGAAGTTGAAGGTCGAGGGTACCGGAAGCGTGACGATGAGGCTTCACAACTGTACAAGCCACACTCTTCATCATGTGAGGTACGTGCCTTCAAGCAAAGTTAACATCATCTCGTTAGGTGCGATGATGTCAGAGGGGTACAGGTTTATCGGTACGTCTAAGTGGTGCAAGGTGTTCAAGGGGAGACGCTTGATCATGCGAGGCCGAAAGAATGAGAAAAATATTTGTATCGTGGATGGACGAGTTGCACATAAGAGATGTGGTGATGCCCTGACGAAAAAGAAGGTGAGATTTTCGAATATTACAAAGGTATTTGGAAATACTAATTAAGGGAGGAATTGTTGGAATATAATTAGTATTTCTAAATACCAATATGGGCTATTAAATGAAAGACTAAATTAGTCATGAGAATGTAGTAACCTAAATTCCTGAATCGTACAGAATTAAGAAACTGCAGAAATAAATCGCACTATAATTAAAAAATTACAACGAAGAACTACCGAACAGTGATCGGGCTGGATCTGATGCAGAGTCGAGAAGAAATCTCTGTCCTTAATTCTGAAATTGCCTCCTATTGCGACGGTTCTGTAGCGATCCGAATCCCAAGATACAACTACGATTGAACTTCTGTATTGCACAATCAAAATCCAGAAGCCTACAAACCTGATTTCCGTGTATACTCCCAGACGCGAAATAAAGGAGGAGAAAAGAAGAATACGATGTGGATTTACTGAGTGCGCCAAGTCAGGTCTTGTGCAATTGGTCAAGTACATCAGACTTCCAATAACACATGCATACTCCAATTGTGACACTACATCCCCCGATTTTTTAGTCAAGTGGAGATGGGGGTCCACGAGACTCTTTGCAGTCCCACTTGAGTAGTTCTTGAATCTCTCAAGACCTTTTTCAGCATAGTGTGCTTGAGACAGGATGATTCCTTCAGAATGTCTAGTGATTTGGATCCCTAGTATTACATCTGCTAATCCCAAGTCTTTCATGTCAAACTTCCCACTAAGCATGTCCTTAGTTTGTTTGATCATGTCTTTATTGCTTCCAATGATAAGCATGTCATCTACATACAAACACAGCAAAATATATCCATTTGGAGTATTTTGAAGTAGATGCATTTATCACATTCATTGATGCTGAAGCCATTTGACATCATTACATTGTCAAATTTTTCATGCCACTGTTTCGGAGCTTGTTTGAGTCCATATAGGGACTTTACAAATCTGCACAACTTGTGTTCCTGTCCAGAGACAATATAACCCTCAGGTTGTTTCATATATATTTCCTCTTCTAATTCTCTATTTAGAAAGGCAGTTTTCACATCCATTTGATGGATTTCTAGGTTGCGTAATGCTGCTATTGTTATTAGCATTCTGATTAAAGTTATTCTCGTGATCGGAGAATAAGTGTCAAAGAAATCCAAGCCCTCTTTTTGCCAGAATCCTTGCACCACAAGCCTAGCCTTGTGCTTCTCTATTGAGCCATCGGTTTTCAATTTTCTTTTGAAAATCCATTTGCACCCAAGTGCTTTACACCCTTGTGGCAAATCGACTAATTCCCATGTATGGTTTTGCATAATGGAGTCTATTTCGCTTTTGGCTGCTTCCTTCCATGAAGGTGCATATCAGGTGTAGACATGGCTTCTTTGAATGTTCTAGGCTCATTTTCTAAAAGAAAGGCCATTATGAACTCAAGCCCAAATGATTTCTCCTTTCGAGCTCTCTTGCTTCATCTAGGTTCATATTTTTCCTCTTCTATTTCATTTACAGAAGTGCTTGCTTCTCTTTGTTCACGAGTTCGTTTCGGATGTTCTTTATCCTTGCACGGAAACACATGTTCAAAGAAGGACGCATTCCTTGATTCCATTATTGTATTTGCATGTATGTCTGGTATGTCAGACTTATATACCAGAAACCGATAAGCACTACTGTTGTGTGCATATCCTATGAAAATACAATCAACGGTCTTAGGTCCGATTGTGACCTTTTTAGGAGGTGGTACTACCACTTTTGCTAGGCACCCCCACACTTTTAGGTATTTGTATGATGGTACTTTACCTTTCCAAAGTTCATATGGCGTCTTGCCAGTAACTTTATGTGGTATTTTGTTGAGGATATAGTTGGTGGTTAGCAGCGCTTCCCCCCACATGTTCTGGGGTAACCCAGATTCCTACAACATTGCAACTCCGTTAGATTCTGGTGAGTAGGGAGCAGTTGTTTGATGAATAATCCCGTGTTCTCTACAAAATGCGTTGAATGGTTCATCATACTCGCCTCCTCTATCACTTCTGATTATTTTTATGGTTTTGCTAAGTTGGTTTTCAACTTCCAACTTGTATTCTTTGAATTTTTCCAAGGCTTCATCCTCGCTTCTTAGCAAGTATACATAACAGTATTTTGTTCAATCATCGATAAATGTCACGAAATACTTTTTACCGCCTCTAGTTTGCACAAATTTTAAATCACACATATCTGTGTGTATTAAACCTAGAGGTTCGGTTGTTCTCTCTACATGTGGGGATGACGTTTTTGTGAGTTTGGCCTGTATGCATACTTCACATTTGTCTTTACTTGATTTGCATTTTGGAATCAAGTTCATGTTAATCAGTCTTCGTATGGACTTGTAATTCACATGCCCTAATCGTTCATGCCAAATATTAAAAGACTCAGCAACATAAGCAATAAGATTCTTTTCATTCATTGAAACATCAGAAACAAAAGGTTTTGGGAGGACTGTCATTACATTCATTTTGACCAGTCCATCCTTTACATATCCCTTGCCCAAATAAACCCCATTCTTAGAGAGAACTAGCTTGCCAGACATGAACTTCACCGCGAAGCCGTTCTTGCTCAGCAAAGTGCCGGAGATCAGATTCTTCCTTATTTCTGGCACGTGCATGACATTGTTGAGAGTCAGCTCCTTCTCGGAAGTCAGCTTCAACACCACTTTGCCGTGACCTTCTACCTTGGATGTGGACGAGTTCCCCTCAAATAGCTACTCGTCGCTCTTGCTCTTATGGTAAGTGGTAAACAATCCCCTATCAGAGCAGATATGTGTGGTGGCACCTATATCATACCACCATTCCCTCAGGTTGCTTCCAATCATGTTGACTTCAGACACTACAACACACAGATCTGCATCCGAAAGCCTGCCTTCAGTCATGTTGACTTGGGACTTTCCCTTGTCCTTGCGTGGGTCAATCTTGCTTCGACACTTGTCTGCCTTGTGACCCATCTTACCATACTTGTGGAATTTCCCACTGAACTTCTTAGCTGGTTGCTTCTTGAAGTTGCTGGAGCCGGAGCGTTGGGGTTGGAACTTTTGTTTCTTCCCTTTTTCCTTGTGTTCGGCCAAGTTGGCCTTCTGTTCAACAGTCTGAACACCATCTGCTTTGCGGTTGGTTGACTCAATCCGCATCCTGACAATCAAGTCTTCAACGGTCATAGCCTTTCGCTTGTGCTTTAGGTAGCTCTTGAAATCCTTCCAACCTGGAGGGAGTTTCTTAATGAAAGCAACTATCTGAAACCTCTCACAGATTGACATTCCTTCCGTAATAATCCCATGCGTAAGCAATTGTAGCTCTTCAACTTGTTTCATGATGGGCTTAGAGTCCACCATTTTGAAGTCTAGCAATTTCGCCACTGCGAACTTCTTCGAGCCTGCATCCTCAGACTTGTATTTCTTTTCCAAGGCCATCTAGAGTTCCTTGGAAGTCTTGATCTTGTTGTACACATTGTATAGTGGATCTATCAAGCGACTTTGAACCCAACCTTTGCACAGAAAGTCCCCATGAGTCCAGGCCTCAACGCTGGCTAGGGCTGGAACATCTTTATTGTGAGGCAAAAGCACATGCTTATCCTCATTCAGAAACTTTTCTAGCTTCAGTGTGGTCAGAAAGAAGAACATCTTCTGCTGCCATGTCTTGAAGCCAGTTCCATCAAACTTTTATGGCATCAGCCTTGCGTTTACAGCACCAGGCAAATGAACTGTCGATTGAACAGTCTGATAAGCTGTTGATTGGACAATCTGATTAACATCAGTTTCGACCCTCACGGTTGGCAAATTCACTGCTAGCAGACCACTCCCAAACTGAATCTGGGGTGTCGACTCAACATGATTTCCATTACCGGCTCCAACAAGAACACCAAAATCAGCATTCTCAGTCTGATTAGTTATACTTCAAATTGTTCACAGATAAGCAAACTAGAATTAGTACGAAGTTCAATCATGAAATGTAACGAAAGCAATTTAATTTCGAATTAAATTGCAGAAGCAAAAAATATTGTTGTATAATTTCCGGAATATGCTGATGAACAACACATATTTTTAAAATTTCCTGCGCTATTTAGAGACTTTAGAAACAAAGTTCGGTTAGTGTGTAATGTAGTTAAACGAGATTTCAGAATTAAGACTTTAGGAACCTAACTCTCCATCTCTCTTCAAGGTGTCGAATAATGCTTGATCCCCACACACATGTCATTATTGTTGGCCTGCCAATTGGCCATGTTAGAAATCAGAACTTTAAATACTTACGAAGTATTAAATAATATTTGCAGCTTCACGACTACACTTACATGTTGATGAAAGAGGAAGATGCCGTTGATGGGCTATCTTCAATTAAACTAGATGCAAAGAAGTCTATCTGTCATATGTTGAGGGAGGTGATGTTGGTAACACTTTCATGTATAGCACGTGGACAAAATGAAAATGGAAGGAAGAAATGACGATTGTAGTAATGATGTCAATTGCATCACTTTAAAATACAACACACATTTGCATGAAAAAAGGCGACTGCATGTGTATGTTGATGAAAGAAGGAATGATGTTGATGGACTATCTTCAATTATGACACTATGGAATATAATTAGGCTGCATGTGTATATTGTCTATGTTGTTGATTCTCTTCTCATCATTCACGTGTGAGTAAGAAATTAGTTGCATGTGCATGTTGAAGAAGATACACTGTCATAATATTTCATATAGTAATGATGCCGGCTTTGACATATTGTTGCAAAACTAAGATTATATTTCCATTCAGATTAATAAATACGTACAATCTCTTTGGTTGTGCTTGAATGAATATATTTTTTAATATACAAAAGTACATGAACAATTTTTAAAAATTAGAGTTGTTTATATCTTTATTCAAGTACCCTAACCATATTTATAGCTAAAATAATATAGATGAGAATATATATTAGTTTTATGTGCATATTGAAGAAGATATGGTGGCACTTAAAGGGTGGAAATGGCACATGGACAAAATAGAAATGATAAGAATGAAATGACGGCAGAAGTGATGATGTACCATGTCACATGGCTACTATAATAGCACTATAACAACAAATTGTATTATTGTAATTTTCTTTGTACGTTTAAATTACATATAGAGAACAATAATTACATTACGACTACATGTCACTAGAGGATTAATATTTTGCCACTTGTAAAGTAAACTCGTCACTTGTTCTAAATCATACAACACCATGCATCATTTACATTTACACAACCCTTATATATACCTCAACCATTCAAGCTATTTACTTGTATAAACATTTCTTCTACCCTGGCCAAGACTTATACACATGTAAGTAATTCCTCAAGTACGTTGAAGATTTCTACTTCATTTCGTTATGATGCGCCTCTATACTTCATTTACTTGTTTCTACTTCATTGTCTTTGCATGATATATGTTTATTTGCATGATATACTTCAATTTGTTGTTTTGTGATAATGTCTTTGCATGATATACGTTTCCTTACATATATCTACTTCATTGCCTCTATGTAATATGTTGTATGATGTGCGAAGCATTATTATGTTTAAATTTCTAAAATGTACAATGTCCTATTGTAGTTTGATACCCGATGGCAAGTGATAGCAGTGACGAGTACAAACCCAGAACTCTAGTGTACCAGGATCTGTGGGAGATGCTCGAAAGTGCAAGGAGGGTTGACCATCTGAACGGTAGTAATGAATTTATTTTGTTTCAATTTTAAATAACAGTGGATTTCATATTATGTGTTGTAGTGTGTTGACAAAAATGAATTTGGATTTAGGGCGGAGATTTGACACCGAGATTTAGATGTCTTATATGCGATTTATAATAGAGGGTGACTGTAGGATGAGCAAGCGTTTGGAAGAACACGAGAATCTGATGAAAAGATTTACTAAGTTGAATAAGTGGATTCCTGAGACTCTTGATGAGGTTCGTGCCAAGCGGTCAGATCTCTACCAGGTAATTTTTAGTTTTTCATTGAGTTATGTCTATATCATCAAATTATATCTCACTGTATGTTATATGATTTCCAGATCGAAAGGGAGTCCATAACGAATGAGTCCTTGACAGTGGATGAAATTGATTTTGCAAAGCTCGTGAGGTCTGCGATTAGGATGATGACACTCCCTTGATGGTTATGGCTTGATAATTCGTATCCTCTATTCTAGTGTTTTAGTTTATGGTTGTCATATGTAAGGATAATTACTCTTTTTTGGTTTTAGTGGTGGTTATGTAAAGATTGGTATGCTATGGACATCTTTTAAAAGGGCGACCTTCCCTTGATTTTTATGACTTGATAATCTCTTCTTTCTGTTCTAGTGTTTTAGTTTGTATATATCGTAGGTAAGGATAATTATTGTATTTTGGTTTTACGGGTGGTTATATAAGGATTGTTATGCTATGGACAACCCCCGACCCTTTCATTTTACAATCGAAGATAAAACCGAGTTCTTCTCTATTTTTGGTTTTACGAGTCTCCCTTGATGTTTATGGCTTTATAATCTTTACTTTGTGTTCTATTTTGATTTTACAGCGCCGTGCTTCGCACGGAGAAAATGTAATCCCAAGCTAGACCTTTGACATGCCTCGGGTCTTTGAAGAGTCACACATATTAAACTAAGCAATTAAACTCGTAATGACTTGAATTTTTGACACATGATAAATAACACAATAATAAAGTTCTCATTAAAATATCAGGCAAAAGACACGATCCAATTGGAAGATAGCCTTCATTATTAAAACGGTTGGACCGCGAGCAAAGTCACCGAGCCAACTTTAACTTCTATCTGCACTTCTTGAGCCATTAGTTCCTCCATGAGTCTAGATTAGAGTCTATATGATCGTGCTCGGGTGGGTCATGACCTCCATTTGATGTAGGAACCCTAGTAGAGTCGGACTGAGTTATTCTCTATTTTTGGTTTTATGATTCTCCCTTGATGTTTATGGCTTGATAATAACTACTTTGTGTTCTATTTTGATTTAACGGCGCCGTGCTTTGCACATGAAAAATGTAATTCCAAGCTAGACCTTCGACATGCCTCAGGTCTTTGAAGAGTCCTACATATTAAACCAAACAATTAAACTCGTAATGACTTGAATTTTTGACACATGATATATAGAACAATAATAAAGTCATCATAAAAATATCAGGCAAAAGGCACGAGCCAATTGGAAGATTGCTTTCATTCTTAAAACGGTTGGACCACGAGCAAAGTCATCGAGCCAACTTGAACATCTCTCAGCGCTTATCAAGCCATTAGTCCCTCCATGAGTCTAGATTAGAGTTTACATGATCGGGATTGGGTGATCACGCCGTGGTGTGGGTCATGGCCTCCATTTGATATAGGAACCCTAGCAGAGTCGTGTTGATCTATTTTTGGTTTTACGATTCTCCCTTGATGTTTATGACTTGATAATCTCTACTTTGTGTTCTATTTTGATTTTACGGCGTCGTGCTTCGCACGGGAAAATTGTAATCTCAAGCTAGACCTTCGACATGCCTCGGATCTTTGAAGAGTCATACATATTAAACCAAACATTTAGGGTATGTTCGGTATGGCTGAGGCATATTGGGGCTAAAGCTGAAGTAGGGGCTGAATTAGGCTGAAGCTAATTGGAAGAATTTAAGCTGGGGGCTGAATTGAGCTGAGGCTGAATGTAAGAGTCTGAAGCATAAATGACTGTTCGGTATAAATGACTTATTGAAACTTAATTTTACAAAAAAAATACAAATTTTCCCTTATTAAAAAAAATTGAGGGGTATCATGTGCATTGCACATGACACATTTATCCCCAAATTTTCTTTAGGCTTGAAGAGCATCCCTGTGTATCCATTCGAGCAGCTCCATCGTCTTTAGGGTTGAGGAGCTCATCGTCTTCCTCTGATTCGTACTTTGCCCAGCTCTCCATCGTCTTCCGGTGCCCAGCTAGCAGCGCAGGGAAAGAGCACCATCCGAGCCCGTCCTCCTCGTCCGAGCCCGTCTTCCTTCCGAAGCCAGCTAGCAGCTCTCCTAGTTCATAATTTTTTGCCAGCTCTCCTGGTTCGTATGAATTGGTTTTTATTATAATTTTTATTTGTCCAGCTCTCCTTTACATCCTACAACTTGTTTTCAGTATTCATAATTGATAAAATACGAAATGAAGCAACCATTTTCTCTTCGATTTACAAACTGTGTAGTGTCGATACGTGGTTTTAGGCACTTCTTAATTTATCTTCTAGGATAGGTACTTTTCCATTTCGGAGTAGTATTACAAGATTACATACAGTATATGAGAAGGCATCAAATGTTACCATGAACAAGTTCTCCTTTTATTCAAATGCCGAACAGATAAATGCTTGTTTTCATTATTTACCCAACTCTCCTTTACTTTTTATTCAAATGATTGTATTCAAATGCTTGTTTTCAGTATTGATAATTGATAAATTAAGAAACAGAAAAACAATTTGTGTGTTGGTTCATTGGATTAGTTGTGTTGGTTCGAAATATGTGTGTTGGGTCGAAATTTAGCAGTGTAGGATTAGAGGCAGTTGCTTCCTACGTAACTTTGATTTCTAGCTGTTGAATTCCTTAGGTTTTGTTAGTAACAAACATTCAACTAATCTTGTTACTAAGTGTTTCAGGAACAAGACAATTGTCACAGGGAACCATTGCAGCAAAGGATTGCAGAGGGAACAAAGCGTTCTCGACATGCTTTGTTACCTCTCAAGGAACATCAATAATGAACAACGTTCAAGCTGCGAATGGAAGGAAGATATCCAGCATGGAGATTATGGAAACAATCATGGAAGATCACGCAGTCAAGGATAAGAGATTTCGGCTGGAAGGATCTCGCCGAAGAGAAGATGTGGAGAGAGAAATCCGAATGTTTTATCTTAGGAAATCTTTCCTAAGATAAGATATTTGGAGAGAGAAGATTATTATCTTCAGCCGATTATATTATCTTTGGAATTCTTTCCTTAGATAATGTAAGCGGTTAAGATATTATTCTTCCAAACAATTTTAGATCTTCTTGTTACCAAGTTTAGAAAGATTTTATCTTGTTACGATTAGGGCTTAGTCGAGGTGTATTTATAGGGGTGTGGATTTATTTCTATGTAAGCATCGACGACGACGAACTGTGAGCATAAGAGAACAAAAAGGAGAGTGAAGTTGTTTGTGAGTCTTTGAGGGTTGAGTTTGGATTCATCATTGTAGGAGTGATATTCGAATCTAGCTGGGTAGTCTAGGGTTTGGAGTCCATGCTACAAGTGTAATCGAACAAGAAATCAATAAGACAAGTAGACGCTTCAAAATCCTCTCAAGCGAGAAGCTTGAAGGTAGTGGTTTTTATTTGATTAGCTAGTTGGCTAATTAGGGTTTCCACTATATATCGTGAGTTCGTTTCTTATCTTTCTTGCTATAATATTCCGCTGCACCTTCTGTGGGAACAAAGTCTTTGTTCCCTCAAAGGTAACTCTAACGATCCAACAATTGGTATCAGAGCCTGGTGCTTTAGATTGTGTTCGTTACAGACTTTGCAGGAAAGATGTCGTCAAGCAATGCTATTGGAGATTCATTCTGGAAACCTCCGACTCTGAAGGCCGGAGAATATGACTGGTGGGTGGAACAAATCGAGTCCCATATTTGTTCCCTCGATGGACAGATATGACGAGTCATTGAAGTTGGCCCTATAACCATTCCGAATGATAAAGATGCTACGAAGCCAAAGGCGAAAGTAGACTACACTGATGATGACTGGAAGAAGCTGGAAAAGAACAGCAGAGCCAAGAAGATCCTTCATATGGCCTTGCTCCCCTCGGATCTCAAGAAAATCATGGGCTACAAGACTACCAAGGAGATCTGGGATGCTCTAAAACGCCTTCATCATGGAAATGAAGATGCTAAGAAAAACAGGATTCTTTCCTTGATGAAGGAGTACGATCAGATCTCTCAGGGGAAGGATGAGCATATTCAGGAATTCTACTCCAGATTCCAAGGGATAGTAGGCCAGCTTAAGTTCCTTGATGAAGAAATGCCAGACTGGAAGCTCACTCATCATTTCATGCAAGGCCTCAACTCTCAGTGGGATGCAATTGCTCTCGCTCTCTACTCCCAGACGAATGTCAAGACTCTCACTATGGAAGAGGTGGTTGCCAAGATGGAAAGCAACGCCTATGTCTACAATCACAAGATGAATAAGAAAGGAGAGGAGAAGGCTAAAAGCATTGCCTTAAAAGTGGAACGGGCCTTTGACTTATCTCAAGTCGAAGATGAAGATGAGGATGGTGATGAAGATGTTGCTCTCATCACTAGAGCCATGAAGAAGATATGGTCTCGAAACAAGGACACGCTGAGTTCCTCTGAAGGGAACAGAGACATAAAGGATATCGTTTGTTACCACTGTCAAAACAAGGGACATCTTGCCAGAAACTGCTTCAAGAAAAAGGCAGGTCTTCCTCCGGCTCATGAAGGAAAGCAAGCAATGGTCGCAACCTGGGATGACTCGGACTCAGATGACGAAGAATCGTCACACTCAAGGGATGTCTGCTTAATGGCCGTAGAAGACACCGATGAACCAAAAGGCGAGCTGCACAAGGATGAGGTAACTGAATCTGATCTCATCTCAAGTTTGAAAAGTAAGTCAAAAGAAAGCTTAATTTCCTTCATTAAGAAACTTGTTCATGAGAATAGTCTTTTCAGTGAGCAAATTGAAGAAAAGGATGAATCAATCTCATGTTTGATCGAAGAAAATAAAGGTTGGGCAGAAAAAGTGCTCAAACTTGAGAAAGTCTCATCCTCTTCTCCAAGTCCTTGCATTGAGTATCCTAAACTCACTGAGAAGATCGTGTCTCTGGAATCCTCTGTCTCCTCACTTGAGTCCGAGTCATTAATGTTAAAACTAGGTAATGCAAAACTGTCTAGTGATCTATCTAAACTCAGTGAGGAACAGAAGGACAAGCCAAAATGTATTGTTTTTGTTGCAGCCAAGAATGAAAAGAAAACTGAAAAGAAGGAAGTACCTCGCTTTGGAATTGGCTATCAACCTAAGCTTCCTGTTGATGACACCAAGTCCAAAAGTTCTAAAGTCGAAGGAAAACATCCAGTGCAAGAAAAGGGGGAAAGTTCCTCGAGAGGGAACAATAGCAAAGACTGTTCAAATTCGACTGACGGGAACAAGGCTTGGTACCATGGACATAAGGCTCACTCCATTTGGTTGAAGCAATCTCAAAGCGGTAAGTCCAATAATATTGATTTTCATTCTAGGATTGCTAACAAAATAATTTGGCCTGGACAGAGTAAGTATGTTGATCTAAAGTGTCAAAGGATCTGTTGGTATTGTGGGCACTCTGGTCACTACAAACAAGAGTGCCTCCTGAAGAAACACAATGAAGAAATTGCTCGCACTGCTAGGGAGAAAATAAATGCTAAACCTCCAAAAATCAAATATGTTGCTCCCACACTCAGAAAGCCTAAGCTTGTCTGGGTTCGCAAAAACTAACTCTTTCCATACAGGCTAAAGTGAGAAAGGTTCCCGGTATTTCGAATGTGCTTGCTAAAGTTACCTGACAGGGAACAAAGGATGGCTCACCTCACTTCAACAGGCCTCTGGAGGTTCAATAACCTTTGGAAATAAGAATAAGGGAGAAGTTTGTGGTCTCGGTAAGGTAAGGCTTTTTAACCATATTACTGTGGATAATGTGACACTCGTGAATAATCTTAGATTTGATCTTTTTAGTGTGGCTCAACTGTGTCAAAACAAGAAAAATAGGGTAGTCTTTACTACTGATGATTGTTATGTTGAGTGTATAAGTACAGGGAAAATTCTACTGAAAGGGATCTGCGACAACAACGTCTACAAAGTTGATCCTGCTTTCATCCCTGAGAAGGAACTATGTCTGTCATCCATTGCTGGGACAACAGATCTGTGGCATAAGCGGTTCGGACATGCAAGTCTTTAACTCCTATCCAAACTTCATAGTCAAGAACTGGTGAACGGTCTTCCTAAGATCGAATCAACAAGAAATGAAGTTTGTGATGCTTGCACAAAAGGCTCCGAGGGCCTGTAAATTCGAGATGAGCATGGTTGGGGAACTCATGTTCTTCTTAGGTCTTCAAGTCTCTCAAGGAGAAGATGGAACCAAAGTGCATCAACAAAAGTATCTCAGGGAATGCGTTAAGAAATTCGGAATGTCTGATGCAAAGCCCTTTACAACTCCCATTTCTCCCAACAATCCAATGGGAAAGGACGATCATGAGCAATGAGTTGATCCGTCACTCTATCGAGGAATCATAGGCTGATCCCAGAGAGACACACCTCAAAGCAGTAAAGAGGATTCTGAGATACTTGAAGGGAACATATGATTTATTTATGTGGTGTCCAAGGGGTGGAAACTTCGATCTAGTTGGATACACAGACGTTGACTTCGCAGGGAACAAAGTGGACATAAATTCTACATCAGGAATGGCTCAGTTCCTTGGGCCATGCTTGGTTTCCCAGGGGTCAAAGAAGCAGAATTCAGTGACTATGGTATTCTTCTTGACTCTATTCTCATTCTTTGTGACAATACTAGTGTAATAAATATCTCCAAGAACCATGTGCAACACTCACGTACCAAGCATATCGAGATAAGACATCACTTCCTATGTGACTGTGTGGAGAAAGGGTTGGTGTCCATGGATTTCTGCGAAACCAAGGATCAAATCGCTGACATTTTCACCAAGGCACTAAATAAGGAACCCTTCGAATAGTTCCGTATGGAGCTAGGTATGATCTCTCTAAACTGATTGTCTATCTCTTATGTTCCCTCGATGATTGGCTAAATTACATGGTAAATTGTGAGAGTTTAATCATCATGTCTTGATCTGCATTCATTCCCTTGATCATTAATTGAACGACCTGCTTAGATTCGTGCTAATACTTCACTTATGTGCAAAATGTCATGCATGATCTTCTATGCTATCATTATAATACATGAAATAGTTTTCTTTCGGCCCAAAAGAGTCAACTTGATAAATTGATCCCTTATTATAAGCCCAAATGATTTTTGACTCTACAACTTACCCTAGCCATCATGATTGATGCTTCCTATGAGCCCCTCTTATCATCCACATCTGGGAGCCTCTCATTCATGATTAAACATTATTAAAAATTATCGTATATGTTTCTGTGTGATTTTCTTTGTGCCCTCTCTGGTAACGTTACCCCCGCATCACACTCTTCTACTTTTTCGGAAAGCCGAGAATACGAATCGTCGCCTCTATGGTCTGTGGCTGGGATTTGACAAGTATGATGTGTAATGATGACTTGCAACTGCTTGAGAAGTGTTATGTGCATTCAAATTGATGTGATGGTTGCGTTTTGTTTGGTGCGCTTGAGATTTTGTGGGCCTTGATGGATTTGGACAGAATCTTTCACAAGATTTATTTTTGGAAGATATCTTCTTGGCTGAGATCTTTGGAAAAAGAAGGAAATAAGAGGATTGGGAACAATATCCTTAGTGCTTGAAAAGATATGGAAAAGGATTCTCGTGGTTACTCCCCTCCTACCTATACGGCGACTTCAGCTAGCTTACCCCACCGCTCCCTTGTGTTGTTCCAAAAAAAACAAAAAAAACAAACAAACCACAAGGTATACAAAGAGGGGACCAATGAATCTTTCTTCTACTGGTGGTTGGATACTAGTAACCTGCACAAGAAGTAGTTTGTGTTGCAAGAAGGTGTTGGCTGAGTCAAGGTTGAACCTGAGGTGGAAGCTGATTTGGATGAGGATGAGCAGACTCTGAGGGGGAACTAAAAGTTGAACTTGATCTGCGAAGGATCGTGAGGAGTTTGTCTCGCGCACTATCTATGTTGGCAGAACAACAAAGGTGTCTTATGGAGTAAGTGCATGCTTAAATTGCTATTCATATTTCGGCTCCCTCTGCAGGCACCAGTGGTCTTGATTCGTGTTTCTCTGCCTAACCAATCCATCTTTTGTTCCCAACACATCTATCCCTTACTGCTTTGATTTTCTTTGCTTCTGTTTCATGTGGTTGCCTTGATTGGCATGTTACTCATGTTTGGCTTCTTTGCATATCTTGTCGCTGTCTGAGTACGATGTTTATGTTTGTTTGCTTTCTTTTAATAAACAAGGGGTTGTTTGTTTATCTTGCCGTGCTCATTTTCCTTTCGCTATTTACTTATGTTTTTGATGATGCCAAAAGGGGGAAAATGACTGGTAGCTTTAGTTGAGGGGGAACTAATCTGGTTTCATATGTTATTGGACAAAGGGGGAACTATTATGCCTAAGTGTGGAAAACTTTCTCTTCACAACTGTCTTTATCTCATGTGTATGTTTTATTGTCAAGGATGTTTGTCACCATCAAAAATGGGGAATTTGTTGAATTCCTTAGGTTTTGATAGTAACAAACATTCAACTAATCTGGTTACTAAGTGTTTCAGGAACAAGACAGTTGTCACAAGGAACCATTGCAGCAAAGGATTACAGAGGGAACAAAGCATTCTCCACATGCTTTGTTACCTCTCAAGGAACATCAATAACGAACAACGTTCAAGCTGCGAATGGAAGAAAGATATCCAGTGTGGAGATTATGGAAACAATCATGGAAGATCACGCGGTCAAGGATAAGAGATTTCGGCTAGAAGGATCTCGCCGAAGAGAAGATGTGGAGAGAGAAATCCGAATGTTTTATCTTAGGAAATCTTTCCTAAGATAAGATATTTGGAGAGAGAAGATTATTATCTTCAGCCGATTATATTATCTTTGGAATTCTTTCCTTAGATAATGTAAGCGGTTAATATATTATTCTTCCAAACAATTTTAGATCTTCTTGTTACCAAGTTTAGAAAGATTTTATCTTGTTACGATTAGGGCTTAGTCGAGGTGTATTTATAGGGGTGTGGATTCATTTCTATGTAACCATCGACGACGACGAACTGTGAGCATAAGAGAACAGAAAGGAGAGTGAAGTTGTTTGTGAGTCTTTGAGGGTTGAGTTCGGATTCATCATTGTAGGAGTGATCTTCGAATCTAGCTGGGTAGTCTAGGGTTTGGAGTCCATGCTACAAGTGTAATCGAACAAGAAATCAATAAGACAAGTAGATGCTTCAAAATCCTCTCAAGCGAGAAGCTTGAAGGTAATTGTTTTTCTTTGATTAGCTAGTTGGCTAATTAGGGTTTCCACTATACATCGTGAGTTCGTTTCTTATCTTTCTTGCTATAATATTCCGCTGCACCTTCTGTGGGAACAAAGTCTTTGTTCCCTCAAAGGTAACTCTAACGATCCAACACTAGCATATTGTTATCCATAAATCATTGTGTTTTCACTATTGATTTCTCAATGGGTATTGGCGAACTTTGATTGCTATACAATTTTTAGGTGTGTATATGCTATGAAGTATCTTGTGTTATTAGGTGATTGTTATGTGTTTAATTTTTGGGGAATGGTATGTTAAATAGAAATTGTAATTGATTTGGTAAATTGTAATGAATGAGTAGATGGCCGGTAGTAGTCAATCAACTGGAAAGGAGAAGGAGAAGGCATTTACATGGACCGATAGTTTGTGTTTTAGCTTTTTGATTATGATAAAGGCGTTCCAATCGAAAAATGGCTATAGTACTTCATTCGCTTGGCCCACCATCTTAGCTGAGTTTGAGAGAATAACAGGAAAGAATGTATCAGTTAAAGTTACGAAGAACAAATTTACCCATCTTAGGAAAAATGGAGTTCGTGGAACCGCTTAAGGCATAGGGTCACCGGTCAAGGGTGGGACCATGAGACTGGATTGATCACCGCTGACGATGCTTGGTGGGAACTCCAAAAAGGGGTACGTATATGAATCACGTAGTTTTATATTATACTTTATTTTCACGGTATTTAAGTGTATTCTCTTTTCTTTTGCAGGAGGAGTTTTATCAGTTCATAAAGAAAGCGCCCTCCCTTGAGATGAGTGACTTGTGGGATGACGTGTATTGCCAAATAGCTGCAACTGGAAAGCACGTTGTTTCACCGTCTACGGATCCTGTTTCTGTTTCAGCCTCTGCAATCCAAGGTAAGGAAGAGAATGGGGAAGGCGATGATGAAGTGAACTCAGAGGATTCATTGGACCGCCAACTTGAGATGTATGCAATGTTGGACAACACCCAACAATCCCAGCAAGTGATACCATTATCCAAGGGAAAGAGCACGACCACGACATCCTAAAATGTAAACAAGAGACGTAAAAAGTTAGGACCAGCAACTGTTGCATACCAAGACAATCTGGCATTGGTTGGGGAAACTAGTAAGCAGATGTTGTCTCTTATGAGGGGTGATTTGGGAAGTTCAGACTCTACTAATCAGAAGTCAGAATTTAAGGATGCGTTTAAGGAGTTGATGAGGCAAGTTACTAAAGGTCTACTACAGCACCAATCACCGGTCTGGTGCTATGCAGTTACTGAGATATCAAAGGACGAAAGGCGACAAATATTCATGATTATTGAAGATGGTGCTGTTAAGGTTACGTGGTTGCAACATGAGTATGATATGATGATACGTCGGTTGGGGAAATGATTCGGGTGGTGGTTTAGGGTTTGGTTTCCTTGTTTAAAACTTTGGTGTTTATTGCATGTCTTGTAGGTTTTACGATTTGTGGATGTTGGACTTTATTAAGTTGAAACTTTGTTATGCGTGAGTTAATCAAGTTCCTTTTATTCATTTATCATCTTTTAATACCCGTTAATTGTTACAGTCATGGATGATGATGAACAAAAAAATGCGTGAGAAAAGGAGATTTGAGGAGATACGAAAGTGGGGCCTTCGGCTCCAGCTGTTGTTGGAGACACAAATACGACTTGCATACGCTTACCACATGAGGTTTGTCCACAAAATTCCTTGTTTTAATTCGAAATTCACAGGATACATGTGGATGAGGGAAATAATAGACTCACCGTCAGATGTACGTTGTATGAATGCATTTCGAATGGAAAAACACGTCTTCTTGACTTTGTGTTATGAGTTGGAGGCCAATTATGGGCTAATGCCTTCCAAGAATATGACTATCCTAGAAAAGGTAGGGATTTTTTTCAGCATCATTGCACAGGCAATGGCCTACAAAACTGTATGTGAGCGATTTCAGAGATCCTTGGACACGATTAGTAGGATCTTTCACCGGGTACTTGAGTCGTTAGCTGGGAGAAAAAACAACTACAACGGGTTTGTGAGGACCCTTTTAGAACCTCGTGATAGGAATTTTACAACAATTCCCCCAAAAATTCTATCACATGAGAGATACAAAGTTTTCAAGGTATTACATTGACAACCGCATTACACTCTTTACTTTGATAAACTACATTACGCTCTGTAGTTTGATATTATTCAATTTTTTTTACAGGGAGCTATTGGATGTATTGATGGGGTCCATATGGATGCGACTATACCTGAGGCAGAACAAATCCTTTATTTTGGATGAAAGAAATATTGCTCCTTCAACGTAATGGCTGTGTGCGACTTTGACATGTATTTCACGTTTATTTCTGCTGGTTGGGAAGGTAGTGCTCATGATGCACGCATATTCGACCAAGCAGTGAAAAATCTAACTTTGAACTTCCTGCATCCTCCCCCAGGTAACCGTACATGCATCGCAAATATTTTATACATCAACCCAACTTTAGTGTTAATTATTTTTAAATGTGATACTATGAACAGACAAGTATTATTTAGTAGACAAGGGTTACCCAGACAGACGAGGATACATGGTACCATATTCGAAAGTTAACTACCACAAATCACAATTCGGGAGGGAGGCCCCGAAAAATCAAAGGAAAGGGTTCAACCGCGCCCATTCTTCACTAAGAACCACCATAGAGCGTTGCTTCAACATCCTTAAGAAGAGATGGAGGATTCTAAAGAGTATGTTGTTCTTTAAAATTGCCGACCAAATTGATGTGATAATTGTGTGTTTTGGGATGCACAACTTCATACTGAAGAACAAATTGAATGATTCATAATTTGACGATGATGAGGATGAGGAAACCGAATATAGGGGGTGATAAAATGAAGGTGAAGACAATGATCCCGAAGGCATGAGTGTCGTTCGCAACGCAATCGTAGATGAAATTTGGAATAATAGAAGAACATGGTTGTACTCTTAGGTTACCGACGAAGCCTAGCTATTGCATACTTAGTGATAGGTTATTGTTGGAGTCACTAGTTTGCCATTTAAACCAAAGGGTAGTATTTTTGTAAGTAACAAAGCTAGTAACAAACCGAAGATAGGTTGTTGTTGGAGTAACTATTTTGGATAAAAAACAATCCATTAATATAATTAACGAAGTTAGTATTTTTGTAAGTAACAAAATTACTACTCCCTCTGATCTATATTATATGACGTTTTGGGTTTAGGAACAATAATTAAGAAATGTTAATTGTATACTCGAACTATCTAATTTATTGTGTAAACAACACATTGATTGTATTTTGCATTAATTATCATCAATGAAAACACAAATAACAATTTAAGTATTGAGCAAAATATATTAAATGCACATCAAAACTCCTTCGGAGTTCGCTAGTGGACTATTACGTGTACAGTTTTAAAGCTCTTTCATTAAATTGAGCTTGTAAATTAGTGGTTTTCTATTTACCCGTATAGAAAAAAGTAGAGTTGGAAAATGGAGTCATTTAAAACTGAGCGGAGGGAGTATTTTGCTAACCAAACCACACATGTCATAGAATTACGGACCCTTAAATAGGCAATACAAAGAGGGAAACAATGCCATGATTACAGTAATCATGTTCTTAGGGAACAACGATCTAAAGGAAATGCAAACGAAATGGAAAAACACACATGTAGTACAAAGGTAGATAACGAACAACAATAGAGGCGAGCACATTAATAATTAAAGACGCGTGCACACAGGTCTTTGGTGAGAGAAGATAAGGGGGTTCTACGGAACGTGCGGTAACTATCGTCAATCTACAACAAAACACAACACCTAGAATGAATGAGGTATGTAGTAGGAAAACAAAAAACCACAAGAACAAGATTACTGATTTCCCTAAACTCACCGCATTTTTAATTTTCCACCAGGCATCATCCCCCAAAATGGCTTCAGTTACGGGGTCACATTCAACATCGCCACTGGCTTCGAATCGGTGCCATAGATGCCATTTCTTCTTAAGGAAGTTGAACCGGTTCTTCACAGACTTCACTGTAATATCCAACAGGTTCTTCACAGACTTCACCGTAATATCTTTTCGAGTAACGCCCTGCAAACGTTCAACTATAACACGCCAGTCTAGGGAACCCTGACGACCCCATTGGTCCTGCCAAGTAGCAATTGCCTCTAGCAACGCGTCTAATTCCGCAATGGTCCATGAGATATGTGACATACTACAAAAAGGAAAATACAATCAAGGTAGACGATAATTCCTAAGTCCAACACATACAATCAAAAACTAAAAAGCATGAAATCAAATTATCCTTTCTAATTCTTACCTCAAAGTATTGATCTTGCACAAATACAAATTTTGGAAGTTGTGGTGGTGTGTATTTCGAATATGTTGTGAATTAAACACCCAAATATATAGGGGGAGTATCTTCTTATTTGTCATTACTTATCACATGCACCATTACTATACATGCAACATTCATGACTTTATAGGCAACCTTCATGACTTTTCAAGACCTTCATGAGCCTACAGTTTTTTTAGGACTTGTCACCATGCTGAAATTAATTTTTTGAGTGACTTTTCAGCCAATACCATCAATGACACATTCTGAAATTTTAGCAACCACACAATCCTGCATTCATAGCAATAATTAAAGTTTTAAAACAATCATTCACCATCCTACAGTCACCCAATTACAAACCCATACAACAATAGCAATGTATGTGTGCATATACAATCAAAATGAACACCCAAAGTTTAATTGCTAGGTGATTCATGCACACATCACTACCAATAACTTACGAAGTTTCGAGATAATGACTACTACATAACAAACTCCTGAATGATAACACCCAAAACAACGAAGATCATAAGAAATATGACAACCCAACCATAATATTTGAACCTCCTCCTTGCAATGTCACGTTCTAATGCCGCTTGAACGTATGTATTCGATAATTCACTTACCCGTCAGTAAGTTCTTGGTTGTTGATATCGAAGTAACCAACATTTGCAATCTCTTGTTGAAGTTGAACCCTAAGATTGGCAATTCGATCGGCAATTCTAACTCGTTCCCTATCATCTTCCTCACCAATATAATTCATAAGATCCCTTGCAATTTGTTGAAACATACGTGCCCTATGCTCCATTTCTTCAACCCCATAGATAGAGTCATCAAACCTGGTCATGTCGTACGACTACAGAAAAGAAAAGATTTCAAAACAGAACATCCCTTGCAAGTTCTCAATTTATATTATAAAAGAAAAATTGTTATAAAATCATTACCTCAAAATAAGGATCGAGCCACACCGACTCGTCGCTATAATCAGATAGTGCTTCCCTTACCCAACTAGGAAGCTCGTCGTAACCATCATTATCTCCTTCACTAGACATTATGGGCTACGAAAGGCAAAGAAAAAAAATAAACACTAAGGTCCAAGAACAAGAGACAGTAGTTAACAAAAATCATATCAATACTTAAACAAATTGCATAGCAATCATCTCACAATCCTAGATTGGTCAGTTTGGATTTATGTTATTATTGACATTATAAATGCATAGCAATCATATAAACTGGACAAGATAACAAATACGCAATATCCAAATTCACATTTGAATATTGGGCAAACATATCATGAAAGTTGCATAATTAGGACCATTGCACGTATTGCCCACCTTGAGTTTATTAATTGCTAAAGATCTTCTAATTGCTTGATGACATGCATAGATTCCCCATGATATTACCTGTGGGAGACCCTTTAGTGGTTAAATAAGAAGAATCATATAAATAGTCACCAAAAGGAGACACAACCCAAAAAGTGTAGAAGAAAAAAAAAAGAGGAATCTGGGATAGTGTTTTGGTGTAAAGGGTGAAGAGTATATTCATTTAAAATGGGGTTTGAGTCTCCTCAACATAATAAAAAATAAAACTTGTTCTGGGTCTTTCAAATGTAAGATAACCATCCCTTGTTCAATATCAGTGTTCTGAAATTCAGGTTCAATAGAAAGTAGATACTCACATATGAATGCAATCAAAATAATGCAAGCAAATACTGACAATAGAAAATGAATCCGACTCAGAAACAAAAATATTTACAATCAAAAGGATGTAATTACTAATTGATGTGGAAGCAGTTCCAACAGACATTCTATATGCACCAACACTTTCACCAACAACATTCATAATTCACAGTATAAGAAAAGAAAGGGGAGAAATTAACTCAAGACTTCTGTAGTTCAGATATGTAGATAACTAGTAACATTCAGAATTCATAGTATAAGAAAAGAAGTTGGTTCTTGGCCCTTTCAGACAGAATCTCTAGTTTCAGATATGTGAGTATTGTGCCTAAATATTTGACTTATGTAGTATGAAGATAACTAAATTTGCTTCTCAACTTTCAAATTCATACATTAATACATAACTTTACAGTCTCCTAGTAAAGATAATCCATTCCCCCTTTGAACTTTGATGAACGTAACAATAACAAGCAAAATCCTTGAAAGAAAGCAAAAACAAGACTAGCTACAATTTCACCTTATGTTTGAACCAAAGGACTCCCTGGATGAAGTTAAAACTAAAGACTTCATAGTCCAGTTAAAACTGAAGACTAGCTACAATTTCACATTCATGGTAAGGGAACAGACAACATCGTCAGGAAAAAAGCCAGGCAAAATTCGGATATACAGTGGCACTGAAAACTTCATAGTCCAGAATTAATAAAAAAATCAGATCAGGGTTATACATAACAAGTAATAACATCGAATGAGGTGAATTTAGGACATACTACAAGAGTAGTTACAGTCCTTATAAAAATGTAATCTCAAGCTAGACCTTCGACCTCCCTTCGGGGTCTTTGAAAAGTCATACATATTAAACCAAACAATTAAACTCGTAATGACTTTAATTTTTGACACATGATAAATAACACAATAATAAAGTCCTTATAAAAATATCAGGCAAAATGTGCGATCCATTTGGAAGATAGCCTTCATTCTTCAAACGGTTGGACCACGAGCAAAGTCACTGAGTCAACTTTAACTTCTATTGGCGCTTCTCGAGCCATTAATCCCTTCATGAGTCTAGATTGGAGTCTACAAGATTGGGCTCGGGTGATCATGCCGTAGGGTGGGTCATGGCCTCCATTTGATGTAGGTACCCTAACAGAGTCGGGCTGAGTTCTTCTCTATATTTGGTTTTATGATTCTCCCTTGATGTTTATGGCTTGTTAATCTCTACTTTGTGCCCTATTTTGATTTTACGGTGCCGTGCTTTACACGGGGAAAATGTAATCCCAAGCTAGACCTTCGAAATGCCTTAGGTATTTGAAGAGTCATACATAATAAACCAAGCAATTAAACTAGTAATGACTTGAGTTTTTGATACATGATAAATAGCACAATAATAAAGTCCTCATAAAAAATATCAGGCAAAAGGCATGAGCCAATTGGAAGATTGTCTTCATTCTTCAAACGGTTAGACCACGAGCAAAGTCACCAAGCCAACTCGAACTTCTATCAGCGCTTATCAAGTCATTAGTCCCTTCATGAGTGTAGATTCGAGTCTACATGATCGGGCTCGGTGATCACGCCGTGGGGTGGGTCATGGCTTCCATTTGATGTAGGAAGCCTAGTAGAGTCGGGGAGTTGATAACGGGTGAGGCGTCGACCAGGCAAACGGGATCTTTCCTCGGCGCTCCCACCTTGAGGTGTTGGTATAGGACCATGGAGGTCCATGGTCGTCAAGGTTTCCGGTGGAAAGTGGTTCATGTGGTCTATGTGATAGCTCCATGACCCCCTCAATGACGGCGAAGGATGAAGAGGGAACAATGGGAGTGCACTCGAAGAGAGCCAAACGCAGGAGAGCAACACAGGAGCGCTTTCGCGACCGCGAAGGACACGGCCGCGACCGCGGAAGCTTGGGCCGCGACCGCAGGCGTTATTCTGACGAAGGTTCTTTACAACGAATTTTTCCGCGATCGCGGAAGTATTTTCCGCGACCGCGGAATTGCCTCGACTTTTCCGCGATCGCGGATTTGCCACGACTTTTTAATTCAAACAATTTTCCGCGACCGCGGAAGTAATTCCGCGATCACAGAAATGAGCCTGCGTGCTCGCTTAGTCGTCTTTGTTTTCGAAGATTTCTAATTGTTTTATTATTATCTTTTGTCGCTATTTAAAACCAAGAACCCTAGTTTGTAATCTTATGTTGAATTTGAGTAGTAAAGTTGAGTACGCTCCTTCCTTGAATTTCCAACATCAAACCCTTCGATCCCACAGATCAACTATCCCGTAGCTCGTCGCTTTGAGCAATCAAACACCGTCTCTTCGGTGTCTCACGATCATCACTTTGATCTCTCCGTCATCTCTTTGACGAGTTTGAAGGCTATCTTTTTAGCCATAGGAAAGCCATCAATTTGGCTACGGAAGAGAAGGATTCAACTACAAGCTTGAGGAATCAAAGATCCTGCGTTGCTAACGACACTTCAGGGGTTGTTCGCATCAACTGGTATCAGAGCCTATCCAAGCTAAGTTTGTTATTTTCTCTTATTGTGATTCCTTGCCATTTTCCGCTTGCAAAAGCCAGATTTTTTTTTTCTTCCTCACCACCGCCACTTGCCGGAATTGTCCCCGCCGTGAACACCACCACCGTCCACCACCACCACCACCGTTCGCCACCCTCTCTCTCTCTCCCTCACGGCTGCAACCCTAATTTTCCTTAGGTTTTGGTTACTCTTCAACAAGAGTAATCTTTGACTTTTCAACAACCCTTAAATCTCTCCTTCTAGAAATATCTTGTTTCCTTACTTTCATATTTGATTTCCTTGTTTCTTGTTGATTAATTTTTGCTTCATCTTTGGATTAATTGCTAGACTAGTTGTTAGATCTTATTCCCTCATAGTTGCTTTGTCTCTTCTTTCTTTTCCTACACTTGCTTGTGTGGTCCCTTCTTGCTTCATTCAAAATCATATAAAAAAAACAAAAACAGTGTGACCGTATAAACAAAAACAAACATACAATTCTCACCTTCCATCAAACAAAAATATAAGGTTTGGGAAGACGGAAGCCTCAAAAACAAAATGAAACAACAAAAAAGGCAGAGAACGCACCATACGGTCATACTCCATCTTCTCTTCTTTCATGTCTCTATGCAACTCTCATTGAAAAAGGCAAAATTTTCAACTCTCTTGTGATTAATTCTGAGAAACTTGATTTGATATGCTTGCACTTGGAAATTTGTGTGTTGTTTGGGACTTGATTTGCTAGTTCTTGCTTTTTTGCCTTCCGTTCAAGCCTCTCCCTCCTCACGAGCAACCAAACTTAGTACGCCCAACGGAAAATTTTTTGGTTCACTTTTGAGACAAGGACTTGGCTTGGGTTTGTTCTTTTGCTTGGTGCAACTTACTCCTTGTGTTATATGCTTCGTATAGGTACTATGGAGGTTCCTACGACAAGCCACTCTCCTTCTACGGGCAACCGAAGCCCCGGACACATGGACTCCGCTTATGAACAAATTGACACACTTCACCGCCAACTGGCCGAGCAGACTGCCGAGAATGAGCACCTTCGCCAGGCCATGAGTGGCATGCAGTTTCACACGACCGACCCCATGTTGAACCCAACGGCCACAACCAGCCAACCAGTGGACCGCAAGGGTAAGGGTGCCTTGTCTACTCCGCATGATCGCCTTCGCTCTCAAATTGAAGGCTACCCTCCTAAGCGTGATGCTTCCCGCGTACGATATAATCCCACCTTTGCTCCTAGAGATGAGGATTACACATCGGGTCCCTCCCGTCGTCGTGTTCGCGTATCCAAGGACCCTCTTCCTTATGTCAACACCAATGATCGTCGGGAAAGAGGCTGCCAACATACGCGGTATGACGATTCCGAGTCCGAGCTTGATGACGATGTTGACCGTGCCGCAGACCACTCCCGGGACGGATTTGAAGACGATGAGGCGTATGAGTTGGAACGCCATGCAGAGCTGCGTCCCGCGCGCCATGGCTACCGTCGCCACACACCAGAACGGCGTCGACCGAGCCCAGGGCGCTATGGACCATGTCGCCCCGACATTAAGGTAAAACTCCCAAACTGTTTTGGTGAATTTCATCCCCTTAAGTTTCTTTATTGGCAGAATTCCATGGAGTATGTTTTGAATCATTATCGCTACCCGGAAGAAGAACGGGTTACAACTGCCGCTTTGCACTTCGACGGCGCCGCCAAGGCTTGGTGGCATTGTTTCTGCGCTGACCGTGAGCATCACCGTGAACATCCAGTCACTTCTTGGTGATATCTTATGCGGATCATGCGAAAGAAATATGTCCCCGAGGACTTTACTTCCGAAATGCGCCTCAAGATACAACTAGCGGCCCAAGGTAACCGTTCTCCCCTTGATTTTTATGTTGAACTTGAAGAATTGTGCCATAAGGCAGGTATCCATCACTCTGACGAGGACTTTTAGAGTATGATCCTTCGTGGCCTGCATGAGCCTATTAGAAACCAACTTCGAGTGCTCAACCTACGAGACCTCCAAAAGTGCGCACATACGGCACAAGAGATATGGTCGCAAGCTCAAGCGGCTAGGAGAGCATCTTGGTCCCAGCCTCACACAAGGTATGGCTCTAACCCTATGTCAAGTTCCCCTTCTACTGATGTGTGTTCCTCGTTGCAGCCCGCTCCCGCGACTACAACGCCGGCGCCGGCCACTCGGCCGAGCAACACACCGGCACGTGTCAATGAGCCACAGCAGCATCGAGCGCCTCTTGTCGATGATAAGGCACAGGACAAGGTCTGTTTTAAGTGCCAAAGGCGTGGCCACATACAGCGGGACTACGCCAACAACAAGTGCGTCCTCTTCTCGACCACCTCCGGCTACGAGTCTTTTGACGAGGACACCCCCGACGCTGATGCGGGAGCATCCAAGGCTTCATCTAAGATGTACACAAGGGAAGATGGCCACTCACAAGGGTTCAAGTCAAGCCATTCGAGGAAGGAAGCCAAGCCATGCGAGGTGAATGAAGGCCACACGTGAAGAAGGCTACAGCCCCTGACACGGCCCAGAACTCGACCGTGTTGTGGGCCGAGTTCCCCCACTGTTTTTTGGCCGAGTTGTGGGCTGGAATACCAAGCACGTGGGGCCCAAGGAGGGGGTCATGTGGCCAGCTGAAACACCACTTCTTTGTTGGGTTTTAAGTGTGTTTTTAAGACTTCTTTAGGATGCTTTTATTTGGGCCTTTTAAGGGGTTGTTGGGCCAACTCCCCTAGGACTATATAAGGCCATGTGTGTTGTATTCCAAATCAGTTTTTAGATTATGAAAGAAGAGATTTCGGTTCTCCCTTCAATGGGAATGAGAGCTCTCAAGGAGAGGCTTCTCAAGTGTTGATTTGACTTGCTTGGCTGACCTTGCGTTGTGTCAATCTCCTCTATAAGGTTGGTGCTCGTAGGCTTCACAAGAATCCTTCTCATGCTCTTTGGATACGTCCATCGTTGTGTGAGATTGTAGAAGGAAGGGTTGTCTTGTCATTTGGTTTGGTTCTTGGGAGACATCTTAGGGCTCCAAGGGTCTCTCCATTGTTCACTTCGGTTCTTTCTATATCCCCCTTATCTATCTTTGTTATTTCTTGCTTATTTTCATAGTTCTAACTCATTTGTGTTTCATCTCTTCTCCTCCATCTCCACGAGTCTCTCTTGGCGTCAAGATCGGGCCACTCGCGGCTAATCCCGGCATCAAATTGGTATTAGAGCTCCAGTGAGACGCCAAGCCACCACCTCAGCCAAGCACTCAGCTGAGCCACCTCTTGGTTAGCTCCTTTGAGTCTTCTTTCCATTTCTTCTTGTTTCTTCTTGTGTTTTCTTGCTTTGTTGTTTCTAGTTTGTCTTGCTTGTTCTTGTGTATTTGTGGACTTTGCTTGAGCTTGTTACCATCACCATCTCAGCCTCCATCACCTCCAAAACGAGTTTGCAAATCTGCCAAACCCACCCACAAAACCCAGCTGCAAACTCCTACCAAAAGCTTCCCCAAAACCCTCACCAACTCCCCAAAACCCACTCCCTAAGCTGCACGAAAAGCAGCTGCATTCAGCCCCCAAAACCAGCCTCCAAAGCTGCACAAACTTCAGCTACCCACTCCCCAAAAGCTACCCACAAAAGTTACCTACTCACTTTTGTACTATCCTAAGTTCTACCAAGTCAAATCACCTTTTGTTTGCTTCAAAAGTCAAAAGAAAAGGAAGAGAGCAGCCACACACCTCCTTAGCTGCTGCACGTGCCTATTCAAAAAAAAAAGGAGAAAGGAAAATCAGAAAAGAAAACAAGATCAAAAAAAAAAGGAGAAAGAAAGGCCATGTATGCATGCAACTATTGTGGATGTGATTGATTGTTGTTGCTCTTCCATTGATCTTTCCAAGTGTTTATTGCACTCTACAAGCCATCCTAAGCTTGATATCATACTCACCTACCCTAAACACATTTCATATCATTGGCAATTGTTCACAAATTCATGAGTATTGGTAATGCAAGCTAGATATAACATTGCTTTGTTGAGTCTCCTAAACACTTGTCATTGTGTCTTCTTTTCTTGATTGTTTGATCTCAGCCGTGTTCTCCCTTTGTTGTGTTGTTTGGCTCGTGTTTAATCCCTTTGTGATCAGCCGTGTGCCTTCTTGATTGAGCCCAATTGTGTTTCTTCTTTTGAATCCAATTCCGAGCTTAAACACATATTTAGCTCACCAAACTGAATTTCCCATCATTTTAAGTCCAAGAGCTAATCCACATTGGATAAGTGGTGTCTAAGTTCACCAATTCCATGTGAGGTTTTTGATCTACTCAAGGCATCTCCCACATTCCAAAAGCTTGCATCGAATCAACAAGAGAGTGAGCGATCAAACACACGAGAGTAAATACTTGTGAGGATGTTTTGATTTCACTAACCTTAACTTGTTTCTTGGAGTTTGTTGATCATGTCTCATATAGGGAGTCCATCACATGAAGGAGGGTCCGACACCGTGTCACCCGAGTTGTTCAACATGCTTAAGGCAATGTCGGACAACATTGCTATCTTGTCCAATAGGATGGTAGCATTAGAGACAAGGGTTCCCAAGCCCGCAGCCGTGCCCCAAGAGATGCGCTGAGTGCCCATAGCCACCAACTTCCCCCGGCGTAGAGATAAGCCTAATGCTCCTAACCATTTTAATGAATTTCAGGGAATTCCTAGGCGTGCCTATCATGAGGAGCCAAGGCGAACCTATGAAGATGAAGAATGGGAGCAAGTGCCACATCGAGGCTACCAAGCAAGGAGATGTCGAGAGCAAGAGCAAAATGGCATTGACAAGATCAAGGCGAAGATCCCATCCTTTGAAGGAAAATGTGATCCGTATGTCTACATGGAATGGGAGACTAAGATTGAGCAAATATGGAGTTGCCACAACTTTCCCGAGCATAAAAAGGTACAACTCGCCGCCCTTGAATTCAATGGTTATGCACTAACATGGTGGGATAATCTTGTGAAAGAAAGGAGAAGAACCTTAGATGCACCCGTGACAACTTGGAAGCAAATGAAGGCCTTGATGAGAGCTCGCTTTGTGCCTCAACGCCACACACCATTGCTGCCCTTAGCCATCAAAGTTGAGAGACAAACTAAGGCTAGGAATCAAGGAGGGAGAGGCTCAAGTGGTAGCCAAAACCGAGGCTATCATTCTTATATGGAGCAAGGAGAGCCAAGGAGGAGTGCTCAACCAAGCCCATCCACGCCAAACCTAAGGCCCCCAGTCGGCGCTCCTAATGCCCCCAAAGGGAGTACTCCTAACCCTTCTCCCGGAGCTAGAGATATCACATGTATTCAAGCTATGCTTGAGGAGTTCAATCCAAGAAGGAAGGATGAGGAAATTGAAGCACCATCTCTTCCTAGTACAAGAGTCAATCGTTCGCCCATCATTGTGCGTAGTTCATTCAAATCTTTGGCTACTCCATGTACGGACTTGACCTACATGGTTCCTTCGAGCTTGCCCTTCCTACTCCAAGAAGAGGTTGAAGCTAAGGATGTTGAGCCACCCAAGAAATCAATTTTCAACCAAGAGAAGAAGGATGTGCCCATGAAGACTAATGCAAGGGAAGTACCACTTATCTCCACCTTTTCAATTCCATCTCTTGAGTTTGAAAATGAGCATATCATGCCATATAGGACGATACACATAAAGAAATCAGTCCTTGCATGTAAAACTAAATATTCTTGTATGCATCAAAGTTCTTTAGCACAATACATGTCTTGTGGAATGCATCTTGTTCATAATATGATCATTATGTCCAATCATGTGTGTTATGTTGTTAGTTGCACTCCTAAGCTTGAACATAGAACTAGGAAGAAGAGTGGAATAATGTGTGCATGCATGCTTGGATATCATGTAGTCATTGAAAGATTTGTGCTTACATTCTCACAACTGTGTAGATGTGCTAGAGGGCCTTATTTTGCCATTGTTGTTATGACTAAGCCCTCTAAGCAAGCTGAATTCATTGCATGCCCTAAACTTCATAATGCCTCTTATGTGACTAACCCTTTTATTGACCAAGTTGTGGAGTTGCATGGAGTTTCTAGTGCTTTGATTTCAGGTCAAGAAGTGAAGTGTGTGATCTACTCAAAGCTGAAATCCGGAGAAGTGCCCTTTGAGCCCGAAGATCATGGTGTCCTTAATGTGGTTGATCTGGTTCATTCCTTGGTGGAGTGCATTTGGGAATTGCATGAACGTACAAGGACCAAGCTACTACAAAAGGCGAAGTACAATGCATACAAGCTGGATTCGAGGTCGAATCCTTTCCAAGAAGGGGAGAATGATGCAGGAGCATCCAAGGCTTCATCTAAGATGTACACAAGGGAAGATGGCCACTCACAAGGGTTCAAGTCAAGCCATTCGAGGAAGGAAGCCAAGCCATGCGAGGAGAATGAAGGCCACACGTGAAGAAGGCCACAACCCCTAACACGGCCCAGAACTCGGCCGTTTTGTGGGCCGAGTTCCCCACTGTTTTTTGGCCGAGTTGTGGGCTGGAATACCAAGCACGTGGGGCCCAAGGAGGGGGTCATGTGGCCAGCTGAAACACCACTTCTTTGTTGGGTTTTAAGTGTGTTTTTAAGACTTCTTTAGGATGCTTTTATTTGGGCCTTTTAAGGGGTTGTTGGGCCAACTCCCCTAGGACTATATAAGGCCATGTGTGTTGTATTCCAACTCAGTTTTCAGATTATGAAAGAAGAGATTTCGGTTCTCCCTTCAATGGGAATGAGAGCTCTCAAGGAGAGGCTTCTCAAGTGTTGATTCGACTTGCTTGGCTGACCTTTCGTTGTGTCAATCTCCTCCATAGGGTTGGTGCTCGTAGGCTTCACAAGAATCCTTCTCGTGGTCTTTGGATACGTCCATCGTTGTGTGAGATTGTAGAAGGAAGGGTTGTCTTGTCATTTGGTTTGGTTCTTGAGAGACATCTTAGGGCTCCAAGGGTCTCTCCATTGTTCAATTCGGTTCTTTCTATATCCCCCTTATCTATCTTTGTTATTTCTTGCTTATTTTCAGATTTCTAACTCATTTGTGTTTCATCTCTTCTCCTCCATCTCCACGAGTCTCTCTTGGCATCAAGATCGGGCCACTCGCGGCTAATCCCCGCATCAGACGTCGGGCCGGTTTTTGACACCTACGACCATGAGGAGGAGGAGGAATTGGATGGATACATATGCAGCCATATGGATGAGCCAGGCACCGTACCTCTTAGCTTGGTTACATGCCGCGTTCTTACCGCAAAAGAAGGTACCTTACTTGACCAACATGAAAATTTGTTTCATACTAAGTGTGCGGTCCAGGGTGCTTCTTTGAGTGTTATTATAGATGGTGGAAGTTCTTGCAATATCATCAATGAAAAGGTGATCAAGCACTTCAAGTTCGATACAACTCTACACCCACAACCCTATAATCTACAATGGATCTCCGAGGGTGATGATTCCAATGTTGTGAAGCAACAATGCACCATAAATTTCAGCATTGGTCATTACGCGGATTCGGTGATTTGTGACGTCGTGCCCATGGATGCAACTCATCTTCTTTTAGGGCGACCTTGGCAATATGACAAGAGAACTCTTCATGATGGATTCCTCAACAACTACGTCTTCATGCACAATGGAAGAAAGGTAACATTGCTTCCTATGAGCCCTAAGGAGATTTTGCAAGATCAAGTTGAGAGGAACCGAGTCAAGGCACTTGAACAAGCCAAGGGACATCCACTGCCCTCAGCTGACCGTGGGACGCAACTGAAGTCAGCCCCAAAACAGCCCCCTAAGCCAGTCCACCACGGCATTTAAGGATCTTGTGAAGACCGGCTTCTATTGGCTAGGTATCGGGATGTCTCTCCAATCATTCAGGGACGTCGTCCTTGCTTTCTACTTGCTCCTTTCGCGTGTCTTTTAACTGTTAAAGACCTTGTTGATTTACCCCCTACCGTGACTTCTTTTTTGCAGGACCTTGGGGATGGGATGCCCGAGGTGATGCCCGAGGAGCTGACCCCTATACCCGATGACTATGGTGCGCTTCCTACGTTTAATGTCGCTGCTCTTTCTCCTTATATGCCTCATGCTTTTGACGACGAGGACAAAGCGGGGACGCTTTGTAGCCAAGAAGGGGAGTTTGATAGCTCCATGACCCCCTCAATGACGGCGAAGGACGAAGAGGGAACAATGGGAGTGCACTCGAAGAGAGCCAGACGCAGGAGAGCAGCACAGGAGCGCTTCCGCGACCGCGGAGGACACGGCCGCGACCGCGGAAGCTTGGGCCGCGACCGCGGATGCTTGGGCCGCGACCGCAGGCGTTATTCTGACGAAGGTTCTTTACAATGAATTTTTCCGCGATCGCGGAAGTATTTTCCGCGACCGCGGAATTGCCTCGACTTTTCCGCGACCACGGGTCCGCGATCGCGGATTTGCCACGACTTTTTAATTCAAACAATTTTCCGCGACCGCGGAAGTAATTCCGCAATCGCGGAAACGAGCCCGCGCGCTCGCTTAGTCGTCTTTGTTTCCGAAGATTTCTAATTGTTTTATTATTATCTTTTGTCGCTATTTAAAACCAGGAACCCTAGTTTGTAATCTTATGTTGAATTTGAGTAGTAAAGTTGAGTACGCTCCTTCCTTAAATTTCCAACATCAAACCCTTCGATCCCATGGATCAACTATCCCGTAGCTCGTCGCTTCGAGCAATCAAACACCGTCTCTTCGGTGTCTCACGATCATCACTTTGATCTCTCCGTCATCTCTTTGACGAGTTTGAAGGCTATCTCTTTAGCCCTAGGAAAGCCATCACTTTGGCTACGGAAGAGAAGGATTCAACTACAAGCTTGAGGAATCAAAGATCATGCGTTGCTAACGACACTTCAGGGGTTGTTCGCATCACTATGGCCTTAGTTGGACTTGGGCATCGCGGAGGGCCTGCGGCGAGCAACGTTGGGGTTGGCAGGAGCGTCAGTGAGGTTGTTAGCATAATTTATGTATTTTATTGAGTTTTCGACACGTGATAAATAACACAATAATAAAGTCCTTATAAAAATATCAAACAAAAGGCACAAGCCTTGCACATGATTTAGATTTTACCAATTTAGTATTGAATGTCATTCATGCGTTCTGAAAGATTTAAAATAGCAAGTGAAAAAATATGAAAGGTACGGGAAATTTACATATCTAGCATAATGAGCACAAGATGTTATATGTATATACATTAAAGCAATATTATTTACGTACACGTACCAAGAAAGTGACACGCCACATCAAACCATTAACTCTTATATTGAAATAACATACATATGCATTCACCAAGGAACTACCATGTCACATGGCTACTATAATAACAATTGTTTTTTTCTTTGTCCATTCAAACCACATATAAAAGTGGAGGAACAATTATTATAATACGACTACATTATGAATTTGTATGTCTACATATACACTTAAAAATTAAAGTTGTTTATATATTTATTGAAGTTCTATAATCACGTGTATAACCAAAATAATATAAAAGGGAATGCTTTTTCCATTGCATGTGCATGCTTCTCTTCCATCGAATATCAATCAAATATATTCTCTCTATCATATCAACATGCAAAATTGTGGTTGCACGTGCATGTTGGTGAAAGAGAGAGACGGTGTTGATGAGCTATCTTCAATTAAGCTAGCTACAAAGAAGTCCACCTGTCACATGTTGAAGGATATGATGTTGGTAACACTTTCATCTATGACACGTGAACAAAGTGAAAATGGAAGGAAGAAATGACGACAGAAGTAATGATGTCAATTGCATCACTTTAACATACAACACATATTTGCATGCAAAAAAGCGGCTGCATGTGCATGTTGGTGAAAGAAGGAGATGATGTTGATGGTCTATCTTCAATTATGATACCATATAATATAATTCGGTTGCATCTATATATTATTTATGACGTCGGTTCTCTTCTCATCATTCACGTTGAGTAAGAAATTAGTTGCATGTGCATGTTGAAGAAGATATGATATCATAACATTTGATATAGTAATGATGTCGACTTTGACATATTATTACATGCAAAACTAAGGTTATATTTCCATTCAGATTAATAAATACGTACAATCTTTTGGTTGTGCATGAATGAATATAATTCTTAGGGTTTTTTGCAGGAAACCACCCGTTATATGTCACTATTTACACGAAACCACCCGTTATATCGATATTTATTTTAAACCACCCAATTATCTATCTCCGTTAACGCAAAACCACCCAGAGCCAGCTTCCGTCCAACTATCCGTTAAAATGTGTGAAATGACCATAATGCCCTCACTTTTTTTAAAAAAACTCAGGGGCAAAATTGTCTTTACACACCCAATTGATAACCGCCGGTTTTCTCATTTTTCTGGACCGGTTTGGCATTTAATTTATTACCAAACCGGTTCATCTAAAATCCAAAATCACTAAGATGAAGAATATTAGTTCAGAATTGATTAGGGTTCTTGTTTTCGATTTCATTTCGAATTTATAAATTAGGGTTCTTGTTTTGGGGAAAAAAATGATTTGGGAAAAAAAATTAGGGTTCTTGTTTAGAATTCGATTTGGGGAACAATCTCTTGGCTAATCAAATCCAGCATGCTCAGTACATCGATCCTCAACTGAATATCGCTCGGATCGACGAACAAAGCTTTGCTCTCGCAGAGGAAGGGGACGACTTCAACAGCTCTCAAAGGAGGAATCGAGTGCTCTGACGAGATTATCGAGGCTCTCGCGGTCAATCCAGGCCTGGATCTCGGACTCGATATGGCTGATGACGCGGGAGAGCTTGTGAGTGGAGGTGCGGCGGCAGAGGAAGGAGCGGATTCGGCCGTCGCGAGGGAGGGGATAGCGGCGGAGGTTGTCGACGAGGGAATTGAGGGAGGAGAGGTAGAGGGAGAGGCGGGAGAGGTTGGGGTCGGAAAAAAGGATGGTGTCAGAATCGGTTTGGAGCTCGAGGAGGGCTTTAATGGCAGAGGAGATGATTTTGGTCGTGGGAGAAAATGATTCATGTGAATTGATTTTGGTCTGTTCAAAGGTTGAAGAAGAAGATTTTGGGTTTTAGATGAACCGGTTTGGTAATAAATTAAATGCCAAAACCGGTCCAGAAAAATGAGAAAACCGGCGGTTATCAATTGGGTGTGTAAAGACAATTTTGCCCTGAGTTTTTTTAAAAAAGTGAGGGCATTATGGTCATTTCACACATTTTAACGGATAGTTGGACGGAAGCTGGCTCTGGGTGGTTTTGCGTTAACGAAGATAGATAATTGAGTGGTTTAAATTAAATATCGATATAGCGGGTGATTTCGTACAAATAGTGACATATAACGGGTGGTTTCGTGCAAAAACCCCTAATTCTTAATATACAAAAGTACAAAAATAATTTTTAATTGTTTATATCTTCATCAAGTACCCTAACCACATATATATATCTAAAATAATGTGAAAAGGAATATAAATTAGTTGCATGTGCATATTGAAGAAGATATGGTGGCCCTTAAAGGGTGAAAATGAAAATGAAAATGAAAATGAAAATGAAAATGAAAATGAAAATGAAAATGAAGAAATGACAGCAAAAGTAACGATGTCGATTGTATCATTTTAACATACAATACGAATTTGTATGTCTACATATACATTATTCCATAATTTTATGTTTTAGTTGTAATAACCCTCAATTTTAGTAAGGGTATTTATGTAATTTTCCAAGTCTATTTATAATAATGGAGAATTTTAAAATAAGCTGTGACAACCTTAAAGTTGTGTGTTATTTAAATTTTTGGGTAACATTATGTTATTTTTAAATTTAAATAAAAATTATAAAATTTAACATAGAATATTTAGATCAAGTTTAACAATTTTGTTAAAGGATTTAAATAGGGTTAAAGCCATATGAATTGTAACTTGAACTTGTCTTAGCCTAAGTTAAGTCTATTTTAGCCTAGATTAATTTTTCTAAATATTAATTCTGGGCTAAAATAATATTAGAAACATATATTTCTTAAAATAATTAGGTTTGGGAACGTTTGGGCAATTTTCGTAATTTAGGAAAAGTTCTTGCAGGGTACGTTTGCCACAAACCAAAAGTTGGAGGGGCACGACCGTAATTTCTGAAAACACCTTCTCCTACCTCCAGCACCTCTCGGCCGAGCTCCCTCCCATGGCTGCCTTGGGCCGATTTGGCCCCATGGGATTTTTAGTATCGGAAGGAAACGATCAAAGACGAGATCGAATTTTTCCATTTAAGGCAAGTTTTTATTCGTTTTTGACGTTATGGAAATTGGACGAAATCGAGGCCAATCCGAGATCTCTTTGTGTCAAATTTTATATGGAAACGAATATCTCTCCGAGACCTTTCCAACCATTAGAAATATGAGACCAATCGTTGTGGTTTAGGCATCCAATTAATTTCCCAAAGCTCAAGAACCCAAAATCGCGACCGTGTCTGTTCATCGCCAAAATCCGACGACCACCGTCCACCATTGGCGTCGCCACCACCACCAATAGTTTCGCCTTGAGCTTAGCTTCCAAATCCCTAAGGCCCCGCTTCGGATTAACCACCTCCGGCCACCGCATTAGCCGGAAAACCGCAACCTCTCCACCGCGAACCAGAAATTTGGGTATTTTCAAGTGTTAGTTCGATTTCTGATTTTATTTTATTATTATATGGTTTAATTAAGGTTAAATAAATTAATCTTGATTACTAAATAATAAGATGAAATTAATCTGATTTTTATAAAATTAAAATTTAATTAATTAATATTACGTTGGGTATTATCTTAGACTATGAATGGTTAAAATATTAACTTTTCATATGGAAAATATTTTGGACCAAAATTTCTGGACTCATAAATAAATTTTGAGATTTATTTATTTATTAAAAGATTATTTAGAATATGTGATTAATTGAAGTTTAATCGTATAAATAATCATCTTACCGATTTAGCCTGAAAATTGAATTATTTTGAGATAAATTAATTCAATTTAAATCTTGAGACATATACCCTTCAAAATTCATTTTTTAAATAAATTATCTAATTATAATTTATTTTATGTGTGATTTGGGTACGTCTCAGATTCGCTTCTGGAACGGAAATAGAGTAGGGATTCAAGTTGCTACTCGGAAACAACCATCCCCGCGATACCGTTCATCTCTCCGTAATTCAAGGCAAGTGGCGGTTCGCTCTTGCTATTTTATTCCATATTTTTCTTAATTGATAATTAATCTATTGTCTTAATTAAGTTGGGATAATTAATTCTTTTCTTGTTTGGGAACTTGTGTGAATAAATGGTGTGTTTAATTGAACCTTATTATTAGGTTGTATAACATACTAGCTATGACCCTTATATATATACTATTATTATAGGGTGCTAGTTATAATTGGTGTAGACTTGTTGTGAATTAATGGTGTGGACATATAAATGCTAGTTTAGCACGAGTATTCGTAGAACGCTATTTCCTTGCGAGGTTTAGTCGTTTCTTTATAACTTTGTGTTAGGAGGATAAATGCCCTAATTTTTTCGTCATGACCTATCCATATCCGAATATAGGTGGTGGTGCACTTAGATAGTGCCAATCTTCGGGATTTATTCCCAATCTTCGGGGTTTATTCCCATCCTATATCTCACTGCGAGATCCGTGTGGAAATTAAAAGCTTCAACGTTAATACACGTTTTGAAATTAAATAAGATAAGTGCCTTGTTGTACATAATTAATATACCCTCGGACGAGAATTACAACGTGGAACCCACCCGGACTCTTGTATTAAAGTAAATCCTCTTTCCAATCTGGATTCACATTATGCGGTGAGGTTGGTCGTGGACCCAAATAGTCAAGGTCGTTTTCAAACTTTGTGTGAAATATAATGTTCCCAAACAAACATAAGTATTCCTATAAGACTCATTCCTTTAGAGTCTTCTCTTGTTGCATTCCTTTTCTATCATATCAGTGAGAGTATCTGGGTTATGTATCGTCTATCGGTTTTCATTCGAGAGACAATGATAGTAACCGGGTACAATCACTAGAATCATTCTGTTTGAGCTCTTGTTTAGTCTTTCATGAGACTAATCAACCTTTCTTTTCTTTGCATGGTTGGCTGGTGTCATCCGTCCTATACGGCACATCAGGTACAACTTCTCAAATCGAAGCCACGGAACGAAGACGTTGAAGGCAACTGCAGTTTCCTTTGTTATTTAATTATTTTGAACAAGGTTTAGATCCTGTTTGTGTTTTGAATATTTAAGTCTTCCGCTGATATTTTGATATACATTATTGGGTTGTCATTTTTGCCACGTCTTTTATAATACAATTTTGATTTCAGTTTATCTATATGTTATTGTTCGTTTTAAATTATTATTTTGCGATCAATACTGTAAGCCTTGGGTGATTTCGGATATGCGTTTCGAGGTCACTGGAGGTAATATTCCCAAGGTAATTTAGGGGTGTTACAGTAGTAAAGATTGTAAAACACTTTAAAAAAAATTAAAAAAACAACGTGTCATTAAAGAAGTAATATTGTTGCCACTTGTAAAGTAAACTCGCCACTTGTTCTAAAATCATACAACATTATATGCATTATTTACATTTCCAGAACCCTTATATATAGTAGAAAATATAGTTAAGTTGCATGTCTCTTTGCCATCAAATATTAACCAAATCTACCATCTCTCATATCAGCATGTAAAACGACGGCTACATGTGCATGTTGGTGAAAGAGGGAGATGATGTTGATGGGTTATCTTCAATTATGAGTTGTATACCTTTTATGACAATAAAAAGAACCGTATTCTTTAACCAATTCTACTATGTTGAAGCAGGGCCTTTCAATTGATTTTGGGGGCCTATGCTCATTTTAATATCACAACTATAAAAGTTGATACAATATTAGTAAAATAAGATTTCTTTTTAAGATCAATATTTTACAAATTTTAAAAGTGAGTGTTTTCTCAAAAACGAAAAATCATTATGGATAATTTTGTATACTTTTATTTATTTATAGGTGATATAAAAAATGATAACTTGGGTATGGTTTTCTGACATTTAAAAATATGTGATTCTTTGAAAATAAATTTCATTTATGAATAATTTTCAACTTTGTAGGGTGTGGTTTTATAATGTATCAAAATAACGAAAAATGTTTTTGAGATAGTTTGTTAAAAGGAAAGACAAGATAAAATAAATTATCGTATCATTTGCGTTAGTTTGTTGTATGTTTTTCGGGTCAACAACTTGTTATAGTGGCTATTTTCTTAGCGATTCATCCATTTACCCATTTTTAATCCGATATTTTAGATATGTTTAAACATCAAATCACTTTCCATGGATTACAGTTTTTTTAATCAACCATCACCTTGGACCAAATATAATAATAAGTAATATACCAGCAAAGCATACATGTGGGTGTTATACCCACCAATATTGAAGAGTACACATAACTAACCTTGTTGATATGTCACCATATATCATATCAATACTCTTTCTAATGAAATATTAAAATTTTGAAAGGATAGTGGGATCCATTGATATCTTTCAATAATTTTATTCGATTTAATTAATTATACTTCTTTTGTTAAATAATATTTATCATTTTAGTTTTTAACACAACAATATAACATATAATAATTAAACTAAGATATTACAAACTCTTTCTAAAATCTACAATTTAATAACTACTCACATCATTTCTAATCAATAAATGAAGAGAATTCACATAAAGTGTTAATATGTGTAATTTTCAACATTTTCAAGCTTTGTTTTTTTATAAGTAGCCAAATGTCATTATGCATGTCCTCTACATGTGGCATTAACTCATCTATATCCAACACTTTTGCATAATGTCATTATGCATGTCCTCCACATGTGGCATTACTTCAACTATATCCAACACTTTTGCATGAAAGAAACCTGCGTGTTATTCTTGTATTTTACCATAATTGTTGTTGTGCTATTCTTGCAATATAATTGATACTTTGGTCATCTTAATTAATTCCTACTTCTTCACCCTTCAATTAGACCGTGAATTTAAGTTTAATTAATAAATATAATCATAATTTTACAGCCGCACTTACAATACGTGTTATTTTCCATTAAATATTTTCTCATGTGTAAGCCATCTATTGTATTAACTAGAAATCGGAGCCCGTGCTTCGCACAGGCCATTTGCGTGTATGTAGTATCACGATATAATAAAGAGTTTGTAATATGTTTTTTTTTGTTTTGTTTGTAATGCTATATATATATATTCTTTGTTACATATACAAATGTTATATGTAATTATGTTAGGTATTAGGTGTTTTTTGTGTGTGATAATTTGTTAAGGAATAAAATTACACTTTGTAGTAAATTAAAATTTCGTGTTTGTAGGGATATGTTTTTTCCTAAATTTTTTTTCCTGTAATTTGTAGTTAATAATAAGCATGCCTTTTTTGTGCACTAAATGTGTTAATTAAATATCCTAAGTATTTAATGTTTTGTATGAAACCAATTTTAGAGTATTAAACATGTTTAATATGAAGTAGTGAAATACTGGTTAAGAAATAAAGCAACTGTAACTTTTAAAAAGTTTAATCTTTATGCTAAAATACACCATATCGTGTAAAACTATTGCAAAGAAGGTCTCTTGCATTTCTTTTAAACTTATATTTAATAGTCAGTTGTGTTTTTTGAAGTTATATTTTAGCTATTGATGTATATATGTAATAGGGAAATGGTCATTTTCATAAACCGTTATTTTTCTTTGATGTCATCTTTATTTTATTCGAATCTTTGTCATAAAATAGATCATTGTCTCTTTTTTACATTTTAGCACTGTAATAATAAAGACAATGTCCTTTTTTCCCGTCATTCAATGAACCCAGTTGTCACAAAAATCTTGCTTAATTCTCTCATATTCGACCATGCCACCTGCCACACATAGCCTCACCAATCTCTTGTTTACAGGCTATCGAAGTTGTTGATTTGGATCCAAAAATTAAGATGGTTATATAGTTTGATGCCCATATTATGCGTTGTGCACGCTATAAAAATTGAAACCATGTCATTCAAAAGTACATCGAGTGTGTTGCCTCCAATAGATGATGTTCATCGCGAGGGTTGGTGACCCAGGGCCTGAGGAGCCAAAATGAGGTAATTATGTGACGAACATATGTTGAACTTTGATACGTGTTTTTTGTTAACGTGATTGAACCATACCTGTTTTTGTGATTCTTCGTTGTTTCTTGCTTTATGTTGGAGTGGTGGAAGCCGCATTGTTTACCTGATGTGAGTTGTGTATTGTAATAGCAACACAAGAAATGTATTAGGGTGTTGTATTCCAAAAAGAAGTATAAGGGATAATAGTTGGTACAAATTAAATAACAATATGTGTAGTGTAATTAGTGTTTGGATAGTGTTATTAGGATAAGCTTGCCTGTGATGCTAACTTGTTGAAAGCCTCCTTGAACACAATGTTTTTTGTGCGGTTTTTGGGTTGGTTTCCTTCATTCACAATCAGTACCTTCAGTCCTTGTGGCTCTGTGACACGTGAAATACCAACATACAGTTGCCCGTGGCAGAAAACGGGTTTTGGAAGATATAAACCCACATGCTTTAAAGATTGGCCTTGACTTTTATTGATAGTCATTGCGAAGCATTGTTTAATGGGGAACTGCCTACGCTTCATAACAAATGGCCATTTTGTCTTTTTCGAACTTAGTGTAATTCTCGGAATAAGCACCTTTCTTCCCATGTTTGTGCATGTTATGATTTCAGCCTCGATGGCCCATTCACCTAGATGTGTAATTATGAGTCGTGTGTCATTGCATAGTCCTTGGGTAGGGTTAACATTTTGCATGAGCATGACCGACAACCCTTCTTTTAGATTGAGGATGTGCGGAGGCATACCTGTTACAAAATTGTACATAATTCCACATGGTGTAAGGGGTAGGTTTCGTTTTTTAGTATGGAGTGTGTATTCTTAAATGTAGTTGTACCTGAGAAATTAAGTTTGTTCAGGAAATCGATGGGGTACATGTGCTCCTGCTGTGCGATGTCTGTTGAAGCCATGCAGATCTCGTCAGAGCTCTTGTATGTGTGCATTGTTCCTTGCAATGTGTTGAACATATGCTCGTTTATCTTGTCTGCATCTTCATTCAGTGGTGTGAGAATAGCCCTTTCCTGGAGGTAGGCTGCGTTTTTCTGGTTTGGGGCAAAATCAGTGAACACTTCATCAATGATCTGTGCAATCGGGTTATTTCCTGGAGCGATGATGAATCGTTGGGGAATGTCAATCCACGTTGCCTCATCCTCATCATCAAGAGCTATTGCTTTTGCATTCCCATCGCCCACCTGTAGGATCCACTCATTGAACTTTTGTTTGTAGGTGTCGATCGTTCCATTGCTTTGACGCTCATTCACTCTCATGCTTTGTGATAATGTCAATACCTGACAACTTTGCCACAAAGGAGAGTTGTTTATACATGCTTGCACAATTTCTTGTCTTTTTCCCTTTGTTATCACCGGCAGGATTTGTCTGAAATCTCCTCCTAGTAGTATTGTAATGTCTCCAAACATTTTCTGTTTGTTTTCCTCTTTTTTGATGCCTTGAATATCTTGCAATGTTATGTTGAGTGCTTCAAATGCAAACCTTTGCGTCATTGGGGCCTCATCTCAAATTATCAGTTGAACCTCATGCATTAGTTGGGCTAAATGTGAGTTTTGTGTGATACCGCAGGTGCTATGCTCAAGCAGATCGATTGGGATGATGAACCTATTGTGAGCTGTTCGGCCTCCTGGAAGAAGTAGCGATGCTATTCCTACACAATTTAAGGTAACAATGTGGAGGTAAGTAATTTCGTTATGGATGTTAGTTTGTAATAATGCAATACCTTGTAGTAGTTTGTGTTGTGCTTTGTAAAATGTGTGTATTACATACCTGATGATGCAACGGCGAGCACAATCTTCCTCTCAGATCTTAACTTTGCCATAATGGTTTTGTACAAAAAAGTATTTCCTGTGCCTCCTGGCCCATAAACAAAGAAGAATTCTCCGGCCTGATTTTGAACTGATTGTATAACCTTTTGATAAATAATGAGTTGATCTGAGTTTAGTGCTCCGAGAAGGGTACGGTGTAGGTCAGCCATTTCTGAAGTGCTATAGGCCATCTCTTCTTGAATTAATTTATTATCCATATTTGTGAGCAAACTTTTGTCTGGCTTTGGTAGATCTGGGAAATCTGATAGTCCTTGTAATATCCCTCATTTTTAGTAAGGGTATTTGGGTAATTTTCCCATCCTTCGTTCGATAAATTTTTTCGCTTTCAGTGGAGTTGGATTTTCGATAAAATCCTTGCTCTCCGTAATAATTCTCTGAGTTGAATAAATTACATTCGATGTAATTTCAGGGCTTAGATATTTACGCAAGATATTTGTGTAAGATATTTACGCAAGATATTTGTGTAAGATATTTACGCAAGATCTTTGTGAGATATTTGTTGAGATATTTGTGAGATATTTGTTGAGATATTTTATATAAAATATCTAGGCTATATATAATCCCTCTCTCTCATTTTTTCTCTCTCTCCCTCACGGCTCTCTCTCTCTCTTTGAGCGCTCTCTCTCTCGACTCTCTCTCCCAAGGCCTTCGCCGGAAAGCTTGAATCTCGCCGGAGTTTCGAAGCTCTCGCCGGTGTTGTCGCCAGAGATTGGTTGGTGTTGGTGGTGCTCTCAAGGTGGTGTTAGATGTCCAGAAGTTGGAGCCACCACACCGGTGAGTCGTTCAGATCGTCTCACCACTGAAATGCCACCGCACCCGCGGCCAGATGCCACTGCACCCGCGGTATGGTTGGGCAGTCGTGGTGTGGCTTGGGCTTTGTGGTCTCGATCAAGACTTTGTTCCTTCGATTCCTTTCGTATTCTTTTAGATTCGTATATGTAGATATCGAATCTAACTTAGGGTTTCATTTTGGGTCGATCCGGAGGAATCTGTGGTCTCAGATCTGTCCCTGCGTCGAGCCCGGAAACCCATCGTTGTCTCCAAGCCTTGCTAAGCTTTCGTCGGATCTAAGGCAAGTGGTGGTTCGCTCTTGCTCATCCTTCCATACTTTCCTTAATTATCAATTGTTAGTTGTTAATTAATTTGGAATGATTTACTGTTTATGTTGGGAACAGTTTTGATAAATAATTTGATGAAAAGAATATGATGTTATAATAGGTTGTATATCTGCTAGATCAACGCTATTATAGACATATGTTGCCTGAAGGACTTGTTCGTGCACTTCCGGAAATACCGGGCCAGTTCTGTAATTTTGATAAAGTTGGGGTTAAGCTCAGTAAATAGTAGACTTTCATACGAGTGTCTGGAACTTCGCGGAATTGGATTCCGAGTTGTATAACTAAAGTTATGGCCAAAACCATATTGAATGCAGATTCGGGAATATTCTGCTGTTCGGATTTGGGCTAGGGCAATTAAAGTGAACTGTTTAATTAGCTCGAGTACTGTGTGTTAATTACCATGATGGTATTGTTGTGAATTTAATGTTGACTTAATGCTAGAATAGCACGAGTATTCGTAGGGAAGCTAAGTCCAGGTAAGGATTAGTCTTTTCTATTATATCTGTGTTTAAGTTGATTGACAGGATGGCTTTAATGTGAATTATACTATTGTTGTGCTTGAACTGTTTAGTTAGCACTAGTAGTTATAATATGGTTGTGCTTGAACTGTTCAGTTAGCACTAGTAGTTATAATATTAATGTGTTGAACTGTTAGTTAGCACGAGTATTCGTAGGAACGCCTGGACTCTGTGAGGTCCATTCGTTTCTTTATAACTTGGTGAAAAGGGCGATCAAGACCCTAGGGATATAGAGGCTTGGACTTTGCGAGGTTCATTCCTTCGATAGATATAGAGGCTTGGACTCTGCGAGGTTCATTCCTTCGATAGATATAGAGGCTTGGACTCTGCGAGGTTCATTCCTTCGATAGATATAGAGGCTTGGACTCTGCGAGGTTCATTCCTTCGATAGATATAGAGGCTTGGACTCTGCGAGGTTCATTCCTTCGATAGATATAGAGGCTTGGACTCTACGAGGTTCATTCCTTCGATAGATATAGAGGCTTGGACTCTGTGAGGTTCATTCCTTCGATAGATGTAGAGGCTTGGACTCTGTGAGGTTCATTCCTTCAATAGATATGGAGGCTTGGACTCTGCGAGCTTCATTCCTTCGATATATGTCCTGCTTGGCGGAACATATATTTAAAAGCTTATAACGTGTGTGTGTGTGTGTTGTAATTTAATAAGATAAGTGCGGTTAAGCACATAATTAATAAGCTTTGGTAGTTGTATTAATTTGGGTGAACATAATTGCCACCCTAAGGTTTAAAGCTTTGTAGCTGCTCTTAATCATGTTGTAAGCATTAGTGTGGATAAAGTGTTGTGAAGGAACAATTGATTAAGGGAATAATTCTTCAGGATCTCGTTTTCCCTATTGTGGTCTTGAGTAAGACTGTGAAATCCGAAGTTAGGATGGTCAGGATCATAAGTAAAGTATGACCCATGTAGGACCAATGGTTAAAGCTTTTGAGAAATCCAAGTGTACGAAATCATAGGTATCCTTTGGGGAGATCTATTTGAGATTCGTTTGAGGTTAATAAGGAAATGATGCGATTAAGTCCTGGGTGGATAGTAGATTGTGTACGGAATATAAGGATTTTAAGTTAGAAATAAGTTTGTTTAAAGACAGTACGAGTCGTTGGACTCGATAAGTGGAATTTCCAGAGGATAAAGAGTTAGGACTCTTGGGAATTGTCAAGGATTGACATCTTGCGAGTATGTCATCTATAAGGCTTAAGGTATCACTCTCTTTGAGGAAATAGGAGTAAGATCTTATGTGATACGTTTCGAGGAACGTAAGAATAAGATATTGTGATTGTTCTTGAATCTTAAAAGAGTATAGTGGTAAGCGTTATCTCATACGCAGAGTTCTTCCGAACTTCTTAAGGTATAAAAGTGTTGTGTGTTTTGTATTAATAAGTTAAGTGCTCTTGACGCACATAATTAATATACCTTCGGCGAGTAGTGCAACTAGGCGATAGTGAAGCTAAGAAAGCTCGTCTTAACTTTTAAATCGCTCGTATGTGATACTGTGATTCTATGATTATTTAAGTTTCCCAACATTTGTCATATTTTCGATAAGATTCATTTCGTTGGAATCTTCTTTGGGTTGATTGCTGTAAGACTTGGTCTTCAGAATCTTCTCTTGTTCATGCCTTTTCATATGTTTCAGTAGAGTATGGTGGTTGACTATCGTTATCAGTTTTGATTCGAGGACGATGAGTCTAACCTAATACGACTACTTCGAACCACTCTGCTTTGTGCCTTTGCATGGTCTATTCATTTAGACTAACCAACCGTAATTGTTCTCTACATTGTTGGCTGGTGTCATCCGTTCGATTCGGCACATCAGATAGGTTGCAGGTCCAAAAAGGATAGAACGACTATGAAGGCAAACGGTGTTTTGAAGAGTTTTATCCAGGTTAAGGATCCTTGGCGGGTGATCATTGCGATCAAGACCCTATTGTTATTTCAAAGACTTCCGCTGTGTTAAAAAGGTCTTGTATTAAGACTACTCTGTATTATAAAGACTTCCGCTGTATTTCTGATGTATTTGGTCGTATTTGGAATTGTGTTGAAATTCCACGACTATGGTCTTAATCGAAGGTTATGATATTTTGTATCATAATTGTTGTTTGATGATTTATATCAACTGGAAAAGCCTGGGATGACTTCGGGTGAGGAATCCGAGGTCACTGGCAGTAATACTTTCAAGAGGAAATTTGGGGGTGTTATAGTCATTTCCCATTCCTTGCAAGTATGTCTTGAATATGAAATAAACAGTAGTTCTTGAATTGATTCTCACTGAGCTCTAAGGTTGGAAATCTGAACTGCTTTCTTTTTTGGTAAAGTATATCCTCTGAAAGTGCCTCCCAATTGTGGTCCCATAGTTTGGCGGGGCTGTTGACATCACAGAAAAGTAGTATCGTGACGAACAATCCGCGTAGCTGGGGTCCAGTCGCCCATACTTGTGCTTCTTGAATCGCATCCGTCCATTCAGTGTCCTCATTTAGCATGTCGCATGCATAGCAAGCTTGCCTGAAGATGTCATATGTTGACCCATCCACCGTTCTGATCTCTTCAAAATTCTTTGGCCCTTTGACAACATTTAAGAGCATTCTAAGATAGTATCTCTCCCCTGCAGCTGGATGACAGTACACAATCCACCCAATTGGCTTTTGCTGGGCCCTTATAGTCCATACCTTGTCTGTTGCATTCCACACATATGATGTAGGTATTTCTGCATATGTGTATTGTCTTGCTTCAACATTTATGGTATTTAGGGTAAACCATTCAGTGAACATAGTTTTCTTGACTTCTTCCCTCTGTAGTAATGCTGACAAGTCCTGACTATTTGAAACTGTGACCGGGTTTTGATCGGGCAAGTGAAATGTCAAGCGAATGACAGCTAGCCTGGAATAGTGAATATCAAAAGCAAAGATCCGCCACACAACTTCACAAGCAGATAAGTAACGGCACTCCAGAAACTGTTGGATCTCATCTACTTCAACCTTTTTCCCTGGCTCACTATTATCAGCATTGTTAGTGCTTTGCATAAAGACTGCAGTTGCTCTGTCGGGGCCTTTGCTGATGTACTTGAAGAGGTACTTTATTGCTCTGGAACGATTGCACCATTCCACATTAATGTGGGCTTGATATTTTAACAACAAATACTTGTTGTATGGCACCACATATCGGTTATCAAGCTTTGTCTATCCTTTTTGCACAAATACCCCATTCTGTCTTTCGACGGTAGATGGGATAACCATCTTTATCAAGTGTAGTGGCTGCATAAAATGGCTTTGGAAAATGTTTCTTGCATACACCATTACTCATGCATGGTGCGTTTTTGTTTCCCTCACCACACGGCCCATGCAACATATGTTCAATCACAACTTTATGTGCTTCTGGATCTCTTTCCTTGCAAGGGATTTCAGCTGAAATGACTTCATCAATATCCCTTGTTGTCTTTGCCTGCATCCCTTCTTGTAGCCAAATTAAAATATCTACATGTGGAAGACCCCTTTTTTGGAATTCTATTGTGTAGACAGCTGCGATTCATTTTAAAAACAACGGATTAGTAACATGAAAGGCGATAAGCATTCTTAAATATTGTGCTATGGAATGAGTGAACTAAATATATTTGTAATATGTGCATGTTAGCATGATTAGATTAGGAATATAGAATTAGGAAAAGTAGGTTTAAATATTCATGCATTGTGTAATTGGAATATTTATGTAACGAAGATGATACCAACATTTGTTGTCCCAAAAATGCCTTTTTGGTTGATGTCGTGCATTAGTTGCGCAAACTTCCGCTTGAAAAGACACGTCATGATTTTCGGTCTGTCAATCCCTTATTTCCCTTCTAATTCCTTTAGCATTTCTTATATCTCTGGCCATTTTGGATTAGCTGTGAATGTGATAAACAGGCTAGGGTTTTCAAATGTCCTGCATAATGCCATTGCGTCTTGATAGTTTTGGACCATGTACCTTAGGCTGCCAGTGAAGGTTGTCGGGAGAACTATTTGTTTACCAATGGACCTTGCTTCAGTGTTGCCTTTCAATACGGCATCGCTGATATTATTATACAGATCAGCCCGTAGTTGTTTTTGGTTGAATTTGATCCAGCGTAGGCGTTGTTCCTCCATTGTGGTATATGCGTCCACCAGAAATTGGTGGTACAACCTCCCTCCGCGTAAGAGTGTCGTCCCTTCATCAATTCGTTGTTGAATTCTATAACAATAGAACTCTCTCATTGTAACATGTCCCCTTTGAGTTTTCCGCCTTCCACTATTTGAATAATATGAAATGTTTTCATGAAAGCCATCTTCACCATGGGGGAAAGAGTAGTGGATACTGTAGAGCCATGTAAAGGGGATGCAATTGAGATATCCTTTGTGGGCCTCTTGTTTTTCTTTGTATGTAAACATCTCTTGGGGCAGTACTCTAGCCAAAGTCTCCCACAATTAGGGCAGCCACTTCAGAAACTGTAGGGAAGTTATATTGCCTTTCATTTGGCTTCCTTTCACCAAGGAGTTTGAGTGTGAACTCTATAGAGTCATTTGATGTTGCCCAATCTCTCGCCATTGTAAATGCCTTTGCTACACTGTTAGTCGAATGCAACATTTGCATCAAATCCAGCACGACTGATTGGTTATGTCCTTACCGGTCAGATCCATGCACCCCATCCTATTGCGCAGTTCATTTCCGGTATCGGAGAAGTACAACTGAGCATACCTGGGTGGGGCTCCTTCTTCAGGCATAAGTGAGCCTAGTCTATGGTAGTTTTGCCCCGAAATCCTAAAAGTGTACGGCCCGCGTGACTGGTTGATTTTTTCATCAATTCGGGCGCCAAATGATGTGAATGAAAATATGTTGTTGTAGATCCGGATTTTCTGTCTGAAATCCGCACATTCAGGGTTGTTTCCTTGTAGCAGATGTTTTAGGGGTTCTGGGGTGTCTTGTAATGTTGGGAGCTTGACCTTGCCTTCTTGACAGCATATGGAGAAGGTGAGATTTGCCTCTATTGCAGAAACGACATTTATATTTAGGGTACTCCAACTTCTCATATAATACCTGTGTCCCTGGTATGACAATCGATGGTTAGTAAACAATTTGTGTCGGTATGAATTGCTAAATGTAAGTATGGATTGATCTTACCACTTGATTTATGTGTTGCATACACCTTTACTGTTTGCGCGGGGGATACACCTGCACTGTTGCCTGTAGACATGTGATATTGAGATTATAATGCCATCTTTGGTGCACATCATTTATTTATATGTGTAGGTTGACAATATGTTGATATAAGGATGTATGTGACTGTGTATTTCCATATCAAAAATGCGTTTAAATTTAGAAAAACGTTGATAACATGTTTGGGTAGATTTCAATTGTTGTAGTTGATTATATGTGTTCATATTCATTAAGTTTAAGAGAGGGTTATAGTAGGCAAATGTAGTTGACGTTGAATTTTGGTGAACTCAATTCTATATTTCTATATATATCTACAAAGGTCAATTACTGTTTAGTTAAACTCCCTCTGATTTTTTTTTCAAAATAATTGTGATAGTAGACAATTTACTATCTACTTTACACATTTCCACTACAAGTCTTACAAATTAGTAAGAAATAGCTACTCCTATTGTTTTGTTGCAGACAAGGTATTAGGTACCCCTCATTCCTACAGACAAGCCTACCTATGTTTACTATAACCTGTATTTTCCAGCTGAAGTTAATCATTCTAATTAGGGGAAGAATTTGCAAATCATAGTGAACAATCTGTCCTCCTAGAAACCAAAAACAATGATGTATTAATCAGTTGAGGTGCATACATGCTTTAGGCACTCTAGCATTGAGACAAGGCAGTTCATGTATCACTTGATTTAGGCTGTAGTTCTTACTAATAAAAAACATGAGACGGGTAACAATAAAGGTTTGTTCCAATACTTAATTCTAGAACAAAGGCTATATACATTATATTTTCCTGACATACGAATGTTCTCTCCTTAACCTATAAAGAGGCATGGACGTGTTATTGTGAATATGCCTTTTTCACTTTGCAATGATTGTATGTAATTTTCAGTTGTCCTTTGACCTTATCTTAGGTAGAGGAGTTAATGGTTGAAGATTCTAGAATGGAATGCTATCCAAAACTTGTGAAGGGTGAATCAGAAGTGGTTTGGGAGTGGCAAGGTAATTACTGCATATATTCATGTCTTCGTTCAGTTCATCAGAAGAATAGGTTAGCTTCTGTTGTTCCGTGTAACAAGGCATTTCAACTTAGTGCATCCTTGTGAATGTAAATTTACTGATCAATTAATGGTTCTGCAATCTTCTTCTGCATCCTTGTTCCTATATGGCTATATGAACTTATCAATAAAGTTTGCAGTATGAAATAGCCACTCCTACTGTTGTCGCAATCGCTACTCCAAGGATGAGCGGTGACACACATCCTTGGAGTATATGTCAACTTCCCAATATAGTTTGCAGTTTGAGTTGCTTTTCCCTCTAACATTTCTACATTCTCTCTGCTGAATTGGTTATGTGACATGTTCACTGAGGGACAAAATGGATTCAGTGAGTGTTCTTCATAGATGCCATATGGTCTAATTCAGGCTGCTTACATCTTGACCAACATGGGAATGACAATGATGATGAGACGTTTCATTCCCACGGCTGCTTCTATAGATTCTAAGTTTGAGTTACATTTCATTACTCAAGGACGTTTTATCATCTATTTGTCAGCTGGAGAAGTAAAAAAACTATGATTTTGGTAGAAGAAACTCTTATGGAATATTTTCATATTACTTGGGTAGTACTTGGTAGGAAAATTATACAACACTCCCATAATAAATATATGCATAAGAAATGAAGGAAGTTAGTTCAGCTAGGTCATCATGCTCCATGCCATTGTTCTAGCCCCATTACAGCAGCATGTTTTCAATATTTGAACTACCATTATTTGTTTTTCCAATAATCTGGCGGTGGTTATTTAGTTGGTTAGCTCATTGGTTATTCCTTTTAGCTGCTTTTTTTTGTATCATTCTCTTAAAAATTGTATCCATATAATGCAAGTATGTAGTGAGCTAACCAATTGCTATATTTGTTGCACGTATTGTCGTTTGTTGTTTTGCGTTGACATTTCGGAGGTCTCGTGTTGGCATACGTTGGTGTGATTGATACGTATTTGATGGTTGTTGTTCCGAGGCGACATCTGGTAAGTGCCCTGTTGCCATTGAGTAGTATGATTTATAAGTATGTGTGTTGTTCATGATGGGCGCAACTGATGATTAGGATGTGTGGTCACCACTACTTAGGTAGATATACCTGAGTTTGGTATTTGCAAGCCACAAAAGGTCTGAACCAGTCCATATTTCCTCCATATCGTGGTTGTGCATAATTGTATTTGAAATCCTGAATTTGTAAAATTGGGTAACTCGCCTGCATATGCAATTGTCATTGCGTCATGGTGTTCAATTCCATATGTGTAGGTATAGTATTGGTGTAGACAGTACCTCTGGTGTTTGGCGTGGCAGTCTTCTTCATCGGCTTAGTCTTCTTCATTGCGCCAACAGCAATTTGAACTTATAGTGACTTCACGAAGGTTGAATACAGATGTTCTACGAATTGGGTATTTGAAGCTGCACCTAGGGTTGAAAGATTAGCATGGCTTTGCTATGTTCAATTAGATGTGTAGGTATATTATTAGTAGAATAATAACATCTGTTTCTTTAGTTAATCTTAACTTATATTTGTATTAAAAAACCTATGCAAAAGAATAAAAGTAACTTTTATATAAATTTAAAATGGATATAGTATAATTCTTATTTTTTTGTTCGGAGGCTCGATAGTTGGAATTGTTGATTTCTTACTCAGAATAACAAATTTGTCCATAATCCTAGTAAGGGAGAAAAAACCAAATTCACATTTGATCTTCAACCAATTTTCAATTCACACAAAATCAATCTCAAATTTCAATTTTCAACCAATTATCAATAAAATTCAACCAACAAGACAAGTAGATATAGTCCATAAATCTAAATACCTAAACAAAATCAATTCAGTTCAAATCCAACAAGAAATTATTCAATTTAACCAAAATCTATTCAAGCCCAAAAAAATAATTCCATTTATCAAAACATATAGGGGAGGCGGGAACAACTTATAGTTAATCAATCGTCGAAAGGGCGGGGCTGCCGGTGGGCGGTGGCGAATCGTCGCCGTCGGAGGAGGACTGGATGTTCAGGCCGGCGTGAGTGCGCGGTGGTGAATGCAACATGTTCGAACAACTGGAATTGGGGTACTATGTTGTGCAGAAATGGGGAAATGAAAGAAAGCAGGGTTTTTTTTTTTTTTTCTTAAACGAAATAGAGTGTTTAATTTTTTTAGCAAAACGACGTCGTTTGGCATGGGACCAAAACGACGTCGTTTTGCCACCTTTTTAAAATTTAAAAAAAAAAAAAGAGCAAAGCTCATCTTCAACCTCGGCCCTCAGCAGACATCAGCCCCTATTTTCAGATCTGGGCAGCAACATGCGGGGGCTTCGATGGCAAATCTAATCCGACTCATCCCTAATCTCGGCGGTCCTCGGGGGCTAAGTGGGGGCGGCCACCCACTCAAGCCCCCCCTGGGTTCGCCACTGACCTCACCCCTCTACTCCAGATATCCAATCTAAATCTCAATATGCAATCTTCCCCGACACCAACACCGCCGGAGCACCAGATCCGCCGAGCAACTGGTGATTTCCATCTTCGCAGGTCGCCCTCAAATGTATACTTCTCTATTTTGAGTTGGCCTTCCGAAGAACATGGTAGCATTCAGACCAGAATATTCCATATATGAATTCATTTATCTGTTTGGTAATCTAATCGGTAACTGACTTGGGTTTATGCTTGGTCCCAGAATTGCGTTGTAGGACCTTTTAAGCTTGCATGTCACATTTCAATTACATTTGCCTATGAAAAGAAGCGGATAAAGGTATGTTGTTGTGATGCCAGTGTGCCAAATTTTGGGCAGTGGTTTTTTTTGGGGGGAATTCGGTCTTGCTTAAATTAGGCTAGGTATGCTGCGCAAAAGTTGCCGCTGCATAATTTTAAGGTAAAGCACACAAATTGACCCCTAATTTCGGGCTTGTGCACAACTATTATCACTTCTTTGGAGGTTCTCGCATGGTTCTGAGAGAAGACAAAAAAATACAAACCTGAGTAATGTAGGTAGGGCTGAGTACGGGCCGGAACCCGACCCGAACCGAACCGAACCCGAAAAGCCCGAAACCCGAACGGCCAAAAATCCTGGACCGAAGACCAAACCGAAGACATCGGTTCGGGTTCGGTTCGGGTCGGGTTCGGGCTAAACAACACTTTTCGTTAAAAAACAGGCTAAATTACACTAAAAACCCAAACCCGACCCGAACCCGAACCGAACCGAAACCCGAAACTCTGATTTGGTCGGACCGAAACCCGAACCGAAGGCATGTCGGTTCGGGTTTTTCGGGTCGGGTTCGGTTCGGGCTTCGGTTTTCTCGGCCCATGCTCACCCCTAAATGTAGGCCATGAGTTGCGGAGAGTCAAAGCGGTCCAAGTAAGGGTGCATATCGGCGCCGTAATTTCTTCCAAGAAACGATTCAGGGGATATCATTCACACAGCAACACAACTGCAGCCTGACCATCACAAAACTGAGGACAACATTACTTGGTTGCCTAAGGGAGTTGTTGTAGTTGTTGCTGGTGTGAACTAGTTCCAGGTTGTGGCCAGTACACGGTCGAACCGTCTCTCCCGCCAATGGGACCACCGGGATGTCGTCGCAATTGCTGATCTCGAACATGAAACGGGCTGCGCCCGAAATGTTGAAATTTTCACATATGGGGAGCGAGCCACAAACGAAGAATGGTGTCAGTAGCTTATGCAAAGCCAGTGCTCTGAGAACACTTTAAGAAGGCTCCATTGTAAGTCAACTACATTTTAGGCTTAGAACTCGACCTACTTTTCTGGTTTTGTTTCGCAATGTATTTATAGATCTTTATAGAAGTTCTTATTTGTGACTTTTGCCTCGCATGACAGGTTGTTTTTGTGCACACTGTGATATTGGGTGGCAGCTCTGATTTAAGTCAGGTACTACGGGAGGTTTACTTGAGGTTGACAAATGCGAGCATTCCAATTGCAGATTTTAAACTTGGTAAGTTTATTGGACGTACCGATTCTCATTGGATAGCCTTCCACCTTTTCGTCTAGTCCGGTGAATATATATTCACAAAGTTCAAAGCCATTTTCATATAATTTTAAAATGAATATATTGTCATCTTTATTTTAATTAAGTTTGTATCATAACTAACCTATAGTTATATTAAATAATGTTAGTACTCTAATTTGATTTATACAAAATTAAACTCTTAATGTTCTTCATGACTCAACAAACAGTATTTGTAATTTTTAATTCCAAGTATAAATACTTTAGGCAAGTTGCTAAAAAAGGCTAATCTTTAGGTGTTGTTTCAGTACAAGTGATATAAGCTGCTTGCCGAAAATAGAAATAGGCTAAACAAATTGCAATTGGGCATAGTTTGAACTAACTTCACTAGTCAAAATCATGAAGTAATTAAACACCTATATTGGTTTCATTTGACTGCATGTTATGCTCTTTCTGAACACAATTCTATTGATCTTGATTTCATATAGATGTTGAACGTAATTTGTGGTCTATACTAAGCCAGTAGGCAGTTGTAGAATTATTAACCATGTTTGCATCAGAATACTAATGGTACCAACTGGTGTATATTTGAGTATTTGACAATCTGATTGGTAGTATTTGACAATCTGATCTGAGTATTTGACAATGTGTGGTCTATGCTAAGCTAGTAGGTAGTTATTATCTATATTATTGTTCTGCTTTATGTTTCCTCTTCAAACTTAGTTACGATCCTTCTAATATTTGTATATAAATATACTTTCGGATTGCAGTATTATCTGTGAAGATGAACGTATGTGGAGCATATTCAGGGCAAGGTCTTTAGCTTTTAACACCTAGACTTCGCTGATTGAGGAAACAGAGAAGACAACAGAGGTATCATGTTTCGGTTGATTTTGTGCTCAATGTTGTCATGTTCAGAAATCTGATGATGGTCAATAGAAGGATTTCTGATCTTATAACCATTGAATCCTTAGCTGTGAGATAGTGCTTTGGCATGAATGGGTCGAAGAAACATTTTTTATTATGTGCATAGAGGCTCCACATGGTATATGCATTATACCACTTGTAAACAAATTGCAATTGGGCACTAGTTTGAACTAACTTCACTGGTCAAAATCTTGAAGTAATTAAACATCTGTATTGGTTTCATTTGACTGCATGTTATACTCTTTCTGAACACAATTCTATCGATCTTGATTTCATATAGATGTTGAACTTAATTTGTGGTCTATACTAAGCCAGTAGGCAGTTGTAGAATTATTAACCATGTTTGCATCAGAATACTAATGGTACCAACTGGTGTAGATTTGAGTATTTGACCATCTGATTGGTAGTATTTGACAATCTGATCTGAGTATTTGACAATGTGTGGTCTATGCTAAGCTAGTAGGTAGTTATTATCTATATTACTGTTCTGCTTTATGTTTCCTCTTCAAACTTAGTTACGATCCTTCTAATATTTGTATATAAATATACTTTCAGATTGCAGTATTATCTATGAAGATGAACGTATGTGGAGCATATTCAGGGCAAGGTCTTTAGCTTTTAACACCTGGACTTCGCTGATTGAGGAAACAGAGAAGACAACAGAGGTATCATGTTTCTGGTTGATTTTATGCTCAATGTTGTCTTGTTCAGAAATCTGATGATGGTCAATAGAAGGATTTCTGTTCTTATAACCATTGAATCCTTAGCTGTGAGATAGTGCTTTGGCATGAATGGGGCGAAGAAACAATTTTTATTATTTGCATAGAGGCTCCACATGGTATATGCATTATACCACTTGTAATGAATGGTTAGTTACTGGTGATATTGTTGATGCACATGTCACCACAACAAATAGGTCTATATGTAGTATCTTTGTGTTAAAAGGCCCATTTGTATGGCTTATGCAATGAGAGGATCAAAACTAACGAACCATATCCTTCTGTCATGGCCAATTGTGCAGTAAAATATGATAATGTGTGGGATTTTGTGTGAGAGTAGAATGTATTTATAAATACTATTTGCTAAAAAAATATGGTCTTTGGTGTTATGCTTCTTTTCAATGAAGTTCTAAATACATTGCGAAGTCAATATCTGTTTAGGAAATATTAGAAATGTTGTCTTAGTTGTTGTATATATGTGTTCTAAAATATAGCTCATATTAGGTTTAGTTTGTATTTGTTTCGAATGTCATATTTTAGTGTCAAGCCATTCTTTCGAATGTCAAATTACTGTTCTTGTCTTTGAATCCAAAAGAAAGAGAAAACTCAAAACTGTTATTTCTCCTCTGTTTTTTAACTTATAGTTTGGAATGCACTTTCATAAGTGTCAAGTGGGTGATTTTTTGTTAACATCTCCATCGTTGCAAGTGAGTTAATTCGGATGGTGGGTATTGACCTATTTAAGGTACTTTACTTAAGTGTATACAATGTTCACAAGTTGTTTACTGCAAGGTGGGTGCACTGGATTAGTTTCCTATCCCTATTTCGTTTTCCTGTGATTGTCTATTTGTTCTTCGCTTTGATAGACATAGTTGTAAGCAAGGTGATGATCATGTAGGCCAGGAAATTGGATGGCGCAAAGACTATTTATAATAATCTTTTGGTAGCATTAGAATTTGACAAAGTTTTTGAAGAATTTTAGGCAGTTATCAAAAGTGGCCAAGACAACTTGGGCAGCAAATGGTTGGAATTCCTGAAAGAGCCATATTTTAGAGGTCATAAATTTTGGTTTCTTTGACACATTTATTATATTTTCATAGTCATAAAGAAGATTCTTCACATATAAGCCTTGATTTACTCAGTAATGAATTGAAGAGCTTAGGTGCTATAATGTTTGCAAACGGGTGGAATCTTGAAAAAGGGATGTAATTTATTTTTCCATATTGCCTATGTAACCCACACTAAGGACCAAGAATTTATTTCAGTCCTCGTCATCGATGGCGAACAATCTCCTTTTTGGGGGGTTCAGGCCTCCAGATTTCTCTGTAATACCATCTTTAAGTCTGCATAACAACATGTAGAATGAGATTGGTTATGCAATTACATGAAAAACAAAATAATGCTAAAGGAGAAGTGAAAGGAGATTAGAAATGTTTCATACCTAGTAGTGTTGCGGTCTGCTTGCAGGTCACCAGTTTGCTGCTGCTCAGATGAGAAGCCACTCAGTTTTTGCTTTTTGGACCGGGACTCGGTTTTGCCGCGTAACTCCATGCCTTCAGCTGATCTGAAAACAATTACGATAAGGATAATTTGTTATCCAAGCTTAAATTTAATTATTATACTTTTTCATATATGTTAGCTCCAATAGTCTTTACGTATTAGTCCATTCTGACGATTCTTGGTCAGTTAAATTCTCCTTTGTATGCAGCGTTTCAGCTTCAGGGCATACTTCTTTTGGGAGAACAACATCATAGGTAGCATCCTACACATGATATTTTGCGCATGTGGGATGGTCAGGTAAGAAGGGTAATAAATTACAAGCAGGAAAGGGGATTTCAATACCTTTGCACTTGGTAAGCTCCTAACTATCTTGCTTGCAGTAAAGCTTTCATGGTCGCCATGATTAAAGTATGTATGCGTCTTCAGTTCCAGGAGGTGATATGTATTTGTAAGGGAATGGATTTCCTCGGGGAGAACGCTTTCATCGACATCATCCTACATCAAAGACCCACCAAGGGAGTAAGAAGGTAATTTAAGTAACTCTTTTCCAGTTTTGCTACTTCAATGTGGCTGAAATACGTACGCCGACTTCTTCCAACAACTTGCTGGCTTTCTTTTTGAGTAGGGCTTCGGCTATCTCATCGAAGACAGTGATGGCCATGGAGGATGACTCATCGGAAATATCCAAATGCAACCGATACATGTGCATAATGTGCCAAGGTAAATAAGTGTTGAACTTAGGATGCTATGTAAGGGGCTGAACTTGAAGGCAACACCTATGCCCAACTTCTACCAGGAATCTACACCCGCTAAAGTGGAGTTGAAAAGGTAATATTGGCATCTCATAAGCAAGTTTTGACCTAAATACTTTGTGCAATTATTTAGGATAAAAACTTTTCTACCTCTGATTTAGTTTGTGCAATCTTAAGAGGTTTAGAACTGTGAAAAGAAATCTGAAACATCTTACCTTGTTTGGGGAAATTCGCATATTTTCGAACATGAGCCACACCAGAACTGGTCATCAACCTTACTAACCCCTTTTTTGCATTTGCCAATGGCACATGAGAAATAATACCAACCATGTTTTGTTCTAACATTATCAATCTAAACTTTGCAGTGGAGGGCTATTGATTCCTATCATCACAAAAGGTGAATTAGATCATGTGTCACAAATATGTAGTAAATAAGAGAAAGTATGGAATGGGAAAAACTTGCCATTTTATTGTTTTCTTTTTGCTCCCTGCCAGGTGCAATAGTTGTAGGAGTGTTCCCTCTCTTGGGACTTGGGGACCGAGTGGATGCACAATAGGAGAAAGGTGTGCGTTCCTGTAGTGAGAAATTCAGTAAGTAAGTCATATCAAGCCACAACATGGTAAGTTTTAAGAACAGAATGTTGTACATCATTAATGACTTAAATCCTTGTATCTCAGAGATTTCTTTGGCATCCTGGATTGAGGTTGCTGAAGTGCTTGATAAATATATATCCCCTGTATATGGATGAAATGAGATGGGGAAAATAATTCAGAAATTGCTAAATGGTTATAACAGACTTTTAATTAAGGCTTTAAAAGCATTGTTTTACTTTTGTGTAAAAGGAAAATAACAAAATAAGCTGACAGCAGGAAATGGAAGGAAAAAGGAACATTTGAATATCACTTTCCTTGCTCATGCCTATGTCAGACCTTAATACTTTCATAGAATGATTCGACTCATTTCACAACTCTCAATTGGTAGACATCTGTGTTCTAAGCTATAGCTAAAGCCAACAATCTTATGTGCATTTGTTCTTTGTTCTTGCTGTTGTGATGCAGCATTTTTTTTGTATGAAAAGATACCCTTACATTTTGATATAACCTGGGTTGGTACTTGGTAGGAAAAGTATGCACCATTCCCATACTAAAGATTTTTATAAGAAATGGGTCAAAAAACTAAAAGGGTCGAAGTGTGGTAGAAGGATGACAAAAGATACGTGACTCAGGTACAAAGGGGGTGTAATTCTGTTTGTGTTATATCATTTATTGTTCATTTCAGTAGGCAGGTTTTCTTAGCCTTTCACTAATAACAGTACAAAGTAGTAGTAGTTTGAACCTCTCCACTCTTTCACATGCATGCCAGGCAGGATAAGGACGTAGTTGGGTTGTGCGCTAGCATTTCTCTCGACAAACTCATCGCATAGGCTGCCCTACAATGTCACTCGTATCTGTTTGCCTCTGCAAAAATTGGAAGGTAAACATTTCTACATTTTAGTAAGTAGTAATCTAACAATCATAAAGTAGTCAAAATTCAATATAGTCATTCAAGACAAACATGGTAGGTAAGAGCATTTGTTGGAAGGACAAATCTCATCTCATTATTTAATCTCATCTCAAAATTTTATATGGTCTAAAACTCATTATGGTAGTGGTTAAGTACAAGGTGACTCATTTCTCATGAATGAGTATGTTAATTTGTTCTCTTTTTTTCTATTGGCAGAGAATTACTGGTAGATTTCTATATCATAAATAATGCACAGGAACAAAATCAGATAATTACTTTCAGGTATTATAGAGTAACTGCATATTTATTTGGAGGTAGCTTAATATTAGGAACGTCTGAGTTATGCTCTTGTTTGGCCCTGTAAGGAATGACTTATTTCTCATGAATGGGTAGGTTAATTTGTTATCTTTGTATCGGCAGAGAATTGCTGCTAGATTTCTATATCACAAATAATGAACAGAAACAAAAGCAGATGATTATTTTCAGGTATTATAGAGCAGTGATATATGTATCACCCTAGACGAAGAATCAAAAGGTACCTTTCATTTTGAATATGGATATCAAGCAACTGAGAACTATTTCTAGTGGGATTGATATGCCCAATACGGCCCACAATGCCTATCACATCTGCACAGTAATGAATCACAGATTAGTATAAATGGTTGGCTTTGTTGTGCTTCAATATTTCAAGTGTATAAATAATGGCATACCAAGAAGGAACTTCGACCCATTCAATGCAATATCTTCAAATGGTGTTAGCTGAAAGGGATACCGTTGAAAGAGGGAAGTATCACATTGGAGTTTCTTGACTACAGTATTGCCTTCGAGGTGGATGCAATGTTTGTCACCGTTTCGCAGCTGAAATTTGTCTTTGTTTGGCTTCAAGGTAAACCCTTTAATAGTGCAACAATTGCCTTCTTCTAATGTTAGGGTAAAACGCTGGGCAATTCCCCTCCATGCAGTACAATGTATAGCCCCTCCCTATTGTAGAGTCCAAAGAATACTTAGGGTTAACAACCAAAAATAGTACATGTGGACAAGAATTATGTAGTAGCAAAAAGGCAATTCATAAGTAAGAATACAATACCTGCTCATCTGATATTATATAATCGGTGCTTATAGGGTTGCCTTTCAAATCAGTCGACTCCCACTTACGACATACCATCACTCTTACTGTACAGGCCGTTCCAAAGCTCAGTTTGGCAAGAGAAATGTAGGAGTTGTCTGAGTGGACCACCGCTACACCAGATTCGTTCTTGTTGGGAGGGGTTGTGGGTCCGGTAATGATGCCGACACCTTTCTCTTTCATGGACGCAGTACAAGGAACATCCGACGAATGCGTGCTCTGCAAGTCTTTCGAAGCCATGGTGTGTATGAGAGGAGAGGTAATTCCTATGATTACAGTGGGCGAAGGCATATGTGGTTATCACCAACACTATTTAAAGGGCATGTTTCTCATACGTTCCTTACTTGTGCAAGTGAAAAGGCAGTCTCATAATTCTAGAAATTCAATTCTGGAGTTATCTTATGGGCTCTTGATGTAGGTGCAACTCAAAGGGTCAACCGTCAGCCTCTTGAAATTCAATTCCAGAAATTCAATTCTAGGGGTTTATTTTGGATTTATTCTAGGCTGGGCCATCCGAACACCACCGTTTAAGGCCCTTTAGGCCCATTTCAGAAGTTGTTTTAGTGCTCTCATATATTCTAGGGGTTTAAAAGTTAGGCCCATTTCAGAAGTTATTTTAAAAGTTAGCTTTCAATGCAGCAGAAAGCTAACTTTTAAATATATATTGATTAATGAAGCCACAACTAGCATTTGCACAAAATGAAATTTAAATATCTATTTTGTAATACTACTGTTGATTAATTTAGGATTTTATATTACATTTGCACAAAATGTAAATTGTATGAAAATTGGTGAAACCAAACGAGCCATAATTTTGTACACATTCATGTATATTGTATATGAACCCTAAATCCAGAAAACACAAAAAAAAGTTAACTTGAAAACATACTAAAAATAATCTAAAACATGCAGTTACACAACACAAGCATCGAATACACACGCATGAAATACATAACCGACACACATTGCCAAACACAAACACTAAGACAACAACATCAAACACAAACTTTAGTACTACCACGAGACAAAGCCCACCTTAATTGTTCCGTTACTCCTCTAATATAACAACATATAACCAAATGTAAAATCACAAACAACCAAACGTAAAATTATAAACACAAACCTTCTTTCAAATTTGGAGTCGTGAGCAAGAGAGATGAGAAGAAGTGATGCATTTGGCACCTTAAATAGCCATGACCTTTGTACGAACCAAACACCAAATTAGCCACACATAATAATCATAATCATAAACACAAACCTTCTATCAAATTTGAACCGTGAGCAAGAGAGATGAGAAGAAGTGATGCATTTGACACTTTAATTAAATAGCCATGACCGACCAAACACCAAATTAACCACACAAAATTTAACAATTTAATAATTTAATCTAACAACTACATCTATAAATTGACATCTAACACTCACTACATTTAGAAGTTGACACCTAGCACATAAAAGTCTAACAAATGTAAACACTATACTAAATTAGCCACACAAAGTTAACACCTAACGTACACCAGTTACATTTATAAGTTGACACATAGCACACAAATATTTAACAATTGCAAACACTACATTAGCACACACCTAATGCAATTATAAGGTGACACCTAATTCGCCTACAAACATGTGGCCTAACTACACACTTACACGTACGTACACCCCTTTCGATGGCAATCTTGTAATCGTTACGAAACTCCGGGTGTACTTACGAAGGCGAAAACTTGAATTTTGCTAAGGAGGAAGAAAATATAAAATAGGAAAAACTCAAGACAATCAATGAACAACACCATGAAGAAAGGCTTTGTTGGCACCTTTACAATGCACCACCTCACCGATTTTACATGCAAAAATGGTAGACCAACATTCAGGATTTAGGTGTGGATGATTCTTGGATTTGTATTAATATGTCTATAATTGACAATGATGTCACTGTCAATTTCTTTTGTCATGGAGCAGTTGAGAAAGTTAAGGTAATTCTAATCTAAAATGACGGGGAAAGCAATCTGAAGGATGACATAGTAGTACTTGGACACCATTCGCAAAAGGTAAGTTGTGAAGTTGAGTGTTTTGATTTTCACTTCTTAGGCCATGAAGAAAGTGCAAAAGGGTGTTCATCACCATCAATCTCTTGCTACTAAAAATTTCAGATGCTAGTAAAATGTGAGCACAGATATGCTGAGCTGGGTTACATATTGATAAAATTGGTAATCAAGAGTACGTCCACATGCATATACTTGTAGCACGTGAGTTAGGTTCTGTATAACTGGAGTATATATACAGCCACAGGTGAGCTGGAACTTGACTGCTAGCTTGCAATCTCTTCTGGTTGTTTTTCTATGCAGACCAATATTTCACTTGCGTCTGTTCGAAAGGCCGGTTTCTAGCTTCGTGCATGATAAGTTGTGTTCGATACTAGATACATGAATGTACGTTGTTGATGATGATAACTTTATTGGGAGAAACTTATAATGTGGAAACCCAAAAGGATGTGTAATTTATAAGAGATCGAGGTTGTACGTATTAGATTTATGAATGTTGTTTTTATTACATATAGCATTATTATATCTTCATATTTGATTGATTAAAACGTACACGTACGATATATGTTAGTTTCAATTAATATTATAAAGGAAGTATAGTTTGATTTCTGTCGGGGGAAATTTGTTGTGTACGTTAGGGTCAAGGAATAAGCATATTAAATTAATTCGATCAATAGAGTTTACAAAAACAAAACATAAATACATATATAATTAAATATTGAATCTCTAATTCTTGATTCTTAATTCTAGGGGATATCTACTTGAACATAATTGTTGACCACAGATCCAATCCATACTCTGCCACGAGATTCTCTAACATCACTTGCAGCTCTCACAAATTCCCCGGTGGCGCCATCCAGACGTTCTAAGATACGCCCTTGTTCGTCAATCCTAACGGGCATCCCTCCATTTCCTGAACGGCCCAAGGGTTCTAAGATACGCCCTGTTGATGTTATCGATCGGGGCGTCCTTGGAGGGTAACCAGCACTTCACTCGTGTGGTATCTTGGACCTCTCAACCAGAATCTGTGAATTTGTCCCGTTGCTGTCTCTGAAATCACTAGGAAATCGTTGTTCCGACTCAGCGCTACGCCCGTCGTGTGATACCGTGGGTTGTACGCCATTAACCGACCTGTGTTGTCTCCTGTCTCGAATATTCTCTCAAACTCCCTGCTGCATCAATCATCATAAAGTAAACTCGATATATATTAGACAAAGTCGGACGAGTTTAAGGTTATATATGTTTGACTTCATAAATTGAAGGTTAAGTTCCAAATTAATACGGCAGTAACGAATTAACGATGCCCACACATCTATATATGGTAACTGAAAACCTCCACATTCCATTCCATAGAATATACTAAAACCTAGCTAGGTTAATCCACGAAAAAGTAATAGTCAACGATCAAACGTACATAGGATAATGAAAAATCAATATCAATAATTTGAATTAAGTTGTTGCTTACCATCGTTGGAATCGGGTACTTGAATCCGTGAAATATACGACTCCGGTGGTTTGGTCAATATCGAGAGAATTTGTAAACCTGAACGGCACGCCTTCACCAGATGTTGCCACGTCCGCCTCCCGGGCCCACCACAACCAACCCGTTGTACGCGTCAGCAACGTATAAATCGCCCGTGCTTACTTCAAACTTGAGACCTAAAGGCCGTCCACAAACACTTTCCGGCGGCTTATGACTAGAATCCATGCATATAGGAGACCTAGAAGAACAAAAGAGAGAAACATCATTAATTAATTACATTTTAAAATCTTTTCCTATTAGGAGAAATATAACTTACCAATTTGGCATTATTGCGAAATCCGTCCAAGGTAAACCAGGACCTTCGAACCTTAATGGGCCCGTCTGAGACTCCGACATAGGGTCCTCTTCCTAACGGGTCGAATGCAACGGATTCGGGTCCCACCGCGCCCGGAGGTAACGGAATATGATAAAACGATCTTGCGTAACATGCTGGAGAACAAACGATGCAAAAGAGCAATACCAGTAGAATTTGGTAACGCGACATCTGTGAAAAATAAAAGAAGAAAAAAGATCAATTAAAATAAAAATTTGTACGTAAATCACCCCTTATATTCAAGACGAAAATTTTAGAATGTCGATCGGAAATTACCGTGAATTCTATGCTCAAACTCTACACACAAGTGGAATCAATCTAGAGGGAAAGTTCAGGCGAGACTTGTTAAGAAAAACGCAGGCATAAGACTCCTTATATAATCGATCAATTTACACAAACTCTAACCCTATTTGAAGTTTCCAAATATATTACAGTATCTTACTTATCCCAAATTAACAAGTTAGGAATATATCTTCTACGCGTACACATCTTTATTTACCTTTTGTTTTCTCCGTATATATATCTTTCTTTCTTTTTTAATTGGTCAAAAAATATATTTCTTTATATCTGCTTGGAAAATTATTATTCGTTAAAATCAAAATACTTAACGCTCTAAAAGATAATACGACGTATACTATAAGACTATCTACAATAGGGATTGGATAGAATATTTAATTAATAAGTTCCATATATACAGTATCATTTTTGTGATGAAACCGATACTTGGGTTGCATATCTTGTAACCCACAAAAAAGTAAAGCAACCCAAGTCTTGTTTGGTTTGGGGTAATTTTTGTTCAAAAAGTATGGTCTTTTTGTGTGAGAAAATGGGCAGATCCAAACAACACTTTAAGAACATGTGGCGCGTTCTGGTTTAAGGATAGAAAAGCTAGTTTCAGTCATTGATTAACAAAGATCTGATGGTTTTCATAAATTCGTGTTTAGGTTGATCTATTTAACCTTTTAACCTTTTATTAGGCTTATATAAATTATAAAAATAATAAAAAATAATTTTAATATTCATAATTCTTTTTTATTTATAAATAGACATCCATATTGCATATATTTATTTTATATTTATTTTTTATTAGAATGAAGTTTGTAATGTTGTTGATTTGTACTAATTTCATTTGAAAGGTATAAACAAAAATATTTATCTTATCTTATTTTAATTTAATTTAATAAAATTATAATATATTATTATATTTAATTATACTACTTTACATACATTATTATATATAAATTCACAATTTACGATTTATATATTATTATATTATATAAATACATGATTGCTAAAATAAATATAAAGCTATGAAATTCTCATTATGAAACCATTGATGTAGAGAAAAAGTGAAATGAATTTCTTTGATGATGTGGAAGAGAGAAAAAAGTGGAAAATGGGATATGAAATCCATACTATACAACCCCCATTGTGGATAGTCTAAGGGCCTAACTGCCTAAGGGAGTAAGGGGTGATTTCTGTACATATTTTCCCTTTAAAATATAAGGAGTATCAAATTATGTTTCCTGAGATTTATCTTGAGATAATATGTGCTTCTGTTATAATGGAAAGAAACATGTCATTATTGTTGGCCTGCCAATTGGCCATGTTAGAAATCAGAACTTTAAATACTTACAGAGTATTAAATAATATTTGCAGCTTCACGACTGAGCATGATTTTATGGATTGAAAATCTCAAGAAACATAATTTGATACTCGATCCGTATACTATATGACCCACTTCCCATGATTAATTATAATTCACATTTTCAAATGGTGCGTTGTTAATTATGAATGAACTAAACTAACTTAAATGCAAAGGCGCCTCAATCTCCTGATCAGAAACTGATCCTGCTATTTCTTCTTTAGAAATTTGTAAAATGATTAGGAATTTGTAAAATGATTTTCTATACATATAGGAACATTTGAATAAGTCTTAATTTTTAGAATTTTTAATTTTTTTAAAAGGGTTCACTATTTCTTCTTTAGAATTTATTTTTCTTAATATTAATTTTTAATCTATGTCCTAAATATAGGTTAAAAAAAATGTTTGTCAAATATTTAATTAGGGTTCTCATTTTCGTTTGTACAAGTAGACCTTTTCAACTACAATAATATAACACTCTCAAACACTCCCATTTCCCCCAAACACCAACTTCAGCCTCTAAACCCTAATAAAAGCGGCAACTCTCATCCGCCATTATTGGAGTGGAGTTTGCTCACAAAGAGCTGCAATTTCATCCTCTTAATCATACCCCTTCTATGGGTCTGTTCGGTATGGCTGAGGCTTATTAGGGTTGAAGCTGAAGTATGGGCTGAATTAGGCTGAAGCTGATTGGAAGAATTTAAGCTGGGGCTGAATTGAGTTGTGGTTGAAGCTGAATCTGATGGCTGAAACCTTAGGACGCGTTCGGTATCAATGACTTATCCCGACTTAATTTTAGATAAAATTACCCTTAATTTAATTTTGTGAGGGGTATCATATGCATTGATTTTTTTTTCCCAAATTTTGATTGTTTCTTCCTCAAAGCTGGTACAAGGCCACATAAAGATTCAATAATCCAATTTAACCATGATCATAAGAGCATTGAAATTAATATAGATTAGCCTATGTGGGACTCGAACCCACATCCACGTACATAAAGCACGTTGCTCTACCATTGAGCTAATAGGTTTGAATGTTAATTCATGAAAAAACATCTACAACAACATAATAGATGGTAATACATGAATCCATTAATCCGTAATATTGAACTACTTACATAAAACATATACAACAACATAGGGAGGATTCTTAGGAAGGGACACTTGAAACCACCTGGCAGCAGCATAGACCACACCGCAAGCAACCACTTCACTTCTGATTCGAACACAAAGAGTTGTCCGCAAGCTGGATAATACAACAGTTCCAGAAAGCATCACATAAGAGTTGACCAAGTTCAAACAACTCATAAGAGTTCAAATATGCAAGGATAACTTTTAGCAGAAGGTAGTGTAGCACAAAAAATGCTATAAGAAAGCATCACATAATAGTTGACAAAGTTTCTACATAACAACATAGGGTACTCTTGTACCTTAAAACGTGAGCCATATGTTCATCATTATGTCACAAAATTTCAGCCAATCACATATACCTACTCAGGCATTGTTAATGCCATAAACTAAAAATCAATAGAGACCTTTGGACGTAAGATGTACACACACCAAGAGAAATAGTAGACACATAGGATTCATAAATTACCCTATCATATCCGAGGACATAATCCTTACCACAAACTACCATATCATTCATGGAGAATCATAATTGGCTTTAAGTTATGTCTTCAACCACTACTTCACCAATCAATTTTTGACAATAATGTGAAAAAGGATAAGAGGTCAACATTTTCACAGTTAGAATGAAACTGGATCACCTCAATCAACACAGCCTCTTCCATCTTTTATATTTGACATAGAAACTAAGCAAAATCATTTCCCATATACATCTACAAATCGAAAAAACACATGCAGTGAAATATCAATGTTTGAAAAAAAAAAGTTGAACAGCTCTATCGTAGGATTGAAAAAAAAAAGTATCATGTAGTACATAGGATTGAAAAAAAAGTATTCATCTTGTCAACTAATTCAAGTGAAATATCAATGTTTCATAGTATAGCAAGAAAATTTTGTTGAACAGCTCTATCCTTCTCTTCGAACAAGAACCCTAAAATTACTCGACCACCATGTTAATTTTAACAACTCAGAAATCCAGAAAATTAGATGATGTTTTCTTTTTAATTTGACAGGAAACAATAGAAGAAAAAGAGTTGATAAAACAGAGAGCCAAATATGTTGCAAATCTTCCAAAACCCTAAAATCATAGCCGATAAGAACCCTAAAATCAAAGGTGCTAAGAACCCTAAAATCTGACTGAGCCATACTCGAACGAGCGATACAACCCTAAATCAAAGGAGCCATACAACCCTAAACTCGAAGGAGCCATACAACCCTAGAATCGAAGCTACCACAAACCCAGATCCATACAACCCTAAACTCGAAAGGCAACCACAAACCTAGATCTAAAACCCTAGCCTCCTGCCAATGTCGAATGAGATGGGAAAGAGATGGAGAAGGTACCTGAAGCAACGAGGATGAGGATGAACTGAGATGCAGAAGGCTTCGAATCGGTGATATCGGGGTGAAGGAGGGGAAGATATCGGGGTGAAGGGTAATTTGGAAATGAAGTTGTGATAAGACTCTTCCATCAGACCCGTAAGCTAGAGGATTCAACTTATTTTTTTGCCCTGATTTAAGACCACTTCAGCCCTGATAAGCTCCGTTCAGTCTCGCTGGTACCGAACGTCATTTTACCTCCGCTTCAGTCATATGAGTTGATTCCAGAAAATAAGACAATTTCAGCCTCCGCATAAGCCCTACCGAACGAGCCCTATGTCTTACCTACCCAAACTCATTCATCTTCCCTTTTGTGAGTTGAGCAAATACGAAAGAACAAACATATCTCCTTGCAATTGCAGATCTGAAGATCTAAAGCATCTCATTGGCTTATACAACCCCAACAACAGAACGGGAAAACTACAAAAACAAATGGAAGATTTGGGATGACCTCCCACCTTCAAATCCAACATACTTTTATGGGATGATCTCCCACAAACTCGAGCATAACCAATCAACGAATTACTCAACCTCTCCCAACCCCTGAGCCCAGATCTGGAATTTGCTACCTAGATCTGGAATTTGCTGACTAAACCTAGAAAAAATCCAGAAAGCCCAGGTCGTGCCACCTATTCTCGAGCAATACTCGTCCCAACTCCTAACCGTGCGTGATTCCACGAGCCTAGATCTTATTCAATCTAACTATAACTAGGAAACATTGAAGGAGGAGGTTAAAACAATTACCATCGTTCAACAAAAGGAGAAAAAAAAAATCATTGCTGATAAGCTTAAAAACAAAAGGTAAAACCAAACTATCCAAGTCTAACAAACCACATAATTAAAAAGGGGAAACACCCTATTAAACAACACCAATCAATACCAAAACCACCATTACAACAACGAATACAACAATAATTAAATATCACTCTCAACAGCAAGTCACAACATCAGCAAGAAGTGTAGGAACGCTATTTCAAAATCGAACAGAATTAAACTGCAATAATAGAAACACACATAAATTGTAATTAAAACAACGAAATTATACCGAACGATATTCGGATTGAATCTGGTGCAAAGTCGAGACAGGATCTCTTTCCTTAATTCTGAAAATGCCCCGTATTGCGACGGTTGTTCGGCGTTCTGAATCCCATGATACAACTACAAAACACTTCTGAATTGCGCAACCAATGCACAGAAGGCTACAAACTTGATCTGCATAGTACTCTCAGACTCGAATTTGAAAACAGAGAAGGAGACGTTTTTTCAGTGGGAGATGTTGCTGATTGTTCAGATAATAAGAATGAGGTGCAGATGACTCTTTTATAGCCTCTGCTGGAGTGTTGCTTCGACCCACTATCTGAGTGGATAGGAAGGAGGAAGTTGTTGAACGTGGAGGAGAGAAAGGAGAAAGACCAAACAGCCCTTGAGAATAGGTCAAGGCTGCAACTGCCCCAGACTGGGTCAAAGCCCGCCGATGGGTTTCTGGATCAGCCCAAAAAGATAGGGCGTTGGCTGGCCAGCCCAAGCCCAATCCGATCCAAGCCCGAGCTCGGCTCGGTCCGGTCCGACCCGACGCAACTCGACTCGGCTCGGCACGCGTGTGGTCTTGATGAGCTAGGTCCTCTCTCCATTACACATTGGTGGTGACCCAAGGCCACAACCTTGGATCCAATTTCCTAGTATATAAACTAGTGAAATGTTCCTCCAAACTTCCAATGTGGGACAAATATTTACCCCAACATTTCCCAAGTTTATGCACTTCATGCAACCAACTTTGGGCCTCCATTTCTCATTCAAACGGAAATCATTTTTGTCGTATGAGTACATTATGAGAATGTACTCGTGTAGACGAAGCCAATGCTTCCATTTTCCAGTGTTGTCGTTGGCCGGAGCCCACCGGAATTGTGCCCGGAAAAGTTATCGGCGCCACATAAAAAATGAGTTCCAACAATCCCCCACATGAATAGAAATGATTCTAAACATATGTTAAAAGACAGAAAGACTTTTGAGAGTACAGTCGAAAAATCACTGCATCTGGGCTGGTAGCGTGTTTCAGCCTTGAACCACCCATAGTAAGTAGCTATCGGATTTACTCGACCAGGTAATGAACATGATGTCTTGAACTACCCGGGCTTTGATGTAAATCGAAACAACAGCTATCACACAGTTTTATCTTCTCACAGAACTAGGTTCTCTTGTTATGTTCATTTTGGCCTTGAACATCCCTGGTTATTCATGAGTGAACTTGGAGAATGTTAGCCTCTCTTCATTCTCCTAGAAACGGTCCCATTTCACACTCATAAGGTGATTTACCATAAAGAGTATCCTGTCATACCCCACTTGTATTTCAAAGCTATGGAATCATTAAAAACCAAGCTTAATCTTAACTCATACAGGTAGCAGTATTCATCATCCTAGGAACTGTGAGGAGAACTGAGTCTCCCAGTGCTCATCTAGATTCAGCTTGATTTGATTTTCCCTTTGAACCTACATCTTGGGATTTCCAGTCACGTAAATGGGGTTTTCCATCAAGCATCCTCTTTGGTCATAGGCTTTAAACCCATTCCTCTTGATGATTTGACAACTTGATCTCGTGACAAACCCTTAGTAAATGGATCCGCTAGGTTGTCAGCCGATTTGATATAATCGTTTTGGATGTTCTTTATCCTTGCACGGAAACATATGTTCAAAGAAGGACGCATTCCTTGATGCCATTATTGTATTAACATGTATGTCTGGTATGTCAGATTTATATACCAGAAACCGATAAGCACTATTGTTGTGTGCATATCCAATGAAAATACAATCAACGGTCTTAGGTCCGATTGTGACCTTTTTAGGAGGTGGTACTGCCACTTTTGCTAGACACCCCCACACTTTGAGGTATTTGTACAATGGTACGTTACCTTTCCAAAGTCCGTATGGCGTTTTGCCAGTAACCTTATGTGGTATCTTGTTGAGGATATAATTTGTGGTAAGCAACGCTTCCCCCCACATATTCTGGGGTAACCCAGATTCCTGCAACATTGCATTCATCATCTCTTTCAGAGTTCGGTTCTTTCGTTCCGCAACTCCGTTAGATTCTGGTGAGTAGGGAGCAGTTGTTTGATAAATAATCCCGTGTTCTCTACAGAACGCGTTGAAAGGTTCATCATACTCGCCTCCTCTATCACTTCGGATAATTTTTATGGTTTTACTAAGTTGGTTTTCAACTTCCAACTTGTATTCCTTGAATTTTTCCAAGGCCTCATCCTTGCTTCTTAGCAAGTATACATAACAGTATTTTGTGCAATCATCGATAAAGGTCACGAAATACTTTTTACCGCCTCTAGTTTGCACAAATTTTAAATCACACAGATCTGTGTGTATTAAACCTAGAGGTTCGGTTGTTCTCTCTACATGTAGAGATGGTGTTTTTGTGAGTTTGGCTTGTACGCATACTTCACATTTGTCTTTACTTGATTTGCATTTTGGAATCAGGTTCATGTTAATTAGTCTTTGTATAGACTTGTAATTCACATGCCCTAATCGTTAATGCCAAATATTAAAAGACTCAACAACATAAGCAATAGGATTATTCTTATTCATTGAAACATCGGTTATAACAGATTTTGGGATGACTGTCATTACATTCAATTTGACCAGACCATCCTTTATATAACCCTTGCCCAAATAAACCCCATTCTTAGAGAGAACTAGCTTGTCAGACACGAACTTCACAGCAAAGCCGTTCTTGCTCAGCAAAGTGTCGGAGATCAGATTCTTTCGTATATCAGGCACGTGCATGACATTAGTGAGAGTCAGCTCCTTCTCTGAAGTCAGCTTCAACTCCACTTTGCCGTGACCTTCGACCTTGGATGTGGACGAGTTCCCCATAAATAGATGCTCGTCGCTCTTGCTCTGCTGATAAGTGGTGAACATTCCCCTGTCAGAGCAGATGTGTCTGGTAGCACCTGTATCGTACCATCATTCCCTTGGGTTGTCTCCGACCATGTTGACTTCAGACACTACAACACACAGATCTGCATTCGAGAGCCTGCCTTCAGTCATGTTGACTTGGGATTTCCCCTTGTCCTTGCACGGATCAGCCTTGCTACGACATTCGTCAGCCTTGTGACCCATTTTACCACACTTGTGGTATTTCCCACTGAACTTCTTAGTTGGTTGCTTCTTGAAGTTGTTGGAGCTTTGGGGTTGGAACTTTCGTTTCTTCCCTTTGTCCTTGTGTTCAGCCAAGTTAGCCTTTTGTTCAACAGGCTGAACCCCATCTGCTTTGCGGTTGGTTGACTCAATCCGCAGCCTGACTATCAAGTCTTCTACAGTCATTGCATTTCGCTTGTGCTTCAGGTAGCTCTTGAAATCCTTCCATCCTGGAGGGAGTTTCTCAATGAAAGCAGCCACCTGGAACGTCTCACAGATCGACATTCCTTCAGCAATGATCTCATGCGTGAGAAGCTGCAGCTCTTCAACTTGCTCCATGATGGGCTTAGTGTCCACCATTTTGAAGTCCAGAAACTTCGCCACTGCGAACTTCTTGGAGCCTGCATCCTCAGACTTATACTTCTTTTCCAAGGCAACCCAGAGTTCCCTGGAAGTCTTGATCTTACTGTACACATTGTACAGTGGATTTATCAGGCGGCTTTGAACCCAACCTTTGCACAAAAAATCCCCATGAATCCAGGCATCAATGCTGGCTCGGGATAGAACATCAGTATTCTGAGGCAGAAGCACAGGCTTATCCTCATTCAGATACCGTTCTAGCTTCAATGTGGTTAGAAAAAGAACATCTTCTGCTGCCATGTCTTGAAGCCAGTTCCATCGAACTTTTCTGGCATCAAGCCTGCATTTACAGCACCAGGCATATGGAATGTCGGTTGGACAGCATGATAAGCAGTCGGGTGGACAATCTGATGAGCATCAATTTCGACCCCTGCGGCTTGCAGATTCGCCGCTGTCAGGTTTACTGCTTGCAGATTCACTGCTTGCAGATTCCCTGTAGGCAAATTCACTGCTGGTAGACCACTCCCAAACTGAATTTGGGGTGTCGACTCAACAGGATTTTCATTTCCGGCTCCAGCAACCTCAGCGACAGATTTCTCAGTCATATCAGCCATGATATCAGAATCTGTTCACAGAAACGCAACCAGAAATCAGTATGGAAATTAACGAATGCAATTTAAATCGAATTAAATTGCAGAATAGGAGGATTTCAGATATAGATTCGAATTAAATTCGAATTGATTCCGGAAACAATTCCTGCGTAGATAGTTTAGAAATCCAGAAGCAATTTTTCTGCGAGAAACAGGTTAGAAATCACAGATGCAGATACTAATTAATTCGAAATAATTTTTTTGGAAATAAATTTCCTGCACAGAATGTTAGAAACTGCAGATACGAATACGAATTAAATTCGGAATAATTCCCGAAAAATTTCCTGTAACAGAACGTTAGAAACGATCAGGAAAAAAATCTGTTGCGCTGTGTATGAAACTCAGAAACAAAAACTTCGTTAGTGCGATATAGCAGTTTAAACGAGTTTTTCAGAATTAAGACTGTAGGAACGCTATTTCAGAATCGAACAGAATTAAACGGCAATAATAGAAACGCACATAAATTGTAATTAAAACAACGAAATTATACCGAACGATATTCGGATTGAATCTGGTGCAGAGTCGAGACAAGATCTATTTCCTTAATTCTGAAAACGCCCCGTATTGCGACGGTTCTCCGAATCTCAGGATACAACTGCAAAACGCTTCTGAATTGCACAACCAATGCACAGAAGGCTACAAACTCGATCTGTGTAGTACTCGTGTAGACGAAGCCAATGCTTCCATTTTCCGGTGTTGTCGTTGGTCGGAGCCCACCAGAATTGTGCCCGGAAAAGTTATCGGCGCCACTTAAAAAATGAGTTCCAACAAGAAGAAGGTCCCTCCTCCATACACTCAATCCAGCAAAACTGAAATCCAACCCTTTTAAATCGAACCTCCGGGGCCTCCGTCGGATCTCTTACTTCGTTTTGTTCTCCCACTTGGCTACGCCATTTAATTAGTGGTTCTCTCGACCTCAGTCGACCCTTCTGCGGCTACCGCCTGGTATTGTTGGTCCCTCCTGTAGAGAGGTAATGAATGTGATATCTTTATTGAGATTCTGTGGACTGATTTATACAGAGGATATAACAGGAAAGAGAGAGATATTAGCTAACAGTTCCTATAATATCTCTCAACTAAGCGATTTGCTTCTTGAAATAATTTTCCACTAAGGATCGAAAGTTTTTGAATGTAGATGGAACATCTGATTTTTTCTTAAGAGGATAAAGCCACGTATATCGCGTAAAATGATCAACAAAAATAACATAATATTTGTAGCCATCATAAGATAAAACAGGGGAAGTCCATACATCAGAAAATATAATTTCAAGAAAACAAGTAGAGCGAAGAGTCGACTTCTGAAATGGAAGCTTATGACTCTTGCTTATTTGACAAGAAGCACAATTGGAAAGCAAAACGTTTGTAGAGCCTAGTTGAAGATGTTGTCGAAGTACTTGAAATGTGGCAGCGGAAGGATGGCCTAACTTATGATGCCATGAATTGGAGAGAGTAGCTGTGTGGGCAGTCGGAGGTGGTTGTGGCCAGACATAGACTCCGTCAACGCACAGGCCTTTAAGGAGTGGTTGACCCGTTACCAAGTCCTTCACAACAAAGGAGTCAGGTAAGAATAAAATAGCAGAATTATTTTGCTTGGTGAATTTGGAAACAGAAATCACACTCCGGGACATGTTAGGCACACATAAAACATTTGAAAGTTGAAAATTTGATGCATCAGATGGAAGCAAAAAAGAACCAGTATGTGTGATTCTCAAACCTTGACCATTACCCATAAAGAGCTCATCCGGGCCGTGATACGGGTAGTGTAGGGAGAGGTTGTTGAGATCGTTGGTGACGTGGTGGGAGGCACCACTATCAATGAGGAGAGGAGGGTCGGTGGCACCAGTATAGGCGACATTTGCTTGTGGGGTGGTTGGGAAGGAATTGGGAATAGCTTGGGGAGATGGAGGTCGAGCCGTGGGGTACTGTTGACGGAAGATGGGGCAGAAGCGGACCACGTGCCCATGTTCACGGCACCATTGACACTTGCCTAGGTAGGGGCGAGCCCCCGGTGGCGGGTTTGTGGGTAGGGGTCGGTAGGAGGGTTACTGTTGGGTGTGGGAAGGGCGGTAGTTGTTGTTGGTGGGGGTCTGGGGACGGTTTCTGGGGCGATTGGGTGGTCGAGACTGGGCTATGAGGGCAGTTGCGGGAGCACCGATGGAGGACGCTGAAGCCTGCAACATGGCCTGAAGCTCAGACTCCTTGATGATGAGTTTCTTGTGTAGTTCGTCCAGCATGATGGGGGTGTCCCTGGCTTTAATGGCGTCAACAACGGGTTGATACGCGCCGTCGAGACCCTTGAGAACATAGGCAACCAAATCATCATCGTCGGCTGGCTTTCCGAGGGAGGCGAGCAGATCGGCGATGGAGGAGACTGTTTGTATGTAGTCTGAAATGGTTTGACTGCCTTTGGTGATCGATCGAAGACGATCTTTGAGTTGATTGATCCGAGCTTTGGAGGGATTGGCATAAGTGCGAGCCAATATATCCCAAGCCTCTTTGGAAGTTTTGGCTCTGGTGACAAGAGGAGCCACAGCAGCGGAGAGCGTGCCGGTGAGAGCGCCATACAGCAGTTGGTCCTGGCACATCCAGATAGTGTAGGCTAGATTGGGAGTCGATGTGGACTCGGCGGTTAAGGTGGATGGCGGAGCAGGGTGATCGCCATTAAGGAATTTGAATAAGTCATAGCCGGTAAGTGTTGCATGGATTTGGGTTTTCCAGGTGATGTAATTAGACGAGGTGAGTTTGATAGTGTTGGTGAAATGGACTATGATGAATGGACGGGAAGTGTCCAGAGGGTTGGCTACAGTGGTGGAGATATCATCCATGGAGGAGAAAATAGGGAAAGGACTGTGGTGGAGAAAAGCGTAGTTAATGGTGGAGATCACGGGATGGGATCGAGTAACCGGCTGATACCATGTAGAGAGGTAATGAATGTGATATCTTTATTGAGATTCTGTGGACTGATTTATACAGAGGATATAACAGGAAAGAGAGAGATATTAGCTAACAGTTCCTATAATATCTCTCAACTAAGCCACGATTATAATGGAGACTACCACTAAGATAATGGAGAATAATAAGGAGGAATCTGTCAAGGATTATCTTTAATACCTCCAACCTCCATTGTAGCTTAATCAAATGTTTAACACCCAACCTTACCAAAAACCAGATCCATGGAGATCCTAACCCTCCTTCATCTTATGTTTGTGCTGCTTGTGCCTTGGCCAATCACGCTTGATTCTCCGTCTTCGACGATGGTCGGTGTGGATTGAACCCAAAATCCACACAAAAAAACCCAATTTGAAAAACTGAAAATACATAGAGGAAAATGCAATTTTTCCAAGCTTCTTTGTGCGTACCACACAAGATTCACCCGTGCGTCGACCTCCGCTTCAATCGCGCCGCCTGCAATTGCATTTTTCCCAAGCTTTTGTTAGGCTTGCTGCGCAAGTTTTCAAAGGCTTTGCAAAAGAATAATAATAATTAAAAAAAAAAAGCTATTTCATCTTTACATTCTTGCTCACCAAGATTTGCACGTGGCCACATTATTTGTTATTAAAGTTGGGCCTTGGCCCAAATTGAATAACAATTACCCCATTTAACACATATTGGACCAACTAACCCAAAAAAAAATTATTATTAGACCAATATTAAGAAATCATTATCCCATTATAACAAGTCTAAAATTACATCTTGGTTTATCAAGTATGGGTGGCAAAATTCTTACGACTTTTATGGAATATATCTTGGGTATTGGCTAAGTCGTCGGTCGTGATCGTGGTCGTGTCTGTGGCTGAATGAAGACCTCTCTCGAACGAGGGCAACGTCATGGTTGAGGCTCCTAAAGATCATTCATCTAAGTGAAGGCAACGTCAAATCAGTTCATACAGCACTTTCGCAGGAGTTTCCTGTTCTGACCATTTTTCGGTGGCACCCTTGGCAGTCTGTACTGACTCCTTGTCTGCCTTAGATTGTTTTATTCTTCGATGTAATTTCCGTGCTTGTCTTTGATTTTTTCTGTTCGGTTTGTACCGACGCCGATTTTATCAGCCTCTCGAGTTATCCGATGTTGTTATGTCGGGTACCTTGAATTCTTTCCTTATAAAAAAAAAAGTAGACACTTTCAACTTTTCTCACATATTTAACTGGAAAAAAACACTTGAATAGAAATTTTTAGACCAATGGAAAAAAGCTTATTGGAGTACTAAACTTCTTCTGTGTAGTTTTTAAGCAACAAATCCATCTTTTCAATGCTTAGTTGAAGTGTGAAACACTCATGAGGTGACTGTGGGGCATGCCTAGTTCCGAATTATGTTATCTTTCGTGTTTTTTTAATAATGTTTATGCAAACTTTGTGGTGTTGATTAAGTCGAGACAAGCGTGGTTGTACTTGATTTGCAATCTCCTCAAAACTTTGTATAGGGACATTTGACCATAAAAAGACTTTGTAATATTGGGGCAAAATTACATGCCAAAAAACGGTTACTTGGCTATACATATGACAAAAACAACTACAAAGCCATGCCAAAAAGATTATTGCAAGGAGATTGCTACCAATATTCTTCTTGATGTATTTACTCACTTTCAGATTGATTTATGAAATCAACCAAAACAAGTTTCTCCAATTCACCCTTCATACTTGTTCCTAACAAATTCAAGCTCAATCCAGATCAACACCCGACGGACTCCAAGATGTGAACCACCTCAGCCATGTCGGGCCGGTTCGACGGCACCTGAGACGCGCAAATCAGGCCGAGCTTAATCACCGGAGCAGCCTCCTCCGGTGAGAACTCGCCCCCCAAAAGACGCTTATCGACACAACGATCGACTTTCCCGTCTTCCAAGGCCTCCCTAACCATATCACACAGCACCACCACGTCATCCTCCATGTACTCCACAGGCTTCTTCCCTGTCACAATCTCAAGTACTAGGATCCCGAACCCGTAAACGTCGCATTTCTCGGTTATCCTCACGGTTCGACAAGCAAACTCCGGGGCCATGTAACCGAGGGCGCTCTGGATCTTGCTGCTTAATATGTACCGGTCCAGCATCGGGATCAGCCTTGCCAAGCCGAAATCTCCCACCTTGGGCTCGTTGCAGGGGTCGAGCAAGACGTTTGTCGACTTGAGATTGTAGTGTATGATGTTCATCTGGTGTAGGTGAGCTAATCCCTTTGCTGTTCCTGTGATTATGTTGAGCCTCTGCTGCCAAGAAAGCGAGCAATTCGTCGGGTCTTCGTGAAGACGGTTGAACAAGCTTCCACCGGAAACGTGCTCGTTGATTAGCAGCTGCAAGGAAGAGGTCCAGTAATAGCCTTGTAGCTCAACAAGGTTATGATGCCTGGCCTTTCCGAGTCTCTTCACCTCGCTTTCGAAGTCGTCTCGGGACTTTATCAAGCTCGAGATGCTCAGCTTCTTGATTGCAGTTGATCTGCCGTTACCTAGGAGGGTATGGTAGACGGTTCCGAACCCTCCATGTCCAATCTCGCGGTCCTTGCTGAGGAGCGCGTGGGCCCCTTCTCCAAAGTCGACTTCCCCAGAGAACATGACCAGCTTCCCATACTCGGAGTCACTGACCGGGGACTGGCTGAAGTCGTCCCTAGCCGAGAAGGCGAGTGGGGCGGGTAGGTGTAGCGAAGAGGCGGCTCTAACACGAAGGTTGAGGATCGTTATGGCCACGACACCGAGGAAAATGAATGCTGCAGCGCCTATAGCAACGAGGGTCGAGATGCTGAGCATGAGCTTCTTTTTGTGTAGGTTTGGAGGGACGGTTCCATCGGCTGATTCGGAGGATGAGTTCGGGTTCAGCACTATGGGTTTCGGGTGGACTGCGGGGCAAGTTTGGTTAACGACGGACCCACATAGAAACGGGTTGCCTGAGACAGAGGATAGGGGAATGGTGTTGAAGAAACTACTGTCTGGTAGTTCACCTTCAAGGCGGTTGTAGGAGACGTTGAAGGATCGGAGTTGTGAGAGATTCGTGAGCTCTTTTGGCAAGCTTCCTGTGAGATTATTCTGAGACAAATCCGTGACTTGAAGGTCCTTGAGGTTTGCAATGGTTGCTGGTATTTCGCCCGAAAACTTGTTCTGTTTAAGGATCCTGCAAATTCCATTTTGATAATAGCATACAAAAAAGGCTGATCAGAATTAATACAATACATCAGCTACTGGTGTTTGTAATCTGAAGCACCAAAGACATAAATCCGAGACATTTGAATTGCAGTAGTGTAATCTAACAAAGCTCCTTGGATAAGTATACAATCTATAAAGGTGCCTACATCTTGACCCCCCAGATCCTGCTTATGCGGGATTATACTGCTTCTTTGCATTGTAATTTGTAACTTAATTCAGAAATAGAATTATGCAAATCCAAAGCATTGAACTTTTTTTAGATTCAAACAAGAATTTCAAACAGAAACACACATTTGAAGTGCAGTAGAGTGAGTGAGTATAGAACTTACAATGTGGTCAAGGATGAGAGGTTCCCAATCTGGCTAGGGATATATCCAGTTAAAAGATTGCTCTGCAGCCTCAGATCTCTCATGGAAACCGCCTTTCCCATTTCGACAGGAATGCTACCATTCAGCCTATTGTTACTCAGGTCTACAACCTGGATCAGATCCAATCTTCCAACCGTTGGCGGTATAGCACCAAACAGCAAGTTGCTAGACAAGTTCAATACCAACAAACTGTGAAAAGCCTCAATCTCAAGAGGAATAACACCCGAAATCACATTGGACGACAAATCAAGAACCTCCAGAGTCCGGTAAGAATTCGCCATTGATTCAGGTGCAGGGTACTGAAACCGAATACTTCCACTGAATCTGTTGCCAGATAGTGATATACTATGCAAACCCATGTCAAAAACCCAGTTGGGCAGATCACCAGCCAACAAATTCTTGCTGACGTCAATCGAGGCAAGCCCCGAGCAGGCCTTTAGAGACACTGGCAAGTCACCAATGAAGCCATTGGAGGACAAATTCAATGCTGTTAGGGTTGCAACAAGATTCCCTAGTGAATCAGGAATCCTGCCAGTGAATTTGTTTCCCGAGAGATCAAGATTCTCAAGGCTTTCCAAGTGACCAATCCAATTGGGTATTTCACCATCCAGCAAGTTCCCATTCAAGCTTATAAAGGTGCAATTTTTCAGCTGCTTCATCGAATTTGGTAGACCCCCGGAAATTGAATTCTCCCCAAAATTGATGGATTGCAACTGAGGACAATCCCCAATATCTTCTGGCAAAAACCCAAAAAAAGCATTCCTAGCGAAATTAACAGCACGCAGACTGTACATTTTCCCAATTCCTTGCGGAATCTCGCCCTCAAAGAGATTATTTGAAAGATCAAGCGATTGCAATCCGCTCAAAGACCATAATTTTGAGCTCAATTGACCACTGAGCTGATTGGAGGAGAAATCTATTGACTCAAGAGTCATACAAGAGCTCAAAGAATCCGGTAACTCGCCAGATAAGAAATTATGAGCAAATGAAACAGACTTTAAAGACCCACATTGCTGGAAAAGCGCACCAGGAATCGAACCTGATAAGCTGTTGCCATTGAAATTGATGAGTTGCAGACTCCAGAGGTTAGAAAAATCAGGGCTAATCTCGCCGGAAAAGTTGTTGTTAGAAAGGGAGAGTTTTTGGAGGAACTGAAGCCGCAAAAGTCCGCGGCTGATCTCGCCGGAAAGAGAGAAACCGTCTAGAGTGAGTTCGGTTACCCGGTTTGAGTTCGGGTCGCACTTGACGCCGTCCCATTTGCAAGGTTTGTCGTCGGAGTCAGTCCAGGAAGAGAGTTTGGATTGTGGGTCTTTGAGAGCGGCCTTGAAGACTATCAGCCCCAAAACGTCGTCGTTGAAGGTGTCGAGGGAGAGAGCGGAAGAGGGTAGAAGTAGCAGCAGAATCAGAAGCCATTGCAGAGATTTTTGAAGCATTTTGATGAATGTGAAGCTATTACCCACTATTCAGGGTTAAAGATCAGAACTTTTTCTTCACCATGAAAACCCAGAAAAGGGAAATAAACAGAGGAAACATTTGCTTGTTTGAGGAGTTGATGGGGGATAGAAATGGAGAAAAAACAGGGAAGTTGGGGGGCAAATGGGGTTTAAGAGGGGGAGAATATAAAAAATATGGATTTTTTTTTTTTCAATTGGGGGAATGAAGTGGTAAGAGTAAAAGCTAAGATGTGTCTTGTGGTGCTTTGGACTTCATGTGTCAAGAATGAGAATGCAGGGGGAAAATGATTTTTTTAATAAGTTCAAAAAAAGCAAGTCTCTCCCCTAATACAGAGGAGAAGGTGGAGGCTTTTGATGGTGAGCAAAACGTCGAAAAGTGTGTCGGGGGGAGAAGTTGAGTGGTAAACTGGTAATGAAGGCCGTGCCAGAAAAGAATTTGATAGTGCAGAGTGGTGCTTTTTTTCATTAACAAGGACAATTATATTATTAAAAGAAACTTTTCTGTTTAAAAATAATTTTTAATATAACTATTAAAAAAGTTAATAAGTTAAAATATTAATATTTTAAAAAATATATATAATTTAATAATTACTCATCTTATTTTTAACCAATAAATTAAAAAAAAAATTGTATAGATTACATACCAATATATGCAATTTCTAATAAAATATATTATAACTTATCAATAAATCATTATCTAAAATTCTAAAATGATAACTATTTTTTAATAAACTGTGCCAAGCTGCATCATGGCTTGCTTTGCCTTCGTTCATCTTCGAATTCGCCCGTGCATATCTCCTATGACGTACATGCCTCGTATGCGTCCCAGAGGTCCACCAATGTACCTGAAACCTTGCAGAAACTCGTGCATACATCTAAACTGAAGAAAATGATGCAACTAGCTAAACATGCAGATAATAAACGTGGAAATGCCTAAACTATAGCCTAAATGCATGTCCTAAATATGTATAAAATGCATGTCATCAAATTTCCTCAAGCTTAACCCTTGCTTGTCCTCAAGCAAGTACACAGTCTATAAATTCACAAAATATGTCAAGGTTGTTTCTATCCAAGAGACAAGTGAGTAATGACCATGAGAGTCCAAACATGAGACAAGTGCAATCATAGCATGCTTTGCAACCAATGATAGAAATGTAGGTAGTCCCTCTACTCTAAACCTCACAAGGATAATGGAATGAAGTCACTCCACTCATATGCTTAGGGTCGTGTTTTGCTCAATTCTCTACTTCGAATGCTAAACAACCATAGGCTTGCAACAGTGTCCTAAACCTCCACTACGGAAGACCGTGTACATAACAAAAATCATGAGGACTTTCCAGGGTTGTTATGGGGACAAGGTATAGGATTAAGGTGAGGATATATTTAGGCCATGTGGTGCTAAATCAGGGGAAGAGAATTATCAGGACGACACCAAGCTTATAACGATCCTTCACATCCAATTTTATTCTTCAAACCCATACAACAAAACCCTTTTGATGCTAAATTGTCTCCTTTCTTTGCTTTGTTTGCTTATTCTTCCTTTCTTTTATTTTTCTTTTTCTTTTTGCAAGGAAGAAAAAAGGAAAAAGAAAGGAGAACATTACAAGGCTTAGTCATATCCACTAACATACGCAACCTCCCGAAGATGGTGCCCACAAAGAATTTCTGCATTATCCTGAAGACAGGATGCACTATGTGGGTGGCCTTTGAATGGTGGTTGAATGGGCGCATGCCAGTGATTTGATACCAGAATCCCTACTCCTCTGAATGGTGGAGGTCATAAGTCTCCCTAGTAGTGGGAAACCTATATATACGGTTGAGCTCTTCAAAGCTAAGGTCCCGCCATTCGTTTTCCAAACGGAATCTCAAATTGCCACGGTTAAAGAATTGTCCTTCGGTGACAGTCAAAGTACTGATCAGCTCCAAGGTGAGGTTTTTGTAGGAAACCTCGTGCATGTCAATGAAGCGTCCGAGCCCCATGCGGTTGGCCAGACGACGTATCTCACCGAGGAGGCCAAGTTCGTGCATATCAACCGTGTCGAGCCAACAAGTGGACTGTCAAGGCATTCTTTGCAAGGTGTTATAGTTCGTGCGTTGCTCATCAGACACCAAAATAACACGGCCTTCAACCGGTGGAGCAGGCAGGGCAGCACGAGAAGTGCGGGCAAAGCGGGCTGAACGGGGCAGCATGGTAACAATCTGAGCGCTAAAAGAAAACATGTGAGTGCAAGACAACAAGACACAAATCACAAAGCAATAAAACTCACAAGGCAATCTATCATGCCAAGGGCCTACACATGAATTTGTATCTGGCCAAGGGCCTACACAAAGCAGTAAATAAACATGCAAATCCTGCCAAGGGCCTACGACAACTAACAAGTTAGGTAATAGACGACGTCAAGGATCCAGGAAAACGATAAAATAGTAAACAAGTAAAGTTGATCAATTTTCCCGCGCAAAATCAAATTACCCAACATGCAAATAGATAAATCCCTAAGCCTAACAAACTAGTAAACCCCAAAAATCAAACAAAATAGAAAAACTCCTAAATCACTAAAACTAGCAAATCACAAAATCAACAAACGAAAAAACTCCTAAAATCAACTAAACTAAGAAGAAAAGAATCCAAATAAACTAGAAATTTTCTAAGATCTACCAAATAAACTAGAAGAACAATGGAAAAGGGAGAGATTTCCCTTGAAACAAGTGGGAGGAGAAGGAGAGGTGGGTGAGGGCTGTCGGATCTGGGCTCGTGTGGGTTCAGTGGGTGTTGGGTTCGGTGGGCGCGGTGGTGCGTGAGGGTGTGGTGGGTAATGTGCGTGAGAGTGAGAGAGGTGAGGTGGGGAGGAGAGGGAGATCGTGAGAGGAGGCATCTAGGGCTGGGAAAGAAAAGAAAAGGAAAGAGAAAGAAAGAAAAAGAAGAAAAGAAAAAAATTGTGCGACAAACCGTGCAGGAATCCAGAGAGTGCATCCGTAAGGAGGCACGGTCAAGTTCACAGTCTGTAGCAGCCTGTGCGTCTTTCCAGAAAGTGCCTCCGTAAGGAGGCATAGTCAACCGCACGGTTTGTTGCAAACCGTGCGGTTCTCAATAGCCTTTTTTTTTAGAATCGAAAACTTACCTTGGGTTGCCTCCCAAATAGCGCTTGCTTAAGGTCGTTAGCTTGACCTTCCTTCTGCACCATCAATGGATCGAATTGCGGTGGATAGACGCCACCTTCTCAAACGGACTTCCTGCTATATATTTCTTCAAGCTTTATCCATTCACCTTGAACGGACCTGTCTCTTCACTCCATATATCAATAGCACCATGTGGATATACTCTTCTCACTTGGAAATGACCACTCCATCTAGACCTCAGCTTGTTAGGAAAGATCATGAGTCTAGAGTTGAAAAGCAAGACAAGATCACCTTCTTGAAAATTCTTAGGCACAATGTGTTTGTCATGTCATCTCTTGGTTCTCTCCTTGTAAGTCCTAGCATTCTCATAAGCATCCAATCTCAACTCCTCCAACTCTTGCAATTGTAGTTTCCTCTTCTCACCTGCTTCATTCATATCATAATTGAACAACTTAATTGCCCGATATGCCTTATTGATGTGAACAACCCCTGAGGTGTCGTTTGCAATGCGTAAGATCTTGATTCCTCAAGCTTGTAGTTGAAACTTCTCTTCCGTATCCAAAGTGATGGCTTTCCTAGGGCTAAAGAGATAGCCTTCAAACTCGTTCAAAGAGATGAACGGAGAGATCAAAGTGATGATCGCGAGACACCGAAGAGACGGTGTTTGATTTGCTCGAAGCGACGAGCTACGGGATAGTTTGATCCGTGGGATCGAAGGGTTTGATGTTGGGATTCAAGGAAGGAGCGTACTCAACTTTACTACTCAAATCAACATCCAAATTACAAACTAGGGTTTGCTAAGTTTAAATAGCTACAAAAAGTAAGAATAAAATAATAATAAGTTTTCGGAAATAACAACGACAAAGCGAACGCTCGGGTCCGTTTCCGCGGTCGCGGAAAATACTTCCGCGATCGCGGAAAAGTGTCTGTGAAGGAACGATTGTTTGCGTCAATTCCGCGATCGCGGACAATACTGCCGCGATCGCGGAAAAGCAGCGGCAAATCCGCGGTCGCGGACAATACTGCCGCGATCGCGGAAAAGTTTCTGTAAAGAATGATCAGCCGCGTCAATTCCTTCATAGACCCATTTGGGTCATTTTATAGGTCAAGAGGAGGACCCATTTGGGTTAGATGAACCCGCGTCACTTGCGTGCACCCGCGAGACTAATGATTGTGTTTCTCGCTCCATTGCCCTTGCGCGAGCTCTTGTTACCGGGTCATTCGAACACACCTTCATTGCTTCCTCTTCGTCCTTCTCCGTCATCGAGGGGATCATGGAGCTATCAATCTCCCCTTATTGGCTGTGAAGCGTCCCCGCTTCGTCCTCGTCGTCAAAAGCAGGAGGCGTATAAGGAGAAAGGACAACGACGTTGAAAGTTGGATGCGCACCATAGTCATCGGGTAAGTCCAAGCGGTAGGCGTTGGCCCCAAGGCATTGTAGAACCTGGAAAGGACCATCACCTCTAGCATCCATCTTGTGGCGTCGCTTGAATGGAAAGAGATCGCTACGCAAGTGCAGCCATACCAAGCCTCCGGGCCCAAACTCCACGGTATGCCGGCTTGCGTTGCGTTCCTGCAAAAGAGTAGACACCGTAGGGGGTAAATCACCCAAAGCCTTAACATATAAGAGACGCGGAAGGAACAAGTAAAAAGCAAGGAAGACATCCCTGAATTATTGGAGAGACATCCCGAGACCGGGCTAAGAGAAGTCGGTTCTCGCATGTGCCATGAATGTCGGGTTGTGGAGGCGTCTCAAACTTGAAGTGTTGGATCACCTTTTCATTGATGATGTTACAGCAACTCCCACCATCTATGATCACACTCAAAGAAGCACCCTGGACCGCACACTTAGTATGAAACAAATTGTCACGTTGGTCAAGTAAGATACCTTCTTTGGCGTTAAGAACGCGGCGTGTAACCAAGCTAAGAGGCATGTTGCCTTGCTCATCCATAGACCTGCATATGTAGCTGTCCATCTCCTTCTCCTCCTCATCGTCGTAGGTGTCAAATATCGGTCCGGCATCGGGGGTGTCCTCGTCAACAGACTCGTAGCCGGAGGTGTTTGAGAAGAGGACATTGAGAAGGGGACCCCTGCGGTCCATTGGCCGGCTAGTTGTGGTCGGAGGGTTCAACATTGGGTCAGCCATGGGCAGCTTCATGTCACTCATGGCCCGACGAAGGTGGGCAAGCTCGGCAGCTTGCGCGGCGAGTTGGCGATCTTGTTCTTCACTCAGTGCACGAAGTGCGTCAATTCGCTCAAAGACGGAGTCCATCTGTCCGGGGCTGCGGTTGCCCGTAGAAGGAGAGTAGCTTGTCGTAGGAACCTCCATAGTACCTATACGAAGCATATAACAAAAGGAGTAAGGTGCACCAAGCAAAAGAACAAGTCCAAGCCAAGTCTTGTCTCAAAAGTGAACCAAGAAATTTTCCGCTGGGCGTACTAATTTTGGTTGCTCGTGAGGAGGGAGAGGCTTGAACGGAAGGCAGTAAAGCAAGAACTAGCAAATCAAGTCCCAAACAACACACAAATGTCCAAGTGCAAGGAGATCAAATCAAGTTTCTCAGAATTAATTACAAGAGAGTTGAAAATTTTGCCCTTTTCAATGAGAGTTGCATAGAGACATGAAAGAAGAGAAGATGGAGTATGACCGTATGGTGCGTTCTCTGCCTATTTTAAGGCTTCCATCTTCCCAAACCTTTTTTTTGTTTGATGGAAGGTGAGAATTGATTGTTTTTTTTTTGTCTGTTTTTTTTTTGTACGGTCACACCAAAAAAAAATTGATTTGATTTTGAATCAAAGAAGAAAGAACCACACAAGCAAGTGTAGGAAAAGAAAGAAGAGACAAAGCAACTATGAGGGAAAAGATCTAACAACTAGTCTAGCAATTAAGCCAAAGATGAAGCAAGAAGTAATCAACAAGAAACAAGGAAATCAAGTATGCAAGTAAGGAAACAAGATATTGCTAGAAGGAGAGATTTAAGGCTGTTGAAAAGTCAAAGATTACTCTAACTTGAGAATAATCAAAACCTAAAAGAAAATTAGGGTTTGCAGCCGTAAAGGAGGGGAGAGGTGGCGGACGGTGGCGGACGGTGGTGGTGTTCACGGCGGGGGAAATTCCGGCAATTGGTTGTGGTGAGGGAAAAAAATTCTAGGGTTTATAACCGGAATAATGCAAGGAATCACAATAAGAGAGAAGAAACAAACTTAGCTTGGATAGGCTCTGATGCCAGTTGATGCGAACAACCCCTGAAGTGTCGTTTGCAACGCAGGATCTGTGGGTCCTCAAGCTTGTAGTCGAATTCTTCTCCTCCGTAGCCAAAGTGATGGCTTTCCTAGGGCTAAAGAGATAGCCTTCAAACTTGTTCAAAGAGATGAACAAAGAGATCAAAGTGATGATGGCGAGACACCGAAGAGACGGTGTTTGATTTGCTCGAAACGAGGAGCTACGGGATAGTTTGATCTGTGGGATCGAAGGGTTTGATGTTGGGATTCAAGGAAGGAGCGTACTCAACTTTACTACTCAAATCAACATCCAAATTACAAATTAGGGTTTGCTAAGTTTAAATAGCTACAAAAAGTAAGAATAAAATAATAATAAGTTTTCGGAAATAACGACGACAAAGCGAACGCTCGGGTCTGTTTCCGCGGTCGCGGAAAATACTTCCGCGATCGCGGAAAAGTGTCTGTGAAGGAACGATTGTTTGCGTCAATTCCGCGGTCGCGGACAATACTGCCGCGATTGCGGAAAAGTTTCTGTAAAGAATGATCGGCCGCGTCAATTCCTTCATAGACCCATTTGGGTCATGTTATAGGTCAAGAGGAGGACCCATTTGGGTTAGATGAACCCGCGTCACTTGCGTGCGCCCGCGAGACTAATGATTGTGTTGCTCGCTCCATTGCCCTTGCGCGAGCTCTTGTTACCGGGTCATTCGAACGCACCTTCATTGCTTCCTCTTTGTCCTTCGCCGTCATCGAGGGGATCATGGAGCTATCACTTATGCTCTAACTCCACAGGGAGATGACACGACTTCCCATAGACGAACCTGTATGGTGTAGTTCCAATAGGAGTCTTAAAAGCAGTCTTGTAGGCCCAAAGAACATCATCAAGGTTCATAGACCAATCCTTTCAGGATCGGGACAATGTCTTCTCCAAAATGCTCTTAATCTGCTTGTTGGAAACCTCAACTTGACCACTTGTTTGAGGATGATATGGGGTGACAATTTTATGAGTTACCACATACTTCTTTAGGAAAGCCTCAAACTTCTTCTCAATAAAATGTGACCCCCCATCACTAATCACAACTCTAGGTATCCTAAATCTAGGAAAAATCATCTTGTTGAAGAGCTTGGACACCACCCTAGAGTCATTGGTTGGTGAGGCAATGGCTTCAACCCACTTGGACACATAATCAACCGCCACAAGGATGTACTTGTTGCTGCAGGACGGTGGAAAAGGTCCCATGAAATCAACTCCCCACACATCAAAAATCTCAACCTCCTAGATGTTATTAAGAGGCATCTCATTCCTCTTGGAAATATTTCTTGTTCGCTGGCAAGCATCACAAGAGGCAATGAAACGGTGCACATCCTTGAACATAGAGGACCAATAGAGAGCAGACTGGAGAATCTTGGAGGTAGTCTTGGAGGAACTAGCATGGCCTCCACAAGGTAGAGAATGAGAATGAGTGCTAACACTCTCTACCTTCTCCTCATGGATGCAACGCCCGATAGTCCCATCAGCACACCGCTTGAAAAGCAAAGGCTCATCCCAGTAATAATGTTTAACATCAGACATGAACTTCTTCTTCTGCTGGAAAGATAGTTTAGGAGGTAACTCGTTGCAAACCAAATAATGACAAAATCAGCATACCAAGTAGACCTGGCAATCGGGTCGGGCGGGTCGGGTTCGGGTTTTGGTTAACCGGGTTCTGGTCAATCGGGTCGTTAACAATTACGGGTTGATTGGGTCGGGTCCTGCCGGGTTTAGTGTCGGTTCAGGTCGATCCAACGGGTCCAAAGTGTCAGTTTTTTTAATGATTTTTTACAATAAATTTTATAATAAAATCATAATTTTAATAATAAAATAATGTTGTTAATAATAAAATAATAATAACAAAATCAATATTATATCACTATTTAGTAAAAAGTTGTATAATATTCATTATAAATGATGTAATACATATGATTGGGTCGGGTCGGTTAACCCAACGGGTCGGGTCATATCAAACCCAGATTTATTTGGGTCATCGGGTTTGGGTCTTTCTTGACCCATTGATTTTCGGATCGGATCTCAACCCTACAAATATTAGACGGGTCGGGTTGTCGGGTCGGATCATATTTTGTCAGGTCTAATACCAAGGCACCCTGGAGTTTGCAAGAGTAAAGATCTGCTCAATAATCTTGAAAAGATGGTCATCAGGAAAAGAATCATCAATAGGGGGCTCATCCTGAGTACACTCCAGCTGCTTTGGAGTCAACCTGGAAAGGTGGTCAGCAACCAATTTTTCCATGCCTTTCTTGTCTCTAATTGCCAAATTAAACTCTTGATCAGAAGAAGGATCCAACGAATCAGTCTGGGCTTGGCCTCCTTCTTGCTTAAGAGATATTTGATAGCAGCATGATCAGTGTAGACAATCACCTTGGCACCCACCAAATAGGACCTGAACTTCTCAAAAGCAAACACAACAACTAGCAACTCTTTCTCAATAGTAGCGTAATTCATTTGGGCCACTTCAAGAGTCCTGCTAGCATAGTAAATGGCATGAAGCTTCTTGTCCTTCCTTTGCCCTAAAACAGCTCTAACAACATAGTCACTAGCATCACACATGATCTCAAATGAAAGATCCCAATCAGGGGGCTGCATAATTGGAGCTGAAATCAATGCTTGCTTCAACCTGCAAAAAGAATCAAGACACTCCTTCGAAAAATCGAAGGAAACATCCTTCAAAAGCAGATTAGTGAGAGGCTTGGAAATTTTAGAGAAATCCTTAATGAACCTCCTATAAAAACTTGCATGTCCAAGGAAACTCTTTATGCCCTTAACCAAAGTAGGAGGTGCCATCTTCTCAATGATCTCAATCTGTGCCCTGTCAACCTCAATACCATGATTAGAAACCAAATGACCCAAGACAATGCCTTCCCTTACCATAAAATGGCATTTCTCCCAATTCAATACAAGGTTAACCTCTTCACACTGCTGTAAAACTCGTGACAAGTTAGACAAACAAACATCAAAAGAAGCACCATATACAAAAAAGTCATCCATGAATACATCCATAATGTCCTCAATAAAATCAGTGAAAATAGCCATCATACATCTCTAAAAGGTAGCAGGAGCATTACACAGACCAAAGGACATCCTCCTATATGCAAATGTGCCATAAGGGCAGGTGAATGTGGTCTTCTCCTAGTCATCAGGGTGAATAGGGATATGGCAAAATCCACTATAACCATCTAAATAACAGAAATGTGAATGCTTAGCTAACCTCTCTAACATCTGGTCAATGAATGGAAGGGGAAAATGGTCTTTCTGAGTTGCCTTGTTCAATCTCCTATAATCAATGCACATTCTCCAACTCGTGACTATCCTAGTAGGAATTAGTTCATTCTTTTCATTCTTCACAACAGTCATACCCCCTTTCTTAGGCACAACATGAACTGGACTAACCCACTCACTATCAGAAATAGGATAATAATGCATGCATCTAACAATTCAACACTTCTTTTTTCACAACTTCTTTCATGTTTGGGTTAAGTCTTCTTTGATGCTCAATAGAGGGCTTATTATCATCTTCCAACAAGATCCTATGCATGCACATTGAGGGACTAATTCCTTTCAAGTCATCAATACAATATCCTAATGCTTTCTATGCAATCTAAGCTCATGCAACAATTTATCAACTTCACTTAGTCTAACATTGATAATCACAGGATATTTAGAATTGGGTCCAAGGAGCTCATACCTCAAAGTAGGTGGTAGTGGCTTCAACTCCACCTTAGGTGCATCTTTAGACTCGTCTGTAGGGTCTAGGTCATCTCTTTTCAGGAGCTCAGCAACGACCTCAGGGAACTCTCTAGTGGACTCCAAATCAAGAACCACATCAGCAAGTAGCTCAAGATTATCGGTATGGGTCACACTCTCAGTCAAGCAAAGCTCTAAAGGATCCTTATAAATAACATACATCATAGATCCTTGAGCTTCATGTTCAACTACATCTACCCACAACCATCATCCTCAGGTGCATCTTTAGATTCGTCTATAGGGTCTGTAGGGTCTGGGTCATCTCTTTTCAGGAGTTTGTTTAATTGCATTGGAAAAATTAAATTAAATTTTCTCATCTACCCACAACCATCAAAAGCAGGCTGTTTAATAGCTTTGGAAAAATTCAATTCAATTTTCTCATCCCCAATAGTAAAGAAAATAACACCCTGCTTAACATTAATTAGTGTACATGCAGTAGCTAGGAAGGGTCTTCCTAATATAATAGGAACATGAAAATCAACCTCAATATCAAGGACAATAAAATCCACAAGAATGTAGAACTTACCTATCTGGATGGGAATGTCCTCCGAAATATCTATCGGGTGTGCAATGGATCTATCCGCCATGAAAAGAGTCATCCTCACTGGCCTTGGCTCTCCCAAATCCAGCTTCTTGCATATGGATAGCGGAATCAAACTCACACTGGCCCCCAAATCACATAAGGCGTTGTAGGTGTTATTGCCAATCACCATGGGGGACACAAAAGCTACCAGGATCTTCAAGCTTAGGAGGTAATTGATAGCTCCATGATCCCCTCGATGACGACAAAGGACGAAGAGACTGATCAAAGGCCTCTAAGGAAGAGGCTCAAGCAAAGGGTGAAGTCTTGTGCAAGTTCGGAATAGTTATTGTCGATTTGGTTCTGGACAGTCTTCGGTACAATGGCCATAACTATGGCTAGAAAATTGATATCGTGATGATTCAAGATGCGTTGGAAAGCTGATTCAAAGATCTACAATTTCATAGTTTACGTCGAATCAAGATTCCAACAAGAAGATGGTCAAAACCGCCGTTTTTGAAGACTCCGGAAATTTACCTACGGCAAATGGCGGCGACCGCCGCCAACCTTACGGCGACCTCCGTTTTAGACTCCGTAAGGAAGTTGCCTACGGCAAATGGCAGCGACCGCCGTTTAATTACGGTGACCGCCGCTTTTCCCACTTTCGGTCCGCGCCAGCGAATTCAATCTTCGTAGTTTTTCTGAACAATTTTTATTATTATTTTATGTTATTTCTTTTGGCACTATTTAAGACTTGAAACCCTAGTTTGTATTCTTTTACGTTGAATTTGAGTAGTAAAGTTGAGTACGCTCCTTCCCTTGAATTCTAATGTCAAATCTCGATCTCCAGATCGTTTATCCCGTAGCTCGTCGCTTCGAGCAATTGTCAATCATCACGTTGATCCCTTTCGTTCATCACGTTGAACGAGTTTGAAGTCTAACTCTTTAGCTCTAGGAAAGCCATCACGTTGTCTACGGAAGAGAAGAACCGAATCCAAGCTTGAGGAATCCAAGATCCTGCGTTGCATATAACACTTCAGTTGATCCTTCGCATCAACTGGCATCAGAGCCATTTCCAAGCTAAGTTTATTCTTCTCTCTTATTGTGATTCTTGAAATTTTCCGCTTGCAAACCCTAGCAATTTTTTTTTCTCTCCAATCACCGGAATCACCACCACCACCGTTCGCCACCACCACCACCGTCCGCCGCCCTCCCGCACCCTTACGGCTGAACCCTAATTCTCTTAGGTTTTTGTTCCTTGTTCCACAACCCTAAAATCTACCCTCTAGCAATTCTTGTTTCCTTAATTGCATGTTTGATTTCCTTGTTCCTGGTTGATCAAGTTTTGCTTCATCTTTGGATTAATTGCTAGATTAGTTGTTAGATTTTAGTCCCTCATAGTTGCTTTTTCTCTTCTTTCTTTTCATGCACTTGCTTGTGTGGTTCTTTCTTGCTTGATTCGCAATCAAATCAAATCAAAAACACAAAAAAAAGGTTTGACCGTACAAAAAAAAAAGACGAAAACAAACATACTATTCTCACCTTTCATCAAACAAAAAAAAAGGTTTGGGAAGACGGAAGCCCAGAACATCAAAAACAAAAACAAGGGCAGAGAACGCACCATACGGTCATACTCCATCTTCTCTTATTTCATGTCTCTATGCAACTCTCATTAAAAAGGACAAAGAAAATTTTTTAACTCTCTTGTGATTAATTCTGAGATACTTGATTTGATCTTCTTGCACTTGGAAATTTTGTGTGTTGTTTGGGGACGTGATTTGCTAGTTCTTTCTTTGTTGCCTTGCGTTCAAGCCTCTCCCTCCTCACGAGCAACCCAAATTAGTACGCCCAACGGAAAATTTCTTAGTTCACTTTTGAGACAAGGACTTGGCTTTACTACTCAAATTCAACGTAAAAGAATACAAACTAGAGTTTTAAGTCTTAAATAGTGTCAAAAGAAAAATAACATAAAATAATAATAAAAATTGTTCAGCAAAACGACGAAGATTGAATTCGCTGGCGCGGACCGAAAGTGGGAAAAGCGGCGGTCGTCGTAATTAAACGGCGGTCGCCGCCATTTGCCGTAGGCAAATTTCCGGAATCTTCAAAAACGGCGGTTTTGACCATCTTCTTGTTGGAATCTTGATTCGACGTAAACTATGAAGTTGTAGATCTTTGAATCAGCTTTCCAACGCATCTTGAATCATCACGAGATCAATTTTCTAGCCATAGTTATGGCCGTTGTACCGAAGACTGCCCAGAACCAAATCGACAATAACTATTCTGAACTTGCACAAGACTTCACCATTTGCTTGAGCCTCTTCCTTAGAGGCCTTTGATCAGTCTCTTCGTCCTTTTCCGTCATCGAGGGGATCATGGAGCTATCAGTAATCTATTCTGAATGAGAGCGTTGCACTTTTGGCTCAGGGATATGGATTGGTAGTCATCCAGCTTCCTCTTGTTGGACAAGATCTCTTTCAAGAACTTCACATAGGATGGCATCTGCTTTAGAGCATCGGTGAAAGGAATGTTGATGTAGAGCTTTTTCAACAACTCCATAAATTTTCCATACTGCTGATCCAATTGAGCCTGAGCTCTCCTTTGTGGGAAAGGGAGAGGTGACTTGTAAGCTGGTGGTGGCACATATCTATGCTCCTTTTCTGGCTCCTTCTCTTGGATCACAACTTCTTCAGGCTCTGCAATTACCTTGTCTTTCTTCTTGGGATCCACATCCGTATGATCCTCAAGTTGTCTTCCATTCCTTAAGGATGCAACATTGATTTGCCCTTTTGGATTAGCCTCAATTTGGCCAGAAAGTTGACCTTGTGGTCTAGGAGCATTTAAAGAGTATTGCGCATGCAAACTATCATGATTTTTCAGTATCTTAGACATGGTATGAAGCTCCTTTAATATGAGGTCATACTTGGGATCATCAGCTGATTGAGCAAGAGCTTGATTCTGAGGTGGAAAGGCTTTTTGTTGAAATCCAAGGGGTGGTCTCTGCGCAGCCTGATTGTTCCCATAGGAGAAATTTGGATGATTCCTCCAACCAGGGCTGTAAGTGTTGGAATATGCATCATTCTTAGGGCCCTTGTTGAAGTTATTCATGTAGTTCGCCTCTCCCTGAGACTCACTCTGAGAAGCAAATAGGTGACAAGATGATATCGTGTGGTCACCCTCTCCACAAAATTGACAGGCTATACACCGAAAACAGCCTGTGTGGATTGCCATGCACTTTGTGCCTAAGACTTTTGCACTAACAGATTCAACCTCTTGATCTCTTGTGTCATAGCATCTATTTGAGCATGTTGGTGTGTCTCAGAACTACCCTCATACATCCCTACAAGTTTCTTGGAACTTGAAGTAGATCGAGGATCACTGTAATAGTGAGGGTTTTGAGCAGTACTCTCAATCAAGTCACAAGCATCATCAACTTCCATACTTATGATTCTTCCACCCGCTGAAGCATCAATGATTAGCCTGGTGGAATTGTCAACAACGTTGTAGAAGACATGCAGCAAGGTCCATTTTTGTTGCCCATGGCGGGGGCACAGCATCAACAATTCCTTAAATCTTTCTGACCCCTCATAAAGAGACTTTTCATCCCTCATCTTGAATGCAAGAATTTGATTCCTCATCTCAACAGTCTTCTTTGGTGGGAAGTATTTGTTGAGGAATGCCTTTGTTAACTCGTCCCAAGTTGTTATTGAGCCAAGAGGTAGGGCCTTGAACCAAGCTTTGGCCCTGTCTTGTAGAGAGAATGAAAAGGCTTGCATGAATGGCGCATCTTGGGATGCATCATGGATCTTCAACTTTATCCATTAGCTCAATAAAGGTAGCCAGATGTTGGTGTGGGTTCTCAAAAGGTAGACCTCCAAACTGATTATGTTGAACCATGTTGATTAGTGAAGGTTTCAGCTCGAAGTTACGAGCTTGCACCGGAGGTCGGACCACACAAGAAATAGGACCAAGGTGATTTGGCATCAAATAATCACCAAGCGTCATGCGTGGTTCTTGAACTTGCAGAGGAGGATCTTGTTCCACTCTGTCGTCAGCCATTGCTTGTTCGCTGGCTTCGCGTTGTTGTCTTCTTCTAGCACGAAAAGTACACTCAGGTTTGGGATCGTAGTCGTTGAGATTACAAGCGCTCAGGGCTCTTCGCATCTAAAGAAAACAAGCCTGAAAGCAAAGCAACAAAAACAATATTAAAAATTAGACAAAGACATAGTCGAACCAGTTTTAGGAAAACAACTGATACTAGTAATAGTCTCCGACAACGACGCCAAAAACTTGATAGGACAAAAAACCTACCCACAAGCGTATGAGTTCGGTTGTAGCTTTTCAAGTGTCGTCCCCATAGTATCCTTTGTAAACTTAAAACCGGTAAGCTAAGCCGTAAGAAGGGAAATTTGTTTGACTAATAACTAAGAAAACAAGAAACATGAATTGCAAATATGATTGTAAACGATTAAATACAAAATCCTAGGACTAGGGATCCCCACAACAATGTCTTGGTAAACTCACAGATATCTGTCTGAAATTAGTCTGAACTTGTTTGAATGTAAGCTATCTAAAGTCTCTACTAACTCATTTTAGACGATAATAGATGTGCCTAAATTCTAACTAACAATCGTTGTCGCACAGAGCTAATCAAACCTAGACCCTTTGTGCACTTATATTCTAGGATCAAACTGGGTTAACATTAGCTATCGCGCTCCGCTAAGTCCAGGCAAACCTAGGGTTTCTATGATTGCTTAGGATTCCACAAGAGTAATTAAGTTGATGTCGCACAAATAACACTCAGGTTCAATACCTAGTAATCTGATAAAGTAATCTTCTTTCAGACTCATACCCTATCTGAGTTATCTATTAAAGTTATCTTCATTCAGACGTAAACCTAATAGAAATCTAATCAACTTTCATCAATTGCATTAAGAACTCTAGGATTGAATCAAACAAGGTTTCAGATTCCAATTCAGACAAATATCATGTACAAGTCTACCAATTTATTGTTGGGGTCACCCCAACCCTAGAATTATGGAATTAGCCAGACATACTTGGAGAAACAATCAAAAACATCATTTGAATAATAGAAATCATTCAACTAGATTAGAAGAAGAGACATACTTGATCAAATCTAGGGAAACAATCTCCAATCTTCAGAAATCTTCAAAAGAACTCCAAAAATACCTAGGGCTAGAGAGTGTGGCAAAAAGAGGCAGAGGTTGCTGTCAATTAACCCTAAAAAAGTATTTATACTATCCTAAAATAAAAGGGGTCGAAAAAATAACAATTCGGGTTCGTGGGGCTACGACACGGTTTGTGACAAAATCGCAAACCGTGCAAGATTACAGAGAGGCACATCGGGTTTGGCACGGTTTGTGGCATTTTGCAGAAGTCCTTTCTATGTGACTTTCGCTCTACACGGTCAACGACATGATGGCACGGTTTGCTACTAACCATATCAAGCTGCAGAATGGCTTTCTTTGTATTCGTTCATCTTCGAATTTGCCCGTGCATATCTCCTATGACGTCCATGCCTCATATGCGTCCCAAAAGTCCACCAATGTACCTGAAACCACACAGAAACTCGTGTAGACATCTAAATTAAAGAAAACGATGCAATTAGCTAAAAATGCAGATAATAAACATGGAAATGCCTAAACTATAGCCTAAATGCATGTCCTACATATGTATAAAATGGATGTCATCAGTTATTAAAGTAAGAATTAGACAGTTAAAAAATATTAAGTTTATTTTCCACATATGAGAAGGATTTATTCGATATAAAAGTTAGATTTCTTATAATATAAAATATTAATATATAACAAAATATGTTTCTTATCATATAAGATCAAATATTTAAAAAGATGCTATATATAGGATAAGATAATACTGACGAATAAATGTGAAAAAATTGAAATAAGGTCAAATATTAAACAATATACTTCATTCGTTAAGTTTTAATTGACGTTCTAGTAAATTTCAGACAAAATAAGAAATCAATTATGTTCCCTGATTACCCTTATGATTAGGGACTAATTACTTTTTTATTAATGCTCATGAAATCTCACAAAAAATAAAAGAAAATAAGAAAATCAAAAGGAAATCTCATCTGATTACGTTTCTCTCTTTCCCCTTTACCTTTTCATCTACTGTGTAACTATTTCTTGGCTATGGAGACCAAACACCGAATGATTTGTTATGGAAGACAAAATGCTTCAATCACTAGCTACAATCAATAAGTTCCAAAAACCCAAAAAAATAAAAAAAAAGATATGGGAGAATGAACGGTTAATCAGTAGATCCTAGAAAATGGGGAAGCAATGAATAAAAAATTGAGAACCCAAAAAATAAAAATAAAAGAATTACTAAACATAAGGGTAAATCTGGAAAAAATATGTGAAAAAGTCTAAAATGACAATTAAAACTTAACAATGACTTAAGCCTAGAACGTCAATTAAAACTTAACGGGGGGAAGTATATTTTAAAAGTGAACACTGAACATGTAATGGGTCATTTTGTTTCCTACTTATCATAACGAAATGGATATGACACGTAGGACAAATATGCCTGGTTCTAGTATTTTATATTTACATTAAATTTAGAAAAAAATAAAAATATAATAGAAAGACAAAATGTATAATGAATCTATATACATAATTGCAAAATTATTGTTAGGATAAAAAAATATATAGAAAATTGTAATTTTTTTTTAAAATATAATATTAAACCACGTTTCATACAACCCTAAACTTGAACATAATTACAATTAAAAAAATTAGTATCTATTCCTAAATAATTCAAATTAATTTTAAGCTATCATATTAGGTTTAATTCACCAATATGATAAAATACATATATTTAATATTTATGTTATGTAATTTGTATATCCTAAACTTGGATTATTTAATTTATCATATTAACAAAATAAACTATTAACTGATATTTTTATCATATTCAATTAAATAAATTCTTAATTTTATATATGGTAAGTTATGTTTGATAAATAAGAAAAAAAGAATTATATCCTATTAAATAAATCCTTATTTTATATATGATAGATTATGTTTGGTAAATAAGTAAAATGATATATGAAGAAGATAATGTAAATTTCTAAAACGGTTGACGGCTAAAGTTGTAAAAAACATTAAAATTTGCCTATGTGTCATAGTTTACAGGTTGACACATGAGAGATAATAATGGTTCGATTTTTTCGCCTGATATCCTTAAAATAAGGCGAAATTCGCGAGGTGTCTTAAAGTTTTACCTATTTCGCGCGGTACCCTCGAGTTTTATTTTTTTTTCGCCAAATGCCCATCTTTTAATTTTTTAATTAAAAAATCCAAAAAAACTTAAAAAAAATACAAAAAAACAAAGAAAAACCCATCTTTTAATTCTCTTTTTCTTTCGATCTCCTCCTCCGATCTCTCTTGCAAATCTCGCTGCCGCTCGGATCTACTCTCCCCCGAATCCAAGCCGCCGACAATGACGACTGCGACGCCTCTCCTCCGACCCCGGCGCCCTGTCCTCCTCCGACCGACGTTGCCTTTCTCGTCCGACTGTCGACCCTCTCCCGAGTCTTCTCCAATCGTCGCCCCTCTCCCGTCTCCTCCTCCGACGACCACCACCCTCTCTCGAGTCTCCTCCGATCGATGCCCACCGACGTTGCTTTAATTTCTCTCCGTCACCAGTTCATCACTCACACAACTCCGCCGCCGCAAGCCAATTGCAAGTCTCGCCATCGCCGTCTCTCCACAGTCTTCACTTCCCTGTCAAATCCGCCGCCAAATTCCGCCGCCACAAGACAATTACAAGTCTCGCCATCGCCGAAATCACATGCTAGCAAGACCTTCTCCGCAATTCAGGAGGGTTCCGATCTCAGCTATACCCACTCAAACCCATAGGAGAAGATCGAGAGAAGGAGATGGGTGGTCACGTAGACGGCACCGTCATCCGAGTTCCTAACGTCGGTGGCCACGTAGACGAAGACGACCACAGTGCCGAGCGCAGCAATCGCGGCCGACATGGCCACAAAGTAGAGCAGGACGAGCAACGTGAGCCGCCAGATGGACCCGAGGAGGGCGGTGATGGAGACGGAGGCGCCGAGGAGAAGGAGCGGCCAGTGGAGGATCTTAACGCACGCGTTTTCCGGTTGGTAGAAGGACAGGTGGACGCCGGAGAGGATGATTGGGATGGAGAGGAGAATTGAGACGATGCTTGTGATTGTCACCGTTACGGCGCCGTTTTGGGGGTTTGATTTGGGTTGCACCATTTTTTATAGTTGATCTGGGTTCTCTTCTCCTATGGGTTCGAGTTTTGGAGAGAGATCGGATGAGTAGGAGATCGAAAGAAGGAGATAGTTTTTTTTTTTTGATTTTTTATTAAAAAAAATTAAAAGATGGGCATTTGGCAGAAGAAAAAAAAACTCGAGAGTATCGCGCAAAATAGGTAAAACTCTGGGACACCTTGCGAATTCCGCTTTACTTTAGGGGTATTAGGCGCAAAAACCGATAATGATTTTAGTATATTATATAGATAGATATATAGATATAGATGAAAAATATTTTTCAATATTTTGAAATAAAGCACTAGAAATATTGTATTAAGCCTTGTTTTGCCATTTATTTATAATGTCTTTATTCATCACCCAAATTTGAAATTTTAAAAACTATTTTTTTTTAAAAAAAAAATCTTTAAAAATACACTCACCAAACAAATACACTCATCAAACAAACCCTTACCCTTATTAGTGTCGGGAGTATTTTGTAGAACAAAGAAATCTCATAAATAAGCAGAAGATGAGAGTGAGAGGGGTGTGGCCGTGTGGGTCAAAGACTCAAAGGGGAATCCGTAGTGGAAGTGGGGCCCAGTGGGCCATGTCAAGTCAGAGGGCTTTTGGTCCTACGTGGCTGACACCCTGTTTTTTCCATTATATTGCGATTGAATCAAAATTTGGGAGGGAAGAGTTTAATGTGTTAACATATTCACCTATTTGTTTTTAATTTTTTTTTGGATAAAGGTAAACAATAGAACCATTTCAAACGGAAATGTTATCCTAAATCATCTGAATGGATGATCTTTACAAGCTGAGTACCGAAACTATCAAAAGTAGAGTTCAAACTGATGAACTCATATCCAATGTGAAGAAAACGTTCCGCAATAAAAGCAGAATTAAGTGGAGAAAGAAGACGCTGGAAAGCTTGAAGAGCAGTCGGAAGAATGGGGTGAGTAGCTAGAAAGTCAGCAACACAATTAGCCTCACGGAAACAGTGATGCACCTGAAAAGAGACAAACGAAGAAAGTAAAGCAGTATTGTCATTAATGATGTTGTGAATTTCCCAAGAAACTTTCCAAGTGGCCCTGATAGAATTAATGACTACAAGATTGTCGCCCTCGATAACTAAATGTCGAACTTGAAGGTGAGCAGCACATTGAATACCAAATAGCACATCGAGAGCTTATGCTTTGAGGACATACGTAGATGTAATATTGTCACGATGAAAGGAAAGAATGTTACCGAGATGGTCTTGCAGAAGGTATCCGAAATGTGATGAATCATCCTATTTTCTGGACCCATCAAAGTTTAATTTAATCCAGTTAATGGGAGGTTTCTTCCAGGTGCGGTTCGTAGAACGTAAACGGTTACGCTTTATATGCGCTTGGGTTACACAATTAGTTGAAGTAGTCCAATCTTGGAGATGAAAGAAAGCTTGTTGTGCGGGACAAATCTGTAAGGTATGGTTATCTCGTCTAAAAATAAGATTATTTCTATGATTCTAGAGAGACCATCATAAAAAAAGTAAGGGGGTAATATAAGTATTTGAATTTCTGAAATAATCAAAGTTAAATAAAAAGTCAGGAGTGAACTGAAGAGAAAAAGAAGCCTGTAATTTATTTTCCAGTTTAGAAATCATAGTTTGTGTAAAGGGACAAGTGAAAAAGAAATATTTCAAGTCCTCATCATTCGAGTGGCAAAGGCTACAAGATACAAGCACCCTAGAGAAATGACGATTAAGTCGTTCAGTTGTAGGTAAGGCATCGACCATAGCTTTTCAAAGGAAGTTCTGAATTTTGGGAGGAATTTTTAACTTCCAAATCCAAGAGAATGAAGTAGATGGCAAATGTGGTAAATGGTCCACAACAATTGAACGTGTTGATTTAACAGTAAAGTTACCGTCTGAGGTCAGATTCCAAATGAGGCGATCTTGGAAAGGGTATGAAGGAATATGCACTTTAAGAATTTTTGCAATCAGAGTTACTGGTAGCAGTTGTTGAAGTAATTGTACATTCCATTGGTTTGAGGTGGTAATGAAGGAAGACATTGTAATATCTATGGAAGTAGAATTATTAAAGTACGAAAGAAGGTTACCTTTGGGGAGCCATTTGTCAGACCAGAATTTAATATTTTGACCATTTCTGAGTTCCCAGCAGAGACCACTATAGAACAAGTCACGTAGATGAAGAAGTCTGGAAAACTGCCAGGACTGCTTAGGCTTCTTCTTGTAAGAGAATAGGTCAGTCAATCGAAGATATTTTTCTATAATAACACGACGCCACAAAGATTCCTGATCAGTTAATAATTTCCATAAAAATTTCAGTTGTAATGCTTTATTCATATCAGAAGCTTTGTATAGGCCAAGACTCCCGAAAGACTCTGGTCTGCAGATGTTGTCCCAACTGATGAGAGCTCGGAAATGTGGTTGACGTTTATTCCAGAAAAAATCCTTGTTGATTTTGTCGATCTCATTACAAACAGAAGAAGGGAATAAAAAACTTTGCATTAAGTAATTAATTTTTGATAATAATGTTGATTGAATGAGATCAGGTCTCTCTCAGTGGTATCGTGATTTGTGCTCAGTTCATTACCTTTATGATTTTAACATTGTGTTTTACACAGTCAAGTTTCTTGATATATGTATGTTGTTGTTCCAATCTGAAAGATTTGTTCCCACCAGCAGATTTGTAGTTTCCATTTCAAAATTGTATCATATTTGGATCTATAAGCTTGTAAAACCTTTCGATAACTATTATCCTATTTCTGCCTTTGCAGATATGGTTATGTTCTTCATGTATGCAGACAATTTACTGTGTTTCTATGAAAAGAATAAAGTTACAATGTTCAGCTATCATATTAGTTATGTGTTTGCTTCGGAGTTAAACTTAGTAATCAACCTACCTAATGATAAGTGGAATGGTTATCCTTGTAAGCAGAATTTCTATGCCTCAAGTTTTAAGTTGATGATTTATACAAGGTGTGGTGCTGAGTTAATTTATTATGGAAATTCAAAACCTCATAATGCTTTTACACGTATTTGTTGGTGGATTATCAAAATGTTTACCTTCTGTATTAAAGCAAGACTAATATACTTGCAAAATGATCAATTAGGTTTTTTATGAAGATTTGTTCTTGGAATTGCAGAGGAATAGGGAAAAAAAACTTTTGGACTGATATTGAAACATTTTGTAAAATTAAAAGAATCCAGGTTTTAGCTTTGTTAGAAACTAAAACTAATAGAAAACCTAGTGAAAGTATCCTGAAAAGGCAGGTTTTGATAATTGTGAATGGTCTCCAGCTTTCGAGTTTGCGAGAGGGATCTGTGTTCTTTGGAAGTCTTATCAAATTTTTAATGAAATATTAGAGGTTATTAACACTAATGAAAGATCTATCGCATTTAAATAAAAAACGCTCCATGATAATCGAACATTGGTTATTATTTTTATTTATGCACCCCCTCATCCGAGAGATAAAGATGAATTTTGGGATTCTCTCTAGATTTATAACTCAAACTTATCTTCCTTGTATTATTATTGGTGATTTTAATGAAATCCAAAATAGTAACGAAAAGCTTAGGGGTTCAATTCCTAACAACTCTAGATTTGAAAGACTTATTAATTTCAAAAATAATTTGGACCTTTTGGAGCTTCCCTCTCAAGGTAACAATTTTACTTGGAGGAAAAATAACACATAAAACAATAATATTTATGAAAAACTTGATAGAACTTTGATCAATGATTGTATTATCCAATGGTACCCAGGATTGTTTATTAAAAAGCATGCGTTCTCTAATCATTGTCCTATTTAGGTCTGCCTTGATAATTACCACGATGTGCAATCCCGACCTTTTAAGTTTGAAAAGATGTGGACTAAAAGACGAGACTTTGAGAATGGTGTTAAACAAGCTTGGAGAGTTGAGGTGGAAGGCTCGAATATGTATAAGCTTGTTAAGCAAACTCAAGCTATTAAAGCTAATGCTAAAACTTGGAAGAAATCTACTTTTGGGAATATCTTTAAGCAGCTACAAGAAACGGAGGACTCCCTGCTTAATATTCAAAAACGTATCCTTGAGCACCCTTCTCAATCGTTACTAACTACCCAAAACAATCTTATTAGGAAAAAAGATAAGCTTCTGGAGTATCATAAAACTTACTGGGGGCAAGGAGCCAAACTGAACCATTTGAAATCAGCCGATATTAATACTCAATATTTTCATAGATTCGCAAATGGGAGAAGATGTAGGAAGATTATTAAAGAGATCACTACTATTAATGGTACCCTTGTTACAGGTGAAGAAAATATTAGAAAAGAAATTCATTTGGAATATCTAAAACGTTATAATAAAGTGGATGTTAATACTAGCAATATGCAAAAAAATCTTGACCCTGTTAGTAAGGAAGTTTCTGATAACGACAATCTCTTCCTTACTCAGATTCCCTCTAATTTGGAAATTAAGACTGCAGTTTTCAATATTGGTAGCGACAAGTCCCCTGGGCCGGATGGTATGTCTGCCTGCTTCTATCAAAAGTATTGGCATATTGTTGGGCCTGCGGTCATCAAAGCAATTAAAAGCTTTTTCCTCTCTGAAAGAATGTTAAAACAAATCAACCATACCTTTATCACCTTAATCCCAAAATGTGATAACCCTAAAAGCACTAACGATTATAGACCTATTAGTTTATGCTCTACTATCTACAAAACAATATCAAAAATTTTAACAGATAGACTTAAAACTATTCTACCTAAAATTATTCACCCTTTACAAGGAGCTTTTGATAAAGATAGAGCAATCCAAGATAATATCCTTATTGCTAATGAAAATTTCCACTCTTTTAGAAGTAAAAAAGTGAAAGAAGGTTGGATTGCTATTAAATTGGATATGGAAAAAGCTTATGATAGACTAGATTGGAACTTTATCATTAAAGCTTTAGAAAAATTTGGTTTTGATAGAAAATTTATAGGATGGACAAAAGAATGCTTTAAATCAGTCTCCTATTCAGTTCTTGTTAATAATGGCCCTACAGATCTTTTTCTCCCTGAAAAGGGGCTTCGTCAAGGAGATCCTATATCGCCCTTTTCTATTCATTCTTTGTGCTGAAATACTGGCTAGGAAGTTACAAAGAAATTGTAACATGAACAATAAACAAATTGGATTTAAATTAGCTAGAGGTGGGATTAATATCCCTTTCTTATCTTTTGCATATGATATCATTATATTTGCAAAAGCCAATCAAACTTCCTGCTCTAGTGTTAAAAGTATCATTGAAGAATTTTGTATGTTTTCTGGGCAAAATATTAACTACCATAAATTTTCATTTCAAGTCACTAATAATGTGACTAACAATGTTAAAGAAATAATAAAACAAACTTTAAATATTGCTAATACCTCCTCGTTGGATAAATACTTAGGATGCCCAATCATTAATGGTAAAGTGAAGAAAACTACCTTCCAAGATATAATAACTAACTCCAGAAACCAACTTAAAAATGGAAAGCTAACTCATTATCTCAAGCAAGACGTTCGGTTCTTATTCAATCTAACCTCTCTACCAAACCTAACTTTACTATGCAAAGCTTCATGCTACCTTCGGCTGTTCATAATGAAATTGATAAGATTAACAGAGATTTCTTCTGGAATAAAGAAGGAGGTGCTACGCCGTTGATTGGTTGGGATAGGATTTGTAAACCTAAAGCATTTAGAGGTCTTGGAATCAGGAAAGCAAAAACTATGAATCAAGCACTACAGATGAAATTACTTTGGAAAATCCTAGCTGAACCAGAAAATTTATGGGTTAAAATCATATGTGAAAAGTATTTAAAGAAGTCTTCTATTTTTTATTATAGGAGAAAGTCTAATATGTCTTGGCAATGGAGTAAATTAGCGGATTTGCGAGATGAATTTTTCAAGGGTATCTGTTGGCTTGTTGGAGATGGTAACCGAATTAAATTTTGGACTGATCTTTGGGTCTTCCCTTCTAAACTTATTGATGAAATCCTAGATCCACAAAATATTGATAAAGATACTACAGTTAGTAAATTCATTACAAATGAGAAAACGTGGAACATAACTGAACTCAGGAAAATTCTTCCTGATAAAATTGTTGATTCTATCAGTCATATCCCTATTCTTAAGAATAATATCAAAGATAGGCTTTATTGGCGCAAAAATAAGAATGATTGGTTCTCTACTAAATCGGCTTTTGAATTGTTATCAGTAAAAACTAACCTTGCTACTACTAACTATTCTTGGATCTGGAAACTAAATCTTGCCACCAAAATTAAAAACTTTATTTGGAAAATTGGTCATAATGGCTTAGCTACTAAAGCAATGCTGGCATTAAAGGGTGTTCCTATCCCTTTGTCTTGTGAGTCTTGCGATAATTTATTTGAAGATCTTCCCCATTTTCTGATCAATTGCCCACACTCTAAGGATTCCATCTACTCTTGTAACCAAAATTTAGGAGTCATTGTTGATAATTTTGTTACTGATAACAAAACACCAATTCAAATAATTAATGAAATTTCATTAAAGACTACGAAAGCAGAATTTGAAGAACTTGCTACAATTTGGTGGGGCATCTGGTTCCAACGAAATCAAAAAATCTTTGGTGATGATAATTCAACCCCTATTAAAGACATTAAGCAATTTGTACATAATCAAATAATAAACTGGGAGAAAGCGCTTAAATTTAATGACGAAGATGCAATCCAGATTACCAAGAAAACAAGAAACCTAAGGAAAAAAAAGAAATATCCGGTGGTGTAAGCCTCTTCCTGGCTTTGCCAAAATAAATTTTGATGGATCCAAAAGAGATTGTGGTGCTTCGGCTGGATTCATCATTAGAGATGAAAATACTAACATAATCAAAATGGACTCCTTTAAATGTGGTAATGTTGATTCACTAATGGCTGAAGTGCTTGATGTCAGATATAGTGTTTCTTGTGCTAAATCTCTTGGGTTAAAATGTATTTCCATTGAGGGTGACAACCTGTGTGTTTTGAATGTCCTCGCAGGTACTTGGTCGTGCCCTTGGGAGATCGAGATGGTGGTTGCGGAAATCCGGGTGGACCTGCTCTCCTTTTTGGAAGTCTTCTTTTGGCATGTCTTCCGAGAAGTTAATCAGGTTGCATATCGGATTGCATTTCTAGGTCACTCTCCCCAACTGATGGTTTTGACGACTGATACAGAGCTTCAGGCTCTCATCCGCAAGGATGCTCTAGGGTGGTTCTCTAACTGGCGTTAGGGCCAGCCTAATTTTTTTCCTTTGTCAAAAAAAAAGAAAAAAAAGAATTGACTTTCCATCTAGACAATTGTTTTTTGAGGTTGTTCATAGAGTAATCATAAATTTCCTTTTTAACACGGCATCGGACTATAGGGATACCCAGATATTTCTCCATGGAAGTGGTGACCTGAATATTGAGGATAGCTGCAAGGTACAATTGTTGAGCTGGAGAAATATTGGAGGAGGTCTGAAAGTAACTTTTGTGGAAGTTAATAAATAAACTAGAGGTATGGCTAAAAGTATGGAGGACATGTTGAATATATAGCATATTTGTTTGTCATGCGTTTGCAAAAATGAGTGTATCATCTGGAAAAGTAAGGGAAGGAATACAAGTTCCATTGCGGGTGAGTTGAATACATACCTTTCGATTATGCTGACGAGATTCAACGGTAAGAGTCCGGGTCAGAAACTCCATGGCAATAATAAAAATAAACGGAGCAATTGGGTCACCCTGTCGTAGGCCACATGAGGGGGTAAAAAGAGGTCCAGGTTCATTGTTAACAAGGACAAAGAAGGATGTGGATTTGATACAAGTCATAAGTAACTTGACCCAGTCAGGAGAGAATCCAAATTTAAGGAGAATTGTCATAATAAAATTTCAATTAAGTTTGTCATATGCCTTTTCCATATCTAATTTGAAAGCCATCCAACATTTCTTACCTTTAGTCCTGGTATGGAAAAAATGGAATATTTCATGAGCAATTAGTATACTTTCTTGGATAGATCGACCTTCAATAAAGGCCCCTTGATACGGACTAATGATTTTAGGTAAGACAGATTTAAGTCTATTAGCCATTATTTTAGTGATAATTTTGTAAGTTGTATTGCATAAACTAATCGGACGATAATGATTAATAGTTAAAGGATTATCAATTTTAGGGATCAAGACAATAAAAGAATGAGCACATTCTTTAATTAAGAAGTTGTCCAGAGTGAAAAAAAGGCTTGAATAGCATTAGTTAAGGATTTACCAAAAAAGGGCCAATAGGTTTGGTAAAATTCTGATGGGTAACCGTCAGACCAGGAGTTTTATTTGTAGGCAATTGGAAAACCACCTGTTTGATTTCAGTGTAAGTTGGAGGGGATAGTAAATTAGAATTGTCATCAGAGCTAAGAAGTGAAGGAATAATATCTAAGTCCATAGAAGGTATTGCTTGCAGAGTAGGAGGCGTAAAACGAGATTGTAGTTCTTGTGAAATCATCTTCTTAATGAGATAATAATCATGAAAAATACAATCGTCCTGTGTTTGGAAAGAAGTGATTTTGTGTTTATATGTTCTTATTTTGGCCAATGAATGAAAGTATTTTGTATTTTTATCTGAATTCATAAGATGAATAGTTTTGGTGCTTTGTTTCCAAAACAGATGCTGAAATTCAAATAGTTTATTATATTTCAAAAGATGTCTTTTGTAGAGAGCAAAGACTTGTTGGTTGAGATTTGATTGCAATAGCTGACTTTGTAGAGCATTTAATTTAATTTCAGTAGCCTTAAGTTGTTCAAAATTATTATGAGTTTTGGATTTAGACCACGATTTCGAATAAGATTTAAGAAGCTTTTGTTTCATATAAAGTTTGAAAAAAAATGAGCCCAAAAGTGTATATTTCCAAACCTTATGAACAAGAGCTTTATAGGTTGAGTCTGTGGTCCAGGCAGTTTCAAAACGGAAAGGGAACTTTCGAAAAGGTTGCAGGTGACCTAAAGATAACGTAATGAGACAATGGTAAGATGTAGTAAAGGGGTGATGTTGGACGGTAATGGAAGAAAATGTTGTTGTAAAGATTGGTTGTATGAGAACACGGTCCAGACGTTCATAGGTTGTGTTCGATGTTGAAGACGACTTTCGCCAAGTGAAAGAAAAACCGGAATAGTTGGTGTCAATAAGCCCGAAATCTGTAGTAAAATTATTTAGTCTACTAAATCTGTAATTAGAAGGTATTAATCCTCCATGCTTATCTGAGGGAATAAGAATATCATTTAGATTGCCGATGATCATAACCGGAAGGTGATATGAACTAAATAAGATTCCCAATATGTTTCTAGTAGTCATTTTTCAATGATTCTCGACTAGGGACATAGAGAAAGAATAAAAGAAAAGAGAGATCTTTGTGGCAAACCTGTAATAGTAAAATATTGGAGTCATTGAATAATAAAACAAGAGATTGGAGCATATTCACCTAAAATTAACCAGAATTTGTTGTGTGGGTGCAGAAAGTGAATAATTGTGTTCACCGCCCACATAATCATGCTGGGATATGAAAATGCAAAAGGAAAAGGGGGCATCATCATTCAAGTTCTAAGTGAGGTCATTTCTATTGTGAAAGATGGATTATACTTATATGCAGTGGACGATGATGATGTTGATTCTCACTATCACTTACCTTCCTTTTATGTTTTTTCTTCTCTTTTATGCCCTTTTTAAACTTATGCTGTTAAAAAGTTAAATTGTGAAAAAGGAGACCCATTTACCTAAAACAAATTACCCTTAAAAAAATTCAACAAGGATTTTTTATATCTTAGGACTAATTAGCAAATCACATATATACATAGATTATATACCTATTGGCTATTGAGTGTTCATTTGGTTGATAAGTAAATTTTCATGAATTTAAATACCGTAAAAAATGATATCAAATATATGGATTTGGTTGGCTTTTTGTTTTTGAAAAACTTTGGTATTCTAATTAATGTGATTTTTAATTCTTATAAAACACACGAATTTCAATCACCTAAGGAGGGGTAGGTAATATTTTATTCCACATATTTCCCATGATTTAGATTTTAACAAAACATGATTTATCAATTTCCATGAATTCAATTTCTCATGATATAATTTTACATGAAATAATTTTCTAGGAATTACACTTCATGTATTCAACCAAACGAGCACTGACTTAATTTGAAAAGGCTTTATAATAATAATTCAAAGTCAGAGATTCATCATTTTAAACATAAATCATGATTAAATGGCATGCATTACATACAAAAAGGCAATGATTATGTACATATATACTTTCATGTAACTCAATGCCTTCACAAAAGCTTAGGTTACACTGTTTTATGTATTTTTATGTACATAAGTCGCTGTTTAGAATAGCTTTCTGGGATGAGAAGCACATGAATTAAGCCTCAATGTACTCTTGAAGTCGCTGTTTGAATCATGCATGCACTACATGTACCAATCAACACCATCATAAACAAATGCAACATTTTTGTCCCCCATACCACAACAAGCCATATGCCAGAGATTTAGAGTTTAATCTACGTTAAGAGCTAATTGTACATATTTGGATTTTATTTAACTAGTTGAATTAATTTCGAACCTAACGTAACGTAATCGTATATATGCACAGAGTTTCAATAAAATCTGTTGGATCCAAAGACAATATATATTATTCTATACCTTAAACACTAAAACCATACATGCTCCAAAATCAATAAAATCAATAGTGCTGCTGTATCATAAAATTAATAATTCCATCTTGACTTTTTAAGACCTACCCTAACCTCTTAATTTGATAGTATATATTAGTCATTATTGTATGTTGCGTAAATGTTAGATCTAAATATATAATTTTTAATGAAGCACTACAAGATCTAAAATTCCATACTATAATTAACAATGTTTTTTTCTGCAAGGGCATCATTCTAATTATGTAATACCCATATATACCATATTAATTAGTTAAATGTGGGATCAGGTGAGAAGTGGACTTAGGGTGTGAAATACGATTATTCTCGACCGTCGATTTTTTTTTCCGGTCAACAATTTTTATTTTTGTTTTCGTCATCTGATCATTCTGGAATAGCCTGTATAAAAGGTTCACAAATAAGCATTAAATGTTTATTTATTTGTACATTCAAGTTCACAAATAAACACTAAATGTTCAAAGACATGTGTTTGAACATGAACATGTTATTAGGGATGACAACGGGGCGGAGATTCCCCATTCCCCACGGGGAATCCCCGCCACGGGGAATCCCCGCCACGGGGATGGAGACGGGGAGCTCAAACCGGGACGGGGGCAGGGATGGGACGAAAGTTTAATCCCTGTGCGGGGCGGGTATAGAGGTTATATTCGCTTCCGTTGTTTTGGATATAAATTGATGCATTAAACTGGATGATAGGTTTAAGCGTTGTTTTAAACCTGAACAGGAAATTTTCAGGTTGTTAACTTTTGGGTATTTGGAAGAGTTTGGATTTTCTTTTCTTTAAATCGCCTTATAGTCCTTCGGGACTATGGCACTGTAACACCTCTGGCCCGGGGTGTTGATGGGTGTTCAGTTGGATTCCTGTGTTATGTTCTAGTGCTGTAGTGCATATGTAATACCTGAGATAAAATTTATGAACCTCTTGTATATAATCTGTGAACTTGTAATATAAAGTTATGAACTTTTTGAATAGAATTGATGAACCTCTAAAATAGGGTTTATGAAACTCGTATATAGTGTTTATAAACCTTTGGAATAGAGTTTATGAATCTCTAGAATAGGATTTATGAGCCTCGTGTATAGTGTTTATGAACCTCTAGAATATAGTTTATGAACCTCTTGTATAAGAGTTTATGAACATATAGAATAGGGTTTATGAACCTCCATTTGGGTTTATGAACCTTTAGAATAGGATTTATGAACCTCTGTTTAGGGTTTATGAACCTCTAAAATAGGGCTTATGAGCCTTCGTTTAGGGTTTATGAACCTCCGTTTAGAGTTTATGAACCTTTGTTTAGGGGTTATGAACCTCTAGAATAGGGTTTATGAACTTCTAGTATTAATTTTATTTGTTTGTGAACCTCTTGTATAAAGTTTGTTGAGGGTTTATGAACCTCTAGAATAGGGTTTATGAACCTCCGTTTAGAGTCTATGAACCTCTGTTTAGGATTTATGAACTTCTAGTATTAATTTTATATGTTTGTGAACCTCTCGTATAAAATTTGTGAACCTAAGTTCATTCACACATTTGTGAACCTGGGTAGATTCATGAGTTTTAAAATTTATGAACTTCTCGCATAATATGTATGAACCTAGGTACATTAGTGCATTTTAATAACGTATCGTCAACCTACATATAGGTTTGTTAACCACTAGCATAAGGTTTGTGAACCTTAGTATAAAGTTAGTTTGTGAATATCTGATACAAAGTTTGTGAACCTCTAGTATAAATGTTATAAACCTAGGTATTCTTAGTGCATTGCGTTCAGAAGCAAAAAAAACTGGGTTTCTGAAGAATAAAAAAAAAGAAAAAAAGAAATACCCATTCGCGTGTACTATTTACGTTATTTATGAAATTTTCACTTTAAATGAACCGGATCCTTTTTTTTCGCTGAACCGATCCATTTTTCAGCTTTTAATCTTAGCCATCTGTGTCCCTCATCCAACAGCTTAAAAGTGGTCCACATTAAACACACAAAACCTTGTACGTACAGGAGCCGGACTAACTATATATATACTACACTAGAACCTAATTACGCCACAACACACGTCCTCATTAAAACCGCCACATTCCATTTTTTGCTTTTAAAAATAAAATAAATTTAACTATAAATCAAAGATTATTATCCTAAACCTCTCACTATTTTTTTCCTAATTTAAATACAAATCAAGCACAAAGATTACAAGTTAATCATAAAGATTATAAATCCAAAATTTCACAATTATATAGATGATTGAGATACGAAATTATGATCCGAAAATGATTTTGATATCAATATTATCTAGATATATTTTTTAAATATATAGATTAATTTTAATAATTATTAATATTTTTATTCAATATATATGACGTAAAAACTTGTGTCTGACATGAGAATTACACTAGTTATGATGTGACATTGTCCGATGGAAAGACCACAAATTGTTGTCAAGGATCGCTTGAATGCGTATTGGGGCGAAACAACTCTTCGGAAATGGATGAAAGGGGGCAGCGGACTGTAGGGTTGCGGAAGGAGGACCGGCGGCCTGGTGGTGGTGCGGCGGTGACGGAGGAGGCGCGGCGGAAGGGAGGTTGAGGTGGTAGTGATCGGCGGCAGCCCTAGGGAGGCGAGGGTGGAGGCAGCCGAGAGGTAGAGGATAATTAGGGTTTGTGTTTGGGTGCGGATAGATGATGGGTAACCGAATCGATGCGCCAGGATAGTTCGACTAGAAACGCAAAGGTAGATAATTAACGCGCCAGGATAATTCAACTAGGAAGGCGTTAATTTGTTGACGTCAGGGCCCGAGGTTAAGGAGTTTAACTCGACTTGAACTTAGGCTTAAAATTGACGTAAACTGAAAGGGAAGACAAGAGTCCCTATTTATACTAGAGAGTTGACCTAATGGGCCAGACTCTCTAGTTACTAACTCTGGCGGCCCATTTAACATAAATGGAAACCACCCAGAACTAGCAGCTACTAAAAATAGAAATACTGTAAATAGAAAGTACTAAGGAAATAATATCTAGCAATCGTAAGAACTAGAAATAGAAAGTCTCCTAAATCTAGCTCGGGGTAGATGTAGTTGTAGAGGAGTCTCAAGGCGGATGTCTCATGGTGTCTTCCTCCTCTGTAGCTGACATGGAGGGCAGGGTCACATCACCCTCCCCCACTTGGTTGTAAAGCGTCCCCGCTTCACCCTCATCAGGCTCAGTCTCAACATATGGTGCTACGACAGCGATGTTGAACGTCGGAAGCACCCCATACTTGTCCGGGAGCTCAAGCTGGTAGGCGTTGTCGCCAATTTCGCTGACGACTCCGAGGGGGCCATCACCCCGTTGGTCGAGCTCAGACTTGCGGACGGAAGGGAATCGCTCCTTCCGCAATTGAAGCCAAACCAAGTCTCCCGGGGCAAAGATCAAGCGTCGTCTTCCCTTGTTCTGGTGGGCTGAATACTGCTGCGCACGTCGTTCCTATTGATATGCATTGTCCCCCATGTGGAAAACCAATCGAACCCTAGCCCCGGTCGGTTGAGGGCGCTGCTCAAGCTGAGTGCTCCTCCGTCCTCGCAGCTCCCGAGGATGTGTTTCCACCCGCAAGACCTGCAAAAAAGACAAAAAACTCGGCGAGAGGGCAGGCTCTGACAGAAAAGTGGGACAAGGAATAGAACTATCAAGGACACAAGGAAACTTGCCATGAAGTGCCGACGTGAACTCGCTGTGACGAGTCAGCAGAACCCGGTTGTCACAGGTTTCACACAGAGCAGAACGCTTATCGGAGGGTGCAGTAGGACTTCCAGAAGCAGCAGAAGGCGAAGACGCAGGAAGTGAAGCTGAAGACGCTGACTCGGCCGAGTGAAGGGCCGAGTTGTCATATGTGCTCCTGACTCGGTCCACAACTCGGTCGAGTTGCTGACCGAGTTGTTGTCTGCCGTCCTGACTCGAGCCAGAACTCGGCCGAGTTGTTGGTTGAGTTGTTGTCTGGCGCCCTGACTCAGTCCAGAACTCGGCCGAGTTATTGGCCGAGTTCTTGTCTGGCTTCATGACTTGTTCTGGAGCTCGACTGAGTGGTCGTCTGGAGGTCTCCGCGGTGGATGCCGTTGCAGGCGGAAGCCCGGCGGTCTCCAGAGCCTTCTGGCGTTGGCGCTCGGCCTGGTCCTGTAAAATTTCATGCGGGCTCATGGGTAAGAGAGTCACGTGCCTCCCGTGGTAATTGAACATGTAAGTGTTCAAATACCCGTCGTGAAGCACGCAACGATCATATAACCATGGACGTCCTAGAAGCAGATGGGTAGCGTCCATGGCGGTAACATCACAAAGCACAGTATCGCTATAAGGACCAATAGAAAATGAAATAAGACACGGTTGCGATACTTTGTTACCTGAGCCATCTGAAATCCACTGTAGACCATATGGAGTGGGGTGTGGAGTCGTCAGAAGGTTGAAGTTGCGGACAACCTTCTCGTTGATGATGTTGCAGCAAGAGCCCCCATCAATGATCACGCTCAGCGATGCATTCTGAAGGCTGCATCGAGCATGAAACAAGTTCTCCCTCTGTTCAGTCAGGTCGCCCTCCTTGATGCTCAGCACGCGTCTAGTAACCAAGGCAAGGTGGTATGCCTGGTCATCATGGTGATCGGAAGTACCGACCACACAGCCATCAGCATCGGCTGTATAGACAACTGCAAGGTCTGTCTCGACGTCATTCTCAATGGCATCGTCGTAACTCTCATAACCTGCAGATTGGGTGGAGAAGAGGACCTTCTTGGCATTTGGACAATTCGTCTGGTAATGTCCTCGTCCACCACACCTGAAACATTCCACATCGCGGGCTCGTTTAGAACGAGCGGGTTCTGTATTTGCCGGCTGCGGGTGGCGAGTAGGAGCAGACGGGGCCGATCTCTATGTCACTGTAGCAGACGCTGTACCTGTGCTGCTACGGTCCTGTCTAGGCACACTAGAAGTAAGAGTAGAATGAGTGCCATAACCCAAATTGAAAGGTATAGAGTCATACCTGGATGATGTCGCGGACTGCCATGGTGGTTGTCGCTGACGTTGTTGCTGGAGGTAGAACTTCTGCGCAGTATGCACGACATTGTTGAGGTCCCGAATGGGCAGGACGTCAACCTGATCCTGGATAGGCTGGTTAAGCCCAGTAATGAACCTCGTGCGCAAGGTGCCCGAAGCAACACTAGCGCCAGCCTTGAAGTACATGTCCTCGAGGTGAGCAAAGAACTCCTGAGGCGAATCTGTGCCCTGTCGCGTACGAGCGATCTCAGTCCGCATCTGCTCCTTGTAAGTGGAAGGCACATACTTCTGAGTCATGATGTACACGAGCTGATGCCACTCAGTAATGGGTGCCCAACCCATCCGGTAATGCTGCTGCATAATACGTTGCCACCACGTCTGTACAGCTCCCTCAAAATATAGAGTCACGAGATCTACCTTCTCATGCTCAGGGATATTCAAATGGTGCAACACATGCTCTGTGTTCTGCACCCACTCAAGAAAGACAGAAGGATCATATAAGCCATACAAGTTTTTGATTTTTACCTTCACGTCTCGGCGTTGGACTGGTGGTTGGGCCTGGCGGTCATGAAACCGAGCTGGAGGGTCCGTCAAGGGCTCGAAGTGACGAGCGTCAAACTGTGGCGGAAAGCGAGCATGTTGTCACGGACGCTGTCGGCCGGCATCTGGGCGCTGAGGCTGTCGAGCCTACTGGTGGCGCCCGGGCTGGACAGCGTGCCAATAGGCCTCCTGATTCTAAGGCAGCAAGGGAGGCGACACATAGCTGGACCGCTGATGCTGAAGCTCAGGGGGATCCTGGAGAGGCGGATGAAGTTCGTCAGCATATCCAAACTGACCCTCATCCTCCTCAAGGTCGTACTCATCAAACTGATCCTCCTCATCAGAATAAAGAAGAGTGCGGACACTCTGATGATCCTGGTAAGCATCAATATCAAATGGCACAGAAGTGGATGGTCGTTGTTGACGTTGACGCTGGCGTAGCTGCAGATGTGAACCAGATGGTTGGCGGTGGGGGCGACCTGTAGTAGGATGTAAGGTCGGGGAGCGGCCTTGCCTATGTCAACCACTGGAATGAACCTGATCGTCCTCACGCTCCTCTTGGGAACTCTCATCATCGGCCTATGCAGCTACAGTGTTCTCTTCCCGGATCACTACTTGCGCAGACCGTCGTTGTCGACCACACTGTGGAACTACAGTGCTGTCTCGTTGCGAAGCCAGGTGTTTCAGCTGACCTAGTTTCGATGTAGAGGGTAGCATCACAGCTTTTCCCTTCGCCTTTTCCAGGGCTAAGGCGCTCAACTCATTTTCCTGTAGTTGATCCTGAGCAGAAGCTAGCGTAGTGACCAGAACCGGTTGTTGGCGAGCTAAGATTTCTTCATACTTCTGCTGGAGTTCAGCGAACTGCGCGTCTCTTGCTTTGTCTCGAGCAAGCAGCTTTCGGAGCGTTTGTTGTTCAGCAGTCTCTGCGCCTGTCTCACGGGTTGTATCACCTGCTGACATGGTACCTGACAGCAAGAAATGGCAAACCACAGAATCAAAGTGAACAACAACAGCAATAGAGAATCAACAAATAGGTAAGCAGAACCGAACTCAACAAGCAATCACTCGGGAAACTAATCTGGCTGGCCGTGTGGGCGGTTACGAGCTGACTAAAGCAACTCACACAACAATCAACAAAATCAAGGCAATGCTCAGCAAAGAAAATGTCGAAAGTAGATATGCAAGGATATAAGCACAGAAGCAAGAACAACACAGTCAACCAAGATAAGCAACCTAGACAGTGAAAGGTAGAGAAGACGGTAAATGAATCACTTGCGTCGATGGAAATTGAAGGTGTCAGAATCAAGACCGGGTTCTCCCTTCGTGCTGCGTAGAGACTCACTTGCCTTATTTTGGCTTCTGTGGTCTCAGATTTTTTTTTTTGAATAGCAGCGAACAGCTGCTGTAATTTTTTTTTTTTTTGTTGTAAACTGCGAACAACACAAAAATGCACCAGAAGTTCAGCAGACGCCCAAAAATGTTCAGCAAACGCACAGAAACGTTCAACAAACGCACATAAACGTTTAGCAAACGCACAGAGACGCACAGAAATTCAGCAAACGCCCAGAAAAACCAGAAATCTGTGCACAGAAATTTAGTAAACGCACAGAAACGCAACACAAAAAAAATGCAGTGATTCAAGTGGGAAGAGAAGGAGATTGCGAAGATGCAGATTTGTGGCGCAAACAAGGCAAACAAAGTCGCAAACGAACTATCTAAGCCTATATGCAAGCAGATCTTCAACAAACACAATCAAAACCAAGCAAAACACCAGAAATTGCAGGAAAACTGTGTGGATGGGTCGGTTCTGTGCAGAAATAAATTTTTTTGGTTGGTTTTGATGATGGCCGAAATTATCAACCACCAAACCTAGGGTTTTTGTATGTTTTTTTCAGATTCGAATTGCAAGGAAAAAAATTTGGTTCCTAGAATAAGATCTAGGTTTTTTTTATGCAGGAATTGATTTACGGAAGCGAAGGAGTGATTGAACGAAGAGTTGGAACGACTTATGCGATTCGTAGGCTCTGATACCAGTTGATGTGACCTTGTCCGATGGAAAGACCACAAATCGTTTTCAAGGATCGCTTGAATGCGTATTGGGGCGAAACAACTCTTCGGAAATGGATGAAAGGGGGCAGCGGACTGTAGGGTTGCGGAAGGAGGACCGACGGCCTGGTGGTGGTGCGGCGGTGACGAAGGAGGCGCGGCGGAAGGGAGGTTGAGGTGGTAGTGATCGGCGGCAGCCCTAGGGAGGCGAGGGTGGAGGCAGCCGAGAGGTAGAGGATAATTAGGGTTTGTGTTTGGGTGCGGATAGATGATGGGTAACCGAATCGATGCGCCAGGATAGTTCGATTAGAAACGCAAAGGTAGATAATTAACGCGCCAGGATAATTCAACTAGGAACGCGTTAATTTATTGACGTCAGGGCCCGAGGTTAAGGAGTTTAACTCGACTTGAACTTAGGCTTAAAATTGATATAAACTGAAAGGGAAGACAAGAGTCCCTATTTATACTAGAGAGTTGACCTAATGGGCCAGACTCTCTAGTTACTAACTCTGGCGGCCCATTTAACATAAATGGAAACCACCCAGAAATAGCAACTACTAAAAATAGAAATACTGTAAAAAGAAAGTACTAAGGAAATAATGTCTAGCAATCGTAAGAACTAGAAATAGAAAGTCTCCTAAATCTAGCTCGGGGTAGATGTAGCTGTAGAGGAGTCTCAATGCGGATGTCTCATGGTGTCTTCCTCCTCTGTAGCTGACATGGAGGGCAGGGTCACATCAAATTACTAATCAAATTTATATGGAAAATTCATGTTGGTGCCCCTAAGTTTAGGGTTATTTGTTGGTGTCCCTAATTAAGTTTTTTCTTGTTGGCACCCCTAAGATTTTGGTTTGTTCGCTTTATAACCGAAAATTTTCATATCCATATCTTTTCGGTTTGAATTGATCAAATCGAAGCTCATAATTATGTTTATTGACCTCAACTTAGTAGGATTCGACTCCTAAAATAATCAAATCCATACTCGAACCATTTCGATTTGAATTCTTAAGGTCGGAAACGGGTTGTTGCTTCGGAATTCAAATCGACATGGTTCAGACATGTATTTGGATATTTTAAGAGTCAAATCTTACTAATTTGAGGGCGATGAACACAATGGTGGATTTGTGATTTAATCAATTTGAACTGGAATGGTACAAACATGAAAAAGTTTGGTTACGAAGCAAACAAACCCAAACCTTAGGGCATCAACCAGAAAAAACTTAATCGTGAGATATCAACAGTAATAATCCTACATTTCAGGGGCACCAACATAAATTTCTCAATTTATATTATTGAGTACCTTCTTCTTACGGTTTGCCCTTTGATTCTACTTTCCGAATAGTCAACACAATATGCCCTCGTGAGTGGCTATGCTCTGCCCTTTAATTTAATTTAATTTTATTACATGCAAACACTAGGACCCATCGAAAGAGGATGACAGTCCTAAATTATCCCAATAGATGATCTTTACAAACTTAGTACCAAAAGAATCAAAATTAGAGTTCAGATTGATGAACTCATATATAGAGGTAAGAGGGCATGAAGTAGAAGTGGTAGAATTTGACGAACAAATGATACGCTGAAAGCTCTGTAGTACCGGAGGTGGGATGTCATGACCAACCAGAAAATCTGTTGCACGGTTGGCGTCGCGAAAACAATGATGTACTTGAAAAGCAGTAAAGGACGAAAGAAATGAAATAATATCTTGAATGATGGAGTGAATTTTCCAGATTCCTCTAATAGAATTAACTACAACTAGATTGTCTCCCACAATAATTAAGCGAGTTAAATGCATTCGGGCCGCTTGCTTGTAATACCCCCGACTCATGTCGGTAGTGCCACACGCCAGTGACCTCAGACTTTAATGTCCAAAGTCACCATAGGCTTTAATCGGAACATCTACGCTTAAATAAATATAAAATAAAGACAGAGTAGCGGAAGACTTTTGTAGTGAACACTTAATACTTTTATTAAAATGTACTCTCATAAATTGAGAAGAACAGTAATACAAACAAAGTGAAATTATAACGTACGGAAGACTTTTAAATTTACAGCGGAAGACTTTTTAAAGAAACCCTAATTATATGACTAGTTTATATAAGCATTGTAATATTCCACTTAAAATAGAAGGGTAAAATGATAATTTTAAAGTGATAAAAATAAAAGTTATGAATTTATTTTATTTCTTTTAGAGGAGTAATTTAAACTTTCATGAAGCTTATTGGTATTTGTTGTCTTGTATGTCTCTTGTAGGTCCATTGTAGGTGTCTTATATGTGTCTTGTAGATGTCTTGTAGGTGTCTTGTAGGTCCATTATATGTGTCTTGTAGGTGTCTTGTTCATTCCATTATCCCTTCTGCTTCCTAAGCAGAAAGCCAAGAACATAATTAAGTAATGCCAACTGCTAACGAATGATAACATACAATAGCACACCTCAACTAATTAACTAGTTTCAAAGTAGGTTTATTAGATAGTCAAACATCATAAAAGCTTATTTAAAGCTTTCTGTGCAACCTATGAAGAATGTTATCGGCACGGTAAGTTAGTTGAAGTTTCAAACTAGTTAATTAGTTGAGGTTTCAAAGTGTAAATCAAATTAACTTTCATATCCAAAAAAGTGTATAAGTAGAAGACATCATTTTCCGTTCTTATTGGGTGCAATAAAGATGAATTCAACGTACAACCATTATAGCATTAAAAAAGCTTGTATATATAGCCATTTTCCGTTCTTAAATTGTTGAAGGAGGCACACCATTGACATAGAGTAGACTAATGGTGATAGAGCGGTGCTTAGCGGGGAGATTGTCGACCAACAGTGATAGAAGGTGAAGGAAACCGTCGTCGTCGGTGCTCGATATCACCGGTTGCAGGAACCTATGAAGAAGTTATCGGCAATGCTCGATATCAGCAGTGGTAGAAGGTTGAAGATATTGTACGTATTAGATTAGGGTAATAAATTAGGTTAAGTCAAGATTTAATTTTAAAGTTATTTTTGTCATTTCAACATACTAGAATATATTTAATGGGAAAAAGTTTCTATGGGTATATTTACTCTTAAAGATAAGACAAAGGGTATATTTCCTCCAATTTTTCTAATTAATTTAATCAAGATTAGGCCAAAACAAATCAAAATCAAAAACTCACAAATTGGGTAAAACTTCACCCACCGGATTTGTACCCGACACCTTGTCATAAAAGGGAGAAATTGGGTGGCGATGGTGAATATCCAGCGTCGGAAAGATGGGGCTTTTGAAGAGGACTCAAAGACGAACCCAATGGTACCACTTAGGGCTGTGCATCCGGTCCAGACCGGACCGCTTTTTCCGGTCCGGTCCGATGGACTGGAATTTTTTCAAACCTTGGACCGGAGACCGGACCGGACCGGTATGATTCGGTCCGGTCCGGTCCGGTCTTGGATCGATAAATATATTTTTATATAAATGAAAAATTAATTTTTCTATTTTTATAACTATTGTATATAATATTAGATAATATATTTTGTTATTTATTTATATTTATAATAAAAATTAATTTTTAATAATATTATAAAATATTAATATATAAAATTAAATTAAAAACAATAAAAAACCGGTCCATCCGGTCCGGACTGAAAACCGGCCAGGTTTGGACCGGACCGGAACCGAAATCTTACAAATATGTGGACCGGGGACCGGACCGTAATTCCCCCGGTCTGGTCCGGGCATTTTCGGTCCGGTCCAATTTTCTGGTCCGGTACCACTAATTGCTAGAAACAAACTCAAACTCTCGCTAATTTCGCTCATGAACAACTCGGACAACGTTTTTAGGGTTCTAAGTGATTTTGATCGAAATTGGATGCCTTAGATCGTTGAATTGGATGGGTATTTATAGGGGTTTGATAGAGGTGAATATACCCAGAATAAACCCCCTATTAATATGCCCCAATTGAATCCAAATCAGATCAATTTGAAGCCGATATAAATTGAACCCTAATTCCGACGAGATACAAATTGGGCATAATCCCGTGTTTTTCGTCCTCTTTTAATCCGTTTAAATGGTGGATTACGTGGAGGATTTGATTGTCTTCAATGCCCAATAATTATTTGATCCAATTAGATCCAAAGTAATTTTCCAAATCTCCATTAAAGCTTTGAAAAGCTTTATACGGGGGGAAGAAGACACACTTTCAGAAAATTACAAAAATGGCCCAACGTTTTGGGCTTGTGGCAAAATGCCCTTTTCAACTTTTCAGAAATTACAAAAGTTGTTCAAACTTAATATTTTAAGTTTGTAATATTATTTTAACCCAAAATTAAAATATATAAAAAATTAAATTAGGTTAAAATAAGCTTAAATTATTTTTCTTATACCTTTAACCATACTTAAATCCTTAACAAAAATTTGTTAAACTTGATTTAAATATTCTAAGTTAAAATTTATAAGTTTTATATAAATTATAATTACAATAAGGTTAATCATAAATTAGACCATTCTTAGCTTAAATAAATAACATACTTAGGACAATTATTATTTTATCCCTTCTTGGATAACATAATAATTCTTATGACCTTTGTTGTTATTTAAAATTCTAAAATTGCATTCTTTGTTATACTTATTTATTTATTTTCACACCATACTATTATTATCCATCTGATAATTTGTACAAAAAATTATCACAACTCAACCCTTGAACCTAAGTTCATGAAAATTTAAATTACTCCTCTAAAAGGAATAAAATAAATTTCAAAAATTTTATTTTTATCAAACTAAAATTACCATTTTACCCTTCTATTTTAAGTGAGATATTACATTGTTGAATACCGAAAAGTGTTGCAAGGGCCTCACTTCTCAAAATAGAAGTAGAGGGTATAGTTTCACGGTGAAAGGAAAGAACAACTCCACTATGATTGCGAAACAAATAACCAATGTGAGTAGTGGAGTCGCTTTTCTTCGAACCATCAAAATTCAAGTTGGTCCACTGAGTCGGTGGTTTCTTCCACGTACGATTGGAAGGGCGTAGGTGATTACGCTTTACAAACACTGTAGTAGATGTAGAAGTTAAAGTCTTCCAGTCTTGGTAATGGTAGAAATGGTAGAATGCTTGATGTGATGGACTCGGGAAATGTGTATCATTCTGGTGTCTAAAGATATTAGTGTTACGGTGATTCCAAATAGACCACCGGAGAAATAGCAGGGGTGTAGGATCATAATTTGTGTTTCTAACAAATTGTAGTCAAAGTCAGCTGTAGCTTGAAGTGAAAAAGAACAATGCAACTTAGATTCCAAATGTGAAATCATAGAATGAGTGAAAGGACAGGTAAAGAGCAAGTGATTGTGGTCTTCATCACTGGAGTTGCAAAGAGTACATGTGGACGAAACTCGAGAAAAATGTCAATTTAAACGTTCCGTCGTCGGGAGGGCGTCCACCAAGCATTTCCAAACGAAATTTTGATTTTTTGGCAATATTTTAAGCTTCCAAAGCCAAGAGAGGGAGTTTGATTAAGGGTGAGGTATATTGTTTCGTGTAAGGGTATGAGTAGTACGAACTGTAAAGTTGTCGTCAGAGTTAGGTTTCCAAATGATATGGTCCTCGAAAGGAACTGATGGAATATAGACATTCACAATTTTGGAAATAATATGGGATGGTAAAAGAGTATGAAGACGTTGTATATCCCATTCCTTAGTTGGAGTAATGAATGCAGAAACAGTGATTGAGGGGTCTGTATTATTATTATAATAAGGGAAGATGTCGCATTGTGGGATCCAAGAATCAGACCAGAATTTAACTTCTTTACCATTACCAATTTCCCATCCTAAGCCTATCTGAAACCTAGTGCGAAGATGTAAGAGTCTAGTGAATTGCCACGATTGTTGCGGTTTCTTTTTATAAGAGAACATATGAGATGAACACAAATATTTTTCATTAATGATTTTTGTCCAAAGGTTATCTGGTTCCACTAGAATTTTCCATAAGAGTTTCATTTGTAAGGACGTATTCATGTCAGCGGCTTTGTGAAGGCCTAATCCTCCCGAGGATTTAGGTTTGCATATAGAGTCCCAATTTATAAGAGGGCGGTAGTTATTGTCAGTTTTATTCCAAAAGAAGTCTTTAACAATTCTATCAATCTGATGGCAGATGCCAATAGGTAGTAGAAAGCTTTGCATTAAGTAGTTAACTTTGGAGAGTAAATTAGATTGGATAAGAGTCAACCTACCAGTTGAGATAATGTATTAGCTTTCCATTTTGAAAGTTGTTTCTTAAGGTTCAGGATGTAGGATGCAAAGACTTCATTTTTAACACGCCCTCTAACTATTGGAATACCTAAATACTTTTCCATGGACTTAGTTACCTGTAAATTAAGAATGGATGCAAGAGATGTTGTCTAACCTGTCTTGATATTGGATGACGTTTGGAATGAACTCTTATGGCAGTTGACAATGAGTATGAAAAGAAGACTAAATTGATGAAGTAAGTTTTTAATATAGAACATATTAGTTTGAGTGGCATTGGCAAAGATAATAGTATCATCGACAAAGGTTAAAAAAGGAATACAAGTACCATTTCTAGTTAATTGGATACCTACCTTACGATTTCGATGTTGAGATTCCAAGGTTTACGATCTAGAGAGGAATTCCATTGCTATAATAAAGATAAAGGGGGCTATTGGGTCACCTTGTCTTAAGCCATATTTGGGTGAATATAGTGGTCCGGGTTCATTGTTGACGAGAACAGAGAAAGAGGTTGACTTAATACATGTCATAAGGAGATTCACCCATTTATCAGAGAAGCTGAATTTGAGCAAGATGTTTTGAATAAAATGCCAATTCAATTTGTCATAGGCTTTTTCCATATCTGATTTGAGTGCCATCTAGCCATGTTTGCCTTTAGTTTTTTTATGAAAGGAATGAAATATTTCGTGGACAATTAGAATGTTGTCTTAGATAGAACGGCCTTCAACGAATGCTCCTTGATAAGCAGAAATAATTTTAGGGAGAAGTATTTTTAATCTATTAGCCATTAATTTCGTAATAATTGTATAAGTTGTATTGCAAAGACTAATTGGTCGGTAATGGTTGATAGAGATTGGGTTATCTTGTTTAGGGATAAGCACTATGAAAGATTGCGCGCACTCTCTTAGGAGTATTCCAGAATGGAAAAAGGCTTGAATTGCGGAGGTCAGTGATTTATCAACAAAAGGCCAGTATGATTGATAAAATTCTGCGGGATACCTGTCGGGTCCTGGTGTTTTATTGTGAGGTAAATCAAAGACAACCTTTTTAATTTCAGCAGAGGTAGGTGGTGTTAGAAGGAAAGAGTTATCATGTTGTGTTATAAGAGTAGGAATAATGTGAAGGTCAGTGTTTGATAGGGAATGACCTGTATTCAGAGTAAAACGTAATTGTAGTTCAGAGGAGATCACTTGTTGGATAAGGTGGTGGTCATGATAGGTACACCCATCAATACTTTGAAAAGTGGAGATTTTCTGTGTAAGCATTCGAATTTGGGCGACAGTTTGAAAGAATTTAGTATTTTTATCCATGTTAGTTAAATATGTAGACTTAGCCCGTTGTTTCCAGAATAAGTGTTGGAATTCCAACAATTTATGATATTTTAGGAGGTGTCTTTTATATAATGATTAAAGTTGAGGAGAATGATTAGATCGTAACAGAGCATGCTGAAGTTCCTGAAGTTTGGATTCAGATGATTTAAGTTGTTCGTAGTTATTTTGGGTTTTTGATTTATACCACGATTTGGAGTAGGTTTTAAGAATTTTCCGTTTCCTATAAAGTTTGAACATGTATGATCCATGGTGGTTATATTTCCATACTTTTTGAACTAGAGTCTTGTAACTAGAGTCATTGATCCAGGCCGGTTCAAAACGGAAAGGGTATTTTCGAAAGGGTTGCGAAAGACCCAAAGAAAAGGTAATAAGGCAGTGATCCGAAGACGTAAATGGGTGGTGCTGAATATTGAAGCATGAAAAGGTATTTGTGTGAGTTGGGTGGATAAGAACTCGGTCCAATCTTTCATAGATTGTGTCAGTAGTCAATGCAGATTTTCTCCAAGTGAAAGGAAAGCCTGAGAAGTTTGTAGTAAGAAGACCAAAGTCTGATATAAAATTATTGAGTCGAGAAAATCTCGAGTAAAAAGGAGGTATACCACTGAGTTTATCAGAGGGAAGGAGAATATCATTAAGGTCGCCCATGATCATAACTGGCAGATTGTGGGAGGTAATCAGATTGCCAATTGTGTCCCAGACCCAGTAATCATTTTTCAATTCTTCACGACCTGGAGCATACAGAAAAAATAGGAGAAAGGTTAGGTCATTATGTTGTAATTGTAATAACAGGATGTTGTTATCATTAAGCAGAACAACTATTTGTTGTAAAACTGGGGCTTCAGTAATAAGGAGCCAAAGTCCGCCTCTAGAGCCCTGAGTTGATGTCATAACAACCGATTTAAAGCCTATATTGTTAAAAAAAGTTGGATTGGGGAGTTCATATATTTTCGTGTCCGTTAAGCATAACATATCAAGTTGATTAGAACGTTTCATGAAGGCAATTTCTGTCCAGAAATGGAGACGACGAACGCCTCTCGAATTCTAATATCCTATCTTATTTTCTTCTTATTCTCTGTCTCCCTCCAGAATCTTTTCTTTCTTTTATAAAAAACCAACAATACAAAATAAAATAATATATTTCAGTTCAAAAATATTAAAAGAATAGAGAATCGAACGTAATACTTTCAATTAACCGAATAAATTAACTCATACGTTAATCACCTCTGTCAAGTTCCCAAGTACTAACCATATATCATCCAACCAAAAAAAAAACAATATATCATGTTTACTCTTTTATGAACCAAGAAAAAATGAAAATTGTCTTTATCTGAGAAGAGGAATGTTATTGAAGGAAGGTATCATTTAGGAAATCAGGAGGTACATACTGGGCCATGCCAGCCCACCAAAGTTGTGGGCCGAAAGTATACCTTTTAGATATTGGGCTTCCACGATATAGAGAACGTTGCCACAAATTTCTTCAGTCAGACTTCACAAAGTATCTTATCTTCATCCATGTAATTTGTAAGTTGTAACTGCATAACAAATTTATACAAGCGAAATTCAAGTTCAGACGTTCAGTTGTACACTTGTACTCTTTGTTCATCCAACAATCAACTATCGCCAAGCCACACACGTTGTTTTATAAACTATATATCGAATGATAACAAGCAAGTGTTTATCATCATTCATAATATCTTAACACGAGATTGAACAAATTAAAACACGGAAAAAAACAAGATATTTTTTACAACACTTATGAGTTATGCCAAGTAAAATCTTTAATGTATCTTATTTGAATTTCTCATGGGTGAGATGCCGTAGAGGTCCTTTTTCGTATTATTTTACAACACTATCCCTATCATATTCAACACTCTATCTCTACTATATTTGAGTTTGAATATTATCATACACATCGCTAGTTCTCCGAACAAACCCTTATGAAAACCTAACGTTTTATGTGTTAATTGATTTGATTGATACACGTATGAGAATTTGCATTTTAGGCTCCGTTTGGTGATAATTTTTATAAAGACTTTTTTTAATTATAATCTATTTTTTTTATTAAAAATTAGTTTTTAAACTTTTAAATTTAAGGCCCTGTTTGATAGATAGTTTATAAACCATTTATAAATAAAATTTACTTTTTTTTCTCCCTTTATATTTTCCATAACTCCCAATATTTAAATTTCAAATCCACTTTTTCAAAAAAATCTTTTTATAAATAAAAAATTCTTTATAAATATAATTATCAAACAAACCCTAAATGATATAAAAAACATATAATTTAAAAATAAAATACTTTTTTAAAATAAAATCTTAATCCATATTCTACCAAACAAACGCTTACCTGCAGGCTTGCAGCACACTCCCATGTCATACAGTCAGATTCAGTTGAGTTGCATGGCCCACCAAAGTATAAAAAGGCAAAACAAACTGCAGCTGTATCCAGTGGGTCCGCCAAGCTAAGAATACGTGTCAAGCAGTTAAAGCATGATTCTCCCTCCCCATGGAATATCTGTTTGCGTTTTACTCTCACCCCTCCGTCGTTTTGAAGGTCCCTCCAGATTCTTCTACGACTCCTGCACTCTTTTCTTTTTCTTCTTCCTCCTCCTTCACCTACCTCAGTCACTCTCCCTCTCTGTGATTTTCCTTCTTTTTGCTCCATTTCTCTATTCTTCGTTACTCGGTAGGTTGCTCGCTCTTGAACACTGTGAAGATTCGCATTTCGGGGTTATGGCTCTGAAATGCTTTGACCTCGGTAACCCTAACCCTAGTACCATGGGGAAATTACCCTGCACAACACATCCGACTCCTTGCTTTTCGTCTTCAGCGTCTGCCTTTTCTCTCCGGCTTCATTCTTCCCGCCAGAGTCGCTCACGGACGGTTTCTGCGACTTTGTTCAGCCATACTCCGAGAGGGCTTTGCGGCTCCGCCTTGCTTCCCGTGAGAAACCGCCGTTCCTTTCTTCAATTGTCTGCTTCTCACGAAGATTCGGTCAGCTGAACAATCTCTCTCTCAATATCTCATTTTTAATTTTCTGTTCTTCTGCGTTTCTATGTTTTTGATGTTCAATTTTGATTGGATTATTGTCATTTGCAAGCAAGTCTTTGTAGTCTTTGATTTTGGATTGTTAAAAAGCCACGGGAAAAAGGATATGGAATTTTGTTTATCACGAGATGAAATTGAACTAATATGAAAAGCAGTCAATATTACAGATTGTAGCCATTCTTATATATCTTCCTAGGCCCAACTTATGTTATTATTGCAAAATGAATTGACTTCATTTGTGGGAAACGAAATTTATGTCATTAATATAGAAATACTGGTGTTCATCCTGGCAGGCGCCATTGGATGTTGAATTTGAGAAGGGAAGGAGTGAACTTGAACAAGGGAAACAATCTGATGAAGCTTGGGAACAGGTATTGGCTGCTTTCAAGGAGAAGACCTTGAAGTTGCAGAGAATGTCACAAGAAGCATATGAGAGTTACTTGAAAATGACAATGGTTGTATTGAAGAAAGCCGCAAAGGATTTGAATATTGAGGCTGCTAAGGCAAGCTATGATATAAGTATTATTGTTCAAGAACTTGGGGAGGAGGGTAGACACTATATTGCCCTAGCAGCTGCGAGTTCCCCTGAACCTCTGAAGGATGTTGTTGAAACTTTTACATCCTCGGAAAATATTAAACATGTCTCTGAAATCCGTGACTTTTACGTTGGGGTACCGTATGGTAAGCATCATATATTGTTATGATCTGATTAGGGTGTTCAATATTCTATCTCCAATATATTAAGTATGCTGCCTTATTGTTTGATTTGTCAATTTGTGCTGCATATGTAGGAGCAATTCTTTCTCTTGGTGGTTTCCTTGACTTCATGATAACTGGAAGCACAGCTGCCATTAGGTTTGGCATGATCCTTGGAGGCATTCTGTTGGCTCTGAGTGTTTCAAGTCTAAGATCATGGAGGAAAGGAAACTTGACAGATGGTGTGATTTTGAAATATGAGACAGGTTAGTAGTAATCAGAGAATCGAGTTTCAGATGTCCTAAAACAGGCACACATGTTCTCTTAATTATTAGTTCAAGTTTGAGGTTACTCTTTTAGCATGGAAAACTGCCCATATGGCATCAATTCATGTCTCAAACTTGTGTGTTCAAGTTCTGAACCTGTGCTTTTGACTGTGCAGCAATTGTTGGGATTCTATTTCTAAGGCAATTTCGTCTGCTCTTTCAGGTAAGATCTTTCACAGTAGTTGCTTTTGAAAAATGCTTGTTGAAATTTCTAGTGCAGTTCATCATACTAATTCCTTCTCCATGTATGCAGAAACTATCATTTCCTGGTCTAATCAGCACAGCTATCAGGTAATTTTCTTTTATCACTTGTTTTTTCCTGTCAAATGCTGCATGCTCCGTAGTTCTTGTGTCTGTACCTAGGATTGATTAATGATAAAATTTTAAAACACACAAGTATTCTTCTTTTTTAACTTGTAAGTTGGCATCTCTTCAATTTATCAATATCCAGAAGGTCAACTAGACCTTGTGGAAAAGCATCTAATTTTTTTTGCTTTCTGCTACCAGTAGGATCTAGAGTAGTGGGATCATAGACTTGAAGTTCCGAACCCAAGCAAGATCCCATTATGTTCTTCTGTTCTCAGAGTGACAGTGTCTTTCATTGCAGTGGTGCTGTGGCTGCATTCTTTATCTATAGGTTGATAAATGCAAAAGAATCAGACATTGATGAAGAACCTCAAACTTGATGTTCTCCAACTTAGTACTTTTGAGGATGCCAGTATGTGGAGAAGGTGGTAATGTCATGCTTTTAAGCTTGTACAGTAGATTATCTGGTATAAATCTTGTATTCGGTAGAGCAAAGTCTCCAATCCGATCTCATCTTTCAACATGCTATAGGTGGAGACTTAGCCATGCCAGGATGGATAAGTGGATCATAATTGCTTCTATTTGGTGACTGAAAATTCTTAATAAATAGGCCATGTTTGATCAATTGTTTTCCCATCTTTTCTAAGTAATGCTTCTTTCTTTCTTTCTATTTCATTTCATTGATTCATTATAACAATGGAAACTTTCATCTTTTAATCTTCATAAACTATAGTTTATTACATTGAACCCTTCTGCTTTACATTACCCTCAAGATTGAAAGAAATAAAACCTAGTAACACATGAAAGACCATAAACTAGTAAACCCAAAACTGATCAGGCTCTCTCCATTCCCACAACCACTTGTTCCAAAAACTTCAGACATCTGCTGGGACAATTTGATTTGAGATCTCCACTTGATTATCCAGTGGCATGTACTGAGCCATGATTGCCCTTATCTCTGAGTCCATGTACCTTCTGATTCTGTACTTGTACACAGCGTACGCCCCAAACCCAGCAGCACATAGAGCCAAAAGTATTAGCCAGATGTAGCCCCCCCATCCCACACCCGAACCGCCCAAGTTACCTAGTACAGGCCCCGGTTACAGTCAGTCAGCACTATAAAAGAAGTACAACAAGATAACACACCATTGATAGTACTAAAGAAGCAAAGAAATTTGGTACTCACTTATGCAGATATCATGTTCTTGCATGTACCATAAGCCTTCACTGCAGCTGCACTCGTATCCACCCCACGTGTTCTTACACTTGCACTGTGAGCATTGGCAATTCAGCTTGTCCTTGCATTCATCCACATCTGAAATGTGCTCGGTAAGTCCTATGGCTTAAACCAAACTGAAGGCACAAACAATGCTTGGTAGTGGCTACTAAGTTTACCTTCACAAGTGTGTTTTCCATCACCCTTGAATCCAGGTGGACATTTGCAACCTTTTGTATGGTCATCCTGAACAATCAATAATACATAACAACATATGAGTTTCTGATTCATCTGCAATCAATGGAAGTACAAAACTCCTATCAACATAACTGTCTAAGCCACTCACTATGCAAGCAGAAAATGTCCTGCCACCACGAGTTTCTGACCAACAACCTCCATTGTTGATTTTGCAGCGCATGGCCCCAGAAGCTGCAAAATCAGCACAAGTATCACACATGAATTCTTGTTTTCTGATCAAAAGGAGTTATTACACGTAGTTGTTGAACTATCACAAAGCTTTTTACCTTCACAGTGTATATAGCCATCGCCACTGAACCTTACACCCTCTATCACAGGGCATTCACAAACTTTACCTCTGAAAGTATCCTACACAATGTTAAGAATAAATCACCCAAGATACATGATGTAAAGCGTTCCCATAACAGAAACTCTTTTAGACCATCTACAGTGGTGGTATTCTACATGAGTATCTTATACAACTCAATAAATGATTTTTTTTTTTAAATGTCAGAGTTTTGGAGAGATGTAATAAAGCATAACTTTACCCTGCATGCAGTAATATTTGCTTTCTTATCTTCCCAGCAACCGCCATTGTTCTCTAAGCATTCATTTGTTTCTACATCTGTACACATAAACGTTAAATGGCAGTTCAGGCTGATGGAATTTTCTGCCACTTTAAGCATAAATAGAAGAAGGTACAAACCTCTTAAAGGAGCATATTCTACAAAATTCACTCAGCAATTCATATAAATCAGTGGTTTACCATAAAACAGAAAAGATAGGCATTAGTCACCTGCGGTTAGGCACAATGACGGTTCAGTGGTTTCCTCAAAACCTGAGCAAATCGCCTTCACAACAGCTCCTTTGTCCAGTTTACCTGAAATTTCAGCGGTTCCACTCAAATTTAGAGAAGTTCAATTCAGGCAGTCTTTAACTTAAATGGTATGTTCTCGGTACCTCTATATTGTCTGTCGTTAATTACAAGCGTAGGTAATATAGTCACGTCTCCACGCGTTCCCTTCCCGATCTGAAACGAACAAGAGAGAACAGTTGAGTAATAAGATCACAACTCATAAGTATTCATGTAGGGCTTCAGCAACCTGTGCCTCTTGCTCATCCCTTAGAACTGGATTCTCCATGTCAGCATCAATATCTCCGATACAATCATTTATTTTATTGAGATCAACACCTTTACAAAAAAAGAGAGTTGGCATCAAGAAAATGATTAGGATTACTTTATATGTTTCAGTTGAAGGCATGTTATGACAAGGACTAAGGCCTTGTTTGGTACTATAATCTCACATAAACGTATGGACATGACTAAGGCCCCGTTTGGTACTATACTTTGGGTATCAGGAATTGGTTAAAGTAACTCAAACCCATTCCATATCCCAACCCGATTCCAAGTATGGTACCAAACGAGCCCATGGTTAAAACTGGCTATTTCAACCTTACCGAGGGACCGAATAACTTGATCAGCACATTCTTTGTTATACTTGTTCTCTCTCATTGGGCACCGGATTGAAAAATCCGCTACATAGTCCCACCAAAGCCACGGCTTTCCACTCTCGTTGGCGACTCTGAAGAAGCAAACTTGACGTAGATTCTGAACGACGACGTCTTTCCCATCATACCCCTTACTGAAATCCTGCTCAGGGTCCGGAGAACAATACCGTCCATGATTGATGCACTGAGACTGGCACTGTTTGCTCAGCAGAAACGCTTCGGGACAGTACCACGTAATGTAGTGCGGGGTGAAGTGAGTGTAGCCTTTGCGCTCCATCAGCTGAGCCACGCCTTTGAACTTCTTAACGAACTCGATCTGACTATCACACTTTGGGCCGCACTCGTCGTTGCTGTTGGTCCAAAACTCGTACTCAACTCGGTCATCAGGGTGAGGAAGAGACTCTCTCCAATCAAGATTCATGTTCACCATCTCGCCCTTTGACAGAGCTTTCTTGATGCTTACACCCAAATCCTTGCTAACCAAGGCAGATGGAATCGTCAGGTTTTGGAGATATTCAGCCATTGCATCGTCTCCTTCGGGGACGTCCATCGTAATTAACGGCTCGACTCGATTGTCAGCAACAAGGATGGCAGCTGCTCCAGCATTTTGTGCATGCCATGCCTTTAAGGTAAAGTAACAATCTGGCAAAACAACACAACCATAATTATAACTGTTTTTCTAACATATGTCCTATTAACAATAACATTGTTCTAGAAAGATTGTGTTGGATATTATATATTTAGAGGTTTTAACTTTTTGTCACGGGTTTAAGCATTTCCATTTAGCGTTACAGTGTCCTTAAAATGTAAATGTAGGATATAGATTAAAAAGACCAATAAACACAACAATTACACCCACAATGAATCTTAGCTAACTACAAAATACAAAATTGGGGCTATTTTTGCCCTCTATCCATGTTAGAATCTCCAATAGGCCAATTGACACATATATGAAATTAGATAACACAGCAAAATTCACAATGTGATTTCTGTATAAATCTTAATAGGATGAAATTAGATTAAGAGTTTGAACTAACCGCCACGATCAACAAGAACAAAGATTGGCATTCCACCGGCCTTAGATTTGAATAAGACATCAGAAGTTGAGAAGCTCTTGCAGGCCTTCTGATTAGCAGTTGGATAAACCACAGTTCCAACCATGGTTCCTCCGTACTGTGGGACCCCGAAGTTCCCAATGGCGCACTCGTACACGTCCTTCATCCAATTGGGTGACGTCACCTTGACGTTGTTCTTCTCCACCACAAACCTCCCCAAACACACACTTGCAAACCCCCAAAACCAAATCACCCACAAAATTATACCCATTTTCTGTTTCATCTCTTGTTCTATAATTTTTTCTGCCTACACAATTTAGGGGTTTGTTTTCTCAGCCTTTTTTTCTGCTAGGTGCCCAGATGCATCTAAAATGTTGTGATTGTAAAGGAGAATTTCAGGAGAGTAATATCTGATAAGTGGGTGAATGGCGATCTGTAGAAAGTGCAGCTTAGTATACAAATTTGATTTTGGGAACAGAGATTGAGAGAGGGAGAGAGAGAGAGATGATCTGAAGTTAGTTAGTGAAAGGAAATCTCACTCAACCGCCATTTGTGGAGAACTAGATCAAACTCGAAGACGGAGTTCACTCGCCACTTTTCCTCTGCTTTGAAAATTTCTAACTCTATTTTGTAATTTCATTTGTTTTTTTACTATTAAAAATACATCAGCGGGTAGGATAAAGCGTGATGTGGATGGACGGCAATGATTAAAGAGGCAAATGGCGAGAGAAGAATGTGGCGCATGCAGAGCACGTGTCAAATTTGAAGATAAAATTTCACTTTGAGGTTTCGGTCACTTCGGTGGAGACGCTCGTGTGGTTTTTGTTGCACGTGTAGAGTTAGAGGTAAGTTCGATCCGGGCTACGCGTCTCCAAGGTTGGTAGTGGTGTAATTCTTTTCTGAAAGTAATTCTTGGTGGAAAATGGAGGCTGAATATTTGAGGAATGGAGTAGATCTTTTGAAGATGAATTTTGGGGGATAAATATCCTTTTTTTTGTGTGGATATTATGCACTACTTAAGACTAGGACAAAATCAATCAAGTTTGAGATATAACACACTCAAATTATTTGACCAAATGGTTGATTTGACTCACGAACAAAGGTAGGAGAAGGCCCTATAAATAGGACCAAAACCGAACCACAAAACAACTCTTCAAGTGCCATAGGCTAGCTGAAGAGTTTTACCATTAAACTAAGTAATTCAAGTCGGAATGACTTGAATTATTGACAACACTTAAATAACAACATATTAAAGCCCGTATTAAAATATCAGTTGTTGAAACTATGACGTTTTCTCTGGTTTTGATGATGATAAACACCATTATGTTTTATGTTTTTTTGTTGTTCCTATGAGTTTCAGGTCTTGTGAAAGAATTAGGGAACAATGGAAAACGTATGAAGAAGAGAAAGCAGAGGAATGCAATGGAACGTTGTGGAAACAAGGAACAGTTACGCGGAAGCAAATTGAAGAATGAAGCACGCGTATATTTCATATAAGGAAACTTTTATACATGGAAACATCATTTAAGGAACAACACGGAACGCAGGAAGTGCCAGCTGTTCCCAGGTGAAGACAGTTATATATGGAAACCGTATTTGAAGATCTACTCGGAGAGGGAAAAGCAAAATAGCGTGTCTTAGGATAGTTTTTATATGGAAACTATGTGTTTATGAGCTGAATTGTTTAGTTGGAAAGAAAATCTTTCACCGTTACCTATATAGCGGGGTTGCTATCTATTTGGTAATTTGGTAAGAGATCTTTTCTACCTCTATAAATAGATGAGTTTACCTTGGGAAAATATATCTCAGCTATCACATTGAAGACTAGAAGGAGCTTATTGCAAGGTTGAGATCAGGAGATCCAATGCAAGGTACGAGTTTGTACTTGATTGCTTAGGGTTTTCTTTATGTTCTTGTGTCATTGAGAGTTGATTGCACTCAAAGTCTTGTAACCTAGGGTATAGGTGGAGAGATGATTTGTGAGATTGTACAATTCTTAATAATACAAGTATACGTTTGAGAACTTTGTTGTTACTTTGAATATTTGTTTATTTCCACTGCCCAGGGAACAGTCACACCGTTCCCTGTCTAACACATTACGATTCAACATCAGCCAAAACGCACGAGCCATTTGAGAGTTAGCCTTCAATCACCATTCAGACAAGCCACAAGCAAAGTCACCGAGGCAACTTGAACTTCTCTCGACACTCCTTGAATCATAAGCCCCTCCATGAGCCTGGTTTAGAGCCTAGATGCTTGGGCTCGAGTGATCACACCAGGAGGTAGGTCATTGACGTCGTTTGGAGAGGAAACTCTAGCTTGGCCGCGTATGGGTGAACATGGTCGGCATGACTCGAGCACTTAGGCGCTTTCGTCGGCGCTCTTGGCTTGGATGGGTGGAACATGAATAGGGATGTCTATGGGAACCGGATTGTCCGAGGGAAAGTGGCTCGAGTGGTGTGGCGCCTTGGTGGGACTTGGTGAGCGAGCGACGACGAGCGGTGCTGAGGCGCGTGAGGGCATTGGCTTGTCTTGATCACCATGATGGGCCATAGTCACATCATCCTCCCTCTCTTGAAAGGGATTCGACCTCGAATCTGCCTCAAACTCATCCTCTTCTTCCACGAAGAAAGGTGCCAAATCCGCCACGTTGAACACATTGTGGACGCCATAGGTAGGAGGCAAGTCGAGCTTGTAGGCATTATTGTTGATGCGCTCCAACACCTGGAATGGGCCATCTCCTCTTGGCTTAAGCTTGGAATCTCTTAAAGAAGGAAAATACTCCTTCCTTAGATGCACCCACACAAGGTCTCCAGGCTCAAAAATAACCTCCTTGCGACCTTTGTTGGCGTGCCGCACATATTGAGTTGTCCTTCTTTCCAATTGCAGCCTTGTATCTTCATAAAGTTGCTTGATTTTGGCAGCTTGATCGGCACCTTCCTTGCTCTCACGATCAGAAATAGCATAAGGCACAAGATCAAGTGGGGTGGTGGGGTTGCATCCATAGACAATCTCAAAAGGGGTCCTCCGTGTGGCTGAATGGATGGACCGATTTTAAAGGCGAACTCAATGAAAGCTAAGAACTCTTCCCACCTGCGCAAGTTAGTCTTAAGCAAAGCACCAATGGCTCGATTCACTACCTCAGTTTGCCCATCAGTTTGTGGATGGCACATAGTGGAATAGAGGAGCTTTGTACCTAGCTTGGACCACAAAGTCTTCCAAAAGTAGCTAATTAAGAAACTTAACATCACGATCGGAAACAATAGAATTAGCCACACCATGCAAGCGCACAACCTCATCAAAGAATAGATTAGCAACATTTGAGGCATCATCGGTTTTATGGCAAGCAATGAAGTGAGCCATCTTAGAAAACTGATCGACAACAACAAAAATGGAATCCTTCCCTCTCTTAGTCCTAGGCAACCCCAAACAAAGTCCATAGATTTGTCTTCCCATGGTACACTAGGGATTGGGAGAGGGGTGTAAAGTCCATGGGGGTTGAGCTTGGATTTGGCTCGCAAACAAGTCACACTTGAAGCATAAAATTTTTCTATGTCCCTATGCATGCAAGGCCAAACGAAGTGTTCCTTAAGAGTATACAAAGTCTTAAACACCCCAAAATGTCCCATAAGTCCCCCACCATGTGCCTCTTGGACAAGTAATCTCCGTATGGATCCACTAGGAATGCACAACCTAGTTCCCCTAAAAAGATATGCCTCATGCAAATAGTATTAATCCTTACTACCCGTAGAATTACATGCTTTAGAAAATTTCCCAAAATCAGAATCACAAGCATACAAGTCTTTCACGAAGGAAGATCCTAACATTCTAGCATCAAGTGTGGAAAATAGGGTATACCTCCTAGAGAGTGCATCAACCACAATGTTGTCTTTCCCCTTTTTGTGTTTGATCACATATGGTAACGCCTTTATAAACTCCACCCACTTGGCATGCCTCTTGTTGAGCTTACTTTGACCCTTGAGGAATTTGAGGGCCTCATGATCGGAATGAATCACAAACTCACGAGGCAAGAGATAGTGTTGCCAAGTCTTGAGAACACGAACAAGGGCAATCAACTCCTTGTCGTAGGTTGGGTAATTGAGCTCAGCCCCACTCAACTTGTCGCTGAAGAAAGCTATTGGACGCCCTCCTTGCATCAAGACTCCGCCAAGTCCAATTCCGGACACGTCACATTCAATCTCAAAAGTTTTTGCAAAATTCGGGAGGACAAGAAGGGGAGCATTGGTCAGCTTGCTCTTGAGGGTGTTGAAAGCTTCTTCTTGTGGAGTTTCCCATTGAAAGGTCACATTCTTCTTTGTAAGCTCAATTAGAGGAGAAGCAAGTGTGCTAAAGTCCTTCACGAACCTTCAGTAGAACCCAACAAGCCCTAAGAAACTTCGGACTTGAGTCATATGGTGGTAGGAGTTGGCCAATCTCGGATTGCCTTCACCTTTTCTTCGTCCACCTTTCAAGCCGTCCCTGCACACTACAAAGCCAAGAAACACCACGTGATTCGAGCAAAAATGGCATTTCTTAAAGTTTGCATACAACTTTTCCCTTCTAAGAACATCTAGGACCTTTCTAAGATGTTCGGCATGCTCATGCAAAGTGCGACTGTACACTAAAATGTCATCAAAGTTTACAACTACAAATTTTCCCAAAAAGGACCTAAGCACATGATTCATTAAGCGCATGAAGGTACTAGGAGCATTTGTAAGACCAAATGGCATAACCAACCATTCATACGAACCGTATTTGGTCTTGAAAGCGGTTTTCACTCGTCTCCTTCCTTCATCCGGATCTGGTGGTATCCACTCTTCAAATCATTTTTGGAGAACACACTTGAGCCATGGAGTTCATCAAGCATATCATCAAGCCTCGGTATGGGATGTCGGTATTTGATAGTGATGTTGTTGATAGCACGACAATCCACACACATTCTCCACGTGCCATCTTTCTTAGGCACAAGGATCATGAGAACCGCACATGGACTCTTCTCACGCATGTACCCTTTGTCTAGCAACTCTTAGACTTGTTTTTGGAGCTCTTTGGTTTCAGCTGGATTGGCCCTATAGGCTGGTCAGTTTGGCAAAGTCGCCCCGGGTATGAAATCTATTTGGTGCTCGATGCCTCGAATGGGAGGAAGGCCACTTGGCACCTCTTCTTGAAACAAGTCCTTGAACTCCTGCAAAAGGTTGGCAACAACATGAGGTAGATCAACCAATTCTTGGGACGTAAGATAAACACCGGCCCCTTAGGAATGATAAGAAAGCAAACGTTACTTCCCTTGATGGCTTGATCAATCTCTTTGGATTTAGCCAAAAGCATATGACTAGGAGCTGGTTTGTCCTTGCCAATTACCAACTTCTTTCCCTTTGCTTTTTCCTTTTTCTCCTTGAGGAGTCTTCTTTGCTCTCTCTCAACATGATCAGCCATGATCTCATGAGGAGACAACGGATGGAGAGTGATCTTCTTCCTTTTCATATGAAAGGAGTACTCATTGGATACTCGTTGGAGGATCACACTCCTATCAAATTGCCACGGCCTTCCAAGCAAGATGTGGCAAGCCGACATAGGCAATACATCACATAGCACCTCATCTTCATATCCTCCTATGACAAACTGAATTTTGGCATGTTCTTTCACTTTAAGAGGAGTAGAAGAATTAAGCCAAAACAAGGTATATGGTTGGTGATGAGGAATAGTTGGAATGCTAAAACGAGTAACTACTCTTGGTCTATGATGTTACAACATGATCCTCCATCAATAATCATACTACATACCTTACCTTGAAGAAGACATCTAGTGTGAAAGATGGTCTCACGTTGATTTGGGACATTAGAGGCTTCATTAGCCACCAAAGCTCTTTTGACCACAAAACACTCACCGATGGCTGCCTTAACATGTAGTTCCTCTTGCTCTTCCTTTTCTAAAAGCTCATCATCAAATTCGTACTCCCCATGAGTGTTGAGAAGAACTTGCCTTATGGTAGGACAATCCTTGGCAAAGTGTACTCGGCACTTAAAACACTTCAAGTATCCCGTGCGAGACTCTCCTTCCTTACTTTGGATTTGCTGAGGTGGGGGCACATCTCTCCTTGGTGGATAAGACTTGGTGGTGTCACCCCTCGGCTATTGACCAACTGGATGCTAGCCGAGTTTGAGGGTGTTGAAGTCCAAGGTCGTGAGGATGAGCTAGCCCTCTTCTTTTGGAGATGGTGGAACACTTGATTTGTGTAGTGCAACACATCCGCCATTGATGTGCCACTTGGGAATCATTGCATTCTCACATGTGAAGCAAGATAATCATTTAAACCCGAAATGAACTTAGAGAGGGCATACCTTTCGGGGAACCTAATCCCGGTTCTGAACATAAGGGTCTTGAGCTCTTTATAGTATTCATCCGGAGCCCTAGTGCCTTGTCTAAGCCTCTCAAGTTTCTCTTGGACTCTCTCTCCCTAATCTTTGGGCACAAATCTGAATCAGAGAGCTTGCTTGAGTTCTTGCCATGTTTGAATGGGAGCGTAGCCTTGGTAAGCTCTCTCTTCTTTTTCTTCTTGCCACCAAGCTTAGGCAAAGTCCGTGAAATGGATCGTAGCAATGGCCACCCATTGAGCCTCATGGTAACCATAGAAGTCAAAAACATCCTCGGTCTTCGACTCCCAATCGAAATACACTTCAACATCCGAAGCAAATGGCTGCACGTTGAGCTTCACACCATGATGTTGTTCATGCCCTTGTGGTCTGATATGAATCGAGGGGTCGACTCGTCTCGCGCACGGATCTAGATCGAGCAATTGACCGGGATTGCCAATGGGTTGTGTTTGGGATAGATTTGGGACAAGTAACAAGGGTGACGTTGAAGGCTTAAGGGAGGAGATAATCTCAACTGAGGCTTAAGCTTTAATTTCAACGTAATTAGAAATGAAGTATAAGGTGGCTACTTATAGCCAAAGAGTTCATCCAAAACCCTAATGGGCTTGGGCCTTATTCTAACTAATGGGTCGGCCCTCTTAAGCATAAGAGGAGCGTACACCCGAAATAGAAAATGCATAAAAGGGGAAACATACTAAAATAAGCAATCGCTAATAATAAGGAAATATATAATAAACTATGGTAAGTCCTACTCCAGGGAGGATGCCATGGTCTAGGTCATCCCCGACTCTTAGTGGACCATCTGATGGCGGGACATGACCGCATCACTCTCCCTCCCTTAGAATCGAAGCGCCCCCACTTCGAACATGTAGGCGCAAGGATGAACAGTCGATCAACACATGTAAATGACCATATACATCGGAATTGGTGATGTGTAATGTCCATTGAAGGAGCCAAAATGAAAGACTCACAAGTCGTGGGCACATGAGCGAGGGGAGGCACATCCAACACCATGGGGACCATCAAAGTGGGTGCCGAGATGACCAGAGGGGGTGGTCTGGTGGATGCTGGCTCCGGAGGCACGACGGTTGGAGTTTGAGTGATCTCAGGATCGAGTGCTGGTGCGGTTGACGTCGTAGCAGGGACGAGCACAACAGGGGGTACCGGAGCTGGGGGCAAGAGCACCATGACGCGCGCTGGGGTGCGTTCAGGGAATCCCTCAGAAGAGCGCACTGGGGTACGTGCAGAGACGCACTCAAGGTACGGTCTGGTCCGTTGCTTTGAGCGGGCGGCGTAGGCTACTGGATCAACACTCGAAGCAAAGTGTCGGGTCATAACATAAAAAATTTGCTCCCAAGTGATGACGGGTTGCCAACCACGGGTCCGACGATAATCCTCTACACGAAACCACAAGTCAAGGGCGTAGCCAGTGAGACAACTGATTGCGACGTCACACTGCTCGTCTTGGTCGTAGTCTCGTTGGCTAAAGTAGTAAGCCATGTGTCGGGACCACTCCAGGAACTCTCTTTCATAACCAGTAAAACGTCGACGACGCAAGTGGGTATCGGGCGAGCGCCAATCTGAGAGTCGACATGCCATGTCGAATTTTGGCTGATTTCTTTTTTTTTTTTGTAATCCGCCCACATTTTTTTTGGGGTACCCTAGGGCTGCTTGTGCAAGCAGCCACTCAACACAGATCCGTGCACAACAGGGGAAGTGGCGGCGGCTGGGCGTGGCCGACGGTGGGTCTGACGCTGGGAAGCGAGCGGTGGTGGGGTGGAGACGAAGGCGGCAGATCTGGTCGAGTGGGGGCGGAGTGGAGACGAAGAAGAGCAGATCGGGATCTGTGTAGATCCGACGACTATCGCAACACAGCAGGGGAAGTGGCGGCGGCTGGGCGTGGCCGGCGGTGGGTCTGACGCCGGGAAACGAGTGGTGGCGGGGTGGAGACGATGGAGAGCAGATCGGGTCTGCTACTGTGAAGGCGGCGAGGCAGATCTGGAGACGAAGGCAGAATTCCTGGGCGTTGGTCCGACTTATAAAAATTCGTTCTCCCTTCTCAGGAATCCATATGCGATGATTCCAACTCGAGGAGTTAGATCTATGAGTCTAGTTTGCCTCCTCAAAATTTCAGACCAAAATATTTAGTGAGCAGAAGGTTATGGCAATTCTCCTGAAGTGTCGCAGATGGAGGTGTAGAGACGAACTGGTTTGGTGTGGTAGATTAGGGTTTCGGAGTGGCGACTAGGGTGGCTCGATCCCTGGAGCTCTGATGCCAATTGATACGAATCGAACGATTGACTCGTCTCGCGCACGGATCTAGATCGAGCAATTCACCGGGATCGCCAATGGGTTGTGTTTGGGATAGATTTGCGACAAGTAACAAGGGTGACGTTGAAGGCTTAAGGGAGGAGATAATCTCAACTGAGGCTTAAGCTTTAATTTCAACGTAATTAGAAATGAAGTACAAGGTGGCTACTAGACCTGTACAAGTCCGGGCTAGCCCGATCGGCCCGGACCGCCCGCCCGGTATAAAAACCGGGCCTAGACAGGTATATTGGCCCGGTCGGGCCAGGCCAGCCCGGTACAGTAACGGGCCGGGCATGTACACATCTCTAGGCCCGGTCGGGCCTAGAAGCCCGGCCCGGTACCCGATACTATTCATGTATATAATAATTATTTATATTTTTATATATAAATATAAATACCCAACCCAAAAATCCTAACCTAACTCCCTTCACTCTCTTCTTATCTTTCCGCCTCCATTCTGCAGAGTGCAGACTCATTTCCGCCTCCCTCTCGAATCTCCATCTCCATCCTCCTCCTGACCTCCTCCATCTTCATCCTCCTCCATCACGTTGCGCCATCGAGTCCACCTAGTTCGCGCGAGTCTCCAACCCAGTCAGTAGCCACCGTGACCGAGTCCACTGCAACCTGCAACCAGTCGCCTCGAGCGCTTGCCAGCGGTAAACACCCTCCCTATTTCAAGTATTCCGGTCGATTAGTTTAGTTTCGGAAAAAGACTTGGTTAATAGACCAATTAAATGAATTAATGTTGTGGCTTTTGTGTTTAGGGGTCTTCTTAACCAATGGGGATAAATCTCCTACGGAAAGCCGTATCTGTGCTGTGGCTTTTGTGTTTGTTATTTAAAATTGAATCTCCCATATATTTTGCATAACCTTATGCTGAAAGCTTTTTATTTGAATTTGCATATCTCTTCTTTGCAAAACTCTTCTGTACCATTATTTAATAACAGTTCTATCAACATGTTTATAGTATGGTGGCAATGTTTATTGACTACTCTGCTTTGGTACATCAATAGACCTAAAGTGATGAATTTAGTGCCAGATAACTGGAAATTGTATTATATTGAATGTTTTTTTCTTCAGTTATGCAATTGAGTGTGTTTTTTCTACTGAAGGAGAGGCTTCTGTAATTTTTAACCATTTGGTGTTTTTAAATTGTTAGGGATGAAACCACCAATGGAGTCAGCTGATGACAATGTGGATATTCAAGTAGATCAAATCAATACAAATACTCAGTGCACTTCAAAAGGCAAAAGACTGAAGTCAAATGTCTGGGATAATATGACAAGAAGCACTCTGGGTGATGGTTCGATCACTGCTCAATGCAATCACTGTAAGATTAACTTCAAAGCTAATCCAGATAATGGTACGTCTCATCTTAGAAGGCATATTGAGAAGTGTCCTGCTCGTAAATATCATGATATGAAAAAATTTTGCATTACTGGTTCTGGTTCTGGTACTGCATCTGAATCTGCAACTGCTAATAACATGACAATGCATAAGGTTGCACCTAGTTTAGAGGCAATTCGTGATGCTTTAGGTGTGTATTTTATAGCATGTGCACTTCCTTTCAGTCAAGTTGAGTCAGTGGGATTTAAATATTTTATGAGTGTGCTTGCACCTAATTGGAATCCCTTGAGCAGAGCAATAGTTCAGAGAGATGCTTTGCTGAATTATAATTCTCTTAAACTTGCAATTGCTAAAGAAATGCAAAATGCTCCTGGGCGTATATGTTTCACAACTGATAATTGGAGAAGTGAACATAACACGGATGAGTTCATGTGTGTAACAGCTCACTGGATTGATAAAAACTGGAAACTGCAAAAGAGAATTATTAAATTTGCTGCTTTGACGCCTCAGATTGATGGTGCTTCTCTTGCTGATGAAATTTTGTTGTGCTTGGGTGAATGGAAAGTTAGTGAAAAGGTCTTTTGTTTCACTCTCGATAATGCATCATATAATGACACAATGGTTGCATCTCTTCGAAGTCATTTATTAAGGAAACACTCTTTAGTGCTGCATGGGGAATTTTTTCACCTACGTTGTTCTTGTCATGTTATTAATTTGGTGGTACATGCTGGTTTGAAGGTCATAGATGATGTTGTTGTTAAGATTAGAAAGGTTGTCACTCATTTGAGGCATTCCATGCCAAAAAATAAGAGATTCTCTGAAGTTGCTTCCACAAGTTTTGGTTTGAACATTGCTATGAAGCTTCGTTTAGATACGCCTACTAGGTGGAATTCCACTTTCACTATGCTCGATCGTTATATCTATTTTCGAGATGCTATTGATAGTTTTGTTTATAAGGATGTGGATTTGAGTGTGCATCGCCTTACAGAAGCAGAATGGGAAAAGGTTATTGAGCTGAAAAAGTTCTTGAAAGTGTTTTATGATGTAACAAATGATTTTTCAGCCTCTAAGACACCTACTTCAAATCTGTATTTTCATGGGGTGTGGAAAATTCATAAGTTGTTGACAAGAATATCAAAGGGTCCTCCTTCTATTCTATCTAGCATGGTGACAGAAATGCAAAATAAGTTTGAAAAGTATTGGGAGGAGTACAATTTGCTTCTTTCTTGTGCTGCTATTTTGGATCCTCAAATGAAGTTGGTAGGAATTGGTTTTCTATATCAGAAATTGTTTGGTGATGTCTATGCTAAAGAGATGGTTCAGAAAATCAAGGACACCTTGGTTGATTTGTTGGAAGAGTACAAGATTATATATGCTGATTTTGGTGATAGTGACAATGATGACATGGGAAAGAACGCTAGATATGCTGATTGTGACTATGAATCTGATGGTGAGGATCTGAATGATTTTATGAATAAGGAAGCACATACAGAAATCAATACAGAGCTTGATCTTTATTTGAATGAAAAGCCCTCTAAAAAGGAAGAGGGTTTTGATATTTTGAGTTATTGGAAGACTTCTTCTCGATTTGTTGTTCTTTCTGCTTTGGCTTGTGACATTTTATGTATCCCCGTGTCTACAGTTCCTTCAGAATCAGCTTATAGCATGGGGAAGAAAATAATTACTTCTTGTAGAAGCTCTCTTGCCTCCTCAACGGTTGAAGCTCTTGCATGTCAAGAGGATTGGCTTCGTGCAAGAGGATTGGATCCAGGTAAAATATTATATAACTTAAACTAGTTGCTTTTGATATTATAAAGTTCTTTACCTATTTATCCACGCTCTATCTAACATGTTATTTTTAAATTGTAAGGTCCTCATAGTTGCTTCATCATTGGTCCTCGTGCTGAACATGAGGATGTAGAAGTTGTAGAGTAGAGATGGTGTTTGAAGAGCAAAGAGCCAAAGAAGATGGGAGGATTGCTCGTTATTGTTCCTTTTGTTTGGTTTGCAATATGGATTTGTATTTCCGGATTTTGCATGGAATTGTATTTTTATGATGTTGCCTTGTTGGCACTCTTATTTGCAGGATTGTATCACTTGTATGGTATTTGCAAGATTGTTGAATGTTCTTTTTTTTGTTACAATTTGTGTTCCAAAAAAGGCAGAAATATGAAATGGGCCAGCCCGCCGGGTAACCCGGCCCGGTTGACCGGACGGGCCTTGTTGAATTCCTTAGGTTTTGATGGTAACAAACATTCAACTAATCTGGGTACTAAGTGTTTCAGGAACAAAGACAGTTATCTCAGGGAACCATTGCAGCAAAGGATCGCAGAGGGAACAAAGCTCTGTTCATGTGCTTTGTGACCTCTCAAGGAACAACAGTGACGAGCAAGATCAAAGCTGTGAATGGAAGGAAGAAATCCAGCGTGCTGAATTATGGAAACAAATCAAGAAGCACACGCGGTAAAGGATGAAAGACTTCAGCTGCAAGGATTAAAGTCGATCGAGAAGATATGGAGAGAGAGAAGCCCGATTGTTTTATCTTAGGAAATCTTTCCTAAGATAAGATAATTGGAGAGAGGGGATTATATCTTATCCGGTTATATTAATTTTAAGGAATCTTTTCTTTAATTAATATAGACGGTTGGGATATTATTTCTTCAATCAAATCATATGTTCTTGTTACCTTATTTGGAGAAATCTTATCTTGTTACGATTAGGGTTTAGACGAGTTGTATTTATAGGAGTGTGGGATTCATTTCTATGTACGAACTCAGGGCATCAAACGAAAAGAAAAGAAAAAGAGAGTGAAGTGTTTGTGAGTCTTTGAGGGTTGAGTTCGATTCATCGTTGTAGAAGAGGTTTCAAATCTAGGTGGGAAGTCTAGAGGTTGAAGTCCAGGATACAAGTGTAATCGAACAAGAAATCAATAAGACAAGTAGACGCTTCAAAATCCTCTCAAGCGAAAGCTTGAAGGTAGTGGTTTTTCCTTGAGAAGCTAGTTTTGCCAATCAGGGTTTCCACTATATATCGTGAGTTCGTTCGTTATCTTTCCTGCTATATTGTTCCGCTGTGCCTTCTGTGGGAACAAAACCTTTGTTCCCTCAGACGTAACTCTAACGATCCAACATGCATGGACAAGAAACCCAGCCCGGTTTGACCGGGCGAGTTTAGCCCGGCCCGGTCAACTGGGTAAAAAAACGCAAAAAACCCAGCCCGAGCCCGGCCCGGACCCGAACTTATACAGGTCTAGTGGCTACTTATAGCCAAAGAGCTCAGCCAAAACCCTAATGGGCTTGGGCCTTATTCTAACTAATGGGTCGGCCCTCTTAAGCATAAGAGGAGCGCACACCCGAAATAGAAAATGCATAAAAGGGAAAACATACTAAAACAAGCAATCGCTAATAATAAGGAAATATATAATAAACTATGGTAAGTCCTACTCCATGGAGGACGCCATGGTCTAGGTCGTCCCCGGCTCTTAGTGGACCATCTGATGGCGGGACAGGACCGCATCACTCTCCCTCCCTTAGAATCGAAGCGTCCCCGCTTCGAACATGTAGGCGCAAGGGTGAACAATCGATCAACACATGTAAAAGACCATATACATCGGAATGGTTGATGCGTAATGTCCATTGAAGGAGCCAAAATGAAAGACTCATAAGTCGTGGGCACGGGAACGAGGGGAGGCACATCCAACACCATGGGGACCATCGAAGTGGGTGCCGAGATGACCAGAGGGGGTGGTTTGGTGGATGCTGGATCCAGAGGCACGACGGTTGGAGTTTGAGTGATCTCAGGATCGGGTGCTGGTGCGGTTGGCGTCGTAGCAGGGACGAGCGTAACAGGGGGTACCGGAGCTAGGGGCAGGAGCACCGTGACGCACGCTGGGGTGCGTTCAGGGAATCCCTCAGAAGAGCGCACTGGGGTACGTGCATAGACGCTCAAGGTACGGTGTGGTCCGTTGCTTTGAGCGGGTGGCATAGGCTACTGGATCAACACTCGGAGCAAAGTGTCGGGTCATAACATAAACAATTTGCTCCCAAGTGATGACGAGTTGCCAACCACGGGTCCGACGATAATCCTCTACACGAAACCACCAGTCAAGGGCGTAGCCAGTGAGACAACTGATTGCGACGTCACACTGCTCGTCTTGGTCGTAGTCTCGTTGGCTAAAGTAGTAAGCCATGTGCCGGGACCACTCCAGGAACTCTCTTTCATATCCAGCAAAACGTCAATGACGCAAGTGGGTATCGGGCGGGCGCCAATCTGAGAGTCGACATGCCATGTCGAATTTTGGCTGATTTCTCTTTTTTTTTTTTCAATCAGCCCACAATTTTTTTTTTAAATATTTTTGGAGATAATCTCAACTAAGGCTTAAGCTTTAATTTCAACGTAATTAGAAATGAAGTACAAGGTGGCTACTTATAGCCAAAGAGCTCAGCCAAAACCCTAATGGGCTTGGGCCTTATTCTAACTAATGGGTCGGCCCTCTTAAGCATAAGAGGAACACACATCCGAAATAGAAAATGCATAAAAGGGAAAACATACTAAAACAAGCAATCGCTAATAATAAGGAAATATATAGTAAACTATGGTAAGTCCTACTCTAGGGAGGACGCCATGGTCTAGGTCGTCCCCGACTCTTAATGGACCATCTGATGGCGGGACAGGACCGCATCATGGTCTCTCCATGTCCTCCATGTGGTGTCCACACATCTCTTGGTGTTGCTGTGTTGGAGGTGGTTGGTGACGCTCTCTTAGTTGCTTACGAGGAGGGTTGGTTGTAGGCATGTCAATGGGGCGGGTTCGGGGTGGGGAGTAGTATCTTCGTCCCCATCCCCGTTTAGAAAATCACTTCCCGTCCCCATCCCCACGTGGGGAGCTAAAGTTTCCCCCGTCCCTATCCCCACCAAATCCTCGTCCCCGTCGGGGATTCCCCATCCCCGTTAATTTTTCTCAATTAACATTTGTTTCGGGTCTTTTCGTGGAAATTCATATGATTTCTCCACTTATAATCAAACAAGTTCCCCATAAATATCCCCATTTAACCCCCACGAAACTTTTCTTACTCGTTTTCCTTTAATGATTCTCCAATTAATCTACATTGTCAAACAAAATAAATACGTGAGTTGAATTCAATAAAAAAACAAGTCCCCAAAATTTCATAGTACATGTGTTCTAATACTTATAAATGTCTATTACACCGTTTTTTCAAATAAAAAGATCAATTACCAAATATAAATTATAAATATGAAAAAAATTCCGTAAGCTTCCGACTTCACCCATGAAAATTTCTCATGGGAAATCTCATCGAGTTTCCAAATAGGAATATTCAATGTGTAATCCCGTGGGAAAACTGAATGGACGATACCACGGGGATTACCAATGGAGATTCTCGTGGGGATCCCCGGTGGGGACGGGGATGGGGCATGGAGTGGGGTAGGGGACTTTATCCTCGTCCCCGTCCCTATCCCCACGTGGGGATGTGTTTTTTGCCCCATCCCTACCCCCGTCCCCATTTAAAATCTCCATCCCCACCCCATAGCGGGGAATCCCCATGGATAATGGGGAATCCCCGCCCCATTGACATCCCTAGTTGGTTGGCACATTGCGTCTTGGCAAGGGAATATGACCGGTGGGTCCTTGGTATGGCCTATACATAGGCCTTCCTTGGGCTGGACGTGTACCTTGACCTGCATGGTTAGTCCTCAAAGAAAAATCAAGAGAAGGATTAGGGTAGAAGTCATCACCCAAATCTGCGTGTTCTTGCTCTTGATATGGTGGCGGAGCTCGATAGGTGGTTGCTTCATGGTAGGTGGAAGTTTGGGCAAAGGCCGAGTGCGAGGTTCCTCGGGGCTCTTGATCATATGAGGGTGAAAGTGGTTGGTTTTCTTGGAACCCTCCAGACCGCACCCAACTAAGCTTTTGTTCAATCTTTTCATCTATGGATCACATGAACGTGGCCTGTGCTTCACTCATTTGGGTGAGTTGTTGTTGTTGTCGCTCTCCTTGGACTTGCAATGCTTGAAGGAGCGTAACAAGGTCAGTTGGGATCTCGCCCCCGGATGGATTAGGCACCACATTCTTTCCAAGGTTCTCTCGGTTTGTATCCATACTTCCTACACAAGGTTAGGAAGCATAATACCAAACAAACCGAAAACTAGAGCAACAAGGAATACCTTTAAGTGGATCTTTCACAACACAAGAAGACCCAAAACAAGATTATGAAGTTAACCTCAAAACAGTTTGCAATGCTCACAAGAATTATGGTATGGCTAGGCTTTGTGTTTGGCAACAAGAGAGGCACCCGAATTAACACGACCTTGTGCACTTTAAGATGATGTAAGTCTACTAATAAGGACACAAGAAGCTACTAGGCACCTCCGTTGTACAACAAGTAATGCACAAAAGAAAAAAAAATCAACAACTTTGAATTGCCTTCGAAGCCTTGTTCTGTTTGGACCAATGCTTCTATGGCCTTCCCTTTTGTTACTTAGACCGGGTATTTCTGGTACTAAACTTTTTTTCTCTTCGAATTTGATTTTTTTAAGGCTTTGAACTGAATTACAACTCACAAATTGTCAACAACTTTTCTTGTAAACAAGGGCAATTTACACTTGCGTTTTAACACTTTTTTTTGAGATAAACGTTGGTGCTTTTCCCATATCCTATGCCTCAATGTCAACCACGCAAATCAGCATAAAATGCACAAGATATAGTCAACTATGGATGCCACAAAATGGAAGAAAAAGGGCAGTAATGGCTGTCTACTTCAAAGGGCACAAACACTTGGTTTTGGAGTAAATGAGCCGATTTAATGAAGTGACTTTCAAGCCAACTTAGCACTAAATGAAGGCCACTTATTAATATGGAGTTTAGCACACCAAAATGTTGTCTTCAACATTGAGAAATTTGTCCAACAGATCAGGTAAATTCAGAGAAGAAAAACACAAGAGAAAGAGGCACACAAAGGCATGAAAACATAAGCAACGCAACCCGATTGTTTCCAACTTCAAGATCTCATTTTCGATGACTTACTTGGTGTTGCTCTGATACCACTTGACAAGATCTCGCCTCTTTTGCTCAGTACAAGGTATGTCCAATTCGGGCTATGCGTCTCCAAGGTTGGTAGTGGTGTAATCCTTCTCCGAAAGTGGTTCTTCTTGGAAAATAGAGGCCGAATGGTTGAGGAATGGAGTGAATATTTTAAGGATGATTTTCTGGATATTTTTGGGGATAAGTATCCTATTCTTCTATGGATATTATGCACCACTCAAGACTAGGACAAGATCAAGCAAGTTTGAGATACAACACACTCAAATCACTCGATCAAATGTTCAATTTGACTCACGAACAAAGCTTGAATTTTTCTGGAAAAATTCAGAGGGAAACACTAGGATTTTGCTGATATATTTGATTGAAACTTGAGTGATTACAAAGGTAGGAGAAGGCCCTATAACCAGGACCAAAACCGAGCCATAAAACAACTCTTCAAGTGCCATAGGCTAGCTGAAAAGTTTTACCATTAAGCTAAGTAATTCAAGTTGGAGTGACTTGAATTTTTGACAGAACTTAAATAACAACATATTAAAGTCCACATTAAAATATCAGCTAAAATGCACGAGCCATTTAAGTCCACATTAAACATGGTCGGCATGGCTCGAGCACTTGGGCACTTTCGTCGGCGCTCTTGGCTTGGATGTGTGGAACATGACCAGGGATGTCTATGGGCACCGGATTGTTCGAGGGAAAGTGGCTCGAGTGGTGTGGCACCTTGGTGGGACTTGGTGAGCGAGCGACGACGAGCGGCGTTGAGGTGCGTGAGGGCATTGGCTTGTCTTGATCACCATGATGAGCCATAGTCACATCAATCACTGCTCGCTTGACTGCTCACACAATCACAGATAAAGAGATCCTCCCTGATGAAAAGATTCTCATCATCATTGATGGCCTTCCTCATCGTCATAGGATGACCAAGGCTATCTTAAAGGAGAATCCCAACACTCTCAAGTTGATGTTCCATGAGGTCTTTATCAAGATTCAGAAGTATGACAATGAAGAAAGAGCTAGGAGAATGACTCACAAAGGCAAGATAATTGCCTTGATGGTTGAGAAGGCAGTCAACATGATTGAGAATGATCAAGATGATGATCAACTCTCTGATGATCCAGAGACTGCCTTACTCACTAGAGCTATGCATTCCCTCAACATAGAGCTGACCATTTCTGAATCGGAACCGGCGAATCGGATCGGGTCAAACCCGGTCAAACCCTGAACCGGACCGGAACCGGACCGGCGGTTCAAGGCATAGTTGAACCGTCAAATTGGCGGTTAAACCGCCGGTTCAGGCAAAATATAAATATTTAAAAAAAAGAAATATCCATTACCATTACCCTAAAATCCAAAACACCCCTAAAATCCTAAATCCTAAAGTCCTACATCCTTCTATTCCTACTAATCCCTTTAAATCTTAAAAAAGTTACAAAAATCATAAACACATTAAAAAACGTTCAAAAAATTACATATTAAAAAAATACATAAATCATAAACCATACTCTATAAAGTAACAAAACCTTAAAATACAAACCCTTAACCCTAAAACTATGTCTAATGTATATAAACTCTAACCTAAATCATATAATGTTACATAATTACATTACTCTTTAAATCTTAAAAAAGCTACAAAAATCATACACATTAAAAAACGTTTAAATAATTAAATATAAAAAAAACCTAACCATATAGTTATACAAAACATACAAAACCTTAAAATACAAACCCTTAAACCTAAAACTATAAACCCTAACCTAAATCATATAATGTTACATTATCCTTTAAATCTTACAAAAGCTACAAAAATCATAAACACATTAAAAAATGTTCAAATAATTAAATATAAAAAAAACTAACCATAACCCATAAACTATACAAAACTGTAAAATACAAACCCTTAACCCTAAAACAATAAACCCTAACCTAAATCATATAATGTTACATTACCCTTTAAATCTTAAAAAAGCTACAAAAATCATAAACACATTAAAAAATGTTCAAATAATTAAATATAAAAAAACTAACCATAACCCATAAACTATACAAAATCTTAAAATACAAACCCTTAACCCTAAAACTATAAACCCTAACCTAAATCATATAATGTTACATTACCCTTTAAATCTTAAAAAAGCTACAAAAATCATAAACACATTAAAAAAATGTTCAAATAATTAAATATAAAAAAACTAACCATAACCCATAAACTATACAAATCCTTAAAATACAAACCCTTAACTCTAAACTATACACCTTAACCTAGAGTCCTAAATCCTACATTACCCTTTAAATCTTAAAAAAGCTACAAAAAACATAAACACATTAAAAACGTTCAAATAATTAAATTTAAAATAAAACCTAACCATAAAACATAAAAAATACAAAACCTTAAAATACAAACCCTTAACCCTAAACTATAAACCCTAACCTAGAGTCCTAAATCCTACATTACCTTTTACATCTTAAAAAAGCTACAAAAAACATAAACACATTAAAAACATTCAAATAATTAAATTTAAGATAAAACATAACCATAAACCATAAAAAATACAAAACCTTAAAATACAAACCCTTAACCCTAAACTATAAACCCTAACCTAGAGTCCTAAATCCTACATTACCCATTAAATCTAAAAAAAGCTACAAAAAACATAAACACATTAAAAACGTTCAAATAATGAAATTTAAAATAAAATCTAACCATAAACCATAAACAATACAAAACCTTAAAATACAAACCCTTAACCCTAAACTATAAACCCTAACCTAGAGTCCTAAATCCTACATTACTCTTTAAATGATTAAATCTTAAAAAAGCTACAAAAATCATAAATACATTAAAAAACATCAAAATAATTAAATATAAAAAAACCTAACCATAAACTATACAAAACCTTAACATACAAACCCTTAACCCTAAACTATAAACCCTAACCTAAATCATATAATGTTACAATACCCTTTAAAATTTAAGTTTAATTTTTAAATTTAAGTTTAGGTGTAAGTTTAAGTTTAGGTTTTAAATTTAAGTTTAGGTTTAAGTTCAAGCCCTTTTTTTATTTTAAATTTTTTAAAAATGTTTTAATTTTAAATTTTTTTTTTTTGATCTGGGTTCCGAACCGGCAGGAAACCGGCCGAACCTGAACCGGACCGGAACCGGACCACCGGTTCCGGGGGGTAGCCGGTTTAGGTTCCGGTTCAAGGTTCCCTTGAACCTTGAACCGACGGTTCATGAACCGTGGCCACCACTACCTCTACATGAAAGGAAGAAACAGAAATGAAGGGAACAATGGTGAAAAGCGCGACATCAAAGACATCACCTGTTACAACTGTAACGAGAAGGGTCACTATGCTAGCTCATGCTCCAAAGAAAAGAAGCATGGAAACAATGACAAAAAGGCTTTCGTTGTTGTCTTGGGCGATGAGAATGAATCCGATGGAGAAGACCCTGAAGCTTGGGGTGGTGATATGTGTGCCATGGCTCTTGGTGACTCAAATGTTCCTTCGGAGGAACAAGAGGATGAAGTAAGGGGGAACGAGAAGTGATACATTGATAGTGCTTGTTTGTGCCACATGACCGGGAAACAAGATCAACTCACCTCACTTCACAAACACTCTAGAGGGAGCGTAGCCCTTTGAGACAAGAGATGCATGGAAATCATAGGAATAGGAGACACAAAACTAAACTCAAGCATAAAGGTAAGAGAGGTAAGTTTAGTTCATGAACTTGGTTTCAGTTTGTTGAGTGTTGCACAACTATGCGATTAAGGGAACAACAAGACTGTCTTCACTTCCAAAGACTGCTATGTCAAGGATCGCAAAACCAAGAATATCATTCTCAGAGGAGTTAGGTTCAACGATGTATACATTGTTGACAAGGAATTCAAGCCAAAGGAAGTTCTATGCTTTGCGTCTATAGCTGATGAGACGGAACTGTGGCATATAAGGCTTGGACATGAAAATCTTCGACTGATTCACAAGCTTCATGCAAAGAAACTTGTTCGTGGACTCCCAAGTGTTAGATCAGAGTTCCATGGATTTTGTGATGTTTAGAATCGAGTGTGTTAGTACAAGGAACGGTAGAACTGTTCATTGGGCAGCGGAATATCGTAATAGAATAACAGTGTAATAATCAAAGTTCCTTAGAGAGGAAAACTTAATCAACTAACTAGTTGACTAAGAAAAACCTCTACCTCTAGGTTTCCCTAGTAGGATTTCAAAAGTCTACTTGTGTAAAAATTCTGGAATTACAATCAAGCAAGTCGTATCTCACTCTAGTTTACTCCTAGATATCTAGACTTCTTATTGTAACGTTCCTAACAACACCTAAGACAATCAAAACCCTAACAAGTACTTAACTCACCAAAGTCTCGTCCTTGTAAGTTCTTCTTCTTCTCCGAATGCTCTAAGTTATGTGAAAATGCCGTAATTTCTTCTTGAAATGAAGTGGACGACTTCCTTTCTTATAGTCTAGGAATTCTATATAATTTACCCTAGTTTTACTTAAGGAAAATAAGATAAAATAATCCTATACAATATTTTCTAATCTTTCCTAACAAGAAGATCTTTAACAACTTTATCTCTTGCGGCCCAAGTTGTTTCTTCAAGATCTCTTTCCATAAATGAGAGATTCGGCAATTGCAAGGGCGATAGCGCGCGTGTCTCTGCGTTCCTTGGCGCTGTTCCCTTCATTTCCTGTTCACAACCGCGTGTCTTCATTTTTCGTTTGTTCCAGCGCGTTGTTCCTCATTGTTGACTTCTTTGTTCCTTTCATTCTCTGTTTTGATTTATCACATGGTTTTCATCGTTCCTTTGATTCACCTGTTTCCTGAAACTCATAGTCACACTGAAACCATCAAATGCCATTGAGTTTATCATCATCAAAACTAGAGGGAACATCATCGTTCCAACAATTTCCCCCTTTTTGGTGATGACAATCTCCTTCAAAATGTGCACGTTCAAAACAGTCAAGTAAGAAGTCAACCACATGTAGTCAAACATATACATCGATCAAGATATTGACATAGTTCCCCCTCAGAAAGTTCATAGAAAGATTTACCTTCAAGTAGCGTCGTCATTCTCCTTAGCACTAGCTTCTGTTATCAATCCTTCCTTGGGTTTCACATTTTCCATACTTCCCCCTTTTGGCATCATAAAAAGATCACAGAAATAGCACAAAGTCTTGACTCGCATGCAAATCATGATCAAAATATTTCATTCATTAAGTAGAAAGAAGTACAAAGCTAAGGAACCTAGACAACTATTATCAAAAGACAAGGAACAATCACACAAAAGACATAAAAACATAAAAAGACAAGAACAAAGGGTCAGACGGGCTAGATAGTGACATGGAACACTCAAGTCTCAGGGTCTTCAGCAACATCTTCATCTTTGCTCAGAAAGTGATCCAAGAGCAGGTTCATGGTGATGTTCAGCTGCTTAAGCTCAACCAGAATCTGATGCTGAATCGAGCCACCCTTCGACGTTCCTTCGCCAGCTGCTTTCTTTGCAGTCACAGTGCCAGTTCCCTTCGAGTCACCCTTAAACTTCATCTTCTCCACAACAGCAGAATCCAGTTCACTTCCCAGAGACACTTCATTTTCCTCGAGATAGGATTCATCTCGGAGCAACAACATCTTCACCAAGCCTGGATAGGCCAAAGAGTGGGACTTTGCTTTGCAACGTTCCATGTGGCACAAAATTACTCGAGGGAGGTCTATCTTTTCCCTTCTCAGAAAACGATCAAGCAAAAACAAGTCACAGAGGGTGATGGTGTTGCGCTTCTCTTGGCGAGGAGCCACTGCCCTGGAAATAATATGTAAAGCCACTCGCTGAGCCAATGTCAGCCTTTCAGTGTGCAACTCCCCAGTGGTTGAACCAAACAAGCGTTCCATACACGCCAGCTTCTCTTCATTGACCTCACTCGCTGGAACCTCAAAGAAACCACCCAATGGAACAGAGAGGAGCAAGGAGATTACCTTGGGCGTGAAGGACAAGTCTTCACCACTGATTTTGGTACACCCACACAGAGCATCAACCTTGGAGAGATGGAAGTAGTGGTAGAACTCACGCATCTGCACTTCATTCATAGTAGCCCTGTTGGAACAGATCCGTTCCCAACCTTGGAAACGCAGAAGTTCCAGAATTTCTTCCACATTGTGTTCAGCAAAGAAACTTTCTCGAATCAGAAGTGGTGGAAGAATCTTTTTACCTTCGGAGAAGTCAGGGACAATTGTAGTGGAGATGAAAAGTTCCAATTTTGCCTTGTCAACAGTTTTGGCCCTTTTCTTCTCAGTTTGCACAGCGGAACAAAGCCGTGCCTTCAGTGGTCTGGGAGCAGTTTCATCACCACCAGACTTTGACGACATCGACTGTGCCGTTGGAGCCATTCGATGCTCCAAAAACTTAACTTCCTCCTCTTCCTTCTCATCGTGAGCGGTGACGGCAAGATCGGCGAGTTTGCGCTTGTGAGGTGGAGGCGGCGCCAAAGGAGCAGTCTTGACTCCAAGTTCCTCCTCCAGATATTTTAGAGACTGTTCCTCCTCTTCGACTTTGTCCTTTGAAGGGGAAGAGACCTTCTCTTTTTCGATGGGTTGAGGATTTGGTTGTTCCTCCATAGAGACCACCGCCAGCACATGATTAAGGTCCTAGGCCTTTAATGGGGACGGAGCAGAGGGGGATGGCATCGTTGTTGGTGTCGATGTAGAGGCGGAGGGGTCGACGACTTGTTGAATGGCGGTGTGTGCAATCTCCAGAACAGACGCCGGCACGCCAATGGTTGTCGGTGTAGCGCGGGCGGCCTTGGCCTGTTGGAGTTGGAGGATAAAGGCATCCATCTCGGCGTCAGACATTTTGTCGGTGGGGATCATCTTACTTGGAGAATCCAGGGAAGACAATAAGCTTGAAGAGATTGCACCAGGTTGAGAGATTTAAGAGAACAAAGAGCAAGAGAGAACGGCGGTGGAGGACTTGGAATGGAATGGCAAGTATTTGAAGGAAAGATAAAATCTTTCCAAATAATCTCAACCGACTTGCCAAAAATCCATTATGAAATCGTTTCTCTTTCCTCAGATAACGGCCACTTTTCACTTCGTTTACTGTGTCACTGTTCCTGCCACAGAGTAGTCAAATCTCGCAGATAGCCGTTCCAACGTTCACCTGCACCCCAATAAATACCAGCCACTGATTCAAATTCCACGTTCCATTCACATCTGTTCCCCCTTAATTTGAGCAACAGTCGTCGTTCCCCCTGAGACCAAGAAAGTTTGCGAGGCTTGTCTGGATATTTCAAAGTTGGGTTCACAAAAAAATAGTATATCCAAACATATGGTAGGGAGAAATACAACTCAGATAATTATTTCCAGTAAAATGTTTATCAAAGAAGGATCATAGGGAACGTTTACCTGAATCAAGGCAATGGTAGGCTGTACAACCGATTATCATATGGGCTTGTAATGAGGGTTCAATCATCAAATTGGTTGTTTTGGGTTTCAAATAAAATGTTAGCATGTAATCAAGTAATTCAACACAAATCAAAAGACAAAGAAGCTAGACCCTAAGACTAAGCAATTCAAGCATACAAAAATCATGAAATAGCAAGTTCAAGAAAGACAATGTAATCAAGATACTTCATGATATCTGTGAAACAAATTAGCCAAGGATGGAGGGAATAATATGTGTGAAGGTCCTCAATTCAGAGAGATCATGCCAAGGAGTAATCGAAGATACTCGAATGGACCTTTGTCTAGTGCTTTGGTAAAGATGTCGGCAACCTGATTTTCAGTCCTACAATGTTCCATTCTAATAAAGCCCATGTCAACATTATCACGTAGAAAATGATGACGAATGTCAATGTGCTTAGTACGTGAATGATGAATTGGATTCTTTGAAATGTTAATGGCACTAGTATTATCACACATAATAGGAACTGTGCCAAAAGACATACCAAAAGTCTTCTAGTTGTTGTTTGAGCCAAAATACCTGAGCACAACAACTTGCTGCGGCAACGTACTCGGCTTCTACAGTGGAAAGGGCCATATAGTTTTGTTTCTTGGAACCCCATGAGACAAGACAAGGACCAAGGAACTGTGCCATTCCAGAGGTAATTTTGTGATCCACAATGTGCCCAGCAAAATCGGCGTCAGTGAATCCAACAAGATTGAAATCACAGTTCTTGGGATACCATAGACAAAGATGGTCCATTCCTTTTAGGTATCGAAAGATTCACTTTACTTCCTTCAAGTGTGAGTCCTTAGGGTTGGCCTGAAATCTAGCACAAAGACACACACTAAACAAAATATCTGGCCGACTGGCCGTGAGATAGAGGAGAGAACCAATCATTCCTATATGCATGATGGGATCAACAACTGTTCCATTCAAATCTACATCCAAGCTAGTGTTAAGAGAAATAGGGGTAACAATGGGTTTTGCAGAATCCATACCATACTTCTTCAACAGCTCCTTGATGTACTTTTGTTGATGGATCTTCGTTCCTTCCTTAGTCTGAGTAACTTGTAATCCGAGGAAAAAGGACAGTTCCCCAATCATGCTCATCTCAAACTCACTACTCATAAGATTTTTGAATTTCTCTACAAGAGCAGGGTTAGTGGAACCAAAAATAATATCATCAACGTATATTTGAACCACCAGAATCTTACCTTCTTGTTCCATAAGGAACAAAGTTTTGTCAATCGTTCCTCAACGATAGCCATTGGCGAGTCTATCATACCAAGCACGAGGTGCTTGCTTAAGACCATACAATGCCTTATCCAAAGCATACACATGCGAGGGAAAATTGGCATCCTCAAAGCCAGGGGGCTGCTTCACATATACCTCTTCTTGGAGATATCCATTCAAGAATGCAGTCTTGACATCCATTTGGTATAATGTGAATCCCTTGTGAGCGGCATAGGCGACGAGAAGACGAATCGCTTCAATGCGAGCCACTGGAGCATATGTCTCATCATAGTCAATCCCCTCTTGTTGATTATAGCCTTGAGCAACCAACCTTGCATTGTTCCTTGTGACCACATCAGAGTCATCGAGCTTATTCCTATACACCCAGCGAGTGCCAATAGCATGCTTGTTGCGAGGTAAAGGAACGAGACGCCAGACTTTGTTCCTTTCAAATTGATGTAGTTCCTCTTACATAGCTACGATCCAGTCAGGTTCCTTCAATGCTTCCTTGATAGTCTTGGGTTCTACAAGAGAGATAAAAGCATGGAAAGCACATAACATATTCAATTTAGAACGCAAACCTCTTTCACCAAAAGGTGTGACTAGATTATGAGTGGGGTGAGCCTTTTGAATTCGAACACTCTTTGACACAAGTAGAGATGGATCGTCAGGCTGTGTCTCAGAATCATTTGTCGAAGATGAAGGCAATGGGGCATCTTCAATTGGGTCCGTTCCTTCAGCATCACTCTGAGAGTCACCAACAATATCATCACCAGAAGTTCCAAATGGAACAATGACAAAAACTTCTGAGTTAGTTGGGGCCGCAACTATGAGTGAATCAACAGTTGATGTGGAAGGAACGTCTACATCTTGTGCAGAATCAGTTGGAGTATCAGCATTGTAAGAGTCATCAGGACTAGAAGATTCTGGAGAGGATGGGGAAACACTATCAGCATTAGGAGCACCGTTCCCACGACCTGGACTAGGTCGAGATGAGGGACCATTGTCATCATCATCAGAATCCTCTCGTTGCATTCTTGGATAACTTTCCTCAGGGAACGTTGTCTCTAACTCGCCACTGGCACCTTTGGAGTTCTCATCAAAGACAACATGACTGCTTTCTTCGATTTTGCGTAACCTTTTGTTGTATACTCTGTAAGCCTTGCTTGCCTTTGCATATCCCAAGAAAATCCCTTCATCACTTCGTGGGTCAAACTTCCCTAAGTTATCTTTCCCATTGTTGTGAATGTAACACCTGCATTCAAAAACACACAAGTGGGAAATATTGGGCTTGCGATCCCTTATTAGTTCATAAGCAATTTTATTCAATAAGGGACGAATCATGGCACGATTGAGGATATAACAAGCAGTGTTGATAGCTTCTGCCCAAAAAATTCTTGGAAGGTTGCTTGCAATAAGGAGAGTTCTAGCCATGTCTTCTAGAATCCTGTTCTTCCGTTCCACAATCCCATTCTGTTGTGGTGTCCTAGGCGCAGAGAAATCATGTGACACTCCATTTTCTTCACAAAAGTCGAAGAACATAGAGTTTTCAAACTCCGTTCCATGGTCGGACCTTATAGCTTTCAACTTCTTTCCTAAACTTGTTTCCACCTTCTTGATGAACGTCTCGAATTCGGAGAAGACTTCATCCTTCGAAGACAGAAAAATTGTCCAATTGAATCTAGAATAATCATAGACAATTATGAAAATATACCTGTTCCCTCCATGACTTCTTATCCTCATGGGACCACAGAGATCCATGTGAATCAGTTCCAGAGGCTGAGAAGTTGTTACATCAGGTTTTAACTTGAAGGAGGAACGAGTCTGTTTCCCTTTCACATAGGCATCACAAACGCCATGGAACTTTGATCGAACATTTTGGAGACCACGAACATGTTCCTTTGCATATAGCTTGTGAATGAGTCGAAGATTTGCATGTCCAAGCCTTCTATGCCACAGTTCTGTCTCATCATCTATAGATGCAAATCATAGAACTTTCTTTGGCTTGAAATTCTTGTCCACGATGTACACATCCTTGAATCTGACTCCTCTCAGAATGATATTCTTGGTTTCACGATCTTTGACATAGCATTCTTGTGAAGTAAAGACCGTCTTGTTGTTCCCTTGGTCTCAAAGTTGTGCAACACTCAACAAACTAAAACCAAGTTCATGAACTAAACTTACCTCTCTTATCGTGATGCTGGAGTTTAGTTTTGTTTTGCCTGTTCCAATGATTTCTCTGCATCTCTTGTCTCCAAGAGCAACACTCTCTTTAGAGTGTTTGTGAAGTGAGGTGAGTTGATCTTCTTTTCCGGTCATATGGCACGAACAAGCACTGTCAATGTACCACTTCTCGTTCCCCCTCACTTCAAACTGTACAGAAAAAAAGTTAAGGTTTGGCGACCCAGGTAAGCTTAGCCTTACCTGGTCGAGACACATAATGCAATTGTTCCCTAGGAATAGCCCAATCAATGACAACAGTTTTCTTCCTAAATTTAGCATGATTATGATTATGCATATGTGAATCATCATAGAAGTCATTCAAGTTTACATTATTGCTCTTACTATTCCTTCTCTTTGTGTGCTCTTTGGAGAACTTCTTTTTCTTTTCACAGTCTCTCTGCAAATATCTGTTGTCCTCACAATACCAACACAACTTGAATTGATCTATCTGAATATACTTTCTGTTGAGAACAACACTCTTGCGTTGCTTAGCACGTTCTGGACAAGGAACGTTGGATTGCTTCCCTTGAGACTGCTTGAGGAAGATCTTGTGGGCAGGTTGTCCAGTGTACCATGATTGATTCTCATCCAGTCCACTCTCAAGAACCTTGACACGTTCCTCAAGATTACGATTCTTTTTTCTAGCATCTTGTAGTTCCATATCTCTCGCTTCACGAAGTTCCAGAATAGATGGATCATCTTCCTTCTGCTTAGAACCTGTGTAGCCAATACCATACCTTGCTTCGACAAACTGAATGTTGTCAATTTCAGCTTTCTATTCCACTAGCATAGAGTGAATTGTGTGAACATAAGCTTTCATCTCTGACATTTGTTCCTCAAGCTTAGTTGATCCAGCTACACCACTTGCATCAGTATTGTTAGAGACTTCATTCATAAGCAAATAGACCTTTTCATTTATTAACCTCTACAGTTCCTCACTATTAACATCACATGAAGAACAAGGAACAATAGAGCTACTAGCAGTGTTAGATAAGTTTTCTTTTAAACTACTACACTCATCTTCAGAATTAGCAAGTTCCTCTTGTGTTTTCAAATTTTCAGAATACATTTCCCTTATGAGAGCAATCAGTGATTTCTTATCATAGTTCACAAGAGATTTTAAAAATGTTTCAAGATTTACCTCGAGATCCTCAGGTGAAGTAGTAGAGTCATTGAGAGCCATTGCACACATCTTACCACTCCAGGCTTCAGGGTCTTCACCATCTGAGTCATCCTCATTGCCCCACACAGCAACAAAAGCTTTCTTCTCATCGTTCCCAGAAGGTTTGCTTGGTTTCTTGGGCTTTGGGCATGAGCTAGAATAGTGACCCTTCTCATTACAGTTGTAGCAAGTAATGTCTTTGTAGGATCGTGATTGTTAGATTAATAATCAGGGAACTGAGAACACAGTTTACAGTTCCCTTTGCAGCGGAAATAAACAATCAACTAGATGAACAAGTTCCTTATAGTGAAAACCTTTGATTGCCAACTAGCAATCCAGGATAAAAACCACTACCTTTCTTTTGAAAGGATTTCAAGGTCTACTTCTTGATTTCTTATCTCTTTTGGTTACAACTTATCCTAGGAACAAACACACAGTTTCTTTACCTTACACACAGTTAGGCAATCCTAGATAACTTAACACAATCAATAATCAATCCAAGAAACAGACCTTAGAACCTAGGAACTATCTCACTTACAGTCACAGGAACTTAGCACTCAGCTCTTCGATTCCTTGACTGGTTCCTCTTGATCTCGGTTTGCTTTGATGATCTTGTTTGAAGGTTCACACTTTGATGTTTGCTATTGAGTGTGATTCGTGTTTTTGTGCTTGAAGATAACATTTGAGTTAGTCTTCCTTTTATAGTGGATTCTTCGCAACTTGATCTTCTCTTGGTTCCCACAGATCGAGCTTGCCCTAGGATGTGCGGTTGTCCTTGATCCACGCTATCTTTGACATATACAAACAACCTAGGCAGCTGATAAGCACTACTTTGTAGGGCTTAAGTAAGAGTCATTAGAGGGTTTATTGGTGCCATTCGGGTAGATCTAGGAACATTCATATGCAAGGCGTTTGGAGGCGAAGTTTAGTGTTTATGGAGGTGTTTGAGTGATTTTGGATATCTAGGAGACACTAAGGAAAGACGCCAAAGGAGTGAAGAGACGAGTTGAGGAGCGGTGCAAGAGATTGCAAGGAAGATCCATAGACGAGGAGACGTTCTGGAGCCTTGCCGCACCCGCGCCGAAGGCCACCGCCGCCAGCGGTGGAAGGAGCAGAAAGAAGACAAGCTGCTGGATAATGGCCGCACCCAGCGGCAGCCTCACCGCACCCGCGGCGAGGTCGTCAGAGAATTGGACCGAAGACACTGGAGTTCCACCGCACCCGCGGTGGCGACGCGCTGAAAGTCTTTTACGAGTTTTCTTATTTCCGTTTCATTTTATTTCGAGACTTAGTTTCCAAGTTTGTTATTTTTCTTTTCTTTATTTCTGAATTATTTCCTTAGTATTTAAGTGAGGGTTAAGACTCTTTTGGAGGGAGGATTCCCTAACCCTAGTTGCCACTTTTCATATTTCTCCTCTCACAAACCCTAATGGAGAACTAAACCTCCATTGTTGCACTTGACAGTTTGAAGCCAACAATTGATTGGTTGTGAGTTTTCTACTCTTGTTCGTTTTCCTATCTAGTTGGATTGATTCTCTTGTGCTTGATTGATTATTGGTTTATGTTGATTTATCTAGATTGATCACCTAGGTTTATTGATATCTTCCTAATTGCTAGGACTTGTGATTCCGGGTTCGGGTTGCATATCTAGTGGCGAGCACGATTGTTGCGTATAGGGGATCCGAGCGCTTCATCGTGAGAGAGAGTTAATTGCATGCTTATAGTAACGGGTTATTTCTATTGCATGTGTCTTGTTAATACTTGGTTGAATGCTATTGCTTTATTGAGTTCTGAAGGTTTTCAGATTTGATTTAGTAATAAGTACTATTAGGGCTGGTAGAACTAATAGTTATCTAGGATCGGGATAAGAACAACTTTAGGAAAGTTGAGAACTTGAGATTGATAGAATTCCGTGATCGACCTATCTATTGTTGTGTGGATCTCTGTTGAGTGTGGCGCTTTTTCCCATCATATTTACAACCTTTTCCTGCGAACTTATTTACTTGTTTCCTTATTGCTTGTTACGAGAAACACAAACAAATCCCCCTAGTTCCTAGTTGGTGATAACAAATTGCATAAGTTGATAACCTGACTCTCTGTGGGATCGAGCCTGACTTGCTTGCTATACTACTTAGTAGGTATTTTGGGTTTTATTTGATAGGCATCACGACTTTAAGCCTGTCAAATTTGGCGCCGTTGCCAGGGAGTCAAATTTTCTGTTTGTGTGATTTGTTTGTTACTAACCCTTGGTGTGGATCTATCTTATGGTCCACACTCGTGCTACTAATTCACCGCTTCTTGATTTTGATCCAGAGATCGAAAGAACTCTTTCACAGGGTCGCAGAGTGAACCGTACTTTGGTTTTTGACAACCCTGCATTCGAGATGGGTGACGCTGATAGAACGTTGAGACAGTTGACTGCACCGAACCTGCAGCAGCAACCGCTGGCTGTGGTGATCCCTGCTATGGGAGAGAACGTGAACTTTGAGTTAAAGCCGGAGCTGATTCATTTGCTCCCAACTTTCCATGGACTGGCTGGAGAGGACCCAATCAAGCATCTGGGTAAATTCCACACAGTCTGCATGAGCATGAAACCGGCGAATGTTACTGAGGAACAGATAAAGATGAGAGCTTTTGGGTTCACCTTGAAGGACACTGCTGATGAATGGTATTACCATCTTCCTACTAGGAGCATTGACACGTGGACCAAGCTACACAAGGCTTTTCTTGAGAAGTATTTCCCTGCAAAGAAGGCAAACAGTTTGAAGAAAGCTATTAGCAACATTGAGCAGGAAGCTGATGAGAGCCTTTATGATTATTATGAGCGGTTCAAGAGACTTTGCTCAAGCTGTCCATTCCACGGGTATTCCAACCAAGATCTGGTGCTTCATCTCTACAATGGGCTGCTCGACAATGAGAGGAGGATGGTTGACACTACATGTGGTGGCAATATTCTCAACACAACACCGGCAGCTGCTATGGAGAAGATTCAGGAGATGACAGAGGGCACCAGAAATTTCGGTAGATCTTCTACCAAAAGAGGAGTCAATGCTGCTGACTCTAGTCGCTCTTCGTATGCCAATGATATTGCTGAGTTGAAGGACATGGTGAGGAGACTTACGCTGCAAGGAACTCCTCAACAACTAAAAGCATATGGGGTCTGTGCCGATCAATTCCACCCTACCGACGCTTGTCCTCAACTACAAGATGATGCACCCGCTGAAGTAAACGCTGTAGGAGGTTATGGAAATCCAAGACCTCGGCATGATCCCTACTCCAACACGTACAATCCGGGATGGAGAGACCACCCAAATTTCAGATGGAGGGATCAACCGAATCAACAACAACAACCTCAGTTTCAACCACAACAACAGCAAAGGCCAACCTATGTACCAAGGCCACAAGCTCCACAACCCAATGCGTCTCCTTCAACTGAAGATATGCTCAAAACACTGACGCAACACTTCACCACTCACGTCCAAGCTATGACGTCGAGTATTAAGAATCTGGAGACACAGATGGGACAGATGGCTGAGGCGATTACAAGGATTGATCAGCGGACTTCGGGGAATCTACCATCTCAAACGGTAGTGAACCCGAAGGAAAACGTTAGCGCGGTAACCCTAAGAAGTGGGAAGCAATTGCATGTCGGTCAGAGTGCTGAAGAGGACGACTCAGAGAAAGAGGGTATTCTGGAGAATGACCGCACCCAGCGGCAAGGTGGCCGCACCCGCGGCGAGCACGAACTGGAACAGCAGAAAGTTTCTGTAAATTGGCCGCACCCGACGGTGGAACCTGCCGCACCCGCGGCAAGCGGTGATTTTTCTCGAAAAATTTCTGGGAGTCTGCCGCACCCGGCAGTGACGTCTCACTGCACCCGCGGTGAGTCTTCTGGGACTGCTAATGAGCCTTACATCGACGATTACGTTCCTCCATACTTCCCTCCTCTCGGTTCCGAGTAGCCACCCGCCCCTTTTCCAGAGGCGCTCAAGGAGAGAAGGGTAGTTGATGACAAGGACCTCTTTGAGACATTCAGCAAGTGCGAGGTCAACATCCCATTGCTCAAGCTAGTGAAGAGCATCCCCAAGTATGCTCGGTTCTTGAAGGAGCTTTGCACGATAAAGAGGAACCAAAAGCTGAAGGGGAAACAAAAGGTCAAGGTGAGCGAGCGCGTCTCTGCAATGTTCCAACGGCGTATGCCCAAGAAGTGCACTGATCCAGGTATGGTGAGCATTCCCTGTGTTATAGGTGATACTAAATTGGATAGAGCTATGCTTGATCTAGGAGCTTCTATTAATGTGTTGCCTTACTCTCTCTATAAATCTCTTGGATTGGGACCTTTGCATGAAACAGGAATTGTTGTGCAACTTGCTGATAGGTCTAGTGTTTACCCTAAGGGGGTAGTTGAGGATGTTTTGGTCATGGTTGATAATTTGATATTCCCTGCTGATTTCTTTGTCCTAGATATGGAACATGATGAGCATGCGGCCCCTATTCTGCTAGGAAGGCCTTTCTTAAAAACTGCTAGGACCAAGATAGATTATGTAAGTGGGACACTTACTATGGAATTCGATGGGAAGGTGGTTCAATTCAACATTTATGATGCTATGAAACACCCTATTGATGACCATTCTTTGTGCTCTATTGATGTGATTGAACCCATTGTACAAGATGTATTTGATATTTCTGGTATTGATGAGTTGCAATCTATTATTGAGAATGACATAGATGAGTTCCACATGGAATATGCTTTGTCAACTAACATGCAGGCAGTCTTATCTCAGATGGAGGTGAACGGTAATCTTTCTATTGAACCTTTGGGCATTGGCCCCACCTTGCTAACACCGAGCGAGAAGCTCGTTCCTTCTATTGTGCAGGCTCCCGAGAGTGAACTCAAGCAACTCCCGGATCACCTCAAGTACGCTTTCCTTGGAGTCAACGACACTTTGCCAGTCATTGTGTCTAGTAAGCTTTCAAAGGAGCAAGAGGATAAGCTAGTGGAGATCTTGAAGGAGCACAAGACTGCGCTGGGATGGACCATTGCCGATATCAAAGGGATTAGTCCCTCAACATGTATGCATCGGATCCTCCTAGAAGATGACGCCAAGCCGTCCAGACAACCACATAGGAGATTGAACCCACCTATGATGGAGGTGGTGAAGAAAGAGGTGCTGAAACTCCTTCAAGCGGACATGATCTTCCCTATTTCCGACAGTCGTTGGGTCAACCCCACTCAGGTTGTCCCCAAGAAGGGAGGTATTACAGTGGTTGAGAACCAACAAGGAGAGTTGGTCCCTACAAGGACGGTGACGGGCTGGAGAGTTTGCATTGATTACCGCAAGCTGAACGCGGTAACTCGAAAGGATCACTTCCCTTTGCCATTCATCGATCAAATGCTAGAACGCCTTCCTGGGCGCCCCTACTACTGCTTTCTAGATGGATATTCAGGATACTTCCAGGTGGCCATAGCGCCAGAAGACCAAGAGAAGACTACCTTTATATGTCCTTTTGGCACTTTTGCATACCGCATAATGCCTTTTGGATTATGTAACGCACCCGGTACTTTTCAACGATGCATGGTTAGTATATTCTCTGAGTATATTGAGAATTTTATTGAGGTATTCATGGATGATTTTACGGTACATGGGGATAGCTTTGATAAATGTTTGGACCATTTGACACTTGTGCTTAAAAGATGTGTTGAAACTAACTTAGTTTTAAATTCTGAAAAGTGTCATTTTATGGTTGAACAAGGGATTGTGTTAGGTCATATTGTCTCTGCTAAGGGTATTGAGGTCGATAAGGCAAAGATTGATGTAATTCAGTCCTGCCTTATCCTACTAATGTGCGTGAAGTTCGTTCCTTCCTAGGCCATGTAGGTTTCTATCGCAGGTTTATCAAGGACTTTTCCAAGATCTCATCACCCTTGTGCGAGCTGCTGAAGAAAGAGGTGACTTTTGATTTGAATGAGGAGTGCAAGAGGGCGTTTGATTGCTTGAAAGAATGCCTGACAAGTGCACCAATCATCCAAGCACCGGACTGGTCAAAACCGTTCGAGATCATGTGTGATGCCAGCGATTATGCAGTTGGAGCAGTTTTGGGACAGAAAGAGGGAAGAGCCTCTTATGTGATTCACTACGCGTCCATGACTCTGAATGGCGCACAAAGAAACTACTCCACTACTAAGAAGGAAATGCTGGCTGTGGTGTTTTCCTTGGAGAAATTCAGGCAATATCTTTTGGGAGTGAAGGTGATTATATACACGGATCACGCCGCCCTTCGTTATCTAATGACGAAGAAGGAGGCAAAGCCGCGATTGATTCGATGGGTTCTCCTGCTGAGTGAGTTCGATGTGGAGATACAGGACAAGAAAGGAGCGGATAACTTGGTGGCGGATCATTTGAGTAGGTTGGTGAACGAGGAGGACAAGCCCGGGAAGCAAACTCCCATCCATGGAAACTTCCCGGACGACACCCTTTTTCGAGTGGATATTCTGGAACAACACCGCAACCGGCGGCAAGACCACCGCACCCGCGGCGGGGAGACAGAACCACAAGCCCAAGTTTCTGGAAAATGGCCGCACTCGGCGGTGGATCGCCGCACCCGCGAAGTCGGTAATCTTTCTCGAGAAAATTGCCCAGACGCACCGCACCCGGCGGTGTCACCTGGCGCGCCCACGGCGAGTGGTGATTTTTCTGGCGAATTTTCTGTTATTTGGCCGCGCCCGGCGGTGACACATGCCGCGTCCGCGGCGAGAGAGACAGATCGAGATTTTTGTGCTGTGAGCGTCTCTTCGCTCGAGGCGTACTTCCACAGGTCCGTTCTCGGGATTCGGTCCTTCCGGCCATGGTACGCCGACATCGTGAACTACTTGGTTTGCGGGGAATTTCCCCCGGATCATACCAAGGCGCAACGGGAGAAGGTGCGGAGAGAAGCTCGGTACTACATTTGGGACGATCCTTATCTCTGGAGACACTGTGTCGATCAGGTAATCCGTCGATGTCTTCCGGATAACGAGGTACAATCTGTCCTTAGCTTTTGTCATTCTGAAGTATATGGGGGTCATTTTGGTGCGAATAAGACTGCTAGAAAAGTATTAGATATAGGTTTCTATTGGCCCCACATTTTTAGGGATGCCTTTGCGTTTTGCAAAGTTTGTGATAGATGTCATAGGATGGGGAATATTTCTAGGAGGAATGAGATGCCTCAGTCTTCTTTGATTTTTTGTGAGGTCTTTGATGTGTGGGGTATTGATTTTATGGGACCCTTTCCTAGTTCTTATGGGAACCTATATATTTTGCTTGCGGTGGACTACATTTCCAAGTGGGTGGAAGCGAAGGCCACCAAGACTGATGATTCTAAAGTTGTGGCAGGTTTCTTGAAAGAGAACATTTTTTCCAGATTTGGGATCCCCAAGGCTTTGATTAGTGATCGGGGAACCCATTTCTGCAACAAGACTGTGACCGCCCTGCTGAAGAAGTATCACGTCACACAGAAGGTTTCCACTGCCTATCATCCATAGACCAATGGGCAGGCTGAGGTGTCCAATAGAGAGATCAAGACGATTCTTGAAAAGACAGTGGCACCCAATAGGAAGGACTGGAGTTTGAGGCTGAACGATGCATTGTGGGCTTACCGCACTGCCTATAAGACTCCAATTGGGATGTCTCCTTTCCGGCTCGTATTTGGCAAAGCTTGCCATCTACCTGTGGAGCTGGAACACAAGGCATGGTGGGCGGTAAAGAAGTGCAACATGCAGATTGATGAGGTAGGAGAGTTTCGCAAGCTTCAGCTGCAAGTGTTGGAGGAGTTACGCCTTGACGCATACGACAACGCTGTCATCTATAAGGCGAAAACCAAGGCATGGCATGACAAGAATATCTTGCGAAAGGACTTCTACCCCGGTGATAAAGTCCTTTTGTTTCAATCTCGCCTGAAACTCTTTGCGGGAAAGCTGAGGTCGAAGTGGATAAGACCATATATTATTGCTGAGGTCTACCCACATGGCACCGTTGACCTAATCGAGCCGACAACCCAAAAGACATTCAAGGTCAATGGTCAAAGGTTAAAACCTTACCATGAGGGTTTCCCCACTGAGGCGATTGATGAGATGGCTCTAGAGGAGCCAAGTGCTGAAAATGAATAGACGAGAGTCTACGTCGAGCCAATGACGTGAACCAAGGCGCTGCTCGGGAGGCAACCCGAGGTATTGCTTTCTTTCCTTTTCTTTTGTCTTTTCATCTTTCAGAGCTTAGTTAGGTAGTTGCTTTCTTTCTTTTCGATTTCGCCTGCGAACTAACTTGCAGGTTCGAAGAATAAGACGAATGGAGTTTCTGGAGGCCCACCACACCCGGCGGCCACATCACCGCACCCGCGGCAAGCCCCCTGTAGCACCGTTCAAAAAAAAAAAAGTGTGGGCCCCGGCCGGTACTACCTCCTTCATCTCCTTCTCTAACCTAACCCCTCTTCCTCACCTCTCTTCCTCACAATCCCCCTCACGAACTCCCTTTGCCTCCTCTCAACCCAAAATTCTCCCACACACTAAACACTCACCAAATCCACACCTTTCTCGTCCAAATCTCGCCATTCCCTCCACATATCCGTAATCCCGCAACAAATCCAACCTTTCTCACCAAAAACCCCATCTCCAAACCACACCTTCAACCCCATAACCATAATACCGCACCCACCAAGATCCACCGCACCCGCGACGGATCTAAACCACCCAAGCCAAATCAACCCTCCCCAAGCCGAGACCCAACCCCTAGACCCAACCCCGGCTCGTGGAAGGCGAAGGAGATTCAAGGAAGCCATTTTCGCTCGCTCGAGAAATCGCCCAGCGCCGCAGCCGCACCCGGCGGCATTCCTCTCACCGCACCCGTGACGAGACTACCAGTGCCTGTTTTTTGTTATTTGACCGCACCCGGTGCCGCCCTCACCGCACCCGCGGCAGACCCTCAACAGCTTCTCCATCTTCGTTTCGTGAGTCCTTCTTTGCCTCTTGCTCTCTCCATCTTTAATTCACAACATGTCGAGATCGAGGAGAGTCGGGACGACCAATACAGAGAAGGAGAAATTGGTGATTGTCAATAAGCGGGCTGTGGTCCCGACTAAGTTCCTGGATAGGGGAACTCTTGAGGCTCTGGGGCTACTCGATTGCACGCAGATGTGTCTGGAGAAGATGGCCTGGGGGGTTTTATTGATGTGTCTGCCCCCACATTCGAGACTTTGTCGAGGCATTTCTTCTCCACGTTTAGACTCACCATGGATGGTGAGAATCTTGTCTCGATCGCATTCAAGTATAAGGGGAAGGAGTACTCGGTAGACGCTGAGCATGCGAGGGCTGCTATCGGGGTAACTAGGCCCCCCACTGATGAGTGGATGAAGGGCACGAGCGAGGCCGCTCTGGTTGACTTCTGGGTGGGAGCCACTGGGCAGATATACCACGTAGGTGACGAATACAGTAACAAGTTTACTCACCCATGTCTGCAACTGCTCCACAAGTTGATTATGGGGACGCTGCTGGGACACAAGGAGGACAATAAGGTCCCCCTGAAGGACCTCCACTGGCTATACTGTGCCTTGCCCCAGGCTACATTTGTCCCGGACTGGCTGAAGCTCATCCTCGAGGCCCTCCGGAGGATCCGCCGGGGAGAGAGGCGGGACATTGTTCAGGGTGGTTTGATCACCCGTATTGCTGAGACAGCCCTCCAGGTGGAGGATAGCGAGGAGCCCATCCTCTCGCACGTGTTCGACGTCACCCGGCTGAAGGCGAATCACATGTTGCGGGTGACGAGGAAGCATACATTCTGGTGCTCCTACTCTGACAAGAGCCACCTCATGTTCCTCCCGAGAGAGATCCCATACAGCTCCACATACAGAGGGTGGTACTTACAGCCCGACCCCACCCCAACTCCATTGGGGACGGTTGCGGCAGATTTTGTGGACGAGGGGGCCAGGCCTCGACAGAGGAGGAGAGATGCTGGTAGCTCAAGCCAGGCCCCTGCTGCGGCTGAGGATGAGGAGATGGATGCTGCTGGCCCGGATGCACCACCTATGGACCCATGGCAGAATATGATGTATCGCCAGATGGAGGCGATGAGTCTGCAGCAGCAGACTTGGCAGCAGGGCTTTGACAGCCGTTTTGACGGGTTCTAGAGCCAGGCCTTCCAGCGGTTGGACAGGCAGGACGAGAGGTTGGAGCAGATGGATGAGCGGCTCCAGAGGCTAGGGGAGCAGCATACACAATATTTCGGCCAGTACCCTTGGCCGCAAGGCCCACCACCGCAGTGAGTTTACTTTCTTTTCCCCCCTTTATTATGATTGTCTTCTATTTACACATTGAGGACAATGCGCACTTCAAGCATGGGGGAGGGTGTAGATTCATTACTTATCGTTATGTACAGTTTCAGTTTCTACTCTGTGTGTTTTTGTACAGTTTTCGGATTCTGTATTGCATTTGAGTTTTCTAAAAAAAAAAAAAAGCCAAAAAGATGAGAAAAGGCAGAGAAAATCCTGGGATGAGTTGAAAACCCGAAAGGGCAACTCAGGTAAAAAGCAGGTGACCCGGACCAGTGCTAGACTGGGGTAATATGGTGTCTGAGTGACGTGAGCATATGTGAGCCCATCTTTGAAAAAAATATGAGTGGCTAGGATGAAAACCCGAAAGGGCTCCTAGGCAAGATGAGTGAAAAGAAAAGGAGTGTTTCTAGGATCTCATTTTATCGACGGGGCGACATAAGAAGGGAGACTAAGAAAGATTGTCGGGTAGGCCACTTTGGGAGTCATAAGAAGTCATAGATGGAGGCTAGGATTAGAGGTCACTCACGCTTTTGGATGTCCGGGTTAAGCTTGGGGGAAGTATTCTGCTTGCCCCTTAAGCTTGTCAAGTATGATGTGTTGTAGATGAGATTGGCGCCAGGAGTTTTGGCATGGGTTAGGTGACTCTTAGTTGGAGGATATGCTTTCTGAGACCTTGGGTGCTGCATTGGAGGAGTGGACTTTCTTTTAGTTTACTCGAGGACGAGCAAAGGTCTAAGCATGGGGGAGTTTGATAAGCACTACTTTATAGGGGTTAAGTAAGAGTCATTAGAGGGTTTATTTGTGCCATTCGGGTAGATCTAGGCACATTCATGTGCAAGGAGTTTGGAGGCGAAGTTTAGTGTTTATGGAGGTGTTTGAGTGATTTTGGATATCTAGGAGACACCAAGGAAAGACGCCAAAGGAGTGAAGAGACGAGTTGAGGAGCGGTGCGAGAGATTGCAAGGAAGAGCCATAGACGAGGAGACGTTCTGGAGCCTTGCCGCACCCGCGCCGAAGGCCACCGCCGCCAGCGGTGGAAGGAGCAGAAAGAAGACAAGTTGCTGGATAATGGCCGTACCCAGCGACAGCCTCACCGCACCCGCGGCGAGGTCGTCAGAGAATTGGACCGAAGACACTGGAGTTCCACCGCACCCAGCGGTGGAGCCACCGCACCCGCGGTGGCGACGCGCTGAAAGTCTTTTACGAATTTTCTTATTTCCGTTTCATTTTATTTCGAGACTTAGTTTCCAAGTTTGTTATTTTTCTTTTCTTTATTTCTGAATTATTTCCTTAGTATTTAAGTGAGGGTTAAGACTCTTTTGGAGGGAGGATTCTCTAACCCTAGTTGCCACTTTTCATATTTCTCCTCTCACAAACCCTAATGGAGAACTAAACCTCCATTGTTGCACTTGACAGTTTGAAGCCAGCAATTGATTGGTTGTGAGTTTTCTACTCTTGTTCGTTTTCCTATCTAGTTGGATTGATTCTCTTGTGCTTGATTGATTATTGGTTTATGTTGATTTATCTAGATTGATCACCTAGGTTTATTGATATCTTCCTAATTGCTAGGTCTTGTGATTCCGGGTTCGGGTTGCATATCTAGTGGCGAGCATAATTGTTGCGTATAGGGGATCCGAGCGCTTCATCGTGAGAGAGAGTTAATTGCATGTTTATAGTAACGGGTTGTTTCTATTGCATGTGTCTTGTTAATCCTTGGTTGAATGCTATTGCTTTATTGAGTTCTGAAGGTTTTCGGATTTGATTTAGTAATAAGTACTATTAGGGCTGGTAGAACTAATAGTTATCTAGGATCAGGATAAGAACAACTTTAGGAAAGTTGAGAACTTGAGGTTGATAGAATTCCGTGATCGACCTATCTATTGTTGTGTGGATCTCTGTTGAGTGTGGCGCTTTTTCCCATCATATTTACAACCTTTTCCTGCGAACTTATTTACTTGTTTCCTTATTGCTTGTTACGAGAAACACAAACAAACCCCCCCTAGTTCCTAGTTGGTGATAACAAATTGCATAAGTTGATAACCTGACTCTCTGTGGGATCGACCCTGACTTGCTTGCTATACTACTTAGTAGGTATTTTGGGATTTATTTGATAGGCATCACGACTTTAAGCCTGTCAGCAGCTCAGAATCCTTCTAGGTTAGTCAACTACTTCAGCCAAGTCGTTCTCCAACTTCCTTCTTCCGAGGTTCAACACGCTGGGCACTTTGGAATTGTCCTCTGGATAGTGACATCTCTATGAGCTGTCGCTTTCAGTGCCTTTGCCCGAGGTTCATTGTTCTAGGCATCTTGGAGTCTTGCTCTTGGATGGTGGCAGGCTTTTGGAAGCTTCTCTCAAGTCGCTTTCACCTCCTTTTGTCCGAGGTTTGGTGTTCCCAGATTTCTCGGGAAATGCAAAGTTATGTGTTGCAATTCTGGGCACACCTGGGTTCCTTTGGCTTGCCTGCTTGGTTTCTTTATCTTGTTTGGCTTCCATAGTTTCAGTAACTGTCATGTGGTTCCTCTAAGCACATCTTTGAGATAAAATATTAGTATCAAAATATTTGTCATCTTCAAAAGTAGAGAAACTGAGGAAAGGAACTCTCAGGGGAACTAAGGTTCCAGAGTTCCATTTCCTAACAATTTCCCCCTTTTTGATGATGACAAATACAAGGAACCTGACAACATAATAGGACTTTGAATTTCATGAGACCAGTTGAATTTAAGGGATTTACAACGTTGTAAAATAATGAGAGAACATTCAATGGTTGCAAATTCCCCTTAAGCAGATGAACGAGTTTATTCGAATTCCCCCTTAGAAGTAGAATGAGTTCAGAGTTCCTATTAGCCCAGTAGTTTCCAAAGTTCAAGGTTCCTATCCTTCTTCCCCCTTTTGACATCATCGAAAAGATCAATTAACATGTTAAGAACAGGATATCCAAGGAAATAAACAATTGCGTCAAACCCATAACAGAAACCATAATAGAAACTTAAGGCAGAGACAAATAATGCATTAGAAACGTAGCCAAATGAGTTCATTAGTCATTAAAGCTTATTACATTGTCCAGACACATAGTAGAAAGAGACACAAAAGATCACAAATAAACTTGAAGACAGACAAAAGAGAGGATAGGAGAGGGGAGTAGGATCCTAGGGAACTACTAGCACACTGTGGCGTAATAGCACTGGAAACTAGGAGAGACGTTCCTATGGCAAGTCCGTGGCCTCCTCTTCATCATCCTTCTTGTTGTCAGTTCCTTCATCATGGCCTGTTGCCTGATTAGCTCCAATTGCATCCTCCCAGATTTTCTGAAGCACCTCCACCAGACTAGAAACAACAGTTCTGGTTTTCCCCAGTTCATTCACTTGATCACGGAGGACAACTGATATTGCATGGGATCCATCCGTGATAGCTTTTTCAATACGACCCAGAGAGGTTAGGATCGCAGAGGAGTCTTGGGTGGGGTAGAGCGGTGGCAGAGAGCTTGGAGAGGCTTGGGAACTTGCCTTTTCCTTAGGCGGTTCCGTTTGAGTTGCAGAGGGAGCATCCAGGTGATATTTGGTTTTCAGTTTCTTCACAGAGGCCATGGTAAGGAACTTACAGTAGGGTGTTTCCTTGAGGTTGTCTAGGTACAACTTGAGGGTCGAGAGAAGTTTCTTGATAATGTGAGGAATGGGCAAGGCATGTGATTCATGGTTTTGGCAAAATTGCATATGGGCTAACACCAGCTTGGGTAAATCAACTTGTTCACCAGTCAAGATCTTATCCATGAGAATTGCATCAGTGATGAGAACCGTGGCGCGGTGCTCTTGCCTGGGAACCAGATTCCTGATGATCCAAAAGTGTAGCAGTTTGTTTGACAGAGAAAGCCCCTTGGTCAACAGAGATTTTGGGTTGTCGCCATCATAGAGCTTGGTTACCACCCCAGACTTGATTTTGTAGCCCTTTCCTTTGGGTCACGTCTGAAATGACATGTCTGACGTCTAAGGATTTTCCATAAATGCCTTCTTGGGAGGAGCAAATTTCTCACTAGCCGTTAGAGAGGTAGCCCATCCTAGTTCCTTTCTGGCAATTTTTTCAGTGTGCTAGAGGGATATATGGGAACCTTTGATGTGAGTTTTAAAACATAGGACTTGAAAGTACATTCCCATAAAATAAATCGGGGAATGTCATTTATCGCATCACACACTAATTCCCAGAGAGGGTAAAGACGAGGATCATAGGGAAATAGATTGTGTAATGAGGCAAGGGAGGGTCATAGTACACAATCATCATTTCGGCTTGTAGTGTTGGGTGAGAAAGATGATCAGATTGTGACTTTTAGGCCAACAAAGAAACTTGGACAATGATTGAATTTTAATAAGAGATGAACAACCAAGGAGAAGAGCTAGAAAAATTTGTCAAAACCTGACGGGGGCTAAAGATGCACAAGCAAATGTCGTTGATTAGCCTTATCAAAGTAAATTATCCTAACCAACCTACTAAACAGAGTATAGCAGACAAGTAAGGGTCGAATCCCACAGAGAAGGTGTGATGTAGTATGCAAACGTGAATGACAAGTAACAAGTAACTGGGGGGGTTTGTAATCAAGAGAACAAACAAGCAAAGTAAACAAATTTGGTTTATGTAGGAAGAAAGTATGATGAGGGGAAGTAGTTCTACTAGACCGAAATCCACAATACAGAGATAGAGTTTGATCACTGAAATCTATTCAATCCAAGTTCAATTATTTATCCTTATAGTCGTTCCCACCCTGCTCGTAAGTACTATTGATTCTCACAGTTGTCAATAGACTTATTACTATGTCAATGGCAAAGCACAACTGATTCTCACAGTTGTCAGCGTACTTTAGCACCAACACAGCAATAGCAATGCACACAAGGATATAGGATATATGCAAGTAGAAAGACGTACAAGTACTCACTCCCCTACATAACATGCAATTGATTCTCACACACAATTGTACGCTCGGAACCCCTATACGCACAATTGTATTTGCCACTAGATATGCACTCGGAACCCCTATATGCAATCCTAGCAATTGATAACAAGCATTCAACCTAGGTGATCAGGCTAAGAAGAACAACAAGAAATCAAGTTCGATATAATCAAGAGAATCAATCCAACACTTATAAGGATAAGAACAAGGAATAGAAATCTCACAAACACATCAACTGTACTGCTTCAATCGTCTAGCAGAACAAAGGGAAGTTAGCTCTCCATCAAAGGGGATGAAAAACTCTAATTAGAAAACTACGTCTGAAACAATAGTGCGTCTGATGATGATGATTTGGAGGCTGTGGGAAAAGAGGTTAAATAGAGTTAACCTAAATCCCCAAGATCACAAACCATATCTTATAAGGAAATAAAATAATAAAATAAAGGAAATCTGACTAATGCATAAAAGGAAATAAAGTAAAATAAAATAACTCTGGCCGCGAGGCAATAAACACATCCACCGCGGGGCGTCGAACTCTCCACCGCTGGGCGGTGGCTTCCTCTCACGCGGGCTCCATCCTTCACTGGGAGTCATCGCCGGGCTGCGGCATTGCTGACGCGGGGCGGTGAACTCCAGACTTCAGCTCTCGTCTATGTCTCTTCTTCTGCTGCTCTCCAAATACTACCAAGTGTTGGTAGCCTTTTCCATAAACACTCCAGCAGCTCCATCTTCATCTCTAAACTCCATCTAAGCTGCAAATCCTTGGATTTCTTCACTTCTCTCCATAACATCTGGATTGCAGACTTAGCACCAAAACACATCCAAAACTCCTCCAAATCATGCTAATAGATGCTAGAAAAGGTGTATGAAATAACACCTATCAAATTCCCCCATACTTAGACCTTTACTCGTCCCGAGTAAACTAAAGAAAAGCTCACCCTCTCAATCAACACCAAGGTCTCAGGAAGTACAAGAAAACGTGACACCAGCAAACTATAACATATCAACAATACGCCCAAGACAACCAAAACAAGTGATGCAAAAAATAATCTAACCTAACTCCAATCTAGCTCCTTATCGCTCCATGATTGGCCTACCCGACAGTCCTTCTATGACTCCCATCTTATGACGCCTCCACCAAGATATAAAGAGAAATCCTAGAATCACTCTTATTCTTTTACGCTCATCTTGCCTAGGCGCCCTTTCGGGTTTTCACCTAGCCACTCATTTCATTTTGCTAGATATCTCACCAATACTCACATCACTCCAGTCCAATCTTGCCCTGGTCTAATACCAGCCGGACTACCTGCTTTTTACCTGGACCGCCATTTCGGGTTTTCAGTCCATCCCAGGATTTTGATTGCCTTTTTACTTCTTTTTGGCTTTTTCGATTTTTTTTTTGAATCTGAAAACAGAAACGGAAACAACAATGCAGAAAACGAATGCAGAAATAAACTATGTACACTAGCTAGCAAGAAAGCAAGTCTATATCCCTCCCCCATACTTAAACTGAACATTGTCCTCAATGTAGAAAAGAGAACATCAAATGATGGGGGAAAGAAGAAATAAACTCACTATGGACCGGAAGGTGGTGGTGGGTACATCCCAAAGTAGTCCCTCATATGAGCGTCTATATTGTCCAGACGCTCATCTATCTCTGAATGAAGCTGGGTCTGCCAAGTCTGCAGACCGGTCTCTACTCTGGAAGTCCACCGATCCTGACGCGTGGAGAAAGCGTCCCATCTAGCGTACATCTCCTGCCAAGGTGCGACAGGTCCGTACACAGACGAATGTTCCTCGAATTGTGAAGAACCGGGGTCGTCCCCCTCTACAGGATCAGCGGCAGCATCTCCACCACTAGGGCCCTCTCCAAACGGACCCGAAGGAGTAACGGCAGGGGCATCATCGGTCGGCATCGGGCTATCGCTATCAATCCACCAACCCGCGTATGAAGGCGAGTAAGCAAACTCTCGCGGAACAACCAAAATATGGCCCTCATAAGACGCCCAAACCAAATCACCATCCTGCCCCAGTGGCTTCATCATGGAGCACACCCTCATGTGTGCTAAATCATAAACGACGCAGGGGACCGGCCGAGGAATCTGATCGCAATCAATCACGCTGGCACAGAGGAGTGTAATAAGACCACCCCCACAAATATCTCTCGGCTCGCCATCACGAATCTTCCGCAGGGAACTCAAGAAAAGAGCTGCCCAACACGGCATAAGCTCTACCGTCCCCAAGATGCTCATAAACCACTGGAAGTCCTTCATGGGCACCTTCCCATCGTCAGCATGGCCAAAGAAATCCCTCATCATCACCTTGTGGATCAACCGCAGACACGGATTCACCAACTTGGAGTTCACCTCATGACCCTTCTTGAATGTCCTCCCTGTGGCAGCCCGCCAGAAATCCATCATCTCGGCCTCATTAAGCCCATTCGCCCACCCAGCGGTGGGGTTCTTTGTAATGCCCAGGGCCTCGTGGATCACCTTCCGCGACAAAGAATAATCACGCCCATTGTAGGTGAATGTGATCTTGCGCAGAATTTTGTCATCAGACTCCTCGCGGGTGAACCACCTGAACGGGGCAATGAATTGGAAGCACAACTCAGGATACGCAGGGGCTGCCTTGTTCATGAAATCCCCCAGCCCACACTGTGTCAAACACAGCATCACACAAGCGAGCAATCTCATCTGCTCCAAAGTCTGCTTGTGGAAAAATTTGGAAGCCACCACCCTCCTCTCCTTCACAATGTCGTACAGCTCACTCTCATCCCTACTCGTTGACGCTTTCTTCTTGCCTTTCGAAGCCATAAGTGAAGAATGGGAATGCTCAAATCAAAAGGCAGCAAAGAATACTCACAATCAAGCAAACACAATGTTCTGGAGAGACTCAGCGCGGGGTGGCGGCGTCGCGGTGAGAAACTGAGAACAGGCACCGGGTCGCGGCGAGGTCGGCGTGGGGCGGTAGCAACAGGAATGCGAAGCGGTGGCAGCGCGAGGCGGAGCTAAAGCGAGGCGGGACTACAGCAGCGCGGTGGGGTTGTGTTTGGGCTTGGTTGTGAGGCTAGACTCCAAATGGGGGATTTGGGGCTAGAGTATGCCCAAGGTCGAGAGGGGAAAGTAGAATAGGAGTTTGAGGGGGCGCTGGGAATTATAAGTGTGGGGTGAAGTGGGGTTAGGTCAAGGAAGGGTAAGGTGAAGAGAAAGGGATGATGGGCCGATCATGTACCATGGCTCATAAGAGAAATCTTGGCCCATAAAGAAGCCCAATCCGTCAAAACCTTAGTGACCTCTTAAGAATAAAGCTTTTACTCACCCGTTTAAGGTTTTTTCGGGGCCCATAATTCTTGCTTTTAAAAAAAAAAGAAGTTGAGAATCGATACCTGAACTTCACCGCGGGGCGGTGAGCTCCACCGCGGGGCGGTGAGCTCCACCGCGGGGCGGTGAGCTCCACCGTGAGGCGGTAGGAAGGCACCGCGGGGCGGTGAGAATGGCTGGGCACCTCATCTCTTCTCGATTTACTTTCGTACCTAAAATGTGAGTAACAGGCGAACGAAACAAAGCAAAATAAACTACAAAAATAATCTAATAAAAAGAAAAATCAAAGAAAAACTAACACGGGTTGCCTCCCGGACATCGCCTTGGTTATCGTCGTTGGCTCGACGTACTGCAGATCAACTACCATCTCGAATAGGATCCTTTCGGAATCCTCCAACTCGTCTCTTCCTGTGGAGACCTCTCATGGAAAGGTTTGAACCTTAGATCATGTTCCTTCTTCGCCACCCACTCCATGTTCATTCTCTTTGGAGTGTCGCCCCCATACTTAGAACGATGCGGGGGCCGATATGGCTCAACATGGATATGCTGCACATCACTAGATAAAGGCTTGCTGCCTTGTATGGTTAGTGCAGGGGGGCAAGTGCCCAAAGCAGAGGAAATGGGGTCTCCTATACCATCTAGCAAGACATTATCAATATGCAATTCATGCAAATCATGCAACTCAATAGGTCCATCAGGAGTGGGACACTCAACTACGGTCTCTACGGCATCAATTTTTACATTTTCATGCACTGAATCATCAAAGTCATTAATGCAGAGAGGAGGCGATTTAATGGAATTGGCATTATGAATGTCATGTTTAAAAATTATTCCATCAAATTCCATAGTCAGAGTACCACTATCAACATCAATCTTAGTCATGGAAGTTTTCATAAAAGGTCGCCCTAGCATAATAGGGGCAACTTGTTCATCATAATCCATATCCATAACAAAGAAATCAGCAGGGAATATCAGGGGACCTATCCTAACAAGGACATCTTCTACAATACCCTTAGGGGGTACACAAGAACCATCAGCAAGTTGTATAACAATATTAGACTCACGCAAGGGTCCTAATTCCAATTTCTCAAGTAAAGAATAAGGTAAGACATTAATTGAGGCACCCAAATCAAGCAGGGCCTTCTCAAAAACATGCTCACCTATAGTGATAGGAATAGTAAACGTACCTGGATCCTTGCAATTTGCAGGTAGACGCTTCTGAACTACCGCTGACACTTGTTCACCCACTGGACTCTTCTTCTGAGTCTTTTGCCTTTGGGCCTTCTTCACCGTGCATAACACCTTTAAGAATTTGGCATATCGCGGGATAGCCTTAATAAGCTTCAGCAGGGGGATGTTCACCTCACAGTTTTGGAATGTCTCGAACAAGTCTATGTCGTCGACAACTCTCCTAGCCTTTAGCGCCTCAGGAAAAGGAGCTGGGGGCTTCTCTGAACCTAGAGGAGGGAACATGGGTCGAACGTAATTATCAACATAGGTGTCTTCAGCGGGGACATATTTTCGAGGATCAGGTCGCGGCGAGCCCACCGCGGGGCGTAAGTGATCGCCGCGGGGCGGTGGGGTCGCGATGTCTTTCCTGAGCACAGACACCGGGTCGCGGCGAGGGTCGTCGCTGGGCGGTGGGGTCGCGGTGATATCGACGCGGGGCGTGTCGGTGATTTCCTTTTTCTCGGGAATTTCGTTCTCCTCTTCAGCAATAGGAGAAATAACCTTCTTACCACTTATCAGCGTGATAGCACTCACGTTTTCTCTGGGATTCATAGTGGTCTGGGATGGCAGGGAGTTTGAGGCCCTCTGGTTGATTTTGGTCACCTCATCAGCTAACTGGCCAATCTGCCTCTCCATGTTCTTGATACTCGACTCAGTAGCCTGCACATGTGTAGCAAAGTGCTGAGTCAAAGTCTTCAGCATATCCTCAGTAGAGGCTCCAGAAGTTTGGCCCTAAGGCCTCTGTTGGTACTGAGCTCGTTGCTGGTACTGTTGTTGCTGAGCCGACTGATATTGCTGTTGTGCCGGCTGCTGACCACCCTGAGGGTCACTCCATCTGAATCCTGGGTGATCACGGCCTCTCTAGTTGTAATTCGGCTGTCCACCATACTGTTGTCTAGGAGCGCCGTAGCCTCCTACAACATTGACTTCGGCAACACCGTCCTCTTGCAGCTGAGGACAAGCCTCGGTGTGGTGGGCCTGATTAGAGCAAAGACCGCATGCTCTGGCGTGTTGAGGGGCATTCTGATTTGCTATCTTCATAACTATCTCCTTCAACTCGGCCAACTCAGTCAACACCGGGCTTGGTCCTGCAGGGGTCACAGCATTGACCGCCTTCCTCTGGTATGTCTTCCCGAAATTCTGGGTGCTCTCACTCATCTCCTGGAGTCTATTCATGGCGTCATCCGGTGTCAGGTTCAGAATACTTCCACCGCATGCAGCATCAACCATTCTTCTTTCTTGGTCCAGCAGACCATTGTGCAAATAGAGAACAAGATCTTGCTTGGCATACCCGTGGAATGGGCAGCTGGAACAAAGCCTCTTGTACCTCTCCAAATAATCATAAAGTGTTTCATCACCAGCCTGCTCGATATTGGCAATTGCCTTTTTCAAAGCATTTGCCTTCTTCGTGGGAAAATATTTGTCCAGGAATGCTTTGTGAAGCTTCGTCCATGTATCTATGGTTCCTGGCGGCAGGTGATAATACCAATCGCTCGCAGAGTCGAGTAGAGAAAAACCAAAAGCTCTCATCTTGATTTGATCTTCGGTCACATTCCTGGGCTTCATGGTCATGCAGACATTGTGGAACTTGCCCAGGTGAGAAATCGAATCCTCTCCACTCAGACCGTGGAATTTAGGGAGGTAAGCAACAACTCCTGACTTCAACTCAAAGTTCACCCCTTCTCCTAGTGCAGGGATGATGACAACTAGGGGTTGAGCCCTAATATTCGGCTCAGTAAGCTCTCTCAGAGTTCCAGTTCCAGCCATTGCAACAGCTGGGGTAGTAGCAGTCTCAACGGTCTCGGTCGCAGCAGTTTCGACCTCTTCTTCATCTCCTCTTCGATTGCACAGGCTTCCAAGAAAGGATCTTTCAATTTCTGGATCCAAAGCTAGAAGGGGAGAGTCAGTACTATGGGTGTCGACCATAAGATAGGTCTCCACCAACAATCAATCACGAAAACACACAACAAACAAAAACCTTCCCCGGCAACGGCGCCAAATTTGACGGGGGCTAAAGATGCACAAGCAAATGTCGTTGATTAGCCTTATCAAAGTAAATTATCCTAACCAACCTACTAAACAGAGTATAGAAGACAAGTAAGGGTCGAATCCCACAGAGAAGGTGTGATGTAGTATGCAAACGTGAATGACAAGTAACAAGTAACTGTGGGGGTTTGTAATCAAGAGAACAAACAAGCAAAGTAAACAAATTTGGTTTATGTAGGAAGAAAGTATGATGAGGGGAAGTAGTTCTACTAGACCGAAATCCACAATACAGAGATAGAGTTTGATCACTGAAATCTATTCAATCCAAGTTCAATTATTTATCCTTATAGTCGTTCCCACCCTGCTCGTAAGTACTATTGATTCTCACAGTTGTCAATAGACTTATTACTATGTCAATGGCAAAGCACAACTGATTCTCACAGTTATCAGCGTACTTTAGCACCAACACAGCAATAGCAATGCACACAAGGATATAGGATACATGCAAGTAGAAAGACGTACAAGTACTCACTCCCCTACATAACATGCAATTGATTCTCACACACAATTGTACGCTCGGAACCCCTATACGCACAATTGTATTTGCCACTAGATATGCACTCGGAACCCCTATATGCAATCCTAGCAATTGATAACAAGCATTCAACCTAGGTGATCAGGCTAAGAAGAACAACAAGAAATCAAGTTCGATATAATCAAGAGAATCAATCCAACACTTATAAGGATAAGAACAAGGAATAGAAATCTCACAAACACATCAACTGTACTGCTTCAATCGTCTAGCAGAACAAAGGGAAGTTAGCTCTCCATCAAAGGGGATGAAAAACTCTAATTAGAAAACTACGTCTGAAACAATAGTGCGTCTGATGATGATGATTTGGAGGCTGTGGGAAAAGAGGTTAAATAGAGTTAACCTAAATCCCCAAGATCACAAACCATATCTTACAAGGAAATAAAATAATAAAATAAAGGAAATCTGACTAATGCATAAAAGGAAATAAAGTAAAATAAAATAACTCTGGCCGCGAGGCAATAAACACATCCACCGCGGGGCGTCGAACTCTCCACCGCTGGGCGGTGGCTTCCTCTCACGCGGGCTCCATCCTTCACTGGGAGTCATCGCCGGGCCGCGGCATTGCTGACGCGGGGCGGTGAACTCCAGACTTCAGCTCTCGTCTATGTCTCTTCTTCTGCTGCTCTCTACATACTACCAAGTGTTGGTAGCCTTTTCCATAAACACTCCAACAACTCCATCTTCATCTCTAAACTCCATCTAAGCTGCAAATCCTTGGATTTCTTCACTTCTCTCCATAATATCTGGATTGCAGACTTAGCACCAAAACACATCCAAAACTCCTCCAAATCATGCTAATAGATGCTAGAAAATGTGTATGAAATAACACCTATCAAAATCTTTTGAGAAACCATTATGGATATGAGGGTCTAACGCAAGAGAAATGACACAAAGATTCCAAGACAAAGACAAGTAAAAAGTTCTGAACTAGTCAATCAAGGGAATTGGAGAGAAACTTTAAACTAAAGGAACTGCTAGTTTATAGGAATCATTCCCAGTTCTAATCTAAGGTTCACAAAGGGAACTCTATTCAAGGCTTTGGTGAATATATCTGCAATTTGATCTTCAGTTCTACAAAATTTCATAATGATGTTTCCTTTCTCAACATGATCTCTAAGAAAATGATGTCTTATATCTATATGTTTGGTCCTAGTATGATGCACATGATTTTTAGAAATGTTTATAGCACTGGTATTGTCACAAAGAATAGTGAGAGGACCATAAGACATACCGAAATCCGCGAGTTGTTGCTTTAGCCAGAGGAGTTGGGAACAACAAGAAGCGGCCGCGATGTACTCGGATTCTGTGGTGGAGAGAGAGACTGAGACTTGTTTCTTTGAGCCCCATGACACAAGGCAGGGGCCTAGGAACTGTGCAATTCCAGAGGTGCTCTTCCTATCCACCAGGTATCCAGCGTAGTCCGCATCGGTGTAACCCATCAGCTCAAAGGGACATTCTTTGGGGTACCAAATGCAGAGTGAGTCAGTTCCCTTGAGATATCGGAGTATCCTTTTTACAGCAGCCAAGTGGGTTTCTCTTGGACAAGATTGGAACCTAGCACACAAGCCAACAACAAAAACAATGTCTGGGCGACTAGCGGTTAGGTACATGAGTGAGCCTATCATACCTCTATAGAGTTTCTCTTCCACTAGAGGACTTGAGTGGTCCTTGTCCAAATGAGCAATGGTGGAGATGAGAGTGGAGAGAGGCTTGCTTGAATCCATTTTGAACTTCTTTAGTAGTTCCCTAACATACTTCTGTTGGTGAATTTGAATACCATCTTCCTTTTGAGTGATTTGTAATCCGAGGAAGAAGGTGAGTTCCCCAATTAAGCTCATTTCGAATTCACTGCTCATCAAGTCTTTGAACTTGTCTACAAGGGATAGGTCAGTGGAACCAAAAATAATATCATCTACATAAATTTGAACCACTAAGATGTTACCTTTTTCTTCTAGGATGAAGAGAGTTTTGTCAATAACTCCACGCCTGTAGCCATTTGAGAGTAGGAACTGGGCAAGTCGATCATACCAAGCTCTGGGAGCTTGCTTGAGGTCGTACATTGCTTTGTCTAAGAAGTAGACATGGTCTGGATGATCATCGTCTTCAAAACCAGGTGGTTGCTTGACATAGACTTCTTCTTGAAGAATTCCATTTAGGAAGGCCGTCTTTACACCCATTTGGAACAGCTTGAACCCTTTGTGTGATGCGAAAGCAATCAACAACCTTATTGCTTCAATCCTTGCCACTGGAGCATAGGTTTCATCATAGTCAATGCCTTCTTGTTGATTGTATCCTTGAGCAACAAGTCTTTCTTTGTTCCTTATCACCGCTCCTGTATCATCTAGCTTGTTTCTGTAAACCCATCTAGTTCCTATGATGTGCTTATCCTTGGGGCGGGGAACTAGATGCCACACTTTGTTCCTTTCAAACTGATGGAGCTCTTCTTGCATAGCTTGGATCCAGTCTGTATCCTTTAGTGCCTCACCTATGTTCTTTGGTTCCATAATAGATAGAAAGGCATTGAAGGCAAAGAAGGTGAGATGTTCGAACCTGATTGGAGGCTTGATGATTCTTCTTTCTCTGTTGGGAGCTAGAGCATTTGATGTGGAGACATTATGAGTTGAGCATTCAGCTTCCTGGTTGGGATCACCTTCTCCATTGAAAATCATGTGAGAGGAAGAATCATTGAAGTCTCTACAGATGTTGTCGTCATGTTCATGGTTCCCAGAGATGGATTGTTGTTCATTATCCATGGAAACTGGTGGAGGAGCCAGTGGAGGATTCTGTGCGGCAGGGCAGGAGTTTGGTGGAGTGACATCTTCATCTGGATCTTCTTGAGATGACTTGGGAAACGGGTTTTCAAAGTGAGTGGTAGTGTTCTGCACAATTCTTCCAAGTGATTTTTCATTAAAAATGACATAAACACTTTCTTCTACCTTTTTAGTCCTTTTGTTGAAGACTTTGTATGCCTTGCTGCCTGAGGCGTATCCAATGAAGATTCCTTTATCACTTCTTAGGTCGAATTTGCCAAGATTGTCCTTCCCATTGTTGTGCACAAAGTACTTGTATCCGAACACCCTCAGATGTGAGATGTTGGGAACTCTTCCTCTTAGGAGTTCATAGGGTGTCTTCTCTGTAATTGGGCGAAGCATGGCTCGATTGATGATGTAGTAAGCTGTGTTGATCGCCTCAGCCCAGAATGATTGAGAGAGTCCACTTGATATGAGCATAGTCCGAGCCATGTCTTCCAAGGTTCTATTCTTCCTTTCTACTACTCCATTCTGTTGAGGAGTGTATGGTGCAAATAAGTTGTGATCAATTCCATGTTCACTGCAAAAGGTTAGAAATTCTCCATTTTCGAATTCGGTACCATGGTCAGACCGAATAGAATTGAGTGATCAATCGAGAGATTTTTTTAACAAAGGAACCAGATCTTTAAAGCGATCAATGACTTCACTCTTAGATTTTATGAAGATAGTCCAAGTGAAGCGAGAGAAATCATCGACAAGGACAAAGATATACTTGTTTCCTCCTAGGCTTTGAACTCTCATAGGTCCACAAAGGTCCATGTGGATGAGTTCAAGGGGCCTAGAAGAGCTTACCATATTCTTGGATTTGAAGGAACTTCTTGCTTGTTTCCCTTTTATGCAGTCTGAGCATGGTTCCGAAGATGTACCACTTATCTTTGGAAGGCCTCGAACTAGTTCCTTTGAGTGTAGCTTGTGGATCAATTTGGTGCTGGCGTGACCAAGACGTTGATGACACAGCTCAGTTTGATCATTTACTGTTGAGAGGCAGAGTTTCTCCTTGGGAACAAATGATGGGTCAACAACATACACATTGTTGAATCTTTTGCCTTTTAGGATGATTTGTCCCGAGGAGTCTAGGATGGTGCATTCACTTGACTTAAATCTAACTTCATTGTCTCCTTGATCGCACAACTGTGACACACTTATTAGATCAAACCCAAGATTATCAACAAGGTGAACTTTATTTACCTTAATGTGGTCGTTGAGTCTCACAGTTCCTATTCCATAGATTTTCCCTTTGCTTTTGTCTCCAAAGGATATGTTCCCTCCTTGGAGAGGTTGAAGAAAGGTCATTTGATTTCTTCTTCCGGTCATATGGCATGAGCAACCACTGTCGATGTACCATAATTGAGTTTGCCTCTCTTCTTTCTGCACATAAGGGAACTAAGATTTCTGAACCCAACGAAGCTTGGCTTTACTAGGGGGATCAGCATTGCGAGTCTGTGAATAGCCAGGGAACTGGTTCCTTTCATGGTAATAAGCACTTTTCTCTTTTTCAAAGTTCCTTTTCTTAGGACAATCAGTGTTGTAATGACCATTCTTACCACAGTAGGTACACAAACGATTGTAAACAACATGTCCATACTTTCATTTTCCTGGCCTGAAAGGTTTTTCAATTTTCCTTTTGTTGAAGTCAACATTGTTTCTAACCTTACTATGAGCCATATCAACATATCTTTTGTGAGCAAAGGAATTAGTGAACCATTGGTTTTCAGGAACCATCTTTTCTTTTCCCTTAGATTCCCTCTTAGGACTTCGAGAATTTTCATTGAGACGTTTGACAACCTGAGCCTTGTTCTCAATAACCATGATCTTCTCTGATAGGAATTGATTCCTATCACGAGAAGTGGCGAGAGCAGTACTGAGGTTCCCATTCATCTGAACAAGTTCTCGCCTAGCCTTTTCATCTTCATCATCATTGTTCCCTTTGTTATGACATATCCTATTCCATGACGTTGTCTCACAAAAATAGTTTGATTTATCGTTTTTTCATTTATAGAGTCAGTGAGAATGTCTAACCTATCAATTATAGATTTAAGCATATCATTTTCAGGTAGGTTATCATGCAAGGGAATTCTAACAGAGTCTATACTAGTTTCATCACAAGATTTGCAAATTTTAAGGTGACTAGCATGCACATTTCTAATGTCAATGAGTTTGGAATGAGTTTCAGCTAGGTCTTTCTCAATTTCATCAAGTTTCTTACTCCATATAGAGTTCTCAACAGTCAAGCTAGCAATTTCATCTTCACAGTCATCAAGTTTTTGTTGAAGGGAACTGGTTTCCTTTCCTAGTTTCTTTATGATCTTAAGAAATTGTTTCTTATCACAATCAGCTAGAGTTTTTAAGAGATCGTCAGAAGTTACCTCAAGGTATTTTGAGTCGCTTGAATCTCCTTTTGCCATGAGACATCTTCCTCCAGAGAAGCCACTCAGATCCAGTTCCTCATCTGAGTCTTCTTCCCATGAGGCTACGAGAGCCTTCTTTCTCTGAGGTCTTTCTTCTTCCTTGGAGTCTTCCTTGTTGGGACAATTCTTAGCATAGTGTCCCTTTTCTTTGCATTCGTAACAAGAGACTTCCTTGAGATCTCTTCTTGGTCCACTATGAGAGGAACTGCCCTTTTGGAACCTTCCCTTTACAAAGAATTTTTTGATGTTCTTTGAGAAGAGGGCTGTTAGTTCGTCCTCTTCTTCTTCCAGGTCTGAGTTCTCTTGCTCCATCTCGAGTCTAGAGAAGGCTTTGGAGATCTTGAAGGCAATTCCTTTCTCTAGTTTCTTGTCGGCATTGGCTTTGGTGTGCTCTCTTTCTTCAACTTCCAGTTTCCCTATGACTTGAGTCAAGGGAAGGGATTGAATGCCTGGAGTGTTCTTCATGATTCCCTTGAGAAGGGTGAATTTGGAGTTGAGTCCATTGATGACCACCAGAGACTTGGAAACTTCATCGAGGTCGACTCCGGCCGCTGTTAGCTTTCCAACCAATCTGTTGAAGCGGGAGTAGTACTCTGAGATGGTCTCAGTTTTCATCATTTTGAAGGTGTGGTATTCTCCTTCCAAAGCAAACTTTCTGCTTTGCTTTAGTTCATCACTTCCTTCATGCATCTCCTTGAGAGCCTTCCACATTTCCTTCGCCGTCTTGATGCCTATGACCTTGTCCATGTCCTCTTTGTCCAGTCCATTGAGGATGAACTGCCTGGCCTTGGCATTCTTCTCCATGATAACATAGTGCTCTAGTTTCCAGTCTTCTTCCTTCATGGTAAGGTCGACATAGCCATCTCCATTTTTGACTATCCTCCAACATTGGTAGTCGTTGGTCTTGATGTGGCTTTCCATGCACTTTTCCCACCATGTTTCTTCTACTTTCTTTCGGAGATGTGGCTTGTTGGTGGAGATTCTGAGCTCAAACTTGCTTGGTTGAGACATGATCTGCAAACTTTAACAAAGATCTAGAGCTTTTCCTGCTCTGATACCAATTGTAGGATCGTGATTGTTAGATTAATAATCAGGGAACTAAGAACACAGTTTACAGTTCCCTTTGCAGCGGAAATCAACAATCAACTAGATGAACAAGTTCCTTATAGTGAAAACCTTTGATTGCCAACTAGCAATCCAGGATAAAAACCACTACCTTTCTTTTGAAAGGATTTCAAGGTCTACTTCTTGATTTCTTATCTCTTTTGGTTACAGCTTATCCTAGGAACAAACACACAGTTTCTTTACCTTACACACAGTTAGGCAATCCTAGATAATTTAACACAATCAATAATCAATCCAAGAAACAGACCTTAGAACCTAGGAACTATCTCACTTACAGTCACAGGAACTTAGCACTCAGCTCTTCGATTCCTTGACTGGTTCCTCTTGATCTCGGTTTGCTTTGATGATCTTGTTTGAAGGTTCACACTTTGATGTTTGCTATTGAGTGTGATTCGTGTTTTTGTGCTTGAAGATAACCTTTGAGTTAGTCTTTCTTTTATAGTGGATTCTTCGCAGCTTGATCTTCTCTTGGTTCCCACAGATCGAGCTTGACCTAGGATGTGCGGTTGTCCTTGATCCACGCTGTCTTTGACATATACAAACAACCTAGGCAGCTCAGAATCCTTCTAGGTTAGTCAACTACTTCAGCCAAGTCGTTCTCCAACTTCCTTCTTCCGAGGTTCAACACGCTGGGCACTTTGGAACTGTCCTCTGGATAGTGACATCTCTATGAGCTGTCGCTTTTAGTGCCTTTGTCCGAGGTTCATTGTTCTAGGCATCTTGGAGTCTTGCTCTTGGATGGTGGCAGGCTTTTGGAAGCTTCTCTCAAGTCGCTTTCACCTCCTTTTGTCAAGGGTTTGGTGTTCCCAGATTTCTCGGGAAACGCAAAGTCACGTGTTGCAATTCTGGGCACACCTGGGTTCCTTTGGCTTGCCTGCTTGGTTTCTTTATCTTGTTTGGCTTCCATAGTTTCAGTAACTGTCATGTGGTTCCTCTAAACAGATCTTTGAGATAAAACATTAGTATTAAAATATTTGTTATCTTCAAAAGTAGAGAAACTGAGGAAAGGAACTCTCAGGGGAACTAAGGTTCCAGAGTTCCATTTCCTAACTGTCTTTGATGTCACGAGTCTCACCATGGTTCCCACTTCTGTTGTTCCTTCCTTTGTTGTAAAGGGAATGCATGACTTTAGTTAGTAACACCACCTCAGGATCATCAAAGCCATCATTGTCATCAAGATCATTTTCGATTCTATGGACAACCTTTCCAACCATCAAAGCAATTCCTTTGTTCTTGGAATCTTTGTTTCTTCCAGCCTTTTCTTCATTGTCATACTTCCGAATCTTGCTAAAGACCTCATGGAACGTCAGTTTGACAGTGTTGGGATTCTCTTTCAGAATGGCCTTGGTCATCGCATGACGATGAGGAAGCCCATCAATGATGATAAGGATCTTCTCGTTAGGGAGAATTTCGTCATCCTTGATGGAGTGAGCAGTCAGATTTGCAGTGATTTTCTCAAACCGGGCCTGGTAAGAACTCACATTTTCATTCTCTTCCATCTTGAAGTTATAGAAGTCCTTCTTGGCAGTGAAACGATCGATTTCACGAAGGTCCTTGCTTCCCATGTACATCTGTTCTAGGGCAAGCCACTTAGCATTGACAGATTCACAAGCTTGAAGTTTTTGCACATCTTGTTGATTAAGAGCATTGTTGATGAGCATGGCAGACTTGCAATTCTTCTCCATGATTTGGAGATCCTCTTGATCCCATTTCTTCAGCTTTTTCGTTTTCTCAAGATCGACAATCTCAAGATCTCCAAGGGAGATGACCAACAAGCATTGGTAATCATTACTTTGGACCCACTTGATGAAGAGAGCCTTCCAATGTTGGTATTGTCCAGCGAGCAACAAGGGAGGCCTTAAAGAGTTCAAACCAACTTCGAAAGTGGTAGCAGTCATCGTTACCTGAAAATCTGTAAGTAACACACAATCTAGAACAAACCTGCTCTAATACCAATTGTAGAATCGAGTGTGTTAGTACAAGGAATGGTGGAACTGTTCCTTGGGCAGAGGAATATCATAACAGAATAACAGTGTAACAAACAAAGGTCTTTAGAGAGGAAAACTTAATCAACCAACTAGTTGACTAAGAAAAATCTCTACTTCTAGGTTTTCCTAGTAGGATTTCAAAAGTCTACTTGTGTTATTAATCCTAGAATTACAATCAAGCAAGTCGTATCTCAATCTAGTTTTTTGGATCGTTAGAGTTACGTCTGAGGGAACAAAAGCTTTGTTCCCACAGAAGTTGCAGCGAATTAAAAACAACAAGAAAGATAACGAACGAACTCACGATGTATAGTGGAAACCCTGATTAGCAAAACTAGCTTCTCAAGGAAAAACCACTACCTTCAAGCTTCCGCTTGAGAGGATTTTGAAGCGTGTACTTGTCCTATTGATTTCTTGTTCGATTACACTTGTATCCTGGACTTCGACCTCTAAACAACCAGCTAGACTCGAAGACTCTTCTACAACGATGAATCGAACTCAACCCTCAAAGACTTACACACACCTCACTTCTTTTCTTTCTCTTTTTCGTTCTCTCAGTTTTTCGTCGTTCAAAGCCGTACCTAAGAAATGAATCCTCACTTCACTTAAGTACAACTCGGCTAAACCCTAATCATAACAAGATAGGATATTCTAAAATCGGATTACAAAAGATATGATTTTGTTGGAAGAATAATATCCCAACCGATTATATTAATTAAGGAAGGAGTTCCTTAATTAATCCAATCGGAAGGATGTTCTTCTTCTCTCTCCAATTGCCTTATCTTAGGAAAGATTCCTAAGATAACACAACCGGGTTTTCTCTCTCCATATCTTCGCGCAATCCGGCTTGATCCTTGGAGCCGAAGTCTTCATCCTTTACCGCGTGTGCTTCTTGATTTGTTTCCTTAATTCAACACGCTGGATTTCTTCTTTCCTTTTGTAGCCTTGATCTGGTCCATCACTTCAGTTCCTTGAGAGGTAACAAATCACTTGACAGGACTTTGTTCCCTCGGAGATCCTTTGCTGCAAAGCTCCCTGGGATAACTTCCCTTGTTCCTGAAACACTTGGTACACATATTAGTTGAGTGTTTGTTATCATCAAAACCTAAGGAATTCAACAAATTCCCCCTTTTTGATGGTGACAAACACCCTTAACAAGAAGGCATAGACCAACTAGAAAAAGACAAATATGACATGAAAGTTTCCCACTAAGACACAGTTAGTTCCCCCTTAGTTCAGCAATACATTTTACCTATTCTGTTCCCCCTCAACCAATGCTACCTGTCATATTCCCCCTTTTGGCATCATCAAAAACATCAGTAAAGAGTTAGAGAGGAAAAAGTCAAGGCCAGATAAACATAAACACCCCTGGTCATTAATTAAAAAAAACTTAAAAACATGCAAACACCGCCAAGACAGACAAAACATCAAAACATAGTCAAAATGCCACACCGGGCACACAAATCAGATAACAAGAAAAACAACTAAGAGGGAGTAGATGGGCAAGGGAACAAAAGAGGGGTAAGGACAACAGGTAAGCGATCAGGCATCACTGTGACCAGCCGGTTGAGCCGATGCGTGATGAGAGATAAGCGCGCGCACATCTGCCATGAGACGTCTCACATCCTTGCAGAGACTTCTCACATCCCTCCCCAGAGACAAATTCTCATTCAGTTCCCCCTCAGAGCTGTCGGCCTTAGAAACCTCCATTGCCTCGGAATCCTCTACTACCTCAGAAGCTGCAGGGGCACTCTCAACCTTCACCCAACCTTCATTATCTTGAAGAATGAACTGCATCTTGTGCAGGTTACTGGCGTCGAACGGGCGGGAGAAGATGCTCACGTCCTCCGACGGGTTGTACACTTTATGGTACTCAAGGATTTTCTTGACAACCCGTGGGAAGGGAAGAGCGTGCTGGAGAGTGTTCCTGGCGTGGGCCATGTGCTGCATCAGAATCTTCGGCAGGCTAATGGGCTCCTTCTTCAGCATTAGGGACAGTAGGACAATGTCCAAGATTAGAAGCCGGTTTCTCTTCTGTCCCCTTGGCGTGATGTTGCTGATGAGGAAGTGGTACAACACTTTGTTGACAGCGGACATCTCTGAGATATCGAGATCAGCACTCCCCTGAGGGTTCTCAATACCAGCAATAGCCAACACAACCTCTGAGTAGGCAAAGTCCTTCGGCCACCTTCCTTTTGGGTATTCCCTATACCCTTCATGTGGAACGCCTAGAGCAACACCAAGCTCAATGCTTGAGAACATGTGGACCTGCCCTTCCATCTTGTAACTCCCCAGAACAGCGTGAGGACGAACTTCCATCGCATAGGTAGAGTAGAACTCCCTTAGCAGCACCTCATCCATCTCCTCTTCTTCTACAAACAGATTGCTCCATTTTTGGGTCTCCAACAGATCATGCACCCCTTCCAGATGGTTCTCTAGTAGGAACTCAGGGACGACTCACAACTCCTTGACCACCGACTTGTGGCTCATGTCTTTGACATCATCAGCCGCCACCTTTCCTTTGGCTTTGGCCGGCTGACGACGTTGGCTTTGACGGACAAGAGCGGCATACACCTTGGCTTTCTTTGCGTTGTTCCCCGAGAGGGGTACTGACTCCTCATCGGAGCTGACCGTTATCGCCTTCTCAGACTTCCTCTGAGAGTGTGTCTTCCGCTTGGAGGAGCAGGCAGTCTTCACCCTGCCAGAAGTCTTAGGAGCCTTTGGGGGCTCCTCCTCATCAACTTCCTCAACCAGTTCCTTGTTGAGGTCCCGCACAACGGACTGAATCTTCTCCTTCACAACAAAGTGCTCCTCAACTGTGACCGGGGTCTCTTGACGGGGCATCTCCTCCATCTCCTCATCAATGGGGTCAGGATGGGTTGGAGAGGAATGGACCTCCTCTATTTCAGTAGAGGAGATGGCGGTTGGGACGGCTGGAGAGGTTTTGGGGTTAGGGTTTTGTGGAGCGGGGTTTGTGTTTGGGGCTACGAAGGGGACCATGGCGTGTTGGTCTTGGGTTGGTGATGGTGAAGGGGTAACAGTGGTGGTTGCTGGAGTGGTGGAGGTGGAAGGTAGGGATTGGGTAATGGCGGCGAGGCGAGCGGGGTCGGTTCCCATGGAGGACAGTTTGGTGAGGAGGGTTTGGAGGTCTTGGGCGATGGTGTTGGGGAGGTTTGAGTTGGAGTCCATTTCTGTGAGAGAGGGAGAGTTCTGGGAAGACGAGAGACAGAGAGGAAGGGAGAGATTGCTTGAGGAAGATAAGGAAACAGTGAGGAGGAGACTTACCCGGAGACTCCAATTTATAATCTTCACCAAATCTTCTAGTGTTTCCAAAGATAAATTCAAATCTTTTCAGTTTCCAACAAATAACAATTGCAATCTTCCAACTTCCCAAAATAAGATCAGAATCTCGTCCAAATCCGACTTAGCCAGCCGAATTACCCTTCCCAACTTCTTTCCATCAAATCAGCCCTAAATGCTCAACACGGCCCAACACAGACTTCCATCATTACACCCTGCAAACACACGTCACCTCAACCTGCAAGTCATAGAAGCCGAATCGTTTTCCCGCCAAACCAAAAAGTAGTAGGGTGTGATGCTGGGGGTTAGTTACCAGAGAGGGTACAAAAGACCATCACACCAAAATATATGATATTTGCGATTGATTTTTACATCATGCTTGAGGGGTCTCCAGTTGTGGATGATAAGAGGGGCTCATAGGAGACTTTAAACATGGCGGTCTAGGTAAGCTGTAGAATCAACTATCATTTGGGCTTATGATGAGGGAACAAAACATCAAGTTGATTCTTTTGGGTTGAAATAAAGCTGAATCATGTGACAAGTGATGACATATAAGATCATGCACGACATTCAGTACATCAAGGAAGTAGAAGCACATATTCAAGTCGAATGTTTAATTAATACCCAAGGAAGAGAATGCATATCAAGACATGAAAGTTCATCTTTCACAATTTACCACGTAATCTAGCCAATCATCGAGGGAACACAACAAATAGACATGTAGTTAGGGGAACAAACCAGGCTTCGTATGGAACTGAATGTAGAGTTCCCCAACAGGTGTCCTAATGAGAAAACTGGTGTTTGATCCTTTGATCCACAAGTTTCCATGTATGCCAATCTTTCTCGACACAGTGATGTCTTTCCTAGATGTACATGGTACCTGAGTATTCAAACAAGGAACAATTTAGTCATTAAGTCCTTATCCACATATCCGTTTCCTTTACCTTTGTCACCAAGCACTCGAGTCTCGAACATTCCTGCAAAAGTGAGGTGAGACTCGCTTCATTCCCTGTCAGGTAACTGACCCTTAGGAGGTTCAACATTCATTTGCTCTCTAGTAGTGCGAGCAATCTCCTCATTGTGTTGCTTCAGAAGGCACTCTTGCTTGTAGTGACCAGAGTGTCCGCAATACCAACAGACCCTATGGCACTTCAGATCTGCATACTTGCTCTTTCCAGGCCAAATTGTTTTGTTAGCAATCCTTGAATGAAAATCAATATTATTGGACTTACTGCTTTGAGATTGCTTCAACCAGATAGCGTGAGCCTTCTGTCCATGATACCAAGCCTTGCCCTCCTCAGTCGAGTTTGAACAGTCTTTGCCTTTGTTCCCTCCGGAGGAACTGTCCCATTTTTCTTTTACAGGTTGTTTTCCTTCGTCTTTGGAGCCTTTTTGCTTGGTGTCATTGACATGAAGTTTGGGTTGATAGCCAATCCCAAAGCGAGGCACTTCCTTTGACTCAGTCTTCTTTTCATTCTTGGCTGCAACAAAGACAATGCCTTTTGGCTTGTCCTTCTGTTCCTCACTGAGTTTGGTTAGATCACTAGAAAGTTTTGCATTTCCTAGTTTCAACATTAATGACTCAGCCTCGAGTGAGGAGATAGTGGACTCCAGAGACACAATCTTTTCAGTGAGTTTAGGACACTCAGAGCAAGAGTTTGAAGAGGAGGATGAACCTTTCTCAAGTCTGAGCACTTTGTCTGCCCAATCCTGATTTTCTTCGATCAAACCTGAGATCGATTCATCTTTCTCTTCGATTTGCTCACTGAAAAGACTATTCTCATGAACAAGTTTCTTAATGAGAGATATCAAGCTTTCTTTAGATTTGCTTTTTAAGCTTGATAAGAGATCAGATTCAGTTACCTCATCGTTGAGTAGATCTCCCTTTGATTCATTGAGAACTTCAATGGCCATCAGGCATACATCCCTGGAGTGTGACGATTCTTCGTCGTCCGAGTCTGAGTCTCCCTAGGTGGCAACCATTGCCTGCTTCCCTTCATTTGCTGGAGGCATTCCTGCCTTTTTCTTGAAGCAGTTTCTGGCCATATGTCCCTTGTTCTGACAGTGGTAGCACACCACATCTTTTAGGTCTCTGTTCCCTTCGGAGGAACTCGACGAATCCTTGTTTCGAGACCATATCTTCCTCATGGCTCTTGTGATGAGCGCAACATCTTCATCACCATCTTCATCTTCGACTTGGGACAAGTCAAATGCCCTTTCCACCTTTAAGGCAATGCTCTTCGCCTTCTCCTCTCCCTTCTTGTTCAACTTGTGATTATAGACAGAGGCGTTTCTTTCCAGCTTAGCAACAACCTCTTCCATGGTAAGAGTCTTGACATCTGTCTGAGAGTAGAGAGCAAGAGCAATGGCATCCCACTGAGAGTTGAGGCCTTGCATGAAGTGGTGAGTCAACTTCCAGTCTGGCATTGCTTCACCAAGGAACTGAAGCTGACCAATTAGCCCCTGGAATCTGGAGTAGTACTCCTGAATGTGTTCATCTTTTCCCTGAGAGACTTGGTCATACTCCTTTATCAGAGAGAGAATCCTGTTCTTCTTGGCATCTTCATTTCCTTGATGAAGGCGTTTCAAGGCATCCCAGATCTCCTTGGCAGTCTTATAGCTCATGATTTTCTTGAGATCGGAGGGAAGAAGAGCCATGTGAAGGATATTCTTAGCCCTGTTGTTCTTCTCCAACTTCTTCCAGTCATCATCGGTATAGTCGACCTTTGGCTTTGTCTCATTTTTCTCATTTTTGATATCCAAAGGTCCGACTTCAATGACTCTCCAGATCTGTCCATCTAGGGAACATATATAAGACTCAATTTGTTCCACCCACCAGTCATACTCACCGGCCTTCAGAATTGGTGGCTTCTAGAATGAATCACTGATTGCATTGCTTGACGACGACATCTTTCCTGCAAATTCTGTAACGAAAACAATCTAGAGCACCAGGCTCTGATACCAATTTTTGGATCGTTAGAGTTACGTCTGAGGGAACAAAATCTTTGTTCCCATAGAAGTTCCAGCGGATTAAAAATAGCAAGAAAGATAACGAACGAACTCACGATGTATAGTGGAAACCCTGATTAGCAAAACTAGCTTCTCAAGGAAAAACCACTACCTTCAAGCTTCCGCTTGAGAGGATTTTGAAGCGTGTACTTGTCTTATTGATTTCTTGTTCGATTACACTTGTATCCTGGACTTCGACCTCTAAACAACCAGCTAGACTCGAAGACTCTTCTACAACGATGAATCGAACTCAACCCTCAAAGACTTACACACACCTCACTTCTTTTCTTTCTCTTTTTCGTTCTCTCAATTTTTCGTCGTTCAAAGCCGTACCTAAGAAATGAATCCTCACTTCACTTAAATACAACTCGGCTAAACCCTAATCATAACAAGATAGGATATTCTAAAATCGGATTACAAAAGATATGATTTTGTTGGAAGAATAATATCCCAACCGATTATATTAATTAAGGAAGGAGTTCCTTAATTAATCCAATCGGAAGGATGTTCTTCTTCTCTCTCCAATTGCCTTATCTTAGGAAAGATTCCTAAGATAACACAATCGAGTTTTCTCTCTCCATATCTTCGCGCAATCCGGCTTGATCCTTGGAGCCGAAGTCTTCATCCTTTACCGCGTGTGCTTCTTGATTTGTTTCCTTAATTCAACACGCTGGATTTCTTCTTTCCTTTTACAGCCTTGATCTGGTCCGTCACTTCAGTTCCTTGAGAGGTAACAAAGCACTTGACAGGACTTTGTTCCCTCAGATATCCTTTGTTGCAAAGCTCCCTGGGATAACTTCCCTTGTCCCTGAAACACTTGGTATACATATTAGTTGAGTGTTTGTTACCATCAAAACCTAAGGAATTCAACATAGTTTACTCCTAGATATCTAAATTTCTTATTGTAACGTTCCTAACAATACCTAAGACAATCAAAACCCTAACAAGTACTTAACTCACCAAAGTCTCGTCCTTGTAAGTTCTTCTCTTCTTCTCCGAATGCTCTAAGTTCTGTGAAAATGCCGTAATTTCTTCTTGAAATGAAGTGGACGACTTCCTTTCTTATAGTCTAGGAATTCTATCTAATTTACCCTAGTTTTACTTAAGGAAAATAAGATAAAATAATCCTATACAATCTTTTCTAATCTTTCCTAACAAGAAGATCTTCAACAACTTTATCTCTTGCGGCCCAAGTTGTTTCTTCAAGATCTCTTTCCATAAATGAGAGATTCGACAATTGCAAGGGCGACAGCGCGCGCGTCTCTGCGTTCCTTGGCGCTGTTCCCTTCCTTTCCTGTTCACAACCGCGTGTCTTCATTTTTCATTTGTTCCAGTGCGTTGTTCCTCATTGTTGACTTCTCTGTTCCTTTCATTCTCTGTTTTGATTCATCACATGGTTTTCATCATTCCTTTGATTCACCTATTTCCTGAAACTCATAGTCACACTGAAACCATCAAATTCCATTGAGTTTATCATCATCAAAACTAGAGGGAACATCATCGTTATAACATGATGCATGTGTGAGAGGGAAATATACATGTTCCTCGTTCAAGATAAAACCTGATGTTACTACCTCTCATCCTCTGAACTAATCTATATGGATCTCTGTGGTTCCATGAGGATAAGAAGTCATGCATGGAACATATATGTTTTCGTGATTGTCGATGATTATTCTAGGTTTACTTGGACAATTTTTCTTTCTTCAAAGGATGAAGTCTTCACTGCATTTGAGACGTTCATCAAGAAGGTGGAAACCAGTTTGGGTAAGAAGCTGAAAGCAATAAGGTCCGACCATGGAATGGAGTTTGAGAACTCTATGTTTCTCAATTTCTGTGAGGAACGTGGAATTTCGCAGGATTTCTCTGCGCCTAGGACACCACAACAGAATAGGGTTGTGGAATGGAAGAATCGAACCTTGGAAGACATGGCTAGGACTCTCCTCATTGTAAGAAATCTTCCACGAATCTTCTGGGCTGAAGCTATCAACACTGCATGCTATATCCTCAATCGTGCCATGTTGCGTCCTTTATTGAATAAAACTGCTTATGAACTATTAAGGATCGCATACCCAATATTTCCCACTTGCGTGCTTTTGGATGCAGGTGTTACATTCACAATAATGGGAAGGATAACTTGGGAAAATTTGACACACAAAGTGATAAGGATTCTTTTTGGGTTATGCAAAAGAAAATAAGGCTTACATGGTTTACAATAAGAACACTCGCAAAATTGAGAAAAGCATCCATGGTGTCTTCGATGAGAACTCTAAAGGTGCAAGTAGCGAGTTGGAGACATCGTTCCTTGTTGACAGTTACCCAAGAATACAGAGAGAGGATTCTGATGATGAAGAAGATGGTTCTCCTCCCCGAAGAAATCCAAGTGGTGGGAACGATGGTGCTAATGTCGGCAGTCACCATTCTACTCCTCAAAGAAGTCCCAGTCCAGATGCTCCCTCTAGCGGCACTAATGATACCAACAGCTCAGCACAAGCTGCAGACGTTCCCTTAACATCTACTGATCATTCAGCTATTTCTGAACTCAACAATACTGAGACACTTACCATTGTTCCTCCTGGAACATCTAGTGGTGACAACATTGATGATTCCTTTAGTAATGCTGAAGGAACTATCCTAAATGAAGATGCTCCTTTGCCTTCATCTTCAGTGAATGCTTTTGAGACTCAACCTGCAGATCCCTCCGTTGTTGTGTCAAAGAGTGTTCGAGTGCAAAAAGCTCACCCCATTGACAACCTTATCACTCCTTTTGGTGAAAGAGGTTTGTGTTCTAAGCTCAATTTGTTATGTGCCTTCCATGCATTTATTTCTCTTGTAGAGCCAAAGTTTATCAAGGAAGCGTTGAAGGAACCCGACTGGATCGTAGCTATGCAAGAAGAGCTACATCAGTTTGAAAGGAACAAAGTTTGGCACCTCGTTCCTCTGCCCCGCAACAAACATGCCATTGGCACTCGCTGGGTGTTTAGGAATAAGCTGATGATTCAGGTGTGATCACAAGGAACGAGGCAAGGTTGGTTGCTCAAGGGTACAATCAACAAGAGGGGATAGACTATGATGAGACTTATTCTCCAGTAGCTCGCATTGAAGCTATTCGTCTTCTCATTGCCTATGCTGCACACAAAGGATTTACATTATACCAAATGGACGTCAAGACCACATTCTTGAACGGATATCTTCAAGATGAAGTATATGAAACAATCCCCATGTTTTGAAAATGCAGTTGTCCCTCTTATGTGTATACATTGGATAAGGCTCTGTATGGTCTTAAGCAAGCCCCCCGCGCTTGGTATGATAGACTTGCACAATTCATTCTTTCCAACGGATACAAGCGAGGAACAATTGACAAAACACTGTTCCTTTTGGAACAAAATGGTGAGACTCTGGTTGTTCAAGTTTATGTTATGATATTATTTTTGGTTCCACTAACCCTGCTCTTGTAGACAAGTTCAAAAATCTTATGAGTAGTGAGTTTGAGTTGAGTATGAATGTATGATTGAGGAATTGTCCTTTTTCCTCGGATTACAAGTCTCACAAATGAAGGAAGGAACGAAGATCCATCAACAAAAGTATATCAAGGAATTGTTGAAGAAATACGGTATGGATTCTGCAAAATCCATTATCACTCCTATTTCTCCTAACACTCGTTTAGATGCATATTTGAATGAAACAACAGTTAATCCTACAATGTATAGAGGAATGATCGGTTCCTTCCTCTATCTCACGGCAAGCAGGCCATATATTCTTTTTAGTGTTTGTCTTTGTGCTAGATTCCAATCCAATCCTAACGACTCTCACTTGAAGGAAGTAAAGCGAATCTTTCGATACCTTAAAAGAATGGACCATCTGTGTCTATGGTATCCCAAGAACTGTGACTTCAACCTAGTTGGATTCACTGACGCTGACTTTGCTGGGCACGTAGTTGATCGCAAAAGCACATCTGGAACGGCACAATTCCTTGGTCCCTGTCTTGTCTCATGAGGTTCCAAGAATCAAAACTCTGTGGTCGTTTCCACAGTCGAAGTTGAGTATGTTTCCGCATCAAGTTGTTGTGCCCATGTATTGTGGTTAAAGCAACATCTGGAAGACTTTGGTATGTCTCTTGGCATTGTTCCTATCATGTGTGATAATACTAGTGCTATTAATATTTCAAAAAATCCAGTTCATCATTCACGTACTAAGCACATTGACATTCATCATCATTTTTTTCGTGATAATGTTGACATTGGTCTCATTAGAATGGAACATTGCAGGGTTGAAAATCAAGTGGCTGATCTTTTCAACAAGGCACTAGACAAAGGTTCATTCGAGCATCTTCGACTGCTTCTTGGCATGATCTCTCTAAATTGAGGAATTCCCTGTCCACTATTCCCTCAATGCTTGGCTAAATTGATCACAATCTTCATGAAATTTCATGCTTAATTGCCTTTCCTTGATCTTGCTATTTCATGATTTTTGCTCATGCTAGGTTTACTTAGTCTTATGGATCTTACAACTTTGTCTTTTGATTTGTGTTGAAATACTTAATTGCTTGATGACATCTTACTTGAGACCCAAAACAACCGATTTGATAATTGATCCCTCATTACAAGCCCAAATGATAATCGGTTGTAAAGCTTATCTTAGCCTTGATTCAGGTAAACGTTCCCTATGATCCTTCTTTGTTAAACTTTTTACTGGGAATAATTATCTGAGTTGTTTTGTTCCTTACCTTATGTTTTGATATACTATATTTTGTGTGAACCCAACTTGAAATATCCAGACAAGCCTCTCTATACACTCATGGTCTTAGGGGAACGAAGACTGTTGGTCAGATTAAGGGGGAAAGATGTGTGGAACGTTGGCGCTTGAATCAATGGTTGGCATTTATGTGGTTTCAGGTGAACGTTGGAAGCAACTAGTTTTGGGATTTGACTGCTCTGTGTGCAGGAACGTCCGACGCGTTAAGCGAAGTTAAAAAGGTGAAAAGTGCCGTTGTCAGAGGAAAAAGAAAGATTGCGTTTGATGGATTTTGGTAAGTCGGTTATGATTTGTTTAGAAATATATTATTTCCTAAAGATCTTTACCTTTCCTATAAATACCTACCTTAATCCCTCACAATCCCTCACCGCCATAATATTATCTTACTCTTTCATGCTCTCAATTTCTCCCAAAAGCTCGCACTCTCTGCCGTTACCCTAATTCCCTCGCCTCACCTCATCAATCTCAAAAGTTCTAATGGCCTCTCCAAGCCAATTGCTCCCCACGGTGATCGACAAGATGACCAATGCTGAGATTGATGCGATGATGCTATCTCTTCAAAAGACGAAGGTTGCCCGCAACACCCCTTCTAAATTCGTCGTGCCTTCCTCTATAGTAGAAATTGCTCAGGCCTTGGTGGAACAGGCTGCCGACCCTTCTACTTCGACATCCTCTCTGGCGGTGAAATCTTCATCGCCATTGAAAGCTCAGGATCTTGCTCCCTCTCTGGAGCTTGTTCCTGTGGAGGACACAGTGCCGAGTGCCACCGCTAACGAGGATGAAGAAGTTTCCTCTCCCTCCAAGGATAGACATGAGGAGCAGGAACAGAGTATGAAGTACGTGGAAGACCAGTTGGGTGTCAAGTCTCAACCATTGGTGACACCTCAACCCAAGAGCAGAAAGCGTAAGGCTGTTGACATCTCTCTTGTTGTTGAGGAAGAAGAGGGTGATGACGACGATGATGTTCGTTGTTTGGGAACTAGGTGAGCCTCTACTGAGCATTCGAATCCAACCAAGTCAGGTGGTGACGAAGCCGTTCCCAGGCCTCTCAAAGGTTGTCTGCGTTCCACTACCAAATCAGAGAAGAAGAAAGCCAAGTTGGAAATTTCAGCCTCTGAGACGATTCTCGACTTCTCTAAGGGTAAACGCATTCTCCCTCCTCTTCTTATTAAGGAAATTTTTTTCATTGAGCACAAGGTGGAAGAGATACTAGATCTACTCCATTTCCAAGGTTGGGAACAAATATCTTCTGCAAGGGCGTATGTGAACAAAGATCAAGTACGCGAGTTCTATCATTACTATCATCTCTCCAAAGCCGATGCCATGTCCGAGTCTTCAAAAATTGATGGGGAAGACATTTCATTCATGCCTAAGGTACTCTCCACTCTTCTGTCCATTCCTTTGGGTGGATTTTATGAAGTTCAGTTTGAGAAGAACTCCAGTGAGTTCAATGATGAGAAGGTAGCCTATATGGTGCAGCTGTTTGGTTCCAGTGCTGGGGAACTGCATACTGAGAGGCTAACGCTTGCTCAGAGGGTGGTGTTTCACATCATCTCTAGGGCCGTTGTGCCTCGTTAAGAAAAATGCACCACCCTCACGCTCTGTGACCTGTTCTTGCTTGATCGATTCATGAGAAGGGAGAAAATTGATCTTATCGCTTCATGAGAATCGAGAAAATTGATCTTCCCGGGGTGATTCTGTGTCACATGGACAGGTGCAAAGCCAAATCTCATTGCCTGGCCTATCCTGGATTGGTGAAGATGTTGCTGCTTCGCGATGAGCTTTACATAGAAGAGAATGAAGTGTCACTGGGTAGTGAGTTGGATGCCTATATGGAGAAGATGAAATTCAAGGGTGACTCCAAGGGAGCGGGGACTAGTACTACAAAGAAGCCTGCTGGCGAAGGAACGTCCCAGGGAAGCTCAGTGCAGCACACAATCCTTGCTGAGCTCAAACAGTTGAACCTCACGATGAAACTGCTTTTGGATAATTTTTTGAACAAGGAAGAGGAAGCTGATGAAGAGCCCTGAGTCATGAGTGTTCCCTATTACTATCCAGCTCGTCTTTCCCTTTGTTCTTCATTTTTCTATGTTTTCATGTCTTTTGTGTAGTTCTCTCTTATCTTTTTGACTTTGCTTGTTTCGTTCCCTTAGCTTTGTAATGCTTTCCTGCTTAATGAATGAATTGCTTTATCTTGGCTTGCGAATTAGTCTTGAACTGCATGATTGTACTGTGATCTTTTGATGATGCCAAAAGGGGAAAGTGTGGAAAATGTGAGATGAACTCAAGGACGAGTTGATAACAGAAGCTAGTGCATTGGCGAATCTTGACGCAACTTGAAGGTAAATCTCTATATGTATTTTTTTAGGAGGAACTTTTTCAATTGTTATAACTTTGAATATGCTTGGCCATATGTGATTGACTTCTTACTTGACTATTTTGAACGTGCACATTTTGAATGGGTTTGTCATCACCAAAAAAGGAGAAATTGTTGGAACGATGATGTTCCCTCTAGTTTTGATTATGATAAATCCCATTACACTTGATGATTTTATTGTGACTGTGAGTTTCAGGAATAATTCGATAGACAAGGATCGATGAAAACCATGTGAAGAATCAAAACAGAATATGCAAGGAACAACGAAGTCAACAATGGAACAACGCGCCTGCGCAAACTGAGAAGTTGAGACATGCATTGATGAGAAGGAAAATACAAGAGAACAACGACAATGAACGATGAGACGCGCGTGGTGTTAGGCTTGTCGAATCTTTTAATTTTGGAAAGAGATCTTTAGAAATGTCTTGGGCCGCAAGGAACAAGTTTGTTGAAGATTTTATTGTTAGAAAAGATTGTAAAAAGATTATTTAGGAATATTTTATTTGATTTCCTTAAGTGAAACTAGGGTAAATCCATAGAGTATCTTGAAGACTATAAATGTGGGAAGAAGTGACCATCATTGGACACACACGAACGCAACATTTCCAAGAGCTAGAGCATTCGGAGAAGAAGAAGGAAGAGAAGAAACACTTGCAAATACGAAGCTTTGGTAAGTTGAGTACTTGATAGAGTTTTGGGTGTCTAAGGTGTTATTAGGAACGTTGCACGTATAATTCTAAATATCTAGGAGTAAAGTAGATTGAGATAAGACTTGCTCGATTGTAATTCCAGTATTAATAACACAAGTAGACATTTGAAATCTTACTAGGGTAAAACCTTATGGTAGAGGTTTTTCTCAGTCAACTAGCTGGTTGATTGAGTTTTCCTCTCTAAGGAACGTTGCTACTGTTACTCTTATCAGTTACTATATTCCGCTGTCCAAGGAACAGTTTTATCGTTCTTTGTACTAACACACTCGATTCAACAAGATGAGTGGAAAATGCAGACATATATGATTAATAGGCCATCCACCAAAATGAAAAAAGGATAGATAGACTACGCCTCAAAATGAAACATACGAGTGTGTTGTATATCAGAATTCACAACATGGAAGATTAACAAAAAAATATCATATTAAGGGTGCATTCGTTGTTTAGTACCTCGAGTTGGATTTATTAGCAGGGAATATATTGAGTTTAATTGACCACGTAGCTGAAGCTGGAATATAAAACTTGAATTTACTTGAGTGTTCGGTACTTTGAAATTAAACTTATTAAATAAAAAATATAATTACCAAAAAATATATGAAAAAAGAATGTGTGATATTCTTAATAAAAGTGCCCTAACCACCGATTAAATATACATACATCTTCCACAATCAATTTGCAGAAAATGACCCTTTGTGTGGTAGCATAAATTTGTACCACAATAAATTGTTATTGACGACGACGATAATCTGCAACTCCGGTGATCCTAGACTGCTTCCGATCCCGTTCTTGGTGCCCTGCGAATATAGAAATAGGTCAAAGGCGGGGCTTGCCATCCGTTTCACCTCCGACGCTCAAATCAGATCTTCTTTCGTAGAGATAAAGATTAGGGTTTTTTCATAGACAATTGAATGAGAACTAAGGAGTCTAGGGTTTTAGTATTATAAATACCTCATCCCTTTTGGAATCCTCTTGTTGGACATCTTGACTTAATGTGATTTTTATTTATTCTCCATACCATTAATTGAATGGTAATGATAAAAATAAATAATGTTTTTTTTACCTCTACACATTGTTGATGGCGGACTATAGAATCAAGTGTTTTAGTACAAGGAACGGTAGAATTATTCCTTGGGCAACGGAATAAAATGACAAATTGCAAAGTAACAGTGGCGATGTTCCTTAGAGAGGAAAACTCAATCAACCAACTAGTTGACTGAGAAAAACCTCTACCCCTAGGTTTTACCCTAGTAGGATTTCAAACGTCTACTTGTGCTTTTAATACTGGAGTTACAATCGAGCAAGTCTTATCTCAATCTAGTTTACTCCTAGATATCTAGACTTCTACGTGTAACGTTCCTAACAAGACCTTAGACACCCAAAACCCTATCAAGTACTCAACTTACCCAAGCTTTGTACTTGTAAGTGTTCTTCTTCTTCTCTGAATTCTCTTTCTCCTTGGAAATGCTCATGGCTGCGTAACTGTGATAGTTACTTCTTTCCATATATACAGCCTTCGAAATACGCAGCCGATTTGCCTTAGTATCAACTAAGAAAATCAAATAAAATATTCCTAAACTATCTTTACACAATCTTTTCTAACAACCAAATCCGTAACAAACTTGTTCCTTGTGGCCCAAGACGTCTTTGAAGATTTCTTTCCAAGAATAATAATTTGGCACAAGTTCACAGCGCGCGCGTCACAACGTTCCTTGGCGTTGTTCCCTTGTTCTTTCCTTCTTTCTAACGCGCGTCTCAACTTCTTAGTTTGCATAGGCGCATTGTTCCATTGTTGACTTCGTTGTTCCTTGAATAATATATTTTGATTCTTTACATGGTTTTCATCGTTCCTTGGCTTACGCATTGTTCCTGAAACTCACAGTCACAATAAAACCATCACGTGTAATGGGATTTATCATCATCAAAACTAGAGGGAACATCATCGTTCCAACAATTTCCCCCATTTTGGTGATGACAAACTCATTCAAAATGTGCATGTTCAAAACAATCAAGTAAGAAGTCAATTACATACAGTCAAGCATATTCTAAGTTTTAAGTATTGACAAAGTTCCCCCTCAGAAAGTACATATTGAGAATTGCCTTCAAGTTGCGTCAAGATCCTCCTTAACACTAGCTTCTGTTATCAAACCGTCATTGAGTTCATCACACATTTTCCACACTTTCCCCTTTTGGCATCATCAAAAGATCACAATGCAATCATGGAGTTCAAGTACTAAGTCGCAAATCACGATAATGACAATTCTTTCATTAAGTAGGGAAGTCGCAAATCATGATAATGACAATTCTTTCATTAAGTAGGGAAGCATTACACAGCTAGGGAACAAAACAAGCAAATGCAAAAGATTAGACGCAAAAACATCAAAACATAGAAAATATGAAAAGCAGAGGGATAGACGGGCTAGGGAATAACAAGGAACACTCAGGTCTCAGGGCTCATCATCATCTTTCTCGTCCTTGTTCAGAAAATGATCCAAAAGCAATCGCATTGTGATGTTCAATTGTTTGAGCTCAACAAGGATTTGGTGTTGCACAGATCCTCCCCTGGACGTTCCTTCACCAGCAGCCTTTTCCCCAGCCGCTATGTCTGTTCCCTTCAAATCTCCTTTACACTTCATCTTCTCCACACATGAGGCATCCAAGGTGACTTCATTTTCTTCTATGTAAAGGTTGTCCCTGAGCAGTAACATCTTCACCAGGCCTGGATACGCTAGCGAATGAGACTTGGCTTTGCACCGATCCATGTGACACATAATCACCATGGGAAGATCAATCTTCTCCCTTCTCATGAAGTGATCAAGCAGGAACAGATCCAGAGAGTGAGAGTAGTGCGTTTCTCTTGACGAGGCACAATGGGCTTGGAGATGATGTGAAACGCTACTCTTTGAGGCAATAGCAGGCAACCATCACGCAGTTCCCCGACAACGAAACCAAACAAACGTTCCATACACGCCAACTTCTCATCATTGTACTCCACATAAGTTTTCTCAAAGGGAACCTCATAGAAACCACCCAAAGAAATAGACATCAAATTTGAGATTACCTTGGCAGTAAACGAGATATCATCCCCATCAATCTTTGAGGACCCGGACATCGCATCAGCTTTGGAGAGATGATAGCAGTGGTAAAACGCCTTGACCTAGACCTCATTCACATTTGCTCTTGAGGAATAGAGATGTTCACACCCTTGAAAACGAAGAAGATCCAAAATCTCCTCCACCTTGTGCTCAACAAAGAAACTTTCCTTAATGAGAAGAAGAGATAAGATGCGCTTACCCTCAGTGAAGTCCGAAACACTCTCAGAGACTTGAATGTCGAGCTTCACCTTATTCTTTTTGTACTTTGTTACAGAGTAAAGACAACCCTTTAGAGTCTTGGGAACGGTCTCATCTCCACTGAACTTTGTCGGCGTTGAGTATTCAGTGGACGCTTGAGAGATGTCAATAGCTTTTGTTTTTCTTCCTTGGGGACAGACAACCTCTGAAGGTGTTGACTTTACACAAAGTTCTTCTTCCACAGATCGCAGAGACTGTTCCTCCCCTTCCACTCTGTCGTTGGAAGGAGAAGACACCTCGTCTTCTTCGTGAGCCTTTGAGCTCAAAGCCTTTTCCACCACAGGTACAAGCTCCAGAGAGGATGCAAGTTCCTAAGCCTTCGACGATGACTTAGATTTCATCACAGAAGAGGGATTTGAGGTGATGAGATCAGCAACTTGTTCCACCGACGTCGTGGCAACTTGTGCAATCTCCATTACAAAGGAAGGGGTTGAAGGATTTGGAGGGAGTGGCGCAAGCGGCTTTCTTCATCCGAAGGGAAAGCATCATAGCGTCAATCTCATCATCAGTCATGTCATCTACAACCTTGTTGGAGAGGTCACTAGAGGAAGCCATTAGTGTGTGTGTGTGTATGGGGGGAGGGGGTGATGGAGGTGAGGCGAGAGAGTTAGGGTAACGACAAAGAGCGAGAGCTTTGGGAGATATTGAGAGAGAGAGAGAGAGAGAGAGAGAGAGAGAGAGAGAGAGAGATTTGGGAATAGGATTGCGGTAAGGGATTGTGGGGGATTTGGTAAGGTATATATAGGAAATAGAAAGATCTTCTGAAAATAATATATTTCCAAACGTCAAACCGACTTACCAAAATCTATCCAAACAGAATATTTTCTTAGTTATCTGATAACGACACTTTTTACTTCTTCCATTTGTTTCACGGGTTAGCCGTTCCTGCAGACAAAGCAGTCAAATCCCAAAACTAGCTGTTTCCAACGTTCACCTGTAACCATACAACATTCTACCACTGTTCCAAACATCAAAGTTCCCTTGACTGTTCCCCCTTAACCTGAGCAACCATCTTCATTCCCCTAGGACCATGAGTGAATAATGAGGCTTGTTTGGATATTTCAAGTTGGGTTCCCACAAAAATAGTATATCCAAACATATATAACATGGTAAGGAACCAAAATTCAGATAAGTATTCCTAGTAAAAAGTTTAGCAAAGATGGGTCATAGGGAACATTTACCTGAATTAAGGCTAATGTAGGCCCACAACAGATTATCATATGGTCTTGTATTGAGGGATCAGTCATCAAATCGGTTGTATGGTCTCAAATAATATGTTATCATGCAATCAAGTAGTTCAACAAAAATGAATAGAGAAGATTGAAAGTTCCTTAAGACTAAATAACCCTAACATAAGCAAAAATCATGAAGTAGCAAAATCAAGCAATGAGCAATTAAGCATGAAACTTAATAAAGAATGTGATCAATTTAGCCAAGCATTGAGGGAATAGTGGACATGAAATTCCTCAATTAAGAGAGATCATGCCATGGATCAAGCGAAGATGCTCGAATGACCCTTTGTCTAGTGCCTTGGGGAAAATGTCTGCAACTTGATTTTCAGTCCTGCAATGTTCCATTCTAATGAGACCAATATCAATATTATCACGAAAAAATGACGACGAGTGCCAATGTGCTTAGTACGTGAATGATGAACTGGATTTTTTGAAATGTTAATAGCACTAGTATTATCACACATGATAGGAACAATGCGAAGAGACATACCAAAGTCCTCCAATTGCCGCTTTAACCACAATATTTGAGCACAACAGCTTGCTGTGGCAACATACTTGTAACACCCCGTAATTTTTAAGGGTATTTTGAATTATTTTTACATTTTTCTTATGCCCGAATTGCAAGACGGATTTAATTCAGTGAGTCTCGGACCTTCTGAAGAGGGATCTAAGCTCTGTAGAATTTTCCGAGCATTATATAATACAGTTGAGGTGTTTTCGGGATTAATATATCGTTAAAGTACGAATATATTTAACCCGGAGTTAAGAAATTTAATCCAAACCAAGTTCGGATAAGAATAAATGAAGTCGGCCAGAAACCGCGATCAACCGCGATTGACCGCGATGAACCGCGACTCACCGCGATCGGCCGCGATCGCGGTAATGCCTTTTGCTGAGCAGTGTCGTCTTCCTCGAAGGCGGTTACTGTAGCACTCTGATTTTTTCTCTATTTTTGGGGCATGCAAGTGGCTCGATCCAGCTGGCTTGGCTTGTGTCCCCTTGTCCCCGACTTGTTCCCTTGATGGAGACTCGTATTGGGCTATAAAAGGAGGTGAAGACCGAAGCTTAAGCTCTCTTCTTCTTCCTCCTTTTCTCCTCTGTTTTTCCTCTGTTTTTTCCTCCATTGTTGAGCAGTTGTGAGCTCGATTCGAGAGGTCCCTTGAGTGTTAGAAGGTGCTCTTGAGTGTTGTGTGAAGCTTTGTGGTGTTGAGAGATCGAACCATAGACAAATCGAAGGCAAACAAATCGGTTTGGGTAAGAAATTCTCCATTGTCGTCTCGCGAGCTAGCCATTGTCACAGCACAAAACCGCGACCGACCGCGACCTGCCGCGATCGCGGTATTGTGTCCGAGTTGTGTGTTTTGTGGTTTGGCTTTGGGCTTTGCTCGTTTCCTTTGATTTCTTCTTGTATTCTTTTAGATTCATATATAAGTATATTGAATCTAACTTAGGGTCTTGCTATGGGCCATTTCTTAGGGATTTATTATCCAAGATTTGCTCCAGTTTCAGATCCAGGAGCCCGTTGTCTCTAAGCTTTGCTTAAGCTTCTGCGGATTTAGGCAAGTGGCGGTTCGCTCTTGCTTAATCATGTTTCATTAATTATCAATTGTTTTGTTGTTAATTATGTTGGGAATTATTTTGATAACGTTATGTGTTTAAAAGAATATATTATACTAGGTTGTATATTTTGCTAGAACCGACGCTAGTCTATTCTAGATTTGTGCAGGTGAAGGCCGTAAGGGTCCTTGATATGATTTATTGTGTGTGGCTTAGATTATTAAATCTAGGGTGATAGTTGTTCAGGTTGAGCCGTGATGGTTCTCTGTGTGATGTGTTTGCGTGTTTAACTGTTAGTTAGCACGAGTATTCGTAGGAGCGCCTGGATCCGGTGTGTTCCATGGGCGTTTCTTTATAACTGTTAAGGGTAATTAAAAACCCAATGCGATAGTAGAAAGTTTGGACTCTGTGAGGTTCATTCTTTATAAGGGCAATCAAGACCCAATGCGATAGTGAAAGTTTGGACTCTGCGAGGTTCATTCTTTATAAGGGCAATCAAGACCCAATGCGATAGTGAAAGTTTGGACTCTATGAGGTTCATTCTTTATAAGGGCAATCAAGACCCAATGCGATAGTGAAAGTTTGGACTCTGTGAGGTTCCTTCTTTATAAGGGCAATCAAGACCCAATGCGATAGTGAAAGTTTGGACTCTGTGAGGTTCATTCTTTATAAGGGCAATCAAGACCCAATGCGATAGTGAAAGTTTGGACTCTGTGAGGTTCATTCTTTATAAGGGCAATTAAGACCCAATGCGATAGTTAGAGAATTGGATCCTGTGAGGTCCAGTTAAAAGTTTATAACGTGATAAGTGCTTGTCGCACCTAATTAATGAACGTTGGCAAGTGGTTTTTAATTAATTTGAGATAATTGAAATTTGATATTATATTAGGTTGTATTTCTGCTAGAATCAACGCTAATATAAAAGATATACTGTAATCATGTGACTCGAGATTGTGATGTGATTTGTGATATGTGAAACTGCTTGTTTAGCATTTGTGTGAATTACTAGAGTATGTTTTCCGTCCTTGCTTAGTCTATTTATTAGACTAACGCTTGTATTTTATTTATTGGTAACGTCATGGGGGTGTCGTCCGTCCGTTTCGGCACATGCAGATATGTTGCTGTTCAGAGAAGGCTAGAGCGACTATGAATATGAACGGTGTTTTGTTTCGACAACTTGTCTTGTCGCTTTGTGTTTAAAACGATTTCCGCTGTGCTATTTTGTATTTTGTTTATAAGTCTTCCGTTGTAAATTCTGATATTTTTGTATTTCTGATGAAATTGGGTCGTTTTAGGAATCGTGAAATTCCGCGACCATGTGGTTTAATAAAAGTTACGATTTTAGTATTGTAACTGTGTTTTAAGTCAGTTATGACGTCGGAAAAGCCTGGGGTGACTTCGGGGTTTACGCCCGGGGTCATCGGCAGTAACACTTTCAAATGGGGTTAAATTCGGGGGTGTTACAGAAATGGTATCAGAGCTAAAATGTTTTCCAAGAGCTCTGAATTTTTCAAATAAAAAGCCGTTCATAGTCGTGCCTTCTACAGTCTGACATGGAAGTTGCTTCTGTGTCTAGAAAGACTAAGACTCTCTGTTTGTCACCCGTAGTTGAGGGTGCGTTCTGTTCTCTTCTGAAGGACTCGGAAGGAGTCGAGGTGGTTTTTGCCATCTCCAGTTAGACTTGAGTTTTCAGTTCTCTTGTCAGGATTTGAGGTTGTAGAACCTAAGTATTCCAGTTTGGTATTCACCTAGGAACGTTACCAAGTTGATCTATTCCAAGTGACTTTATCATGATAAGTATTATGGAAAAGATATTAATACTTGGGATTTGATCGGTAAACAGATGGTGAATACAAGGAATACTATACGCGATGGTGCTAGGCCAAGCAATCCAAGGCCAATCATAAGGGACGACCTGAACCGTGTAGGAGAACACGAGTCAATGTCACAGAATAACCCTGGAGGCAATGGCCAAGCTTCGGCCAACGCTCCAATGGTTTTTGATGCAGCAGCTGTTGCAGCTATTCGGGAGATAATGATGCAAGTACTCGCCGAGGCTAGGCAACCTGCCGCACCACATGCACAAGCTGTGCCAACTCCCCCAATGGTTCCTAGATTTGAGGAGCCAGCTCTTTATGTACAAAAAGATGAGGCGGTCAGGAAGAGAGGTGATTATGGTCGAGTGTTGAAGACCATTAACTCTTTGAGACCTGACCATTATGATGGAAAAGGAGAGCCAGTTAGAGCTGCTCATTGGTTTTCCCATATGGAGCGGTTGTTCCGCAACGTGGATTGCACCGAGGCAAAGAAAGTGCAAATAGCCTCTCTTCAGCTGAAGGAAGAAGCCAGTGAATGGTGGGAGAGTACCGGCTTAGCTGATAGCCCGGTATTGACCTGGTCAATGTTTAAGACCAAGATGACGGACCGTTTCTTCTCTCGAGCTATGAGGGAGGAGAAGCATAAAGAGTTTTTATATCCAAAGACAGAAGGATTAAAAGTGACAGAGCTCGCCACTAAGTTCAATCATTTGCTGCAGTATGCAGAACCGCAGATAATCAGTGAGGCTCAGAAGATCTGGTACTTTCATGAATGGATGAGCCCAGATATTAAGCCATGGATGGTGCACCACTCATGCTCTACTCTGGAGCAGTACGTGGATGCAGCCTACAAGTTGGAGGCAACTCTGGAGGAGTCTGCCCGTAAGCGGAAGAAGCAGGTTAAGGAAAAAGGTGGGCAGCAGGATTGCCAAGCTGGTTCGTTCAAACGACCGGCATCGCCTACTAAGTTTGAGAAGTCTGGTCGTGCTAAGACCGAGACAACTCATTTTGGCTCTGCCAGGGGCTCAGGTTGGAGCAACAGACCATATCAGTGTTTCAATTGTGGTGCTTTTGGGCACAGGAATTTTGATTGTCAGAGTAAGAAGAGTTTATGCTTTGGCTGTGGAAAGGAAGGTCACATGCAAAAGTTCTGTCGTCAGGGAGAGCAGAAAGGAACGGAGTCGCAGCAAAGGTCTGCTAATCAGAACAACCGGCTTGAGTATAAACCGGTTGAGACTCCGAGTCCTTCGATGCAGACCACTGCACAGAATAAAGGGAAGGCCCCAGTAGCTTCTGGAAGTCAAGGTCAACGCCTTTACGTGATGCGTGAGGCGGATGGATCTGATTTTCCATTTGCTTAAAGCTTTCTACTTTTGTTGTAGGTTGTAGATTTGGGTGTTACCCAGTCTTTTGTTATGGATAATTGTGTTAGTAAGTTTAAGTATGCAGCAAGGTTGTAAATCTTTTGTTGTAAATATTCTTGCTAATATAAATATTTGGTTGAAGCCAAACAGTTGTGTAGCAAGGGTGTACCTTTGGTACAAGTTTTGTGCTCTAAGTTAGAAACCGAAGAGGTTACTTGGGAGACTGAGACGGGTGTACTTAGATACTTTCCCTACTTGTTGTCGGCCTTGATAATGCAAGTTTCGGGGTCGAAACTTAAAATAAGGGGGTAGTAATGTAACACCCCGTAATTTTTAAGGGTATTTTGAATTATTTTTACATTTTTCTTATGCCCGAATTGCTAGACGGATTTAATTCAGTGAGTCTCGGACCTTCTGAAGAGGGATCTAAGCTCTGTAGAATTTTCCGAGCATTATATAATACAGTTGAGGTGTTTTCGGGATTAATATATCGTTAAAGTACGAATATATTTAACCCGGAGTTAAGAACTTTAATCCAAACCAAGTTCGGATAAGAATAAATGAAGTCGGCCAGAAACCGCGATCAACCGCGATTGACCGCGATGAACCGCGACTCACCGCGATCGGCCGCGATCGCGGTAATGCCTTTTGCTGAGCAGTGTCGTCTTCCTCGAAGGCGGTTACTGTAGCACTCTGATTTTTTCTCTGTTTTTGGGGCATGCAAGTGGCTCGATCCAGCTGGCTTGGCTTGTGTCCCCTTGTCCCCGACTTGTTCCCTTGATGGAGACTCGTATTGGGATATAAAAGGAGGTGAAGACCGAAGCTTAAGCTCTCTTCTTCTTCCTCCTTTTCTCCTCTGTTTTTCCTCTGTTTTTTCCTCCATTGTTGAGCAGTTGTGAGCTCGATTCGAGAGGTCCCTTGAGTGTTAGAAGGTGCTCTTGAGTGTTGTGTGAAGCTTTGTGGTGTTGAGAGATCGAACCATAGACAAATCGAAGGCAAACAAATCGGTTTGGGTAAGAAATTCTCCATTGTCGTCTCGCGAGCTAGCCACTGTCACAGCACAAAACCGCGACCGACCGCGACCTGCCGCGATCGCGGTATTGTGTCCGAGTTGTGTGTTTTGTGGTTTGGCTTTGGGCTTTGCTCGTTTCCTTTGATTTCTTCTTGTATTCTTTTAGATTCATATATAAGTATATTGAATCTAACTTAGGGTCTTGCTATGGGCCATTTCTTAGGGATTTATTATCCAAGATTTGCTCCAGTTTCAGATCCAGGAGCCCGTTGTTTCATTAATTATCAATTGTTTTGTTGTTAATTATGTTGGGAATTGTTTTGATAACGTTATGTGTTTAAAAGAATATATTATACTAGGTTGTATATTTTGCTAGAACCGACGCTAGTCTATTCTAGATTTGTGCAGGTGAAGGCCGTAAGGGTCCTTGATATGATTTATTGTGTGTGGCTTAGATTATTAAATCTAGGGTGATAGTTGTTCAGGTTGAGCCGTGATGGTTCTCTGTGTGATGTGTTTGCGTGTTTAACTGTTAGTTAGCACGAGTATTCGTAGGAGCGCCTGGATCCGGTGTGTTCCATGGGCGTTTCTTTATAACTGTTAAGGGTAATTAAAAACCCAATGCGATAGTAGAAAGTTTGGACTCTGTGAGGTTCATTCTTTATAAGGGCAATCAAGACCCAATGCGATAGTGAAAGTTTGGACTCTACGAGGTTCATTCTTTATAAGGGCAATCAAGACCCAATGCGATAGTGAAAGTTTGGACTCTGTGAGGTTCATTCTTTATAAGGGCAATCAAGACCCAATGCGATAGTGAAAGTTTGGACTCTACGAGGTTCATTCTTTATAAGGGCAATCAAGACCCAATGCGATAGTGAAAGTTTGGACTCTGTGAGGTTCATTCTTTATAAGGGCAATCAAGACCCAATGCGATAGTGAAAGTTTGGACTATGTGAGGTTCATTCTTTATAAGGGCAATTAAGACCCAATGCGATAGTTAGAGAATTGGATCCTGTGAGGTCCAGTTAAAAGTTTATAACGTGATATGTGTGTGTGCGGTCATTTAATACAGATAAGTGCTTGTCGCACCTAATTAATGAACGTTGGCAAGTGGTTTTTAATTAATTTGAGATAATTGAAATTTGATATTATATTAGGTTGTATTTCTGCTAGAATCAACGCTAATATAAAAGATATACTGTAATCATGTGACTCGAGATTGTGATGTGATTTGTGATATGTGAAACTGCTTGTTTAGCATTTGTGTGAATTACTGGAGTATGTTTTCCGTCCTTGCTTAGTCTATTTATTAGACTAACGCTTGTATTTTATTTATTGGTAACGTCATGGGGGTGTCATCCGTCCGTTTCGGCACATGCAGATATGTTGATGTTCAGAGAAGGCTAGAGCGACTATGAATATGAACGGTGTTTTGTTTCGACAACTTGTCTTGTCGCTTTGTGTTTAAAACGATTTCCGCTGTGCTATTTTGTATTTTGTTTATAAGTCTTCCGTTGTAAATTCTGATATTTTTGTATTTCTGATGAAATTGGGTCGTTTTAGGAATCGTGAAATTCCGCGACCATGTGGTTTAATAAAAGTTACGATTTTAGTATTGTAACTGTGTTTTAAGTCAGTTATGACGTCGGAAAAGCCTGGGGTGACTTCGGGGTTTACGCCCGGGGTCATCGGCAGTAACACTTTCAAATGGGGTTAAATTCGGGGGTGTTACAATACTCAACTTCTGCAGTGGAAAGGGCCACAAAGTTTTTCTTCTTGGATTCCTATGAGACAAGGCAGGGACCAAGGAACAGTGTCATTCCAGAGGTTCTCTTTCTATCGACTACGTGCCTAGCAAAGTCAGCGTATGTGAAGCCAACAAGATTGAAGTCACAGTTATTAGGATATCATAGACACAAGTGGTCCATTCCCTTGAGGTATCGAAAGATTCGCTTCACTTCCTTCAAGTGTGAGTCTTTAGGATTGGATTGAAATCTAGCACAAAGACAAACACTGAAGAGTATGTCCGGCTTACTTATCCTGAGATAGAGGAGAGACCCAATCATTCCTCTATAAAATGTAGGATCAACATCAGTTCCATTCAAGTCTGCATCTAAATGAGTGTTAGGAGAAATATGAGTAATAATGGGTTTAGCAGAATCCATACCATATTTCTTCAACAGTTCCTTTATATACTTTTACTGATGAATCTTTGTTCCTTCCTTAGTCTATGTGACTTGTAATCCGAGGAAAAAGAAAAGTTCCCCAATCATACTCTTCTTAAACTCACTACTCATAAGAGTTTTGAACTTGTCTACAAGAGTATGGTTAGTGAAACCAAACATAATATCATCAACTTAGACTTGAACAACCAGAGTCTCACTATTCTGTTCTAGGAGGAACAATGTCTTGTCAATCATTCCTCGCCTGTATCCATTGGAAAGAAGAAAATGTTCTAGTCTATCATACCAAGCACGGGGTGATTGCGACCATACACAACCTTATCGAAAGAATACACATGAGAGGGACAATTGGCATCTTCAAAACCTGGGGCCGCTTCACATATACTTCCTCTTGAAGGTATCTGTTCTAGAATGCGGTCTTGACATCCATTTGATATAATGAGAATCCTTTGTGTGCAACATAGGCAATGCGAAGACGAATCGCTTCAATGCGAGCCACTGGAGCAGAAGTCTCATCATAGTCTATTCCCTCTTGTTGATTGTACCCTTGAGCAACCAACCTTGCCTTGTTCCTTGTGATCACACCAGAATCATCTAGCTTGTTCCTAAACACCTAGCGAGTGCTAATGACATGTTTGTTGTGGGGCAGAGGAACAAGTCTCCATACTTTGTTCCTTTCAAACAGATGTAGCTCTTCTTGCATAGCCACAATCCAGTCCGGTTCCTTCAACGCTTCCTTGATTGACTTGGGCTCTACAAGAGAAATAAATGCATGGAAGGCACAAAACAAATTGAGTTTAGAGCGCAAACCTCTTTTACCAAAGGGAGTGATAAGGTTGTCAATGGGGTGATCTTTTTGCACATGAACACTCTTCGATACAACAACTGAAGGATCAGAGGGTTGAATCACAAGAGCGTTTGTTGAAGATGAAGACAATGAGGCATCTTCATTTGGGACTGTTCCTTCGGCATTATTCAGTGAATCGGCAATAGTGGCACCACCAGAAGGTCCAGAAGGAACAATGGTAACATTCTCAGTATTGTTGGGATTCACAGCAGTGGTATGAGTACATGTTGAGGGAACATCCGCAGCTTGTGACGAGCTAATGGTATCAGCATTATTAACTGTGGGAACATTCAAACTTGAGGTTCTTTGAGAACTAGAGTGGCTACTACCAGCATTAGTACCACTGTTCCTACCAATAGGATATCGCCTAGAAAAGGGGCCATCTCCTTCATCATCCGAATCTTCTCTCTGCATTCTTGGATAGTCATCAACAGGGAACGATGACTTCAACTAGCTATTTGCACCTTTTGAGCTTTCATTAAAGACCACATGAATGATTTCCTCAATTTTGCGAGTTCGCTTGTTAAACACCTTGTAAGCTTTGCTTGCCTTTGCATAACCCATAAAAATTCCTTCATCACTTCGTGGGTCAAACTTTCCCAAGTTGTCATTCCCATTGTCGTGAATGTAACACCTGCATCCAAAAGTACGCAAGTGGGAAATATTGGGCTTGCAATCCCTTATTAGTTCATAGGCAGTTTGTTTCAATAAAGAACACAACATGGCACAATTAAGGACATAACAGGCGGTGTTGATGGCTTTAGCCCAGAAGATTCGTGGAAGATTGCTTGCAATGAGAAGTGTTCTAGCCATGTCTTCCAAAGTTCGATTCTTCCGTTCCACAACTCCATTCTGATGTGGTTTCCTAGGCGTGGAGAAATCATACGAAATTTCATGTTCCTTACAGAAATTAAAAAACATAGAGTTCTCAAACTCCGTTCCATGGTCGGACCTAATTGCTCTAAGCTTTTGACCTAAACTGGTTTCCACCTTCTTGATGAACATCTCGAATACAGTGAAGATTTCATCCTTTGAAGAAAGAAAGATTGTCCAAGTGAATCTAGAATAATCATCGACCATCACGAAAATATACCAGTTCCATGTATGATTTCTTATCCTCATAGGACCATAGAGATCCATATGGATCAATTCCAAAGGACGAGAAGTAGTAACATCAGGTTTGAGCTTGAATGAGGAACGAGTCTATTTTCCTCTCACGCATGCATCATAAATTCCATTGAACTCAGATCTAACACTTGGGAGTCCACGAACCAGTTCCTTGGCATGAAGTTTATGAATTAGGCAAAGATTTGCGTGACCAAGCCTTCTATGCCACAATTCCATCTCATCAACTATAGACGCAAAGCATAGAACTTCCTTTGGCTTGAAATCTTTGTCAACAATGTACACATCCTTGTACCTGACTCCTCTGAGAATGATATTCTTGGTTTCTCTGTCTTTGACGTAATAGTCTTTGGAAGTAAAGACAATTTTATTGTTCCCTTGATCACATAGTTATGCAACACTCGACAACTAAAACCAAGTTCATGAACTAAACTTACCTCTTTTACCATTATGCTTGAGTTTAGTTTTATGTCTCCCGTTCCTATGATTTCTCTGCATCTCTTGTCTCCAAGGGCTACGCTCCCATTGGAGCGTTTGTGAAGTAAGGTGAGTTGATCTAGTTTTCCAGTCATGTGGCACAAACAAGCACTATCAATGTATCACTTCTCGTTCCCCCTCACTTCAACCTGTACAGAAAAAGTTAACGTTTGGCGACCCAGACAAGCTTAGCTTTACCTGGTCAAGACACAAAGTGCAATGGTTCCCTAGGAATAGCATGATCAATGACAACATTTTTATTCCTAGATCTAGCATGGTTATGCATATGAGGTTCATCATAGAAATCATTCAGATTAACATTGTTACTCCTACTGTTCCTTCTCTTTGTGTGCTCTTCGAAAAACTTTCTATTCTTTTCACAGTCTCTCTGTAAATGATTGTTTTTCCCACAAAACCAACAAAGCTTAAATTGATCGAACTGGACATACTTCCTATTAGGAATGGTGCTCTTGCGTTGTTTGGCTCTCTCAGGACATGGAACATTGGATTGTTTACCCTAGGATTGCTTAAGGAAAATTTTATGGGCAGGTTGTCTAGTATACCAGGCTTGGTTCTCATTCATCCCACTCTCAAGGACTTTCACACATTCCTCAAGGTTGCGATTCTTTTCCCTAGCATCTTGAAGTTCCCTATCTCTAGCTTCACGCAATTTAGGGATGGACAAATCATCTTTCATATCCTTTGACCTAGTGTACCCAATACCATATCTAGGTTTGACAAATATTATGTCCTCTTCCTGAGTTTTCTGTTCCACCATCATGGAATGGATTTTGTGAACATAGGCATTCACTTCGGACATGTGCACTTCAAGCTTAGTTGGACCAACTGAAGGACTTACATCAGAATTGTTAGAAATATCATCCATTAACATAGAGACATTTTCTTTTCTTAATCTTTCAAGTTCATAACGATTAGCATCACATGAAGAACAAGGAACATTTAAACTACTAGTAGTTTTAGACATGTTTTCTTTTAAACTATTGCATTCATCTTCAGAATTGGCTAACTCCTCTTGAGTTTTCAAGTTCTCAGCAAACATTTCCTTGATAAGACTAATCAAGGATTTCTTGTCATAATTCACAAAAGGAGTTAAGAAAGGTTTCAGAATCTTCTCCATCGGATTCATACTCATCGCCCCAAACATCAACGGAAGCCTTCTTTTCATTGTTCCCATAATTGTTTCCATTCTTATTCTCTTTGGAGCATGCTAGCATAGTGACCATTTTCGTTACAAGTGTAACAGGTGATGTCTTTGATGTCGCGCTTGTCACCATTGTTCCCTCCATTTCTATTCCTTCCTTTCATGTAGAGGGAACGCATAGCTCTTGTGAGTAATGCAGTCTCTGGATCAACAAAGGGTTGTGATAACAACAATTTGTCGTGCTAATTACTGCTATGCAAGTAGTCCAAATAAACCTTAAACCGTAGTCCTAAGTAAGTAAGGGTCGAATCCACAGGAAGACAAATTCTATCTTTATATGCAATTTATATGTCAATCCAAAGTAACCAAAAGTGGGGTTTTGTATGTTTCAATAAATCTAAGCATGCAAAGGCAAACAAACTAAAGATGATGATTTCAGTAATGGGGAAAATAGCTCAGTCAAACAACATCCACTATTCGTATGACAAGTTGATCCTAGATACTCATTCAATATCTCATGCAATGGAAATTCCAATTCCTTTTCAGATATAACTAATAGCACAACCAGATACTATTAGCACTAACTAATTAAACAACCATGAAACTATCAAGATTCAGTTTAATAGCAGCGTTAAGAATAGGAATATAGTTGGATACAATTCTAGCATAAAACAACCAGCTTTTATCCTAGAATGTAAATGAGTTCTCTTCTGCATAAGACTAGCACAACCAGATACTAGTACGATGCAGTTGCTACTCTGAAATAGATATGCTCAACCAGTAACAATCTAGATCTAGCAATCAATCAATAGAAACAAACCCTAGTTGCGCAGGCTAGAAACTGTCAATATTAATCATAAGCAATTCAAGCAAGAGAATAGATAAAATCCATGCGATAGATAAGGAACGAAAATCTCACAACTTTATCAAAACGAAAGCTTAAGTCGTCTGACTAAGCCAGGGAGGCTTAGTTCTTCATAGCAAAGTACGTAGAAAGGAAAAACGATGAAAGTAGGGTTCGATAGGGAATAAGCCTTCCCTCTAACCTTAAATACTAAAGATAATAAGTCTCTAAAGATAAATTAAAACGAAATAATAAAAATACTTAATAATAATAAAATAAGGAAATAAAAGCCCGGGTCACTTCTGACGGCGGCGGCGGTCGCCGTAAGCCTAGCGGCGGTCGCCGCTGAGATTTCTTCGGTTCAGCTCCTGCGACACTTCCGTAAAAACGCCATAACTTTTGATTCCCAACTCGGATTGCGCTCATATTTTGACGACTTGTAGTAGACTTCAAGATCTAACTCCTCGAATTGGAATCACTCCATTTGGACATCTTAGTAAAGAGAACGAATAAATTGAATTCAGCACATTGTTCTTCTACTCTCGTGTGGACTCTCTCCTTGGTTCTTCTTCGTCTCCTCAGTGGTCAACTCCTCTTCCTCTGGATATCTTCAATTTGTTTCTCCGGACCACCAAATCCACACTTCTCCTCTCTAACTCCATAATCCACAGTTGTGCACTAAATCCATCCAAATGGCACCTCAAACCTGGTAACAACCCCTAGAAATGCACTACAAAATAGTGCCGATCAAATCCCCCATGCTTAAACCTTGCTCGTCCTCGAGTAAGCTAAAGTAAACCTACTCCTCCAATCAATCCCCAAGGTTTCAGGAAGCATAGAAAACTCAACCCCTCTAAGAATCACACCTAACAATAAACTCCAGTCACCAATACAATAATCACAGCACAACATAACATAACTCACAACACCACACACAATCAAGCTAAAAGGAAAGCATAGTACTTCCCCCAAGCTTATCCCAAATACCATAGAGTGAATAAAAATCTAATCCTATCTCCCAACTATCTTCTTATACCTCCAGAGTGACCTACCCAAATCCTCCTTATATCACCTCTTCTTATGTCGCCACGCCAGCAAAAATGATGATTCCTATAAATCACTCTTCTTCTTTTCACTCATTTTGCCAAGGCACCCTTTCGGGTTTTCACCAAGCCACTCGTTTCATTTTTCGATAGATGGGCTCACAATATACTCACATCACTCTTGACCAATTATTACCCTAGCCTAATGCTGGTCCAAGCCACCTACTTATTACCTAGGCCGCCTTTTCAGGTTTTCGACCTATCCCAGGATTTCAATTTTAGCCTTTTTTTTCAAATTTTTGGCTCTTTTTCATTTTTTATTTTCTTCAACGACGCCGCAAATATAGAATCCTCCCCCATGCTTAAACATTGCATTGTCCTCAATGTAATGAAAGACAAAAAGAATAAAGCACAGGGAAGACAAAGAATGGACTCACAAACGTCGTCAAGCGGCTTGGACACTGAAGGTGTCGCTGGCGGTCTTCACAATATATGCCCAGGTCTTTAGTGTTGGGCGGGTGTCTTCATCTCAACTCTACCGTGCAACCATAGGGAACCACTGTAAGGTGTGGTGGTCATTAAGGAAATCAGGGTTGCACGGCCTTCAACTCCATCAACTCCTACCATGCAACCAAAAGGAACCACTCTGGTGAATAGTGGTATAACAAGTATGGCGGGGTTGCATGGCCTTCAACGAACACAAAAATGGGGCCCAGATGTAATCGTGGTGTGGGCCCTAGTGTTCCTCCTCCTCAACTGCCAATTGTAGGGCCATCATCGTTGTCAATTAAAAGTGTAGGTCTAATGTCTCCTCCTTGACAACATGATGTGCACCATCTCTCCAGGGGAAACTCGGACAGCTGGCCTCCGGTGAAACTTTTTTTTTTTTTTTTGCTGCTCCCCGTTTAAGGTTTTTTCGGGAACTTTTTTTTTTTTGGTACCTGAGAAATGGCGGCGGTCGCCGTAAGGAGGGCAGCGGTCGCCGCCATTAAACGGCGGTCGCCATAATTAAACGGCGGTCGCTGCCATTTGCCGTAGCAAAGCATTCGAAAGTGGGATTGGCGGCGGTCGCCGTAAGTTTGGCGGCGGTCGCCGCCTCTCCTTCTTCGCTTTTTTTTCACACTTCCTGCAGGTTAGTTCGACACAGAACTACAAAAACTACAAAAGTAAAAAAAATCAAAAGAAAATAAACTAAGGGAAGGAAAAGAAAGTACCTAATATCGGGTTGCCTCCCGAGAAGCGCCTTGTTTACTGTCGTGGCTCGACATCCTACTCAATCCTCCTCAACTCGGGTTTGTCCTAGCACTTGAACTCCTGAGATCTATATCAGGGGGATGTCTCTTTGTATACTCCCTGTAGAGCTTTTCCCCCATGCTTGTGTACTTCATGATGGTTAGACCGCTGTTCATATCTATGAATGCACTTGACATCTTCAGAAATGGCCTACCCAACATCTCAGGGCCTGCATGTTTGTTCTGCCCCGCATCCAGCATGTAAAAATTCGCCACCTGAATCAAGTCCTCCTTCTTGTGCTTCCCCTTTGGTTTCTTCTTGATATTGCCCAGCGCCCTTAAAAATTCTGTGCAGCGAGGGATACTGTTTGTCAATGTGACCAAAGGAACGGTTTCTGCACAGTTACAGAAGGCCTCATAGATTTCATTGTTGTTCTTCAACCTTCGAGTATCTTGTAATGCCTCAGGGAAGGGTGCAATGGGGTGCAGCGTAATGAGCGGGGAGGAGTTTAAACGCACATACTCATCATAGGCAGCCTCGAGAGGGTCGGGGGCTGCCGGGACATTTTCGAGAGGAACGAGCGTCGCAGGATCGTTTTCGCGATCGCGGCTCTCCTCCTCTTGGTCGCTGAATTCCTCCAGTCCCAAAAAATACTCTTCTTCAGAAAGCACAACGCGGTCCAAAATATCGTCTGGAATACCCATCTCCTCAATGGGTGAACCGAGGTCGAGGTATACCTCCCGCGGTCTTGGATTCTCTTCTGCAGATATTTCGGTGTATTCTACACACGTCTCACAAATTTGTTCTTCCCTTTCAGCTAAGGGGGCGACATGCAGCTGCTCAGTACTTTGTAGGGTCATCGAGAAGACATTCTCTTCCTGGTGCACCACTGGGTGAGATAGTGGTTATGTCGACGTCATGGTCTCCATTCTGTTCATTGCTTGCACCAATTGCTTCGTCTGCCTCTCAGAGTTCTGGATATAGGACTTCATTTGTTGTTCAAGTTGGATCGTGCTCTGATTGAGAGATCGAACCATGTCCTCCAATGACATGGAGGGACTTGGATTGTGCCCCATCTGATTCTCCAAGGTCCGGAATAAATCCGCAGTAGACTGTGAGACATAGTAATCTGGATTGGACACTGGTGGGCTATGCTCGTAGGCTGGGTAGTATTGCGGTGGAGTACCCTGCTGATAGAACGATTGTGGTCCCGGGTAAAACTCCTGGTAATCATGACCATAAGGGGGATAATGTTGGTGCCCATAACTCGAATTGGGGTGATCTCTCCACCCTGGAGTGTATGCGTATGAGTATGGGTCATATTGCGGCTCCTAATAGCACAACCACATACTATTAGCACTAACTAATTAAACAACCATGAAACTATCAAGATTCAGTTTAATAGTAGCGTTAAGAATAGGAATATAGTTGGATACAATTCTAGCATAAAACAACCAGGTTTTATCCTAGAATGTAAATCAGTTCTCTTCTGCATAAGACTAGCACAACCAGATACTAGTACGATACAGTTGCTACTCTGAAATAGATGTGCTCAACCAGTAACAATCTAGATCTAGCAATCAATCAATAGAAACAAACCCTAGTTGCGCAGGCTAGAAACTGTCAATATTAATCATAAGCAATTCAAGCAAGAGAATAGATAAAATCCATGCGATAGATAAGGAACGAAAATCTCACAACTTTATCAAAACGAAAGCTTAAGTCATCTGACTAAGCCAGGAAGGCTTAGTTCTTCATAGCAAAGTACGTAGAAAGGAAAAACGATGAAAGTAGGGTTCGATAGGGAACAAGCCTTCCCTCTAACCTTAAATACTAAAAATAATAAGTCTCTAAAGATAAATTAAAACGAAATAATAAAAATACTTAATAATAATAAAATAACAAATAAGGAAATAAAAGCCCGGGTCACTTCTGACGGCGGCGGCGGTCGCCGTAAGCCTAGCGGCGGTCGCCGCTGAGATTTCTTCGGTTCAGCTCCTGCGATACTTCTGTAAAAACGCCATAACTTTTGATTCCCAACTCGGATTGCGCTAATATTTTGAGGACTTGTAGTAGACTTCACGATCTAACTCCTCGAATTGGAATCACTCCATTTGGACATCTGAGTAAAGAGAACGAATCAATTGAATTCAGCACATTGTTCTTCTACTCTCGTGTGGACTCTCTCCTTGGTTCTTCTTCGTCTCCTCAGTGGTCAACTCCTCTTCCTCTGGATATCTTTAATTTGCTTCTCCGGACTACCAAATCCACACTTCTCCTCTCTAACTCCATAATCCACAGTTGTGCACTAAATCCATCCAAATGACACCTCAAACCTGGTAACAACCCCTAGAAATGCACTACAAAATAGTGCCGATCAGGTTGATTTTCATCTTGTCCGTTCTCTATCATGTTAATTGCCTTCTCAACCATCAAGACAATTCCCTTTCCTTTTTCTGATCTCCTAGCTCTTTCTTCGTTGTCATACTTTTGAATCGTGCTAAAGACCTCATGGAATGTTAACGTAGCAGTGTTAACATCCTCCTTTAAGATCGCCTTAGTCATCCTATGACGATGAGGAAGACCATCAATGATGATGATGATCTTCTCATTTGGAAGGATCTCAGTCTTTGGAATTGTGTGAGCAGTCAAGCGAGCAGTGATTTTTTCAAATCTAGCTTGGTAGGAACTCACATCTGTGCCATCTTCCATCTTGAAGTTATAGAAGTCCTTCTTGGCCTGGACACGATCAACTTCACGGAGATCCTTGCTCCCCATGTACATCTGTTCCAATGCAAGCCACTTAGCATTTGCAGACTCACAAGATTGGAGTTTCTCAATGTCCTGTTGACCAAGAGCATTGTTGATAAGCATAGTAGCCTTTGAATTCTTTTCCATGGTTTTCATATCTTCTTGAGTCCATTTCCTTGACTTCTTCTTGTTCTCAAGATCAACAATCTCAAGATCTTCAAGAGAAATGATCAACCAGCATTAGTAATCATTACTTTGGACCCATTTGATGAAGATAGTCTTCCAATGTTGGTATTGACCAACGACCAACAGAGGTGGCCTATTGAAGCTAAGTCCAACCTCAGCAGTGTTCGTCATTGTTACTTGTACATCTGTAAGTAACACACAAGCTAGAACAAACCTGCTCTTATACCAATTGTAGAATCGAGTGTGTTAGTACAAGGAACGATAGAACTATTCCTTGGGCAATGGAATAAAATGACATATTGCAAAGTAACTGTGGCGATGTTCCTTAGAGAGGAAAACTCAATCAATCAACTAGTTGACTGAGAAAAGCATCTACCCCTAGGTTTTAACCTAGTAGGATTTCAAATATCTACTTGTGTTATTAATACTGGAGTTATAATCGAGCAAGTCTTATCTCAATCTAGTTCAGTCATATATATCTAGGCTTCTACATGTAACGTTCCTAACAACACCTTAGACACCCAAAACCCTATCAAGTACTCAACTTACCCAAGCTTCGTACTTGCAAGTGTTCTTCTTCTTTTTCTCCGAATTCTCTTTCTCCTTGGAAATGCTTGTGGCTGCGTAACTGTGATAGTTACTTCTTTCCATATATATAGCCTTCGAAATACTCAGCCGATTTGCCCTAGTATCAACTAAGGAAATCAAATAAAATATTCCTAAACTATCTTTACACAATCTTTTCTAACAACCAAATCCGTAACAAACTTGTTCCTTGCAGGCCTTGCGGCCCATGACGTCTTTGAAGATTTCTTTCCAAGAATATAAGTTCAGCACAAGTTTACACCGCGCGTGTCACAACGTTCTTTGGCGTTGTTCCCTTATTCGTTCCTTCTCTCTAACGCGCGTCTCAACTTCTGAGTTTGCACATGCGCGTTGTTCCATTGTTGACTTTGTTGTTCCTTGAATAATCTATTTTGATTCTTCACATGGTTTTCATCGTTCCTTGGCTTACGCATTATTCCTGAAACTCGCAGTCACAATAAATTCATCAAGTGTAATGGGATTTATCATCATCAAAACTAGAGGGAACATCATCGTTCTAACACGGACGCCGCACCGGCTCGAACCATCTCCAGCTCTTGGTGGAAAAACTTGGTTTGTCGTAAGCGTCTTCGATTTGAAGACCAAGGTTGGTGTAGTCCTACAGCTCAGAAATGGTGGCGAAATGACATATGAGGTGACCCCAAACAACAAATCTGCAAATTTCACAAAAATAGAGGCGAGCCCTCAGTCGAGGCAATTCCAGGAATAGTTTGAGCATGTATGATTCGACGATTTGTATCCTACATCTTCCCATATTAAATAATTAATGGGCCTAATGTGGCTTAGGCTAACTGGATTCAACCGAAGTCGGTTTTATCGTCTCCTTTGTTCTTATCAATAAGCTTTATATACCATATACGAGCCTGCTATATACAAGACACAAATTGTCTATTTACAAGAAAATCTGTACGCATAGAAATTGCGAACGAGATCTCTGTGCGTACATGTAAAATATGTACACAAATACGTACAACTTTTGTACGTTGTATTTCAGCGTACAAAAGTTGTACGTTTATACGTATTTTTAAGTTTAAAGTTTTTTTTTAAAGTTAAAACCCTACGCTGGAATATTGGGCCAGCCAAATATGGGCCGGCCCACACAATATTCCATCGTACAAGTTAGGTTAAGAGGCTGTGCCGCGCACGTCCTTATCTTCTTCCTCACGCCGCGGCGCCATTCTGTTCTCTGATCTCTCCTTCTCCGACCATATTCCGGCAGGTCTCCTTCCTCTTCTCCTCCTCTTTACTCTCTCCATGGCGAACGATGGCGAGCAGGCGACGCTGGCAGCAGTCAGAGGGGCTAGCGACGAGCCTGGCGGCAAGGCTGACGGCGGGACTCTAGGCGCCGTGGATAGGGGTGGTTCTGCAGATCTGGCCGTGGAAGTGGGCGGAAGAGAGGTGGCCGTGGTGGTGGTGGCCGGCGGCGGTGTCGATGGCGGCGAAGATGCGGCAGCCAATTCTTCGTCCATCGGTGGAGGGGGCGGGGTTGAGGGTGGACGAGGTGGTGTCCGGACCCGATTTATTCGAGCCCGTGGCAGAAGAGCAGGTGGACGCGAGGACATTTCTGCCACTCCCGGTCAGACTCCTAGCTGGGGTAGTCGAGAGATATTTTTGTATAAATTTTATAGGTTACGTGTTTAATTTAGGTAGTATCGAATAGAATTTTATGGATTATAGAAATTAAATTTAGGAAATTTTAGAAAGAAATAAGTATTGAATTTAGAAAAAATTATGAGTATTGAATTTAAGGGGATTTTCGAAAGAAATAGGTATATTGAAAAAAAAACTTTTGGTATTGAATTTTATAAAAATTTGGATATTATATTTGATATTAGAATTTATAACCGTTTATATAAAATTTAGGTATTTAAATTTATATGTATTCGTATATTTTAAAAAAAATTGTTTGAAATTAAGAAATTGAATATAGCGTTGAATTCAGATTTATGTTATAAAACTTGAGATTGAATGTAGGTATTGAATTTAGAAAAAAATGAATTTTATATTTGATTGTTCGTAGTATTTGTCTAATATTTAATGAAATTGGCATTGAATTTTAGGATATGAAACTGAATTTAGAAATATAAGATATTAAAATTAAAATTAGGAAATTAATTTAGGTTTTATTACATTGGCATTGAATTTAAAGAATTATATTTGAAATTTAAGAATTACATTTGAAATTGGCATAGAATTTAGGTATTGAATTATGAAATTTATAAAAATATTCATTTATATTATAATATTGTAGCTATTTCTGAATTAAATTTTTTGATTAATATGTTATAAAAAGGCTTTACAAGCCTCGATGTTGTTTGTGAGACGGCCCCGACGTGGGTCCCGTCAGCTGGCGTAGAGGAATCCGGTCACAGCATCGGCTCGTCGGGCCGCTTTGGTGGCTTTGCTTCCCGCCCTATAGGCAGCACAAGACGTCGGGGCGGGAGTGCAGGAGGACGCGGTCATGTCGGACCCGTCGGTGTCATCGTCTTCCTCATCGGACACGTCCATGGAGCTGGACGAGGAGGCAGTTGACGCGTCCCTCCACCGAGATTATTACGAGGGTTTTGAGATGCCTCCCGGACCCGCAGCTGACCTGGGGATGGACGACGCTCCCCAACCAGATCTTTCGGCTGCCCAGTAGGCAGATCCGGCTCCCCAATAGGCGGATCCCACTGTCGACCCTAAGGATCCCGATCCGGTGGGTCCCGCAAAGCCCTAGATGCTAGGAGGGCCGCTCGTTCCTGACCTCCTCCCTACGTACACGACCCATGTCGCAAAGGTCCTGTGGGACATGACATCGGCGTTGGCACGTCTGGTTCCCCCGCCAAACATTACTAGTTATTTAGAAACAATAAGCTTTACCGGTAAGAAGTGGTTTCGATTCCCTACGAGGGACATCGTCAATATCTGTGTTGGAGGGCCGAGGCTTCCGTCAGACGCCCTCATTGGTAAGAACAAGCACGGGCCATCCCAGGATAATAGGACAAGAGCAACCTGGTATAGCGTGGCAAACACTAAACTAATCATCGGAATGTCGAGCCAGTACTCCTCGTTGCAAGGACTGATGACATAGTTGACCCGGAATATAAGGTCCTCGTAAGTGATCCCCGGGTGTAGTGCGGGCAAGATGGGCATGTATACATCTCTGTTGTGAAACAACTCTCCCGTCACCTGCATTCGAACCATAGGGTATGCAGTCTCTTCTGATCCCAACAATATAGCTAGTGTTCGATATCCATAGTGCATGTATGGATGTACATCTTTGGCCTTGTTAATGTAGGGAAACCAAAAGTAATCCATATTCTTAATCCCAAAGTTCACCCCCATATAAATCATGGGTTGTTCAGGGAGCTGCTGGCGCAGTCCCTTCAGATTAGCTGCCTTGGGTCCCAATGTCCGACGAAGCTCCACTTGGTCCCTTCTTGCCGCGACCTTGACCGCTACCTTGGATTCTATTCGCCTTCTTCTTCTCAATCTCCTCTAACTCAGCCCTTTTGTACTCAAACAAGCTCGGCTCCCTCTTGGTGGAGTACTTCTTCGAACCCTTTGGCCTTCCATTTGCAATGATTCCCGTGGGCTCCTGCAACGAAGTTTCATGCGGATTCTGCGTGTCAAAGAACAGTTCGGTTGTCTTTGCTTAATGTTTTAGAGTGCCACATGTCATCCATTTCCTTCCATCTCAACTCTGGAATATATATCTATTTTGTTTCCTCAACTGGCTCTTCCGTGTAAACCCTAACCCATTGCAATTGCTTCCAGAAGCGGTGTATCTCACTCGACATGATCAGCGTCTTATTAATGATGGCATTTGCGATTCTATGGACACACGGCAGGACGAAGCAGTCTCTCATCCAGAGATCATCACAATCCTCAGAGAAATCCTCCTCCTCTATCTACTTATACAGATCAAACATCATTCTAAAGCCCCTCTTCGACACTTTGAAGAATAGCCTTGAAAACAACACTCTTATTTCTGGCAGCACAACATCAAACATCGTTGGTCTTTTGATCTGTGACATCTCCATTGTCGCACGTACCTACCCAATTTGACCCTCCATCCCATGGTGGATCCTCACTACCATTCTATTAAAACCACCAATACTAGAATTCAGAATTTTCTTCAACACGTGATGCATACCCTCAACCCTATCAAAACACAAAAAAAAAACATCGCGTTAGTCCGAAATTGAGCCCTGAACCTAGAAACCACTAAACATTGTACAAGGGATACATGCTTGTAGTCCTCGTGAAGAAGTGAAGATGATGATCCGTCCATGCTCTGACTATGCTTTCCTTGCAAGGATTAGTCCACGTCTTCTCAATGTATCGAACGAGGCCACTCTTCCACGATGTCCTCAATTTCGCAAGCCTCTCTTCATAGCTTTCCTCCGTGGTTGAACACCAAAGTGCCCAGCATTGGCCGCAAAACCTTTTGACTTGTTTTTTATCCTTCAAGATTGGGGAAGCATATGCTTCTATGTTGTGTTTAATATGCACCTAGCACAAAAGGTGTTTAACTTCATCTTTGAAAACTTTCCGAATTGCATTGATGAGGGCCTTCTCTCGATCAATCATTATGGCGGTCGGCATAACACCCGCATCTTTAAACAACCGCAAAAGTTTTTCCATTATGAACTTGTAATGCACAACTTCTTCTTGCCGCGTAAATGCGTAGGCAATGTTGAAAGTCCTGTGCGTGCAAGTGAAACTGACAATCTCCACCAAAGGCATGTTATACATGTGGATGAGTGTAAGAAAGCCATAGAATATAAGATATAATTAAAATCGATGATATAAATAACTACTATTAAATTGTGTTGAAAATGAGATACAAATCCATTATATACCTATTTGTATTGTATATGGCGTCAATAACTACCACGTACGGGAACATCTTCAATAGGTGGAGCGAGTCCGGGTGAGTAAAAAATAGGATATCAGTCTCTTTTGTAGACAACTTTCTAAGAGGAAATACCTGGTAACTATTTTGTTGCAAAAAAATTCAGAGTCCATTGTGTAACAGTCACTTCCCCACGATCTTCGTAATGCATCTTCTGCAGAAAGTTGGAAACTTGTTTCATGGATGTTACATTTCCGGGGAATAAGGTCCTCAACTGCGCAACAATAGTCTTCGGCGTCATGAATGCATCGCCCAACCTCTTGGCAAGGCACTGCTCATCCGGGGTCATTCTGCCCATGTATGCATGCCCAAGAAAGCTAGTCGGAAGCTTATGGTTGTGGCATCCATCTATCACATTCATGATCCATTTCTGAGTCACTTCCTATGGCTTCTTCTTCAATCTAACACCACATAACTCAAATGTGCATCCAAACTTTTTCGAGCTTGTTTCACGAATTACCTCAACATCCTCTTCTGAGTCACTACCTTTCTTTCTCCCCGATCTATATTCACCAAAGTGCTCGCACGTCAAACTAACACTTCTGACATTTGAGGTACGAATGACTAAAACCATTATCAAATCTTTGCCCCTATTCTTAACCCACTCAACCAATTCCTCTCGGCTATCCCACTTAAGAATGTTACGAAATTCATCTCCATAATCGTTCCCCTATACAAGTTTACATAAGCAATAATGTTACAATATATGGATTGCAATTCATGAAATTTATATATTTGTAGCTAACCATAACTAAATTAACTATACAACAAAACTACAATTGTAATACGATAATCAAACTAAAGAACAACAAATTGATAACAAATATAGGCCTCTATGTATATCGCTAAATCGTCATCATCTTCTCCACTACTACTAAATACTAATTTTCTAATAGCTTATAATATAAACTAAAGAACAACAAATTCACAACAAATATCATCTTCTCAACTACTACTAAATACCAATCTTTTAATATATATCAAAATAAATATAGGCCTCTACCGCTAACTGCTAAATTGTCATCATCTTCTCCAGTACTACTAAATACTACTCTTTAAATACACGCTAATCATTCTATAATTAACTATACGTACTTCAATTCATCCACACTTTAGCTATATTAATTATAACTAATTTCAGCTTTAATCATTCCATAATTAATAACCACGAAATAGCCATGGGCGAAATCTTCATCGTCGAAATCTTGATCGTCGTAATCTTCATTCTCTTCTCCACTACTCCAATATGTGTTTTCATTATATGCCATTTTTGTAAGATTGGTTGTTTTGATTTAGAAATGAGAGGAATGAGTTCTATTTTTAGTGGAAAAATATGTCGGAATAACGGCAAATTATGTACGCAAGATTATTGCGTACGCAAGAAAATAGCGCACAAGCGATATTTCTGCGTATAGTTTTATATAGTATACGTTACGGAATTCAAATAATTATGCAGTATTTGTCCTATACACACAGAAATTGCGTACGCAAATTCTGTGCGTACAGATTGTCGTGCAAATAGGCACTTTTTGTCTTGTATATAGCAGCAGCCTTTATATATAAATAACAATTTTTCTAAGGTCCTTATTTTAGAAATATTATGTTAAATTTCGTTTATTTAAAGACTTCAAAGTTGTTTGTAAGATTAAAGTATTTTTTTACAATAACAGTTTTCTAAACGAGAATTCTTAATTTATACCCTGTAAGAAAGACCGTATAAATAAAACTTAATTTGTGGGACTATATTATCTATGGGTAGCTAGAATATATCTTAATACTCTCTTCGGGTTACAATATTTGTTTTTTTGTTCATTTCACATTTTTTAAGACAAGTTAGAAATAGAAAGTTAATGGTTTTCCCATGAGTAATTAATGAAGGATGTAAATAGTTAGAGTTAAATGCTTTGAAACTAAAAGTAACTATTTTTGTAAAAAAATACTATTAATTACATGTACAAGATCAAATATTGTGAACAAATAATTATAACTTAAAAGACCAATATTGTGAAACAAAGGTAATACTCCATCTGTTAAGCAATACTTGTCATTTTAGCTTTTGACACAACTATTAAGGAATGCAATAAATAAGCTAAAACAATACAATTTTTTCCTATAATCTACAATCTAATAATTACACTTTCGGGTACAAAGAGAAGCTACAATACGAAATGTGAAACGCCATGGGCCGTTGGATCGAGCACATCAATGATTCACATTTAAATAGAGGGGAGGGTGCGTGTGGAGACAAACTTCATTTAGGGGGGCAAAACCGTAATAAATAAGGGAAGTAAGTCTTTTTAATTAAAACACAAAAGAACGCTTGAATACCCTAAAATTTTCTCCCGTTCACACGCTCGCTTTGATTGTTTGATTTCGATACAAACTCACTCCAATCTCGATTGAATCTCGCTACAAGCTCACTCGATCGCGGTTAAATCTCGCTACAAGCTTGCTCAAACTCGGTTAACTCTTGCTTCAGACTCGCGCAATGGCAAATGATGAAGAGGCTCAATCAAAAAGCGGTTTGGAAGAAAGTAATCTCCATTATGTTCTCGATTTCGTTTGTTTTGGGTGATTTAAGTTGGTTTGTTGTCGATTTGGGGTGTTTGAAGTTCAAGGGTTCACAAGTAAAATAAATTTTGTTTTTCTTGGGAGATTTAAGTTTATTAGTTGTCGATTTTGGGTGGTTGAAGTTCTAGGGTTCACATGTAGAATAGATTTCGTTTGGTTTGGATAATTTAAGTTGCTTTGTTGTCGATTTTGGTTGGTTGAAGTGCTATGTTGTCAATTTGTGTGAACAAAGACTTGATTTCGTACTTCAAATCAAGTTGATGTTAAGATACATTACAGATCTGACTTCTCTTATCAACTTTCATTATCAACTTTCATTATGAAGTTTGGGATTCAATTGGTTCTTGATGTAGGAATAAGAGTGTGTATAAATTATGCTACTATTTAGAACCTTGATGTTCATATTTTGCACAGTGATGTTCATTTATAGTACGTTGGTGTTAATTTATTAGCTAAAGACAATCTTGTAGAAGTATGATTTTTTTTTTTGTGTTCATGAACTACAACCAAATGTTCATGTCTAAAATAATAAACTTCACAATATTAGCAATTAAAAAGATGCTTATTTGAAGATAGTTGTTCATTTATAGTACCATGGTGTTCATTTATGAATCTTTTAAATTAGTTGGTTCATGTTGTTAGACTAGGAGTGCACATATACAGTGTACTACTATTTAGAACCTTGATGTTCATGCTTAGTACATAGTTGTTCATGTGTATAATGTAAAGGAATCTAATCTGACATTGATATATGTTGTATGTAGAAGAAAGCGAATATGATAAAGGATCTGAAAAGGATGTCACTGATGCTGCAACAATGGAGGTAGTGATAATGAATACATAGCTGACGAGGGCAATGAGGAATTAGAGGTTGATAGCATGGAAGAAAAAAACAAAGGTCGTTGAAAATCCAATTCTCCACCAAAAAGGAAAAAAACAGAAAAAAACAAAGGTCGCCACTAATAGAAAGTCTTCTGCAAAGCATAAGCAAGTGGTCGTTGAAAATCCACCACTAGCACCAAAAGTCAACACTAAAAGTCACACACCTCTTATGGTGATCCAACCTAGTAAAATGAACAAATACCGGATCATACATGTTAAGCGATTCACAAATAAAAGCCACATGTTCACATATAACGTAATTACGTTCATATATAAGATGATAAAGTTCATATGTGAGGACAACAAAATCAGGAAAATGCAGAATGAATTTATAAAACTATAAGTACCCGTTGGTCTGGTACATTGCATCAAACGACACAACATCACCAAAAAATGAGAAGTTCTTGCAAGAAATCGGATCACACCAAAATATTGTTGCCAAGAGATCGGTAGAATCCACATCATAATCGAAACAAAAAGCATCGCAAAGATCCCTTTTCTTCAAATTTTGGTTGATAACCATATGCGCATCAGAACCATCTAAGTAAGCCAACATATCTCTTCTATGGTTCTAAAAATCAATAGCAGGAGCACCAATATTTGCATACCAACCCACAATCTTCTTGAAAAGACGATGACATGTTACAAGGCCAATGTTAGCTTTCGAACAATCCAAAACAAGCTTCTTGTGGCTAACATCATGGTTTCTACTTGTCTTCATGAATAGGCGGTGTCGTTCTATTACAAGCTTGTGTGTATGGCGCTCTTCAAAACCATAAACCATGTACCCCAAGTTGTCAGCAAAACATAACATTATTTGGCTTGGTGTTACAATTGTATTGTATGGGTCTTAATTGGTAATTTTGGGAAAATGGGAGCTTTATTCTAATTAGCCTATGAAGGCTCTAACAAATTCTGGTGAGCGGGTATCCAAGGACATAACAAAATTCTTCCCTTTCTTCCTTCTTCCTTCCTCTCTCTCAACTCTCTCTATCTTACCCTAAATGGATCTTGGATGGGTTCAGTTGAAGAAAAACCCAAGGTCGAATACTCATAAATGGATCTTGGATGTGATAGACGGTCACCATAATCATGCACTTCTGACTAGCTTCATTGGGCATGCATACATGGTAGAATGACATTGGATGAGCAACTCGTGGTTAGGAGCTTAGGCGATCATTTCATGGGGCCGAAAGGTATTTTTGCGTATTTGAGAACTTTCTTTGCCGGAAATATAACATCCATGAAGCTGGTTGCGAACTATTTGCAAAAGATCCAGTACGAGGATTGTGAGGAATTGACGGTTATCCAATGGTGATCGGCAAGTTGCCCCACGGTGGGCGCCAAATTGTATTGGGGCGAAAAGATCAGTCGACCTAAATCGCCTTAGACGGGGTAACGAGTCGATCGGATAATATAAAATCGATCCAAACCAAATAGACAATCAACCAAGTAAAGAGTAGATGCAAAATAGCAATATGATTTATTGATCAATCGATGATAGAATCAGATCATAGTACAACTTATCCTTGAAGAGTAAGGGATTGAGTCATGTTCGACAGGTGGTATCGGTGATTCGACCGACAATGATCGGGTAGTATCCCAGGGAGCTTGAGCGAGAGCGAATATGCTGGTAAGCCTTTTGAAAGCTAAGTGAGTGAATATTGTGTGTAGACGTGTGTTCTGTCGATTGCTTCTTCGTGATCTATTTATGGTAGCTTCCTCTTGTGTCCGTTACTTGTCTTCGTAATATCTTCTATTCATTCCATGCGTGATCTTCGGGATTTGCTCTTGAATGCCATCGTAATCTTCGTGTTTAATTTCGTTACTGTTGCCATTGATCAAGCAATTAATGTCATGGGCGAAATCTTCGGAGCTGGTCGGATCCCACGCGTATGAGGAATGTCCGTCGCTTCCTTCTAATTTCTTCTGGCCTTCGACTTCGCCTGGACCTTGGCCCAATTCGCTTGCTCCGATCCCTTTGGAGTATGTTAGGCCCAAAAATAGCCTCAAGTTGTTTTGGGCTTCATGGCAGTTGTGAGATGGAGTCCAAACAACTTTCATCCCACACGATTTCCACCCTCCGATCTGGGCGCGACAGGCGAGGGCTATGTGGCGATAATCCCGCTACACGATGGGAAGTCTATGCGACCTGCCGATTCCCTCCATAAATCCGAATTAAGTTTCTGACGGTTTGGTTTCATCTTCTTCCCTTGCTCTCTGATCTGGTAGGCTTGTCTAGGTTTTCTCGAAAAAATTGCTCTTCGATTCCCTTCTCTTTCTGTTCTGGAAATGGTTTCCAGCGAGTCTTCCGAGTCGACTGCTACTCGCTCGAACTCGAGCAAGAATGAGGTCCCCTCCCCTTTTCCTTTTGAAGGAGGCAGACGCTTTGACGGGGACTCTGACGGAGGCGGAGTAGGAGCAGATTCTCCAAGTCGGAGGCTTTCCTCCTGAGACGGTCGCAAGGTTGCCGCATCCGGACGAGAGAGTCGACGCTCGCTATGAGGGATGGGTTTGTTTCTATGCTTATCCGTTTAGGATCGGTCATATGTTTCCGTTCTCCCCTCTTGTCAGGGATTTCTTAGCGACTTTGGCGCTTGCGCCGTGTCAGGTCATGCCGCAGGCGTGGCGGATCCTTAGGGTTTTAGATCTGCTGAATGTTCAGTCTGGGGCCGGTTTTAACTTCGACGCCCTGTGGTACAACTACTCTCTGGGGTCGAAGAGTTCTTCTCGTGTCCAGTTGCGTATTCGACCGGGTCGAAAGCCCTTGGTGTTCAATCTAGATGTAAACGACCGTGGATAGGGGTCGAAGTTCTTCTTCGTCGAGCGTTCGTCTCTGGAGAAGGGGGGTGACTGTTCGTTTCTGCTGTCGGAGTGGCGAGTTGAGAGTATGTATTCGACTTTTCTTTGCCCATTTTTATGTGTTTTAACCCTTTGCTTAACTCTTCTTTTTTGTAGTCCCTGAGGCTGAGAGTACGTATTCGACTGTTCGTTTCATGTTATATCTTTTTAGTATCTCGAAGTTGTCGCGGAGGTGATTGATGTGGTCCTTTTCTTTTTCGATTTGACCAGCATGTCGTCTATGTAGACTTCCATTGTGTCCCCAATCTGATCTTTGAACATCTTGTGTACTAGTCGTTGATAAGTAGCCCCTGCATTTTTTAGTCCGAAGGGCAGTACTTTGTAACAATAGATACCTTGGCTTGTGATGAATGTCGTTTTCTCTTGGTCTTCTGGTTCCATGAGGATCTGATTGTAGCCACTGAACGCGTCCATGAAGGATAGCATTCCGTGCCCTGCCGTCGCGTCGACCATTGCGTCGATATGAGGGAGTGGGAAGGAATCTTTGGGACAAGCCTTGTTAAGGTCGGTGAAGTCGATGCTATCTCTCCATTTGCCGTTTTTCTTTTGGATCACAACCACGTTGGCCAGCCATTCCGGGTAGTTGACTTCTCTTATTTTTCCTGTTTCCAGCAGGCTCCTGACTTCGTCGTCGTCGACGATCTTATTTCTCTCTAGGGCGAATTTCCTGTGCTTTTGCTTTACAGGGGGTGAGACGGATCTACATTCAATTTATGAGTAATAATGTTTGGTAGTGGTGTTCAAAAATGGACCGGACCGGTGAAAATACGATCCGGTCTCCGGTCCAGATAATTTCCTTAATCCGGTTCCGGTCCGGTCTGGTCCAAAACCCGAAAAAAACCAGTCCGGACCGGTGGACCGGATTTTTTTAATTTTAATTTTTTTAATTTATATGTTTTTATATGTTTTTTGGGAGATTTATATATATTTTTTATAGATATTTGTTTAAATTTAATAAGTTAGGAGTATATATGTTTTTTAGATATTTTTTATAGATTTTAAATAAGATTTTTTTTTAAAATAAAGTCCGGTCTAATCCGGTCCTGGTCCGGTCCGGTCTCCGATCCAGACTTTTGAAAAAATCTAGCCCAGTCCGGACCGGATGAACACCCCTAATGTTTGGAGATATTCCGATCATGCATGTCTTCATGTGACCACGCAAAGCAATCAGCATTAGATCGGAGGAAATCCAGTATTTGTTGTGTGGTCGAGTCGTCCAGGTCTGACCCGACCCTTACCGGTTGGTTTGGCTTTGAAGGATCTAATGCGATCTCGTCAAGCTTTTCCATTTCTGGTTCGACGTATCGACTAGATCCTTCGCCGAGCTGTGATTGCTATGCGGTCTTGGGGCGGTCTTGGGTTCGACCGCGCTCTTCATGGAGGCGACATAACATTCCTTGGCCATCCTCTGATCTCCCTTGATTTCTTGGACTCCCCACTTGGTAGGGAACTTGATGATTTGATGGTACGTCGAGGGTACCGCCTTCATAGCATGTATCCATGGCCTGCCAAGAATGCAATTATAGGGAGATAGGCAGTCTAGGACTAGAAATTTCACCTGTTGGTTTACTCCTCCGGCGTATGTCGTAAGAATGATTTCGCCGATAGTATGTTTAACTTCGCCGCTGAATCCGACTAGTGGAGTCGATTTCTTGATAAGATCATCTTTGCCCAGACCCATCCCTTTGAAGGCGTCGAAGGTCAAGAGATTGATTGAACTTCCTGTATCGATTAGTACTCTACGTATCAAACAGTTCCCAATAGACAAAGAGATTACCAAACCATCGTGATGGTTTTCCGATCCGTCGGCATCGGACTCGTCGAACGTGACCGTTGGGAGGTCGGAGACCCTGGTTTGTCTGAATTCTGGCGTCTCGAGTTTACTGTCTTTGCTTTCTTTCGCATGTCTTTTGGCTGCGGAGTACGTGTTCCCACATACATCCGAGCCCCCTGAAATGGTATTGATAATTTTTGTACGGACATGAGATGGGGGTTTATCTTGTTTTACCTGATCTCGTCGTTCCATGGTGGCTTTGGCCCATTCCGAGATCACGTCGCGCAAGAATCCTTGCGCAAGTAACCTGGCGACCTCTTTGTGTAAGGCGATGCATTCGTCCGTTGAGTGACCATGGTCACCGTGGAATTCACACCACCTGCTCATGTCCTTTTTGATGTCTGGTCGGTCGCTCTTTCGGGGCCATCTTACTTCTTTTCCATATTTGTCGAAACTCTTGACGAGCTCCGACAAGGAAACACTGAAGTTGTAAGATTGAACCCTGGGAGGCAGCGTCAGACCATCCCTCCAGTCTTGAGACCTGTCTTGGAAGGAGTTTACTTGACTTTGCTCATTTCGGTTACGAGGGTAGGGATAATGACGTCTGTCTCGACGGTTGTCGGAAGAGGGTTTGCGATCGGATTGGTCGGGTCCATGGGACGCTTTTCGCGATTCGTGATCTTCTTCCAAATGCACCTCGGCCATGGTTTTGGCTTGGACATCTTCGAAACTTATGCACAGGTACTTGGTGATTTCGTTGTAGACGTTGCTATCCTTGATCAGACCTTGTCTGAAGGCTTCGATGGAGGAGGCGACGTCGCAATGGGGGATCGCGACTTTTTCCTTATTGTACCTGTTAAGATAGCTTCGGAGAGGTTCATTATACTTTTGGGTGATTCGATAGAGATCACTCGACTACCTTTCGAGCCCCTGACTGCTGGCGAATTGGATCTTTAAGGAATTGGCCAGATCCGCGAACGAGGCAATCATTCCCTGAGGCAAACGCATGAACCAGGTCAGTACGGGACCCGCGAGAGTCGTGCCAAAGCTTTTGCACAAGATAGCCTTGCGGCTCTCCCTCGGAATAGATGCAGTCATTATTTTTTGTTTATAGAGAGAAATGTGATCATCTGGATCGTTGGTGTCGTCGAATGTCGCCATGCTAGGAAGGTGGAACTTCTTTGGGATTCCGACTCTGGCGATCTCTTCGACGAATGGAGATTCCTCGTATCCGCCTGACGCTTCCTTCTCGATCGGTTGTGGAACTCCGGGAATTCTAGCGATGCGGTCGTCGAGTGTCTTCATGTGCTGATTGAGCGTCTGCTGGACGAGAGCCAGGATATCGGGAGGATTGGTAACCTGTGGTTCGTCGATTCGGGTTCCTGCTGACCCGATCGGTGTGGAGAAAGTAACATTGTTAGTCGAAAATGGATTGACAAAAGGAGTTCGAGATGTACCCTCAGTATGTTCGGGGCATCGGATGCTCGGGGGGGTCAGCTCGACGCCATCCATGTCAAGACGCATCTTGATGTTGCTATGGATGGGCATCCGCCTGGATCCAGAAGCCATTGATTGTACCTGCGACCTAAGAGACTCATTTTCACGAGTTAGTTGTGCAATCTCGGCCTCAGATTGGGTGGATAAGGTAGCCAAGGCTTCGGTCTTTTGGCGTTGCTGGGCGAGCTCTTCTTGTAGGGTAGTCATTTTTTGGGCAAGCTCTTGGAGTTGGTTCGGAGTAGGGTTTTCGGTTGTGTTTCCTTGAGTTTGGGAGTCGTCTTCGAGGCGTGGCTCCTCGGTACCGGTAGGCGGGTTAATAGTCATGGTTGGAGGATTTTTGAGATGGTGATCGGCAAGTTGCCCCACGGTGGGCGCCAAATTGTATTGGGGCGAAAAGATCAGTCGACCTAAATCGCCTTAGACGGGGTAACAAGTCGATCGGATAATATAAAATCGATCCAAACCAAATAGACAATCAACCAAGTAAAGAGTAGATGCAAAATAGCAATATGATTTATTGATCAATCGATGATAGAATCAGATCAGAGTACAACTTATCCTTAAAGACTAAGGGATAGAGTCTTGTTCGACAGGCAGTATCGGTGATTCGACCGGCAATGATCGGGTAGTATCCCAGGGAGCTTGAGCGAGAGCGAATATGCTGGTAAGCCTTTTGAAAGCTAAGTGAGTGAATACTGTGTGTAGACGTGTGTTCTGTCGATTGCTTCTTCGTGATCTATTTATGGTAGCTTCCTCTTGTGTCCGTTACTTCTTTTCGTAATATCTTCTATTCATTCCATGCGTGATCTTCGGGATTTTCTCTTGAATGCCATCGTAATCTTCGTGTTTAATTTCCTTACCGTTGCCATTGATCAAGCAATTAATGTCCTGAGCGAAATCTTTGGAGCTGGTCGGATCCCACGCGTCTGAGGAGTGTCCGTCGCTTCCTTCTAATTTCTTCTGGCCTTCGACTTCGCCTGGACCTTGGCCCAATTCGCTTGCTCCGATCCCTTTGGAGTATGTTGGGCCCAACAATAGTGAAGGAGGGTTATTCTATAGATTGCACTGATCAATGGGTGAGAGATTGCTTTGGCCTACCGTGCGTCCACATATTTGCAAATGCCATCATTACGAAGACACCTATCGTGCCAGATGAAATACACGACTTCTGGAAGCAACTAGTATGGGAAGGGATTCCAACAATAAATGTGCCCACTCATGACAATGTACGGATGTCCACTTCAGAGTTGAAAGTGCATCATATGTACGCGAGATTGGTAAAGCGGGATTTGTGAGAATGTTGTGACAATGCGCTGTCTAACCTCCCCATCGTCCATCTCGGAATTCATGCTCCTGTCGTCAATGGGCAACCTGAGAATCTGATGTACATCGTGCAATGTGATCATCATCTCCCCCCACGGGAAATGGAATGACTTTGTCTCGGGGTGCCATCACTCGAAAAATGCCGAAATCACGTCCATCCTCCCGTACTCAAGCGACCCCAATGAAGTGATACTGATGCGTTGTGCAAGTCCCCACCACGTATCCGGGCCATCTATAATGTGCTCCTCGAGATCTACATAGTGTGCCTTCCGGACGTGCACCTTCAAAACCTTCCTCGTCTGAAACAAAAAATTAATTATCAATATAAGTTAGGATAAATATGGAAAAAAAGAAATATGTAATGGTAAAAATAAACGTACCAAATCCTACTCAGTCTGGCGGCACCGACGTCCTCTAAGAGGAGCATTCCCGACAGGTGCATCCTCGGCAGCAACATCCCCGACAGGAGCATCCCCAGCAAGAGCCCGTCCTCCGTGTTGTAACACCCCTGACTTACGTCGGTAGTGCCACACGCTAGTGACCTCAAACTGTAAAGTCCAATGCTACCCAAGGCTTTAATCGGAACAATTAAGTTTAAATAAAAAAATGAACATTAATAATAAAAAGTAAATAGCGGAAGACTTTGTATAAAGAAAACTCAATCTTTTATTAAAATTCCTCTCGTAAATTGAGAAGGATAGTTTACAAACGATATTGAAATTACTCGTGCTAACTATCATATAAGTCCACACCAATGCACAACAATCTATATCAAAGTTCACCTAACACCCTATAATAATAATATATATAAGGGTCGTTGCTAGAAAATATACAACCTAATAAATAAGGTTTATTATTCACACCAATTTATCAAACAAGTTTCCAAACGACAATTAGAATTATTTATCTCAACTTAATTAAGACAATAGATTAATTACCAATTAAGAAAATATGGAATAAAAAAGCAAAAGAGAACCGTCACTTGCCTTGAATCGCGAAGAAGGTTGGACGACGTATTATAGATGGTTGTTTTCGAAAAGCAAATTGACTCTCTGCTTTATTTCCGTTCCAAAAAAAATTCTGAGATGTACCCTAATCACACACAACAAATAAATTATAGTTATATAATTTATTCAATATCAAAATTTAAAGGATACAATGTCTCTATATCTAATTGAATTTATTTAACTCTTAAATAAATCAATTTTAAGGCTTTTTAATAAAACGATTATTTATACGATTCTAACAATCAATAAGTCGTATATTCTAAATAATCATATCATAAATAAATTGATCCAATAATTTATTTATAATCATAAAAATTTCTAACTCAAAATATTATCTAGCTGAAGAGTTATAATTTAACCATTCATAATATAAGATAATACCCAAATAAATATAATTAATTTAATTTTAATATTTATAAAATTAAATTAATCCTAACTTATTTTCCAGTAATCTAGATTAACCAATTTAATCAAGATTAGGCAAAATAAATATAAAAATAAAAGAAAACCGAACCAAAATTCGGGCAAAATCCTCCACCGGATTCGTGAGTGGCGTCGGCTGTTCAATGGAAAAATTGGAGCTCGTCGGTGAAGCTCCGACGACAGGGAAAGAGGGATTTCAAATCTGACTTCAAGGTACAACTAGTGGTGGTGGTAATTGAGGCGGAGGAGCTCGGTGGTGGCCGAATATGGGCGATGAACAGCGACGGCGAATTTCTAGGGTTCGTGGATTTGGATGCGAAATTGGATGCCGAAATCACAATAGTTGAGGCTCTATAACCTCTATTTATAGGGGTTGGAAAGATCTCGGAAAACCCTACGCAGCCATATCAAATTTGAGCCAAGAAGATCTCGAATTGGCCCCGATTTCGTCAAAATAATATCGACATGTTCGGGAATTATTTCTTGCCTTCTATGAACGAATTCGATCTTATCCGGCACGATACCTTTCGATTCCACTACAATTTTACGCGTCAAGATCTCCCTACGAAGCCCATGACTTAATTGAACGAAACGAGCGGGAATCGGGTCGAAATCGGCCCAAGCCGCCATGGATGAAGCTTGGCCGAGAGGATGGGCTGTTTGGGGAAGACAATGAACAGTAAATGGTCCCCCTCCGCCCCCCTTTTGGCTTAATAGCAATACTTTGCCCAACTTTTTAATTTCTGGCAAAAATGCCCCTAAAAACTTTTCAAAAATTACAAAATCTACTCAAACTTAATTATTTTATTATTCTAAGTTTTTAATATTATCTTAGCCCAAAATTAAAATGTAGGAAAATTCATTTAGGTTAAAATGATGCATAAGTTACCCTTTTCTTATAAATTTAACCATACTTAACCCTTTATAACACTTTGTTAAACTTGGTTCAAGTATTCTAAGTAAAAATTGATAAGTTGATTTAAATTATAATTAACATAAGGTTAATCATAATTTAGACCATCCATAACTTAAAGAGATAACATACTTAAGGTATTTAGTATTTTATCCCATTTCATGGATAAACATAATTATTCTTATGCCCTTTATTATTATATTTCAAATTCTAAAACTATATTTATTATTATACTTATTTATTTATTTCTACACCAAACTATTATAACCCATTTGATAATTTGTATAAAATTATCTTAACCTAACTTTTGAACTTAAGTTTTCGAAAATTTAAATTACTCTAAAAGAAATAAATAAATTTCATAACTTTTATTTTTATCAAATTGAAATTACCATATTATCCTTCTAATTTAAGTGGGATATTACATGCGTCCCCTCACGCGTCGCCTACTGCATGCCCTCGCCGGAGGGGCCGCAGGATCGAGCGGTACAACAGGAGCCTCCTCCGCAGCAGCCAGAACAAGCTGGAGACCTGTTAGCTCATATATCGCCTTCGCGATATGGGTCGGGTAGCTGACAATGAGGGTAGGTACATGTGGCCCTCCCGACATCCAAGAAGAACTCCCTAAACTCGGACCTGGTGCGGCCTCCGGTGCAGGACCTGGTGCGGCCTCTGCTCAGAAACGGGAGTGGGAGAGGAAACTAGAGTCAAAATCGGACCGGAAATAGTAGGGGAGCGTCATCCATCCCCAAATCCTCGATCGTCAAAATAGGATCAAAAGACTCGACATAATCTCAATCCAAGTCGTCCCCATCATCACTGATATTTGGCGACGTATCACAAGGAGAAGCTGTGACGTGGACGTCCTCCATGACCACATCATCATCGTGGGCGGGTGATGAGGACGGTTACGCAGCGTCTAAAATCCCGTTGCTAACAAGCGTTGCGCGCTGATGTGCCGACTCGGTAACACCACGTCTCCGACTCAGACGTCGTTTCGCCGTCGGATTTCTCACCGACACGAAGAAAAAACTTCCCGCACACGCTAAAATTACAGATTATTAGGATACATTAGATTCATTTCTTATAATTTAAGTTTATTAATTTAATATTTTCTAATTTCTTCTAATTTATTAAATTTTATTCTAATTTATTACAATTTACAATTTATCTAGTTTATAATATACAAGTTTTATCAATTATTTTATTATAATTTAAGTTTATTTAATTTATTCTAATTTCTTATAATTGTTTCTAATTTTTTCTAATTTATTATAATTTATCTAATTTATAATATATAAGTTTATCAATTATTTAATTAAGTTATTATTATTTAAGTATAGTTATTCAATTTATGTTAAAATTATGTTCAAATGATTAAAATTTATAATTTATCTAATTTAATATCTAATATATTCTAATTCTTCAACCGGTTTTTTAAATTTATTCCTACAACTATTTCTAAACTAATTTCTAAAATAATTGTAATTCCTACTAATTGCAATTTCAATTTACAATCTAAACCGTAAACTAATTTGCGTACAATATCTAAATTATAAATCATATAATAGTGTGCGTTATTAAATAAAAAATATAATTTAGGAATTAGAAAATCACATACCGCTTGGCTCCCCACATACGAGTAACCTGCGACGTCTCGATATCGTCCGCTCCAGGTGTCATAGTAGTATCGTTGAAAGACGCACTACTAGCTGGCATGCCTCGAACTCGTGCCCCAGCTCGGGTCCGGGATTCGCCCGATAAGACCGTCCCGCCTTGAAACAACAACAAAACTAAGGTCAGTTCTGTATATATTGATTGGAAATTTTGATTTTTTTTTTGATAAGGTAAGAATTAGGCTAGCTTAGCGACGGCACATAGGTCTGCCTAGAGCATCCTGTCGGATGAGAACACGAAGTTTTGAGTCAAGAGAAAAGTCAGTCACATGAGGTGAAAAGCTGAGTTTTGCAATTCTATCAGCCAAACGATTCACCTCTCGAAAAATGTGTCTGGTTTTGACAACTTGGAAAGAATGGAGGTTGAACAAAATATCCGCAACAACCATTTCAATTTCTCAAGGACAAACCCAAATGCCTTTAATGGAGTTGATGAGGCAAAGGTTGTCTCCTTCAATATCAAGATTTTGGATTTGGAGCTGTTTAGCTTTTTTGATGCTTTGTCTGAGGGCTATTGCTTCAGCCATTAAGGTGGTGTTATATCCACATCTATTATTATCTATGTGGATCACTTTGGCTTTGTCATTCCTAAGAATATAGCTAATCACAGCTTCTCCACTCGGTAATTTAGTTCCGTCAAAATTAATTTTAGTAAAATGTGGTGGTGGTTTTTCCCACTGGATGTTTCTTTTTTTTCCTAGCAGGCCCCTTGTAACAGACATTAGGTATGCAGTCTTCTTTATCATAAAATTTTGTTTTTTCCCAGTTTTTTAGTAGTTGTTGTGTGTAGTTTTTAAGATCTTTGATTCTTTCATCGTTGCTACAGTTAAATATGATCTGATTCCTGTTGATCCATAATGCACACCATGTCGTTGCTAGGCATATGGATTCCTTTTTAGATAATTTTGATTGTATTTCAAAGAGACAATCTTTAGGTTTGTTATTTGTGTTTACTTGTCTCATTATTTGTTCTATTCTATTGTTTTGTAGTTTAATATTTTTGAGGGTAAAGGGACATTGAAAAAGGAAGTGGTTGAGGTCTTCTTGAGAGTTATTGCATAGATCACATGCAAGTGGTATTGCAACATTTTTCTGTGCTAGTCTAGTTTTGGTTGGTAGTCTGTTGTGGCATATTTTCCACAAAAAGTTTTTAACTTTAGGGTAGATGTCAAGGTTTCAAATCCAAGAGAATTCATCAATTGGAGTGGTTGTTTGATTTGTAATAAGTTCAAAGGTTGTTTTGGTGGTGAACCAACCATTCTTGCTTGGTTTCCAGTAAAGTCTATCTAAGATATCATTACTAGGAATAGGTATATCAATGATTTTATTATTTTTATTCCTATTTAGATATGTTTCTAGCTTGGGTGTATCCCATTTTTTGTTTGTTATGAAATCACTAACTTTAGTGTTGGTATTTATTTGCATATTTAGATATGTTTCTATAATTGTTTTTATGTTGTTAGGGGTATTATTTGTTGTTTGAAAGGCTGATTTATGATAGTTAACGCATTGTCCAGATATGGAGCAATATTCCTCGATAATTGTTTTGATTTTGGTACATGCAGTTTGGTTAGCTTTTGCAAAGATGAGGATGTCGTCTGCGAAAGCCAGAAATGGTATGTTTGTACCCATTCGTGTAATTTGAAATCCAATTTGATTACGATTGAGGTTTCCTTCTTGTTGTAGTTTTCTGGCCAATACTTCGGCTCCTAGGATGAATAAGAATGGTGATAGAGGATCGCCTTGGCGTAGTCCTCTGTAACACCCCCAAATCTTAACCCATTTGGAAAGGTATTACCGCCAGTGACCCCAGTGTTCCTTACCGAGATCACCAAAGGCTTTACCGGTTTAAATACAATTTAAGGCATACAATGATACATAATGATCAAAGTATCCAAAACAAAACCTCAATCAAATGAAACATGAGTTACGGGATTACAACCCAATCCCGAATAGGCCAAACACAGAGTTTAAACAAAGTACAGCGGAAGACTTATAAAAGATATTACAAAAAGGGTTGTGATCGTAATGATCACCTGCCCAAGGATCTCAACCTGATTAAAAGTAATTATTAAAACATCCAAAAACAACCGTCGTCTTCATAGTCAATCTAGTCTCCTCATATCTTCACTCTATCTGATGTGCCGAATCGAACGGATGACACCAGCCCACATGCGGAAAACAATGTTCGTGGGTTAGTCTACTTGAATAGACTAGCAAGGGTAAAAAGCAGAGTGGTTCGAGTGATCGTAACCGTTTACTATCATTGTCCCTCGAATAATAACCGAAGGGACGATACATAACCCGGCACTTTCACGGAATAACAACAAGAGGTATGCATGAGAGAAGATTCTGGAAGACTTCATCTTCACAGAAATCGACTCGAAAAGAGAGTCCAAGAGATTGAATCTTTAAGGAAATATGACAAATCTGGAACGTTTACAGCATCATACAACAATGATTTAAAAGTTGACTGAGATGCTTCGGTTCACGACCAACCTCATCGCATACAGCGAATCCAGATTGGAAAGAGAACGTACTATGATCAAAGTCGAGACGAGTTTTCCTAGCTGCACTATAACTTAGCTGCACTACTCGCCAAAGGTATATTAATTATGTGCACTCGGGCACTTTATCTTATTTAATTCCAAAAACCCACATCACGTTATAGGCTTTTAAATCATCTCATCCATCGGGATAAAGAGATACCGTCGGGAACTAAATCCATGGACGGAGTTGACTCGGAAACTAAATCCCAAGAGTCGAATCGAGAACTAAGTCGCGCGGGAACTAAATCCCTAGGAGCGGAGTTGACTCGGGAACTAAATCCCAAGAGTCGAATCGGGAACTAAATCCCGCGGGAACTAAATCCCTCAAGGCGGAGTCGGGAATTAAATCCCTACAAACGGCATTAGAGAAGGATGGTAGGAACTAAATCCTAACCACCAGGTTATCAAGAAACGACTAGCACTCGCAATGTAATACCCCTCATTTATTTGGTAAGGAAATTTTTGGTATTTTTGAGCTTTACTCGTATGAGTTATTGTTGCAAAATAATTGTATGAGATATTGTTGCAAAATAATTATATAAGATATTGTTGTAAAATATTTATATAAGATATTCGTGTAGGATAATTGTGGACTCAGGCGGGCACCAGTACCGGCACCGGCATCATGTAAGATGGGTGGGTGGCTTGGTAGCTGTGTTAGCTTGGCCTGGAGTGTCACAAATATATGCAGGATAATTATGTAAAGTATTTGTGCAAGATATTTATATAAGATATTTATGCACGGTATTTATATAAGATATTTGTGCACGGTAATTGTGCGAGGTAATTGCTTGAGATGTTTGTGCTAGATGGTGTACGAATATATTTAACCCGGGTTTAAGGAAATTAACCCAAGTTGAGTTCGGATAAGAAGCACGATTTTTGGCCGTGACCGCACCCGGCGCCAGGCGCCACCGCACCCGCGGCAAGGCCAGAAAACAGAGGCGGTCGTCTTCCTCGCGCAAGTGGCTCGGATGGGATATTTTTGGGGCAGCCAAGTGGGCTTCCAAGTGGCTTTGGCCTTGTCCCCTTGTCCCCGTCTTGTCCCCTCAGATGGAGCTCGGATTTGGGCTATAAAAGGGGTGAAACCGAACCCTTTCTTTCTCACTTCATCTTCTCCTTTTCTCCTCTGTTTTTCCTCCATTTTCGCTCGGTTTTGGGCTTGAATCGAGAGGCTTCGTGGGTTGGAGAAGGTTGCCAAGGTGTTAGGTGAAGCTTAGAGGTGCTTTGTGATCAATTCGAATGCAAGACGAAGCTTGAATCGAGGTGGGTATTTTTCTCCCGCCATGGCTGTGTTCTTGGAGTTGGCCACTGTTCGACCACCGCACCCGGCGCCAGGCCTCCATCGTACCCGCGGCAAGGCTGTCCGAGAAGGGTTGTTTTGGAGTTTTGGCTTGAGGTTTGGCTCGATTCTTTGGATTCTTTTTCTATTCTTTTAGATTCATTTATGAGGATATTTGATCTAAGTTAGGATCGTGTTATGGGTCGTTTCCTAGGGATTTTTATTCCAGATCTGTCCCCGTTTTGGACTCAGGGACCCGTTCTTAAGCTTTGTTTGAGCTCGTCTTTCCAGGCAAGTGGTTGTGAATTAACTTGAAATAATTAAAATCTGATATTATATTAGGTTGTATATTCTGCTAGAATCAACGCTAATATAAGAGATATGCTGTAATCATGTGACTTGAGATTTTGATGTGATTTGTGATATGTGGAACTGCTTGTGATGTGTTTGTGTGAATTATTGGTGAAGCCCTTGCTTAGTCTATTCATTAGACTAACTCTTGTATTTTTATATTTCTGTAACGTCATGGGGGTGTCGTCCGTCCGTTTCGGCACATGCAGATCCGAGGAGGCTAGAACGACTATGAAGATGAACGGTGTTTTGACAAGTTGTTTTGTCGTTTTGATTAAAAGTCTTCCGCTGTTGTATTTCTGATTAATTGGGTCGTTTTTTGAATCGTGTAATTCTGTGACCATGTGGTTTAATAAAATTTATGATTTTAGTATTATAACTATGTTTAAGACAGTTATGTCGTCGGAAAAGCCTGGGGTGACTTCGGGGTTTACGTCCGGAGTCATCGGCAGTAGCACTTTCAATTCTTTCAAATTGTGTTAAATTTGGGGGTGTTACACGCAATGAGATACACAGTAGCGTTCCTACGAATACTCGTGCTAACTAAACAGTTCAACACAACAATAACTCATAACAATGCCCTCAAGGTCCGTTACAGATAAAATAGCGTTGTTCTAACAATATACAACCTATTATAATATCTGTATTAATTCACATATATATATATAATAGCGTTGTTCTAACAGATATATAACCTATTATAATATCATATTTTAGTTTTCCAAAACAGTTAACAAAACCGTTTCCAGATGAACACAATAATCATTCCAAATTAATTACTCAGATAAACAACTGATAATTAATGTAAATATGGAACGATGAGCAAGAGCGAACCGCCACTTGCCTGGAATAGATTCGGCGATGAATCTGGACGAGGCGACTACCGAAAATATCCTTTCCGAGGATATGGCTTAAGCTTCAGAATATTTCTACCAGAAAACGAGTCCACACGCGATCTAGCAAATCACGTTCTAACTGACAAATTAATTATCTATCAATTAATATGACTGGACGAATTTAAGGAATTATACTTAATATATTTCTATGATATTAAATCATAAAATATTTATTAAATTTTCCTAAGAAAAATACGGACGAAAGGGGATCGAAATTATACCGCTCGAATAATTTCGGGTTGAATTTGGACTGGAAACGAATTGGGCTTCTCGGCCCAATACCGAAACAAAGCAAGGGGGGCCCACTTGGGCACTTTTCCCCTTCTTCTTCCTCGGTTCAACACTAACAACAGCACAACAACGGAGCAACAATGGCAACACGCAGCCACGCTCCACGCACAGCTCGCTGGGAAGGGACTCGCCAACGGACTGGCCTGCGTCGCCGGGGAGGAGCACCAGTGGCGGACGGCAACACCAGTAGGGGCGGAGCAACAGCACACAACGACCACAGGGAGCTCGGCTGGCTTCGATCGGCTAGTCGACGCCGGACATGGAGCGGCGCCAGGGGAGGAGCAGCGGCTACACCAGCTGCGACTCGCACGGGGGCATCGCGGTGGCTCTCGGCTCGCACAGGAGCTCGCGGTGCTCTGCCTTCACAGGGGAGCTTCTTGAGAGGAACAGGGGAGTGAGGCGGGAGACAGATCGGTGCCCATTTCAGCTTCTCCAACGAGCTCCTTATATAGCTCCAGGAGAAGCCCCGACCACGATGTAGGAGAGCCGGCCAACACGGGGCTCGAGCCAGCGACAACTTCGCGCAATTTCGGGAGTGCTTTCGGCGAGCTGCTATTGGTTTTTGGTATGGGTATTAAACCCCGAAAATTATATGTTTGTATCCAAACAAATATTCTAAGTCTCGAAAATACATTGAATGTATTTTATACCACTCAGGGAATTATTTCAGATATCATGGATATTTCATAAAATCCAAACTCCACTGAAAGCGAAATAATTAATTAGTGAAGATTGGGAAAAATTACCCGAATATCCTTACTAAAAATTGAGGGATATTACATCACCTCCCCCTTAAAAGAAGTTTCGACCCCGAAACTTGGCCGAAAACAACTCGGGAAAGCGTCTAAGCATATCCGCCTCAGTTTCTCAGGTTTCCCAAGTAACTTCTTCTGTCACAGACTTGGACCACATAATTCGTACCAACAGTACGATCTCGTTGCACAGTTGCTTCACACAGCACTCGAGAATGCGCACAGGCATCTCCTCTCAAGTATCATTTGCCTGAATCTCGATGTCCTTAAAGCTTAGCACATGAGACTCATCTTGGCACGAATTTCCTTAGCAAGGATACGTGGAACACATTATGCACTGGGTATGCCGATGGCGGCAATGCCAAACGGTACGCTAGAGATCCTACTCTAACCAGAATCTCGAATGGTCCCATATAGCGAGGGTTAAGCTTCCCACGCTTACCAAACCTGAATACTCCTTGGATGGCGATACTCTGACAAGTACCTTGCCACCAACCTTGAACTTGACACTTCTACGCTTCTAATCTGCGTAAAACTTTTGCCGACTCTGAGCGGTGAACATCCTCTGTCTAATCAAGCAATGTCTAGAGCTGTCCTTTCGACCAACTCTTGGTCCAAGCAGAATCTTGTCGGCATACTCAACCCAACAAATCGGAGATCTACCTCTGTGACCATACAAAGCTTCGAACGGAATCATCTTGATTGTAGCATGCCAGCTATTATCGTACGTGAGCTCAATCAGACTTAGGTTGTCTTCCCAACTAGTCGGACGATCGAGCACACAAGCTCTTAGCATATCCTCCAGAGTCTGGATGGTCCTTTCAGACTGGCCATCTGTCTGAGGATGAAACATTGTACTGAACCTCAATTCAGTTCTCATGGCCTTGTGAAGTTCTTGCCAAAACCTTGACATGAATCGGCCATCTCGATCAGATACAATGGTCTTAGGAATGCCATGTAAACGAACAATCTTCTGGAGAAAAACTTCTGCTGACCTCTGGGTCACCCAAGTAACCTCAGTTTCCAATGCAAATACTATTGCTGCTAGTTCTAGGTCATGTGTTGGTTAGTTTGCTTCATAGGTTTTCAATTGTCTAGATGCGTATGCAATAACCTTGCCCCTCTGCATCAAAGACACATCCCAACCCATTTCTCGAAGCATTAACTATAGACCATATAGCCATCATTCCTTCCGACAATGCCAAAACTGGTGCATAAGTCAGATATTGGTTCAACTTCTTAAAAACTGGTCTTGTACTTGTCATCCCAGACAAACTTCTGGTGAACCTTGTGGACAGACTGGTCATAGGTGGAGAGATCTTAGAAAAATCCTTCCATGAACCGTCTATAATGTCCTACAACCTCTAGGAAACTGCGTACCTCGCTCACCCTCTGAGGCCGCTTCCAAACAACTACTGATTCACTCTTCTGGGGAATAACCATAACCTCATTCTTATTGATCACATAGCCTAAGAAAGCCACTTCTAGATCCAACAATCGCACTTAGCCCACTTTGCGTACAACCGACTTGGTCTAAGGACCGATAAAGCAATCCGCAGATGTTCATTGATGAAGACCACTATGAACTTATTCAAGTACTGGTCTAAAACATCGATGCACTAGGTTCATGAAAACTCATGGAGCATTCGTAAGCCCAGATGGCATAACTACAAACTAGTAGTGACCATCTCTTGTCCGAAACGCAATCCTCGGAATATCATCCTCACGAATCCTGAGCTGATGAAAACCAGATCTCTGGTCGATCTTGGAGAAAACTTTTGCTCCCTGTAGTTGATCCAACAGATCATCACTCCTTGGCAACAAATACTTGCTCTTGATCGTGACTTTATTCAACTCTCGAAAGTCAAAATAAAGTCGAAACGGTCCATCTTTCTTTTTGACACATAAAACTAGGGCACTCTTAATCAAGGTGATGCACTCAGTTTTATATAACTTTTGTCAAGAAGATCCTTGAGTTGCTCCTTCAACTCTTGCATCTCAACAGGAGCCATCCGGTACGGTGCCTCAGAGATCGGCGTGGTACACGGCTCGAGATCAATTGCAAACTCCACGACACAATTCAGGGTATCCAGGAATATCTTCTGGAAAGACACCCGGAAATCCTCCTTGATGGTAATCGACAATTCCGACAGACGATTGGTTCCCACTAAATGGTCACCATCTTGGACCAGCCTACTACATGGTTCACAAACGACTCACTAGTGGCTCCGAGCCCAGGCCCAGCCATTACCAGCGTCCACTGTTGCCATGAGCCGCTGTCCATACATCTCAACCCATCCTTGGTAGCTCCACCTAATTAATAGGCAGCCATCTCCTAAGAGGTTGTTGGTGAGTCTCGAACACGAGACCTTACCCCATACCAAGCAACGAAACATTAACTTGGTATAAACCAAAGGTTCGTATATAAGAAGAGTTACAACAAAAGGTTCACAACCTCGTTGCACACACAACTTAACTTACAACCATCCAAAAATGAAAGTCTGGGTAGCACCCACATCAACAACACATTAACAAAAGTATTACAAAAATACTTTAAGCAAATGGAGCATCGGGTCCATCCGCCTCACGCATCACGTATAGGCGTTGACCTTGGCTTCCTGAAGTCACCGGGGCTTTCCCTTTGTTTCTCGCAGTTGTCTGCATTGAAGGACTAGGGGCTTCCATCGGACTGAACCTAGGTTGGTTGTTCTGATTAACAAATCTCTGATGTGACTCAGTCCCTTTCTGTCTCCTCTGCGGACAAAATAACTGCAAGTGTCCTTCCTTTCCACAGGCATAGCACGTTTTCTCCTCCTTCGGACACACATTACTCTTGTGCCCGTAGGTACCACAGTTGTAGCACTGGATCAGGCTATTGCCCTGACCCGAACGTTGCGTAGACCCATCCTGAGTCATATTCGTTTTTGCTCGGCCAGATTTGGCAAAATCAGATGGTGGAGCGGGACGTTTAAACCCACTTGCCTTAGGCTGGTTCTCCCCTTGCCTCTGGCTATCACGCTTCTTGGTCGACTCTTCCAGAGTCACCTCTAACTTGTAGGCTGCATCCACATACTGCTCCAAAGTCGAGCATCCGTGACGCACCATTAGTGGCTTAATATCTGGGCCCATCCACTCATGGAAATACCAGATTTTCTATGCCTCACTGGATATCTCAGGTCCAGCATACTGTAGCAAATGATTGAATTTAGTGGCAAGCTCGGTCACCTTCAATCCATCCGTCTTAGGATACAAGAACTCCTTGTGTTTCTCCTCCCTCATAGCACGAGAGAAGAAACGGTCCGTCATCTTGGTCTTAAACATTGACCAGGTCAACACCGGGCTATCAGCTAAGCCGGTACTCTCCCACCATTCACTGGCTTCTTCCTTCAACTGTAGAGAAGCTATGTGCACTTTCTCTGCTTCAGTGCACTCAACATTACGAAACAACCGTTCCATATGTGAGAACCAATGAGCCACCCTGACTGGCTCTCCCTTTCCATCATAGCTGTCAGGTCTCATAGAGTTAATGGCCTTCAGCGCTCGGCCATACTCTCCTCTATCCCTGATCACGCCTCCCTGTAGTACCTGGTTCTCTTGTTCCTCAAACCTCGGAACTTCTGGAGGTACTGGCACTCCTTGTGCCTGAGGTGCGATTGGCCTCATTATCTCGGTGATTGCTTGCAGAACAATCCCCCGAATTGCTGTGACTGTCGCTGCATCGAGCATTATTGGAGCGTCGGCCTGAGCTTGGCCATTGCCTCCTGGATTATTATTGAAGACAGACCCACGCTCTCCTGACGGGTCTGCATCAATCCTCGGGTTTGGTCTGGGGTCACTACTCGGCCCAGCACCAGCACGGATAACGTTCCTCGTGTTCACCATCTGTTTACCGATCAAATTCCAAGGATTTTATCACATTAATATCATTCTGATATATTTATCGTAATAAAATCAACTTAGAATAGATCAACTTGGTAATTTCTATCGATGGACTCAAACCGAGTTACTAGGTTCTACAACCTCAACTCACAACGAGTGAACTGGGAATCAAGCCTAACTGGAGATGGCGAAACCACCTCGGCTTCTCCCGGGTTCCTCTCAAGAGAGCAGAATGCACCCATATCTAACGGGGCAACGGGGAAGGAATTAGTCTTTCTAGATATAGAAGCAAGCTTACTATATCAGACTGTACAGAAGACATGACTATGAACGGTGTTTTGAAAATCTTTTCACTTTGAAAATTCAGAGCCCTTTTTAAAGCATTTTCAAAAACGGATAAATGATTTATAAAATCTCAAACCCGTTTTAAAACCTTTGGCTCTGATACCACAACAGTAACACCCCCAAATCTTAACCCATTTGGAAAGGTATTACCGCCAGTGACCCTAGTGTTCCTTATCGAGATCACCCAAGGCTTTATCGGTTTAAATACAATTTAAGGCATACAATGATACATAATGATCAAAGTATCCAAAAAAAACCTCAATCAAATGAAACATGAGTTACGGGATTACAACCCAATCCCGAATAGGCCAAACACAGAGTTTAAACAAAGTACAGCGGAAGACTTATAAAAGATATTACAAAAAGGGTTGTGATCGTAATGATCACCTGCCCAAGGATCTCAACCTGATTAAAAGTAATTATTAAAACATCCAAAAACAACCTCTTCATAGTCAATCTAGTCTCCTCATATCTTCACTCTATCTGATGTGTCGAATCGAACGGATGACACCAGCCCACATGAGGAAAACAATGTTCGTGGGTTAGTCTACTTGAATAGACTAGCAAGGGTAAAAAGCAGAGTGGTTCGAGTGATCGTAACCGTTTACTATCATTGTCCCTCGAATAATAACCGAAGGGACGATACATAACCCGGAACTTTCACGGAATAACAACAAGAGGTATGCATGAGAGAAGATTCTGGAAGACTTCATCTTCACAGAAATCGACTCGAAAAGAGAGTCCAAGAGATTGAATCTTTAAGGAAATATGACAAATCTGGAACGTTTACAGCATCATACAACAATGATTTAAAAGTTGACTGAGATGCTTCGGTTCACGACCAACCTCATCGCATACAGCGAATCCAGATTGGAAAGAGAACGTACTATGATCAAAGTCGAGACGAGTTTTCCTAGCTGCACTATAACTTAGCTGCACTACTCGCCAAATGTATATTAATTATGTGCACTCGGGCACTTTATCTTGTTTAATTCCAAAAACCCACATCATGTTATAGGCTTTTAAATCATCTCATCCATCGGGATAAAGAGATATCGTCGGGAACTAAATCCATGGACGGAGTTGACTCGGGAACTAAATCCCAAGAGTCGAATCGAGAACTAAGTCTCGCGGGAACTAAATCCCTAGGAGCGGAGTTGACTCGGGAACTAAATCCCAAGAGTCGAATCGGGAACTAAATCCCACGGGAACTAAATCCCTCAAGGCGGAGTCGGGAACTAAATCCCTACAAACGGTATTAGAGAAGGATGGTAGGAACTAAATCCTAACCACCAGGTTATCAAGAAACGACTAGCACTCGCAATGAGATATACAGTAGCGTTCCTACGAATACTCGTGCTAACTAAACAGTTCAACACAGCAATAACTCATAACAATGCCCTCAAGGTCCGTTACAGATAAAATAGCATTGTTCTAACAATATACAACCTATTATAATATCTGTATTAATTCACATATATATATAATAGCGTTGTTCTAACAGATATACAACCTATTATAATATCATATTTTAGTTTTCCAAAACAGTTAACAAAATCGTTTCCACATGAACACAATAATCATTCCAAATTAATTACTCAGATAAACAACTGATAATTAATGTAAATATGGAACGATGAGCAAGAGCGAACCGCCACTTGCCTGGATTAGATTCGGCGATGAATCTGGACGAGACGACTACCGAAAATATCCTTTCCGAGGATATGGCTTAAGCTTCAGAATATTTCTACCAGAAAACGAGTCTACACGCGATCTAGCAAATCACGTTCTAACTGACAAATTAATTATCTATCAATTAATATGACTAGACGAATTTAAGGAATTATACTTAATAAATTTCTATGATATTAAATCATAAAATATTTATTAAATTTTCCTAAGAAAAATACGGACGAAAGGGGATCGAAATTATACCGCTCGAATAATTTCGGGTTGAATTTGGACTGGAAACGAATTGGGCTTCTCGGCCCAATACCGAAACAAAGCAAGGGGGGCCCACTTGGGCACTTTTCCCCTTCTTCTTCCTCGGTTCAACACTAACAACAGCACAACAATGGAGCAACAATGGCAACACGCAGCCACGCTCCACGCACAGCTCGCTGGGAAGGGACTCGCCACCGGACTGACCTGCGTCGCCGGGGAGGAGCACCAGCGGCGGACGGCAACACCAGCAGGGGCGGAGCAACAGCACACAACGACCACAGGGAGCTTGGCTGGCTTCGATCGGCTAGTCGACGCCGGAGATGGAGCGGCGCCAGGGGAGGAGCAGCAGCTACACCAGCTGCGACTCGCACGGGGGCATCGCGGTGGCTCTCGGCTCGCACAGGAGCTCGCAGTGCTCTGCCTTCACAGGGGAGCTTCTTGAGAGGAACAGGGGAGTGAAGCGGGAGACAGATCGGTGCCCATTTCAGCTTCTCCAACGAGCTCCTTATATAGCTCCAGGAGAAGCCCCGACCACGCTGCAGGAGAGCCGGCCAACACGGGGCTCGAGCCAGCGACAACTTCGCGCAATTTCGGGAGTGCTTTCGGCGAGCTGCTATTGGTTTTTGGTATGGGTATTAAACCCCGAAAATTATATGTTTGTATCCAAACAAATATTCTAAGTCTCGAAAATACATTGAATGTATTTTATACCACTCAGGGAATTATTTCGGATATCATGGATATTTCAGAAAATCCAAACTCCACTGAAAGCGAAATAATTAATTAGTGAAGGTTGGGAAAAATTACCCGAATATCCTTACTAAAAATTGAGGGATATTACATCCTCTTTGTGGGTAGAAAATGTCAGTGGGACCGTTGTTGACAAGTACTGAAAAGGAGATTGTTTCTATGCATACTTTGATCCATTCAATGAACCGGCTTGAGAATCAAAATTAGTTAAGCACTGATAGAATAAATTCACATTCAATTTTATCATATGCTTTTTCCATATCTAGTTTGATTGTCATCCATCCTTCTTTACCTTTCTTGGCTCTGAAGGAATGGAAGATTTCGTGAGCTATTAGTATGTTCTCTTGGATGGCCCGGTCGGCAACAAAAGCACCCTGTAGTGGGTGTATTAATTTATTTAAAATGGGTTTCATTCTTTCGGTTATTATTTTGGATATGGTTTTATATATGGTAGAGCATAAAATAATTGGTCGGTAGTGGTTTATTGAGTTTGGATTCTCACATTTTGGTATGAGTGTAATAAATGTATGATTGATTTGTTTTAATAATTTTCCTGAGTGGAAGAAGCTTTTTACATATTTAATGACCATTGGTCCAACAATGAGCATCAAGAGAAGGTAAATCCCCTTTTGAGTATGGTATGCTTTGGTGTTGTTCTGAGTGGTGGTTAGGGTACCTTTTGAACAAGGAAACTCCAAAATTCTGGTTTGTCTGACATAGAACACCAGCGTAGTTGTCAGCCAGTTAGCAAGCTTGTTTATCTGAATGTTGTTAAGCCATGAGAGTATACAAGTTGTTTTTACAATGGATGATCTGTAGCCAAACAGATGACGATGAGCATTGTTGGTTGTGTTGTAAGCACTAAGATTTGGTTTTGGGCACACAGAAACTCCAAAGTGAGATTTTTTAATGCAGTAGCTGGGTATATTAATATGGATATCAATATGCAGTCCATAGTGCCATTTCAGAGAGCAAGGTACACTTAGCAGATGCAGAAGCAAATTTAAGAGCCAACGATTGATACTACTAGAGGTTCCTATGGTGTTAAATGCGAAATGAAAAACAAAGCTAGTACATAAAAGAGCAAGGCTTGTCATTCCATTCATGTTTGTGTTATTGAGTATACAATCCTCAGGTTGATCTATCCAAAAGCTCCTTTTGAGAGTCGGGTACCCTTTTGAGTACATGAAATGTTGTTCCATGTTCCATGGATGACCTGTATGGTTTATCCTATGAAGAACGGTTATCCAATTCAATGTGAAAATTTGTCAGTTGATCAAAAACATGTATGATTGGTGAATTTGTATATGACAATCAAGCAGTATGTGTGGATTGTATCTGTTAAAAGCAAATGTATGACAGTAGAAGCAAAGTGTGAGATGAGTTATATAATACCAATCCTTACGATTATGTTGGTGAAATAAATAGTGCTTTTCATAGCCATGAGACAGTTGTAGTATCTTAAAATACCAAATGAAGGGAAGCTTCAAAACGGACTTCATTGATAGTACCACTATAACAACACTAGGCCAATCATAGATGGTAGAATGATTACAAAGAGCAAGCATACAGTAGGTAGAAATGCAAGTGATGGGTTTCTTACCGACAATAGCAGTGGCTTGTGAAGCCTTAATGAGGTTGTTGTTAGCTGGAATCAGTATTTGTTTAACAAATGTTATGGCTTGTGAAGCCAAATGTTGGTAGTTGTTAATAGAGGTTTCCTTTCCCTTAAAGGGAAGAGACACAATTGTTATAAAAGTGGTAGCATAATAACACCCATATAAGGGGCTATAGAAATTAAAGTGCATTCCAGCAAATACATAGTTAGGGGTAAATTCATACAGTATATGCATGTTATGATGAAGTTTTATAGCAGAAATGGTGTGATGCATAATGTAATTACTAAAGATAATATAATTCCAAGTAAGGGGGTAAATCGAATTGTTCATGTTCCATTTCAGGGAATGGGAGTACAACAGAGTTATATTAGTGGAAAACGAGCAATAACAAATATTGCAATCCACAACTAACATTATGTTGGGTTTCTCAGTGGTATTGATCTGAGGTAGTGGTTCTACACTAAATTTAGCTTGTGAAGCATTAGTGTTTATCAGGGTGATAAGAAGGGGTTGCATACCTTCATGACAAGACCAGCACATAGAACCAGAAGTGTTCTGACCAGCAATGTGAAGGGAGAGGGTGTAATAGATAAACTAATTAGGTAAATGAGATTTATGTTAAGAGAAATCAAAATACAACAAGTATAATGATAATAGGAGGCCAGTAAGAAGCAAAGATACATGAGAAGTATGGTTAGAATACACATGTGAGTGACATTTTCACCATGACTCCAAAGAGATCGGTCAAGCAAGCTCCAGAGAAAGACCCAAACTGCACCCATACCAACAAGTAGCACCACAGGATACCAACCCCGAAAGACAAGGACCAACAACCGTGAGAGATTCGGTGACAAAAGGAGATTGAACGGATCTCTAATGCCCAGATCGTCGCCGATTTTAACACCAGAAGGCGAGGGGGAGAGAAGGAGGGAGTGATGAGTGCCAACCACTCATCAACAAGGAGCCTCAAGGCCCGGTGACTAGGGCCCGGGCCCGAGCCATGGCCCAAGCCATCACCGCCCTAGTCCACCGTGCCCTCATGAACCAAGGCATCGAAGAGCCGCCGGCCCAAAGCCCGTACCTACTCTTGTGCCTCATCTCGGAGTAGCCAAGACGCCGACGCCTCAATGCCACGACAATCAAGCATCCGATGCTTCGACTCCAAGGCATTCAAGCGCCCGTCCCTATCCAAGCCTTTATGGCTTTTATCCCCTTTTCCCCTTTTGTCAATTAATTCATGTAATTGCCTTTTCATTTTGGGACGTGTGGACTCATTTGCAAATGGGCTCCTAGTCCCCCTAAAAACCCTAGACTATTTAAGCCTTTCTTGCCTTCCTTTATTCACTAGTTGAAGAATATAGAATTGGAACATTACCTTGGATTAGAGGAATCCTCCCTTAAGGTCTCCAATTATTTCTATCAACTCAAGCATTCAATCTCTTCTCTTCCTCAATCTTTCACGTTCTCATACTCATATCACTCATCAAGTCTAGATCCAAGCTCGTCTCGGTCAAGGAACCTCCAAGGGAGGTTCCCTTGGTCTTTTTGTCGGCGCCGCCAACAAACCCTAGCTCTGGCCGGCCACGTGCACATCCACGGTGTAATAACCCCTAAAAGTCCAAAACTGTTGTTTTGTAAAGAAGACATGATGGGCAATTTCTATAAACTCAGTAAGATCATTTGAACGTAATAATATACATTTAGTGTGTATTGGGTCTTAGATTATTTTTAAGAAGTGCAAAAAAATAAGATCTAGCAATCGACCGCGAGCAAAGACCGCAACCACAGACCCAGGGACACGATCGTGGCAGTTTCGCGACCGCGGCTTGCTTTCGCGGGCGTGGATTCGCCCAAGAGCCAATCCGCGATCGCGGCTCTGTTTCTGCGACCGCGGATCTATGTTTCTTCGTCTTCTCCGTTCTTCTCCAAACTTCGCCGATTTGAATTTCTGCACGAGATGTAACGTGCGCCGGTGAGGGAACTCGAACCGCTTGGAGTTCTCGGCGTTGGGCTCTGATGTGATCCTGCCTCCCATGACGGCCCAAGACGAGGAAGAAGCCATGACCGTGAGCTCAGAAAAGCCAAGTATAAAGACCGCGATCTTCGTCAAACTCCTCGCATCTGGAACAGAGTCCGCGATCTCATTCAAGCGTCTCTACCCAAGACCAAAGATCGCGTGCCTCGACGCATCTTCATTCAAGCGACTCAATGTTGAACGTGATCTCCTTCAAGCGACTCAACATCCTTCAATGCTGATCGCGTTCTATCTGAAGATTCTCGTATTCAATGCCTTTTAGCGCGTAGTTTTGAGGCATTTTCTATATTTGGTATTATTGCTTATTTTAGATAGTTTCCTTTTATAGTCTTTTCTATTTTTGGGTTTGTGCCTTTTTGCATGCTTGCATGGGCTAGCCCATAGGTTCGTCTCGGTCCAAGCCCATTAGGCCTTGGCCGAGTTTCTTTGGCTATTTAAAGCCCCCGTTGTTATTCTTATTTCTCACGTTCAATTTAATTCAAGGTTTCAAGTCGAATGTTTATCCTCCTTCCCTTGATCGGACGTCAAAACCCTCTATCTTCGCATCCCCTTCACTCCGCCGCCGACGCTACGGCAATTGCTTGAACCTTCAAGCCAGTCTTCCTTCGCATCCCCCTTCACCCGCAGTCGACGCTACGACACCAACGATTTGTCTCTTCAAGTCACCTATCCCTCATCAAACCGCTTCCGCCACCGCTATCCAGTCGCTCCATCAACTGCGTTCACCACCACCTTCACTGTCGAGACGTTCATCGCGTGACTTCTCACCCAAGACAAGATCCAAAGGTGTCGCCTTTGACAATTGGCTTGTCATCGGAGGCAAGAACACATCAACTGGTATCAGAGCCTAGCAGTCTTGTAAGTCACGAACTCAAGTTTGCATTTTGTTCACAATTTTTCTTGACCCCTATCGTTTGCTTTCATAAAGATCTCACGAGAAAAGAAGAGAAAAACCAGAATTTCCATCTTTGCAACACCTTCGGTTTCTACAAGATACTATCTTGGCCGAATTTTTTTTTCCGTGTTCCCTAAGTTTTGGTGTGTTAGGTAATTTGTTATCTTGCATGCTAGAATATTTTGTTTCCTTATTTCACGCGTGGATAGAGTTTCCTTGTTTGCTAGATTTTGCTTTTTAGTTAAGTTAACCGAATTTCCTTATAAGATATCATATCAAATCTTATTTTCTCTCTCCAATCTCTAAGATCACACTTGTGATATTCTTGTTACTTAGACCGATTATATTTTTGTTTCCTTTTGCAAATCCGAAAAGATCAAAAGATAAGATCTCGGATATTAAAAAAAATATATATATCAAAAAGATATTCAAAAAAATAATAATCCAAAGTTAGGTAAAGCCAAAATAAGGCAACCCTAACCCACTCTCGGTCTAAGCTCATCTTCTATCTCTCACCGCCGTCTAGGTAAAGCTTCCTAGAAGGTACTTTCTTGCTTATTAGGTTGCTTTGTTTACGTTTGTTTTAGGGTTTTAATTTGTTCTTGTTTGTTTGATTGCAACTTGCTTGATATACCATCTCTTGTGCAAGCCAAGCCGCCCTCACGGCAAGCCAAACTAACCCTACCTACGTGAACTTTGTGACTTGACTAGTGATTTGCTTGGTTGTTGTTCTTCGTTGTCTTTTGGTTTGTTTTTACTCCCATGTCTGGCCATATTGTTATAGGTACCATGACGATTGAACACGGTGAGAACCAACTTGGAGTCGACAACACCAACCCACATCAACCACCGTTGGATCTACCCCACGACCAACCCCCGGTTCACCCCCCCCCCCCCCCCCCCACAACAGGACCCTCTCATCGTGTTGTCCGAGGAGCAAAGGGAGATCCAAGCCCTTCGACAAGAGAACGCAGCTTTGAGAGCCCAACAACGCGATGCACAACTCGTGCCCAATCATATTCCCCTGAGTACTATGGACGCATCGGCTCAACCACGAGCCACCAACGCCGGTCCATCAAAGACAAGAGTCGACAAAGGCAAAGGAATTGTGCCTTCGACATCTCATCATCAACCATAACTCAATCGTATGCAAAGTGTCATCGAGATTCGCCAAGGCTTCGTTTCGAACGCGGACCGTTATGTGCCCAGAGCCACACCCGCTGGCTTCGACACTGGCTTCGACAACGACCGCGACGCCGAGGATGCTCAAGGTGAGTATTCTGAACCATACAACTTTGATGATCGCTACGCCTCTAGGAGAACCCAGAGATGCGTACCGGGTTCAGCGCCTCGCGAAGGCCGCCCTCGCCAAGCCGAGCAAGCAGACGCGACGCCAAGGAGACCCAGTCGCCGACCAAGTAGGCATACGCGACGTGATGATCAATTGAGGACCCCAACTACCCAGCCACGGAGCCATGATGTACGCGATCACCTTCGACACCAAAGTGTTCGGACGCCGCATTATGGATTCGATGGCTACGCGTCGATCACACCAAATGTCCACGACGACTTCGACGAGTATGACGACGAGGAGATCGAGGACTCAAGTATGGTCAACCCTAATTTTTTTCACCCCCCTCTTGGAGATCCACTTGAATTGCAAGATCACCCTTCGGATTGGATACCTCTACCGCGTCTCCAGCCCCAAGGAGAACGCGTTCGTGACATTGGCGGCGAGCGCCGCGATGTTATACCAAGGGACATTCGCCGAGCCAACTACGATGACCAGCCACAAAGACGCCAATGCGACGACGTCTACGCGCCAAGGGATGAGTTCGCTCGCGGAGAAGATCACCAAGACCGCGATAGACGCCAGGTTGGACGCGATAGACCCCATGGTGTGCACGCCTATGAGAATCCTCTCTACGCCGCCGTGCCAAACAACGCGTTCAACCAAGCACCTGCCCCGCCTCGATACCAACGACACGAAGTCAAGGTAAAGATCGAGCATTTCTTTGGTGAATACAATCCCTCTGTTTTTCTTGAATGGGTGCAGGCTACGGAGTACACCCTACGCTATTGCCGCGTTCCTCCTGAGGAGTATGTTTATGCCGCGACACTTCACTTCTGAGGAGCAGCCCGCGTTTGGTGGCATAGATTCGAAGATGACTGCTTATGTCGCCACATGACCAGAGTCACGGAATGGCATCAACTAGTCTACGTGATGACCAAGAAATACGTGCCTCCAGACTATAGGAATCAAATGAGGACGGAGATCACCATGGCTCGCCAAGGGTCGATGACTCCACTCGAGTTCTTTTCCAAGCTTGAAGACATGTATTACAAGGCCAACATCTCAGTTGCACCATCGACTTTGAGGACGGAATTCTTGAGTGGCTTGAACACCAACATCCATGATCAACTCCAGATTTTCCCCATCAAAGACTTGAACACACTCACCCACAAGGCGATGCAAATCCATGCACAAATCTCTCGCCGAAAGTCTTACACTTTTCCAAGTGGCCAACAAAGGTATTATTCTAACCCTAGTGGTTTAAATCCTACTAATGTTTGCCCTAGTGCCTCTACCACAGCCGCGTCGAGCCAAGCTCCCGAAGCGAAGCCGTCGACGCCACACACCGCACCATGCTAGACTGTGCCCACACAACCACCAGTGGGCACCGATCATGCACACGACCTTGAGTGTTACAAATGTGGTGGATGAGGCCACTACAAAAAGGATTGCCCCAATGCGTGAAAGGTCTTGTTCTCTACCGCCACTGCCGGCTACGAGTCATTCGACTACGAGGAGGGCGCCCTTGAGCCCATCGAGGAGGGCAACGAAGAGGTGGATGATGCCTTTGACTGCGTACCCGCTTCTCTGCACGCGGGCACACCAATGAGCTTGGTGACTAGGCGTCTACTCACGGTCAAGGACGCGAGCCTCCGCGATCAAAGAGAGAACTTGTTCTATACAAGGGCTCTTGTCCACACGGCTTCCTTGAGTGTCATAGTTGATGGAGGATCATGTGCTAACATTGTCTATGAGAAGGTCGTGACACACATCCATTTTCCCACGATGCCTCATCCCCAACCTTATGACCTACAATGGCTATCTGCAAGCTCAGGTAACACTGTCTCATGGCAGTGTCTTATTCCCTTTTCCATTGGTCCATATCATGACAAAATTTTATGTGATGTGATTGCAATGGACGCCACCCATCTCTTGCTTGGGCGTCTATGGAAGTTCGATCGTTGCGTACTTCACGATGGGTATCTAAACACATATGTGTTTACCTATCACGGGAAGCGCGTGACTCTCTTACCAATGACTTCCCATGAGATTTTACAAGATCAGGTCGAGCGTGATAGAGATAAAACATTGGATGCGGCAAAGACCGCGTCAACACCACCGCGACCCACCTCAGATCCCGGAGATTCTTCCTTGCGGGAACAACTCGTCTCACACCACGACGTGCCCCAAGATAACACGTGCTGCAGAGACAAGGGGAGTGTCACGCCTCCGCACACTGCGTTGCTGGGCCGTTGTGATCACCAGGTGCTTCTCGCACGACCCAAGAACTTCATTGCCCGTTTGAACAGCAAGGTGCCAACTCCAGGCATGCACTACTCCCACATCGCCGCGCCTTTGCCACAACATGTCGCCTCGTTGCAAGCAGAGTTCACGGCGGATTTGCCGGCGAAGCCACCAAACACGCTACCACCCTTGCGAAGCATTCAACACACAATCACCTGGGTGTTTGGTCCCTGTCCGCCACGCTTCGGCCCAAGATTCGTGTTCGACACCGAAGACCTCGCGTGGGAGCACTTCCACGAGAATGTCGAGCAAAAGATCAATGATGGTAAAGCGGAGACGCTTCACAGCCAAGTGGGGGAGGGTGATGTGACCCTGCCTCCCATGATGGCCCAAGACGAGGAAGAAGCCATGACCGTGAGCTCAGAAAAGGCAAGTACGAAGACCGCGATCTTCGTCATACTCCTCGCATCTGGAACAGAGTCCGTGATCTCATTCAAGCGTCTCTACCCAAGACCAAAGATTGCATGCCTCGACGCGTCTTCATTCAAGCGACTCAATGTTGAGCACGATCTCCTTCAAGCGACTCAACCTCCTTCAATGCTGATCGCGTTCTATCTGAAGATTCTCGTATTCAATGCCTTTTAACGCATAGTTTTGAGACATTGTCTATTTTTGGTATTATTGCTTATTTTAGATAGTTTCCTTTTATAGTCTTTTATATTTTTGGGTTTGTGCCTTTCGTCTCGGTCCAAGCCCATTAGGTCTTGGCCGAGTTTCTTTGGCTATTTAAAGCCCCCGTTGTTATTCTTATTTCTCACGTTCAATTTAATTCAAGGTTTCAAGTCGAGTGTTTATCCTCATTCCCTTGATCGGACGTCAAAACCCTCTATCTTCGTATCCCCTTCACTCTGCCGCCGACGCTACGGCAATTGCTTGAACCTTTAAGCCAGTCTTCCTTCGCATCTCCCTTCACCCGCAGTCGATGCTACGACACCCGCAGTCGACGCTACGACACCAACGACTTGTCTCTTCAAGTCACCTATCCCTCATCAAACCGCTTCCGCCACCGCTATCCAGTCGCTCCATCAACCGCGTTCACCACCACCTTCACTGTCGAGACGTTCATCGCGTGACTTCTCACCCAAGACTAGATCCAAAGGTGTCGCCTTTGACAATTGGCTTGTCATCAGAGGCAAGAACACATCAGGCTCCCTCTACCCTATAAATAGGGGCCTTCCATCACGCAGATCTTCATCCACAGCTTCTACAATCCATCTCTCTCCCGTTTTAGTGTGTTGTCGGAGTTCTAGAGATCGTCGGAGCATCGCTAGAGTTTTGGTGGTCGCCGAAAGTGCCTTGGAAGCTTTGAAGTGGTGGTGGTCGTAGTGAGCTTTCGTCCAAGTCAAGAGGTTGTCGCCTTCACCGTCGGTAAGCCTCGAAGCCGAGTTAGCGCCGCGTCGGGAGGGAGAACCGCGACCGCGGTTATGCAATACCGCGACTGCAGATCTGCCCAGATTTCCACGACCGTGGGTATGAAATCCGCGACCGCGGCTTTGCCAAGCAAAGCCATGATCGTGGCCATAGCCGTGGCCGCGGCTCAGTTCGTTTCCCTTCGCTTTGTTTTGGTTATTTGTGCCATATCTAATTAGAGTATTTGAACCTTGTTTCGCATGCATCGTCGGGATGGACCTTGGGACGACGGTGGATTCCGACGGGAATTCCATTAGGCATTTGAGCACGTGCCCAGTCTTCCCGATCCGCAAGATCAAAACTACGTTCGTCTATACTAAGGCAAGTGGTGGTTCGCTCTTGCTTATCATTCCATATTTGCTTTAGTTATCAATTACTTGATTGTTAATTAAATTGGAATGAAGTGTTGTTTTCGTTTGGGAACAGATTTAATAAAATAATGTGATAAAATAAGATTCTATAATAGGTTGTATATATTGCTAGAAACAATGCTATTATACATGATATTATCGTGATGGTTTTGGTGTGGAATTATGTATGAACTTACATGTGTAGTTAGAACGAGTATTCGTAGAAACGCTATGTACCTTGCGAGATCTAGTCGTTTCTTTATAATTGGTATTAGGAGGATTTCTGCCCTAGTACTATCTGGTCATGAATGTACCCTTATTCAGGGTAGGTGCACACAGCTAGTGCCAACAATCGGGATTAATTCCCAAAATATCTCTCGTCTTGAGATGATATGCAATAAAAGCTTTAACGTGAATATACGTTTTGTAACTAAATAAGATAAGTGCGGTTATGCACATAATTAATGAACCTTCGGGTGAGAAGTACAACTTGGAAACCGCCTGGACTTCGGTTAGAGTAAGTCTTCTTTCCAATATGGATTTGCATTGCGCGGTGAGGTTGGTCATTGACCCAAATGATCAAGTCATTTTTAAAAGCTTGTGTGAAAACTATAAACATTCCCAAACACTTGTCATACGTTTCCGTAAGAATCAACTTCTTTGGAGTCTTCTCTTCATACGTTTCCCATAAGGCTCAATTCCTTTGGAGTCTTCTCTTGTTCATTCCACTTCTTATGTTTCGGTAGAAGTGTTGAGGTTCACTGTCGTCATCGGCTATTATTCGAGAAGCGATGGGTGTAACCTAATATGACTACTTAGAACCATTTTATTTGTACCCTTGCATAATCTTTCATTAGACTAGCCAACCGGTTATTTTCCTTTACATGGTTGGCTGGTGTCATCTGTCTCATACGGCACATCAGGTAAACTTCCCTTTTCCGTGAAGGCCAGAATTCGATGATGAGGAAAGATGGTGATTTAAGTGTTTTTCCAAGGTTGAAGATCCTAGGCGTGAGATCGCTCAGATCAAAACCCCTTTATGGCATTTATTAATTTTCAAGACTTCCGCTGTATTAAACAATTTTGTATTTGGTTTGTTAAACAGTTGTAAAACCATGACATTGGTTCGAATATTATTTGAGTAACTTTTATGATATTTACTAAAGTTTGTGTTGTTATATAGTTGTTATAAAATGATTTAGCCTTGGGTGACCCCAGACGTGTAATCTGAGGTCATTGGCGGTAATACTTTCAAAGGAGAATTTGGGGGTGTTACACACGGTCACTCCCGTTCAGCCTCCCTTCTCTCGGATCTTTCCCCGGCGTCTACCTCCCTAGGCCGCCGCCGTGAGCCTTCTAAGGGTTGTAGGAGTTTGGTCATCTTCAAGGAGAAGGAAGCCCCTCTTGGCTTAGTCATGATCTAGCTATCCGGGAAGAAAAATCCCTCCTTGGGGTTTGATTCTCATCAATTGATATCAAGAGCCAAGGACTAAGCTAAGCCCTCTTTCTTCTCTTTATTTTCAGTTTTTTTCATGCTTAGCTTCCTTTTGTTTGCATGAAGACTTGGTGTTTATGTTCATCTTTCTTTTGCTTCTTGTTTGCTTGAGTTTTCTTCTTGTTCCATGGTGTTTTTGTGTTCACTTTTTTCCCTTCCTAGCATGATTTTTTTTCTTCTTACATGATGAAATTGTGTTGAGATTAGTTGCTCTTTATTTCACTCCCAAAATCGCACCCAAAAACCACAAAAAAACCCATTTCCGCCACCCACCACCACCACCGGTCGCCGGACCACCGCCCCTGCCACCGTAGAACCACCCACCACCTCCCCTACTGCCGCCCAGCCCCTACCCCCAGCCGGCCATGTGTGTGCTTGCTCCAATTTGAATTCCCCCACTTGCATGTACCTTGTCCTTTGGGAAGGACCACACCCACCTTCATCCTTGTCCTTTTTGGCCGCTTTAGTCTATTTTGGGTAAAGGACAATTTGTATCTTTGACTGCTTGGTTAGTGGGAGGAAAGCAAAGAAGCTTCCTTAGTGGGTCTTCCAAAAAGAGGTGGAATCATTTGTGGCAAAAGGAAACCTTCCTTTTCTTCTCTTTTCTAGCCTTGTCCCACCCCATAAAATGGACCTTGGCAAGTCAAAACAAAACACTATCCCTTGTTGCCACCCATTACCAAAAACAAACAAAAGTTGTTGTGGCTCCACTTTCTTTCCCAAGACACAAGCTCTACATTTCGGCCTTTGCCTTCCTTTAAATTAGAAAAAGCCTAACAAAGTTCAAGAGGTCAAGAAAAAGGCAAACAAGACCCGAATTCAAAAAAAAAGGAAAAAAAAAGAAAAAGAAAAAAGAAAAAAAGAAAAGAAAAAGCAAAGGCAAGGTCAAGATTCTTTTATCCTATTTATTCGGTTGGGCAACAACCCTTGATGGGCTTTCCCACCCTCACTTGGCAACTTGGGCCACTAAGCCCTTCCCCCCATGTTCCTCTAGTCCTTTACCATGACTAATCCCATCTTCTAGGGTCCATAGGGTGGCCGAATTGCCACTTCCACTAGGCTTGTCATCTTAAGTGTCACATCGGACTTTCCTACTTAGCCTAAAGGATACAATTTGGCATGGGTTGAAAATGCCTCGGTTCCATTTCAAAGTCTCAAGACACATGCAATTCTCCACCTTGCCTCTTCTTGTTTGAGCCTTTGACTTTGTGTGTGATTGTGTCTTAGGCATCATTTCATTTTCTTCCTTCTTAAGTTCATTTACTTGATACTTGTGAATTGGTTACTTGGTTTGCTTTGTGGCCTCTTGTAGGTGAGTCCACAAATGGAGGATCCCATGGATGCCGGCAATAGGAGCCCTCAGAGCTCCACGCCAACACTCTCCCCCGAGTCATTCGCGGCTAGGCTTGCCGAGGAAAGCCGAGCCAAGGAGGTTGCCGTTGAGGCCTTGCGCACGGCCCACACCGAATTGGCCGCGCTCCGCCGTGAGAAGGAGGCCGCCAACGCACGCATGGCCGCCCTCGAGCTTAGCTTGGCTACCATTACAGCCGGCCCTTCAGCAACCGCACCGACCGTGATGCCGCATCCCATGGCCCGGACCGCACTCATCTACACCGGCGCTTCATCCCATGGCCCGGCCGAGGCCCCCCATGATCACACGACGCAAGCTTGGGGCAAGAGACCTATGCACCCTTCACCTCCTTTCGATGCTCAGGCCTTTGCCGAGCGCTTGCCACCGCCCCGCAGTCGCGGCCCAGTCCAGCCGCGGCCACAGCCAAGCCCACCGGCGCCGCGTGCCTTGTTCACCCTCCTAGAGGCCCCGCGCCCGGCACACGCCCTCAAGCCCCTCCCCCGGACAAAGCAAGTGATAGAGCATGCTTCAAGTGCGGCGGCCGCGGGCACTACCAACGGGATTGCCCCAACAACAAGCGCGTCTTGTTCTCATCCCAAAGTGGCTACGAGTCCTTCGAGGATGAAGAGGAGAACCCAGCTGCGTATGAGTTTGAGGAGGTCGAGGATGACTCCTATGAGACCTTTGATTGTGCCCCACTTGAGAATGGAGACGGCACACCCCTTAGCCTCGTGGCCCGCCGCGTGCTCTCGGCTCGGGAAGTTGACATCCGGGATCAACGGGAGAATCTCTTTCACACGAGATGTCTCATGGGCTCCGCATCCTTGAGCGTGATTGTGGATGGAGGCTCATGCGCCAACATAGTCAATGAGCGGGTGGTCAAGCATTTCAACCTCTCCACCACTCCACATCCTCAACCATATAGTCTTCAAAGGCTATCCGAAGGTAAAGGTGATGTGGTATCAAGGCAATGCCACATCACTTTCTCTATTGGGCATTATGTTGATAAAATTCTATGTGATGTTATTTCTATGGATGCTACTCACCTTTTGCTAGGTCGGCCTTGGCAATTTGACCGGAGGGTAATCCATGATGGCTTCCTCAATACCTATGTGTTTGTCCATGGCGGAAAGCGCATCACCCTTTTACCCATGTCCCCCCGGGAAATCCTTGAAGATCAAGTGGAGCGCAACCGCCTAAGGGCCTTGGAGGCATCCACGGCCGCGGCACCGCAGCCCATGGATGGGACCCCGGAGCCCGCCCGCGCATTGGCCCCTCAACGGCAAGGCAAGGGTGAGCGCGCGGCCAACTCCACTGGTGGGCTCACCAACGGCCCGACAGCCGCCCACCTACATGTGGCGCCTGGGTCATCGGCAACCTTCGCCTCGGTGCCACAACGCCCGGGCAAGGGTGGTCGGGCAGCCGCCGGTGCACAGCCATCGCTTGGCGCAGCCATCACCGGCACGGCCTCCGCCACCCCCACCACGGCGCCCATGTCGGTGGCTTCTCTCGCAGTCGCGCGTAGCAAACCGGCCACCCTCCAAGGGCGATGTGAGCCTCGCCTTCTCTTGGCCCGCCAACGCCACCTCACGCCGGTGCTTCAAGGCCGCCGGCCTTGTTTCCTCTTGGTGCCCCGCCGTTGCCTCACCACAAAAGAGGATGGCTCCTCTTTGCCGCCTTGCATCGTGGCCATATTGACGGAGTTTGCCGACGTTACACCGGCCGAGCTTCCGGTTGGGCTGCCCCCGGTGTGTGGGATTGAGCATCAGATTGACTTGGTGCCGGACACTTCCTTTCCAAATCGGGCTGCCTACCGAGCTAGCCCCGAGGAGACCGCCGAGCTTCAAAAGCAAGTCCAAGAGCTCATGGACAAGGGCCACATCTGGGAGAGTCTTAGCCCTTGCGCGGTCCCGGTGCTCCTTGTGCCCAAGAAGGATGGCTCTTGGCGAATGTGTGTGGATTGCCGAGCCATTAACCAAATCACCGTCAAGTACCGCCACCCCATTCTGAGGCTTGATGATATGCTTGATGAGCTTCATGGTGCCATCTTCTTCTCTAAGATGGATCTCAAGAGTGGTTATCATCAAATCTACATGAGAGAGAGTGATGAGTGGAAGACCGCTTTCAAGACCAAGTATGGCTTATATGAGTGGCTCGTCATGCCATTTGGGCTCACCAACGCCCCTAGTACCTTCATGCGCCTCATGAACCATGTCTTGAGGGCCTACTTGGGCAAGTTCGTGGTGGTCTACTTTGATGACATTCTCATCTATAGCAAGACCTTGGAGGATCACACGACATACTTACGGGCTGTTTTTGAGTGCCTACGCAAGGAGAAGCTTTACGCCAACCTTTGCCAAGTGCACATTTTGTGCCCCTTCCACCACTTTCCTTGGCTACGTGGTGGGCAAAGATGGGTTGCGCGTTGATGATGAGAAGGTGCTCACAATCAAGGAATGGCCACGCCCTACAACCGCCACCATGGTGAGATCCTTCCTCGGCCTTGTCGGCTTCTATAGGCGCTTCGTCTGAGACTTTAGCACCATTGCAGCCCTTTTGCATGAGTTTACCAAAAAAGGTGGAGTGTGATGCCTCCAACATTGGCATTGGAGGAGTTCTTCTCCAAGACCGCCGCCCCATTGCTTACTTTAGTGAGAAACTCTTGGGCGCCTCCCTCAACTACCCCACGTACGACAAGGAACTCTATGCCTTGATTTGGGTGCTCAAAATTTGACAACATTATTTATGTCCAAAGGAGTTCATCATTCACTCGGATCATGAGACTCTTGCTTATTTGAAGAGCCAAGCTCACCTTGGTCGGCGCCATGCTAGGTGGGTGAAGTTTATGGATACACTTCCATATGTGGTCAAGCACAAGAAAGAGCAAGACAATGTGGTGGCCGATGCACTCTCAAGGAGGTATGTCCTTCTTTCTCATCTTGATGCTAAGGTATTGGGTTTTTCTATGCTTAAATCTCTTTATTCACATGACCCCTTATTTAGCACCATTGTTGAGAAGTGTTCCTTTAGAGGTGAGTTTGAGAGCTATTTTATGGATGAGGGTTACTTATATCGAGCCGGAAAGTTGTGCATCCCTAGCTCTTCAATTAGGCACATCTTGATTAAGGAGGTACATGAGGGCCGTGGACACTTTGGTGTGGCTAAGACACTTGCAACCCTTAGAGAGCACTTCTTTTGGCCCAAAATGGCCCATCATGTCACCATGTTTTGCAAGGCTTGCATTATTTGCCATCAAGCCAACTCTAGGACCCAACCCCACGGCCTATACACCCCCTTTCCCATTCCCTCGGCCCCTTGGGGGGACATCTCCATGGACTTCATAACTGGATTGCCAACTTCTAAGAAGGGGAGGGATTCCATATTTGTAGTGGTTGATAGGTTCTCTAAAATGGCACATTTTATTGCTTGCATGACCACTAACAATGCTTCGGAAGTTGCCTCCCTCTTCTTTGATCATATTGTCAAGCTTCATGGAATCCCTAGGACTATAGTGTCGGATCGGGACCCCAAGTTTGTGGAACATTTTTGGAGGACCTTGTGGGGGAAACTAGGAACCAATCTCTTATTTTCCACTAGTTGTCACCCCCAAACGGATGGCCAAACCGAGGTTACTAACCGCACCTTAGGAGCCTTCCTTAGAGCCATCCTTAGGGCCAATCCACGCAAGTGGGAGGACTTACTCTCGTATGTTGAGTTTGTGTATAATAGGTCCATGTACACGGCAACCAAGCTCACACCATTTGAGGTGGTCTACGGCCGCAACCCCATCATTCCTCTTGATATGGTGCCGCATCCCTTGGGCATCGCCGAGCATCCTCAAGGCGCCAAGCGGGCTGATTTCATCCGAGAGCTCCACGAGCGCACCCGGGCACAAATCGAGCGGTGCGCCGCCCAATATGAGCACCATGCCAACAAAGGCCGGCGCCGTGTCGTCTTTGCACCCGGCGACCTTGTGTGGGTCCACTTGCGCAATGAGAGGTTCAAAGACCACCGCAAGGCAAAGCTCAACCAACGCGGAGATGGCCTCATCAAAGTCCTCCGCTGCTTCGGGGACAATGCTTATGAGGTCGACCTCCCCACCAAGTATGGTGCCCATCCAACCTTCAATGTGGCCGATCTCACTCCTTATGTGCCCCCGGAATATGATGAAGAATTGGGGACAATTCTACCTCAAGAAGGGGAGAGTGATAAGTGCCAATCACTCATCAACAAGGAGCCTCAAGGCTCGGTGACTAGGGCCCGGGCCCGAGCCATGGCCCTAGCCATCACCGCCCTAGTCCACCGTGCCCTCATGAACCAAGGCACCGAAGAGCCGTCGGCCCAAAGCCCGCACCTACTCTTGTGCCTCATCTCGGAGTAGCCAAGACGCCGACGCCTCAATGCCACGACAATCAAGCATCCGATGCTTCGACTCCAAGGAATTCAAGCGTGCGTCCCTGTCCAAGCCTTTTTGGCTTTTATCCCATTTTCCCCTCAATTAATTCATGTAATTGCCTTTCCATTTTGGGACGTGTGGACCCATTTGCAAATGGGCTCCTAGTCCCCCTAAAAATCCTAGACTATTTAAGCCTTTTTTGGCTTCCTTTATTCACTAGTTGAAGAATATAGAATTGAAACATTACATTGGGTTAGAGGAATCCAGGTCTCCAATTATTTCTATCAACTCAAGCATTCAATCTCTTCTATTCCTCAATATTTCACGTTCTCATACTCAAATCACTCATCAAGTCTAGATCCAAGCTCATCTCGGTCAAGGAACCTCCAAGGGAGGTTCCCTTGGTCTCTTTGTCGGCGCCACCAACAAACCCTAGCTCCGGCCGGCCACGTGCCCATCCACGGTCACTCCCGTCCAGCCTCCCTTCTCTCGGCTCTTTCCCTGGCGTCTACCTCCCTAGGCCGCCGCCGTGAGCCTTCCAAGGGTTGTAGGAGTTTGGTCATCTTCAAGGAGAAGGAAGCCCCTCTTGGCTTAGTCACGATCTAGCTATCCGGGAAGAAAAATCCCTCCTTGGGGTTTGATTCTCATCAGGGAGAGCCTCTTAAGCTTGAGAGCGAGATGGCCGATAACTAACCGAGAAAGCTTGTTTATAAGCTTAATCCGTCGAGATTGAACAACAGGGAAGAAGATCCCGCTAGATCTAGATCTGCAACGGATGCTCTTGGTGATCTTGCTTTTTGATGATTTGTTCAAACGAGGGACGATCAGATTGGGGGAAATCAGAATTCAGAACTTCATGAGCTGGGAGAGAAGTTTGTTTGTTTTGTTGAATCATGCCATCTTCAGAGAAGAATCATGAAGGAGGAGGTGAAAAGATAGGGTTAGAAGCAGTAAAGGGGTTGGTGGTGCAAGGGGGAAGAGGGTTCGAAGAGAGCGTTTTCTGCTAGGGTTTTTTATTATTCTTTTTGAATTTTGGCTAAGAGAGGTAGGTATATGTATTGTGTGAGGACAAAATGATCTTTTACGTGTAAATAAGACACATAAATTGTCTACACTCTGGCATTCTACAGGAATTTGATGGTAGCATTAATTGTATCAAATACTCCCTTAATTTTAGGAAACTAGAGATTATGTCCGTGCTACGTACGTCAAAAAATCAAGTTAATTATCAAGAATCTACAATGGATTTTTATTATAGTTTAATCGATTAGAAAGTAAATTTATTAAAATTGCAAACATATTCAAATCGTGTTAAAATTCTCTTGCACTTTTGAGTTTATTTTTGAAATTAGCAATTTATTATCTGAGTTGAATAAGATATTTTTTGTTTTTTCAAGAGGAAAAATTAATAATATCAAGAAGGATTTATATGCCTTTTTTTGTTTTTACTTTGTTTAATACTAACCATTTATGATTTTCATTTATCTAGTGCAGTTGACTTAGTAGGAAGTTCATTACAAGAGATGTTGGCAGAGATATAAACTTGATCAAGATGAGATGTTACTATATATTTACTTTTAATATTGATTATATAAAATGATATTGTAAAAAAATTTATGAATAGAAGTTTTAAGATGCCAATTGCCTGGATCAATCAAATAATGATTATGCAGATCCAACATAATATTTAACAATTTTAGACCAATATATACTATTATTCAATTTTGTAAGGAATTTGGCATGGCTACATAACAAAATATATCATCAATCTGTTGAACCTACATAAGGAGAAGTTATATAAACCGTTTTAGTCATCATGCTGGAGCATTGGCTTGTCTACATAATTTTTTTTATTATTTTTCCTTTAGCTCGTAGCATGGAATAAGTAGATATTTTTTTAGCTAAGCATTTTCTTTTATAATTTTCATGTAATTTTTGAACTTTAGTGTCTTCGTATTAGACGCAACAATAGTTTTCTACAATACATCAGAAAAATTAATGTTCAATTACACATATGATATTATAATTTATAGAGTTAGGCTTAATTCGAAACAATACTAATTAAACAATCATTAACAGAAAAAGTTATATCCATAGACATATTTGGGTTACATAGAAGGTATTTTTTATCCTCCATTAAGAAGAGTATGATTTCAAAACGGCTTGGAAGAGTGAATTTTATTGAGGAATATGACATTTTCTTCTGAAAGAGGTGAAAGAAAAATGTTGTCATCACAACTTCGATGAATATTAAACAAGCGTGTAAATCAGCTCTAAATTAACAGAAGTTTTATCTACCTTCAATAGTGTTGAATATCCTTCATCAGCTTTTTTTTGGAACTCGCCATTTCCTTGTCTAGGTTGAAGCGTTTATCCTTGTAACTCCAAAGCAATCTCATCTGTAAAAATATAGCCAACGATTTTGCAAGGAAACAGTAAAAAAAACTTTAGAAACTCCAAATCCAATAAATTAAACCCCAGAATTAGTCTTGCAGTGTTATATATATAATTACCTTAAACCACTCTGTCAAAGTCGCGTTGCAGGTTGAGCTTGCGATCAAAGTGAATCCATTATATAGGCTAGACAATGGTCAATTTTCTAGAAGAGAAACACACTTGTGCCTATAATTAGCCTAATTCCAGTAATAATTATATGTTTGTAACTGATTAAAAATTTTAAGGTTAATAAAGCCATACATTATATAGCAAACTTAGTGCTATAATATTGACGTAATTGGGTTTTATTGTTAGTGATTTTGTTAAAGCTATATATTGGATCCCATTCAATTTAAAATATATGAAGTTGTTAATTTCCAAATTAATGTTTGACCGTTTTGGGTGATTTATCCTAAAGTTATACAACCTTTGAAATAAGCCCGAATACTCTTTACTATTATGTTTTTTTAAAATTGTGTTCCTTTTCTTTTACTTGTTATATAAAATATATAATATAAAATTATAGTTTATTATACTAAGATTCGAGATCGAAAAATATAATATCCAATCTATATTGTATTTGACATAGAAGGTGTAGGTCAATTGAGTCCCTTTTAGCTCTTTTAAAATTATTCAAACGGATGAAAGAATTACACTTAAACATTCAACTATTATCTTTTTAATTCAATAAAGAGCTTAGGAATGTAAAAAAGTAATGGTTGTAATAATTACCTTATAGCTAGTTAATATGTACGTTACAAAGTGAATTGGGGAGGGACAAAAACACCTTAGAAGAAATATAATTAACTAATTAAGATAAATATTTATGACATTCAAATAAACAGATTTAGAGTTACACTTTGAATTAGCAGTAATTAAGAAATTATACATATTATAATTAGCTGATAGTAAATTTCTATACTTTGCTCAAAATTAAAATAAGTTTTTCACGTTACAATGTGCAATTGGTTTGAGGAGGGAGTTGATTTCACTTTTATGTTCATACTTATGAGCTATGGCTAGGTAAATACAAAAGGAATTTAGTTAAAACCTTTTATGTTCATAAATAAACTCTCAGATATAAAAGGTGAACCGTTTGGTTCGTAACGTAATAACCTACCCATATAAAACCTCAGTTGTAAAGAAAATTATATAAGGATAACTTTTAAATGAATAATGATACATTAAAACCCAAGTTTATTTAAAACTATAAATATAGATTAATTATAACATTTTTAAATAGTAACATTATCAAATTAGAACCCATTTTTCATATTTTATATATAAATAAAAAACAATAATAATAATATATTAACTTAATATCCATCGCCAATATTAAATTTAATGTGTAAATATGGAGTTCTTTTATGTAGTAAATGGAGCCAATTGTATCATATGGAATCTCAAAGTATCGATTATTATGTTAGTTAGTACATTCTCAACATATTTTTAAGCTATATTTATCTCAAAATTAAAAGTATATAGATAGAGTTTTAGGTTTGCATTTTGAGATAATTGTCAAGTACTATAGATTTTAATGGATGATTTATAAAATTAAATAAATACTTAGGTTTAGGAAAAAATATTGAAAACCAAATTGTATCCAAGAAGAATTGAACTTTCAATTTTTTATTTCATGAAGCCCCTTCAATAAACCATTGACATATAATAGAACATTGGACTTCTAGTAAAATAAAGGTGTAATGAAAGATAAAATAGTAAAACAAAGTTGTTAAGAAGGAGGATTGAACTCTAGACCTCTTATATTATAAGAGAGTCATTAACCATTGAGCTATATTTGAATATTTAGTTTGTAAAGGAAGAACAAAAATTTTTTTTTATAAATTTTCATATTTATTGGATATTAATTGCACTCTCGGTCTACTTTATATATTTATAGATAGATTTGCATCCTTAGGGTTTGTTTGGCGCTATCCTCCTTATTCATTATAATATATTATACTAATTAATATGTCTTCCGCTTTTACATGTATTAGTTGAAGGCCCCGTGCGAAATGGAAAATTTGAAATTGTAGTATTTTTAAAATTAACATGTTAAGTGTAGTTTATTAGAAAATATACTTTTTGATTAAACACTAAATAAATTATTATCATTTTATAGAGTTGATATATTATAAATAAGACTTCATTTATTTCAAACCACGATATTATACCCGACTACAATGAAAATAGGAAATAAACAAAATTTCGTGTATGCTTAAACCACACTTATCCAATCTCTTCTTTTGTTAAAATATCAAAAGAAATTATATTGTTCACTAAGTGTTTTCTTCCAATAAGCACTGAGGTTTCAGAATAAAAACTTGCAAATCCTCCCTCTTGCGAGCTCTTGAACAACCTACGTACAACGAACCATGAGAGAAGCCATGTTGTATAAAAAAGACACAAACATGATTCTTAAGTTGTCATTGTGATTTGTTTATAGTCATTGCAAATCAAAGTTTTATCGGGAATCGTCACCTTTGAAACTTAAATGGATCTTTGTTTCATGACGGCGGGCTTAGACTAATTCTTGGTAAGAGCTCCATCTGAATATATTGTGCGTTTAGTAATTGAAGCTACAGATATTCAAGGCTTTGTTAGGGGTGTCTAAAACAATAAAACATAACAGAAGATGAACCACACCAATGTTCTTTTATCAAACAAGTTCGATTATCTTTATATATTATATATATCATTTTGTCGGTCAGTTATGGTTCAAGATAAGTTAACCAAAATATACAACCAAACTATATTTGTACTTGCAATATTATTTCGGCTCACACAAAAGCCTAAACCCCAACTACACCAAACCCAAAAAACCATTTCTCACAAACAATTACAGTTTATGATATCTCCTAATCAATATCAAAACAAGTAGCCAACTTTGACCATCCCTGGTATCAATAATGCATAATAGAGGAAAAAGTATAGTATTTCTGTAACACCCCAAAATCTTAACCCATTTGGAAAGGTATTACTGCTAGTGACCTCGGGTTACACGTTGAAGCCACTCCAGGCTTTTTCAATGAAATACAAATCATAAAATGATAATCAAAGTGCAATACACCAAAATGTTTAATCAAAACATAAGTTTGGGGATTACATCCCAATCCCACATAGGACAAAACATAAAGTAGTCCGATCAAACGAAATATAGTACAATCAGAGTAAACATAGTTCAGCGAAAGTCTTTTAAAATAAATACAAGTCTTGATCACAGCGATCAACGCCAAGGATCTCAACCTGAACAAACTTATCAAAAACACCGTTTACGTTCATAGTCGCTCTAGCCTTCACGGAGTGGCAACTTATCTGATGTGCCGAATCGAACGGATGACATCAGCCAACCATGCAGAGAACAATTGCGGTTGGTTAGTCTAATGAAAGACTATGCAAGGGTACAAAGCAGATGGTTCGAAGTAGTCGTATTATGTTAGACTCATCGCTTCTCGAGTAATAGCCGATAACGATAATCAACCTTCATACTTCTACTGAATATATATCAAAGGCATGATCAAGAGAAGACTCCAACGGAAATGAGCCTTATAGGAATTAATCCAAGAGAAGACTCCAAGAACTTGAGTCTTATCAGAAACATGACAAGGTCTGAAACCTAAACATCTCATACAAGCGTTCAAAAACGACTAGATGTTTCGTTTCACAACCAACCTCATCGCATAATGCGAATTCATATTGGAAAGAGAACGTACTCTGATCAGTCAAGACGAGTTTTCCTATCTGCACTATTACCTAGCTGCACTACTCACCACAGATATATTTAATCATGTCCGCTCGGGCACTTATCTTATTTAATTCCAAAACGCACAATTATGTTATAAGCTTTTACAATCATCTCGTCCGAGACAAGAGATCTTTTGGGAGTAACTCTCGAGATTTGTGACACTAGCTAAGTGTACACCACCTCTACACAAAATGCATAGAGGAAGGTCATGACCAATAGAATGATGTTAGAGGTTTTGCCGCCCTATACACCATTTAATATTATAAAGAAACGACTGGACGTCGAAGAGTCCAATGTTCATGACTACTCGTGCTAACTAAACAGTCTAACACAGTAATAATCGTATCAAAGCCCTCATGGACAACATCATAGATATATCTCAACCTATCAATATATATATAATAGCGTTGATTCTAACAGAATATACAACCTATTATAATGTCATCTTTTAATCTTCCAAAACAGTTTATCAAAACTAATTCAGACAGAAACAATATTCATTCCAAATCAATAACAATTAAACAATTGATAATCAATGGAAATATGGAATGATGAGCAAGAGCGAACCGCCACTTGCCTTAGATTTGACGAAAGCTTTAACGAGCTTAAGAGATAACGGTTTCCGGGTCTGAACTGGGACAGATCTGGGATAATAAATCCTTCTGGACGACCCATAAAAGACCATAAGTTAGATTCAATATCTACATATATGAATCTAAAATAATAAGGAAAGAACCAAAGGAATCAAGCCTTGCCCAAGACCACAACACCCGAGAGACACAACACGAACCCGACTCACCGCGGGTGCGGTCGGCCCTCACCGCGGGGCGCGGTGGGTCGCGGTCAAGGCAGCAGGCGAGAGCCTTCGATAGTTTTTTCGGGAATAAAACTCACCCAAATCGATTCGTTCGACTTCGATTCGTTCTTGGTTTGATTTCCCAACACCATAGATCTTTGAATACCACCTAGGAGCACCTTCCTAATGCTCAAAAGGGATTCGAATCACTCTCAAACGAAGCTTGAAGCTTGGGTAACAATGGTGATTTTCTGGAGGAAGAAGATGAACAGCTCTCTCTCTTGAGCTCAGTTTCCATCCGATTATCCTCTATTTATAGTCCAAACAAGTTGCTTACAAGTTGGAGACACCAAGGAGGAGGTGGCCCGACCTATAGGCGTAGCTAAGGCGAGTCACGAAGCCTACCCCTGCAGCTGCGCAAGTTGCTCTGCAAATGTCGAGTGACAGCGGCTCACCGCGGGGTGACCGCGGGGCGCCGAGGGTCGCGGTGGCCAACGCTGTTGCCGCCTCCAAAATTAGCCTTTGCCGCGGGTGCGGCCACTTGACCGGGGGGTGCGGTCAAGGCCAATTTTACCCCCTTTTGTCCGGTTTGATCTCGTTTTGTCCTTTCTTGCTAAGAGGTTAAATATTCTTAACCCCGGGTTAAATATATTCGTACACGAACGACCTTTTAACCCAAAAATACTTTAACTGTATTTTCTATTACTCAGAAAAATATTACAGAGATCAAACATCTCATAAAATGTCCGTACTTCTCTGAATTTAATCTGACTTGTAATATGGACATAAGAAAATTTCAAATTTACCCTTATAAAATGAGGGATATTACAACTTCAGTGTTGGTGTTTGTTGTTTGTTGATTTAGGGTATCTTTCCTGTTGTTTCCCATTTGTTATTCATATGGACGATGAATCTTTCAAATGCAGGGCTTGGTTTGCCATCAAATCTAGAACTTTACATGAACAAGTGTTACTACTATACTTTTCTTGGTCAACAAATTGACATTCTCAAGATTGTCAAACATTGGATATCCAGTCTACTGAATCGAACAACAACACTGACATGTTCATCTCAGCACCATCTCTCAAGGATCCAACTGTATGCTAAGAACACACAAGTTTTAGCATGAGTTAGAGAAATGCATTAGAGGAATTGGTAGACTGAAAAATTAAGAACAATAGACAGAAAATTAGTCAAATACATTTTGATGCAAAAGAAACTCGATAGCAGCACTAAGCTCCATGAACCATAGTCAAATACATCACACTAATAGCCAGTATTATATGACATTACATGAAATTTGTCTTCTCATTACTTTTCCGACTCATGACTCTACTTAGAATTTGGAAGTAAGCTAGATAAAAAAAGAGGAAATCTAATAAGACCCTTAATGATAGACCTAAAAATTGAAGAGTAATATTATACTTCTATGTAATTTATTTAGGATGGTGGAGTTGAGGAAGACATGACTAAAAGGTATAAGCCTTTTCAGATAAGATGTTAAAGGGATGGACAAGGCTATTCATTATCTAATTCTTTAACAAAATGATCAAATAGAGTTAGGTCCATCATGCAGTCAGAGGCTCAATTAGACAAGGAAATTTCATCAACATGGAAAATCCAGCAAAATCACCATTTTAATGCTCATGACGCCTTAACATAAATAACTCATGCACACCAGTACCATTATACAAAGAACACTATATTTTACTTATTAAAAGCAAGACATAACCAACACTATACCAAGATATTAATATAGACAGAATCCAATAGTACCATTATACAACTGTTGAATATCCAATCAATAACTCTTGCACACCTCAATACAATCCCCATATTGCTTCAAAGAATATAAGCAAGAATATGTTTGTCGACATGTTAAATCATAAATATAAAATATGTAAATCATGCCATGCGTTTGGCATTTTGTGTTTATGTTTTAGTCTTCTCCATATCTTATGATCATAAATAGAAATCGCCAGTTTCAGCTACGATTTTGCTTCCACGGATTTTAAAACTTGAGCAACATCTTGCAAAAAGGTACTCGATTCCCAACCCAAAAAGACATTCTAAATTATACTTTTGTACAACTTTCCAGGATTCGAACCTTCATCAAAGATATTCATCACCATTCATCTCTAGTAGCAATACTACTCGCAAAGGAAATTATAGAGCCTGGTGACTACGGTGGCTTCCCTGCTGTAAGATTCTCTACTCCAATAATATCTATGATTAGCACACCCTTCCGTGAATTCATGGTTCAAAACCGCACATAAAACTTGTTGTTAAGAAAAATCAACCAAACAAGGAACATAGCTTGGAAACCTAAGAGTGCTTTCAAGTTTGAAATTCCAATATTTGATTCCAGATGAAATTCAACCTAAAAATTTGAATTTTCAATGAAGAGCAAGGGAACCTACCTCAACAAGCAAGCTTCTTGCAAAGATTCAAGTGGAAATTGCACTTCGCAACAGAGGAGAGAACGATGATAGAAGAAAAAAGGACTCGGTGCGATGGTGGAGAAGAACGGAGGACGACACAACAGAGAGGCGGAGAGGTTGGTGCTACTAGGGCTCGGCGCGATGGTGGTCAATTTGGGACACGGGCACCACTGTTCTATCCAAGGAGAAAGTGAGATACAAGGAGAAACAAGAGAGGCATTAACAGGGCCGTTCCAATCTTTTTGGAGGCCCTGTTAAACCAAGACTATAGATTGACTGAACGAGGAGTAGAATTAACAAAATATAAAAGTTCATCACATATATTAAATTAAGGCAATAGCTAAATACACGCGAGAATGGAGCTAAATGGACGCGAAACTACACGCTTAAGCTAAGCGTCCGGTTTTACACGCTTAGCTTAAGTGTGTAGGGGTATTATTGGTATTTTAAAAAAACAGCCCACACTTCTTACACGCTTAAGCTAAGCCTGTGCCCACACGCTTAGCTTAAGCGTGTAGTTTTTTTTGCAAGTTTAAAAGCACACGCTTATCTTAGGCGTACAGTACAAAAAAAAATTCCCAAAATTGCATTTTTCTTACATAATCATGTAGAGAATTTCAATACGAGTCCGTACATATAAAATTCGTCCAAAACGGACATCGTTTGCCCCTCCAAAAGCCCAAAAAACGAACCCTTCAACCCGCGCACGTATCTTCTTCGAACAGCCCATCCGTAAGCTTTTATAAGCTTCAATGGAGGATTTGGCAAATTTCTTGGATCCGATTGAAGCCATTAACTATTGGGCATTTAAGAGGACCTTATCATACACGTAATTCCACATTTAATCGGATTGAATGTCGATTAAAATCGTAGAATTTTATCCCCAAAGCCACCGTGTCGTCCAAGGGGCCGATTTGAACAAATTCAAAATTGGACCAAATCATCTTCAATTGGAGGGCATGAACCATAGGGCCTTGTTGAGGGTGTCCTAAGATTCAAAATGCCTATAAAATCTCCTTCAATCGTTGCCCCAATGCATCCAATTTCGAAGTCAAAACTCATGAATCCTAAATCCCGTTACCGGTTGTGTCTTGACCGAAATTCGAGCACATGGAAGCTTTATTCTTGCAATTGTTGGTACTACTAGCCTTGAAAATTGGTCATTTTTCAAAGCCCTCTCTTTACATCGCCGGAAAAAGACCACTTCCATTCAATTTGGAGTTTTTCCGACGAGGTGTCAAGAAGGTATTCCGGCGGGATTGAATTTGTGCCCATTTTGCGGTTTTTGGGGTATTTTTCATTTGTTTTGTCTTAATCTTGGTTTAATTAATTAATCTAGATTAGTGAAAAATATTTTAGGATCAATTTGGTGTCCGACATATAATATGTAAGTAATAAGTTTATAATATTTAACCATAATGTTTAACTATAGTATATAAGTAATAAGTATGTAATACTTAATTATAATGCATAACTATACTTTATAACTAATATATTTTGTAATACTTAACTATAATACATAACTATAGTATATAAGTAATAAGTTCATAATACTTAACCATAATGTGTAACTATAGTATATAAGTAATAAGTTCGTAATACTTAATTATAATGAAATACTATAGTAAATAAGTATAAATATATGAAATTTCATGAAGTACTATAGTAAATAAGTCTAAGTATACTAGATTTAATGAAATAGTATAGTACATAAGTGTAACTATATGAAATTTAATGAAATATTATAGTATATAAGTCTAAGTATACTAGTTTAATGAAATACTATAATATATAAGTCTAAGTATACTAGATTTAATGAAATACTATAGTATATAAGTCTAAGTATACTGGATTTAATGAAATACTATAGTATATAAGTCTAAGTATACTAGATTTAATGAAATACTATAGTATATAAGTCTAAGTATACTGGATTTAATGAAATACTATAGTATATAAGTGTAACTATATGAAATATAATAAAATACTATAATATATAAGTTTAAGCATACTAGATTTAATGAAATACTATACTATATAAGTGTAACTATATGAAATATAATAAAATACTATAATATATAAGTTTAAGTGTAACTATATGAAATATAATGAATTACAATAGTACATAAGTGTAACCATATGATATATAATGAAATACAATAGTATATAAGTGTAACTATATGAAATATAATAAAATACTATAATATATAAGTCTAAGTATACTAGATTTAATGAAATACTATAGTATATAAGTGTAACTATATGAAATATAATGAATTACAATAGTACATAAGTGTAACTATATGATATATAATGAAATACTATAGTATATAAGTGTAACTATATGAAATTTCATGAAATACTATAGTATATAAGTGTAACTATATGAAATATAATAAAATACTATAGTATATAAGTCTAAGTATACTAGATTTAATGAAATACTATAGTATATAAGGTTAAGTATACTAGATTTAATGAAATACTATATTCTATATAAGTGTAACTATATGAAATTTAATAAAATACTATAATATATAAGTTTAAGTATACTATATTTAATGAAATACTATACTATATAAGTGTAATTATATGAAATGTAATGAAATACTATAGTACATAAGCGTAACTATATGAAATATGATGAAATACTATAGTATATATGTGTAACTATATGAAATTAAATGAAATACTATAGTATATAAGTCTAAGTATACTAGATTTAATGAAATTATAGTATTTTATATAGTTACACTTATGTACTATAGTATATTTCATTACATTTCATATAGTTATACTTATATAGTATAGTATTTCATTAAATCTAGTATACTTAGACTTATATACTATAGTATTTCATTAAATCTAGTATACTTAGACTTATATACTATAGTATTTCATTAAATCTAGTATACCTAGACTTATTTACTATAGTACTTCATGAAATTTCATATAGTTATACTTATTTACTATAATATTTCATTAAATCTAGTATACTTAGACTTATTTACTATAGTACTTCATGAAATTTCATATAGTTACACTTATTTACTATAGTATTTAATTATAATTAAGTATTACGAACTTATTACTTATATACTATAGTTATACATTGTGGTTAAGTATTATGAACTTATTACTTATATACTATAATTATGTATTATAGTAAGTATTACAAAATATATTAGTTATAAAGTATAGTTATGCATTATAATTAAGTATTACGTACTTATTACTTATATACTATAGTTAAACATTATGGTTAAATATTTATGAATTTATTACTTATACTATGTATTATAGTTAAATATTATGAACTTATTGCTTACATACTATAGTTACACATTATGGTTAAATATTATAAACTTATTACTTACATATTATATGTCGGGCACCAAATTGATCCTAAAATATTTTTTCACTAATCTAGATTAATTAACTTAACCAAGATTAAGACAAAACAAATGAAAAATACCCCCAAAATGGGCACAAATTCAATCCCGCCGGAATACCTTCTTGACACCTCGTCGGAAAAACTCCAAATTGAATGGAAGTGGTCTTTTTCCAGCGATGTAAAGAGAGGGCTTTGAAAGAGGACCAATTTTCAAGGCTAGTAGTACCAACAATTGCAAGAATAAAGCTTTCATGTGCTCGAATTTCGATCAAGAACAACCGGTAACAGGATTTAGGATTCATGAGTTTTGACTTCGAAATTTGATGCATTGGGGCAACGATTGAATGAGATTTTATAGGCATTTTGAATCTTAGGACACCCTCAACAAGGCCCTATGGTTCATTCCCTCCAATTGAAGATGATTTGGTCCAATTTTGAATTTGTTCAAATCGGCCACTTGAACGACACGGTGACTTTGGGGATAAAATTTTACGATTTTAATCGACATTCAATCCGATTAAATGTGGAATTACGTGTATGATAAGGTCCTCTTAAATGCCCAATAGTTAATGGCTTCAATCGGATCCAAGAAATTTGACAAATCCTCCATTGAAGCTTATAAAAGCTTACGGATGGGCTGTTCGAAGAAGATACGTGCGCGGGTTGAAGGGTTTGTTTTTTGGGCTTTTGGAGGGGCAAACGATGTTCGTTTTGGACGAATTTTATATGTACGGACTCGTATTGAAATTCTCTACATGATTATGAAAACAAATGCAATTTTGGGAAGAAAATTTTTTTTGTACTATACGCCTAAGATAAGCGTGTGCTTTTAAACTTCCAAAAAAAAAAAAAAACTACACGCTTAAGCTAAGCGTGTGGGCACACACTTAGCTTAAGCGTGTAAGAACTTTGGGCTGTTTTTTAAAATACCAATAATACCCCTACACGCTTAAGCTAAGCATGTAAAACCGGACGCTTAGCTTAAGCGTGTAGTTTCGCGTCCATTTAACTCCATTCTCGCGTGTATTTAATTTGTCCGTAAATTAAAAGCCTTACAAATTATCGCAACAAAATTGTCTTAAAATGACAAAATAACATATGAAATTCACTTAAATAGAATCATTCTTTTAACATTCTTCGAAACAAAATCTTCAATAAGTTCTTCATAATCAACTTTCTCCAAAAAGTTGCCCCCGCGGGCGTAGTCGAGTGGTTGCCACGGGGGAGTAGCTCCTGGGTGTGGTCCTTCCACCCGGGATCGAAACGTGGTGGCGCCATTTAGATGCACGCGCCCGCGAATTTAACGCCCCTGAGCTGGGGGGGCACCTGCGGTTGGGCTCCAACGTGGGCCTGACAACGTGGGCCTGGCAAAGGGGGGACGGGATTAGTGGGCTCACTTCGGTGGCCCGACACCCGGCTCCGGCAAAAAAAAAAAAACTTTCTCCAAAAAGTCTGACTGATGACTAATTGACTGGGCATAAAAAATTAAAAATCTAACAGATAAAAAAATTGAATGTAGATTGTAGCCGAATCATTGAATTAATTAGTACAAAGGTAACAAATCAAATTAAATTATATAAGAGAATTGGAGAGGGGAACCAAAATATGAAAATACCAAACCTGAAATTGGGAGTTGCAGGATGGACTGAGTCACTGAGAGTCTGAGACTGACGAGTGATTGAGTGAAGAATACTGGATGTCGGTCAATTACTCAATTGGACAAACCAAAGTAGAATTTAGCATTTAGTGATGGAGAATCCAGAAGGCAGAAGCTTCAGTTTGGGTGTTCTTGAGATTTTTATTTGATGAACAAGGAAGAAAGAGGAAGATAAAGAGGAAACCCAAATTCAAGAAGGCAAGAACCCAGAATTTCGTCCAACTCAAATGAGTATAAGTACTCATTATAATTTAGTCTTTGGGGAGTTCAATCGTCTAAAACGACGATTCGGGAACAACAAAGAGGATTAAAGAGAGGGGAGTTCAATGGATTCGACTGAAATTAGAGAGAAAAGGGGGTAGAATTCTAGGGCTTTTTAACGTTATGCTGCTGTAAAATTAAAGATTAAAAATCTATATATGCTATTGGGCCTAAAGGCTAAAACATGTATAATTGGGCCCCAAAAATTTTGGAGGCCCTGTTCTATATGTCACTTTTAACATGCTGAAGCACGGGCCTAGACATTAAATTTGTTTGTGAATCAGAATAACAAATAAATGGGATCGTATAAGGGATCGAAGAAATTGGTGTAAGTAACGTTGTGGGTTGAGTGAGGAAGAAAGGGTGTCGACAAGAGTGTTGGCATCAGTTTTGGAGAAGCCCCGAAGATGTTGAAGGTGTCCGTGTAAGGTGAATTTGGAGATGATCGATTAAATCACCTACTAATACAGAGGTGGATGGAAGAGAAGAAGCGGTGAGGCAGTGAGGCAGTGGCCACCTGTCAATCAACTGGAGAGGAAGTATACACGTGGAAATGAGAAGGATGATATATAAGAATGGGGTAGAGTTGGTAAAAAAAGAGAAAAACAAAGGCTAAATAATGTACTGTTCATTTTGCAATCTTTGGCTTTTAGAATAGTATAGATATAAGAGCAACTTTAACGCACGTCCCATAGGGGGTCTTTTAGAATATTTCATTAAAATTATAAAATTTGGCTAAGAGACCCAAGAGGAGTCCCGTCTTTTGGAGTTTACACGGGACCATCCCATATAAATAAGCATAGAGGGTTGTTTGGCTTGCAAATTTTTTTTACCTCCGCGCGGACCAAAACGACATCGTATGCATGGCCTCTCCAAACGCGGCCTTTTTTTGCTGCAAATGAGATTGCCATGCGGTGCGCCTGATTGGCGTGCGCTCGCGCGCCTGATGCGCGCCACGTGGCAATCAACGGACGGCCATGATTTATTCCTGGTCGTCCGTTATTTATTTTTAAAAATTCATATATTTAAAAATTGGCTGCTTAAAAAAAATTACCATAATTCTAATTACATTTTTCATCCATTTTGTATATATTTGGTAGATTTTAATATTTTTTGTATTATAGGTATCATTAAGTAAAAATAAATGATTTAATTTTAGTATTGGTGTTTTAAAATAAAATAAATACCAATTTAATTTCTTTATATGAAAATTACATTGTAAGTAAATTTTAGAAATTTTATGTATTTTTTTACAAATTTTAATATAATTAAGTCCAAATAAACCATGTTATTATTATTTATGATACTTTTAAATTATAAATATGTACTAACTAAAATCATTGATACTAATTTTTATAGTGGGAGAGTAAAGGGTAGGTATGGTTGTAGAGTAAATAAAGGGTAGGTAATATTATGGTGTACTAACTACTTTTTTTAATAATTTACCAAAATAGAGAAAAATTTAAACGATTTTTTATTTGCCTATAAATAAGATATAGTTGCAATTGCACAACTCACACAATCCTCTATTCTCAATCTATCATTTTTCTCTTGTAACCTCTCATTTCTCTCTTCTATTCTTTCATCATGAATCAAAACCAAGATGACATCCCAAATAACTTTGAGGATTTGTCATTAGATGTGTATGATCCTTATAATATGAACTACACACAACTCCCCTTACAAAATCAATACACGTACGGAGGTGCATCTCAGTCAATGGAGATGCTAAGCTTTAGCACACAACCGGATTAAACTCAAAGCAGTGGTCGTGGTCGTGCTGCTCGTGGTGGTGATGCCGGTGACACCCCTAAATCCATGAAATGCGCCTGGAGTAGGGATGATGATGTGCTCCTCATCAGTGGGTACTTAAACACCACTAAAGACCCTGTAACCAACACCAATCAGACATCTGAGGCATTCTGGAAGCGAATTCAAGGCTATTGGAACACTTACAAAAATCCAGATCAAGGTAAGCGAACTTTGAAAAGTGTTAAGAATAGATGGCATATAATGAATCCTTTTGTGAATAAGTTTGTTGGTATGTATCAACATGCATGTGTTAATAAAAGAAGTGGGGAGTCGGAGGATGATGTTATGAAGACTGCACATGAGTTGTTTTTAAATGAAATGGGAAAAAGGTTTTTATATCAGCATGCATGGGAGGCTCTTCGATACGAGTCAAAATGGAGCTATTCTTATTTGCACTAGGCCAGCGGGACGAACCAAAGCTCGGGAAGTGCCCCAAGCTCGAAAAGATCGTTTACTGATATGGAAGGCTCTAATCAAGATACTCCAACGAGTGGTTTCACTGGGATTTTTTAGTGTAAGGCATCAAGAAGGCTAAACGTAAGGGAAAAAAATTTGCATCCACAAGTTGTGCTGAAGATGATGGAGAAAGTACGCTCGAAAGAGAAAATATTCTCATCCATAATAAAGTCCATGAATTGAAGATGGCAAAGGAGGCACGAAAGAGGGAGAAGCAAGCGCAATATCTTCAGATCAAGACCACGGAGATTGAACAAAAGACCAAGGAGATGGAACATAATAATATCGATAGGAGCAAGAAGTAGGACATGCTTCAGTATTTGATGGGGAAGTATGATTGCACACCGGAGGAGGAAGTTGTCAAGATGAAATTGATGAAAGAATTCGCCTCTTAAGTGTTATCCATGTAGTTGTCAAGATGTCCTTGTAGTTTTCCGCTTTGCATGTTTTTATTTCCGAATGCATGTTTCAATCTTATTATGTATCTTTCAATCTTGTAATGCATATTTCAATATCGTAACGTATCTTTAGATCTTGTAATGAAAGCTTTACTTAATGTAATGCAAGTTTAATTATGTGATACCAATGCTTTAATGTGTTGGCATTTTCTATAATTTCATGTGTTGTAGAATCATGTAGAGAAAGCAATTGATTGCTTCTGCAATGCATAGCATGTGATACCATGTTTTTTTTTACTAAGCATAGAGATGCTTTAATGTGTTGGCATTTTCTATATTTTCATGTGATGTAGAATCATGCAGAGAAAACAATTGATTGCTTCTGCAATGCATAGCATGTGATACCATGCTTTTTTTTTTTACTAAGCATAGAGATTCTTTTAATGTGTTGCCATTTTCTATAATTTCATATGGTGTAGAATCATGCAGAGAAAGCAATTGACTGCTTCTGCAATGCATAGCATGTGATACCATGCTTTTTTTTACTAAGCATAGAGATGCTTTAATGTGTTGGCGTTTTCTATAATTTCATGTGGTGTAGAATCATGTAGAGAAATCAATTGATTGCTGCTGCAATGCATAGCATGTGATATCATGTTTTTTTTTACTAAGCATAGAGATGCTTTAATGTGTTGGCATTTTCTATAATTTCATGTGGTGTAGAATCATGTAGAGAAAGCAATTGATTGCTTCTGCAATGCATAGCATGTGATACCATTTTTTTTTACTAAGCATATAGATGCTTTTAATGTGTTGGTGTTCTCTATAATTTCATGTGGTGTAGAATCATGCAGAGAAAGCAATTGATTGCTTCTGCAATGCATAGCTTGTGATACCTTATTTTTTTGTTTTTTTGACTAATCATAGAGATGCTTTAATGTGTTGGCATTTTCTAGAATTGCAGAGATCTATATAAGTGAAGATTTACAAAGGTTTATTCACTCCTCATTTCTTGAAATCTCTAAAAATGTCTAGTTCATCCTCAAACTCCTCAAACTCAAACCCTTTACTTTCTAGCGATAGCTCTGAAGATGGTGAATACGAAAGAATTACACAAGAAGCGCTTGATGCGTGTGATACACTTTAAGAGCGTGCTCGACACCGCAGAAACAATGTAGAGCCAGGACATGCTCGATGTCGTCGAAAGTATATTGAAAGAAATAGGGAAGAAGGCTATGAGAAGCTTTACAGAGATTATTTCTCTGATCAACCAACTTATCCAGATGATTTCTTCCGACGTAGGTTCCGAATATGCAAGGAAGTTTTCAAGCGCATTGTGGAAACACTAGGGAATGGAATGGAGTACTTTCAACAAAGGCCAGATGCAAGAGGTAGGCTTAGTATATCTGCATTACAAAAATGTACTAGTGCCATACGTATGTTGGCATATGGAACTGCTGCTGATGCTTCTGATGAGTATCTTCGTCTTTCCGGAGGAACCGCAAGGCATTGCTTGGAGCATTTTGTTGATGGAATAATAACATTTTTTGGTGATGAGTATCTCAGGCGCCCCACCGCAGAAGACATACAATGCCTACTAAGTGTAGGTGAGTCTCGTGGATTTCGTGGGATGTTAGGTAGCATCGATTGTATGCATTGGGGGTGGAAAACTTGTCCAACTGCATGGAAAGGTCAATATGCCCGTGGAGATCATGGTCATCCAACAATCATTTTGGAGGTTGTTGCATCATACAACCTGTGGTTTTGGCATGCATTTTTCGGGGTACCAGGTACGGCTAATGATATTAATGTTCTTGAGCGATCTCCTGTTTTTGATGAAGTTTTGAATGGTAGACCTCCAAACGTGAATTTCACGGTTAATGGAAATCAATTGAAGATGGGATATTATCTCTCTGATGGCATCTACCCGCCTTGGGCGACATTTGTTCAATCAATTTGCCTCCCCCAAGGCGATGAAGCCAAGTTGTTTGCCCAACACAAAGAGTCCGTTCGTAAAGATATGGAGAGGGTGTTTGGAGTGCTGCAATCTCGTTTCGCAATAGTTCGTCAACCAACACTCTCTTGGGATTTTGGAAAGCTTGGAAGGATAATGAGGGCTTGCATCATTCTATATAGTATGATCGTAGAAAATGAACGAGATTCTTACACCCATCATGGATACGAAATCCCACAATTCGGTGAAGGAGTAAGTGGAGAGACTGCATCGGTGGATAACCAGGATTGGAGCAACGATAGACCAGAGATTATGAACAATCCAGTTATTACAAGGAGGGCTCAAATTCGGGATAGAACTATACATCATAGGATGAATGAAGATTTAAAGAAACACATTTGGGACCTTCATGGCAATAATTAGATTGTTTCGTTGTTATATGTTGTTTTTAATTATTAAGTCGTGTATCGTGTGATGTTTGTCGTTAAATTCCGTCATTTGCTATAGTTCATGTTGTTTTCACATGTTGTTTTGTTTTCTTAAATTTATGCATCGCTTTTGTTGATTTTAATATCAATGTATGTTTGTCTTAATTTTAAATAAATAATATAATTAAATAATTAAATTAAAATAACATTAATAAATTTAATGTATGATTTTTTTAAAATATTATTTTTTTAATTTAATTTATAATAAGGGGTATAATTATAACTTAATTTAATAAAGGGTATATTGATAATTTAATATAAACAAAAGGATATAATTGTAATTTAAACTAAATATAAAAGCCCCCAATACACCATGGGTCTTTTAGTAAATAATTCCCCCTAAAAGACCCTCTCTAAAAGACTCCATTAAAGATGTCCTAAGAATGGGGTAGAGTTGGTAATAAAAGAGCAAAACAAAAGCTAAATAATGTACTGTTCATTTTGTAATCTTTGGCTTTTAGAATAGTATAGAATAAAAGAGCAAAACAAAGGCTAAATAATGTATTGTTCATTTTGCAATCTTTGGCTTTTAGAATAGTATAGATATAAGAATGGGGTAGAGTTGGTAATAAAATAGCAAAATAAAGGCTAAATAATGTACCGTTCATTTTGCAATCTTTGGCTTTTAGAATAGTATATAGATATAAGAATGGGGTAGAGTTGGTAATAAAAGATCAAAACAACGGCTAAATAATGTACTATTCATTTTGCAATCTTTGGCTTTTAGAATAGTATATATATAGATATTATCATTATTTTATTTTCTAATCCAAAATCTCATTATCCCCACATATCTCCTTTTTCCACAAGTGACAACAATCCATCTTACTTTACCTTTACAGTAAAATCCCTAACAGTAGAATTGCTTATCCTCGACGACCTGCAGACGGACGACAACAGGCGGCGCCGCGGAGACGACGATCTGTTGAGCCGACAACCAGTGGATGTGCGTCGTACCTGTTGTCCATCTCACGTTCGCCTTCAAATTAACTAAAAACTTTAGGTAAGAGAAAAGTGGGTAAAATTGTATGTGTCTATGTTAAATTTGTTCATCTTCCTCCCATTTCTTCTACATATCTTGGATGTTTTAATTGGTTATGTATTCTTTTGGTACTTCTATTCTCTCAATTTTGTTTATGGAAAAGGTTTGAGTTCTCTGACAAACCAAAGACATTGAAGCTAAAATTAGGGATTTTATAATTTTTTACCCATGCGTTGTTGAAGTATTTGGCGTTACGTGAACTCTGCTTGAGAATCTCCAAGCAATGTAGCACGGAAACGGAAACGGAAACGGGAAACGGAAACGGCAGGACACCGGAAAGCGGCAATCCCAAAAATAGAGAAAATGGAAACGGCGAGGAAACGTCGATATGAATTATATATCATTTTAAAGCTCTTGTAAAGATGAATACAATGACATTAATAAGAGAGACATAAATGATAATGAAATGGCATAGAATTGGTTTATAACAAAACATTAGAAAAATAAGCAAACGCTAGTATTATTAAATTACTAATAGTCTAATACAATAACTCATCTAACAAATTAAATTAAAAATTTAACAAATTAACATTGTCTCAGTAATCCACTAATCCCTAACAAAGTAACAATCTAACAGACTAACAGTGTAACAATGTTCATCTTGTTCGAAGAAGCCAAGAGGCTCGCATAGAAGTGTAGATTGTAGACGAGGCGGCGAGACGCGCACTGCACATACCTGAGAGCAGCGGTGGACGGTGGCATCGGCGGGAGGCTGGGAGGGCGTCGGCGGGCGGTTGGGAGGAGCGCAGCGGTACAGCGGCAGGTGCGAAGGAAGAGGGAGGCTGGTGAGGGAGGCTAGTCGAGGCAATTAGGGTAAAGATTTTTAATTTTAAAAGAATTAATTTTTTTTTAAAAAAATAAAAAATTTGGCTCAAAACGCAGTGTTGCGTTTCCTTCGCGTTTCCGACCCACGTTGACCGTTTCTGCGGCGTTTCCGACTCGTTGACCATTTCCCCGCGTTTCCCGTCGCTTCCCCGCCGCTTCCTGGTGTTTCCCAGTTTTCGTTCCCATGTCCAAGGGTTTCCGTGTTTCCCAATCTCCAAGTCAACGAGGATGATTGACATTAGACGGAGGGTCAAACCAGACATGATTCTGGCAAAAATCGAGCACGCATCAGATCGCGGCATAGATGAACCACAATGTCATTACGAACGCGATTTCCGATTGCAACGCAATGGAACACCTCGTCGCCATTCGAGCCACAACGAGAGTGTTGATCGGACGACCGAGGATGGTACCCGAAACTTGACCGACGAGAGCAGTGGAGAAAGAAGATTCGACCTTTCCATAAAAATATATTTGGCTTTCGAACACTAATTTTGGAATATGATGCATTTTGTTATTTCAGCCCATTTGTATTGGTAATCCACTTTTCTAAAAAAAGTCATTATAATATATTATATAAGGTTTGCCTATATGCACACGAAAAAGTGTCTAAATGCATATTATTTTGTGCAGTTAAACTAGCAGTACAGGTTGGTGCGCTAACATTAGTAGCACAAGGGGGAAAAATGGGAAAAAGCCTCTGCCTTGTGCTGCTAATGTTAGCGCACAGATACTATAGTTGTGCGCTAACTTTAACAGCACAGCTACTGTAGCTATACTGGAATTGGGCCTGTAACGCATCCCAATTCCAGTACAATCTGTGCTGCTAATTTTAGTGCACAACTACAGTAGAAAAATCTGACCGTTTGTGCTGTAATTGTTAGCGCACATACGATTATTTTTCTAACGGTCAAATTTTCAGCCTATAAATACACACCACCATTTCCTTTCTCTTCCACACCAAATCACAACATTCAACATGTATTATTCTAATGATGAAAGTGAGGAAAACAATTGGATATAAAGTGGAGAAGATGAGGAATGCGATTGGGTACAAGCTCGAGAAGATGAAGAAGCAGACGAAGAATTGAACGACACTTGGTTGTCGAGTTGCGAAGACGAAGGAGATGATTGGGATCCGAGCAGGGATTTCTTCACGGTTAGTGTTGAAATAATTAAGGGCTTCTTATTTAATAAAAGCTATGCAGATTGTATTAAATTTTTATGTAGCATGTTAGTGTTATGCAGATTGCTCCAAACTTATATGCACAGAACGTGTTTTATGATCAAGGTGATACGAGAATGCCCCACATAATACTTTTTGCTATTGACAACGTGCTACATAACAATTTAATACATTCTGCATAGCTTTAATTAAATAAGAAGCCCTTAATTATCTTCTCCATTTAACTAGTATTTTTCCATATATTGTACTTGATTTTCTCTGTGAAATTATGATTATTTTTCCATATATTTATTTTGCATATCATTTGATTGTTCATTTAATAGAAACTTAGCAATCAAAATCTAAAGATGCATTTTTATGAAGTATATAGGATACAAATGAACAAAAATATGCTATCTTTTCATTGGTCTATTTTATACACAGATTATATATAGATTAGAGTTTCTATTCTAGTAGTGTTCATGGTCTCATCATTATTCAAGACCTAAACCTTCAGTGATTCATAGGTAAATTTGTTATGAATTAATGACTTTGCAAATTTGTTGTATTATTATTTTATTATAATTGTAGACAATATAACAATCCGTAAATAAAAAATAACTATAAGGGGAAGATTATGGAGAACGATTTCGTACTCGTCTAGTTTGGGAGAGTATGAATAAAATGATTGAATGGGCGAGAGCTAGAGTAAAATAGTTGATGATAGTTTTGGTGAAACGTACCTTAAATCCGTATGTAGTTAGTTTGACATGCGATAGATATGGTGAGCCGAGATCTGGGAGGCCGAAAGTTAATGTAGCAAATTCGGAGTTGTCGGTTTCAATGAGTCGAAAACGCAGATTGAAGAAGTGCGGTTGTAGATTCGAGCTATATGGTTGCCGTTTGAAAAACGAGCTAGGGTCTCTTACTGAAAGATAGGTCTTGGATGTTATACATGGAACCCACAACCACATGCTTCGGACTAGCTTTCATGGGAATGCATTCATGGGTCGAATGACACAGGAGGAGGAGGTCATGGCTAGGAGATGGGGCGATGGTCGGAAGACTCCGAAAGAGATTGTTTCGGAGTTGAGGAAAAACTTTCCAGGAAATGTAACATCAACGAAGCAGGTTGCCAACTTTTTACAGAAACTCCAATACGAGGATCGTGGGGAATTGACGGTTATCCAGTGGTCCCTTCATTTTTTGAAAGAGAACGGGTATCTCTTTTTATCCTCTTAGGAATGTGAAGAAAGGGGATGAGGTAAAGATCATGTTTTTTGCTCACCCGGAGTCGCTACGGTTGTTGAAGAAGTTCCCGCACGTGGTGATCATTGACGCCACATACAAGACAAATAAGTATGTAATACATTTTAATAATAGATAGATATTTTTCTATGTGCTACATTTTAATTAGTTATATTCACTAAATATTGGTACTTTTATTTCTTATGTCTATGAATAGGTATGATATGCCTTTGGTGGAGATTGTTGGTTTTACCTGCACTCACAAGACGTTCAACATTGCATAAGCATTCACCCGAGCAGAAAAGTTTTTCCATTACCGATGGATAGTGAGGGCCCTTCGAAACTTGTTTGAGCAGTTGGGAGTAATGCCAAAGGCTATAACGACCGATTGTGAAAAGGCTCTCATCAAAGCTATTAAGGTAGTTTTTGAATACGTCCCGGTAAAACATCTCTTGTGATGGGTCCATATTAGAAACAACATCAAGGCACATGCCGACAAGGTTATAAAAAACAGTGCCAGAGTCGATATGTTTACAAACCAGTGTTGATGACTTTTTTGCTCGACCACCGAGGAAAGGTACGAGGAGAGGCTCAGAGCATTGAGGACGTCGTGGAAGAGCGGCCTTGTTGGATACGTCGAGAGGGAATGGCTGACTCCTTACAAGGAAAGCATAGTAAGAGCGTGGACGGATTACACCCTTCACTTCTTCACGAGGACTTCAAACATGTATCCTTTTAACATTGTGTAGTTGATTGTTTGTGTAGTTGATTTTTTTTACTATTGGGTCTGAAAGTCGTACTAAGGAAGAAATGTTTCTGTTTTGATAGGGTTGAGGGGATGCATCGTGTGTTGAAAGATATTGGGGGGTCAAGCAGAGGCAGATTTAACAGAGTAACCGTGAGGATCCACGATGCAATCATTCTTCAAATCGACACGATTAGGGCGACCATGAACAACTCACTGTCTACACGACCAATGGAGTTCAACGATCCAGGGTTTCCGGAGCTTGCCCGAATGGTCTTTTCAAGGCTCTTTTGCAGAGTGTTGGATAGGTGTTTTGATTTGTTGTTGGCCATGTATGATCATATAGTCAAGGAGGACTATTCAGAAGTATGCGACGATCACTGGGTGAGAGAATGCCTTGGGTTGCCGTGCGTCCACGATATTGCAAAAGCCATCATTACGAGGACAAGATCTCACTCTAGATGACATTCACGACTTTTGGAAGGACTTGCATTGGGAAGAGTATCCAACAGCATTTGCGCTTGTTGACGATAGTGTTCCGATGTCCGTTCCAGAGTTGAGATTGCGTGAGATGTGGTCGAGAGTACAAGGCCAAACTTTGAACCAAGCCACGTTATGGCAAGTGAGTGATCTGTACATTGCCTTGGAGCATCCAGAACAGAGTACGTTTATGGAGCCGACGGACATCTGTAGAAAGGGAAGGCCAAGTGGTGCGAAGAACAAGGCAAATGGGTCGCCGACTAGGGAAAAGAGCTTGCATGAGCACGTAAGAGAAGACTTACTAAAATCTGAGAAGGCGAAGGCAAAGGGAAATGAGCAGGTGAAAGGGCCAGGCCGTCCCAAAAAGCAAGCAAGTTTCGTGGTGTTCGACACTGAGGATATGCAATCTCAACCGCAACCAAAAGAATCACAATTTGAGGAAATGTACGTCGAGACCGACCATGTGGGATTCGGTCCCTCAGAGTGGCCTGAAGAATCCATGCTTCATTGTGGGGTGGACTTTGGGGTTCAGAATATCGATTACTTCTAGTTTGGGTACATTAACAATGCTATGGATGTACGTTCAGACGAACACTGTGGTTATCGGTCTTTGGTTGTGCTTATGGGGATGAATCATGGTCAATATCCCTTGATTCGTAGCGCGCTGGCAAAGGAGTTGTGTGTCAACTGACAAATGTGGGAACCGATATGAGAACTTACACGAGCTCAAGGGTCATGGGATGATCTAATGGTTCAAATTAACTATGTGAAGACCTCTTGCGACAAGGATTATTGGCTTGACATGCCATGCATGGGTTTAGTGTTTGCCACAATGTATAACGTTGTTGTCGTCGTCTTATCTTAGTACCCTTTATTGTGCTTACCAATAAGGCCATCTGGACCAAGCCTCGCTCCTCTCTTACAAAATTTGGGGATAGCACACGTAGGGGGTCACAACCACTGGATATCGATAATGCTTTGTATCTCTACTTGTACTTCGATTGTTGAGTTATCATTTCGTGTATGCTAATTGCGTATTTTTTGTTTGTATTCGTATAGGTGATGCTCAGTGATGACTCTCCATTACCACCCATTACAGATGTATGGTGAAGACATTGTGATCGAAGAATCATGTGGTGTAACACCCCCAGGCCAGTGGTGCTACAGTGCCATAATCCAGAAGGATTATAAGGCGGGTGAAAGGAAAAATTTCAAAACATAACCCTTATATATATATATATCAAAAGCCGCACAGCGGAAAACCTGTAAAACCTGTCCAGAGTTTGAAACAATAATCAAACTTTAACATACAGAAATACAACAATTCACAAACCAAAACCAAAACCAAATCAACCATACAAGGTTCAAAATCACAAACATAAAGTCTTCGACTCCAAAACCGACAGTGATCAGGATCCTCCTTGTTGGCGCTAAACCTGAAAAGCCTGATTGACTGAGGGACCCGATACCCCAGCCAACCACGGCACGTAAACCGCAGTTGGTCAGTCTCGTGAAAGACTATGGCAAGATTGGCCAAGCCAAAACAGTTGAAATCCAAAGATTTAGCACGATAATCAGACAATACCAAACAACACCAAATCATATTATATATATACTTATATATCATATCTACACTTGACTATCATCACACCAACCAACTAACCAACCACACGTCAAGACACAAACATAACACGCTATCACATAACCGATCAATTATCCATTCTTATCCAATTCTGCACGATACTAACCTCTTTCAATTCAATCTTGAACTCATAATAAGCATAAACGAATAGAACGATCCAATCCAACTTCCTCTCCATTAATAATGCCTTAATCAACAACTCTAAGCGTATACACATATCTTCCTACTGACTTACAACCAAAGCTAACCAAATATACATAACTCACTACTGCACTAACACAACAAATCCAGTTAACCTTCACATCAACAAACACATAGGCATCAACGAAAATAATCATCACATAATACAATCATAACCAAAATAACGATCCAGGCCAGCCACCCTTCTGGTGCCGCCGGTTCATCAACCACGACTGCAACTCATACCTTCAAACTCAACTCGTATTGGCCCACACCCTCAAGATGGAAACCAATCTATACACTCAAACAACACAACCAACATTCATAATCCACCAGCTACCAACAATAACCATACCAACAGAAATTCACAACCTTGACCAGTTACAATCAATCACTATAACACACGAAATTCACAATCACAACCATTATTCAACATACAACCAATATACACACAATCAATAATCAAGTATACCCTCACTATTCAACACACAACCAATAAGGTACACATAACAGTCACATAATCCGACCAATTCAACCAAGTAAGGTACAAATAACAGTCACACAATCCGACCAATTCAACCAAGTAAGGTACAAATAACAGTCACACAATCCGACCAATTCAACCAAGTAACTCAACTCATCAAACACAAACAACTCAAACACAGCTCCAAACCAATCTCCAATTCAACCTCCAATCCATTCCAACCCTTGGCCCTTAACGACGTAGGCGTATACCTTGTATACCCTGCGCGGTTTGGTGAGTATATCATCACCTGGCCCTTCGACCTCCAATTCCATTTCAACCCTTGGCCCTTAACGACGTAGGCGTAAACCCTATGCGGTTTGGGGGAATCCATTCCTACCTTCGGCCCTTAACGACGTAGGCGTATACCTTGTATACCCTACGCGGTTTGGTGAAATCTCTTTCGAATCCTTGGCCCTTAACGACGTAGGTGTATACCTTGTATATCCTGCGCGGTTGGGTGAAATCCATTCCAACCCTTGGCCCATCGACCTCCAATCAACAACAATCCAACCACCACACCGACAACCAATCAATTATTACACACGACCACTATTAACACATTTTCACATACACACACACAATCCAACACACACATACACACATTCAATCCAACACACACACACGATCCAACACAAACACACGATCCCCCCCACACACACACATTCAATCCAACACACACACACGATCCAACACACACACGCACACATTCAACACACACACCATTCAATCCAACATACACACACACATTCAACACACACACCCATTTAATCCAACAACAATATTTACAACAATCAATCATATTTAGTCACAATTGACTACCACGTCCACATTTAATCAATCACGATACCAGACAATTACTATCACGCACACATACCCATATTCAACCAAGCAACGGTAAACTTAATTATGAAATAAATTAAGCATAAATCAATTTATAAAAATATATAAGTTAGCAAGGATCCTCTTGCCTCAAGTCGAACCACAACGACCCCAGAGGTCTCCAAACCACTCGAACGAACCTGCGAAATCAATCCGAGCAAATCCCTGGCGTTAATTAACTCATACCAATGCACTACTAACAAACCCCCAAATTTCACCTTATCAACAACCCTAAAATCAAATCCTTAATTAATTAAGCAAACCACCAAATTCCAAACTCTAATCAAAGTTTCAATTCAGCCAAACCCCCACAAAATAACCCAAAGTTTGCTGCACAAATCAACAATTCAGCCCCAAACTCACACATCTCGGTCACATATATACAGATTTAGCAAATCCTATATGTTCATATATAACATCCATTCGAACCCCCAACCAAAACCGATCAAAGGTTTACCTTGTCCCGTCGACAACCACCTTCAGTAGCCACCGGAGATGCTCCTCGACGCCGGAGACGACGGCGGCAACACTAGCAGAAAACACAGCACAACAACAGCGAACACACACAGCAGCAACAACAGCGACCGAGCTTCTCGTCGCCGGAACTCAGCAACGGCGGCGTCTCCTTTCAGCGAACAACAGCAACACGAGTACGTAGCTCACCGGAGAAGACGACGGCGGTCCGGTCCAGGTCGATCTCACTAGAGGGGACGACCGAGCTGGGCACGGGAGAACAGAGGTGGCTGAACAGGGGTGGAGCGAACCACTGAGCACCGAAGACGATAGGAGGAGGCGGAGACACGGCTGGGCAGCTGGGAGAGAGAGAGCACCGGCTCACGAGAGAGAGAGAGGAAACAAAAATGGCAGAGATGAGTTTTTGGTCTGATATTTCGGTTCTCTGCAACCCAAACTTTACCCCAAATCTTCATTCTAATCCCTATCCAAAAAATCAGATGAGTCGGCCTTGAGGGATTTTATCCTTTCAAATTCCCCTTTTTTTTGATTTAATAAAATCCCAAAAATCTTATTTATCATTTTGCCATTTTTATAGCCTTTGGGGTATTTCATGTGGTGGGAAGAATTGTATGCTTTGAAATTGCAGGAGTTTAAGGAATGTCGCATGGCAACCGGTCAGAATCCAGATTATTTTGTGTAGTTGATCGACATTACCAGTAGTTGATGTATTAATCGTTTGATTTGTAATGCGATATAATTTTAGATGTGGGTATCTTTTGGTTATTTGCTCATAGTTTTTGCTTTGGTGGGTTTCAGAGTAATCCTTATGTAATCAAAAAGACATCAAACTTATGCAATCATAACCTTGGAATTCGTACATTTGCAAACTTATGTAATAAAAAAGGCTTCAAACTTATGCAAACTTATGTAATAAAAAAGACATCATAAACTTATGTGTAATCATAACCCCGATAATATATCTTCTTCATTAACTTCACGTTTGAATCTGAAAGGGTCTGGTTTAGCTGTTTAAGCTCATTTCTTTCCAGCACCAATTCTCTGATAATGTTGGCAACATTGTCGTCATACGGTGGATCAAGCCACTTAAAGGTACGACACTCTCTCATTGTACCATCCCGCTCCATTGGGATGTAATCCTTGCATGCGAGATACCTTTTTTGTAGTGATTGGGTTTGTCGCATGTGTACATGACGACCGGAAAATTGCATTGGCACATTGTAACCGGAGTCTGTGCACTGCTGGACGATGAAGCCATCCTCTCCTATGAACTTGATATCCCGGATCTGGAATATGAATTATTGTATCACAAGCTATAAACTCTTGCAAAAACTAAAGCCAAAAAAGATGAAAAATGTTACCGAAAAGCTGAACAATCCCTCACGGGGTCGAGTTTTCTCCTCTGCACGGCGGATCTGGAGCTCGCGAACGCATAAAAATGACCGTTGAAAATTAAAGCCAAAAGAGGTGAGTTGAATGTTGTGTTTGGATGTGGAAGAGAAAGGAAATTGGCGTGTGTATATATAGGCTGAAAGTTAGGCCGTTAGAAAAATGACCGTTTGTGCGTTAACAATAAATGCACAAACGGTCGGATTTTTGTAACCGCCATTTTTCAAATAGATGAGTTAACAGTATTGGGCCCAAATTCAAGGCGTTGAGCTGTGTGGTTAACCTTAGCGCACAGAACTAGGCCTCAATTTGGGCCCAATACTATATGGGCCCAATACAGTATTGGGCCCAATTCTATGCGTTTACTATTAACGTACACTTCTGTGCGTTAACAGTAAACGCACAGTGCTTAAAAAAAATTCGTGATTTAAGGCATTCATAAGATAACTTTATGATAATGTTAATTGTTATTTTAAGGTTTTTTTCCTGTATACTTATACAATATTCATCCATTATAGTTTATACTAATGGAATATAATGAATTCTTAAGCAAGTAGTACTTGTACTATATACTAATGTGATATGATGAAGTCTTGTGAAGTTATATATTGAACTTTATACTTACGCTATAGCATGAAGTCTTATGAAGTCGCTAATTATAGTTTATACTAATGTAATATAATGATTTTTTAAGAAGTTATCATTTATACTATATACTAATGTGATATGACGAAGTGTTATGAAGTTATAACTTGAACTTTATACTTACGCTATAGCATGAAGTATGAAGAACTCGAGAATTATAGTTTATACTAATGTATTATTATTATTTCTTAAGAAGTTATCACTTGTATTATATACTAATGTGATATGACAAAGTCTTATGAAGTTATAATGTGATATGACAAGTCTTACGAAGTTATATGTTGAACTTTATACTTACGATATAGCATGAAGTCTTATGAAGTCGCTAATTATAGTTTATACTAATGTAATATAATGATTTCTTCAGAAGTTATCACTTGTACTATATACTAATGTGATATGACAAAGTCTTATGAAGTTATATATTGAACTTTATACTTACGCTATAGCATGAAGTATGAAGAACTCGAGAATTATAAGTTATAACTTGAAGAAGTCAAAGAATTATAGTTTATACTAATGAAATATTATGATTTCTTATCAAATTGTTACTTTCATGACGTATTATGAAATTTATACTTTAGTAGTTTTGCGTTTTTGGCCGTTTGTACCTTAAATTCACGCATTTTTTGTGATTTTGGCTCATTTCATGATTAATGCTTACTATTGGGCCTAGTTTGGGGCCATTTTGTATTTTTTGTTTTTTGACCCATTTCATGATTAATGCTTACTATTGGGCCCATTTTGTATGTTTTTTTGTTTCTGGCCCATTTCATCATTATTGCTTACTATTGGGCCCATTTTGCATTTTTTGTGTTTTTGGCCCATTTCATGATTAATAATTATTATTGGGCCTAGTTTGGGCCCATTTTGCATTTTTTGTGGTTTTGGCCCATTTCATGATTAATGCTTACTATTGGGCCTAGTTTGGACCCATTTTGTATTTTTTGTGGTTTTGGCTCATTTCATGATTAATGCTTACTATTGGGCTCGTTTTGCATTTTTTATGTTTTTGGCCCATTTCATGATTAATGCTTACTATTGGGCCCATTTTGCATTTTTTTTTTGTTTTTTGCCAATTTCATGATTAATGCTTATTATTGGGCTTAGTTTGGGCCCATTTTGCATTTTTTGTGATTTTGGCCCATTTCATGATTAATGCTTACTATTGGGCCGAGTTTGGGCCCATTTTGTATTTTTTGTGGTTTTGGCCCATTTCATGATTAATGCTTATTATTGGGCCTAATTTGGGGCCATTTTGCATTTTTTTGTGGTTTTGGCCCATTTCATGATTAATGTTTACTATTGGGCCTAGTTTGGGCCCATTTTACATTTTTTGTGTTTTTGGCCAATTTCATGATTACTTTGAAACCCACCAATACAAAAAATCATAACCAAATTATACCCACATCTAAAATTATATTGCATTACAAATCACACGATTACATGCCTACTAGTAGATGTCAAGGCCTACAAACAACGGGGAAGCACAAAAAACTAACATCATCCAAATAACTTGCCCTGTGGGACCTCCTGGCCGTCTCTGATGACAGCAACATCGGCGACAATGGTAGCAGGGTCCGTGACATAATGTCCACGAAAATGGGGAAATACGCCCATATCCATGATTGTAGATCAAGATCGAACGATAAGAATTAAAAAATAAACAGTTATAACGTTTATTTTAAATTTATTAATTAAAATGACATTTATTACCCTCAAAAGTATGCCACAACTAGCAATGCCATGTGCCTCTCGTCTCGATGCATGTCCTAAGTTCCGGTACAGGAACGCCAAGATGCCAGCTCCCCATGCATACCGGCATGTGGCCTCGTGGTCGAAAAGCAGCGACATCCACTTGTGCTTGATCTGCGTCGTAGACTTGTCGACCAACACTGTACTACCGAGCAACGGGAACAAATACAATGAAGCGGTGGTGCTCTCGGCCCTCTGCGGCTCCTGCATCACCCTGGTAAGCTCCTCATGTATCCACTCCAAAGGAATGCCGTCGTCGGAGTACCATCTGTCCACCTGTGTAGTGTCGTCATCTCTAAGGAACCGCGCGATCCTCCGTATCAGCTCTGGATCCCCTATACCCGTTCAGCTCCTCCTGACAATTGGCACCCTGAGAATCTCATAAACATCATGCAATGTAATGGTCATCTCACCCCATGGAAAATGGAACGAGGATGTCTCAGAGTGCCATCTCTCGACAAAAGCCAAGATCAAGACGTGATCCACTAGCCCGGTGCCTAGAATGCGTAGATGGGCGAGACCGCTACGCTCTGCCAGCTGAAACCATGTGGAAGTGGACCTTCACGACCTTACGGGTCTGAATGTACTGCTCGAGCGGAGTGGTCCAGCCGACGTGGAAATGGACCTTCAGGACCTTACGGGTTTGAATGTTCGATAATTAATATTAGTTACAAAAATAAATAATAAAAATTATACTTCACCTAAAACGGGATTGTACCCTAAATACGTACCAAATCCTGAGTCTGTTGGTGCCGTTGACGCCCCGAATGACGGGGAGCCTGAACAACAGTTGTAGCCTCCTCTGGAGCACCCTCTGGAGCGGCCTCTCCTCGACCTCTCCTGCGTCGACTTCGCAGAAGGATGGGGGCAAGAATAACGAGAGGAGGACCAACCTAGGTCAGGTCAAAAATCGCCCTGGCGATGTGTGTGGTGTAGCTCTGAAGGAGGAGATGGATGTGTGGCCCTCCTGGCATCCAAGGAGCCTGCCCTAGAACGGGCCCAACAACTGGAGGAGGTGCATGGCAAGGAGCGGGTGGAGGGGAAGGAACATGGGAGGGGACATAAGGAGCGACATGGTGGACGCCTATCGGTGCGGGAGTGATGGTAACGTCGGCCGACACGACGGGGACGCGTGTGGATCGGGTTCGTCTGACACCACCACTCGCCGGTCGTCTAAATGAGTCCTCCTCCGCCTCGTCCTCCATCGTCACCCAAACGGTACCGAGTTGACCACCACTACCACCGACCGGACCACCACCAACGGACCACCACCGACCGGACCGACTCCTCTTCATGCTCGGATCTCCTCTGCACTGCCACCGCCGGAAGGTGCTCGAATCGACGCCGAAAGCCTCAGACCTCCACTGCCACCGCCTGAACCACCGTCGGCCGCCTCGTTTGCTCCGGATCGCTCGTCCAGTCAAGAGGAAGAAGAATCCATGGTTGATTTTGTGTTTAAGGGAGAAGAAGAGATGGAGGATGAAGAAAAAATGGTGGCGATTTTTTAGGGTTAAAAGCGCAGAGAGCGGAGTGAGGGAGGAAGAAGAAGTTGTGCGCAAGATATAGCGCACATCTGTGCGGTAACAATAAACGCACAACTACAGTGTCTATGTGCTTATTGTTACCACACCGCTTAAATGGATTGGGCTTTACAAAAGCTCATCACAGCTATGCGGTTAATTTAAGCGCACAGCTGTGATGGTCCTTTTTTTATTTTTTGCCGATTATGTCCTTATGTTGCTAATATAAGCGCACCAAAATTATACTGTTAGTTTTAGCGCAAACAATAGTGTGCATTTAGATAAAATTTCGTGTGCATATAACTTTTCCGATTATATACGATAGTCGAACAAACCCTAAGTAAAAGAACCCAATACATAATGTAAGTTTTCCCCAATCTTTCATAGTTTAAACCCCCCTCTTCATTAAATTTTAGTGCCTCCTACTTATTGAAAAAATAAAAGTAATTGGCCATATAAAAAATTACAGATCCAAGTACATGATTAGGATTTATTTAAATATATCGCTAATTTTATAAGTAGTAGGATTTTTAATTGATTAATGTGTACGAGTATCGATCATGTATTTTTATGATACAATAATCGATTGATCAGAGCAATGCCATTTTTTAAATAAATTAAAAAAGATTTTGCACGTATAATTACAGCAAATTAAAAAGTGAAAGCCTATACAGCTGGTTTGCTCATTAGTTAATACTCCGTATAAACTATTTAGGCTTCCAATTTTTTATTGGTGAAGAAATTATATCCTACATAGCAATTAATTTATTCACCGATCATAATCCTAGCCTTACTGCACGGAGTGCACGCCATCTCACTGCCATGAATCCAATTGATTAATTAATTACTTCGTTAACTATACTCCGTATTTATTAAGTCCGTAACTGGAGGACCGAGGCGAGCACCATGTTCAGCAATAACATATAATCAATAAAAAAAACCTTATTTTTTAACGCATAAGCATTTTTGCTGTTTAACGCATAGGACTGGTACGTAACGTGGAAAGCGGGTACCCACGTTACGTGCCGGTTGCGGCTTTTTAAGCCTCCACACGTAACGTAGAAAAGGGCTCCCCACGTAACATGGGAACCAGCTCCCCACGTTATGTGTGGAGTGTAAATGGCTTTAAAAACCAAAATTTATTTCTTCTTCCTCTACCATAAATCGTCGTGCCTCCTCTCTTCTTCGTCCACCATCCCGCATAACGCACCTCGTGGATCTCCTCGTTACGAATCAACAAACTCCGCACGTTACGTAGAATCAAAATCTTTAAAGGTTAGTAAGTAAACATTCTTGTTTGGTTTTTTGTTAATTTTGTATACTTTTTTGTTAGTATATTGTAGATCCATATTGTTAATGTGTTTTTGATGTTGTTGTAGTTGGTTTTGTGTAATTTTGAAGTAGTTATTTGCATTTGTTGGTTAATTTGATAGATATATTTGTATAAAACGGTGGAAATTTGTTAGATTTGTATGAAAGGGTGTTTAGGATTTTTGTTGGATTTGTATGAAAATAGCCAAATACAAGTGGTATTTTTGTTGGATTTGTTAAATTAGTGTGAATTTTGTTGATTTTTTGGTAAATTTTGAGCATTTTAATGTGGCCGGAATCTGGAAAAGTCGCCAGAAAGTCGCCGGAGAGGTCGCCGGAAAGTCGTCGGAGAAGACGCCGGAAATGTGGAAATGGACATTCCACACGTAACGTTTGGTCTGTCTCCACACGTAACGTGTGGGCTGTGTCCACACGTTACGTGTGGAATGTCCATTTCCAGATTTCCGGCGACATCCCGGTGACCTCTCTGGCGACTTCTCCGGCGATTTTTCCAGATTCCAGAATTGTATTATTTGAAATAAAATATTTTGATATATTATTGTAGATGGAGCCCGGTGAAAGAACAAACAAGAACCGAAGAAACCTCGTCTGTGACCAATCGTTTCGGACTGAACAGGATGTGACCAGGTCCGAGAAAAAGAAAAATAGGAATATTTGCTACAGTGAGGATGAGACAGGCCTCTATCAGACGGGAGCTGCTAGCGGTAGTGAGGATCCGTCAGTGATGCCTGTTGTGCCATCTTTTCCTGCCACTGGTGGTCGGGCTGACTCAGAGCCTCAGTTGTACCCAGATTACAACGCGAGCCCGCTCCGAGGTTATTCTGATACAATGAATCATAATAACTATTATGGCCCCATATTTAGTTTGCCGCCTCAGCAGAGCCAACCGCCCCATCACAGCCCTCAAATCCATCATAGCCCACTGCCCCATCACAGCCCTGTGTATTATCAGGGCGTAGATAAGCAGATGCAGCACAACCCATGGGAGAACCCGTGCCTCTACCCGAACGCCCCCTATCAGAGCCCTATGGTAAGTAGATTTAGTATCCGAAAAGATAAGCGTTTTATAAAAAAATGTAATTACTTATCATTTGTTTAAAAAAATGTAGGATGAGGATAGTCATGCTTGGGCTCCAAGAGGTGAACCTCAATACGTGGACGAGGAGCCTCAGGAAGCCTCTTCTTTGCAGGCAAAACCGCCTCGATTGAAGAAAAAGGGCAGATATGACCCTGAATTGCAGGATAGAGTACCTGGAGGTCCGGAGAGGCCTGAACTTCTGAAGGGTTTTGCCAATCACGTGGTGTACTTGTAACACCCCCAATTTATACCGGAGATATTACATGCCAGTGACCTCAGACTTTACCGTCCAAAGTCACCCCAGGCTTTTCCAGAACGATTAAGCTTAAAAACATAACATAATTACATATTAATTGAAAGATTAAACAGCGGAAGACTTTAAATTACACAGCGAAAGACTTTAAAGAGCCAACTTAAAACATGGCTAAATTATGAAGATACATTGAAGTAACACTTTAACAATCTTAAAACACTTAACAGCTTAAAACACTGACTTTTAAATCTTCGTCTGCAAGCCTTATCCTTCAATAGGTTACTTAAACTCCGGGAATCAACTCCTGATGTGCCGAAACGGACAGACGGCACCAACTATGACGATGCAGATAACAAAAATACAGCGGGTTAGTCTACTGAATAGACTAGCAAGGGTACAAAGCAGAGTGGTTCGAGTGATCGTGACCGTTTACTATCATTGTCCCTTGAATAAAAACCGAATGAACGATATATAACCCGACACTTTCACGGAATGATTTAACAATTAAGATATGCACTGAAGAGAAGACTCCAACTGAAATGAGCCTTATAGGAAATTATGACAACTGTTAGGGAACATTAAAGTTACACACACCAATGATTTAAAAGTTGACTGAGATGCTTCAGTTCACAACCAACCTCATCGCATACAGCGAATCCAGATTGAAAAGAGAACGTACTATGATCAAAATCGAGACGAGTTTTCCTAGCTGCACTATAACTTAGCTACACTACTCGCCAAAGGTTTATTAATCATGTGCACTCGGGCACATATCTTATTTAATTACAAAACACACTTTACTGGAACACGTTAATGTTATTAAGAGCGGCACACAACTTAAATCTCAGGGTGACAATCAGGTCGACCCAAATTAACACAACACACAAACACACACACGCACGTGCACACACGAGGCTTAACATTATTCCGAGAACAACGGAGTTATTATTATTACACAGGGTGATCTTACGTTCACCCAGATTACACTGCCACAGTGCTTACACTTTAATTTACAGGATGACAGTTACGTCCACCCCAATTGCACTAGCTAAGTGCTTAATACACATGACTGCAATTATGCTCATCCAATGGCGCTTGCAAGGCGCTTAAACACTTCAGATCCTTAAAGGTGGATAAGAAGCATAGGTCATGACCCTTAAATTATTATCCGGAAATTAATCTGAGGAGTATTATGATTTAAAGAAACGACAAATCCTTACTTGGATTAGCGTTCCTATGAACATTAAGTTATAAAGAAACGACTAACCCTTACTTGGATTAGCGTTCCTATGAACACTAAGTTATAAAGAAACGACTAACCCTTACTTGGATTAACGTTCCTACGAACACTCGTATTAAACAGTCTAACACAACAAGTAATCACATTAAAGCCATCCAGGCAATCAACTTAAACATAGAGATAATAGAAACAGCTAATCCTTACTTGGATTAGTTTTCCTATTAACCCGCATGCTATTCTAGCATTAAGATTAATTTCACAATAATACCATCACGGTAATTATCACAAATAATAGCGTCGTTCTAGCAGATATACAACCTATTATAACATTACTTTAATCACGCTTATTTATGAAATTAGTTCCCAAGCCAAAACAACAGTTCACTCCAATTTAATTAACAATTAAATAATTGATAATTAATGAAACATGGAATGATTAAGCAAGAGCGAACCGCCACTTGCCTTAATCCGCAGATCTGGAACAAAGCAGAGACAACGAGATTTCGGGCTCGACACAGGTATAGCTCCGACAGCACAACGACCTTCGAGTCGACCCATAAGGAAACCCTAAGTTAGATCTGACATAAACTAGTACGAATCTAAGGAAAGACGAAAGAAATCGAAAGGAACGAGTCCATAGCGACGACCACCAAGACCAAGCCAACAAAGGGGCTTCTGGCCACTGGAGGCGGTCGCCGTGTTCATCACGGCGGTCGCCGTGTTCATCACGGCGGTCGCCGTGTTCATCACGGCGGGCGCCGCCACGAACACGACGGTCGCCGTGAAGAACGGCGGCCAACAGAACGGCGAGAAAACTCACCAAAACACACACGAGGGTCACTCCTTTGGCCTGGCTTTGGGTTCAGACCTCCACTAAGCTTCTAAAGGGACCTCTAGGCTTCAGGAAAACACACCAAAAAACACCGGCGATTGCTCCAAAGAACTCCGGCGAGGGCAAGCTTTTCCGGCGAGACAAAATCTGAGATTGAGCTTCTGTGTTTGTGTGAAATCCGATTCCCCAAGCCTCTCCTTTTATAGCCACAGATCGAGGGAGCACAATGATGGATAAGAGGGCGTCATGGCGGGGCTAAAACGGCAATGTCAGACGTTCGCCGGCGACCTTCGGGCAAGGACCTCCGGACAACAACGACGGCGGGCGCCGTCATAAATGCGGCGGGCGCCGTCATCAATGCGGCGGGCGCCGCCATTAATACGGCGGGCGCCGCCATAGACCTGGCGTCCCCAGCTAGGAGAAGACTCGGCTGCTCCTCGAGCCTTGCGACAGCGGGCACCGCCATACCCACGGCGGGCGCCGCCACCCTGGCTTCGCCTCCTCAGCTCTTAGACGAAACGATGTTAACCCGGGATAAAGTTATCGTACGCGAACGAGTAATTAACATCCAAAGTACGTCGTCTGTATTTTATTTCACTGAGAAAAATAATACAGAGATATAGCACATTACAGAATGTCTTAAACTCTTTGTATTAAATCTGACGTACAAAACGGGTGTTCGGGAAAATTCCAAAAATTCCCAAAATAACCTTATAAAAATACGGGGTATCACATCACCTCCCCCTTAAAATAATTTTCGACCCCGAAACTTGCATTAAGTCAATGAGGATACTACCTCAACACCAATCTTACCACCTGGATCCAACATCCTTAATCACTTCATCCTTGAAATGGATCACAAGAGATATTACTCTTAATTCCTTAGGATATCATTCTGAAAATGATTCATCCTCCTCAAAGCTTATGGCACAAACTCACGCATGAGAGATAGCTCTTGATCTCTCCGAACAAAACTCTACAAGTTCATTCCCTTTCCTTAAGAAATATCGGAAGAACTCAGCGTATGAGATAACGCTTACCACAGTACTCCTTAGATGTATATAGACAATTCTCCTTACTGAATCTTTAATACATCGGGATCATCAACATATCCCATCCTTAACTACAACCTTTCCTCTCAACATGACCGCTCCACAACTTAATCTTCCTCAAAGAGTTGCATCCGTTCTTATAGATGACATACTCTATGTATGAAGAAGAATCTTAGGAGTGGATTTAGATTTAAACAACAGAGTCGACCTTGGGATTAACCACAAGGGGACGAACATCTAATTTGTCCACAAAACTCCACCACCATAAGTCCGACAGTCCTTATCCTTACTTGGCATAAGCTGTTCTCGACACTTACGGGATTTCGTATGAACAACTAATTCGTACTGATAACGCACTCAGAATTTTCCAAAACAAGGAAACACTTCATTATCGTTAAACATTACATTAACCGACAAAAGTTGAATAACCAGTTCACGATGCTACGGAGATTACCGACACACGTCGTTACTCCTTAATCTTACAGAAAGACTTAGCACAGATATAACTTAATGGATCAGGGTTCTTCTCCGTTGGCTTGGCTCATTACAAAGAGTCATTGCCCTTGGCCTGAAGACCCCATAGGCGCTTTGCCTTTATTACGAGCCATGGACTGCTCAGGAGTAGATACCACTGGCCTTGGGTTCTGCCCACCTCCAACATTTGACGCTTGGTACGACTGCATTGGTCCTTGACCCTTCAGTCTGCAGTATGTTTTTATGTAGCCTTCTCTACCACAATTATGACATACTCTCTTGTCCTTTTGGCAATTAAAACTTTTATGCCCAGCTTCACCACATTTGTGGCACTGAATTACTCCGCTGCTCCAACCTGAGCCTCTGGCAGAGTCAGACTGAGTTGTCTCGGTCTTAACACGACCAGACTTTTCAAACTTGGTAGGCGATGCTGGTCGTTTGAATGAACCAATCTGGCGATCCTGTTGCCCACTCTTTCCCTTAACTTGCTTTTCCCTCTTAAGGGCAGACTCCTCCAGTGTGACTTTTGTCTTGAAGGCTGCATCCACGTATTGTTCTAACGTAGAACAACCATGACGCAACATTAGAGGCTTGATCTCTGGATTCATCCATCCATGGAAGTACCAGATCTTTTGCTCATCGGTTGACACATCAGGTCCAGCGTACTGCATCAAGTGATTGAAATTAGCTGCGAGCTCAGTCACCTTTAACCCATCAGTCTGCGGGTACAGAAATTCCTTATGCTTCTCCTCCCTCATAGCTCGGGAAAAGAAACGATCGGTCATCTTGGTTTTGAACATGCTCCAATTCAGCTCGGGATGGTCAGTCAGACCGGTGCTCTCCCACCATTCGCTAGCCACATCCTTGAGTTGAAGAGAGGCGATGTGCACTTTCCCAGCCTCAGTGCAATTAATGTTCTGGAGCAACCGTTCCATATGTGAGAACCAATAGGTCACCTTGACCGGTTCTCCAGTACCGTCATAGCTGTCGGGCCTCATTGAACTCACGGCTTTTCACGCTTGCCCGTAAGTTCCTCTGTCCCTAACAACATTGATCCGAGATACTTGCTCCACTAACTCCTCGACTTCATGAGTAGCTTGAGGAACTGGACCACCTTGTGCTTGTGGTGCAACTGGTCGCATAACATATGTGATTGCCTGCATGACAATTTCTCGAATTGCCTCCACTGCTGCAGCATCAAACAACATCGGAGCGTTGGCCTGAGCTTGGCCATTGCCTCCCTGGTTATTGTTAGAAGCAGCCTCACGCTCTTCCCTTTGATTAACGGCGTTCCTCAGAATCAACCTTGGTTCAGCACCAGCATGGGCTGTGTTCCTTGTGTTCACCATCTTCTGGTGAATCATAACGTTACTTTAGAACTTATCCAACTTAATTATGACACTCTAGTCAAATACGTCATGATACGGATTATAGAGGTCCAAACTAATAACTTTATATTAGTCTGACTATCCTTCACTGTTAACTGTAAGAACGACCTTCTTCTGCTTACTAAAGACTGAGAACCTGAGAGAAATGTCAACCTTTAAATGACATCAATCCCGAGAATAGACAATATTCCTAAGAATGGATCTAAGGAATAAGTAACACTTGAAGCTTGCAGAAGTTTGAAACCACTTATTAACAACCTCACTTTCAAACTTCAGACCTTTAAACTTGCTTATAACACAACACTTTTATAAACCAATTATAAGTAGCATTTGAAATTCAAAATGCTAAATCCTTTAATATCAAATCACCGAGTTACTTATAACTCTTAACATTGAAATTCTCAAAATTTCTTTTTAAATAAAAACTAGGCTTGAAAACAGTTTCAAAATTATTTTTCAAAAATTCTCAAACCTAACAATAGGCCAAAGATTTTAAAACCATTGCTCTGATACCATAACTGTAACACCCCCAATTTATACCGGAGATATTACATGCCAGTGACCTCAGACTTTACCGTCCAAAGTCATCCCAGGCTTTTTCAGAACGATTAAGCTTAAAAACATAACATAATTACATATTAATTGAAAAATTAAACAGCGGAAGACTTTAAATTATACAGCGGAAGACTTTAAAGAGCCAACTTAAAACATGGCTAAATTATGAAGATACATTGAAGTAACACTTTAACAATCTTAAAACACTTAACAACTTAAAACACTGACTTTTAAATCTTCGTCTGCAAGCTTCTTATCCTTCAATAGGTTACTTAAACTCCGGGAATCAACTCCTGATGTGCCGAAACGGACGGACGGCACCAACCATGACGATGCAGATAACAAAAATACAGCGGGTTAGTCTACTGAATAGACTAGCAAGGGTACAAAGCAGAGTGGTTCGAGTGATCGTGACCGTTTACTATCATTGTCCCTTGAATAAAAACCGAAGGAACGATATATAACACGGCACTTTCACGGAAATTATTTAACAATTAAGATATGCACTGAAGAGAAGACTCCAACTGAAATGAGCCTTATAGGAAATTATGACAACTGTTAGGGAACATTAAAGTTACACACACCAATGATTTAAAAGTTGACTGAGATGCTTCAGTTCACAACCAACCTCATCGCATACAGCGAATCCAGATTGAAAAGAGAACGTACTATGATCAAAGTCGAGACGAGTTTTCCTAGCTGCACTATAACTTAGCTGCACTACTCGCCAAAGGTTTATTAATCATGTGCACTCGGGCACATATCTTATTTAATTACAAAACACACTTTACTGGAACACGTTAATGTTATTAAGAGCGGCACACAGCTTAAATCTCAGGGTGACAATCAGGTCGACCCAAATTAACACAACACACAAACACACACACGCACGTGCACACACGAGGCTTAACATTATTCCGAGAACAACGGAGTTATTATTATTACACAGGGTGATCTTACGTTCACCCAGATTACACTGCCACAATGCTTACACTTTAATTTACAGGATGACAGTTACGTCCACCCCAATTGCACTAGCTAAGTGCTTAATACACAGGACTGCAATTATGCTCATCCAATGGCGCTTGCAAGGCGCTTAAACACTTCAGATCCTTAAAGGTGGATAAGAAGTATAGGTCATGACCCTTAAATTATTATTCGGAAATTAATCCGAGGAGTATTATGATTTAAAGAAATGACAAATCCTTACTTGGATTAGCGTTCCTACAAACATTAAGTTATAAAGAAACGACTAACCCTTACTTGGATTAGCGTTCCTACGAACACTAAGTTATAAAGAAATGACTAACCCTTACTTGGATTAGCATTCCTACGAACACTCGTGTTAAACAGTCTAACATAACAATTAATCACATTAAAGCCATCCAGACAATCAACTTAAACATAGAGATAATAGAAACAGCTAATCCTTAATTGGATTAGTTTTCCTATTAACCCGCATGCTATTCTAGCATTAAGATTAATTTCACAATAATACCATCACGGTAATTATCACAAATAATAGCGTCGTTCTAGCAGATATACAACCTATTATAACATTACTTTAATCACGCTTATTTATGAAATTAGTTCCCAAGCCAAAACAACAGTTCACTCCAATTTAATTAACAATTAAATAATTGATAATTAATGAAACATGGAATGATTAAGCAAGAGCGAACCGCCACTTGCCTTAATCCGCAGATCTGGAACAAAGCAGAGACAACGGGATTCCGGGCTCGACACAGGTATAGCTTCGATAGCACAACGACCTTCGAGTCGACCCATAAGGAAACCCTAAGTTAGATCCGACATAAACTAGTACGAATCTAAGGAAAGACGAAAGAAATCGAAAGGAATGAGTCCATAGCGACGACCACCAAGACCAAGCCAACAAAGGGGCTTCTGGCCACTGGCGGTGGTCGACGTGTTCATCACGACGGTCGCCGTGTTCATCACGGCGGGCGCCGCCACGAACACGGCGGTCGCCGTGAAGAACGGCGGCCAACAGAACGGCGAGAAAACTCACCAAAACACACACGAGGGTCACTCCTTTGGCCTGGCTTTGGGTTCAGACCTCCACTAAGCATCCAAAGGGACCTCTAGGCTTCAGGAAAACACACCAAACAACACCGGCGATTGCTCCAAATAACTCCAGCGAGGGCAAGCTTTTCCGGTGAGACAAAATCTGAGATTGAGCTTCTGAGTTTGTGTGAAATCCGATTCCCCAAGCCTCTCCTTTTATAGCCACAGATCGAGGGAGCACAATGATGGCTAGGAGGGCGTCGTGGCGGGGCTAAAACGGCGATGTCAGACGTTCGCCGGTGACCTTCGGGCAAGGACCTCCGGACAACAACGACGGCGGGCGCCGTCATAAATGCGGCGGGCGCCGTCATCAATGCGGCGGGCGCCGCCATTAATACGGCGGGCGCCGCCATAGACTTGACGTCCCCAGCTAGGAGAAGACTCGGCTGCTCCTCAAGCCTTGCGACGGCGGGCGCCGCCATACCCACGGCGGGCGCCGCCACCCTGGCTTCGCCTCCTCAGCTCTTAGACGAAACGATGTTAACCCGGGATAAAATTATCATACGCGAACGAGTAATTAACATCCAAAGTACGTCGTCTGTATTTTATTTCACTGAGAAAAATAATACAGAGATATAGCACATTACAGAATGTCTTAAACTCTCTGTATTAAATCCGACGTACAAAACGGATGTTCGGGAAAATTCCCAAAATAACCTTATAAAAATACGGGGTGTCACAGTACTACCTTTACCAGCGCATTGTAAGTTGCATGGAAACCCTTATTCTTGAAATTTCACATTTTATTATAAATATGTCAAATGGATATAAGGGCTTGGAGGGGAACAAAGATCAGCACCTACACAGTGGAGGACGACAAAGCTCGATTTGCATGGGATGCGCAGAATATACATTCCATGACCCTAGCTGCGATGGGCCCTCCTGTCGAGCAAGGCCATGAGTGTAGCGGTGATTATATGCAGTGGTACCTCAAACATACACACCCATACGCCAACCCCCCGCAGAGTGATGACGTGATACAGGTATGAATTTGACTAATTTTTTGTTGTTTTAATTTCGTGTACAAACTATATATATCATATCAACGTTTTTGTGTGCAGTGTATCGGGGATTGCTACAGTCGTATTCACCCATATCGCAACCATGAATGTGAAGATGTAGCAGAGGCGCTACGCTCATCATTGGAGCAAATGTACCCCTTCCTTCCCAATCACTCAGGAAGCTGTGGAGACTGTTTTATGATTAAACTTGTTTCGTTTTATGGATTTGATTGAACTTTGGATTATGGCAACAATGAATGTTATGACTTCTATTTGAATGTTTGTTATGATGAAGGATGAGGGAAAATCTGTCAAATGACACTAAATTCATCAATAGGTCATAAATACAGCGAACATGTGTCTTGGTATTACATCAAAGTCATTGCATCATACATATGTCTTAACATAAGATAGTTTCAACTTTTTTCTTTTCGCGACCCTTTGGTTTGTGTGCTTAGCAAACCAGAGATATCATATGAAGCGAATGTTCACTAGAGACTATCCTAATTTCTTCAAACGCTAAAACAGTGTCATATCTTTTCTCTAATTTTTTCTAAGTTTATGAGCAATTTGTATTGTTTTCTGTATTGTGTGCTAAATGTGGTTGTAGTCAATGTATTGTGTGCTAGATATCATATGAAGCGAATGTGGTTGCAGTGTCATATCTTTTCACTAGAGACTCCCACCTTTAATTTCATCAACTCTCCACACATTATTTTTCTTATTTTCCACAAGGTTCAATTTTACAGAAGGCATAGAAACCGCCAGAAACCACATTCTGACAAGGCGCACGGTTTGTGACAAACCGTGTGAGGCATGTTACAAACCGTGCCCTTTTACAGAAGGCACAGAAACCGCCAGAAATAACATTCTGGCAAAGCGCACGTTACGTGTGGATGATCTCCACACATAACGTGTGGATACAGTCCCCACTTTATGTGTGGATTCTGTGTGAAACGCACGGCCGTGTGTTGTACCGCACATGCCGTGCGGTGCTCTCGGCTTTTCAGCCAAAAACTATACAGCGAAGACCGCACGGCCGTGAGTTTTACCGCACAGGCCGTGCGATGCTCTCGGCTTTTCAGCCAAAAATTATACAGCGAATACCGCACGGTCGTGCGGTGCTCTCGGCTTTTCAGCCAAAAAATATACAGCAAAGACCGCACGGCCATGCGTTTTACCGCACGGCCGTGCGTTTTACCGCACAGGCAATGCGGTGCTCTCGGCTTTCCGATTAGCAAAATGATGAGGGATGAGGGAAAATCTGTCAAATGACACTAAAATCACCAACAGGTCATAAATACAGCGAACATGTGTCTTAACATTACATTAAAGTCATTGCATCATACATATGTCTTAATATAAGATAGTTTCAACTTTCTTCTTTCTGCGACCCTTTGGTTTGTGTGCTTGGTACTCCGTCAATCGTTCAAGGAATGGATCTACCAAGGCATCCGCAGACGGGTCATGGAATCTCACCCACGCGGTGTAAAGGTCCGGCAAGGGCGAGGTTTCAACAAGGCCAATCTACAGATTTTGAATCATAAAAAATAATTTTGTAATGCATATTACCAACGTGTATTTGTAATGATTTGATTGTATTAACGTACCGCAATGAAATGTTGCTCTTTCTCGACATGGCAAATGCATATCGTCTTAAGTTTCTCTCCAACAGCTTGGTTTGGATTCGCCCTCATAGGCATGTATGTCATGCCTACACCAGCACCGATGGAGACAAACACACAGTTGAATGCAGTAGCCACCAAACATCCCATATCCGGGAGGTCCAACCACGTCTCCCGTGGGGCAAGCATGTTGGGCGCAGGAAACCATGCAAGCTTTGCCTCCATTGCCTCAAGTGTCATCTTAGACATCCAAATTGGCGCGAATAGCTCATACTCTTGTTTCAACGTAGCAATCATGGTACGTCGAACAAAAGCCCATTGCTCCTGCCCTAAACCCAGACCATTCATAATTGATCTGTATCCGCAGTTTTCATCACCGTCTATTTCCCACCATCCTCCCACATGTGGTTTCATACACTTGGGAAACTGGGTAATATATCGCCTAGGGTTTTTTATCAACGTCGTGTGACCCGAAGGCATAGGCTCCCATGATTGCCATGGCATGGTTGAAGCTTCCTTTGGTGGTCTTTCTTTTTGCTTCTTCGGAGGTGTTCCCTCCATCTCTTGGTCAATGTACTCTCATGCTGACGGTTGCCTTTTTGTGGGAATGTTTAGAGCTCCTTGAGGCCGACCCTTATGCCTAACTTTAGCTGGTTCTTGCAGAGTAGTCCACTCTGGATGTGCTATACTTGTTAGTGCAAAGACAGCTCTGTGTTGATCATGCATTGGCAATGTGGGGAAGACGCTTGAAGCAAATTCATCAAGCAACGACCTATTCACTCTAGGTGCTATGGCTTCTTCTTCTTCATTTGTCCGCACTTCTGACAAGGTCAATTGCCTCCAGAACGGATGCAATGAACTAGGTTCAATTGGTTCCTGGTTCATCATATTCCGCGCCATGTCATGCATGCAAGGCAAGCCATCCCTGACCCTCATTTGGCATCTGCATATAGTGTTCCACAATGGATCTTCTCCTTTCTTGTATTCCGCAATCAATCGTGCTAGTGCAATCGCAGAGACCTTGTAGTGCAGCTTGCCGAAAAGATGTGATTTGGTTATCAGTGTAAATCGCTTTTCTAAGCTCTCATTCAAGGCCCCCCTTATCTCCTTAATGTGAATGTGCAACCGTGCATCATATTGATCGAATACAGTGCAAAGGTTGCCATCATTGCTAGTGAAGAAGCTTTTAAGACTGGAATGGGCCCCTTCAACCCTGTATTACAATCAAGAATCTGAAGTCAGTATGTTGTTGTAAAAGTCTAAGTTCAAATAACCAGTTAACTTTAAAAACATAATGCACAAACCTGTTAGTTGTGAAAGTTCCAAGAGTGAAAATTGTATCTGTCCATACTGAGACGATTTTTTCCCTGTATGGGTCAAGCCAGCTTTTTTGTACATACTGAAGACATTTTGGATATTTCCTCCAATCTTGCTGAATCTTCTTCAGTTTTGCTTCATACCCTTCTATGGTTGTTTCCTTCAATAGTTGCATGTAATCATTGGAAAACGTTGTACCCCTAAACTTGTCCATGGCCTTCTTCCCAAAGTCTTCAATATTCTTCTTCACATGACGCCTACATAGGAGGAATTTTGCAGTTGGAAACAACTTCTCTAAGGCGTTCATCAACGCCTTCTCCCGATCTGTGACCAAGCATGTAAGTGCTCGTTGGACCTTGAAAAACATTTTTTAAAGTTGTTGTATGGCCCACATGTAACTCTCTTTGTTCTCATTCTCCAGAAACGCCCCGACAACATTGTAGTTTTTCCAAACAGATGTGATGCCGACAAATTCAAGGAAGGGCAAATCGTAACTGCACACATAATGATATGTTATGGCATGCTAATGATTACATGAGCAAGTGAAGAATATAATAGATATGTGTGTTACTAATCTGTTAGTTGTGTATGTAGAGTCTAATAACACAATGTACGGGAATGCCTTCAACAGCGACAACTGGTCTGGGCTTGCGAAGAAGATATATGTGATCTTATTGGTCTCCTTATTGAATATGTGCTCCATGAAGTATCCCTTCTCCTTACACTCATAGAAGAATTGTTGCATCACTGTTCTTCCTTCCTTACCGTTTTTTCGTATGTCATGCATTATGTTGTACACTTGCTTCATCTTGGTCAAGTTTCCTGGGGACGAGCTGATTGTAGTAAAAGTCTTTTCAGGCTTGCAATGATTAACTGTCATCATCCTAATAATCTCCTTCTCTTCAGCGTTTGGTCGACCAGCTAATGCATGACCAAACAAATTCTCTTTGATCACATGATTGTGAGTTCCATGTTGTACATTGATCTTCCATGATCCCTTCGACCCTTCTTTCAACCTCAACATGAATGGACACCCACACTTCTTCGACTTTGTGATCTCCCTCACTTGGTCAGCTTGTTTACGGATGTTTTGTCCATACCTATCGCAAGGTAACCAGTGCCGGTCCTAACATTTTCAAGGCCCGGGGCGAAATTTAATTAGGGGCCCTTATATAAGTTCTTATTTTAAAAAAAATAAGACAAAGATGCAAAATTCTGGAATCGAACCCATGACCTATTGGAAAAAGGTGTGCTCTAAGACCACTAGACTATGCTGGCTTTTTGTTACCCATATTTAACACATATATACATACCTAAAAAAAAAATTTGAGGCTCCACAAATTTGGGGCCCTGGGCGGTCGCCCATGCTGCCCCCCCCCCCCCCCCCCCCCCCCCTCTAGGACGGCCCTGGAGGTAACCAAGTCCCCCTAAGGGCTCCTCCTATGGAAGGTTTATTCCTCCACTTTATGATGCAGAAGTTATGACACATAGCAGTCTCCCGCTCCCATTTAAATGCTTCTTCTCTGGACTCCCAGATTTGGTCTATTGTGAAGAACTTAATCAGCAGAGACGAAAACATCCTCTTCTGGATCATTTCTGAACTGAGGTTGTGTGTGTAGGGATGGAAAGCCGAATTGTGGGTTAGCAGAAGCCGAATTCTGAGTCTCTTCATGAGACAAAGATGCTTCTGGAGGCGGACAACTCTCGTCAAACACTCCAAGTGAGAAGGATGGTATCTCTTCTGGTGTTTTCCACTAAGATAGTGTGTTCCATTCTGGCAACGGTTGATGAGGTGTTTCCCAACCAGAAAAGGATTGCCCTTGTTGTGGGGTGCTCCAATCATCGAGCGAAATATTTTTCAACCCCTCGTATAAAAAATAGTTCGCATGCATACACATGGAATCGTCTCATCAAGTAGTGAACTAATTTAATACACATGAGTATATCTAGGATATCATTTGTCTTTTCTACTGCATGAAAAGGTCTCTTAGACATTTTTGCTTGAACACAAATTTCACAATCTTTAGTTGTAGAGTTAAAGTCCCCACAACACGGTTAATTCAATGCGTTGTACATCCACCATATTCACACGTTACGTGTGAGCATCTCCCACACGTTACGTGTGAGCATCTTTCACACGTTACGTGTTGGAGGTGCTCACACGTAACGTGGTGATACATTTCCCCCTTAGGGTTTAGGGTCAAGTATCAAGCCATTTACGGTTTAGGGTTTAGGGTTTAGGATCAAGTATCAAGCCATTTACGGTTTACGGGGTAAGGTTTAGTGTTTTAGGGTTTATGATAAAAGACTCGTGACCACAACTGTATACAGCTATATACAACAATTGTCAAACATTTGTAAAACACGTTAGCCAGTTGGTTATTAGTTGTCAAACACATTGCCTATTTTTTTCACTATATAAGAAACATTAGGGTTGTTTGTTCACTACAATAATTCCAACACAAGTGGCACCTACAGATAGACTTTTGGGTAAGCTTCTCCTTCCAGTTTCTATCGATTTAGTAACGCTGATTTTTTATATTAATGGATTTATGATATTTGTAGGAAACCAATAACTACAACAAATAATGGCATCTTCATCAAAATCATCAACAAACGCAGATAGGCTATGCTACTGTAATTTGAAAGCCATTGTCCGAACTTGGGATTTGAAGTGGAACTACGGAATGAGGTATTGGGGATGCCCAGAAGTGGGGTGTCATTTCAGGGAGTGGATTGATCCAATGTACGAGGAGAGGGCACACGCGGTTATTCGACAACAATGGCAGGAAAAACAAGATCTTGTTAAGGAAAATCAAAATCTTGTTAAAGATCTTGATAACATTCGTAAGTATAACTTCAATCTACTAAATGATGTACATCGTATGTGATTAATGTCGTATCTTTTGTGTAATGTTGTTTATGTACTATCAACCTTTGTAGGGAGCAAGCAAATTTAGCAAACCAGAGATATCATATGAAGCAAACGTTCATCAAAGACTATCCTAATTTCTTCAAACGCTAAAGCAGTGTCATATCTTTTTTACATTGGAAGGGCAGAATGGTCATAACAATGTAACTGATCAATTTGTATTGTTTTCTGTATTGTGTACTAAATATGGTTGTAGTCAACCAGCATAATGAACAATTTGTATTGTCTTCTAGGTTGATGATCATTTTGTATTGTTCTTATAAAGATTAATACAAGTTGAGCTACACAATGGGGATAGTCCTCCCCTAATGCCTATTTCAAAACAATCTTATGTTTCATACACAACATTAAAACACAAATAAATACTACAACTATTACATGTCATAAACCATAAACCCTAAACATACGCTATCTTTAGGTTGGAAGCGGCCGGGTGGCTCGATCGAAAACTTTACATTGGAAGGGCAGAATGGTCGTAACTTCAATCTTATTGTAAAACTCGATACTAAGCGAAGAAGACCGAAATACTTCGTATAACGTTACTTAATCAAAAAAAGATGTCTACTTAACGTGTCTGGACCTCTTCTTATGGACACTCCTCACGTAAAGTGTGGAGATGGTCCACACGTTATGTGGGACGAAGCTCCACACGTTACGTGGGAACCTCTTTTTTTCACACGTAACGTGGTGAGTCATGCACCACGTTACGTATGAACCTATGCGCTAAAAGGCAATTTTGCCTATGCGCTAAAAAGTAAACATGTAAAAAAATTCAAAAAATACATCACGAAGTGGCATGTGCGCTTCTGTAAAAAAATAATATAGTTAGGACTTCTATAAGCAATATTAATCTATCTATCTATATACTATTACTAAAGTCGTAATTATCTCTCTTACGTGTCGTTCATCTAAGTATGTCACGTCATCAAATAATTATGTACACTTACCTATTCAGCCTTATTCTATTTACAATTTATTTTATCTTTTATTTAATTTATACAAATTCCATAAATTACCACCCCAAAATATTTCCCATTGTACATGATAATTTTGCACTTACCAAAAATATTATTATCATACTTAATTAGTGTCCATAATATAATATGTGCGTTAATGGTCCGTAAACTCAATTATATAGATATGTATATAGATAGATGGTCCGTAAATAGTTAATATTATACGGTTCATCCACCAACATACATATAATTATGCATTTACCAAAAACATTATTATCATACTTAATTAATGTTCATGATTTAATAAGGGTGAATAGATTGTCCGTAAACTCCATTATAAATAATACAATATGCAGTTTTATTTTAGTGCAGTTTTATTTTTAATAATAATATAAAATTCCTTATTTATATTTTATTCTATTAATATAAATTCACACATCTACCTTCAATTTTCATCATACAATACACCTTATAAATTATTTCAATCAAGAAATTATCTTTCTGATACATCAGGATAATTTTTTTTATATATTTTACATATTATAAACAAATTTAAATTCATTCTTAAAATATATGGTCATACCCGTGCAAGGCACGGGGACACATACCAGTTAAATGTGTTTTCGTCAAATTATAAATTCACAGGAACAGAAAATAAATAAGAAATTATTTTCGATTTAGAATTTTTAAGATAAATATTAATTGAACTTTTTCCTCGAATTTCACACATATTAAAAAAATGAAAGTTTGAAAAAAAAATAGTCCATAAAAATAAATTTCAATAGTAATTCTCATAAATAAATTTCAATAGTAATTCTCACAAAAATCTAAAATAACATATAAATAAAAATTCACATATTAAAACTTAAAAGGACACATAATCGGACGGATACTGAGTACATACCAGATCACCAGTATATTACGGAGTAGTATATACCCCCGTATTTGCATTGAGCTGTGAAGTTTATTGTGCGACTTTGAATATTTTTTAGAAGAAGACTTTGAATCAGTATTTTGTCGCATTCCGTTTTCTTACTAAAAAACCAGGGGCTCTTTTGATATTGGATTTAATATAAGAAAACCTAGTGATCTTTTGGTTAATGATGAAAGCCTCCTTCGATTAATGATTACATAGGTTTGGTTAGTAATAATAATAAACTCTTGACCAAAAGAAAGTAATAATAATAAACTGGTTAATGTTGGTAATCGGAAAATCAAAATAAGATGTGAACGCGCACGGCCATGAATCCAAAATCAAACAATTTTTAGATTTTCGACAAAGCTGTTTTAAGATCAAGAGAGTTTGAACTTTTCTAGTCAATTTTATGAGTATTGGGTTAAAAAATGTTATGTTAAATTTTTTAATGTGAAATCTATAATTGTTAAAGATTAACAAGTTAAATTTGATATTTTTTATTATTTCAGTTTATAATATCAAAAAAAATAAAAAATTAAATAGATAAGTTGATAAATCTAGCTTTAACTACTCGTTGAGCTTAAGCTCGAGGCTATCATTAAAGGGTACTCTTAATATTTCTAATGAAATTAACCAATTTCTTCTAAATAACTATATATGACGGAATTAACAAGTTTAAAAATATCATGATATGGTTATTTAATTTGGCCAATCTCTAGCTATATTTAATTTCTTAAAGTCCGGTAAATTAATTTTCAATGGGACATAATATAAACTTTACCATTTTTATCCTGGAAGTGTGAAATTCACCTATAAAATGCATAAAATTTCCGTCATCCATTATATAATGTTACTTTTTATCATGTTTGTCAATGTAATGTGCACTTACGGTCTATGTATATGTACCTGCGTGGCTGCCTTCACATGGTAACATGTCACATCATTGATATATATTCAATTTGGTAAAGACCTAATATTATTATAGGGGTAGGAGTCTAGGAGAGACAAAGAGCTTATAATTGATTTATGCTTAAAGGCCAAATTTAACTAATCAATCACTATTTAATTGGAAGACGAAATAACAAATTAATTAACATGCATAAAATATAACAACTGCGTTCTATTTATATGTAATGGCATATGCTATAGCTAGATACGGAATATCAATAAAATATAGTCCGTTTAAAATAATAAATCATTTTAGTTTTCACAAACTATTTAAAAAACTATTAAATGATATAAAATTATCGGATTGGTGATTATGTAATTACTTTTAGCTCCAGAGTATACTATCATCTTCTTAATTTTATTAAATTTTACCAACCTTAATTTGTAATTATTGGTAAAGAGTACGTTGGGATAAAATTATCCAATTGACCAATAAAAACAAGCTTCCGTCAATATATATCATAATACTCCTGCCAGATCGGGTGAGAATAGACATTAAAGTGAAAAATAAAAATACATATGGCCATTTAATTTAAGAAACCAAATGCCCATATTGAAAAATTAATAAAAGGAATAATTCGGCATGATTGAAAACCCGTTTTTTTGGGAGGAAAGGGAAAGCGTGCGTGCATGCGTTTTTCTGAATTCACTTGCACATATAACATAAAAGTTATGTACATACAGACTCATTTTCTTGCACATACAACAAATCTATGCATTTTGAAACTCATTCACATAAATGCAAAATGGACGCATACAAGCACAAACTTATTGACATTCTAAAAGTGCATAAATGTTTTTATGTGTGTGCATGAGTTTTCACTTACACAAAGGCATGCATACAGTAAAAAACCTATGCACAAACTTGTACACATTGTAGAAAGTGTACAAGTTTTTGCATGTATGTGTATGAGTTTTCACTTACACAAAGTCACACACATTTTTATTTCTAGAACATATGTAAGTGGAAACGCATGCACACCAAGTATAATTTACATACACATTCATGCAAAAAGGTATGCACTTCAAAAGTTATGCATACAGTTCAAAACTCGTGTACATTATTTCCAGAAAAGGGATGCACACAAGTACAACTCAGATGCACATACATGTCAAAATCTATGCACACACAATCCAAAACCTATGCAAATGCCATATCTTGTGTACACGCGTCATTTTGGAGTTTTTTCTTCAAAAATACGTGTTTTCCCTAAAAATGGCATGTATTATATTCGTATTTCTCCGTTAATACATATTCGCACATGACACTTTCTCAATACTCATAAGTCATAACTCATTGATAATTTAAGGAGGAGAAAATTTCAAAAATATTACTCAAAATTAAACCTAAAACACCTGATATATTACTACATTCGTTCACTTTTATTTGTCCTTCTAAAATTATATACATATATTAAAAAGTCATCAAATGTGTTTTAAATTTTTTTCTTGACAAAAAAAAAACAATTTATTTGTTATAAATTTAATCACTCGTCATATTTTAGAACCAATAGATGGAGCGATGAAAATCAGCATAGAAAGTATAAAAAACTTTATTGTTTCACTCTCCCCATGAACTTCCTTATATCACAAAAAGTCTTCCAATTCAATTTACCCTCATCTAGGAATATGATTGAGCTAAAAAATAAAAAATTACATAGCGCCATACAAAACATCAACACCACTTCTACTCCCACTAGCTAGCTAGTACTCGTGCATGAAATTAACATTATCATGGTCTAGTAATAAGTCTTCTATCATCATATTAAATTCATAACTCCCAAAGGTGCAACTAGGGCTTGGAATCGAAGGGAAATAGCTACTCTCATCTCCGTATGTGTCAATCTCAGGCAACAACATGATGGATTCATCATTTGACGATGGGATCGACAACGGTGAGGCGCTATTAGTTTTCATCTGCTCATCGCCGTTGATAGTGAAAATGTGGGTTGGTGTAGGCGAGTCGAAGCGCAGGAGAACGGGTGTGGACATGGAGGAATTATCGGGTGAGATGGACGAAGATGAGGACGAGGAGGAATAATCAGGGTAAAAGATTAGGGGGATTTTGAGAGGGTTTTTGCAAGTGTGGTGGCCCATGTATGTGGTTTTGTAGACCGGAGGATTCTCCGATTCTTGTTGGACCCATTTTTTAGCCTCGCATTTCTCCTCCTTATGGTGCGTGCATCTGTAGTAGCTCCTGCATTCATATCACTCACAGGTTAGAAAAAAATGAGGTTGAAGCCTAATTGGTAGGTGCACAAGACTAACTTGGGATGAAGTTTCTTGTGGATAATCTTTTGGCCGTATTTCCTCCAACCATATCCATCATCGGTGAGATTTGTGGTCTTCACCGTTCGAGTTTGGCTGTTGATCATCTTCTTCCTGCGCCTTCAAAAGTCATGGCGTTAATTATGAGCTTCAAATTAAAGTACATTAATCCATCCATTAAAGTCATACGTAAAAATTAAGTATATGGATAATTCAACAAGTTCTTAGCTAGAGCCTAGAGGAGTGGACCCTCAGATCTAAATATCTAATGGATTAGATAGATGTTATCCTCTAATTAATTTCAAAACAGTATACCTTGTCTTATTAGAGGCTCCTGGATTCTTGATTTTGACATTGTTGCTGATCGCCTGTGAATTATAATTAGTCTCTGATCCGGTAGGAGAGGAGTGCTGCTCCATCGACATGGTTTTGGAGGATTCGATGATATTCCCAACTGAAATTGAGAAACCGTAACCAATCAACATTTGTTCTTCTTCCATCTTTCTCGTTGGATTTACGCTCGATACGATTAATTAGGTAGCTAGAGATCAATTGAGATTAGGGCCAATTAACAGAAGACTGAACTCGATCTGACGAAAACAATTACGGAGAAGGCCAGGGAGGAAGGAGGTCTATATATCTAGTTTTTAAATAGTTCGAAAGAAAGAAAGAAAGAAGAGTGAAGCTGCAAATGTCCAGCAACCTATAGTACTATTATATACTGCTTACCTTGGGAATTTCTATACATCAATTTTTATATATCGATCTTTTTAATCTATGAACAAAGGTTATTATATTTTTAGAAAGAATTATCTTGAAATGAAATTAACAAAAGTGTAACAAAAAAGTTAAAAGATATTAAGAAAATAAAATATAATAGAAGTGAGAATGGATGTAGGCCGTTTGATCCAAGAAATCAAAGGTCTCGATTAAAAAGGCCAAAAAAAGGAACAATTCGACACGATCGAATTTTTATAGAGAAAACGTGTTTTTTGTGGGGGGAATACAGGAAAACGTGTGTGCATGCGTTTCTTTTTAATTCGCTTGCACGTGTATAACACAAAAGTTATGCATATATATATATATACTCATCTTAATGCACATACAAACAAAAATATGTGTATTTTGAAACTCAACCACATAAAGGCAAATGGACGCTCAGGTGTGAACGTACAAATGAGCACATACATGCAAAAATTCATTTACATACAAGCATAAGTTTTTGCCTTTACGTGCATGAGTTTTCACTTATACAATGTCAAGCACATATAATCAAAAATTCTTTTGTTGACTCGTCGTTCCTTTACTTCCCGTGTTTTGTTTCTTCTCTTGGTTTTCATTGTTCCATATTCATAGGAACAAAATAAATCATAAAACTTAATAGTATTTATCATGATCATAAAAACTAGAGGAAACGTCGTTCCAACACACAATTTCTTTTTTATTCACTCTTACTGTTTCTTTTTACCTAAATGTAAATTATATTATAAAAACTGTAGAAAAAACTTTAAACAAAAGTGTTACCATGACAGGCAACAAGAATTTCACAAGATCGTAGACAAAAATATCAACAAAGCAAAATACACACTAGTCCACTAAGGAGACGTCAAGAGGGTTATATAATGGACCACTCCATGGTTTATTTTGTCTTTTTTGTAGAAGATTAACACCATATCAACAATTTACTGAGAAAATAAAGTTTTTGAGACTTTGTTTTATTTTTTCTAGTAAAACAACTATAAATAATTTAATCTTCAATCATGCATACTTCTTGATACTTGACAAACAAGGCATACAAAATGCTAATCTTGAAGCGATGCATAAAGTGGTTCGATCGAGATCGATCTACGCATCGAGACTCATCTAGACAAATATATATATATATATATATATATACTATGATATAAACAATAGTTATAACCTTTTTAAAATTTTCAAAAGCAATTCTGAATGCAAGTTTGTCCTTTTTCCTTTCAAATTTGTACTTTCTCCACAAGCTTTTTGAATTCAACGAAGATAATTCAACCACTCAAACAATATATGAAACATAGGAGTAACATTTTTAACTAAAAACCAAAACCTTGAATAAAGTCCAGTACACCCTGTTGTCAAAGTCAATTTTGTGACAGTTGTATGTGCATATCGTGTGAACATGTATTGAAGTAATTTTTAAAGAAAAGAAGCAAATGAAAGCGTGTTAACGTTTAGGGTTAATTTCAATTTCATGTGGAGTTTGACTTGTGACTGCAAAGTCTGCAATATTCAAATTTTCACATTAGCTGGCATGTATTAATGTATATGTTCTTGGAATCTTTACATTTTTTAATCTTCAATCCAGGAATTATTTTCATTTTTTAGTGGGCTGATCTCATCAGCTTCATATTATAAGAGACATTTATTGCTATAATATACGAGTATAACATCATACACTATATTTTATGCAAACACAATCCTCAAACTTGATTTAATCTTTTAATTTATTTTAATTGCCGAACAAACGCATGTGCTTAATTACTGAAATATTCTTATTTTATGGAAGGATGATCTGTCCATAATTAATAAAGTAATGAATGAATAATGATACTGGGTTTTTCTATGTCCAGTTGAAGAAGTGGTTCAAACCTAAACCCACGACAAAATAAGAATACAAAACCATAACATAATATTATTATTTTTTAGAATAGTTATGGTGGCTGAAATATTTGCAGTTTCCTAGTACTTTCTGATCCGTTACACAATATGAGCGGGGCTTTCAAACATTATTTGAAATTTGGTTTAGGGTTCGTTTGGATTTTAAAGAATACTATATTATATTATATAAAGGGTCCGTTTGGATTTCATACTAAATGCATTATTTTATATTAAATTGATGATTTAATACAATTTAATATAAGATAATGCATTCTAATTCCCTCTAGTATGGAATTCAAACAGACCCTAATGACACATTTAATACAATTTCATGTATTTTTTGAAACTCAAACAAGACATTACTCCAAAAGGTCGAAATCATGTCTAACAATAAATATATAACACTTTGGTTAGTGTAACGAACTGTGAAAGATAGGATAGAAAGGTAATTGAGAGATAGATCGAAGAGAGAAGAGGGGTAGAAGAAGGAAGAGTTTGTTAGGATTGTTCATTCATGACATTACCTTCTTCGGATGTTAACCTTATAGGCTGTTACAACTTATGGCCCAATGGCCCAACTCACACCTAGGCCCATCTACTCCCCTGTACGGGTACATGACAATTCATCCCCCTTCTCAAGAAGTCTTGTCCTCAAGACTTAGTACAAAAGAAAATTGATTTCTTCACTAACAACTTAAATGGTGATGAGAATCAAGGTCACCAATGGGACCTTTCTTCTCTATGAGGGCTAGATCGTGACCAAGCTTGTCTTCTCCTCCCTTCTTATGCTTGCTTAGCCTCCAATGGAGCTTGAGAGAGGGTCACAACCGAGAGGAAAGAGGAAGCACCGAGGGGGATCCACAGCCGGCGGCGGACAAGGGGAGCCTGCGATTCTTGGGTTCACGGGCAAGGGAACCTCTCTTAGAGGTTCCTTAGCTAGGACGAACTTAATTCCAACGTTGTGAGTGAGTTTCTTTGTGGGAAGATGAGATTGAGAGGAAGAGATATGAAGATTTGGGAGTTTTTGAGTTAATAAAAGATAGTGGCTGCCTAGGGGAGATAAACTCTTACCCAAGGCTTTGGCCACTCTTTAATTCTTCAACTAAGTTACAAGGAAGCCAACACTTGGCTTAAATAGACAAAACACTTGGCCAACAAGGCCTTACCAACTAATGGGTTGTGGCCCATTTGCAAATGGCCCAACACGCCCAAAAAGGAAACAATAATAAAGACAACAAGTTCATTAAGACTACTACTACAAATAGTAAAACTAGGATAAGAACCCTTAAGTGGGTCCGGATATGCGCGCCATGGGGCGCGGATATGGATGGCATACGTCATGACTAATGAAAAGATAAGTCATGACGTTGAAGGCCTCAAGCCAAGGCATCGGGGTGCCAAGGGCCCACGAGCCAAGATGCAAGGGCAATGCCGGGGTCTATCAAATGGAAGTAGCTAATTACAAACTAGAACAAGCTTCCAATTACATGCCACTGCTTATGAATCATTGAAACTAAATGCTCAAGACAAAGGCCCATTGCCATGTAAATAGCAAGTAGCTATATGTTGTCATGGATGTATATGTTGTCATGGATGCCCAAACATTCAACAACCCAAATTCCATCACACAACACACTTTAGAGCTTTACTACTTCAATATAATGGCCAAATTTGCAGCACCAAATTTGCAGTAGCATGACAACACCCCAGCCTTAGCATGACAACACCAAATTCAGCAATCTACCATTACACTACTTGAACTAAAGCACCCATATGAATATATGATTCATACTCCTCAAATGGAACCTGAACACTAGCCACATACTCCAAAAAAATCAGCAGTGATGGCCAATACCCCAAAATAGGCCAAAAAAATTCAACATTTCCAACATGTCTTGGTTGCAGTCCAAGTGTTCCAACAAGTTGCATTTTCCCATCAAGATGAGTTCGTTCCAATTAGTAATTACAATCATGGTCTTCGTTCCACCCGGATTACAAACTAAGATTAGTTCATCCAATACAAAGACTAATACCGCCGCACATGACGAATCAGAATAAAATCTACCATGATCGAAAATACTGCCTGGGTCGAAAACGAAATTCATGTTGTCACCTACAGCTAGGAAAGAATCAACTGACACGTTCATTATCCTAACCTGAGCAATAGGAGAACTTAACTCCTTGTAATTTCCCTCAGTTTTCCTATGTGGCATTTCTTCAAACACCATGTATTCATCTCCTCGTAACTCTAGATTTGACCTCTGGACTGATTGATTAAGAACGACCTCTGGGTTCGAGACCACTAAAGCATGATCTTTTAAAAACTCATCAAGATCTAAGACTAAGGAAATGTGATTTTGTACCGGACTTTCACGATCTTTTACTATGATTTTGGTCAAATCTTCCTCGACCATCTTCATTGGATTATCAATTGGGCCACTAAAATCGATTCGAATTGGCTCCTCCGAATTGACCTATTCCTCCACCACGAGGGTCGAATCAATCGTTGTTGGAATTGAATGCAAGTTCGTCAGATTGACTCCAAGATTTCCATTTCTCATGGAGCGCTCAGAATCGCCGCTCGATTTCTTGGGTGGTGACTCCATTTTGGCCCGCAATTCCACAAGAAGGTGCTCAATCTCTTGGAGTTGGTCGTGGAATATTGTCATCGTCGAATTAGGTAAAAAATCAACAAAAAAAGAATAAAAAATTATCAAGAATCAATTGACTCTGATACCATTGTAACGAATTGTGAAAGATAGGATAAAAAGGGAATTGAGAGGGATAGATCAAAAAGAGAAGAGGGGTAGAAGAAGCAAGAGATTGTTAGGATTGTTCATTCATGTCATTACCTCCTTCGGATGTTAGCCTTATAGGCAGTTACAACTCATCACACAGCCTATGGACCAATGGCCCAACTCACACCTAAGCCCATTTACTCTCTTGTACGGGTACATGACAGTTAGCAAATAAGGAAGGAAAAAACATTAAACGAACAAGGCCAAAATTAAACTTGCGCAAAATTAATTTTGATGGTTCAAAGTAATAAAATGGTGAAATAAGTATTGACTTCATTATCAGAAATGATAAAACGGAAACCATTTACATGAATAGTCAAAATTGTGGCAAGAACTCATAATTCAACTTATTGCTCACAGGAAAAGTATGCTAGCAGCTAAAAACTTTAACATCACACATTTTGAAATTGAAGGTGATAACGTATGCCTAATTAACACCTTTTTAGATTAGTTTTTTATTTTGGTTAAAAGAGAGGCGGCACTCCACACTTTATTAGGTGTCAATTTAGATTAGTTGAATCTAAGGTTTAAGCTAGCAAAAAAGGTGTTCGGTGTGCAACTAGACGAAGTTGGGGGGAGATGGACAGTGAGAGTTTTGTGCCAATTACCCTCCCAAGACGAATGAGCTTGAGCTAGCTGAAGCATGGGGAAAAGACAATTTATGCCATGGACATTACTCCTCCAAGATTACTCCTTCTCTAAAGGTATGCACATGTCTTCTTTTCTGATTTTTTACTTTCTTCCTTTCTGATTTAACGATCTGGAAAAGCTTTGACATCAGCGAAGGAGGAGCGGAGGTGGAGCAAGACAAATTCATGGGTGAAGTTGGCTTGGGAAGTGCAGATTCAGCCAGTATCGGAGCAATTCATGGGTGCGTGGGAAGCTATGGCGTTGATGACAAAGAATAAGAGGCGGAGAAAGAGAGAGAATGTAGAGAAAACCCTTGCTGGGAACTTCAACTTTGTGGGTGAATCGAGGGTTTCAGCTACACATGGGTGAAATTTGAAGTTTTGAGCAAATGAGTTTCAAGAAATTGGACAATAAGACGCATGAATTTATATATAATTTATGAAACTAAACCACAAAATAAAAGTTATCCTCACTGGATAATCTACCAATTCGTTCTCCCAATTTAATGTGACATTCCACATGAAGTGGGCAGATGAAGGATAGGCAAAGAAGAAGAATCAGAAGGCGGCACCCAGAAACAAGCGAGTCTGTGTTTTAAAGTTGCACATCCCAACTCTCTTTTCCATCCATGGGAATAGAAAATGTGACTTTGAACATTCCTTCCTTGTGATGAGTTTGTTGCCTTGAAAGACCACACTCAACCAGGTTACCGATAATGGTCACACCATTTCTCCCTTGATTGGAGTATTAAACTCATTCGACATCTGAAGTGGGTGAATATCAATACCTAGTATATACACTTAATTTATTATTGTTCATGTCGCCAATTGGTTTTAGGATGAAAACCCATTGGGCTTATGGGGCTTATTTGCGCATGTGCTCTCGTACACGCACGACTGCAAGTTTTTCGGCCCATAGACTTTCACATAGTATCATCAACTGGTTCGGTCCTGGTCGGGTCCGTTTCTTTGGTTGATATGGTTTTACTATAAAGAGACTGAGAAGCCCACCCATACTTGTTTGTCCAAGTATCAATTAAGCTAGGTCAGTTGCACTAGAAGGGGCGTGTTGGAATATTAAACTCATCCTACATCGGAAGTGTGTGGATATATGTCTACTATATAATCTTAGTGGATTACTCCTCCAATCCTATCGCCAATTGGTTTTAGGAAGGAACCTCACTGGACTTATGTATTGAGTTTATTTGTGCATGTGTGTAGTACACGCACGACTTTCAGTCTATCATCCCACAGACTTTCACACCCTCCAATTCCAAGGTGAGCCACGATATTTCCAACTTCCACGGCGTCTACCATTGTGGCTTCTACGTGTATGACTGATTTTAGTTAGTATTGGATATCTCCAATGGAAATGGAGGTGTCTACGAGAAGTATTAGATTATTAAAAGAAATGAAGAATTGAAGGGGGAGGTAAAGGAAGAAGAAGGGGAGGTGTGAAATATTATTTAAATTAAAATTTCTATAAAATATGTATACTCTTTTTCATAACTATATTACCCTTATCTATAACTTCATCTTTCATATTATACCGAACACTTAACTAGATGTTTTATTCATATCCAATTCAACTCAATTCAGTTTCAGTTCAGTTCCAACTACTGAACGTTGAACGCACCCATATTCACATTTTAACTTTTTATTGTTTAAAAGATTGGGGGTCTCTGTAGGTGTTGGGAACTCTTCCTTGATCAGTTCCTCTAAAATTTTAAATCAGTGGATTGAGAGTTGTTCCCTGGAGGCGTTGAGTCCTCTCGTGGATGTTGATGTAGATGACAGCACATCGGTAAAACAATCATAGGCAACAAGTTTCTGATATAGGTTTGAATCATGGTAAACCACTTTTCGAAATCAATATTTTGTCCCTTACATAGCCTTAGGGAATCCACGAAACTTGAAGTGAGATAAGACAAACCAACCAATTCTTATCAAGGCGCCTGAAAGGAACTGAATCTTAAAGTTCATGTAATAATGGATTTTAGACTTAAGTTAAGTTCAATCATGGAGAAAGAAACACTTCCAATGATCATTTGAACCCCCCAACACTAACTCCCAAAAGCCTTTATTTAGGAAGTGGAAACTCCCAAAATGGTTGAAGGAATTTTAGGAAAGTTACAACAATTACTAGTGGTTACCAGTAGTTATCAACTGCTCCCAATGGTTACCAATTATTACCATCAGTTTTAAGAAAGTTACAAATGGTATGGTAGTTACATTGGTTGTGGTGGTTACCACAACAGTTACAAGCACATAGAAAACATGCTAAAAGAATTTAACCAGCCATTAGAACATCCAGTTCCCTAGGAAACTAATGTCCAACCCTTCATAGGAACTATCATGGGCTTAACGTTTCCCTTCAAAGCAAAGTTCCTTCAATGGAACTCGTCTTTCACATGTAACACATACTTTTGTTTTCCTCCAAAACTCAAGTCCTTGTGTACTCCACGAAACCTGTGTCATAACAAAATGAAAACTCATAGTGTCATACGAATCTCAATCACAATAAATGGTAATGATTTAACTAAAATTACCAACAGTCTCTTGCAAAAAGCAAGCAAGGTTGATGATGCACCTAGTGATAACATCACCATTTAGGCTAGTTTGACTTAATCTATGTTTTGACTTAATTAATTTGAGTTAGAGCTATATTTCATCTATTGTGGATGCACTCACTTTTTTGGGTAGATTTGAGGTTGGAGATAGGTGGTTTTATGATAGATTTTGAGTAGTTTGGGCCTTGGATCGTATTAGTTGTTGACTTGTTGTCATGTCTAAATCTGTTTTTTAGGTTGATTGTTTTGTTTTTCTCTCCCTTTTCTAGAACATTGACTCTCACTTCTATCTGGAAATATTGTGGAGGGATTACAAGGAAAGTAGTATCAATCACAATTCCACAAATAGTTAATTTTTATAACAATTGCAATTTGCAGATGAATTTTAAGTTATAGGTATATATCAAGGCTGAAAAACAATGAGAAACCCAGTTGAAATCTTTCAAAATTATTAGAGATACCTAGAGAGAGTAGAAACATCTCACAAAAGGTTATGGCTATGTTCGACAAGCATTATTTGGGGTGGGAAGTGAGTGAAAGTTAGGGGGTTATTTACCCTCACCCCTAATAATTAGCAAAATTATGTGTGAAAGTGAGAGTAAAGTAAATTCTTTTACTTTCATTCACAACTTATCGAACCGGCCCAATATATCTGATTAACCACAACAAGAATATTTGACTAAGACATTTTATCGAAGAGGTAGTCCGCGCGCGTTCGTTTACAACATGTAGTGAGTCATTGACTAAGATGATCCTTTGTAATAAATGATGCCGACACAAGTTACACGGACTAAATAAATTAATAATGGTTGGAGCAATTAATGAATTTCTTCACCAATGTAACACCCCCGACTTACGTCGGTAGTGCCACACGCCAATGACCTCAGACTGTAAAGTCCAAAGCCATCCAAGGATTTAATCGGAACAATTATACTTAAATAATTAAATGAACATTAAATAATAAAGAGTAAATAGCGGAAGACTTTGTATAAAGAAACTCAATCTTTTATTAAAATTCCTCTCGTAAATTGAGAATGATAGTTTTACAAACGGTATTGAAATTACAACGGAAGACTTTAAGTAAATCTTAATTACATGAATATTTTAACTACACCTTACATTTATTTAGGAAGATTAAACAACACTAGACAACTCTTAAAATACTATTACTTTAAAATCTTCAATCTTCAACTGCAAGCCTTCGTTTTCGAATTGTTACTTCAAGGCATCGGAGACCAACCACTGATGTGCCGTATAGGACAGATGACACCAGCCAACCATGCAAAGAAAAGGAAAGGTTGGTTAGTCTAATGAAAGACTACGCAAGGGTTCAAACAGATCGGTTCTTGTGATTGTATCTGGTTACTATCATTGTCTCTCGAGTAAAAAACGATAGACGATATATAACCCGGATACTCTCACTAAAATGAAAGAAGAGGTATGAAACAAGAGAAGACTCCAAATGAAATGAGTCTTATAGGAATACTTATGTTTCTTTGGGAACATTATATTTCACACAAAGTTTGAAAACGACCTTGACTATTTGGGTCCCCGACCAACCTCACCGCATAATGCGAATTCAGATTGGAAAGAGGACTTACTTTAATACAAGAGTCCGGATGGGTTCCACATTGTACTTCTCGCCCGAGGGTATATTAATTATGTACGACGAGCCACTTATCTTATTTAATTTCAAAACGTGCATTTACGTTGAAGCTTTTAATTTTCACAACAGATCTCGCAATGAGATGTAGGATGTGAATAAATCCCGAAGATTGGGAATAAATCCCGAAGATTGGCACTAGCTAAGTGCACCACCACCTATATTCGGATAGGGGTAGGTCATGACCAAAAGTGTTAGGGCATTTATCCTCCTAACACAAAGTTATAAAGAAACGACTAAATCTCGCAAGAAAATAGCGTTCCTACGAATACTCGTGCTAAACTAGCATTTATATGTCCACATCAATGCATAACAAGTCCACACCAATTATAACTAGCACCCTATAATAATAATATATATATAAGGGTCATAGCTAGCATATTATACAACCTAATAATAAGGTTCAATTAATCACACCATTTATTCACACAAGTTTCCAAACAAGAAAAAATTTATTTATCCCAACTTAATAGCACAACCGATTCATTGACAATTAAGATAAAAATGGAATAAATATGCAAGAGTGAACCGTCATTTGCCTTGAACCACGAAACGGTATCACGGGGATGGTTGTTTCCGAGTAGCAACTTGAATCTCTGCTCTATTTTCGATCCAGAAGCAAATCCGAGACGTACCCAAATCACACAAAATAAATTATAATTAGATAATTTATTTAATACAGAAATTTGAAGGGTATATGTCTCAAGATTTAAATTGAATTAAACTATCTCCAATTAATTCAATTTTCAAGGCTTAATCGATAGGACAATTATCTATACGATTAAAAATCAATTAATCACATATTCTAAATAATCTTTTTATAAATAAATAAATATCATAATTTATTTATTAGTCCATAAATTTTACTCCAAAATATTATCCGGATGAAAATTTAATGTTTTAACCATTCATAGTCTAAGATAATATCCAAAGTAATTTTAATTAATTTAATTTATTTAACCTTAATTAAGTCAAATGAAAATAAAATGAAAATGAAAATCGGACAAAATCCGGAAAATACCCAAACCGGACGACGTCGGAGGAGTGGCTTCAGTTTTCCGGCATTTACGGTGGCAGGCGGTGGTTTTTCGGCGGCGGGGCCTTAGTTATTTGAAAGTAGGTTTCAAGGAGGAACTAATGGTTGTGGTGGCGACGTCAATGGAGCTCCGGTGTGGCGGCAATTTCTCCCGCAACAGAGGGCTGCGGATTCTAGGGTTCTTGAGCTTTGGGGAATTAATTGGGTGCCGAAAACTCAACGATTGATGTCCTATTTATAGGGGTTGGATAGGTCTTGGAGAGAGATTCGATTCCATATAAAATTTGCAAGGAAACGATCTCGGATTGACCCCGATTTCCCAAAGTTTCCAAAACGTCAAAACGTGTAAAAACTTACCTTATGTGATGAAATTCGATCTTATCCTTAATTGTTTCCATCCAATTCTACTTGGATTAGGCGCTTTTAATCCCCTCTAAAAAGCCCATGAATTAATCGCCCCAAACGAGCCCAAATCAAGGTCGATTGTGGCCAAAACCGCCATTGTTGTCCACGGCCAAGAGCTTGGAGGGGAAGATGAACAGTACCCTCCAGATTTTGACATATTTGCACTTTTGGCCCCAACTTTTCAAGTTGGGATAAAAATGCCCTTAAAAATTCCCAAAAAATTACGAAAATTCCCCAAACATTCCCAAACTTATTTATTTTAATAATTCTATGTTTATTATATTATTTTAGCTCAAAATTAATATTTAAAAAAATTAACTTAGGCTAAAATAAGCTTAACTTAGACTAAGACAAACTTAAGTTACAATTCCTATGGCTGTAACCATATTTAAATCCTTTAACAAAAATTATTAAACTTGATTTAAATATTTTAAGTTAAATTTTATAAGTTTTATTTAAATTTAGGATCAACATAATATTACCCAAAAATTTAAATAGCTCACAACTTTAAAATTATAACAACTTATATTAAGAATTTTCATTTCATTTCTATTTTTGAAATTATGAAATAAATACCAAAAATTCCTTTAATAGAAATAGAGTTTGATAAATTACATAAATACCCTTATCAAAAATTGAAAGTTATTACAACCAATCTCAAGCCTAGCCTTGGTGACATACTGCACGCATCTCGTTGACATAAGAGGCTAAATTACACAAAACCATCCTTTATTTTGTGTCTTTTCAGTAAACCTCCCCTTATTTCAAACTTTACAGGAAACCACCTCTCTAATTTTCTATTAACTATTTCGTTAAATACGCATAAATATGAAAATACCCCTAGGTTATACTGAAAAGAAATCAACTTTAATCACAATTAACTTCACATTCAATACGATTGCCGCTGACTTGGAATTAACAGGAATCTAGGATAAGGATGGGTTGAAGGCGTCTTCAGTTGGCTGTTTGATTTCATTATTTGATATGGATACTTTGTATTTCTGTAAGGTTAGGTTTCAATTCTTGTTAGGGCTTTTACTTCGTTGTCTAACTATTTCGTCTAATTTGCGTGTTCTCTTTTTTTTGTTCAAAGAATTTGCGTGTTCTCTATGTCATATATACTTCGTATTTGTTTGTGTTTAAGAAATGAGATTTTATTTTTTGGGTTCAGGAAATGTATAAATGCCTTGCCTTTAAAAAACTTGGGAATAGCTTTTGATCCTTAAATGACATGTGTCAACTTGTGTTATTTAGGGTTATCTTTTTAAACTTTCAATGATGGTAAAGACATGTTTATTTTCTACTGGTGTACTAAAGGGGCATACATATATGTTGGCACGTGAGGTGGTGGTACTTCATATATTATCCATTTTAATGCTTGCTTTTTATTGCTTATGGGTCCCCACTTTTGCTTTGTTTTATAGTTGGTGTTTATGCAGTACATTGTATACAAATATATATGCTGAACTGAATCTTTTGTCATGTCATCTATTATAGGTACAAGATGAATATAAGCATTAGGTTTCAGTATGGTGGGAAATTTGAGCTTGTGGATGATCGATTGGTGTATAAGAGAGGGCTAGTATATACCAAAAAAGAGTTTGGACCCTGATAGGTGGGACTTAACTAGAGTCTCGTGCTCCCATGTTGTTGCTTGCATTCTGAAAAGAAGGTTCAAATTGGAAGATTTTGTTGACCACTATTATAGCAAAGATACTTATTTGAGGGCCTATAATCAACCCATGCCTAGACAATCAGAATGGGAGCAAACAGGGATGCCTCCCCCTTATCCACCTAAGCTTGTGGTTCAACCTGGAAGGCCAAACAAAGCACATGAGCTTGTGGAGACGAGAAGAAGGAGAACAAGCACACGCAAAGAACAAATGTTCTCATTGTGGCATAGAAGGACACACTAAACACAGTTGGTGAATCTCATGATCGTGCACATGTGACGATGGTAATATGCACCTAAAGCTTTCAAATAAGTTTACTTTTATGTCTAATATGACTAATTTGAGTTACTAAACCATTTTCAATATTTTTTTAGATTCCTCGTGATCCAATTGGTGAAAGGTCAAGAACAGCAAAACAATTGTTCACAATCGCTCCAGCTCAGAAATCTGTCATTATATCAATCACTCAGTTGAGCAAGGTTCAAAGGAAGAAAACCTATAAGGAAAAGGATTTGTGAGGATTGTGACACTATGTTCAATATAATTTAGGTGTTTAAGACTCTCTAATTAAGAGGACAAATACACTTTTTAATCTATTTAGTTCAACGTATTGGTATTGGTCTCTGTTGTGTTGCACTATAAGTCAACTGTCTACATTTAATAAGCAAAGCATACAATAGGTGGTGCTTTTGGTTCACTAGTTGCTTTCACAACTTCAGTAGCATCCATCTCCACTTGAAGCCGAGAAATCTTCAACTCCTTGGCAATCATAATTGATAAGACGATCCTTAGGATTTTTGCCCCGTTAAAGGAGGTCAAATAGCAAGTTTGGACTCCTAATTAAATAAATTAGCTCATTGACCCCCTAAGCCTTTAAAAATCCCTAAACCCTACACCCTAACCCTAGAACCCTAAACCCTAAAAAAAAACACTTTCACCCCCCTTTGGGCCATATATATAGTAATAGGGGGTCATACTTGCAATTTTAAAAAAAATGAGCCTAAACTTATTATTTTTTTTCCTTAAGGGACCCTTCGCGCCCAATTTTCTCTTAATGATCGATAAGACCCTGAAACCTCCCAAGTAATTCAACCTTGAAAACATACCAGGGCCCCTTTACTTTTGCAACAAAGGTCTTTAAGAATCCTCCATCTTGGTCACAAAGGATACCACCACTTCCAACAACAAATAAGGTTGATCATGTTTTTTTTGTCAATCTCTATGGCTTTTTCATCTTCTCAATTTTAGCTTCTCGAACATCTTCTTACACAGTAATCCAACAACTCAAACAATTAGAGAGTATAGTCTTGAAATTCAAAAGCTATGCAAATCATTACCACTTTGCAACTCATATTTACATTGAAAAATTACAATACACATGTATTAAACTACTGTCTACTAATTTGAACAATGCTTAAATTCATATTTCAAAACTGATTTATAAATTACAAAATTTGAATAAATACAAACTTGTTAGGGAAAGTTTACATTCTGTAAAATCAATAGGTCATAATTGAACAAGAAGAACTTAATTGACAAATACATATAGAAACCCAAAAAAATGAACAACAACTAATTTGGCTAGATTCTCTGGATCGATGATGACCAAATTGGAGGGCTAATCTAAGAAAATGAATTATCTGCTCATAACATAGCAATACAACACCAAACACCCAAGTTTTAGAGAAGAACGTCGAAATAGAAAGCCAAAATAAAAAGTAAAACCTAAGCTTGAAGAAGAGATTGGAGGACGATCTCTAGCGGACAACTGAAGAAACCGAACCCCCTTAATCCCGACTTTTTCTCACAAATCCTCATTTGAATGATCAATCAAACACGCTTTCAATCTATCTTCTCATGCTCGCGTATCCCTTCCAGATCGAGATGAGAAGCCAACGTGTTGAATGTGAAGTTAATTGTGACGAATAAAAGTTGTTGTTTTTTTCACTATAACATAGGGGTATTTTTGTATTTGCACGTGTTTAACGGAATAGTTTACAGAAAATGAGAGAGGTGGCTGAGAGCAAACAGAACAAAATTAAGGGATGGTTTCCTGTAAATTTTGAAATAAGGGGTGGTTTATTGCAAAAGACACAAAATAAGGGGTGATTTTGTGTAATTTAGCCGACATAATAAGTTTAATTTACATGTAAAATTGTTTAATTAGTTAAATAATTAAGTACAAATCCGTATTTTTTATGTACTCCGTAAATGGACCGATCGAGCACCATGTTCTACAATTTCTTATGAATGGAAAAAACACAGCACGTACGCAGGGGCATGTGCATCTATATATAGAAAATACCAGCCAACCACAGTTATTAATTTTCCGTTTATGGAGGCCCTTGTATATATTAAATTACACTTAAGCATTATTTAATTAAACCGATAAACTTAATTACATATTAAAGTACTTCGTTATAGATTGTGCATTGACTGTTAATAATAAGGGAAAACTATTAATATAAACACCAATTAATACTCTATTTTAGAACCAATAAAGTCGCAACAAATTAAATCACCCATTTCAACTTTCCATTCATCGATCTTTCGTTAAAAAATTGGGGGAAAAGATAAAATTTTCATTGATAGTTTAACGGCAGAACAATTGAGAACTAAAATGGATGGTACTTTCTTTGTTTTATGTTTTCAGTTTTTGCTTATATATAACTGTAGAATATGTCACCTAGCTTGCGAATAATCATGCATAATAATGTACTTGTCGAATATGACAAATAGTGTTATCTGTTTTATATTCTTTTTCTGGTTTTTCAAAGAAAAAATAAGTTTTTTTCTAATGTGTTCATATTTTCATTATCATATTTAATTAACAAGTATTTTAATTATTTAATTTGTTAGTTTTGATTTTTTTAAGAGTTAATCAATTCCAACTTAAAAATAATATAAAGTTAATTTTTAATTTCATCATCATAACATGTGCTCACGACACATCTATGAATCAAAAATATATGACAGTAATAATTAATTTAAATATTAATTTGTCCGATCTCTATCTTATGCAGGTACTTACCGGTTATTATAATACCCGCCTTAGCTAGAGAGAGAGAGAGATTAGCTAGCAATCGCCTTCAATTAATTTATACTTAAAGTCCATATTAAACTAATCAATCTATTATAGTTGACTAACAAATTAGTTTAACATGGCTATAATAAACAAATTTAGCTAGAGACATCAATAATACTCCCACCATTTAAAACTATAAATAATTTTATCTTAAATTTTATAAAGAAACTATAGAACTAATTTATAATTATTTTATTTATTTATCTTCTTAAAATTTTATAAGTGTTATTAGATCTTATACCTATTGTTCATATTACCACTTTTAGAACAAATATATATATATATATATATATATATATATATATATATATATATAGTGACTGAAGGGCCATGATCGAGAAACATAATCAAACAAGCTTTGATCTATTACAATAATTAATATAGCTGGTTCTTATTTCATAGGGATAATTCTTGCTCCTGCCCCCCTCCTCTCCGATGACGATTCCCCCCCCACCCCTATCGTGTACTGCGACAGGCTCGTCCCTCAACTTACCTCCACCCCTTTCTCCTCGATCTCCACCCCCTTCCTATCCGGCTCCGCCCATTCTTCCAAACCCGGCCCCCACCCCCTCCCGGCCACCCGCATAGGCTTGTTCCCCCTCAAACCTTCAGTGGAGCCGTTCAGCACTGCAAGGCGGGACCTAAACCCATTCCTCTGAAGGCAGTAAGGATGGAATCATAGACTTCTCTAAAGATGATGTAGCAGATCGAATTGGTTAACAAATGGAAGTTGACTCTTATTGGTGCTGTGATCGAAAGCAGAATATCATTCAAGGCTATGGAGACATTCGTAGCCACCCACTGGACCAACATCAACCTTCCACGGATTATCCGAAAAGACAATGGCCTCTTCATCTTCCATTTTGACAAAGAGGAGAGGAAGACCTAGCTTGTTGGTATTCTTGAAAGAGCCTCTAACACCCCCGACTTATGTCGGTAGTGCCACACGCCAGTGACCTCAGACGTTAATGTCTAAAGTCACCCCATGCTTTAATCGGAACAATTGAATACATAAATATTAAATAACGAAAGATTAATCAGCGAAAGACATTTTAAATGAATAAACTCAACCTTTTATTAAGATTCCTCTCGTAAAATGAAAAAGACGGTTTTACAACAAAGTATAGTGGCAACAGAAAACTTTTAAATTACAACGGAAGACTCTTTTGAAATAGTCCTAATTACATGACGATGTATTACATTTATTTCAAATTAACATACACACCTTGGAAATATTACTTCTTAAAACGCAAACTTCAACTGCAAGCCTTCTCTTCGACTGGTTACTTCAATCGTCGGGGACCAACCTCTGATGTGTCGTATAGGACGGATGACACCAGCCAACCATGCAAGGAATAAAAATCCGGTTGGTTAGTCTAATGAAAGACTATGCAAGGGTACAAGCAGAATGGTTCTGGTGATCGTAACCGTTTACTATCATTGTCCCTCGAATAATAACCGAAGGAACGATACATAACCCGGAACTTTCACGGAATGATAGAAGAAGATATGCAATGAAAAGAAGACTCCAACGGAATTGAGTCTTATAGGAAACGTATGCAACTGTTTGGAAACGTTAAGTTTTCACACAAGTTTAAAAACGACTTTGATTATTTGGGTTCACGACCAACCTCACCGCGTAATGCGAATCCAGATTGGAAAGAAGACTTACTCTAACAAGAGTCCGAGCGGTTTCCACGTTGTACTTCTCGCCCGAGGGTATATTAATTATGTGCGCAAAAGCACTTATCTTAGTTACTTTCAAAACGTACATTCACGTTAAGGCTTTTAATTGACATCATCTCGATACGAGAGATATCTTTGGGATGAATCCCAAATGTTGGCACTAGCTAAGTGCACCACCACCTATATTCGGATAGGGGTAGGTCATGACCAAAAGCGTTAGGGCATTTAACCTCCTAACACAAAGTTATAAAAAAACGACTAGACCTCGCAAGGTACATAGCGTTTCTACGAATACTCGTGCTAACTAAGCATGTAAGTCCACATATAACTCCACACCAAAATCCATTTATCGACTTTACGGTAATATCATATAGAATTGTATATAATAGCATTATTTCTAGCAATATATACAACCTATTATAATTCCATATTTTAACACATCGTTTTATCAAATCTGTTCCCAAACACAAAACAATAACTTTATTCCATCTTAATTAAACAATCAAATAATTGATAATCAAGGGAAACATGGAATAATGAGCAAGAGCGAACCACCACTTGCCTTAGTCTAGACGAACGAAGAGTTGGGTCCGAAATTCGGGAACTTGAACTTGTGCACGACTGCCTACTAAAATTCTCGTTGGAATTTATCATCATTATGTATGGTCGGATCCCAATCCGTACAACCGGCCATGGATACGAGCACAATCCAACCCGACGACGCATACGAGATGAGTTTTAAGACAAGAAACCCTAATTAGATACAGTATGAAAAGACGAAGTAAAAAGGCAAGTGCCGCGGTTGCGGATGGCATAGCCGCGATCACGGTTTTGCTGGGCAAAACCGCGCCTGTGGTTTTATAACCGCGATTGCGGTTTCACGCCCAGTCGGGGTCGCGGGTCTCTGCCTGGCCACGGTCGCGGTGGATGGAGCCGCGGTCCCGGGACTCCATCCCGACGCGAGCTTAAATCAAACGTTTGAGGATGACGAGGCGCGGATCTTCGCTTCTGGACAATTGAGCACCTCCACCACTCCAGGAACTTCACCACGGCGTCGACTTCGGCTTCCGGCGATGACAACTCCGACGACAATCCGAACTTTAAACGAGAGGGAGAGATGGAACTTGAGAATGGTGGAGGAGAAGCCAAATCCGAGCCCTATTTATAGGCTAGGATTAGAACCATAATCCCAACGCCAAGGAGAGGAAGCGATCCAGCTCCCGTTGTTCGGCCACGTGAGAGAAATGCCAATCGCCGACATTATGGAAAGCAGAGGAAGAAGACGATGCAACAGTACCCGCGATCGCGGTTTGCCCAAAGGCCAAACCGCGCCCGTAGTTTTATAACTGCGGTTGCGGCATTGCCGCGCTTGCGGTTCTCCGACCTTTGATCGCGGGTCTTTGCTTAATCTCATTTTTAGCACTCCTTAAATAATTTAAGACCCATATATCTCATTAAACGTATATCATCACGTCCAAATGGTTCTTACAGAGGTTACAGAATATGCCTAACACGTCTTGCTTACAAAACAAAACTTTGAAAATTCCACAAATACCCCTACTAAAATTGAGGGTTATTACAGAGCCCCCTGGACCATGGCGAATAGCATACCATTCATCCTCCGTCGATGGTACGAAGGAATGCCCCTAGACCTCTCCTGCCTTAACGAAATCCCCTTATGGGTCACGTTGCCGGAACAGGATGTCATATTTTGGTATGAGCATATGCTTCAGAAAGTTGGATCAGCAATTGGTAAACATGTACTAACAAATTACAACTTTGCGAACCAAGAGCGCCTGAATTATGCCCGTGTTCTTGTGGAGATTTCACCCAAAACAGAGCTGCTTAAAGAAGTTACATTTCGTGGGTAGATGGTGAACTTGTCCACCAAGAACTTGTCTATCAATGACTTCCCCCTCGCTGCATTAAATGCTCTATCTTCGGGCATCAATGCAGCACCTCAACTGCAGGAAATGTTCCTCCTTGCCAACCAACAACAGGTACACCACACTTTGCCCCCTCCACTGCTCCTCCTCTACTCCCTAACCCTTATCTCTCCCACAAAATTCTCCCTGACAATCATACCATCAACCCCTCCATCAACATTAACTCACATCATCCCTCTGTGGAACCTAATCCATCTATTCTCTTTAATTCCAACCCACCCAAAACCGCCACTCCATCTGACCAAGTTCACCCCAGCAAGGACACTGTCACAACAACATCTTCTCCAACCCCTTACAGTTCACTCTCTCCCGTCACCCATCTATCCAACACATCTAAAAAACCCACATTTCCACCTTCTACTGAGGGAAGCCCCCATTCTCCGCCCATAGTAAAATTGATTGTGCCGGACTTAGCCACTGCCCCCCATCATCTGATCATGTTTCCAATGATTAGCCCCTCAATCATCTACTGGAACATACGTGGTCTCAACGACCGCCTCAAACAAGACTCCCTCAAAATTGTTGTCTCGTCTTTCAAACTTGATATTGTTGCCATCATTGAGACTCGCCTCCTCCCCGACAAAGAAAAATCTCTCTCATTAACCCTCTTCCCTGATTGGACCTGCTACTCAAACTCCTCACATTCCAGAAACTGTCACAACTGGAATTGGTGGAATCACCACACCATCAACATCACCCCTCTCCTCACCACCAATCAACTCATTCACACTCTGATCACCCCTACTAATGGCTCTCCACCTTTCTTCTCCTCCTTCATTTATGCTAACAACGACTACCACCACAGAAAGCCCCTCTAGAATGACCTTTGCAATATTGCCTTAACCCTCACTTCTTCTCCTTGGATTGCTCTGGGTGATTTTAATGTTATCTTGGACCCGATAGAGAAACTGAACGGTGATAACTCTCATCCACTCTCATGCTCTAATGAGTTAGAGAACTGCCTTGCCACAAACAACCTCTTGGATCACCATTTCACCGGTTGTTTTTATACTTGGAACAACCGCCGCGACCCTGCTCACAGAACATGGTGCAAGTTGGACTGTGTTCTCATCAACCACTCTTGGACCCAAACCTTTCCCCAATCCACTGTTCACTTCAACAATTCTAGCATCTTTGATCACTCCTCCTCAATCACCCGCCTCTCCCCCAACCGCAACAGAAACAACCCACTTTTTCGCTTCCATAATGCATGGAGGCACCATGAGCTTTTCCTCCCCACTGTACAGAATGCATGGGCCACAAACATGCAGGGACACCATATGTACAAACTTGTCACCCGCCTCAAACTTCTGAAAAAGGACCTGAAGAGGTTCAGCAGCCTCACTCTTGAAAAGTTGAATGAGAAAATCAAAGAAGAAAGGCATCACCTCAAGAACATTCAGAATGGGCTCCAAACTGACCCACTTGATGCCAATCTCATTTCTGAAGAGGACGCCATAGTCCTCTCCATCAGGGAACACATGAGAACCCTTCATACAACTGTCAACCAGTTAACAAAAATCAAGTGGGCCAAATACTCTAATCAGTGTAACAACTTCTTCTTCAAGCACATCAGTAGCAGGAAAAGCTCCTCGCAGATCCACTCCATTCTCCTTGATGATGGCTCCACCGCCCACTACAGCTCCGATATCTCATCTGCCTTCATCTCCCATTATGAGCACCTTCTGGGGAAAATGGAGCATGTATCCCCTTTCAACAACATCTTCACATCTCAGGGGCCCATCATCAGCCCTGCATCAGTTGTAGACCTCATCCAATAATTTACTAAAAGGCATGTTAGAAATGCAATTTTCTCCATTGGGAAAGACAAGGCGCCTGGCCCAGATGGTTATAACTCTGTCTTTTTCAAGAAAACATGGGGAATTATTGGCCCTGATGTTACCCTTGTTGTCCTTGAATTCTTTCAGAATGGAAAGTTGCTCAAGCAACTTAACCACACCATTATCAACCTCATCCCCAAAACCGATGTCCCTCATAGTATCAGCTGCTATCGGCCCATAGCATGATGTACAACTCTCTACAAAACTATCACCAAGATCATTGCAGATCGCCTGAAAATTGTGCTTCATGACATCATTGGCCCCTATCAAGGGGCTTTCATACCTGGCCGATCAATCCACCACAACACTCTTTTGTGCCAAGAATTGCTTAAGCACTATGAAAGGAAAACAATCTCCCCTAGATACACCATCAAAATTGACATACGAAGGGCTTTTGATACTCTTAACCACCAGTTCCTTCTCACAGCCATGGCTGAACTTGGCTTCCTTGCTAAACTCATTCACTGGGTCAAAGTCTGCATCTCAACTGCCACATATTCCATCAAGCTTAATGGGTCTCTTAAAGGGTTCATCAAAGGAAACAGAGGACTCCGACAAGGATGCCCTATGTCACATATTTGTTTGCTATTGCTATTGAATACTTGTCTCGCATCATTCGTCTCGAAACCCATGATTCAAACTTCAACTACCATCCTATGTGTGGCCGCCTTGCCATCACCCATCTTTGCTATGCTGATGACCTTATTCTTTTCTCCCGAGGAGACCCAGGATCTGTCCAAATCCTCAAATCTGCTCTTGATCTTTTCAAAGACATGTCCGACCTTTGCTGTAACAATGCCAAATCCAGTGTTTACTTTGGAGGTGTCTCAACCCCTGACCAAACCACCATTAAAAACATCATCAACATTGCCTCTGCCAATCTCCCCATGAAATACCTAGGCCTCCCCATTGAATCCAAACACCTGTCTGTCCATGAATACAAACCCCTCATCAGCCGTATCATCTCCCGTATCCAATCATGGACGAACATGTGTTTGGATCCAATGTTGGTCGCCTTCAACTAATCAGTTCTGTTCTTTTTAGTTTGCATGTTTACTGGTGCAACGTCCTTCTTCTTCCCAAGGTTGTGATGGAAACCATTGAAGGGTTCCTCAGGAATTTCTTATGGACCGGCAAAGAGTATGGGTGACGCAACCTTATCGCCTGGAGCAAAATTAGCAGGCCCAAGAGCGAAGGTGGACTCGGACTCAAAGAAGTACTTGCATGAAATAGGGCGTACATCACCCGCTCTATTTATGAGATCAATAACAACAACACACCTAGCCTCTGGCTCTCCTGGATTCAGACGAACACATTGAAAGCTAACTCCATCTGGGACGCCACAACATCTGACATCAGCAGCTGGTGTTGGCGTTCCATTCTTATTGTCAATGACGGACTTCTTACTACCAAAACCCCAACTAAACTCTCTCATATCATGGCAAACCCCAATGGCAAGTTCTCCACCAAGAATGTCTATGAAGTTTTCCAGGCCAACACCCCCAACACACACAACTTCCCTAATATCTGGGGTGGACTGCACACGCCCAAATGCAGTTTCATCAGCTGGCTTGCCATCCATTGACGGCTCCCCACCTTAGAACGACTCGGCAAATGGGGACTCTCCATTGATAACACTTGTCCCCTCTGCAGATCAGCAACAAAAAATGAAGATCACCTCTAGATATCCTGTTCTTTCACCAAGTATATTCTTGACAAGGTTTTTCACTAGCTTGGCATCTCCTCCCAGTTCACCAATCTCACTGACTGGATTAGCTGGCTTGAATCTGGAGCAAGACATGGCTCATTTTGCTACCAATTTAGGAGTTGTCGTCTTACCACTTTTGTTTATCATACTTGGCTTACCAAGAATTCCATCCTTTATTAGCAAAAGACGCCCACCAAAGATGACTGCGTGCAACAAATCATCCTCGCCACGAAGCATAACATCACCGCTAATTGGAGGCCGGACAAGGATTTAAACTCTTGGAGACACTTAATTAGGATGTAAAGATCTAACTTGTGCTGTTAGCATTTTGAAACTCTGCTAACAGGGGCGGACGCAGGTGAGACCCAGTGGGGGCTGTAGCCCCCACTGGAATTTTAAAAAATAAAATAAAATAAATTATATGTGTATTTTTCCCTACCCAGCCGAGTGAGCCGGCCCTAATTTCTTTTCAAGGTTCCACAGTTCCACCTCTTTGGCTCTTTCTCCTCTCAATTTTCATCTATGCGGCTCTGTCTCAGACCTCGCCGGAGTCGCCTCCCTCCGCCATCGCCGAGTCGCCGCCGTCGCCTGTGGGAGACGATGGACGTGGTCGAAGATCTCGACGCCCTTCGCTAGTCCACCGCCGCCTCCATCCTTTTCAAGGCCTCCGACGCTCCGACCGGCGACCAAGTCCGCTGATAGGGCGCTTTGTCGCAAGCACCTAACAAAGTAAACCTCAAAAACCTAACTACTGTAGTCTGGTAAGTAAGGGTCGAATCCCACAGAGAATCAAGTTATATATCCTGTTTGCAAAATCATTCACCAATTGATAACAAAGACAAAGGGGGGAGGGGGGGTTGGTTGAATCTAACTAAGAAAACGATAAATAGAACATAAAAAGCTTGGCTAAACAAATATCCATCTTTAGTTTGGTTGATGAATCATTGATTATCCCTAGTTCTCAATCCTCATGAATGTCCTAATCCCTGTTCTAAATTAACTACCAGGACAAATAGACCCTGATAATCCTAACTATTAAACAATCAAGAAAACATCAAGATAAATCTAACAGCAGCATTAGGCTCAAGAATAGATAGGCTCATGCAAGTGTAGCAAACAGTCTTACAATTGCATGCAATTAATTCTCTCTACAATAAACCAGTCCAAACAGTTCTTAGAATATCGCAGTTGTTACTATAAATTAGGGATGAACACTATTAATCTCAACAAGTTGACCAGATTAGGGGAACCAGTACTATAGATAATACCAATCTCAACTAGTTTATCACGCTAGGGAAACCAATATTAGTAATACTAATCACAACAATTGATGAACTAGATCAACCAATAGAATTCAAAACCCTAATCTTACAGTATGAATAATACCAATAAAACTAGGTGATCAGGCTAGAGAAATCAATAAAACTCAATGGGATGAAGCACAAGAGAATCATAACATTCAAGGATAAAGAAAGGAATAATCTCAATATCAAATTCAAACCAAGGCTTCAATTGTCTAGCCAAAAACAAAACAAAGAACGAAACTAAGAAAAGATAAAGAAAGGTAGAACCCAACTTGAGGAGCACCCAACTTATAAAACTAATGTTCTAAAGAAAGAATATATAGACTTACAAAACCTAATTTCTAAAGATAAGAATTAATATCTAAAAGGAAATAACGAAATAAAAGAAAATAAAAGAAAAGAAAATAAATCTTCGGACAAAATCTCGCTCCTGCGTGTATGAACAGTATCCGCGACCGCGGCGGTGACTTCCGCACCCGCGGAATATCTTCTGGAGTCGTCGTTGTCTTGCATTTCCGCGATCACGGCTAGCTTCTCCGCGCCCGCGGAAATCTCGTTGTAGCTCTTCTCTGCTTCTGTCTTCGTCTTCTCTTGTGGCATTCTCCTCCATCTTCATAAGTCTTCATTTAAGCTCTTCAATGCCACCAAATCACACTTCTACTCCTCAACTCCATTCTCCACACTTATGCTTTAACCACATCCAAATGGTACCCAAAACTCCAGTAACAACTCCTAGTTAAACCCTACAAAGTAGCGCTGATCAAATTCCCCCATGCTTAAACCTTGCTCATCCTCAAGTAAGCTAATAGAAACCTACTCTTCCAATCAAATCCCCAAGGTCTCAGGAAGCACGGAAAAATAATCTCCACTAAGAACTGCATCTAAACATGAATCTCCAAGGCACCAACACAATCAACTCAACACATAACAACATACAAAACATACAAGCTTAAAGGAAAGCAGAGTACTTCCCCCAAGCTTAACCCGAACACCATAGAGTGAAAGTAACCATCTAATCCTAGCCTCCATCTATCTTCTTATACCTCCCAGAGTGACCTACCCAAATCCTCCTTATATCACCTCTTCTTATGTCACCACGCCAGGAAAAATGAGGAATCCTAATAATCACTCTTCTTCTTTTCACTCATTTTGCCAAGGCGCCCTTTCGGGTTTTCACCAAGCCACTCATTTCATTTTTCAATAGATGGGCTCACATAAACTCACATCACTCTTGACCTCTTATTACCCCAGCCTAATGCTAGTCCAAGCCACCTGCTTATTGCCTAAGCCGCCCTATCGGGTTTTCGACTTATCTCAGGATTTCTATTTTTGTCTTTTTTTCAAATTTATTTGACTTTTTTCATTTTTCATTATTTTTTATTTTTCCTCAAACGACTAGCAAGTATAGATCACTCCCTCATGCTTAAACATTGCATTGTCCTCAATGTAATGAAAGACAAAAAGATGAAGCACAAGAAAGGGCAGAAAAGTACTCACAACCGTCGCCGAGGGGCCTGGACATGAAAGTTGGTGCTGGCGGTAAATCAATAAAGCACATGTCGCTGGTGTTGCGGCGGTCTTCAAACAAACTCCACCGTGCAACCAAATAGATCCACTGTAAGGTGTAGTGGTGTATCAAAGGAATCAGAGTTGCACGGCCTTCAACGAACACGTAATGGAGCCCAGATGTAATCATGGTGTGGGCTCTGGTGTTCCTCCTCCTCAGCTGTCGAATGTCGGGCCATCATCGGTGCCAAATAAAAATGTGGGGCTAATGTCTCTTCCTTGGCATCATGATGCGCACCGTCTCACAAAATAAAACGCAGACAGCTGGGCCGCGATCGCGGAAAAACGTCAAACTTTAAAAATTTTTTTTTTTACTAACCCTAAAATCGCCGCGGCGGCCGCGATCACGGAAAAATTTTCGCGGTCGCGGATTTTCTTCTGTTGTTCACCGCGGTCGCAGTTTTTCTTTTGTTGTTCGCCGCGGTCGCAGTTTTTCTTCTGTTCTTCTTGCGGGTTAGTCGAAAAACGAAACGAAAACACAACGGAGAGGAAAAATAAAAGAAAAAGATAGTGTCTTGTTGATCAAATCGATAAACAAACACAAACAAGAAAATACAAACCTTAGATTCGCCGGCAACGACGCCAATTTGATAGGGCGTTTTGTCACAAGCACCTAACAAAGTAAACCTAAAAAACCTAACTACTGTAGTCTGGTAAGTAAGGGTCGAATCCCACAGAGAATCAAGTTATATATCATGTTTGCAAAATCATTCACCAATTGATAACAAAGACAAAGGGGGGGGGGGGGGGTTGGTTGAATCTAACTAAGAAAACGATAAATAAAACATTGAAAGCTTGGCTAAACAAATATCTACCTTTAGTTTGGTTGATGAATCATTGATTATCCCTAGTTCTCAATCCTCATGAATGTCCTAATCCATGTTCTAAATTAACTACCAGGACAAACAGACCCTGATAATCCTAACTATTAAACAATCAAGATAAATCTAACAACAACATTAGGCTCAGGAATAGATAGGCTCATGCAAGTATAGCAAACAGTCTTACAATTGCATGTAATTAATTCTCTCTACAATAAACCAGTCCAAACAATTCTTAGAATATCGCAGTTGCTACTCTGAATTAGGGATGAACACTATTAATCTCAACAAGTTGACCAGATTAGGGGAACCAGCACTATAGATAATACCAATCTCAACTAGTTTGTCACGCTATGGAAATCAATATTAATAATACTAATCACAACAATTGATGAACTAGATCAACAAATAGAATTCAAAATCCTAATCTTGCAGTATGAATAATACCAATAAAACTAGGTGATCAGGCTAGAGAAATCAATAAAACTCAATGGGATGAAGCACAAGAGAATCTTAACATTCAAGGATAAAGAAAGGAATAATCTCAATATCAAATTCAAACCAAGGCTTCAATTGTCTAGCCAAAAAAAAAACAAAGAACTAAACTAAGAAAAGAGAAAAGATGAAGAAAGGTAGAATCCAACTTAGAGAGCACCCAACTTACAAAACTAATGTTCTAAAGAAAGAATATATAGACTTAATAAAACCTAATTTCTAAAGATAAGAATTAATATCTAAAAGGAAATAACGAAATAAAATAAAATAAAATAAATCTTTGGACGAAATCTCGCTCCTGCGTGTATGAACAGTATCCGCGACCGCGGCGGTGACTTCCGCGCCCGCGGAATATCTTCTGGAGTCGTCGTTGTCTTGCATTTCCGCGATCGCGGCTAGCTTCTCCGCGCCCGCGGAAATCTCGCTGTAGCTCTTCTCTGCTTTTGTCTTCATCTTCTCTTGTGGCATTCTCCTCCATCTTCATAAGTCTTCATTTAAGCTCTTCAATGCCACCAAATCACACTTCTACTCCTCAACTCCATTCTCCACACTTATGCTCTAACCACGTCCAAATGGTACCCAAAACTCCAGTAACAACTCCTAGTTAAACCCTACAAAGTAGCGCTGATCATCCGCCCTCCGCCAGTCCGCCCTCTCCTCCCTCGCCGCCGCCTTCATCCTTTTCAAGGCCTCCGACGCTCCGACCGGCGACCACCCTTATTATCTCGATTCTCGACGCCCTCCGAGTCTCCGACCGACGACCGCCTCCATCCTTGTACGGTTAGCCGCCAGTCCGCCCTCTCCTCCCTCGCCGCCCGCCGGTTGTCCGATACCATCTCTGATTTTCTGTCAAGAACCTCAAGGTGATTCTTAAATTTTGACTTTTGTGAATTTCTTGAAGTCATTCCAGCTTTCCTTAATTCCTTGTTTTCTCGTTGAAATTGTTTGCTTGTATAGTTGTATTGTTATATTTTAGTGTAATTTATAATTTAATTATTTCAGAAAATAAAGAGATTATTGTACGATTTCAGGACATGGAACCTCGAAGAATGTTATTGTAATAAACAAATGAATACGATTTTTAGTATTTTATGCGTCCGCCCCTGTCTGCTAACATTGTTTTGTATATCCTTCTCCCACTTTTCCAACACGTAACCGGAAAATTTCCAAAAAAAAAGAATCATAGTTTCACTCTTCATTTAGACGGGAGAATTCCTCATTGCACTTTTAAGAGATAATATTATGTTCAACCAATATTTAATTGATCCAATGTTTTGGTTTTGAGCTATCGATCTTAAGCATTTTATTAAGTGGTTTTGAGTTTGAATTGTTTCAGAAGCGTGTATGGAGACCTTCCACATATATTGAAAGGGGTCTATCTTTTTATAAATCAACAATATTTTTATCTAAACATAGAATAACTCTGGTCGAACGATTAGATGATCAAGACTTATCAAAAGAAAGAATTATGTTGTCATTTTCTGGTGGCTCAACGTCGTGTTTGTATTATGCTCGACTACTCGTCCATTCTCAGATTTTTAAAGCTTCAATGTTGGATTATTTATTTTCTTTTGACTGATTGTTGTTCGTGTTTTGTGTTTTTATGTCGGTCGAATATGTCTAATACATCAAATCACAAATAGTTTCACTCTTCCCATATGCTTCCATCACAAGAAGTCACCAACTCAATTTATCCCAAGGAATATGATTGAGCTAAAAATAATAAAAATGACACAGTATCGGCCGTACAAAATATCAATACATACATACATACAGCTAATCTAATTGATTATATAATGATATGTCTCACTTCGTTCAGAAAAACGATCTATGTCACGGAAAACTATATAGCCAATTCTATTCAAATCATATAAGTAGGGAACATTTTGTGATATCTAAGTACTACAAATTAATACTCGTGTGTAAAATTAACACTATCAAGATCTAGTAAGTAGTCTTCTAGCATCATATCAAACTCATAGCTCCCAAAGCTGCAATTAGGGCTTGGAATTGAAGGGAAAAGGCAACTCTCATGATCATATCCATACGTGTCACTCTCAACTGCCTGATCAGCCAAGAACATCGTCGAATCAACGGCCTGGATCAACGGTGGCGACGATGCCATCTGTTCAGTTATCTGATCAGCTCTGACGTCATGGGTCGAGATGTGGTTCGAACCGGGCGAGTCGAAGCGTAGGATAAAGGGCTGGGACGACATAGAGGAATAGCTACCGTCAAACGATTCGAGGATGTTGTCAGATGACGTCGATGATGACGATGAATAATCGGGGTAAAAGATTAGGGGGATTTTGAGAGGGTTTTTGCAAGTGTGGTGGCCGAGGTATGTGGAGTTGTAGACCGGAGGGTTGTCGGATTCTTGTTGGACCCACTTTTTAGCCTCGCATTTCTCCTCCTTGTGGTGTGTGCATCTGTAGTAGCTCCTGCATTCATCATATTACTCAAATTATAATCTAGTATAGTATAGCTTCAAGTACTTGAAAAAAAACCATTTAGACTATTATGAAAATTAAAATATCTAAATACATAATATACACCTAATATTTGTAAAACAAGCTAGTTCTTACACAATGCCCAAAAAGGGATATAGATAACCATATAACTACTAGAGAATAATATATTTGTTATTAATTTATTATGATTATATTTTAGGCACACACTGTAATAGTCATGGATGCATCTTTTAATGTAAAAGTAATAAATGTTGTACTCTCTCCGTTCACAATATTTTACATTTTTGCTCACTTTTATATATTTTAATGGAGTACAAGTTAAACATAGAAAGTATGTATAATTAATGAAGAAGGTGAATAGTTGAATTTAATGATAGATCTTTTCTAAATCTACTTATTTTTTAAGAATTATAGCTAAAAGATCAAATATTGTGAAACATAGGTGTTAGGAATAAATTAATGCATGAATTAAGTTGAGTTTAAGGGTACAGAATGTGTACTAACTTTGGATGTTGTTGATTGTGGATAATCTTTTGGCCGTATTTTCTCCAACCATATCCATCATCGGTGAGATTTGTGGTTTTCACCGTTCGAGTTTGGCTGCTCATCTTCCTCCTGCAACACCATTACAAGCTTAATTAATTATTAATTAAAAAATAAACAACCACTAATTCATATATATATATAGAGAGAGATGATTATTGGTCCTAGTGGACCCCAAGATCTATTGGATAGATTTATGGTGTCTCTCCTATGTTTCAAAAGTAAATCAAAGTGATCGATCAATATCATTATCATAAGCATAATTAATTAATAAGTAACATACCTTATCTTATTAGAAGCTTGGCCTTCAACTTTCCTTTTGACATTGTTGATGATCACCTGTGGAGTCTCCGATGATCCCAAGCTGATGACGGAGGATTCAATGAGATTCCCAACTGAAACTGAGAAACCATAATCAATCATCATTTGTTCATCCTTCATTAATGATATTTCCCCCGCCATGTTTAATCGAGATTGATTTACGATTAGCTATGAACTAAGAGTATGCCGGGTAAGTGAGAGACTGAAAAACAACGAATCCCTACTACTATTATATATACTGCACTTCGAGGGTGCTTCCACATATTAACTAGTTGAAATTTTTGGTTTTTTTTTGGGTGCTTTACTAGTTGTTATTTTTAACTCATCTATAATCTGTATATTTATACGTATACATACACTATCTTGTAAACTAATTAAAATAAAGAGAGAGCGTAGTAGCTAGATAGCTAAAACTCAGCGCTCAATGGGGGGTAAGCATTTAATTAGTATTGTTTTTGTATTTTTAATTCACTAGATCGAGGAGTGAAGGACCATCTCATATGTATATAGTAAGTTTAAAATTCACGGTTCGAATTGTCTTCTCTCATAATAATATGATCCCTTCCATATGCTATACCTTGTTATTAATTATATTTTATATTTCCTTTTTTTTTATTAATGATTGATGAATAAATATATTTTGTTTAATTTGAAATAGATTAGTCAATTATGTTATAATGAAATACTTGAAAGAGTATTATTAGGGATAGGGAATTTCAATCTAAACGTGTCTTGCGTCATAATTAACTATGCGCGTCTTTAATTATTTAAGGGATATATACCTATCCCTATATAATATATGATTTCTTTGGTCCATCGAGATATATAATGCCATTGTACAATAAATCTAAACATATATTCTTTCTGTCTAGAAGAAATACTTGTATTTATAATATTTTTCACAATTTCTTTTTAAAAACTGTTAAAAATACTAATATATCCTTATTTATCATATTACTGTTTTACTTTTTTGAAAATCAAAACTAATAATATTTTATTAAATGTAAGGACAAATTTGTAAAATAAAAAATAAAATAGTTAAAAGGATAAGTATTTTTAGATAAAGTTTCAAGGTTAAAAGGATAAATATTTTTAGACGGGTGAAGTATCTAATAATTAACACCCGTCTAACAAGTTTATTTAGAATATTGAGTTATTTTTTGAGTAAAATAAATGTAAATATTTTAACCTTCAATCAAATTTTGATGTACTTGGCAATTAATAAGGAATAAAAATTACCAATTGTGTATATTACATAAAGCGATTTGATTGATATCCACCCATCGAGACTCATTTTAGACCAATATGATTATATGAATATTCTATGGGGATTTTACTAGCTAGTAATACTATGATAGATATCATTCCGTCCAAATAGTTATAAGCTTTTGAGAATTTCAAAAGCTATTCTTGATGCATGCATTGTTGTCCTCCTTTTTTCCTTTCGAATTTGTACTTTTTCCACAAGCTTTTTCAATTCAACAACAATAATTTAACCACCCTAACAATTTATTAAACATTTTAGACCAAAAACCAAAATCTTGACTAAAATCTACTCCGTAGTATACTATGTTGACCTAGTCAATTTTGTGATCGGTAATTGTATATGCATTACCGTGTGAGCATTATAGATTAAAGTGGAGTAATTATTTAATAAGACAAAAGCAAATGAAAGCGTGTTTACGTTTAGGGTTTCGACTACATAGCCTACATGTGGAGTTAGTTGACTTTTGACTACAATATTTAGATTATCACAGTATTAGTTGGCATTAGAGCGGTCAATCGGTCAGTCAAGTCGGGTTAGGTTCGGTTATTTCGGGTTTGGATTGAGAACGGGTCGGATCATTTCGGATAACAGGTCAAGCCGGTCGGGTCATTACAGGTCAGCGGGCGGTTCGGGTTAACCAACGGATCAAGAGCGTCATTTTTTAAATATTTTATTCACTATTTAAATATTATTAAATAGTTATAAACTAATTTAAATATGTCAAAATAAGTTAAAATGAATTAAAATAATAATAATATTATTAATTATTTTAGTGTAATTGATATTAGTAGACCAAAATCATATTTTATTTTTTATTATATTAATTTATAAATTTCTACATTATAAAAAATTATATAAGTACAACAATGTTCTTTTTTTTAGGATATTAAGCATGTTATCATTATTTATATGTCATTTATCATATATATTTTACTAATACTCCATATTTATTCGTTAATCGGGTCGGGTTCGGGTTGGTCGGGTTCGGCCTCGGTAAATTCGGGTTCTGTAACTTCGGGTTATCAAAAATTTCGGTTAGGTCGGGTCCAAAAGCGGGTCGGTCAAGTCGGTAAAACGGGTTCGGTAATTTTTTGACAGCTCTAGTTGACATGTATTAATGTATAGGTTAACGTTCTTGCAATTCCTACATTAATACAATTTTTTGTATCTTCAACCGATAAATTATTTTCTTTTTTTTAATGGGTTAATCTCATCAGATTGATAATCATAAAGAAACATCTTATTGTTACGTCATTAGAGCGTTACATCATACACGTACGTATCATATAAGTTTATGCAAACTTAATCCTCAAGCTTAGATTTTCTTTATTATATATAATAATTGTCAATCAATCTGCATGTGCTAATTTACTGAAAGATTCTTATTTTATCGAAGAATCGATCTGTCCATAATTAATGAATGAATTATAGTATTGATATAATGATATGACAATACTTTAAGATGAAATAATTACGTCCAGATGAAGTGATTCGAAACTAAACAATGATAAACTAAGAAATTAAATTAATAAGAACGATAACATAATATATATTAGGACAACTCGATCGAATCATATTTAACAATAAATTTCAGATTGATGTCATCCACTTAGTGATAATATAAGTCTTTAGGTTAGATTGACCTTGGTTAAATCAAATTCATGTTTTGGTTGTGAATGAGCTTGCAAGTTTCAGTTATTTTGGTAAGATAGCAAAGGATCGGAGAAACGAGTATTTATAGTGCAGAAGCTGAACAACCTTTTGTTTTCAGTGTCTCACAAAAGTAAAAATCTGATAAACAAAAATTGAGTTACAAAGAAGTAAGCAAAATACTAACTTGTAACTCAAGAAACCAGGAAAAGACTGTCCAAAAGTTAATACAAGACACATTAAAAAAGAGCTTGTAACATTTTCTTGTATATCTATGTCTCATTATCTTTACAACATTTTTTTAAAATTATTTTTTATACTTTATTTATTATTATTCAGAAATGGATAGATATGGACGAGTGTAGAGTATGGACAACAAAGATCTAACTTATTTATCTATCTAAAATCCGCTAACCGTGTGTGTTTGTAGACATAAGTTTTGAATCGAGTTGGGGAGGGGTTGGCATGAAATGTAACTTTTATACAAACAGTATAACCCTTTTCAAAGGGTCGTCACTAAAGTGGCATTCTTCCCACATAACTACATAAGGTTGTGTTAGGTAGGTTTTAGAATAGATAATTGTAGGTTAGATATGTTTTGATATTTGAATATGGGCCAACTTTGGTATTTTTAGGTTTATGAGTACTTACTTTGGGCCTTGGGCATATTGGACCGGATTCGTTATCAGAAGCAGTTGTCATGTCTAATCTTTGTCGGGGATTGATTGGCCATACCATAACAAATGTGGGGGGACAACAAGGATATACTATAAGCACCCAAACTATCAATTACAAATTTACAATACCCCAAATAGTTAATTACGCAGTATATAAATTAACAAGTGCAATCTGCAGCTAACTAAACAGGCTTAAAAAGAATGAAAATCCCTAGCTGAATTCTTTCGAGTTAGAGACTAGAGTTGCAAAAGAAATGAGGGATCATCAACTGATTAATCACAGGTACGAATATTTCATTGAGGCATTTCATCGAACAACTAGCCAGCATTTCATCGAACAGCAGTAACAAGATGATCCATTGTGATAAAAAGAGATGCCAACACACTCCATTGATATTTGACATTATACTTGGATGATAATCATCGCCTTACGAGGACAATGACGCATCACAATGAGGAATATAAGAATCCGAACCTACACATGAATCAGTGACAACTTCAAGATTTGATTGCAAATCACAAAACCAATGTGCTTTCGGAGCTGAAACTCGGCGCCATTGTCGCACTGCGATCAGCGGATTCCTCAGACTGCGATGGCGACTCCTGAGTCCTCTTCTGCAATTCTCTCTCTCTCATCGATCGAATTGGAGACATCCTCTGCTTAATCAAGATCAAGTTCTTCTTCAAAATACTGATAATTCATAACACAAGAAAGATTGAAGGTTCTGTTTACCGTGGAGTGAAATTGGAGCTGCTTCAATCGGTAAACGCGATCGACCTCGACCTCTAGCTGTTTCTGAAACTCGCCTCTGAGCATCAACTCCTGCAATCGAATCTCGAAAACGCGATCTCTGAGCCTGAGCATCCTCTCAGTGGTGTCCCTGTCGCTCCTCAGCCGCTCCAGCCGCCTCCTGACGGCGCTGAGCTCCTCGGCGAGCGAGGCGTCCATGGGTGAAACCTCGACCTCCGTGTTGGCGTCGGTGGCCGGGGAAGCGAAATCTGGGCGATTCTCCTTGTTGTTAGCATAGATGATGGGGGAGATTGGAATGAATTTCCTCGGATTTGGTTGAGCGTGTTTGGAGGAGTGGTGGTGGTTGGAAGGAGTGTTCTTGGGCTGTAGGGGAACCCGGCGGCCAGTTGCCTTTGGCCAGAGGGAGCCGTTGAGAGGCGTAAATGGAGACTCTGCGTCCAACATTTTTCACACACACTGAGAGAAGACAGAGAGATGAAGAAGGGGAGGAAATAATGGTAGTAGGTGAGATATTTGAATTTGAATGGTGAGGAGCGGCAACGGCTAATTATTTTTGAATTTAAATTTTGTTATTACAAGATAAAGCAACATGGCCTATTAGCTCAGTTGGTTAGAGCGTCGTGCTAATAACGCGAAGGTCGCAGGTTCGAGACCTGCATGGGCCATAATTTTATTTTTCATGTTCTTTTTTATTTTTTGGATAGTGTTCTCTATTGTGGGCTTCTTATTTGTTCATTTGCATATACTTTGTTCAAGATTGGTGCGTACATCATCTTGACCCTCTAAACGATGCTCATGTGGGATATATTAGGTGAACGTTGTTTGTTATTGTATGTTTTTGACAACTTTTTCAGGAAAAGAAAATTGTTGCTTTCAAACTTGCAAGGAAAAAAAAATCTATTTATCTCTTTTTTCTAGTACCAAACGTGACATCCGTTTATTCTGCTCATGGAGATAGACAAAGAGATAGCCACGTGGAAAAAGAGCAGCCACTGCTGACAACAAATGAAACGAAAGATTTTCTATCAATGAGTTGATCACCAAAAAACCCACAAACACAAAAACTTGCGAGCCCTGCAAAAAAATGGCTTCTATCCTCTCTCCACCTGCAACAACAACACCTCCAGTGTCTCCAAAGACTCATTTCTTATCTCTCCCAACCCACTTGAGAAGAAGGATTGGAAGCTGCAGATGCAATGCATTCATGGCTGCTAGTACTAGTGGCTTGGTTGACACTGCTCTTCAACTAGCCCCTGCATTCAGTCCTGGATTTGCTCAATTTGAGAGGATTGCAGCTGAAATTCCAGAGGCTCAGAGATGGGGGATTCTGGTTGTCTCTGGGGTCACCTGGCTTTACTTGACTGCAAGGCCTGGGGTGTTAATTGGCGCCATTGATGCTTATCTTCTTGCTCCTATTCAAACTGGGTTTGATTCCTTGACAGGGAAAAGGAGCTTGAAAAGGAAAGATTTCCTGATTACTGATAGATTGGGTGAAGGGTCTTTTGGGGTTGTTTACTCTGGAATGGTGGTGCCAAAGGATATTGATGTGGATGAAGGAGTGCTTCAGAGGAGGGGAAGAGGAAAAGCTTTGAAATTGGATGACAGATTCAAAGAGAAGGTTATTCTGAAAGAGGTAGTTTATTTAGTCTTTGGATGGCAAAAAGTACTTGTATACACAATGTGATGGAATTATTTGAAGCCTTGTGTTTTTTGGTTATATGTGTAGGTGAAGCTTGCAGTGAAAGGGGCTAAAGAATGTGGTGAGTTTGAGGAGTGGTTTAATTACAGGCTTTCTAGAGCAGCTCCTGAAACATGTGCTAGTTTTCTTGGTAGCTTTGTGGCAGACAAAACCAATTCACAGTTCACAAAGGGTGGAAAGTGGCTGGTCTGGAAATTTGAGGTTCTCAATCTACTTAGTTTTTTTCAGTTTCCTGCTATTCAATCTTGCAAGTTGTAAGAACCAATCTTACTTGGCAGGGTGATAAAGACCTTGCTGATTACATGAAGGACAGGAGCTTCCCCTTGAACCTAGAGTCAGTGATGTTCGGTCGCGTTTTGCAAGGGCTTGACTCACTGGAGCGCAACGCGTTGATCATCAAGCAGATAATGCGACAGATCATCACGTCGTTGAAGAAGATCCACGACACGGGGATTGTTCACAGAGATGTGAAGCCTGCAAACCTGGTGGTAACCAAGAAAGGGCAGATCAAGCTCATAGATTTTGGAGCTGCAACTGACCTTAGAATAGGCAAGAATTACGTGCCGAACCGCGGCTTGCTTGATCCTGACTATTGTCCTCCTGAACTCTATGTGCTCCCTGAGGAAACACCTATCCCACCTCCTGAACCCATTGCTGCTCTCCTTTCTCCTATCTTATGGCAGGTAACTCAATTCATCTTCCTCCCTAAAGTGAAAAAAAAACTGCATAACTATGAGACTGTAATCATCAATTCATGATTTATGGCAGTTAAATAGTCCTGATCTGTTTGACATGTACTCTGCTGGGATTGTCCTAATGCAAATGGCAATACCAAGCCTGAGGACCGCCTCTGGCTTGAAGAATTTCAATTTGGAGCTAAAGAATACAGGCTATGATTTGAATGTATGGAGAGATCGTACCCGGTTAAGACCTGACTTGAGAGTTCTTGATCTGGATGGAGGAAGGGGCTGGGACCTGGCAACAAAGCTCATAACCGAGCGAGGATCTCTCAGAAGGGGGCGTTTATCGGCTGCAGCTGCTTTAAGGCATCCTTACTTTTTGCTGGGTGGTGATCAAGCTGCTGCTGTTCTTTCAAAGCTTAGCTTGTCAAGATAGTTATCCTGGGAGAATCAGCTTCTTTATATTTCAACAAGTTCATGCCATGTGAGTATGACATCCTGTATCTCTTGTTATATGAACAGGAATGCTTCATCAAAGTCATTTAAACAGTTTCTGATTTGCTAGGAGATGCACATTGAAGGCGGCAATGGGATGTGTAGCAAGTTATATGTCAATCACCAGACACGGAGTAGCCGACTTTCTTCTCCATTACGCGTACATAATGAACCCATAAGCATGGCTTATATGGTAAGATCACAAGAACTACCACCTCTTTCGTATTCCAGTAGTAAAGAGCTTCTCCAGAGATTTTCTTTGTACCGAAAAGGGTGCACTTCTGTTGTTTTCCTCGGTGCTAATCAGCAGCAGTGTGGACACATAAGTTTCCTTGTCCCGGAAGAAATTTTTTGCGTAATCTACACTGTAATATGACGAAAATATCGCTTCTTACGCATCCATGATGTAAATGGCTGAGAAAGGAATCCATTGACACAATCATACAAGGAACATCAGTGTTGGGATACTATGATATTTGCATCTTTCTGATGCATGCTTCTTCATTGCAATTCCAACAGCAATGCAAGGCGCACTACATGCTTAAATTGTATCAGCTAAAGAAAAAAGATGTTCAACTTGAAGGACATTATTCAATATGCCTTCATAAAATTAGGCAAGAAATTCCTCGTTTCTTTACAAGACAGTAAGCATAACCAGATCCTATGTAATAAAAATCTATCAGTACAGCTACAAACATGAGTGGATTATATGGCCTCTACTGTTAATAACAAATTACCTTGATGTTTTGTTCCGTAGATGCGTTAAAAGTTCATCCTCCATGCAAGAATTCCAATCTGAAAAAGGCCTTGGGAGATTCGTCTTGTTAGCATAAAATTGGCTAAAGATACTTGACATCACTTCTCAATCTTCAAACGGTCTGCTTGAGCATCATATCCTGCTGTATTGGGAGCAAGTGATCTCTCAAAACCACACTGCAGACAAACAGCTCGAAACATAAGTTCAAAATTTAAAAGGTGTGAGGTTCCGTTGGATGTGCATGAGCAGTACTTTACTCTTTTCGTGTATTAGCAAAAACTTATTCTAAGATGAATGAAGCCATCTAATCAATGAAGCACAATATAGCAAATCATAGTCTTTATGCATGGAAAAGATTTGGCTAACTTATCAACATATTTTTACCTTAGAAATGATATTTTGTTTTTACACTTTCACTTCCAATATAAGCTTACCATCCAATGGTGCCCATATGTAGATAGACATTTGGTACCAGTATAAAAACTAATTTCAATTGACAAGATATATTACTTTCGATATCTTTTTCTCAAGTTGTCTCTCCAGTTTTCTCCCTGCTCGGTGTTCACTATTCTGAACAAGCTGATGGATTTTAAAATGTTGGAAGTATAAGCAAATGTACCAAATTACATCCGAGCGTGAAAAGATGCTTGTCCTTAGAGATAATGGTGTCAGGACTTCTACAGACACTGCACAAAACATACTCATCTGCAGGAAAACAAGATATAACAGTAATGGCTTTAGAAGACAAAGAAAAAATATGAAAGAAGTACACAAAAGATAGTTATTTTCATTTTATAAAAGAACTAACCATAAACTTACCAATATATCTCCTTAATATTGCTTCTACATTTTTTGGAGCATATCTCCCCCTGAAAACCAATCTCTTCTGTCGGTCAAAATACCCACTTGTCCCCACTTCAGCTAGCATGAAAGCCATAACATGATCTGGCTGCCTGCGCATTCTGAAAAAGAAAGAACAAACTGCATGAGCAGAAAGCAACTTTTAAAGATATCCAGATATTGAAGAGTATCTCCAGACAGTGTTCAAACATACATATCACAAATATCTGTGAAATTAAGAAACAATGTTCTCCCTGTGCCTTCTTGAAGAACTTGAGGTGGTTTCATAACTATTCTTCTCTTATCTCCAGTTTGATCTGGATTGTTCTCATTCAAGATACTGTACACCCTGTGCAGTAGCTGCATATGATCCTACTCAGTTTGCATGTACAGAAGTATCTAGAAGAAAATAACATGCAATAAAGAAGTATAAATTCACATATATGACGATTACTAGAGAAGTAGAGAGAACTTGTCATTAACATGATAAAGTCTGATATTATAACCATGACAGGCAATAATGTCAATTGAGAGAGCCTCTCCCACTAATTAAGGCATAACTTACAGACTAAGAACTTGCAATTGTACATTTAGAGTAAGAATTGTAATCATGATACATTAAAAAAAGAATTGTAATCATGAGATGATATCGCTAAGTACTTACCTCTTCATAACCATAATCTCTATCACTCCCTGCCCATGGACAATTCAACTGCAGAACAGCACCAACTCCTTCCTCACCATCATTGCCAAGGAGATCTAACAAGTAACCAAAGCACAGAAAAACTTCATCCTGCTTAATTTAATACTTCCACAATGCTTGGATATACACTTATGATAATAAAAAGGGGAAAAAGAGAAGAAAATAAAGCTTTAAACCCATGGATAGAAGTGAAGGTATCGAATCACAAAATCTGATTTAGCATCTCCCGTTGGTGAATTGGATTTATTTTATATATTATAACTTTCAATCGAAGGCATTCTTCAAACTATCAAGACATTGAGATCAATGCTTCTCGCTGAAGCAGAATTTCATTCAGTAAATACAAAATGATAAATCTTCTGCGAAACTAAAAAAATCAACACAGCCAATCATTCCAAATTACCATGGGTATCCTCTGCTGGATTAGCATTGTACATGGAACCATATCCACTGCACTGAAGCACTGCCGCCTTATTTTTCTTCTTCTTCTTTCTGGTGGGGTCAAAATTTGCAATCTGCAGCAAAATTGTGGAATAAATATATTGAATTTCAAGACTAGTATGCTTCTTCTTACAATATTGCAGTCTTCATTTTTGTGAAGTATCCCCCAACGTCAGTATACAGTTATGAACACCTCAAGATGGTAACCAAACTAATGTTCAGCTTCCAAATACCATTTGGCTAAAATCAATTACAGCGTTGGAAAGTCACGAACAGAATATCGAAGTGAATAATTACGATATAAAGAAATTACCGTAGAGTACGCGGAAGAATTGATTTTGGTTTTCAAGGGAATCCCAACTGGGTTCAATTAATTGAAGAAATGCAAACAGAGAAAATATGAAACAATCGAGAAAATAGGAAGATAATTTGCTCTTACTCCGGGGGTATCTAGCTTGTCCTGGTAAACTAGCGGAGGTTCGGCTTCCATGGCTTGTAGATTTGTTGAGAGTAGTTTCCCTTCTCCGGCGAATCAAGTGGTTTTTGGGGCCTCGCGGGGGTCTTGGGCTTCATTTTGTTGCAAGGATTTGGACCTGTTGCGACTTGCGATTTGCGAACAAAAAATAAGAATTTAAACAAGCAAATTCAAAAAGTGTAGATATGTTATATTAATTCAAGACAATGAAATATGTGTTGCAAATTTGAACAAATAGAAGAAAAACTCCGTTCAATTCACATTTATTTTTTAGTTTTTATAGCCAAAATATTGGTTTGTTAGACAAACGTTCTAGTCACTCTGCTGTATAAAATCTTTTAGTTCTTAAGGGTCGGAATTACAAAAGGCCGTATAATCCAAATGTAGGGATGAGCTTGGGTTCAACCGGGAAAAAGAGTATAACTTGCTTTATACACTAATTCACCTTAATCTTTTATCTAATACTCCCCCTTCAATATTCACTTTTAAAAACTTGGCTAGAAAAAAACTCAATGGGATAAAAACATAACACAGGAAAAAAAGTACAACTTGCTTTATACACTTGGTATTATTGACTCATTAAAAACCTTGTCAGGAAAAACCTAGTTGGATAAAAACCTAATCGAATGGAAAAAGAGTGCATTATATATAATCCTCCCCCTGAGATTAACGTACTTTTCGAAATCTGCGCATTCTGATCTTAAACACAAGTTCTTCAAACTTCTTGGGATATAATGACTTTGTGAGTAAATCAGCAGGATTGTCACATGATCAGATTTGTTGGACATTAGTCTTGCCTTCTTTCTCTAGATCATGGGTTGAGAATAGTTTTGGTGAAATGTGCTTGGTTCGATCACCCTTGATATAGCCCTCTTTTACTTGTGTGATACCTGTTGAGTTGATTTCATATATCTTGGTTGGATTATCAGTGATTGTCTTAAGTTTGCATTCTTTTTGTATATATCCAATTATCGACCTCAACCATACACATTCTCTTCCAGCTTTATAAAGAGCAATTAGTTCTGCGTGATTTGAGGTGTAGTTGTAAGTGTTTGCTTCATTGACTTGTAAGAGATCGTTGTGTCTCTATACGTGAATACATAGTCGTTTTGAGATTTTTCTTTGTGGGGATTTGATAAATATATTGCAACCGCATATCCAACAAGAGTTGCATTTGCATTTTTATGATAATACAATCCAAGGTCAAGAGCACCTCGTAAGTATTGGAACACATGTTTAATTCCATTCCAATGTTGCCTTGTTGGTTGTGAGTTGTATTTTGATATCAAGCTCATAGCAAAAGCAATATATGGCCTCATATACTTTGCGAGGTACATGAATGCACCAGTCGCACTCAAATACGGGACTTAGGGACCAAGTACTTCTTCGTCTTCTTCTCGAGGTCGGAATTGTTTATCCTACTAAGAGAGTGAACTATCATAGGTGAACTTAATGGATGTGCTTTGTCCATGTAGAACATTATCAATATTTTCTCGGTACAAAAAGTTTCGACCCCGAAACTAGGCCGAAAACAGCTTGGGAAAACGACTAAGCATATCAGACTCAGTCTTCCAAGTTTCCCAAGTCACCTCCTCAGATCCTGACTTGGACCAGAGGATTCGTACTAGTGGTACCACCTTGATCCTCAAGTGCTTCTCGCGGCGTTCGAGAATACGCACAGGTCTCTCCTCGTATGTACCATTTGCCTGAATTTCGATGTCGTCATAGCTCAGCACATGAGACTCATCTAGCACATACTTTCTCAGCAAAGACACGTGGAACACGTTATGCACCGGATGCTCCGACGGCGGCAATGCTAAACGGTATGCTAGAGATCTGACTCTGTCAAGGATCTTGATGTGACCTTGTCCGACTGAAAGACCACAAATCGTTGTCAAGGATCTGATGAATGCGTATTGGGGCGCATACAACTCTTCGGAAATGGCAGATTGGCAGAAGCAAGGAGAAGGACGGACTGTAGAGGGTTCGGAATCGCCGGCGGGCTGGTGGAGGCGGTGCGGCGGCGATGGAGGGAGGCGCGGCGGAAGTAGGGGCGGCGGCCGTGAAGGATGAAGGTGGAGGTTGTCGTGAATGTGTAGGGGGGATTAGGGTTAGGGTTTGTGTTTGGTTGCGGATAAGTGATGGGTAACCTAATTAACGTGCCAGGATAGTTCGACTAGAAACGCGTTAATTGTTGACGTCAAGGCCCGGGTTTCAGGAGATTACTCGACTGTAAACAAAAGCTCTATTTCGACGTAAACTGAAATGAAATACAATAGTTCCTATTTATACTAGAGAGTTGAGCTAATGGGTCAGACTCCCTAGTTACTAAATTTGGCGGCCCATTTAAAATAAATGGAAACCACTCAGAAATAGCAGGTACTAAGAATAGAAATACTGTTCATAGAAATGTCCAGAAATAGTAAGTCTCCTAAATCAAGCTCTGACTGGATGTAGCTGTAGAGGAGTCAGTCACGGCTAAGATGACGAGACACAGCAGCTCAGACGATGTAGTGATCTGGCCGTGGCTGGCTACAAGTCTGGTCACCAAGGATTGTGTCGCTGCTTTGACACTCTTCGCTCTGGCGCGGGTGATAGGACCTGTAGGCAGAAGTCGCATGGCATCTTCCTCCTCTGTAGCTGACATGGAGGGCTGGGTCACATCACCCTTCCCCACTTGAGTGTGAAGCGTCCCCACTTCACCCTCATCATATTCAGGCTCAACATATGGTGCTAAGTCAGCGACGTTGAACGTCGGATGCACCCCATACTTGTCCGGGAGCTCGAGCTGGTAGGCGTTGTCGCCAATGGCCTTGACGACTCTGAAGGGACCATCACCCCGTTGGTCGAGCTTAGACTTGCGGACGGAAGGGAATCGCTCCTTTCGCAAGTGAAGACAAACCAAGTCGCCCGGGGCGAAGATCAAGCGTCGCCTGCCCTTGTTCTTCTGGGCTGAGTACTGCAGCGCACGCCGCTCCAGCTGTGTGCGTGTCCTCCTGTGCAGCTTCTGAATGTGCTCAGCCAACTTGCCAGCCGCAATGTTCTCCTGGTCCTGCAGTGGGTATGACGTCATGTCTAGCTGCGTCAACGGGTTTCTTCCATATACGACCTCGAAAGGAGTCAACTTCGTCGCAGAGTGCCTGGACCTGTTATAGGAAAACTCAACTGTAGCAAGTAAGTCCTCCCACCTTCGTGGGTTCGCCTTGAGAACCGTCCGAAGAAGGGCTCCCAAGGTACGGTTGGTCACCTCCGTCTGACCATCCGTCTGTGGGTGATAGCTAGTAGAAAATAGAAGCTTGGTGTCTAGCTTACCCCACAAGATTCTCCAGAAATGGCCCACAAATTTGGTGTCCCTATCACTAACAATAGTTTTAGGGACACCATGCAAGCGCACCACATGCTCAAAAAACAAACCAGCGATGTCCGTAGCATTGTTGGTGTTCTTGCAGGCAATAAAGTGTGCCATCTTAGAGAACCTGTCGACGACGACAAAAATGCAATCTCTACCACGCCGAGACATAGGTAACCCTGTGATAAAATCCATCGAAAGATCTTCCCACGAGGCTGTAAGAATCGGGAGGGGCGTGTAGAGACCATGTCGACTGGAGCGTGCCTTAGCCTTTTGGCATGTCGCGCAACTCTTGCAATACCTGGTAACACTTTGGGCCATCTTTGTCCAGAAAAAGTGTTCCCGAAGTGCTGCAAGGGTCTTAGACACCCCAAAATGGCCACGACTGTCATGTGCTTCATGGAGCAACAAGTGCCTGACAGAAGACGTAGGAATATAGAGTTTCCCAGCCTTGTACAGATACCCGTCATCTAGGAAATACGTGTCATGCTCTCTGCTGATTGTACATTGCTCAAAGATGTCCTTAAAGAAAACATCATCAACATACAAATCCTTGAGCAATGCAAAACCCAATAAGTGAGACTGGAGATGAGTGATGAGCACGTACCTGCGAGAAAGGGCATCGGCAACCACATTCTCCTTACCTTTCTTGTGCATGATCAGGTACAGAAAGGTCTCCATGAACTCGACCCACCTAGCATGCTTGCGGTTGAGGGTCGTCTGGCTCTTCAGATAGGCCAGGGCAGCATGGTCTGAGTGTATCACAAACTCACTCGGCCAGAGATAGTGCTGCCAAGTCTTCAGAACCCAGATCAGCGCATACAACTCCTTGTCATACGTCGGGTAGTTCAACTGAGCACCCGAAAGCATCTCCGAAAAGTAGGTGATCGGACGCCTCTCCTGCAGCAGGACTCCTCCGATGCCGAAGTCGGAAGCGTCACACTCCACCTCGAACCGACGAGTGAAGTCAGGCAACTGCAGCAAAGGTGCGCGGCAGAGGGCTTCCTTCAGGGCGACAAATGCAGCATCATGTCGCGGAAGCCAGGTGATGGACGCCGCCTTTTTGGTCAACTCGTGCAAAGGGGCGACGATGGTGCTGAAGTCGCGAACGAACCTCCTGTAAAAGCCGGCCAGCCCTAAGAACGAGCGAACTTGGGTGGGGGTAGTCGGAGTAGGCCACTCCTTGATGGCGCGTATCTTCTCTTCATCCACACGTAATCCATCCCTGGAAACAATATAGCCAAGAAAGTTTGTAGATTCATAGCAGAAAATGCACTTACCCTTGTTGACATACACACTCACCTTCCTCAAGCAGTCTAACACCTGTCGAAGATGGTCAATATGCGTAGACAAACTACTAGAAAAGACAAGTATATCATCAAAGTAGACGATGGCAAACTTCCCCAAAAAAGACCGTAAGACATGGTTCATGAGTCTCATGAACGTTGATGGAGCATTGGTCAATCCAAATGGCATGACTAGCCACTCGTATAGACCATACTTGGTCTTAAAAGATGTCTTCCATTCATCGCCCTCCTTCATACGAATCTGATGATAGCCACTCCTAAGGTCAATCTTGGAGAACAAAGTGGCACCATGCAGCTCGTCCAACATATCATCGAGGCGCGGAATGGGATGTCTGTACTTGATGGTGATCTGGTTGATGGCACGGCAGTCCACACACATCCTCCAAGTCCCATCCTTCTTCAGCACCAGAATCACAGGAATGGCACAGGGACTCAAGCTTTCCCGCACAACACCCTTGTCCAAAAGATCTTGGACCTGTCGCTGTAACTCCTTAGTTTCCTCAGGAGAAGCTCTATAAGAAGCACGGTTCGGTAGAGAAGCGTCGGGAATGAAGTCGATCTGGTGCTCAATACCACGCACTGGTGGCAGACCGGGTGGCAGCTCGTCATGCATAATATCCTCAAAGTCCTACAAAACAGACAAAATAGCAGGCGGGAGTGCGGGCTCTACCATAGTAGTGGCACAAAGGTGAGGAATAAGAAGGAAACAAGCAGACTTGCCTTGAAGTGCCGGTGTGAGTTCCCTGTGATTTGCCAGAAGAACTCGGTGTTCACAGGTTCCATGCAAGGTAGACGCAGCGGGAGCTGCTGGAGAAGGTAAACCACCGAAACCTGTAGAGGGTGAGCGCAAAGTAATACCAGGTGGAGAACGCTTACCGGACGGCGCAAAAGTCCTTCCAGAAGCTGCAGAAGGCGAAGACACAGGAAGGGAAGCGGAAAACGCTGACTCGGCCGAGTGAGGGGCTGGGTTGTGTTCTGTGCCGCTGACTCGGTCCACAACTCGGTCGAGTTGCTGGCCGAGTTGTGCTATGTCGTCCTGACGCGGTCCAGAACTCGGCCGAGTTGCTGGCCGAGTTGTTGTCTGGTACCCTGACTCGGGCCACAACTCGGTCGAGTTGGTGGCCGAGTTCTCCTCTGGTGCCACAACTCGGTCGGGGGCTCGGCCGAGTTGTCGTCTGGAGGTCTCCGCGGTGGATGTCGTTGCCAGCGGAATTTCGGCGGCCTCCAGTGCCTTCTGGCGTTGGCGCTCGGCCTGGTCCTGTAAAATTTCTTACGGGCTCATGGGTAAGAGAGTCATGCGCCTCCCGTGGTAATTGAACATGTAAGTGTTTAAATACCCGTCGTGAAGCACGCGACGATCATACAACCATGGACGTCCCAGAAGCAGATGGGTAGCGTCCATGGAGGTAACATCACAAAGCATAGTATCGTTATAAGGACCAATAGAAAAGGAAATAAGACACTGTCGCGATACTTTGTTACCTGAGCCATCTAAAATCCACTGTAGACCATAGGGAGTGGGGTGTGGAGTCATTGGAAGGTTGAAGTGTCGGACAACCTTCTCGTTGATGATGTTGCAGCAAGAGCCCCCATCAATAATCACGCTCAGCGATGCATTCTGAAGTCTGCATTGAGCATGAAACAAATTCTCCCTCTGCTCAGCTAGGTCGCCCTCCTTGACGCTCAGCACGCGTCTAGTAACCAGGGCAAAGTGGTATGCCTGGTCCTCATGGTGATCGGAGGTACCGACCACACAGCCATCAACATCGGCTATATAGACAGCTGCATGAGCTGTCTCGACGTCGTTATCATCGTCGTCGTCGTAACTCTCATAACCTGCAGATTGGGTGGAGAAGAGGACCTTCTTGGCATTGGGACAATTCATTTGGTAATGTCCTCGTCCTCCACACCGGAAACATTCCACATCGCGGGCTCGGTCAAAGCGAGCGGTCTCTGTAGGTGGCGGCTGCAGGCGGCGAACATGAGCAGACGGGGCCGCTCTCGGCGTCGCTGTAGCAGATGCAATACTTTTGCTTCTCCGGTCCTGTCTAGGCGCACTAGAGGTAGGAGTAGAGTCAGTGACTGAAACCGAAGGAAAGGGTCTAGAACCAAACCTGGAAGATGTCGTGGACTGCCAGGGTCTCTGCCTCTGGCGCTGTTGCTGGAGGTAGAACTTCTGCGCAGTGTGCACGACATTGTCGAGGTCCCGAATGGGCAGGACGTCAACCTGATCATGGATAGGCTGGTTAAGCCTAGTAATGAACCTCGTGCGCAAGGTGCCCGGAGCAACACTAACGCCAGCCTTGAAGTACATGTCCTCGAGGCGAGCGAAGAACTCCTGAGGCGAATCTGTGCCCTATCGCGCACGAGCGATCTCAGTCCACATCTGCTCCTTGTAAGTGGAAGGGACATACTTCCGAGTCATGATGTACAGGAGATGATGCCACTCAGTAATGGGTGCCCAACCCATCCGGTAATGTTGCTGCGTAATACGTTGCCACCACGTATGTGCAGCTCCCTCAAAATGGAGAGTCACGAGATCTACTTTCTCATGCTCCGGGACAGTCAAATGGCGCATGACGTGCTCTGTGTTCTGCACCCACTCAAGAAAGACAGAATGATCATATAAACCATAAAAGTATTTAATTTTTACCTTCACGTCTCGGCGTTGGACTGGTGGATGTGCCTGGTGGTCCGGAAACCGAGCTGTAGGGTCCGCCAAGTGCTCGACATGACAAGCGCCATACTGTGGTGGAAAGCGGGCAGGTTGTCGCGGACGCTGTCGTCCGACAGCTGGGCGCTGAGGCTGGTGAGCCTGCTGGTGGCGCCCGGGCTAGACAGTGTGCCAATAGGCCTCCTAATTCTGAGGCAGCAAAGGAGGCGGCACACAGCTGGTACGCTGGTGTTGGAGCTCAGGGGGATCCTGGAGAGGCGGATGAAAACCGTCAGCATATCCAAATTGACCCTCATCCTCCTCAAGGTCGTACTCATCGAAATGATCCTCCTCATCAGAATAAAGAGGAGTGCGGACACTCTGATGATCCTGGTAAGCATCAATATCAAACGGCACAGAAGTGGATGGCCGTTATTGACGTTGACGCTGCTGCAGACGAGAACCAGACGGCTGGCGGTGGGGGCGACCTGTAGTAGGCTGTAATGTCGGTGATCGGCCTTGCCTATGTCGACCACTGGAATGAACCTGATCGTCCTCATGTTCCTCTTGGGAACTCTCATCATCGGCCTCTACAACGTCATGGTGTTCTTCCCGGATCACTACCTGCGCAGACCGTCGTTGTCGACGACGCTGCAGATCTACAATGCTTTCTCTCTGCGATGCCAGGTGTTTCAGCTGGCCTGGATCCGATGTGGAGAGGAGCATCACAGCTTTACCCTTCGTCTTTTCCAGGGCTAGGGCACTCGAATCATCTGCATGTAGCTGACCCTGATCAGAAGCGACCGTAGCGATCGAAACCGGTTGTTGGCGAGAGTACTCTGCATTATGACGTTGGAGTTCGGCTATCTGCGCTTCTCTTGCTTTTTTGTCAACAAGCAACTCTCAGATAATCTTTTGTTCATCAGTCTCTGTTCTTGTCTTGCGGGTGGTATCACCTTCTGACATGGTACCTGACAACAATAAATAGCAAACCACAGGATCAAAGCAAACAACAACAGCAACAGAGAAGCAACAAATAGGTAAGCAGAACCGAACTCAACAAGCAATCACTCGGGAAACTAATCTGGCTGGCCGTGTGGGCGGTTACGAGCAGGCTAAATCAACTCACACAACAATCAACAAAATCAAGGCGATGCTCAGTAAAGAAAATGTCGAAAGTAGATATGCAAGGATATAAGCACAGAAGTAAGCACAACACAGTCAACCAAGAAATACAGCCCAGACAGTGAAAGATATAGAAGACGGTAAATGAATCACTGCGATAACGGTAATGTGAAGGTGCCAGATTCAAGACCGGGTTCTCCCTTCCTGCACTGCGAAGAGACGCACTTGCCTTATTTTGGCTTCTGTGGTCTCAATTTTTTTTTTGTAAATCTACGAACAGCTACAGTGCTGTCACATAAATGAACAAGTACAACAAACAACACAGAATGTTCAGCAGCAACATAAACAACAGATTTAGTTCTGCACTTGAAAGTTCAGCAAAAATGCACAGCAGAACAACCCACAAACAACAAAAACAGTGCAGTAAAAAAAAAAAAAATTATGTAGTGCAGTGATTCAAGTGTGAAGAGAAGGAGATTGAGAAGATGTAGATTTTTGGCACAAACAAGGGAAACACAGTTGCAAGCAAACTATGTAATCCTATATGCAAGCGGATCTACAACAAACACCATCAAAAAACCAAGCAAAAACACATGAAATTGCAGAAAATTGTGTGAATGGGTACGGTTTTGCAGGGAAATTTTTTTTGTTGGTTTTTGATGATGGTTGAAATTATCAACCACCAAACTTAGGATTTTTATTGTTTTTTCGAATTCAGATTGCAAGAAAAAAATTTGGTTCCTAGAACAAGATCTAGGTTTTTTTTGATGCAAGAATGGATTTACGGAAACGAATGAGTGATTGAACAAAGAGTTGGAACGACTTACGCAATTCGAAGGCTCTGATGCCAGTTGATGTGACCTTGTCCGACGGAAAGACCACAAATCGTTGTCAAGGATCCGATGAATGCGTATTGGGGCGCAAACAACTCTTCGGAAAAGGCAGATTGGCGGAAGCAAGGAGAAGGACGGACTATAGAGGGGTCGGAATCGCCGGCGGGCTGGTGGAGGCGGTGCGGCGGCGATGGAGGGAGGCACGGCGGAAGTAGGGGCGGCGACCGTGAAGGATGAAGGTGGAGGCTGCCATGAATGTGTAGGGGGATTAGGGTTAGGGTTTGTGTTTGGTTGCGGATAAGTGATGGGTAACCTAATTAACGCGCCAGGATAGTTCGACTAGAAACGCGTTAATTGTTGACGTCAGGGCCCGGGTTTCAGGAGATTACTCGACTGTAAACAAAAGCTCTATTTCGACGTAAACTGAAATGAAATACAATAATTCCTATTTATACTAGAGAGTTGACCTAATGGGCCAAACTCTATAGTTACTAAATCTGGCGGCCCATTTAACATAAATGGAAAACACCCAGAAATAGCAGGTACTAAGAATAAAAATACTGTTCATAGAAATGTCCAGAAATAGTAAGTCTCCTAAATCGAGCTCCGACTGGATGTAGCTGTAGAGGAGTCAGTCACGGCTAAGCTGGCGAGACACAGCAGCTCGGACGATGTAGTGATCTGGCCGTGGCTGGCTACAAGTCTGGTCACCAAGGATTGTGTCGTTGCTTGGACACTCTTCGCTTTGGCGCGGGTGATAGGACCTGTAGGCGGAAGTCGCATGGCGTCTTCCTCCTCTGTAGCTGACATGGAGGGCTGGGTCACATCATATCTCAAAGGGTCCCACTTAGCGAGGGTTGAGCTTCCCATACTTGCCGAACCTAAACACACCCTTGGATAGCGACACCTTGACAAACACCTTGTCACCAACCTCAAACTCGACATTCATGCGCTTCAAATCAACATAAGACTTCTGTCGACTCTGAGCTGTAAGAATCCTCTGTCTAATCAAGGCAATATCCGAGGCAGTCCTCTCGACTAACTCCGGTCCGAGCAGAATCTTATCGGCATTCTCATCCCAACAAATCGGAGATCTGTACTTTCGACCGTACAAAGCCTCGAATGGAGCCATCTTGATGGTGGAATGCCAGCTGTTGTTGTACGTGAATTTAATCAGGCTTAAGCTGTTCTCCCAGCTGGTCGGACGATCCAGTACACAAGCTCTCAGCATATCCTCCAATGTCTGAATGGTTCTCTCAAACTGCCCATCCGTCTGAGGATGAAACGCAATACTGAACCTCAACTCAGTTCCCATGGCCTTGTGGAGTTCCTTCCAGAATCTCGACATGAATCGGCCATCACGATCCAATACATTGGTTTTTGGCGTACCATGCAATCGAACAATCTCGTGTAGGAAAACTTCTGATAGCCTCTTAGTTCCCCAAGTTGACTTGATGGCCACGAAATGAGAACTCTTCGTGAGCCGGTCAATGATCACCATTAAACCCCAAACCCTAAAAAATCCAACCCTAAACCCTCTCACATAACCCAATTGCCACATTGTGGCCTTTAAGATTTTAAACGCCACATTGTGGCGTTTAAGACTATGTGAGAGGGTTTAGGGTTTAGGATTTTTGGGTTAAAGGGCTAGGGGTTCATTAATTAGGGATATACCTATTGAAGATTTTTGGGCTTCGGGCATATGTATAACACATATTAACTATATATGGTCCTAATGTTTCGTTCCACCCATTTCGTTCTAAACTCTACAATAGCTTTACCTGAATGCCCCTTGAAGTTCCAAATAGAAAGACCCTTTCTAACCCTAAACCCTATCAAACCTTATACTATCCAAAAGTCATGCCTCGTACACATCCTCCGTGGGTGACCTCAACAACCAACTAATATTCCCCATAAAATGCTAACACTTTTAGTGCTCATATTCCCGGTAACACGTGCTTCAACATTGCAGTTCACATGGACCCTACACAACAAATGATGCGCATTGGGAAAGACTATTGGTACAACCTTTACAACTGCCAAATATCGGTCTGACATGATTGTCGTAGGTTCTTTTTTACCGAATAAGGCCTTCAAACGCCGCAAGGCTCATACGCAGTGCTCCGTTGACTCATTTCACATGAATACGATGGCAATAAAGAAATTAAGGTTTGTGCAAGTGAATCCAACAAACTCCAAACACGGCATACCGTACCTATACATGTACAATCAAAAAGAAAATTAGATGCAATTACATAGTGTAGATGTAGTGAAAATGAAAGCTAAAGATTACCTGTTGGTTTTATAGGTCATATCCATGATGACAACGTGGGGGAACAAACCCAACAAGTGCTTAGAGTCAGGGTGACTAATTAAAAGATCACACACAACCTCCTTCACCACATCCTTCCGCTTTTCTTTCCTCTTAACCTTAACCCATTCGATGTCCGCATAATATCCTTTGGACCTTAGAAACTCCAACGTGAATTGCATCACCGTCAAATTGCCCCTGAATTTCTTTATCTTCCTAGCCTTGCAATTATACACTTGGCTGATTGATATCAAGCATTCTGGAACTATTTTGAGAAGAAAAAAAAAATGTTCTTCGGCGTCGAGCCGATGGAAGACAACAACTTCACCGCCTCGATTTGTTCCGCATTAAGGCGTCCAACAAAAGCATGCCCGATTAAGGATGTTGGGATGACATGGGTGTGCCATCCACAAATGACCTTTAAGGTCCACTTACTCTCTTTTGATAACATCCCATGCATCTCAAACGGGCACTCACTCTTCTTTGTCCTCGTTGACTGATTCGATTTAAGGGTTGGCTCGGAACCTTCGATCGCCGTATTCTTCACCGGTCTGTATGATCCAGACTTCTCACACGATAATATGATCTTTCAAGCCCGTGATTTTCGTATGACAATCAAAATATTCAGTTCCTTACCCACTGAACGAACCCATTGGATCATACTCTCTCTATCACCCCATCCTCATCCGTAGTGAAATGCGAAGAAAAATCGACACTCGTACAGTTGGTGCCACTAGAATCATCCTATTTATTTCACAAACATTGGTATACATTATAAATATGCATAAATACAAACTAATTTTTTTTCTAAGATAAATACTCATGTTCTACACTAACAAAGTGTTCTATACCTAACATAATGTTCTACCCTAAAAATCGTGGTGCAAATATGATACATGTAGAAAATTTAAACACTTGTCCATTCTCCTCACTCACCTAAATTGAAACAAAAGCCTTCCAATTCTACGCTAATTATATAATTTATCACAATTGTACACTAATATAATGTTCTAAACTAAAACATATACTAATATTCTACAATAACATAGTCAATATAATTTATTACTAATATTCTATACTAACATACCTATAGTATCTATAACATATAATTTACTACTAACAAGAATATGTGTAGCATATAATTTACTACTAATAATGTGCACTAACATACCTATAATATCTATAAAATATAATTTATAACTACTATTGTACACTAACATATTCTATACTCAATTTAAATCTAGAGTATACGTACCGGTACATGATCTTCACTAATCAATTCAAGACCGGGCACATCGACTCTGCTTGAGAACGACATTCTCTCTCTTACTATTGTGATTTGAAATTGTGTGAATGTTAAGGCATTTTGAAGAAACACATATATACAAGTTTGCCTTTTGGATTTTTTACCATTGGAATTCGACCGTTTAAAAAAAAAAGTGGACAATTTTTAAACGCTACGACGTAGCGTTTAAAATGGATCCGGTTTAATCGAGCTGATTTCATTTTTTTTATCTCAATCAATTCAAAAAAAATCTTGCACACCACGCTTTGGCGTTTAAATAAAAAAAAATATGCTCTACCTCGTAGCGTTTAAGTTGCGATGCGAAAACAAAAAAAAGTGGTGCGAAACCGAACCCCCTTTAATATTCTTGATATATTGGTTATCATGCCAAATTAATATTAATAACTATTTACACTAGTAACTGATAGATGCTGAAACGTCTTACTATATAAGATTGAAGGGTTTGAAGAGTTTACTAGTTTAGGGTTGTAACACCCCCAAAATACCTTTGGAAATATTACCGCCAGTGATCTCAGAATACACACCCGGGGTCACCCAAGGCTTACCGTTTTTATAACAAATAATATAATGTTGTAAACTTTATTAAATAACATGAAAATTTACCCAAATAACATTCAAACCGATGTCATGGTTTACAACTGATAACAAAACCAAATACAGAAATGTTTATAACAGCGGGAGTTTTTGAAACAAATAAACGCCATAAAGGGGTTTTGATCTGAGCGATCTCACGCAAGGATCTTCAACCTTAGGGAAACACTTAAAATGCCAACTGCCTTCAACGTCGGGATCTGGCCTTCACGTATGAGGAAGTTTACCTGATGTGCCGTATGAGACGGATGACACCAGCCAACCATGCAAGGAATAAAAACCGGTTGGTTAGTCTAATGAAAGACTATGCAAGGGTACAAATAGAAAAGGTTCTAGTAGTCATATTAAGTTACACCTATCGCTTCTCGAATGATAGCCGATAAACGATAGTGAACTCCAACACTTCTACGGAAATACGAGAAAATGAATGATCAAGAGAAGACTCCAAAAGGATTGAGTCTTATGGGAAACGTATGAAGAAAAGACTCCAAGGGAATTGAGTATTATGGGAAACATATGACAATTGTTTGGGAACGTTAAGTTTTCACACAAGTTTAAAACACGACCTTGATTATTTGGGTCCACAACCAACCTCACCGCGTAATGCGAATCCAGATTGGAAAGAAGACTTACTCCAACAAGAGTCTGGGCGGTTTCCACGTTGTACTCCTCGCCCGAGGGTGTATTAATTATGTGCATAAACGCACTCATCTTATTTAATTCCAAAACGTACATTCACGTTACAGCTTTTAATTCACATCATCTCGATACGAGAGATGTTTCTGGGAATGAATCCCGAACGTTGTCACTAGCTAAGTGCACCTACCCTGAATAAGGGTACGATCATGGCCAGAAGTACTAGGGCAAAATCCTCCTAATACCAGTTATAAAGAAATGACTAGACCTCGCAAGGTACATAGCGTTCCTATGAATACTCGTTCTAACTACACATGTAAGTTCATCCATAAATCCACACCATAATCGTTACGGTAATATCATACATAATAGCGTTGTTTCTAGCAATATATACAACCTATTATAGATTCATATTTTAACACATTGTTTTATTAAATCTGTTCCCAAATATAAAACAACAACTTTTATCCCATCTTAATTAACAATCAAATAATTGATAATCAAAGGAAACATGGAATAATGAGCAAGAGCGAACCACCACTTGCCTTTTAGTTTAGATGAACGAAGAGATCGGGTTTGAGATCTGGAACTTGAATCTGAGTACGGATTCCTACAACGACGACGAGTTATAAGACAGAACCCTAAGTTAGATACAATGCGAAATGAAGATACGAAACAAAACGAAGATAGGAAATGAAATGAAGGGAAAAAGGCCTGAGCCACAATCGCGGCTAACATGGCCGCGATCTGGCTTTGCTGGGCAAAGCTGCGATCACAGTTAATGTTTTGGGGCGAAAATATCGGACGACCTAAATCGCCTTAGACGGGGTAACTAGTCGATCGGGTGATAGAAAACAATCCAAACCAAGCAGATAATTGACAAGCAAAGAGTAAATGTAGAATAACGAGATGATTTTATTAGATAATGTATTGATCGGATCAAATCGAGATACAACTTATCGTAGTTTAGACCGAGTGGTCGTGTAAGACTCGACCGATGACTTTTAGGTGGCGACCGGTGGAGAGTAAGCGCAGATGATTGTTAGAGAGCTAGGCGGGGAGCGTAAGTGTTGTTCTGATCCGTTTGTGAGCCAGAATGCTTGTGTCCTCAGCGTAATTGTGTGTCCTCTCGCCTTATCTTCCTCGTCGTCCAAAAATGGTAAGTCCTTTTCCTTTGTTACCGTTATATTTTTTGCCATATATTTTATCTTCAATGCTGGGAGTAATGGTGAAGATTATGCCATTAAATCTCTGTAATTACGGTGGCTTAAATGTCGTGGCTGTTGTGTGATCTGGTCATTTAATGCATGGCGAGATTCTCGCGATCCTGTCGGAGGGCATTCGACCAGTGAAGTCTCGTCGCCTCCTCTGGGCTTTTCCTTTGTTCTCCCGATCTGTAGTGGGCTTGGGCTCGATTCTCCCGACTCGTCTTCTCCGGGGATGCCAGGCCCAACAATAGCCCCAATTTGCCTTGGGCTTTCGGTTTAAGCAAGGAAAGTGGAATCCGAGGCAACTTCCGAAAACACGATCTCCACCATCCTTTTTTGGCGCGTTTGCTCAGGGCTACGTGGCGCGTGATCGGGGCATGATGCGACGCCTCTGCAAATCTTCACTTCCCTCCATAAATTCGAAGCAGAGGGAATCGATTAGTCTTCATCCCATCTTCATTTGCAAGTTTCTTCTGGTAAGCTTCTCGGTCTCTCTCGCCATAGTTTTCTAATTTCTCCAGTCATAGCTCTTTGATCTCTCTCTCTTTCCATTCTCGAAATGGTTTCCATCGAGGCTTCTGAGTCGTCGAAGACTCTTTCCGATTCTCGTGAAGGCGAAACTCCTCCTCGTTTCATTTTGAAAGAGTCGGATGCATTGACTAGCACTTTGTCCCAGGCGGAGCTGGATCAAGTTCTCCAAGTCGGGGGCTTTCCACCGGAGACGGTCGCCAGGTTGCCTCATCCAGACGAGAGGGCTGATGCGCATTACGATGGATGGATTTGCTTCTACGCATACCCGTTTAGAATAGGGCACACATTTCCTTTCTCTCCCCTTGTCAGGGATTTTTTAGCCACTTTGGCGCTGGCGCCATGTCAAGTAATGCCTCAGGCGTGGAGAGTTCTTAGGGTTTTAGACCTTGTGAATGTTCAAACTGGGGCCGATTTTGATTTTGACGCTCTGTGGTATAACTACTTTATTGGGTCGAAGAGTTCCTGTCGCGTTCAGTTGCATATCCGACATGGTCGGAAGCCCTTGGTGCAGAGCCCTGATGTCAACGACGGTGGATAGGGGTCGAAGTTCTTTTTCGTTGAACGTTCTTCTTTGGAGAAGGAGGGAGAGTGTCCGTTTTTGTTGACAGAGTGGCGAATTGATAGTATGTATTTGTCTTCTCTTTCGCGTATTTTATGTGTCTTAACTCTTGCTTTAACTTTTCTTTTTTGTAGTCCCCGAACCAGAAGATCTAGAAGTGAGTAGCCGGTCGGAAGGCTTGTCGAAGATTGTGCTTGAAATTCCCGCATCTGAAAGAAAGTTTGTGAACGTCAACCTGCTGTCGACGACCCCTGTCTCTCAAGATGACATGTCGAATGTCTCATCGTCTCGTGCAAAAGGTAGATTCTTGACTCTAGGCGTCTTTTACTGTTTTTCGTTTTGTCGTGTACTTTAGGATTTCTCCCTTTCTGTTGTTCTATCGTGTCAGGTTCCCCTGGTGGTCGATCGAGTGCTCGTTTGAGGGTAGCGTCAGGGAAAAGTCTGATCGAGCAGAGGAAGGCGGCGGCCAAAGCCGCATCAAGCAAACCGGATCTGGTGGATGTGACGGTTCCAGTCAAGACTGGCTCTAAGAGGAAGGCGAGCGCTCGCCCTGAAGACGTCAAGGTGGAGGACATCCCTAGGAAGAAGAGTGCGACCGCTGAGGGGGTCGGCAAGATCGGTGCCGTCGGACAGTCGATCGCCGACCTTTTTCGCGCTCAGGACCCGACTTTGAAGTCGGAAGTTAAGGATGTCTCCCCTCTAGACTGCATTGGTGAAGCGGGATGCTCCGCGTGGAGGGTGAGTTGCCCTTTGTTCTTATTTTTATGTTTCTTTTTGCTCGACCGCGTTTCTTGATTGTGTTTTTGTGTTGTCGTGTGTCTTTCTGTCAGGCCTTCCAGTATTTCTTGGGAGCTTACTCCGGTGTTCAAGCGATGCTTGTCAAGGCCGAGGACAGGGCTGCTAGGTCAGAGTCCGACCTTGCGTCTTTGAGGACCAAGCTGGAGGGAGCGGAGAGTCGCTGCCGTGAGACTGAGCGTCGCCTCACTAGGGAGCTGAAGAGTTGTCAAGAAGAGCTGGTCGCAAGTTGGAGGGGGTTTGAAGAGTGCCGATCAGGCGTTGAGGAGGAGGTGAAGCGGGCTCGGATTGCCGATGGCCAGATTGCTGGCGATGTTGGGGCCTTTTATGCTGTGAAGTCGCGCATCGAGATGATCGAAGAGTTCAACGAGGGCAAGCATGAGCTCTGGGACCTGAAAGCGGAGAAGGAGACTCTGGACTCCATGTTCCCAAAGGGCGATCCTGGTCAGGAGCTGTTTTGCTTGGCCGGCATCGGAGAAGAGGCCGTGGATGAAGGCGCTGATGAGGACGAGGCCCATCCCGGCGATGTCGAGCCGACTGACGAGATAGCTTCTCTGGAGCCAGCCCCTACGGAAGGTAATGCCATTGCCCCCGACACTTGATTTGTTTTCTTTGCGTAGTACGACTTTGTTTGCCCCACCTGTGTATGGGTTTGAATATTATGTGTTTTGGCGACCCGTCTACCATCGCGGGTCACATGATATTTCTGAATGACTGTCGTTAAAGTCCTACATATGTGTAGGCTGACAATGTGTTTTGGCGACCTGTCCACCATCGCGGGTCGCGTATTTGTATAAAAATGCTTTTATTTTGATGCAATTGTATTTTTACATATTGAATCGTATGCTTGTTTGTTTCGTACATGTTCGTCGGACCTTCAAGGAAGTTGTCGACGACGTTTTGTATTTCGTGTATGTCGGTTTCACCTGTATGCTCCGTTGAGTGGGGTTTCACCGTGTGTATGTATGTAGAGCAGGCCTGCGATGTGTTTGTGTATGTGTTAGTCATGACATTATGCCGGGGAGGTAAGCAATATGTTTTATTGCGTAAATGTAATAAGGTGTTGTACCTTATGTTTTGTGTAAGGCGGGCGGTGTGCCGACGTGCCTGTGTTGTCATCTCCCCGTGTTCCGATCGATCGTGTAATGTAATGTAAGCGCTTTTTTGCGGATGATAGGATCCAATGTAAATGTTGTTCTGCATTTGTGTTTTGTAAGGAGGAAGTCCTCGCTTAGTGTCAGATGATGACATGTAAAAGAACATAGCGATGTACATGCGATAGCATGCGGTATGTATGCGACAGGTAGCAATGTATATGCGATAGCGAGCGATTTGTATACGACATATAGCAATGTATATGCGATGGCATGCGATTTGTATACGACAGATAGCAATGTATATGCGAGGTATAAGATTTGTGTGATGTTTTACCTCATTGGTTCAGAAATGGTAGAGTTTTAGATGTGCTGCGTTCCAACTCCTCGGGATCGGTTTTCCATCTTTATCCTTTAACTGATATGCTCCCTGTCCGACCACTTCGGTGATCAAGTAGGGTCCTTCCCATTGCGGTCCTAGCTTTCCGTCGAATGGGTTCTTGGTGTTCTGGAAAGTTTTCCTTAGGACCCAGTCTCCGACTTTGAATGCCTTGATTCGAACGTTCTTGTTGTAGCTCCTTGCAACCTGTTGTTGGAACATGATCATCCTGATTCGGGCTTTCTCCCTGATCTCGTCCGTTGTGTCCAGATTGTGTGTTAGTTTGATGCCGTTCTGTTCATTTGTCTGAAGGTTGCAGCGAGCGGTCGAAACCAGTAACTCAGCCGGGATGACCGCCTCGCTCCCGTAGACGAGAGAGAAAGGCGATTGCCCGGTCATATTCTTTAGAGTAGTCCTGTCGGAACAGAGAATAAGTGGGAGTTCGTCTGCCCATTTGCCTTTAGCCCCTGTGAGGCGTTTCTTGAGGTTGTTGATGATGATCTTATTGCTGGATTCGGCTTGTCCGTTGGATTGCGGATACCGAGGTGTGGATGTGACCAACTTGATGTTCCATTGATCGCAAAAGGCTCGAGTCTTATGACTGATGAATCAGGAGCCGTTGTCGTACACGATTTCTGACGGGACGCCAAATCTTGAGCCTTTTTGCTTCTGTCTTGTCGTCGGGTAGAATGCCGTGTTTCAACCATCTAATGTAAGGTAGTATCCAGTCGTCATTGGTGTCGACGATGTCTTCTTCTGGTCAGTCTCCTATTTCCATGGCAACGAGTTCTTCAAGCGATGCTGTTGAGTCGACGGATGTCCTTGGGACGGCTGGCGTCATGATGTGGGCCAATGGTATGTGTGGAAATTCCTTTGGGTCTAGGATGGATCCTAGATTAGCGAGTGCGTTAGCTTGGGAGTTAAGATCCCTGGGCACTTGTCTGATGTTGAATGTTTGGAATTGTCCGATCAGTTTCTTGGCTACCTCCAGGTAGGCTATCATTCTGGCGTTCTTGGCATTATACACCCCTTGTATCTGGTTTACGACTAGCAGAGAGTCGCAAACGACTTCGATCTCTCGGACCCCTAGGTCGCGAGCCAGGATGAGTCCGAATATGAGCGCTTCGTATTCAACTTCGTTGTTAGTCGCATCCCACTCACATCTGACAACTTGAGCTATCTTGTCTCCTTGTGGCGATTTTAGCACGACCCCTAGCCCCGATCCTCTGGCATTCGATGCCCCGTCTGTGTGGAGCTCCCATGTACCTGCCTCGTCCGTCGCGAGTAGTTGTGTTGCTTCTTTTGTGGCTTCTTGCTCTAGGGTCGGACTGAAATTGGCCATAAAGTCGGCTAAGGCTTGCGACTTGATCGCTGTCCTAGGCTCGTATTCGATGTCATAACCGATGAGGTGTATGGCCCATTTGGTCATTCGTCCTGTGAACTCAGGTTTCCTCATGATAGCTCTCATGGGATGATTAGTGCGAACAGTAATAGTATGGGATTCGAAATATGGTTTGAGTTTATTCGAAGCCATTACCAATGATAGCATGAGCTTTTCAAGTGATGAATACCTTGTTTCGGCTGGTAACAGCATCCGACTGACGTAGTATATTGGCGACTGTTTGCCATCCTCCTCTCTGACCAGTACTGCGCTTACGGCTGATTCTGACACTACAAGATAAAGAAATAAGGGCTCGTCGCCTTTGGGTTTGGTTAGTAACATGGGACTGGCCATATACTCTTTGAGGTTTTGGAATGCTGCTTCGTGTTCTTCCGTCCATTGAAAGGACTTGTTCTTCTTGAGTGCGTCGTGGAAGGGTTTGCACTTGTCGGATGATTTGGAGATGAATCTGTTCAGAGCTGCTATCCGACCTGTGAGCTTCTGTACGTCTTTGACGCATCGGGGGGATCGAAGGTTGATGAGAGCCTTGATTTGTTCTGGGCTGGCCTCTACTCCTCTTTGTGTCACCATGTATCCTAAGAACTTCCCCGACGATACTCCGAAGGAGCATTTAGTAGGGTTTAGTTTCATGTTGTACCTTTTGAGCACCTCGAAGCTGTCGCGTAGGTGGTCTATGTGATCTTCTTTATTTTTGGACTTGACCAACATGTCGTCTATGTAGACTTCCATCGTGTCTCCGATTTGGTCTTTGAACATTTTGTTGACTAGTTGTTGATACATAGCCCCTGCATTTTTCAGACCAAAGGGCATTACTTGGTAACAATAGATACCTTGGCTGGTGATGAACGCTGTTTTTTCTTGATCATCGGGTTCCATAAGGATCTGATTGTAACCGCTGAAAGCGTCCATGAAGGTAAGCATTTCGTGCCCCGCTGTGGCATCCACCACGGCGTCGATATGGGGTAGAGGGAACGAGTCCTTGGGACAAGCCTTGTTGAGGTCTGTGAAGTCGATGCAGACTCTCCATTTGCCGTTCTTCTTCTGGACTACGACCACGTTGGCTAGCCATTCAGGATAGTAGACCTCCCTGATCTTTCCTGTTTCCAATAAGCTTTTGACTTCATCGTCGACTATCTTGTTCCGCTCGGGGGCGAACTTCCTGCGTTTTTGCTTGACAGGGGGATGAGATGGATCCACATTTAATTTATGAGTAATAACGTTTGGAGATATTCCGACCATATCCTCATGCGACCATGCGAAACAGTCGGCATTGGCCCTGAGAAAGTCAAGAAGTTGTTGTCTGGTCGAATCGTCCAAGTCCGACCCGACCCTTACCGTTTGGTTTGGCTTTGAAGGGTCTAGTGCGATTTCATCGAGTTTTTCCATTTCTGGTTCGATGTACCGACTAGGCCCTTCGCCGCTCTGTGGTTGCTATGCGGTCTTGTGTTCGACTGCGCTCTTCATGGAAGCGACGTAGCATTCTTTTGCGGTCCTTTGATCTCTTGGACTCCCCATTCAGTGGGGAATTTGATGACTTGATGATACGTTGAAGGTACTGCCTTCATAGCGTGTATCCATGGCCTGCCAAGAATACAATTATAGGGAGACGGACAGTCTAGGACTAATAATTTAACCTGTTGGTTGATTCCTCCAGCGTATGTGGTTAGAATGATTTCACCAGTCGTATGCTTAACCTCACCACTGAACCCGACCAGTGGGGTCGACTTCTTGATTAGGTCGTTCTCAGTCAGACCCATTTCTTTAAGAGCGTCAAGGGTCAAGAGGTTCGTCGAACTCCCTATATCGATTAGTACTCTCCGTATTAAATAATTACCAATAGACAAAGAGATTACCAGACCATCGTGGTGACTATCCGACCCGTCGGAATCGGATTCGTCGAATGTGACCGTCGGAAGGTTAGATGTCCTCCTTGGCTTGAATTCCGATGCCTCGGGCTTGTCGCCCTTGCTTTCCCTAGCGTGTCGCTTAGCCGCGGAGTATGTGTTTCCACATATAACAGATCCACCTGAAATGGTATTGACAACTTTTGTATGGACGGGAGATGGGGGTTTGTTCTGTTTTACCTGATCTCGACGTTCCATGGTAGCCTTTGCCCGCTCCGATATTACGTCGCGCAGGAGCCCCTGTGAGAGCAGCCTAGCGACTTCCTTCCGTAGGGCGATGCACTCGTCGGTCGAATGACCGTGGTCGCCGTGGAATTCGCACCATCGACTCATGTCCTTCTTGACATCCGGTCGGTCGCTCTTTCGGGGCCATCTTACCTCTTTTCCATATTTGTCGAAACTCTTGACGAGCTCCGACACGGAAACATTGAAATTATAAGACTGGACCCTAGGAGGCAACGCCAGACCGTCTCTCCATTCCTGTGACTTGTCTTGGAAAGAGTTTACCTGATTTGGTTCGTTTCGATTACGAGAATAGGGATGAGATCGTCTGTCTCGACGGTTGTCGGAGGGATGTTTACGGTCGGATGGATCGGGTCCGCGTGAGGCTTTATGTGATTCACGGTCCTCTTCCAATCTTACCTCGGCCATGGTTTTGGCCTGGACATCTTCAAAACTTTTGCATGGGTACTTGGTAATCTCGTCATAGAGATTGCTGTGTTTGACCAAGCCTTGTCGGAAGGCTTCGATGGAGGTTGTGACGTCACAGTGGGGAATTGCCACTTTCTCCTTATTGTACCTGTTAAGATAATTCCGAAGGGGTTCGTTATACCTTTGTGTGACTCGGTAGAGGTCACTTGATTGTCTTTCGAGCCTCCGACTGCTGGCGAATTGACTCTTGAAAGAGTTGACCAGATCCGCAAAGGATGTAATCATTCCCTGAGGCAAACGCATAAACCATGTTAGTGCGGGACCCGCGAGGGTTGTGCTAAAGCTTTTGCACATGACTGCCTCGCGACTCTCCCTTGAAACAGATGCATCCATTAGTTTTTGTTTATAGAGAGAGATATGGTCATCTGGATCGGTGGTGCTGTCGAACGTCGCCATGTTGGGGAGATGGAACTTCTTGGGGATCTCGACCCTTGCGATTTCTTCGACGAACGGGGATTCTTCGAATCCGCCGAACGTTTCCCTCTCGATTGGTCACGGGACTCCTAGGAGCATGTTGAAGCGATCGTCGATCGTCTTCATGTGTCTGTCGAGCGTCTGCTGGAAAAGAGCCAGGACATCTGGCGGATTGGTAACCTGTGGTTCATCGATTCGGGTCCCAGCAGACCCGATCGGTGTGGAAAAGGTGACATGGTTAGTCGAAAATGGACTAGCGAAAGGAGTTTGAGACGTACCCTCAGTGTGTCCAGGACGTCGTATGCTCGGAGGCATCGGCTCGATGTTGTCCATGTCGAGGCGTGTTCGGGTGCTGCCGTGGACGGGCACGTTCCTATATCCTGAAGCCACTGACTGTACCTGCGACTTAAGAGACTCATTTTCACGAGTTAGTTGCGCGATCTCGGCTTTGGATTGGGTTGACAAAGCGGCTAGGGCTTCGGTCTTTTGGCGTTGCTGGGCTAGTTCCTCTTCAAGGGTGGCCATTTTTTGGGAAAGTTCTTGGAACTGGGTTGGAGTAGGATTTTCAGTTGTGATTGCTGCATCTTGGGTTCCGTCTTCGAGACGTGGTTCTTGATTGTCGGTAGGTGGGTCAATAGTCATGGTTGGAAAGTTTCGGAAGGGTGATCGGCAAGTTGCCCCACGGTGGGCGCCAAATTGTTTTGGGGCGAAAAGATTGGACGACCTAAATCGCCTTAGACGGGGTAACTAGTCGATCGGGTGATAGAAAACAATCCAAACCAAGCAGATAATTGACAAGCAAAGAGTAAATGTAGAATAGCGAGATGATTTTATTAGATAATGTATTGATCGGATCGAATCGAGATACAACTTATCGTAGTTTAGACCGAGTGGTCGTGTAGGACTCGACCGATGACTTTTAGGTGGCGACCGGTGGAGAGTAAGCGCAGATGATTGCTAGAGAGCTAGGCGGGGAGCGTAAGTGTTGTTCTGATCCGTTTGTGAGCCAGAATGCTTGTGTCCTCAGCGTAATTGTGTGTCCTCTCGCCTTATCTTCCTCGTCGTCCAAAAATGGTAAGTCCTTTTCCTTTGTTACCGTTATATTTTTTGCCATATATTTTATCTTCAATGCTGGGAGTAATGGTGAAGATTATGCCATTAAATCTCTGTAATTACGGTGGCTTAAATGTCGTGGCCGTTGCGTGATCTGGTCATTTAATGCATGGCGAGATTCTCGCGATCCTGTCGGAGGGCATTCGACCAGTGAAGTCTCGTCGCCTCCTCTGGGCTTTTCCTTTGTTCTTCCGATCTGCAGTGGGCTTGGGCTCGATTCTCCCGACTCGTCTTCTCCGGGGATGCCAGGCCCAACAGTTAGTATAACCTCGGTTGCAGTTTTCTGGGCCAAGCCCGCGGTCGCGGTGGATGGAGCCGCGGTCGCGGGTCTCCATCCCGACGCGAGGTTAGGGCGGCTTCGAAGCCTTACCGACGACGACGACGAGGCTTGCACTTCACTTCTGAACCACCACGTATCACCACTACTCCAAGGATCACGCACAAGCTACGAGCGACCTCCGACGACCACCAAAACTCCGGCGACGAACATCTCCGGCGAAGAACACAAGAACTTTTGAAGAGAAGGAAGAGAGCTTGAGATCGATGAAGAGAATGGCTGCCATAACCCCCTTTTATAGGCATGGAGGAGAAGGAGTTCATCCTACACCGATCAAGCCAACCGTTTCCACTCCCCGACGTTAGGAGCACGAGGAGAAAAAAATTCACCGGCCTTCTGGAAGCAGGCGAGGAAGACAATCAGAGGCTCTCGCGGTCGCAGTTTCAGAACCGCGATCGCGGTTTACCCAGGCAAAACCGCGGTCGCGGATCTGCCGCGCTCGCGCTCGTGGCCCTTGCTCGCGGGTTTGATCGCAGACTTTGCTAAACTTTGGTTTTAGCACTCCTCAAATAAATTTAAGACCCATTAATATTTAAACGTATACGAACTCGTTCAAAAGGTCCTTACAGAGGTTACACAAATTGCCCAACACGTCTTTCTTACAAAACGACAATTGGGACTTTTTAGGGGTTATTACAATACCTCCCCCTTAAAAAAAAGTTTCGACCCCGAAACTAGGCCGAAAACAGCTCGGGAAAATGACTAAGCATATCAAAATCAGTCTCCCAAGTTTCCCAAGTCACCTCCTCAGATCCTGACTTGGACCAGAGGATTCGTACTAATGGTACCACCTTGCTCCTCAAGTGCTTCTCGCGGCGTTCAAGAATACGCACAGGTCTCTCCTCGTATGTACCATTTGCATGAATTTCGATGTCGTCATAGCTCAGCACATGAGACTCATCTAGGACATACTTTCTCAGGAAAGACACATGGAACACGTTATGCACCAGATGCACCGACGACGGCAATGCTAAACGGTACGCTAGAGATTCGACTCTGTCAAGGATCTCAAAGGGTTCCACGTAGCGAGGGTTGAGCTTCCCACACTTGCCGAACCTAAACACACCCTTGGATGGAGACACCTTGACAAACACCTTATCACCAACCTCAAACTCGACATTCATGCGCTTCAAATCAACATAAGACTTCTGTCGACTCTGAGCTGTAAGCATCCTCTGTCTGATCAAGGCAATATCCGAGGCAGTCCTCTCAACTAACTCTAGTCCGTGCAGAATCTTGTCGGCATTCTCATCCCAACAAATCAGAGATCTGCACTTTCGACCATATAAAGCCTCGAATGGAGCCATCTTGATGGTGGAATGCCAACTGTTGTTGTACGTGAATTCAATCAGGCTTAAGCTGTTCTCCCAGCCGGTCGGACGATCCAGCACACAAGCTCTCAGCATATCCTCCAGTGTCTGAATGGTTCTCTCAGACTGCCCATCCGTCTGAGGATGAAACGCAATACTGAACCTCAACTCAGTTCCCATGGCCTTGTGGAGTTCCTTCCAGAACCTCGACATGAATCGGCCATCACGATCCAATACAATGATTTTTGGCATACCATGCAATCGAACAATCTCGTGTAGGAAAACTTCTGATAGCCTCTTGGTTCCCCAAGTTGACTTGATGGCCACAAAATGAGCACTCTTCGTGAGCCGGTCAATGATCACCCTCTGACTCTTAGTCTTCGGCAACCCCGTGACGAAGTCCATCGCAAAATCCTCCCACTTCCACTCTGGCACTGGGAGAGGTTGTAATTCACCACCTAGTCTGCGGTGTTCAATCTTGACCTTTTGACAAGTCAAGCATATCGTCACAAATTCTGCTATGTCCTACTTCATGTTGGGCCACCAGAATTTCTTCCTGAGGTCCTTGTACATCTTACTGGATCCTGGATGTACAGAATAAGCGGACGAATGGGCCTCCTTCATTACCAATTGGCGAAGGCCATCTACGTCAGGCACACAAATCCGGTCCTGAAACCAGAGTGATCCAGCATCTTGAATCACAAAACCCGGACCTTTCCCATCCATCACTTCACTACTTAACTTCACTAAGATCACATCATCAACCTGCTTCTCCTTGATCCGGTCAAGTAGCGTAGCATGAATCTCCAACATACTCAAGCATCCTCGATGATGATCATACAAGACATCAATCTCGCACAATCCTTGGTGCAGTTTGGTCTGAGCAGTGAGGAGAGCTACCACGGTCTCGTGCGGCGTCTTCCGGCTCAAAGCATCGGCTACCACGTTAGCCTTGCCCGGATGATACAACAACTCGGTGTCGTAATCCTTGAGTAGCTCTAACCAGCGACGTTGCCTCATATTCAACTCCTTCTGAGTGAACACATACTTGAGACTCTTGTGGTCGGTAAAGATCTGGCATCTAACACCATAGAGATAGTGTCTCCAAATCTTCAGTGCGAAGACCACAACCGCTAACTCCAGATCATGCGTTGGGTAGTTTGCTTCATAGGTCTTCAATTGCCGAGATGCGTATGCAATAACCTTTCCCTTTTGAATTAATACACATCCTAACTCATGCTTTAAAGCGCCACTATAGACCACATAACCATCAGATCCATCTGGTAGTGCCAAAACTGGAGCGGACGTCAGGCACTTTTTCAACTTCTGAAAACTTGCCTCGCACTTGTCGTCCCATATGAACTTCTTATGGACCTTGCGGAGCAACCCGGTCATGGGTAGAGCGATCTTTGAAAATCCCTCCACGAACCGTCTGTAATAACCTGCAAGTCCCAAGAAACTGCACACCTCCTTCACATTCTGAGGTCACTTCCAGTCGGCTACCACTTCGATCTTCTGCAAGTCGGCCATAGCCCCATTCTCGTTAATCACATGGCCTAAGAAAGCCACTTCCTTAATCTAGAAGTCACATATAGACAACTTTGCATACAACTAATTTTGTCTAAGGACTGACAATGTGATACAAAGATGCTCCTCATGAGCCTCTTCGCTCAGAGAGTAGATCAGGATATCGTCGATAAAGACCACCACGAACTTGTCCAGGTACTGGTGGAAACATCTGTGCATCAGATCCATGAAAATTGTCGAAGCATTTGTAAGCCCAAATGGCATGACTACGAACTCATAGTGTCCATATCTCGTCTGAAACGCAGTCCTCAGAATATCTTCCTCACAAATCCTGAGCTGATGGTAACCAGATCTCAGATCGATCTTCGAAAAGACTTTTACTCCCTGTAGTTGATCCAAAATATCATCTATCCGTGGCAATGGATATTTATTCTTGATAGTGACCTTATTCAACTCTCGATAGTCGATACAAAGTCTGAACGAACCATCCTTTTTCTTGACGAACAAGACAGGAGCGCCCCAAGGCGATGCACTCAGCCTTATATATCCTTTTTCGAGTAGGTCCTCAAGTTGTTTATTCAATTCTTGCATCTCCGTTGGAGCCATCCGATAAGGTGCTTTAGAAATCGGCGAGGTTCCAAGCTCTAGATCAATAGTGAACTCTACGTCACGATTCGAGGGATAAACCGGGAATCTCATCAGGAAAAACATCCGAATACTCGCATATAACAAGAACATCGTGAACTGAAGTCTCATCCTTATTGGGCTTATCCAGATAGCACAGGTACCCGACACAACCTTGTCGAAGTAGCTTACACGCAGCCATCGCATTGATGAGCTTTCCGTTATCAGCGTCATTACGACCCTTGAACTTGCACACAAACTGGCCCCCAGATGAAACTGTCACTGTCCTTGAGCAGAAATCGATTATCGCCCCGTGACGCATCAGTCAATCCATCCCGAGAATGATGTCGTATGGAGCCATGGCTATACAGATCAAGTCGGCCTCGAACTTTCGACCTTAAATAGTAATTGAAAATTCTGACAGTCACTTGGTCCCTACTAATTGTTCACCATTGGGAAGATTCACCACAAATGGTTCGCAAGATTCATTACACTTCAACCCTAACTTACTCACACACTTCTCCGAAATAAAGGAATGAGTGACACCAGAATCAAACAATATGCAAACTGATGTAGAGTGGAGGTATAAAGTACCTTGAGCAATTGGAGCGTTGGGTTCGTCAGCCTCGTGCATCTCATACATCCGCTGACCCTGACCCACTGGAGCAGTTGGGGCCTTCCCCTTGTTCTGAGCCGTTGTCTGCATCGAGGTACTAGGAGCTCCTACAGGCTTGAATCAGGGTCGGTTGTTATGGCTAATTGACCCTTGCTGCGACTCAGCCTCCTTCTACCTCCTCTGAGGACAAAAAGTCTGCAAATGCCCCTCCTTTCCGCATGCAAAGCACGTCATCTTTACCTTCGTGCACTCATTGCTTTTGTGCCCCGGCGTTCCGCAGTTATAGCACTGAATCAGGTTCTTGCTTTGGCCCGAGCGTTGAGTAGGACCTGACTGTGTCACCTCAGTTCTTGCCCGACCAGACTTGGCAAAGTGTGACGGTGGTGCGGGTCGTTTAAACCCACTAGCTTGAGGCTGGCTCTGCGCCGATCTCTGGCGATTACGCTTCTTCGCCGACTCCTCTAGAGTCATTTCAAGCTTATAAGCGGCATCCACATACTGCTTCAGAGTAGAGCAGCCGTGGCGCACCATCAACGGCTTAATATCCGGGTTCATCCACTCATGGAAATGCCAGATTTTATGCTCCTCACTCGACACTTCCAGTCTAGCATATTGCAACAGGTGATTGAACTTTACAGCTAGCTCAGTCTCCTTCAGCCCATCCGTCTTAGGGTAAAGGAACTCCTTATGTTTCTCCTCCCTCATAGCACGAGAAAAGAAACGGTCGGTCATTTTCGTCTTGAACATACCCCAATTCAACGCGGGGTGATCAGCTAGTCCAATACTCTCCCACCATTCACTAGCCACAACCTTTAGTTGAAGAGAAGCAATGTGCACTTTCTCAGCTTCAGTGCAATCGACGTTTCTGAATAACCGTTCCATGTGTGTGTAACACCCCCAAATATATATCCTTGAAAGATATTACCGCCAGTGACCTCGGACTTCACATCCGAAGCCACCCAAAGCTTAACCCGTTTATATAAATCATAAAACAACAGTTATAATACAAAATATCATAACTTTTGATTAAAGCAAATGTTTCGGAATTTCATCCATGATTCAAAATACATAATCAAATATATTACAGCGGAAGTCTTAATACATAAAGGACACAAGGGTCTTGATCTAAACGATCACCCACCAAGGAATCTCAACCTGGTAAAACTCTTCAAAATTCCAACTGCCATCATTGTCGTTTCTAGCCTTCATCGGAACTGCAATTTATCTGATGTGCCGTATGAGACGGATGACACCAGCCAACCATATAAGGGAATATAACCGGTTGGTTAGTCTAATGAAAGACTATGCAAGGGTAAAACAGAAAGGTTCTAAGTAGTCGTATTAGGTTAGACTCATTGCTTCTCGAATAAAAGTCGATGATGATAGTCAACCACCATACTCCTACTGAAATATACGAAAAGGTATGATCAAGAGAAAGGACTCTGAAAGAATGAGTCTTAAGGAAACATATGAAGAGAAGACTCCAAAAGGTTGAGTCTTATCGGAAAGTATGACAATGTTTGGGAACATTAAAGTTTCACGCAAACGTTTAAAAGCGACTTGACTATTTGGGTCCACCACCAACCTCACTGCATAATGCGAATTCAGATTCGGAAGGTGGACTTACTCTAATCGAAGCCCAGACGAGTTTCCACGTTGTACTTCTCGCCCAAGGTTCACTAATTATGTGCACTAAAGCACTTATCTTATTTAATTCCAAAACGTACATTTTACGTTATAAGCTTTTAAGATCTCTTCACAAGAGATATCGGATCTCCTCACAAGAGATATCAAAGGGAATACATCCTAAATGGCGGCACCAGCTGTGTGCACATACCCTGAGTAAGGGTAAGGTCATGACCGAAGATACTAGGGAAAATCCTCCTAGCACCATTATCAAGAAACCACTAAACCTCGCAAGGTACATAGTGTTCCTACGAATACTCATTCTAACTAAACAGTTAAAACATAAGAGCAATAATTCACATCAAAGCCATTGAGGCCAATAACAGATATAATAGCATTGTTTCTAGTAATATATACAACCTATTATAATATATGTATTTGAATCAATATATATATAATAGCGTTGTTTCTAGCAATATATACAACCTATTATAATATCTCTTTTTAAATCACATACAGTTATCAAAACTGTTCCCAGACGAAAACAATATTCATCCCAAATTAATTAACAATTAAACAATTGATAATTAATATAAATATGGAATGATAAGCAAGAGTGAACCGCCACTTGCCTTAGATTAGACGAAACTCAACGAAGCTCGAGACGACAGGTTTCCGGGTCCGAAACGAGGAAGAACTCAGATTATGATTTCTTATGGAACGACCCATAACGAAACCCTAAGTTAGATTCGACAATAAATAGTATGAATCTAAAGAAAAACGAACACAATCGAAGGAACGAAAGTCCCAAACGAGATCACAAAGCCCAAGCCACAACCACACACGCCCACGCCCACCGCGGGTGCGGCGGCTTGACCGCGGATGCGGCAAAGCTACAGAGGCGAGACGACGACGACGACAACTCACCGGGGAAGACGATGGGGGCTCAACTCATGGTGGCTCCGACTTCTGGATTCCCTGGACCACCCAAGCACCACCTTGAGAGCACCTCCTCTTCCTTTGGTAGCTCCGACGACGACCTTGAAGAACTCCGGCGAAAGCTTGCAACTCCGGCAACAATGGAACGAGAGAGAGAGAGAGAGATTGGAGAGAGAGACATTGGAGTTGTCTTCCTCCTCCAAGCCTCCTCCTTTTATAGGCCAAGCAAGGAGCACAGCTGGCACCTCCCCACCGCCTCAAAGCCGACCGAAACGGCAAGCAGCTCAGGCGACGTTCGGCGGAGCAGAAAAGAAATCATGACGGCGCGGGTGCGGTGGGTCTCACCGCGGGGTGCGGTGGCGACCAATTCCTGACCGCTGGGTGCGGTGGGTATGACCGCGGGTGCGGTCAAGGCAATTTTTGTGCCTTTTGCCCATTCTTTGACCGAGAAGCCCACTTTTGACCGGGAAGAATTACGGTATGGGTTTTAACCCCAGGTTAAATATATTCGTACCCGAACAATTATTCTAAACCCCAAAAATACGTCAAATGTATTTTATTCCACTCAAGGAATTATTACGGAGATCAAGTATTTAACAGAAAGTCTGAACTTCTCTGAAAATAATTCGACTACAATACGAGTGTTTGGAAAACTTACCAAAATACTCTTTACTAAAATGAGGGGTATTACATCACCTCCCCCTTATAAAAAGTTTCAACCCCGAAACTTGGTCGAATAAACCAAAGAAAAGCGAGTCGTTACAACACTACCCCCTTAAAAAGGTTTCGACCCCGAAACTAGGCCGAAATTAGCTCGGGAAAACGTCTAACCATCCTTACCAATGGTACTACCTTGTTCTGTAACTGCTTCTCATAGCTTTCGAGAATACGCACCGGTATCTCCTCGTAGGTACCATTTGTCTGAATCTCGATGTCGTCATAACTCAGCACATGAGACTCATCTGGCACGTACTTCCTCAACAAAGATACGTGGAACACGTTATGCACTGGATGTGCCGATGGCGGCAATGCCAAACGATACGCTAGAGACCCCACTCTATCAAGGATCTCAAACGGTCTCACGTAGCGAGGGTTAAGCTTCCCACGCTTACCAAACCTAAACACACCTTTGGATGGCGACACTTTGACAAACACTTTGTCACCAACCTCAAACTCAACATTTTTGCGCTTCAGATCTGCATAAGACTTTTGTCGACTCTGAGCTGTCAACATCCTTTGTCTTATCAAAGCAATGTCCGAGGCACTCCTTTCGACTAACTCCGGTCCGAGCAGAACCTTGTCGGCATTTTCATCCCAACAAATCGGAGATCTGCACCTTTGACCGTACAAAGCCTCGAATGGAGCCATCTTTATGGTAGCATGCCAACTGTTGTTGTATGTGAACTCAATTAGACTCAGGCTATTCTCCCAGCTAGTCAGACGATCGAGTGTACAAGCTCTTAGCATATCTTCCAAGGTCTGGATGGTCCTCTCAGACTGTCCATCCGTTTGAGGATGAAACGCAGTGCTGAATCTCAACTCGGTTCTATGGCCTTATATAGTTCTTTCCAGAATCTTGACATGAATCGACCATCACGATCCGATACAATGGTCTTTGGAGTACCATGCAAACGGATGATCTCGTGTAAAAACACTTCTGATAACTTCTGGGTTCCCCATGTTGACTTGATAGCCACGAAATGAGCACTCTTTATGAGCCTGTCAATGATTACCCATATAGCATCTTTCTGGCTTTGAGTCTTTGGCAGCCCAGTGACGAAATCCATAGCAATATCTTCCTATTTCCATTTTGGCACTGGAAGAGGTAGCAACTCACCACCTGGTCTACGATGTTCTATCTTGACCTTCTGACAAGTCTAGTATTTCGCCACAAACTCTGCTACATCCCACTTTATGTTGGGCCACCAGAACTTCTTCCTGAGGTCCTTGTACATCTTGCTAGAGCCTGGATGTACAAAATAAGCTGATGAATGGGCCTCCTTCATCACCAACTGGCAAAGACCATCAACGTCAGACACACAGATCCGGTTCTGAAACCAGAGTGATCCATCTTCCTGAATCACGAAATCGGGAGCTTTCCCGTCCATCACTTCACTGCTTAGCTTCACCAAGACTACATCATCAACTTGTCTCTCCCTGATTTGATCAAGTAGCGTGGCCTGAATCTCCAGCATACTCAGATATCCTCTACGCTGATCGTACAAGACTTCAATGTCGCACAACCCTTGGTTTAGCTTGGTCTGAGCAGTGAGTAAAGCCACTACAGTCTTGTGTGGCGTCTTTCGGCTCAATGCATCGGCTACTACATTAGCCTTGCCCGGATGATACAGCAATTCGATGTCGTAGTCTTTGAGTAGCTCTAACCAGCGACGTTGTCTCATATTTAGCTCCTTCTGAGTGAATATATATTTGAGACTCTTGTGATCGGTGAAGACTTGACACCTTACACCATAGAGATAGTGTCTCCAAATCTTCAGCGCAAAAACTACAACTGCTAGTTCTAGATCATGCGTCGGATAGTTTTCCTCATAAGTCTTCAATTGTCGGGATGCGTATGCAATAACCTTGCCTTTCTGCATCAGCACACATCCCAAACCACTCTTCAAAGCATCACTATAGACCACATAACCATCATTCCCTTCCGGTAGCGCTAACACTGGTGCAGAGGTCAGACATTACTTCAACTTCTGAAAATTGGCCTCGCACTTGTCATCCCAGACAAACTTCTTATGGACTTTGCGGAGCAGACCGATCATGGGTAGAGCGATCTTAGAGAATCCCTCCACGAACCGTCTATAATAACCAACGAGTCCTAGAAAACTGCGCACCTCCTTCACATTCTGAGGCCGCTTCCAATTGGCTACTGCTTCAATCTTCTGGGGATCAACCATAACCCCATTCTTATTAATCACATGGCCTAAGAAATCCACTTCCTTGATCCAAAAGTCACACTTAGACAACTTTGCATACAACTGAATTTGTCTAAGAACTGACAAAGTGATCCGAAGATGTTCCTCGTGAGCTTCCTCACTCGGGGAATAAATTAAAATATCGTCGATGAAGACCACTACGAACTTATCCAAGTATTGGTGGAAACATCGATGCATCAGATCCATGAAGACTGCTGGAGCATTGGTAAGTCCAAATGGCATGACTACGAACTCGTAGTGACCATATCTCGTCCGGAACGCAGTCCTCGGAATATCCTCCTCACGAATCCTGAGCTGATGGTAACCAGACCTCAGATCGATTTTGGAAAAGACCTTTGCTCACTGCAGTTGATCCAACATATCATTGATAATAGAAATTTGTCGTTCTAATTCCTACTATGCAAAATATCCAAACAAACCCTAAACCGTAGTCCTAGGTAAGTAAAGATCGAATCCACAGGGAGGCGGATTCTATCTTAGTATGCAATTTATATGTCAATCCAAAGTAACCAAAGGGGTTTTTTGTGAGTTTAAGTAATCTAAGCATGCAAAAGTAAACAAGCGAAAGAGTTGTGAAATCAGTGATGGGAAAAACACTTAGTTAAACAACATCCACAAGTCGTATGACAAGTTGATCATAGATACTCATTCAAAATCTCATGCAATGGTGATTCCAATTCCTTTTCAGATATAACTAATAGCATAACCAGATATTATTAGCACTAACTAATTAAACAACCCTGAAACTATCAAGATTCAGTTTAACAGCAGCCTTACGAATATGAATATAGTTGGATACAATTCTAGCATAAAACAACCAGCTTTTATCCTAGAATGTAAATCAGTTCTCTTCTGCATAAGACTAGCACAACCAGATACTAGTACGATGCAGTTGCTACTCTGAAATAGATATGCTAAACCAGTAACAATCTAGATCTAGCAATCAATCAATAGAAACAAACCCTAGTTGATCAGACTAGAGATTATCAATATCAATCATAAGCAACTTAAGCAAGAGAAGAGATAAAAACCATGCAATAGATTAAGAACGAGAATCTCACAACTGAATCAAAACGAAAGCTTCAGCGTCTGACTAAGCCAAGGAGGCTTAGTTCTTCATAGAAAATACGTAAAAACTAATTAGGATTCGAGAGAGAATCCAAGATAGGCAAACAAGCCTTTTCTCAACCCTTAAATACTAAAGGAAATAAAGCTAAGTTAACCTAAAACAAAATAATAAAAAGTAATAAAATAATGCAAATAAGGAAACGACGCGGCGGACTTCAGACATGCACGACGGGTGCTGCATCCTCCACGGCAGGCGCCGTCTTTCCACGGCGGGCGCCGTAATTACATCGTAGCCAATGTTGTTGGATGGGAATTGGCGGCGGTCGCCGTGAACTCGTTTCTTCCTCCTTTGTCTCTTCAGCTCCCGAAAGCGTGTCTTCAGCACCTCCAAATACTTCATAACTCCTTGGCGTCTACTACTGGTGGCTTCCTCCTCAGTGTCTCATATGATCTCCAAAATAGCTCAAACACCTCCAAATACACCAACTTCGCCTCCAAACGCCATACACATGAATGTGTATAAATCTTCCCGAATGGCACCAATAAAACCTCTAATGACTCTTACTTAAGCCCTACAAAGTAGTGCTTATCAAACCACCCCATGCTTAGACCTTTGCTCGTCCACGAGTAAACCAAATAAGAGTCCACTCCTCCAATGCAGCACCCAAGGTCTCAGGAAGCATATCCTCCAACTAAGAGTCACCTAACCCATGCCAAATCTCCTGGTACCAATCTCATTCACAACACATCCACAACTCAACAAGCTTAAGGGGCAAGCAGAGTACTTTCCCCAAGCTAAACCCGGACATCCAAAAGTGTGAGTAACCTCTAATCCTAGCCTCCATCTATTGCTCCATATGTCTCCCAGAGTGACCTACCCGACAATCCTTCTTTGTCTCCTCTTCTTATGACGCCTCGCCAAGAATAATGAGAAATCCTAAAATCACTCTTCTTCTTTTCGCTCATTTTGCCAAGGCGCCCTTTCGGGTTTTCACCAAGCCACTCATTTCATTTTCCAATAGATGTGCTCACATAAGCTCACGTCACTCTTGACCTCATATTACCCCAACCTAATGCTGGTCCAAGCCACCTGCTTATTACCTAGGCCGCCCTTTCGGGTTTTCGACCTATCCCAGGATTTTTATGATAGCCTTTTTCAAAATTTTGGCTCTTTTCATTTTCTTCATTTTTCTCCTCAGCAGCGTAGCAAGAATAGAACTCCACCACATGCTTAAACATTGCATTGTCCTCAATGTAATGAAAGACAAAAGAGTAAAGCACAGGGAAAAGCAAAAAATAACTCACAACGTTGCCGAGTTGGCTTGGACACTTCCTTGTCGCTGGCGGTGTACTCATGAAAGTTCATGTCCCGGGTGTCTGCATCAATGCTATAACCTTCATATACCGTGGAACCATAGGAAACCACTGTGAAGTGTGGTGGTTATGTAGGAAAGCAGGGCGGCACGGCCTTCAACTCCATCAACTCCTACCATGCAATCAAAAGGAACCACTCTGGGGAAGTAGTGGTCAATCAAGGGAACAGGGTTGCATGGCCTTCAAAAATGGGCCCAGATGTCATCGTGGTTGGGCCCTGGTATTCCTCCTCTCCAGTTGTCGACTGCAGGACCATCATCATTGCCAATTAAATATAGGGCGAATGTATTCCTCCGTTCGCAACATGATGCGCACCTCTCGTGGGAAATCTGGACAGCCCGGTAAAACTTTTTTCTTTTTTTTTTGATAAGGAAAGGAGTCGAACCTGAAAATGGCGGCGATCGCCGTAATTAAACGACGGTCGCCGTCATTTGCCGCAAGCGAAGTGTCGGAGAAGGTGAAAACGGCGGGCGCCGTGAACTCCTTCTTCATTTTGAAACGCTTCCTGCAGGTTAGTTCGACACAGAAAGGAAAAACTAAAAGGAAAAACAAAAGAAAATGACTAAGGGAAGGAAAATAAACTACCTAACATCGGGTTGCTTCCCGATCAACGCCTTAGTTAATGTCGTTGGCTCGACATACTACTCGAAAATCCTCAATCCATATCGCCAGGCTCTTTAGAAACCTTCTCAATCCTTACCTCCTTCCTGAACCAATCATGGAAAGGTCTGAACCTTAGACCATGCTTCTTCTTCAGCGGCTTCTCCATCTTGACCTTTTTAGTCGCGTCTACCCCATTCTTTGATCGATCAGGGGGGTGTTTAGCCTTGACTTCAGGGACCTACACCAAAGATGGAACGAGCCTCTCGCTCGGAGTTAGCAGCAAAGGTGATTTACCTGGAAGCTCCGGAGGGAGCTTATAGCAAGCGTTCCACTCAGCAACACCTTCCTGCAAGTCAGTAGATATAGCAATATCCAAGCTAGAATCGACGATACGTGGTGTGTCATCTAGGTGGCCCTCATCAAAAACATCTTGCACCACATGCTCAAGTACATCAATTGCACACAAAGAACGACCATCAGAGGGGAAATTCATGGCTTCATAGATGTTATAATTAATGGTTTGGCCATCAAATTCCATAGTCAAGGAGCCAGTACTCACGTTGATTTTAGTGTTGGCAGTTTTCAAGAAGGGTCTCCCTAACAGAATAGGGGCTACATGCATATCATGTTCCATATCAAGCACATAGAAGTCAGCAGGAAAAGTAAGATCACCAACCCTAACCAAAACATCCTCCACTATCCCTATAGGACGCACACTAGATCTATCAGCTAGCTGAATGGAAATTTTGGTCGCATGTATGGGTCCTAATCTTAAGGATTCACAAAGAGATGAAGGTAAAACATTTATGAAAGCACCCAAATCTAACATAGCTTTATTGAACTTGGTACCTCCAATGGTAACGGGGATGGTGAATATACCTGGGTCACCACATTTTTTGGGTAAGCGTTTCTGAAAAATCGCAGAGACATGCTCGCTTACATTCACCTTCTTCTTGCTGTTCCTATCCTGATTCCTCTTTGTGGTGCACATCTGCTTCAAGAACTTGGCATAACGAGGGACATACTTGATCTTAGGAGAGGCATGTTGACCTCAACGTTTCTGAACATCTCAAACATGTCCTTGTCCTGATCAAGTGGCTTGGTACGCTTCAAAGCAGACGGAAATGGTGCAACAGGCTTCCACTCAGGAAAAATCGGAGGTACATACTCCTTCTCAGCCCCAGGATCAGCTACGGCTTCACGGCGGTCGCCGCAAGAAGGACAGCGGGCGTCGTGAACATCATCAGAAAACTCGGAAGTTGGCTCACCGTCACGACGGGCGCCGTAATAAGTGCGGCGGTCGCCGCAATTTTCATCAGACAAGTCGAGAGCAGGGTCATTTTCACGGCAGGCGTCGTGGTCTTCACGGCGGTCACCGTCGATGTCACGGCGGGTGCCATAAGTTGTACAGCGGTCGCCGTCGCTGTTCCGTTCCATCTCCTAATCCGCTTCCTTGTCGATCTCAGAATCATCCTCTTCGAGTCTCTTCCCGCTCCTCAGATTTATAGCACTGACGTTCCTAATGTTCGGGTTTACTTCCGTTTGAGATGGAAATTTACCAGAAACCTTTGCGTCGAGCTTGCTCACCACTTGAGAAATCTGGCCAAATTGCCTTTCCAAGTTCTGAATGCTAGCTTGTGTAGTCTCTTGGAATTGCAATTGGTTCTTAGTCAACTTAGCAACATTCGCATTGAGGTTTACGTTGCTCTGCATCAGCATCTTCATCATGTCCTCCATAGACGAGGACGGGTTCGAGCTCTGCCCTTGAGGTTATGGCACAAATGGCTGCCTTGGTTGTTGAGGATTACCCTGTTGTTGCTGTGGTTCTGGGTCTCTCCATCTGAAGTTGGGATGATCCCTCCAACCAGGATTGTATGTATTGGAGTAAGGATCATGCCTGGGCCTCTGCTGATATCCTCCCACTGCATTCACTTCCTCTTGTAGAGTAGGACATGAATCAGTAGGATGCAAGTCGTCACGACAGATCTCACAGGCCTTAGCCTACTGAGGCATTCCTTTCAGTTTCAGGCGCCTCACCTCCTCTCTTAACACATCAAAATCAGCCTGGTCAATTTTTGCTTGAGAACCAGCAACAACCAAGCTTTGGGAACCTCTCCCACTGTACTGTCTAGAGTCATCAGCCAGAGTAGCAAATATCTCTAGAGCTTCGTCGTAAGTCCTCTTCAGAATATTCCCACCACATGAGGAATTCACCATCCGACGATCATCTTCACGGAGTCCTCCATGTAAATAGAGAATTAGATCATGTTTTTCGTAACCATGGTAGGGACAACTCTTCACCAGTTTCTTGAAGCGCTCATAATAATCATAGAGAGACTCATTAGACAGTTGCTCCACGTTGCAGATCTTCTTCTTGAGCTGATTGGACTTGATTGCCGAAAAGTATTTATCAAGAAACACCTTCTTCAAATTCACCCAGGTAGTGATGCTCCCTGGTGGTAAAGAATGATACCAGTCTTTAGTAGAATCCTTCAGAGAAAAGGAAAAGACTCTCAACCTCATCTGATCTTCAGTAATCTCAGATGGCCTCATACTGGTGCAGACCTCAAGGAACTCATCCAGGTGCTGAATAGGATCCTCAAGCGGGGTTCCACTGAATTTCGGGAGTAAATGGACTACTCCTGTCTTGAGCTCAAATTTAACCCCATCACCAAGGGTAGGGAATTGCACAACACGAGTTGGTTGCTCCAAGTTAGGATCTGTCAAAGATTCAAGTGTAACACGAGCTGCCATCCTGCGAGCTTGAAGAAAAGTTCTTTCGATTTCTGGATCAAAAACTAACGGTAGATTATTAGTAACACGGGTGTGAACCATAAGATAGGTTCACACCAAGATTGGCTTTCAAATCACACACACAAAATAGAGTATTGCCTCCCCGGCAACGGCGCCAATTTGATAACATAAATTTGTCGTTCTAATTCCTACTATGCAAAATATCCAAACAAATCCTAAACCGTAGTCCTAGGTAAGTAAAGATCGAATCCACAGGGAGGCGGATTCTATCTTAGTATGCAATTTATATGTCAATCCAAAGTAACCAAAGGAGGGTTTTGTGAGTTTAAGTAATCTAAGCATGCAAAAGTAAACAAGCGAAAGAGTTGTGAAATCAGTGATGGGAAAAGCACTTAGTCAAACAACATCCACAAGTCGTATGACAAGTTGATCATAGATACTCATTCAAAATCTCATGCAATGGTGATTCCAAATCCTTTTCAGATATAACTAATAGCACAACCAGATATTATTAGCACTAACTAATTAAACAACCCTGAAACTATCAAGATTCAGTTTAACAACAGCCTTACGGATAGGAATATAGTTGGATACAATTCTAGCATAAAACAACCAGCTTTTATCCTAGAATGTAAACCAGTTCTCTTCTGTATAAGACTAGCACAACCAAATACTAGTACGATGCAGTTGCTACTCTGAAATAGATATGCTCAACCAGTAATAATCTAGATCTAGCAATCAATCAATAGAAACAAACCCTAGTTGATTAGACTAGAGATTATCAATATCAATCATAAGCAACTTAAGCAAGAGAAGAGATAAAAACCATGCAATAGATTAAGAACGAGAATCTCACAACTGAATCAAAACGAAAGCTTCAGCGTCTGACTAAGCCAAGGAGGCTTAGTTCTTCATAGCAAATACGTAAAAACTAATTAGGGTTCGAGAGAGACTCCAAGATAGGCAAACAAGCCTTTTCTCAACCCTTAAATACTAAAGGAAATAAAGCTAAGTTAACCTAAAACGAAATAATAAAAAGTAATAAAATAATACAAATAAGGAAACGGCGCGGCGGACTTCAGACATGCACGGCGGGCGCTGCATCCTCCACGGCGGGCGCCGTAATCGCGGCGGGCGCCGTCTTTCCACGGCGGGCGCCGTAATTACATCGTAGCCAATGTTGTTGGATGGGAATTGGCGGCGGTCGCCGTAAGTTGCACGGCGGTCGCCGTAAGTTGCACGGCGGTCGCCGTGAACTCGTTTCTTCCTCCTTTGTCTCTTCAGCTCCCGAAAGCATGTCTTCAGCACCTCCAAATACTTCATAACTCCTTGGCGTCTACTACCGGTGGCTTCCTCCTCAGTGTCTCATATGATCTCCAAAATAGCTCAAACACCTCCAAATACACCAACTTCGCCTCCAAACGCCATATACATGAATGTGTCTAAATCTACCCGAATGGCACCAATAAAACCTCTAATGACTCTTACTTAAGCCCTACAAAGTAGTGCTTATCAATCATCAATCCTCGGCAACAGATACTTATTCTTGATCGTGACCTTATTCAACTCACGATAGTCGATACAAAGTCGAAACGATCCATCCTTCTTCTTGACGAACAAGACCGGAGCACCCCAAGGCGATGCACTCGGCCTTATATAACCCTTCTCAAGAAGATCTTCGAGTTGCTTCTTCAACTCTTGCATCTCAACAGGAGCCATCCGGTATGGTTCCTTAGAGATCGGTGCAGTACCAGGCTCGAGATCGGTAGTAAATTCTATGTCACGATGCGGGGGTAAACCAGGAATCTCCTCCGAAAAGACATCCGGATATTCACAAACAACCGGAATATCAGGAATTGAAGGTTCATCTTTCTTGGGCTCGTCTAGATAGCACAGGTACCCGACACAACCTTGTCGAAGTAGCTTGAACGCAGCCATCGCATTGATAAGCCTGACGTTATCAACGTCATTCCGACCCTTAAACTTGCATACATACTGGCCCCGAGATGACACCGTCACAGTCCTTGAGCTGAAATCGATTACCACCCCATGACGCGTCAGCCAATCCATACCGAGAATAATGTCGTATGGAGCCATGGCTATACAGATCAAATCTGCTTCGAACTTCTTACCCTGGATGGTAATCGGAAATTCTGACAAACGCTTGGTTCCAACCAAATGTTCACCATTAGGAAGATTCACAACGAAAGGTTCACAAACCTCATTGCATACTAATCCTAACTTACTGACACAACTTTCCGAAATAAAAGAATGGGTAGCACCCGAATCAAATAACATACATACTGAAGTAGAATGAAGGTATAGAGTACCTTGAGCAACTGGAGCATTAGGTCCATCAGCCTCACGCATCTCGTAAAGGCGTTGACCTTGACCTCCAGAAGCTGCTGGGGCTTTCCCCTTATTCTGTGCAGATGTCTACATCAAAGGACTAGGAGCTTCCACTGGTCTGAACTTAGGTCGATTGTTCTCATTAACTGACCCTTGCTGCGACTCAGCTCCTTTTTTCCTTTGCTGTGGACAAAACTTCTGCAAATGTCCCACCTTTTCGTAGCCAAAACACGTCTTCTTCTCCTTCGGACACTCATTACTCTTGTGTCCGTGTGTACCACAGTTATAGCATTGGATCAGACTCTTGCCCTGACCCGATTGACGTATAGACCCTCCATGAGTCTTATCCGTTTTTGCTCTGCCAGACTTGGCAAAATTAGACGGTGGCGCGGGACGCTTAAATCCACTCGCCTGAGGCTGGCCCTGCATTGACCTCTGGCGACTTCGTTTCTTTGTTGACTCCTTCAGAGTCACTTCCAACTTATAGGCAGCGTCCACGTACTGCTCCAGAGTAGAGCATCCATGACGTATCATTAGTGGCTTAATATCTGGGTTCATCCACTCGTGGAAATGCCAGATCTTTTGCTCTTCATTGGACACCTCCGGCCCAGCATACTGTAGCAGGTGATTGAACTTGGCCGCAAGCTCAGTCACTTTCAATCCATCCGTCTTTGGATATAGGAACTCCTTGTGTTTTTCTTCCCTCATAGCTCGGGAGAAGAAACGATCATTCATCTTGGCCTTGAACATTCCCCAGTTCAAACCTGGGTGATCAGCCAAACCTGTACCTTCCCACCATTCACTGGCTACTTCCTTCAGCTGAAGGAATGCAATGTGCACCTTCTCTGCTTCAGTGCACTCAACATTACGGAATAGTCGCTCCATGTGGGAAAACCAATGTGCCACTCTAACTGGCTCTCCCTTTCCATCATAGCAGTCGGGCCTCATAGAGATTATGGCCTTTAGTGCTCGGCCATAGTCGCCTCTATTCCTGACCGCTTCCTCTTGGGGTACATGGATATTAGGCTCCTTAAATCTAGGAACCGCTAGAGGAATTGGCACAGCTTGTGCCTGAGGCGCGTTTGGTCGCATAATATCGATGAATGCTTGCATTACAATTCTCCAAATAGCTTCCACTGCTGCGGCATCGAATATCACTGGAGTGTTGACTTGAGCTTGGTCACTTCCCCCTGGATTGTTGTTGGAAACAGACTCGTGTTCCTCCACAAGGTTCGCGACATTCCTCACGTTTGGTCTGGGGTCGTTGCTTGGCCCAGCACCAGCACGAATGGTATTCCTTGTGTTCACCATCTATTTACCGATCAAGTTCCAAGTATTTTATTACATTAATATCATTCAATATACTTAACGTAATAAAAATCAACTCAGAATATATCAAACTTGGTAATTTTCATTGATAAGCTCAACTGAGCTAATACGTTTTACAAAAGGGATCTCCCGAGCGTCAAGACAAAATTGCTTGGAGACTTAGGTTCTTAACAAAACAACTGGAATACAAGAAAAGAAACTGCTAATCAGCACTGGCCCAATCATGGCGCCCTGAAACATTTCCTGTAATCGCCACTCCTCATACAAGGTTTCTTCGAACGGGGTTTACCATCGGAACCTGGTGAAATACTCCTTACCCTGCTCGGTCCAGGAGCACATGGCTCATTCCTTGGTCTTGCCCTTCTTAGAGCATGCTCAACCGCCTCGTCCATCTGGCGGCGCTCTTCTGGGGAAATCATCTGACTTAGGCGAAGTGCCTCTCGCGAGTCAGGACTCAACATTAGCCTTCTCTGAGCAGCAATAGGCTGTGAGTTCTCAGATGCATTTTATGGACCATTTCTTCTTCTTGGAAATACTACCTCGTAAAGCATATCCCAATCGGCCGAAGTCAATGGCGAGTATTCTTGCTCATGCGGCAACTCTGGAATGGGATAGATAAACTCCATTCCCGGGTCCTCGCTGCCCACCAATAAGCGCTCTAAGCCATCAGACTCGTGGCCCTGTCCCTCGAGGTCCTCCTCGGGGTCCTCCTCTTCTTCCGGATCCTCTTCCGGGTCTTCTTCAGGATCCTCTTCTTCTGGATTCTCCTCGGGAATCATCTCAATCATGAAGTCGTCGTTGTAATGCCCTATTGCATACCTTGACCATTCCTCTTCATTTTCCGTGTCCTCCCTTAGCTCCTCTATAGGTTCTGCCACTAGAACCTTGGTCCTATCGGACACTAGTACTACTGACTCGGGTAGTATAGTCTTCACCTCCTCGGGTGGACTACTAGATTCTCCGACCTCGAAGCATCGCATGAGAACTGGAAACTCAAGCCTCATTGGAGATGGCGGAGCCACCTCGGCTTCTTCCGAGTCCTTTCGAAGAGAAAATCATGCACCCATAACCTACGGGTGACGAGAAAAGAGTTAGTCTTTCTAAATATAGAAGTTCGCTTCCATATCAGACTAAAGTGAAGGCACGACTAGATCGGCAGAATAAAAATTTTACTTGGAAATTCAGAGCCTTCGAAAACATTTCTCAGTTTCAAACGAGTAAACTGTTTACAAAAAAATTTGTTCCAAGAAAATATTTTAAAACCCACCCGTTTAAAAAAAAAAAATCGGCTCTGATACCAGATCTGTAACACCCCCAAATATATATCCTTGAAAGGTATTACCGCCAGTGACCCAGGACTTCACATTCGAAGCCACCCCAGGCTTAACCCATTTATATAAATCATAAAACAACAGTTATAATACAATATATCATAACTTTTGATTAAAGCAAATGTTTCGGAATTTCATCCATGATTCAAAATACATAATCAAATATATTACAGCGGAAGTCTTAATACATAAAGGACACAAGGGTCTTGATCTAAACGATCACCCGCCAAGGAATCTCAACCTGGTAAAACTCTTCAAAATTCCAACTGCCATCATTGTCGTTTCTAGCCTTCATCGGAACTGCAGTTTATCTGATGTGCCGTATGAGACGGATGACACCAGCCAACCATGTAAGGGAATATAACCGGTTCGTTAGTCTAATGAAAGACTATGCAAGGGTAAAACAGAAAGGTTCTAAGTAGTCGTATTAGGTTAGACTCATCACTTCTCGAATAAAAGTCGATGACGATAGTCAACCACCATACTCCTACTGAAATATACGAAAAGATATGATCAAGAGAAAGGACTCTGAAAGAATGAGTCTTAAGGAAACATATGAAGAGAAGACTCCACGCAAACGTTTGACAATGTTTGGGAACATTAAAGTTTCACGCAAACGTTTAAAAGCGACTTGACTATTTGGGTTCACCACCAACCTCACCGCATAATGGGAATTCAGATTCGGAAGGTGGACTTACTCTAATCGAAGCCCAAACGAGTTTCCACGTTGTACTTCTCGCCCAAGGTTCATTAATTATGTACACTAAAGCACTTATCTTATTTAATTCCAAAACGTACATTTTACGTTATAATCTTTTAAGATCTCTTCACAAGAGATATCGGATCTCCTCACAAGAGATATCAAAGGGAATACATCACAGGGAATACATCCCAAATGGCGGCACCAGCTGTGTGCACATACCCTGAGTAAGGGTAAGGTCATGACCGAAGATACTAGGGAAAATCCTCCTAGCACCATTATCAAGAAACCACTAAACCTCGCAAGGTACATAGTGTTCCTACGAATACTCGTTCTAACTAAACAGTTAAAACATAAGAGCAATAATTCACATCAAAGCCATTGAGGCCAATAACAGATATAATAGCGTTGTTTCTAGCAATATATACAACCTATTATAATATCTGTATTTCAATCATATATATATATAATAGCGTTGTTTCTAGCAATATATACAACCTATTATAATATCTCTTTTTAAATCACATACAGTTATCAAAACTGTTCCCAGACGAAAACAATATTCATCCCAAATTAATTAACAATTAAACAATTGATAATTAATATAAATATGGAATGATAAGCAAGAGCGAACCACCACTTGCCTTAGATTAGACGAAACTCAACGAAGCTCGAGCTGACAGGTTTCCGGGTCCGAAACGAGGAAGAACTCAGATTATGATTTCCTATGGAACGACCCATAACGAAACCCTAAGTTAGATTCGACAATAAATAGTACGAATCTTGAGGAAAACGTACACAATCGAAGGAATGAAAGTCCCAAATGAGATCACAAAGCCCAAGCCACAACCACACACACCCAGGCCCACCGCGGGTGCGACAGCTTGACCGCGGGTGCGGTAAAGCTACAGAGGCGAGACGACGACGACGACAACTCACCGGGGAAGACGATGGGGGCTCGACTCATGGTGGCTCCAACTTCTGGATTCCCTGGACCACCCAAGCACCACCTTGAGAGCACTTCCTCTTCCTTTGGTAGCTCCGGCGATGACCTTGAAGAACTCCGACGAAAGCTTGCAACTCCGGCAACAACGGAATGAGAGAGAGAGATTAGATCTGTCTTCCTCCTCCAAGCCTCCTCCTTTTATAGGCCAAGCAAGGAGCCCAGCTGGCACCTCCCCACCGCCTCAAAGCCGACCGAAACAGCAAGCAGCTCAGGCGACGTTCGGCGGAGCAGAAAAGAAATCATGACGGCGCGGATGCGGTGGGTCTCACCGTGGGGTGCGGTGGCGACCAATTCCTGACCGCTGGGTGCGGTGGGTATGACCGCGGGTGCGGTCAAGGCAATTTTTGTGCCTTTTGCCCATTCTTTGACCGAGAAGCCCACTTTTGACCGGGAAGAATTACGGTATGGGTTTTAACCCCGGGTTAAATATATTTGTACCCGAACAATTATTCTAAACCCCAAAAATACGTCGAATGTATTTTATTCCACTCAAGGAATTATTACGGAGATCAAGTATTTAACATAAAGTCTGAACTTCTCTGAAAATAATTCGACTACAATACGAGTGTTTGGAAAACTTACCAAAATACTCTTTACTAAAATGAGGGGTATTACAGTGTGAGAACCAATACGCCACCCTGACTGGTTCTCCGGTACCTTCATAGCTATTCGGCCTCATTGAGCTAATGGCCTTTAAGGCCCGACCGTAGTTCCCTCTATTTCTGACGGTATCGACCTGAGGTATATGATCCCCTGGCTCCTCAAATTTAGGAATAACCTGAGGAATTGGAACACCTTGCGCTTGTAGTACAGTCGGCTGAATTATCTCGGTGACTGCCTGCATAACAATCCCACGAATGGCCTCTATGGCCGCATCATCGAAGACAACCTGAGGGTTAGCCTGAACATGGCTATTGCCTACGGGGTTATTGTGAGAGGCCGATTCACTCTCATCCATCTGATTAGCGGCACTTCTCAGGTTCAATCTTGGGTTGTTACTTGGCCCAGCACCAGCACGGGTGATGTTTCTTGTGTTCACCATCTATTTGCCGATCAATTATTCAAGTACTTCACAACATTAATATCACACTTAAAGATGCACAATATATGTAATTGATTTGGAGTATATTAAACTGGCAAACTTTATTGATGAAAGAACTGAAACCACGATTTATGAGTCTTACAATAACCTTCCTAAACGACAAGACAAAACTGTTAGGAGGCTAAAGCTCTAAAAACAACGAAAGACAAAACAACTAGAAAAGATCACTACAACTGGCTACTATCCCCCTCAAGGTGCCTTGAAGAGATTCATGTACTCATCAGACCTTTGATACCTCTTCGGAGGTGATCTGTCCTCGGGTTCCAGAGCTGGCCTCCTCGAGCTACTAGGGCCCGGAACACTTAGCTTCTCCCTAGGCACGCTTGGCCCTTCTCTTGGCATAGGTACACTTGGCCCCACACCAGGCACATGAGGGTAGCAAAACCGATCCAAAAACCCTGGGCAAAAATCCGCCACATCAAACTGGTAGTGCGGGTTGATCAGATGCTTGGCCTGCCTAATGTTGTCCTGAAGCTCGCGGACGTCATACAGTATGAGAGAGAGACTAGACTCAACATCGTAAGCCCGCTCCTCCATGGCGTATAACGAACCCATCCACTCTTCCATGTGCTCAACTAACACACGGGGCCTGACCCTTGCCTGCTGAGCGGGAACATCCACAAGAACCTCCCACGGTCTCGCTCGTCTACGAGCTTGCTCCGTCATCTCTTCCACTTGGCGTCGAGCCTCTGCGGAAGCCATCTCACTCTGATGGTGTACGTGACGAGACGCAGGGCTCATCACCGGCCCTCTAGGTACGTGGGTAGCCCACTGGCGCATCCAATGGCTCGTACTCCACCCTATCAACACCGGACACCCCAAGTGCCTCCCAAGTAGCATGAGACAAAGGCGTGTACTCCGGGAATGGTGGCGTCTCCGGGCTAGGGAAGATGAATTGCATCCCCGGATCTTCTCCGTCCACAAGCAGGTGCTCTAGACCCAGATCATCATCGTACTCCTCGAGGTCCTCCTCGGGGTCCTCTTCAGGATCCTCTTCGGGGTCCTCTTCTGGGTCTTCCTCAGGATCCTCCTCGGGCTCCTCTTCGAGGTCTTCATCGGGATCCTCCATCTTGTCAGATATGAGAACCACCGACTCCTCGAGAATGGTCTCCTCCTCCTCTTGAGAACTAACCATCTCCCCGACTAGAGAACACTCTGGAAGAATAGGGGACTCAAGCTCGACCTTAGGTGGCGGAGCTACCTCAGCGTCCCTCCTTCCTTTGAGTTGCGAAACAACAGCACCCATTGCCTGCGAGGTGACGGAAGAGAATTAACACTTTCTAAATATAGAAGCTAACTTTCTATATTAGACAGAAGAAGAAGGCTCGACTAGAATGGCAGAGGTTTCAAAATATAACATTTACTCAAAAGTATTATCTTGTTTAAAACTTTGACTTTGGAAATAACCAATAAATTTCTTTACCACGAACGAAGAATGATTTACAAAGTTTTGTTTTAAGTAAAACGATTTGAAAACTTAAATCATTTTTAAAACTTTTGGCTCTGATACCAAATCTGTAACACCCCCAAAATACCTTTGGACATATTACCGCCAGTGACCTCAGAATACACACCCGAGGTCACCCAAGGCTTACCGTTTTTATAACAATTAATATAATGTTGTAAACTTTATTAAATAACATGAAAACTTACCCAAATAACATTCAAATCGATGTCATGGTTTACAACTGATAACAAAACCAAATACAGAAATGTTTATTACTGCGGAAGTCTTTGAAATAAATAAACGCCATAAAGGGGTTTTGATCTGAGCGATCACACGCCAGGATCTTCAACCTTAGGGAAACACTTAAAACGCCAACTGCCTTCAACGTCGGGATCTGGCCTTGACACAGATGAGGAAGTTTACCTGATGTGCCGTATGAGACGGATGACATCAGCCAACCATGCAAGGAATAAAAACCGATTGGTTAGTCTAATGAAAGAATATGCAAGGGTACAAAGAGAAAAGGTTCTAGTAGTCGTATTAAGTTATACCCATCGCTTCTCGGATGATAGCCGATAAACGATAGTAAACTCCAACACTTCTACGAAAGAGAAAAGGTTCTAGTAGTCGTATTAACACATTGTTTTATTAAATCTGTTCCCAAACATAAAACAACTTTTATCCCATCCTAATTAACAATCGAATAATTGATAATCAAGGGAAACATGGAATAATGAGCAAGAGCGAACCACCACTTGCCTTTTAGGTTAGACGATCGAAGAGATCGGGTTTGAGATCTGGAACTTGAATCTGAGTACGGATTCCTACGACGACGACGAGTTATAAGACGGAACCCTAAGTTAGATACGATGCGAAATGAAGATACGAAACGAAATGAAGGGAAAAAAGGCATGAGTCGCGGTCGCGGCTAACATGGCCGTGATCGCGCTTTGCTGGGCAAAGCCGCGGTCACGGTTAGCATAACTGCGGTTGCAGTTTTCTGGGCCAAGCCCGTGGTCACGGTGGATGGAGTCGCGGTCGCAGGTCTTCATCCCGACGCGAGGTTAGGGCGGCTTCGAAGCCTTACCGACGACGACGACGAGGCTTGCACTCCACTTCTGAACCACCGCGTATCACCACTACTCCAAGGATCACGCACAAGCTACGAGCGACCTCCGGCGACCACCAAAACTCCGGCGACGAACAACTCCGGCGAAGAACACAAGAAATTTTGAAGAGAAGGAAGAGAGCTTGAGATTGATGAAGAGAATGGCTGCCACAACCCCCTTTTATAGGCATGGAAGAGAAGGAGTTCATCCCACACCGAGCAAGCCAACCGTTTCCACTCCCCGACGTTAGGAGCACGAGGAGAAAACAATTCGCCGGTCTTCTGGAAGCAGGCGAGGAAGCCGAATAGAGGCTTCCGCGGTTGCGGTTTCAGAACCGCGATCGCGGTTTACCCAGGCAAAACCACAGTCGCGGATCTGCCGTGCTCGTGGCCCTTGCTCGCGGGTTTGATCGCGGACTTTGCTAAACTTTGGTTTTAGCACTCCTCAAATAATTTTAAGACCCAATAATATTTAAACGTATACGAACTCGTTCAAAAGGTCCTTATAGATGTTACAGAAATTTCCCAACACGTCTTTCTTACAAAACGACAGTTGGGACTTTTTAGGGGTTATTACAAGGGTATAGCCGTATAGGGTTTAAAGGATTTAGGTTTTTTGATGTTTTGAAGGGTTTACGATACACGTTTTAAAGGTTTTGTAGGGTCTAGGGTATTTCTTAGGGTTTGAAGGGTTTAGAGTGTAGGGTTATTTGTAGGTTTTAGGGTATTTTTTAAGGTTTGAAGGGTTTAGGGTATTTTTTAGGGTTGAAGGGTTTAAGGTTTCAAGAGTTAGGGTATTTTTTTAGGGTTTGAAGGGCTTAGAATATTTTTTAGGATTTGAAATTTAAGGTATAGGGTTTGAAGGGTTTGGTTTGAAGGTTAAGGTATAGAGTTTGAAGGGTTTAAGGTTTCAAGAGTTATTTATTGGTTTTAGGGTATTTTTAAGGTTTAAAGGGTTTTAGGTATTTTTTGGGTTTGAAGGGTTTAAGGTTTCAAGAGTTGGAGTATTTTTGTAGGAATAGAAGGGTTTAGGGTATTTTTTTGGGTTTGAAGGTTAGGGTAATTTTTTTTTAATTTAATGCATTGAACCGACGGTTCACTAACGATTTGGTGAACCGACGGTTCGCCGGTTTAGGGGAGGGGTGAACCGGAACCTTAAACCACCGGTCCGATTCCGGTTCAGGGTTTGACCGGGTTTAACCCAGTCTGGTTCACCGGTTCCAGTTAACCTTTGGCCAGCTCTAGTTCATGACGATTCAAGAGTCATTTTCTACTATTTCAAGTACAAGTCACCGGGTGGTGTGGTATGATTTAAGAAAAGATGGCTTGGAATGGTTTTTTTATGGGGTCAAACAATACAACATATAACTATGATCTCACTTTGCTTTTGGACATGGAACATTGACATATATATATCAAAAAATCTCAACAAATCCTTGGTAACGAACAACTACACCAAAACTTGAATATATATTACATATTTGTCTAAGTAAACAAATTTTATGAAAAATTATTTATATATATATGGAACAGAAGTGAAATATGTACAACTAAGCTACTGAAAATCACTCTTTTTGCTTTTTTTTTTTGTCTAAGTTACATAGCAACCGAACCAAAATGTATATTTTGTTTAAAAATTTAAGCTCAATCAATTTTTTTTTCTTTTTGTATATTTTCTATGCTTAATTTCGGGGGTTTCTGCTGGCTTTGTGTATGAAAATTGTGATATAATGTAATCATTATTTTTCCTTTAAATCATTTTGGTTACAAAAATCTAATTTATATATTCTCGCATAAAGATATTTGAATTATTTTTGTTGTTTTGTATACAAAGTAGTTTGTATGATTTCATTCTAGAAATGCTAAAAAGCATACTTATACGGATTAGTGTTTGGTTCTTTCAACTTTGTATGCTTCAATTCGTATTGTTTTGGGGCAAAAAGATCAATCAACCTAAATCGCCTTAGACGGGGTAACAAGTCGATCGGGTAGAACACAATAAATCCAAACCAAATGAACAATCAACTACGTTCGAAATAGGAGTAAGATTATACGATGATATATTGATTAAGTGATGACAAAAAGGAGACAAGATACAACTTATCCTCAAGGAGTAGAAGATCAGGTCTTGTCCGACCGACCGTTCTAGTATTCGACCGTTGGTGGTTGAACGATGTTACCAAAAGAGCAAGACGAGAACCAGTGGGTTAGCCGGTTTTGCGAGAGCTGAGTTGATGAGTATTATTGTATCTGTGTGTCTTGTGTCGATGATTATTCCTTAGCCTCTTCACGGCCTATTTATGGGATCTTCTTCTCCATCGGTTTTGTTACCGTTTATTATGAGATCTTTCACTTAATTCCTCTGCATAATCTTCGAGATTTTGTTTTTAATGAGGCTTCTAATTCACGTTTGAATCAGCCACCGTTTGTTGAAGGATCGAGCCATTCATTGCATCGGCAAAATTCCCGGGATCGGTCGGGTCTGAGCATTGACGATTGTCCGACGTTACTCTTTACAACTCTTTGGCCCATTTTTTTGGATGAGATGGCCCAATCCGATAGGCAATATATTCTGGGACCAATAATAGCCCCAAGTTGTGTTGGGCTCAAGGCAACTATGGGCGGGAGCCAAGACGACTTCCACTCTGCACGATCTCCACCATCCGATTTGGGCGCGACATGCGAGGGCTAACATGGCGACGATCGCGCGGCGTGATGGGATGTTTCTGTTCTTCCAGTATTCCCTCCATAAATTCGAAGCAGGCTTGTCGATTTCTTTCCATCTTCTTTCTCCGACTTTCCCTTTTTATCATTTTGGTAGGTTTTCAAGGTTTTTCCAAAAATTGCTTTCCGATTTCCCCTTTTCTCTATACTGGATATGGTTTCTAGTAGTTCCGCTGAGTCATCCGCCACTCGCTCGAACTCGAGCAAGAACGAAGCCCCCCCTTTTCCTGCTAAAGGAGGCCGACGCTCTGACGGGGACGCTGACAGAGGCAGAACTGGAACAAATCCTTCAAGTCGGAGGCTTTCCTCCTGAGACGGTCGCAAGGCTGCCGTACCCGGATGAGGCCGATGCTCGATATGAGGGGTGGATATGCTTTTATGCTTATCCATTTTGGATAGGGCATAAGTTCTCGTTCACGCCCCTTGTTCGAGACTTCTTGGCGACTCTGGCGCTTGCGCCGTGTCAGGTTATGCCACAAGCATGGCGGATCCTTAGAGTTTTGGACCTGTTGAACTCACAATCTGGGGATGGTTTTAATTTTGACGCTCTGTGGTATAACTACTCTTTGGGGTCGAAGAGCTCTTCTCGAGTCCAACTACGCATTCGTCAGGGTCGGAAGCCCTTGGTGGCCAATCTTGATGTGAACGACCGCGGATGGAGATCGAGGTTTTTCTTCGTCAAGCGATCATCTCTGGAGAAGGGGGGTGACAGTTCGTTTTTGCTGTCGGAGTGGCAGGTCCAGAGTATGTACCTCTCTTTGATTTCCGCTTGTCGGTCATGTTTCTAACTTTTTGCTTACCTCTTCTTTTTTGTAGTCCCTGAAGCTGAAGATTTGGAAGTGGATGTTCATTCGGAGGGCCTGACCAACGTTATTCTTGGGATCCCTTTGTCGGAACGGAAGTTCATGAATGTCAATCTGTTGTTCGTCGCTCCCACTACTCAAGACGTCATGTCGACTCTATCGTCATCTCGTGTTAAGCGTAAGTCTTTTGTTTGAGTCATGTGTTTTCCGTCACGCGTTGTATTTTTTAACTTACGTTTCGTCTGGTGTGTCAGCATCTCCGGCTGGTCGGTCGAGTACTCGCTTAAGGGGAGTGTCTGGTAAGGGTTTAATTGAGCAGAGGCTGGCGGCGGCCAGGGCCTCATCGAGTAAGTCGACACCGGCCGAGTCGTCTCTCCCAGCTAAAGTCAGTACGAAGAGGAAGGCGGTCGTCTCTTCTGATGCCGAAAAGGTCGTTGTGGACACCTCAAAGAAAAGGTCGGCGGTCTCTCTTGGTATTGAGAAGATTAACTTGGTCGGACGATCGATTGCTGATTTATTCCATGCTCAAGATCCAGTTTTGAAGTCTGAGGTTGACGGTGTTTCTCCTTTGGACTGTATCGGCGAGGCGGGCTGCTTTGCATGGAAGGTAAGTTTTCTTGTCGAGTTTTATGTATACCTGTTTCTTCTTTTGAAAACTGGTGAATTGTGTCTTTAGTTCTTCTTTTTGTTTCATATTTTCTAGACTTTTCAGTTTCTCTTGGGTGCTTATTCTGGCATTAAGGAGATGGTCGCCAAAGCTAAGAACATGGCCGCTAAGTCAGAGTCTGACTTGGCATCTTTGAAGACCAAGGTGCAAGGGGCTAAAAGTCGTTTGAAGGACGCCGAGCGCCGCTTTGCTAGAGAGTTGAAAACTTGTCAAGACGAGTTGGAGATTTGTCGGAAGGAACTTAGCGAGAGTCAGACTAGTGTTGAAGAGAGGGTCAAGCAGGCCAGAATCGATGTTAGTCAGGTTGCAGGCGATGTGGGTGCCTTTTATGCGTTGAAGTCGCGTTTCGAAATGATTGAGGAGTTCGAGGAGGGCAAGCATGAGGCCTGGGATCTGAAGGCAGAGAGGGAGACCATGGATACCCTGTTTCCTAAGGGGAATCTAGGTTCGGAGTTGTTCCAGTTGGCTGGTGTCGGAGAGGAGTCTCCGGACGAGAGTGCCGGTGAAGAAGAGATTCATTCCGGTGACACCATTTGATCAGTGCTATTTTATAGTGCATTTCTAGGGGTTATTACCAGGTTTGAGGCGCCATTTGGATGGATTTAGAGCACAATTATGGAATAGGGAGTTGGAGAGAAGAAGTGTGGATTTGGTGGTCTGGAGAAGCAAATTGAAGATATTCAGAGGAAGAGGAGTTGACCACTGAGGAGACGAAGAAGAACCAAGGAGAGAGTCCACACGAGAGTAGAAGAACAAGGTTCTGAATTCAATTGATTCGTTCTCTTTACTCAGATGTCCAAATGGAGTGATTCAAATTCGAGGAGTTAGATCTTTAAGTCTACTGCAAGTCCTCAAAATATGAGTGCAATCCAAATTGGGAATCAAAAGTTATGGCATTTTTACGGAAGTGTCGCGATGCTGAAGAGAGAAGGCCGCGACCGCGGCCCGAAGGCCGCGATCGCGGCCACACACGGGAGACAGCCCGTGGAGATTTTTGAACTTTTGTTTTCTTTTTCCTTTTCTTTTTTTCTTTATTTTATTTAATTCGAATATTATATTTTATTTCCTTGTAGATGAGGTTTGTGATTTTGGGCTTTAGGTTAACTTTATTTAACTTAATTCCCACAGCCTCCATTCATCATCTTTGGATCACGTTAGACCTAGTTTTCCATTCAGTATTGTTTTTCCCTTTCTTAGTTTAGATCTTTGTTTTGTTTGGTGTTTTTGGCTAGACAATTGAAGCCTTGGTTTGAATTTGATATTGAGATTATTCCTTTACTCTTTCTATGATTGTATTAATTCTCTCTCGTGCTTAATCTCATTGATCATATATCGATTCCCCTTTATTTGTTGATTAGGACATCAATTAAATTATTAATAGTAGTTCTCTCTAGTCTGACAACCTAGAGAAATTAGTATTATGCTATTGGTTCCCCTTTTCTATACAACCTGTTGAGATTGTTATTGATCATACTACTAAGGATTAGAGGATACTGGTTGAGAATCTAAATCCCTTAGTTTGTATAGAGAATTAATTGCATGCAATTGTATGACTGGTTGCTACACTTGCATGTACCTATCTATTCCTGAATTCATTGCTGTTGTTAGATTCAATCTAGAAGGTCTTCTAGGTTATTTGATAGTTAGGGTTATCAGGACTGGTTGGACTGGTAACTAATTCAGAACAGGGATTAGGACATTCATGAGTATTGAGGACTAGGAGTAATCAATGATCGATCAACCAAACTAAAGGTGGATATTTGTCTAGCCAAGCTTTCTATATTTTATTTATCATTTTCTTAGTTAGTTTCATTCAAAACCCCCCCTTTGTCTTTGTTATCAATTGGTGAATGATTTTGCAAACATGAAATATAACTTGATTCTCTGTGGGATTCGACCCTTGCTTACCAGACTACATTAGTTAGGTTTGTTTAGGATTATTTTGTTTAGGTGTCACGACAATGCCTTATCACCATTCCTAACGTACCGATCGAGCCCCAACCTTCTTCCGACTCGTCTCCTAATGAAGATAATACTGCGACTCTTAACCCTTGATTTTTTTTTGTGAATGACTTGCGGTCCCACCTGTGTGTGGGTGAAACATTTTCTGGTTTGGCGACCCGTCTACCATCGCGGGTCGCATAATATGTTTTTAAGAATGTTTGAAGTCCTACATGTGTGTAGGCAGACAATGTGTTTGACGACCAGTCCACCATCGCGGGTCGCATGAATGTAAATAGAATTAGACTCTTTTTTTTATGACGTAACCTGTTTTACAAAGGATTGGCCTTGTTCTATGTCTGAATGTTTGTCGGACTTTTTTTAGAGAAGATAGTCGCGACGCCTTTGATTTGTTTCGGATTTGCATGTATGCTCCGTCGAGTAGGGATTTTCCGCGTCATGTAAGAAAAGGAAGGCCTGCAAGTGCATACATTTATGTTTAGTCATGACTTGGTGTTATGCCGAGGAGGGGAGCAATATGTTTTTATTGCGTAAGTGTAATAAGGTGTTTGACCTTATGTATTGTATAAGGCAGGTGGTGTGCCGGTGTGCCTCTGGTATTCATCTCGTCGTGTTCCGATCGATCGTGTAAATGTAGTGTAAGCGCTTTTTGTGTGTGACTGGATCCAGCTTGTCTTTGCATTTTCCTGTACTTATGCTCACAAGAACGTGTCTTTGCTAGACGTAAGTGTTAGGTTCACAGAATAGAATCGGGTTTGTAATGACAAATAATATACGAAAAATGAGAGGGTTCTTGTGTCTTACCAGATGAGGTCAGAAGTGATACAACTTTAGATGTGTGGCGTTCCAGCTTCTTGGGATTGGTTGTCCGTATTTATCTTCTAGTCGATATGCTCCTTGTCCGACTACTTTTTTGATGAGGTAGGGACCTTTTGTAGGATCGTGATTGTTAGATTAAGAACAAGGGAACTGAGAATACAGATTACAGTTCCCTTCACAGCGGAAATAAACAATCAAATATAAATAAACAAGTTCCTTATTGTGGAAACCTTTGATTGCCAACTAACAATCTAGGATAAAAACCACTACCTTTCTTTCGAAAGGATTTCAAGGTCTACTTCTTGATTTCTTATCACTTCGGTTACAAATTACTCTAGGAACAAACACACAGTTTCTTTGTCTTACACACAGTTAGACAATCCTAGATAAACTCAACAGAAAGTATAATCAATCCAAGAAGCAGTCCTAAGCACTAAGGAACTAACTCACTTACAGTCACAGGAACTAACGCACAGCTCTCAGATTCCTTGACTGGTTCCTCTTGATCTTGGTTTTTGGTTGACGATCTGTTTGAGAGCTCACACTATGATGTTTGCTATGAAGTGTGATTCTTGTTGTAGTGCTTGAAGATAACACTGAAGCTTATCTTCCTTATATAGTGTATTCTCGAGGTTGAGTCTTCTCTTGGTTCCCACAGAGCAAGCTTGACCTAGGCTGTGTGGTTATCCTTAATTCACGCTGACTTAAACATGTACCAACAACCTAGGCAAGCTCAGAATACATCTTGGTTGGTCAAAGGCTTGATACGAATCTGTCATGTCGTTGTCCAACGCCTTTCGTCCGAGGTTCAGCAACCTAGACACTTTGGAACTATCTTCTGGATGGTGACAACCTTGTGACATGTCGCTTTCAGCAACCTTTGTCCGAGGTTCAGCGTTCTAGACATCTTGGAGCCTTCCTTTGGATGGTGGCAGGCTTTAGAAGCTTTGCTCAAGTCGCTTTCACCATCTTTTGTCCAAGGTTCAGTGTTCCCAGCTTTATCGGGAAAAGCAAAGTCACGTGTTGCACTTCTGGGCACTTCTGGGTTCCTTTGGCTTGCTTGTTTGGTTTCTTTATCTTGTTTGGCTTCCATGGTTTCAACAACTGTCTTGTGGTTCATTTAAACACATCTTTGAGATAAAACATTAGTATCAAAGCATTTTTCATCTTCAAAAGTAGAGAAACTGAGGAAAGGAACTCTCATGGGAACTGAGGTTCTTGAGTTCCGTTTCCTAACAATTTCCCCATTTTTGATGATGACAAATATAAGGAACCTGACAACATAATAAGGACATGAGATTCATGAGAACAGTTGAGCTAAGAGATTTACAACTTTATAAAATAATGAGAGAACATTCAATAGTTGTAAATTCCCCCTAAGCAAATGAACTAAGTTATTCGAGTTTCCCCTCAGAAATAGAACGGGTTCAGATTTCCTATAAGTCCAGTAGTTTCAAGAGTTCAAGGTTCATATCCATTCTTTCCCCTTTTGACATCATCGAAAAGATCGATTAACTTATCAAGTGTAGGATGTCGATGTGAAATAAACAATTGCGTTAAACTCATGACAGTCACCATAATAGAAACTGAAGGCAAAGACAAATGATGCATTAGAAACATACCCAAAAGAGTTCATTAATCATTAAAGTTAAAACATTGTCCAGAGATGCATAGTGGAAGAAAGACAACGATCACAAATAACTTGACATAGACAAAATAAGGATAGAAGAGGGGAGTAGAACCCTAGGGAACTACTAGCACACTGTGATGTTATAGCACTGGGAACTAGGAGAGACATTCCTATGGCAGCGCAGTGGCCTCCTCGTCAACATCCTTCTGTTCCTTTGTTTCCTCTTCTTTGCCCGTTTGAGCTCCTCCATTTGCATCCTCCAAGGTTTGCTGAAGCGCGCTCACTAGATCGGATATTGTATTCCTGGTCTTCCCCAGTTCTGTCACTTGATCACGGATGGCACCAGAGATAGCAGTGGTTTCTTCCGTGATGGCTTTTTCAATACGACCCAGTGAAGCAAGGATCGCAGAGGAGTCTTGGGTGGGGTAGAGCGGAGGCAGGGAACTTGGAGTGGCTTGGGAACTTGCCTTTTCCTTAGGCAATTCCGCTTTGACATCAGAGGGAACATCCAGGTTGTCTTTTGTTTTGAGCTTCCTCACCGTTGCCATGGTGAAGAACGTGATGTAGTCGGTTTTATTGAAGTCAGTTGGATATTGGTTAAGCATGAAGAAGAGGTTTTTTATGAGGTAAGGAAAGGACAGGGCATGGGATTCATGATATTGACATAATTGCATATGGGCTAACACCAACTTAGGGAGATCAACTTGTTCCACAGACAGGATCTTATCCATGAGGATTGCATCGGTGATGAGAACTGTGGCTCTGTGCTCTTGCCTGGGATTGTCGCCATCATAGAGCTTGCTTACCACCTCAGATTTGGTTTTGTACCCTTTTCCCTTGGGCCATGTCTTCTTTTGATGCAGAATGTCAAAGCTTGACCTGTGCTCAATCCCTAAAGCTGAGGCGATGATGCTTGGGGACAAAGGAAACATGGTTCTCTTCCATTGAACGATGGCATCGTTGCAGGGAGAGTCCGCCTTGGCTAGCACGAAGGTCATTGATTGGTAGAAGAGTCGAACTACTTCATCTGAGACGGAGAAGGGTTCCACCAATATCTGGTCCCATCCTTGGAACTGAAGCAGGGAGTGGAATTCACTGAGGGCGTCGTTGAATTGAGCAGCATCTTCCTTCTCAAGGTGTTGGGTCCAGAACTCCTCACCAATGATGAGAGGCTTCAGAATCTTCCTTTTGGCAGAAGAGGAAGACACTTTCCCCAGGGAGGAGGTAGATGTGATTACTTTGGTGGACAAAGAAGAGAGGGCTGTTGATTTGGGCTTTTTAGAGGGGGTCAGCTCTTCTGAAGCGGGGTTGAAGGGAACCAGGGCCTGGGAGCTCCGCTTGCGAAGCTTGAGCCTGGTTGCAACAAAGGGAGCAGGCTTGGATTTGAGGCTGACATGCGAGGGATCGGAGCTGTGAACCTCCAGGGTCTCCTTGTCGGGAGATGAATCATGGGAACCGCCTTCAGAGATAGTGTGAGTAGCTGATTCATATACATGATGGAGTTCCTTTTCCAACTCTTCTGTTTGCTTGGGTATGGGGTTTTTTGTGGGGGTGAGATCATGGGATTTGGAGGATGAGGCGGCTTTCTTTTCTCTGAAGGCTCTGAGGAGAGCAGCTTCTTTCTCATCTTGAGCAAGGTGAGGGTTGAGGTCTTTGTTGGCCATTTGAGGAGTTTTGTGTTTTGAGAAAAGGAGGTGAGCAAGAGAATGAGAGAAAGCAAGGGAAGCAGAGTGCTTGGCTTAATCAAACAGGAGCCCCTAAATAACCCTTGAGCAGCGCTTGGAGCCGTTGAGAACAAGCCGTCGGGGAGAGAGATTATGGGAACTCTGATAATTTGAAACGGCTAATTTTCTTGCAGCTTTTTCGGCTTTGCAACGGTCACAATTTCAAAGATCAAGTGTTCAAAAATGGCAACAGTGCAAGGCTGAGCAGACGTCTCTGACGCTGTTGATTTGCAATAAATGTTGTCTTAGGAAGGGCGAGTTTCTACCAGCCGTTAGAGAGCTGCCAATACCTAGTTCCTTTCTGGCGATTTTTTCAGTGTGCTAGAGGGATATATGGGAACCTTTGATGTGGGGATTGAAGACATAGAACATGAAAGTACGTTCCCATAAAAGAAATCGAGGAAGGCCATTTATCGCATCACACACTAATTCCCAGAGAGGGTTAAGAGATGGGTCATAGGGAATTAGATTGTGCAATGAGGCAAGAGAGGGTCATAGTACACAATCATCATTTCGGCTTGTATTATTGGGTTAGAATATGATTAGATTGTGAATTTTGGGTCAACAAGGAAACTTGGACAATGATTGAATTTTAATGAAAAAGGAACATTCAAGGAGAGGAACTAGAAAAATCTATCAAAGCCTTTCGAGTAACCATTATGGATATGAGGGTCTATTGCAAAAGAGATAACACAAAGATTCCAAGACAGAAATAAGCAAAAGGATCTGAACTAGTCAATCAAGGGAACTGGAGAGAAACTTTAAACTAAAGGAACTGCTAGTTTATAGAAATCATTCTCAGTTCTAATCTGAGGTTTTCGAAGGGAACTCTATTCAAGGCTTTGGTGAATATATCTGCAACCTGATCTTCAGTCCTACAAAATTTCATAATGATGTTCCCTTTCTCAACATGATCTCTAAGGAAGTGATGCCTTATATCTATGTGTTTGGTCCTAGTATGATGCACATGATTCTTAGAAATGTTTATAGCACTAGTATTATCACAAAGAATAGTGAGGGGACCATAAGACTCACCAAAATCCGCGAGTTGTTGCTTTATCCATAAGAGTTGGGAACATCAAAAGGCAGCTGCAATGTATTCCGATTCTGTGGTGGAGAGGGAGACTGAGATTTGTTTCTCTGAGCCCCATGACACAAGGCAAGGGCCTATGAACTGTGCCATTCCAGAGATACTCTTCCTATCCCCCAAGTATCCAGCATAATCAGCATCAATGAAACCCATCAGCTCAAAGGGACACTCTTTGGGGTACCAAATACAGAGTGAGTCAGTTCCCTTGAGATATCGGAATATCCTTTTCACAGCAGCTAAGTGTGTTTCTCTTGGACATGATTGAAACCTAGCACACAAGCAAACAACAAACACAATGTCTAGACGACTAGCTGTTAGATACATGAGAGAACCTATCATACCTCTATAGAGCTTTTCTTCCACAAGAGGACTTGAGTGATCTTTGTCCAAATGGGCGATTGTAGAGATAGGAGTTGAGAGAGGCTTACAAGACTCCATTTTGAACTTTTTCAACAGTTTCCTGACATACTTTTGTTGGTGAATTTGTATGCCATCTTTCTTTTGGGATATTTGCAATCCGAGGAAGAAGGTGAGTTCCCCTATTAGACTCATTTCAAATTCACTGTTCATCAAGTCTTTGAACTTATCTACAAGGGACAGGTTAGTGGAACCAAAAATGATATCATCAACATAAATTTGAACCACTAAGATGTTACCTTCTTCCTCTATAATGAAGAGAGTCTTGTCAATGATTCCACGCCTGTAACCATTGGAGAGTAGAAACTGGGCAAGACGATCATACCAAGCTCTAGGAGCTTTCTTGAGACCATACAAGGCTTTGTCTAGGAAATAGACATGGTCTGGATGATCAATGTCTTCAAAACCGGGTGGTTGCTTGACATAGACTTCCTCTTGAAGAATGCCATTGAGGAAGGCGGTCTTTACATCCATTTGGAATAACTTGAACCCCTTGTGTGATGCGAAGGCAATCAATAACCTTATTGCTTCAATCCTTGCCACTAGAGCATAGGTTTCATCATAGTCGATTCCTTCTTGTTGATTGTATCCCTGAGCAACAAGCCTTGCTTTGTTCCTATTTACAGCTCCTGAGTCATCGAGCTTGTTTCTGAAAACCCATCTGGTTCCTATAATATGCTTATCTTTGGGGCGGGGAACTAGATGTCACACTTTGTTTCTTTCAAACTGATGAAGTTCTTCTTGCATGGCTTGGATCCAATCTACATCCTTCAGTGCTTCACCTATGTTCTTTGGTTCCACAACAGATAAGAAAGCATTGAAAGCAAAGAAGGTTAGATGTTCGAACCTGACTGGAGGCTTGATGATTCTTCTTTCTCTGTTGGGAGCTAGAGCATTTGATGTGGAGGCATTTTGATTTGAACATTTAGCTTCAACTTTTATGTTGGGATCACCTTCTCCATTTAAGAACATGTGAGAGGATGAATCATTGATGTCTCCATAGGTATTATCTTCATGTTCATGGTTCCCAGAAATGGATTGTTGTTGATTGTCCATGGGAACTGGTGGAGGAACTGGCGGAACAATTTGTGCAGCTGGGTAGGAACTGGGTGGTGTGATGTCTTCATCTGGATCTTCTTGAGGTGGCTTGGGAAATGGATCTTCAAAGGAGGTGGTGGTGTTCTGCATACTTCTACCAAGTGATTTCTCATTAAAAATAATATGAACACTTTCTTCTACCTTTTTAGTCCTTTTGTTGAAGACCTTGTATGCCTTGCTGCTTGAGGCATATCCAATGAAGATCCATTCATCACTCCTTGGGTCGAATTTGCCAAGATTATCCTTTCCATTGTTATGCACAAAGCATTTGCATCCGAACACCCTAAGATGTGAAATGTTGAGAACTTTTCCTCTTAGAAGTTCATAGGGTGTCTTCTATGTGATTGGGCGAAGCATAGCTCGATTGATGATGTAGCAGGCTGTGTTGACTGCCTCAGCCCAGAATGATTGAGAGAGTCCACTTGAGATAAGCATAGTTCGAGCCATGTCTTCTAAGGTTCTATTCTTCCTTTCCACTACTCCATTTTGTTGAGGAGTGTATGGTGCAGAGAAGTTGTGATCAATGCCATGCTCACTGCAAAAGGTTAGAAATTCTCTATTTTCGAACTCAGTACCATGGTCAGAACGAATAGAATTGATGGAACAATCGAGAGATTTTTCTAACATGGGAACCAGATCCTTAAATCGTCCAATGACTTCACTCTTAGATTTTATGAAAATAGTCCAAGTGAAACGAGAGAAGTCATCGACGAGGACAAAGATATACCTATTTCCTCCTAGGCTTTGAACTCTCATGGGTCTACAAAGGTCCATGTGAATGAGTTCAAGGGGCCTTGAGGAGCTTACCATATTCTTGGATTTAAAGGAACTCCGAGCTTGTTTCCCTCTTACACAGTCTGAGCATGGTTCCTCAGATTTGCCACTTAACTTTGGGAGGCCTCTGACTAGCTCCTTTGAGTGTAGCTTTTGGATCAATTTGGTGATGGCATGACCAAGACGTTGATGCCACAAGTCCGTTTGATCATTCACAGTTGAGAGACAGAGTTTCTCCTTGGGAACGAATGATGGGTCAACAACGTATACATTGTTGAACCTTTTACCTTTTAAGATGATTTGTCCCGAGGAGTCAAGGACAATGCACTCATTTGATTTGAATCTAACTTCATTGTCTCCTTGATCACACAGCTGTGACACACTAATTAGATCAAAACCAAGATTGTCAACAAGGTGGACTTTGTTTACCTTAATGTGGTCATTGAGATTCACAGTTCCTATTCCACAAATTTTCCCTTTGTTTTTGTCTCCAAAAGATATGTTCCCTCCTTGGAGAGGTTGAAGAGAGGTCATTTGATTTCTTCTTCCGGTCATATGGCACGAGCAACCACTATCAATGTACCATAGTTGAGGTTGCCTCTCTTCTTTCTACACAGAAGGAAACTAAGATTTCTGAACCCAGTGAAGCTTGGCTTTACTGGGGGGATTAGCATGTGATTTATCATTGCGAGTCTGTGAATGACAAGGGAACTGGTTCCTTTCACGGTAGTATGCACTTTTCTCATTATCATAGTTCCTTTTGTTAGGACACTCAGTGTTGTAATGACCATTCATACCACAATAGAAACACAGGAGATTGTACACAATATGTCCATATTTTCCCTTTCCTGGCCTAAAAGGTTTTTCATTTTTTCTTTTATTGAAATCAACATTATTTCTAACCTTACCATGAGCCATGTCCACGTACCTTTTATGAGCAAAAGAATTAGTGAACCACTTGTCTTTAGGAGATACTTTCTCCTTTCCCTTAGGTTCCCTCTCAGAGGTCTTAGTGTCCCTTTTTGGACTTTCAGAACTTTCTTTGAGAAGCTTGTCAACCTCAGCCTTGTTCTCAAGAACCATGATCTTCTCTAATAGGAATTGATTTCTATCTCGAGAAGTCGCAAGAGAAGTACTGAGGTTCTCATTCATCTCAACAAGTTCACGTCTAACCTTTTCATTTTCAGCATCATCATTGATCTTGTTGTCAATGTATCCAACTCCATGACGTTGTTTCACAAAGACAATTTGATTGATCGTTTTTTCATTTATAGAATCAATAAGAGTATCTAACCTATCAATTATAGATTGAAGCAAAACATTTCCAGATAGATTATCATGCATAGGAACTGTAACAGATTCTATCTTAGACTCACTACAAGATTGGAAAATTTTAAGGGAACTATCATGCACATTACTAAGTTCCATGAGTTTGGAGTGAGTTTTAGCGAGATCTTTCTCAGTTTCTTCAAGATTCTTACTCTACGCAGAGTTCTCAACAGTTAAACAAGCAATCTCATATTCACAATCATCAAGTTTTTGTTGAAGATTACTAGTTTCCTTCCCTAGATTTTTTATGATCTTTAGAAGTTGTTTCTTGTCACAATCAACTAGAGTTTTTAAGAAGTCATCAGATGTTTCCTCAAGGTCTTCTGAGTCGCTTGGATCTCCTTTTGCCATGAGACATTTTCCTCCAGAGAATCCACTCAGATCTAGTTCCTCATCTGAGTCTTCTCCCCATGAGGCCACAAGAGCCTTCTTCCTTTGAGGTCTTTCATCTTCTTTGGAGTCTTCTTTGTTGGGACAACTCTTAGCATAGTGCCCCTTTTCTTTGCACTCATAGCAAGAGACATATTTGAGATCTCTCCTCGGTCCACTGTGAGAGGAACTGCCTTTTTGGAACTTTCCTTTCACAAAGAATTTTTTGATGTTCTTTGTGAAGAGAGTTGTAAGTTCATCCTCCTCATCTTCTAGGTCTGATTTCTCCTGCTCCATCTCAAGCCTTGTGAAGGCTTTGGAGATTTTGAGGGCAATTCCTTTCTCCAGTTTCTTGTCAGCATTGACTTTGGTGTGTTCTCCTTCTTCAACCTTCAGTTTCCCTATGATTTGAGTTAAAGGAAGAGATTGGATGCTTGGGGTGTTCTTCATGATTCCTTTGATGAGGGTGAACTTAGAGTTAAGTCCATTGATGACCACCAGTGATTTGGAGACTTCATCAAGGGTGACCTCAGCCGCAGTTAACTTTCCAATGAGCCTATTAAAGCGAGAGTAATACTCAGAGATGGTTTCAGTTTCCATCATTTTGAATGTGTGGTATTCTCCTTCTAAAGCAAACTTTCGGCTTTGCTTTAGTTCCTCACTTCCTTCATGCATGTCCTTGAGTGTTTGCCACATCTCTTTCGCCGTCTTGATTCCTATGACTTTGTCCATATCTTCTCTATCCAGTCCATTGAGAATGAACTGTCTAGCCTTGACGTTCTTTTCCATGATGAAATAATGCTCAGGTTTCCAATCTTCTTCCTTTTGGTTGAGATCGACATAGCCATCTGTAGGATCGAGATTGTTAGACAAATAAGTAAGGAACTAAGAATAGCAATTCTCAGTTCCCTTCGCAGACAATCAAGCACAAATGAACAAGTTCCTTATAGTGGAAACCTTTGATTGCCAACTATCAATCTAGGATAAAAACCACTATCTTTCTTTCGAAAGGATTTCAAGGTCTACTTCTTGATTTCTTATCTCTTTTGGTTACAACTTATCCTAGGAACAAACACACAGTTTCTTTACCTTACACAGTTAGGCAATCCTAGATAACTTAGCACAATCAATAATTAATCCAAGAAACAGACCTTAGCACCTAGGAACTATCTCACTTACAGTCACATGAACTTAGCACTCAACTCTTCGATTCTTTGACCGGTTCCTCTTGATCTCGGTTTGCTTTGATGATCTTGTTTGAAGGTTCACACTTTGATGTTTGCTATTGAGTGTGATTCATGTTTTTGTGCTTGAAGATAACCTTTGAGTTAGTCTTTCTTTTATAGTGGATTCTTCGCAGCTTGATCTTCTCTTGGTTCCCACAGATCGAGCTTGCCCTAGGATGTGTGGTGATCCTTGATTCACGCTGTCTTTGACATGTGCCAATAACCTAGGAAGCTCAGAATCCTTCTTTAGTTGGTCAACCGCTTCAGCCAAGTCGTTCTCCAACTTCCTTCTTCCGAGGTTCGACAAGCTGGGCACTTTGGAACTGTCTTCTGGATAGCGATAGGTTCCATGACAAGTCGCTTTCACCTTTCTATGTCCGAGGTTATGTGTTCTAGGCATCTTGTTGTTTTTCTCTGGACGGTGACAGACTTTGGAAGCTTCGCACAAGTCGCTTTCACCTTTCTCTTGTCCGAGGTTGGTGTTCCCAGATTTCTCGGGAAGTGCAACATCACATGTTGCATTTCTGGGCACACCTGGGTTCCTTCCTTTGGCTTGCTGCTTGGTTCTCTTGTCCTGTTTGGCTTCCATGCTTTCGGTAATTGTCTTATGGTTCCTTAACACACATCTTTGAGATAAAACATTAGTATCAAAATATTTGTCATCTTCAAAAGTAGAGAAACTGAGGAAAGGAACTCGCAGGGGAACTAAAGTTCCAGAGTTCCATTTCCTAACAATTTCCCCCTTTTTGATGATGACAAATACAAGGAACCTAGCAACATAGTAGGATTTTGAATTTCATGAGACTAGTTGAATTTAAGGGATTTACAACGTTGTAAAATAATGAGAGAACATTCAATGGTTGCAAATTCCCCCTAAGCAGATGAACGAGTTTATTCGAATTCCCCCTTAGAAGTAGAACGAGTTCAGAGTTCCTATTGGCCCAGTAGTTTCCAAAGTTTAAGGTTCCTATCCTTCTTCCCCCTTTTGACATCATCGAAAAGATCAGTTGACATGTTAAGAACAGAATATCAAAGGAAATAAACAATTGTGTCAAACCCATAACAGAGACCATAATAGAAACTTAAGGCAAAGACAAATGATGCATTAGAAACATTACCATAAGAGTTCATTAATCATTAAAGTCAAGTACATTGCCCAGAGATGCATAGTGGAAAGAGAAACAAAAGAGCACAACCAACTTGACATTAGACAAAATAAGGATAGAAGAGGGGAGTAGGACCCTAGGGAACTACTAGCACACTGTGATGTTATAGCACTGGGAACTAGGAGAGACGTTCCTATGGCAGCGTAGTGGCCTCCTCTTCAGTTTTCTTCTTTTATGCAGTTCCTTCATCTTGGCCTGTTGTCATCTTATCGGCCTGATTACCTCCAATTGAGCAAGGTTAATGTTTTGGGGCGAAAAGATCGGACGACCTAAATCGCCTTAGACGGGGTAACTAGTCGATCGGGTGATAGAAAACAATCCAAACCAAATAAATAATAGACAAACAAAGAATAAATGTAGAATAGCGAGATGATTTTATTAGATGTCGTGTTAATCGGATCGAATCGAGATACAACTTATTGTAGTAAGACAAGAGATCGGGTAGGACTCGACCGGTGGCTTTCAGGTTGCGATCGGTGATGAATCAGCATGGATGACTCTCAGAGAGCTAAGCTTGGAGCAGATATGTTGTTCTGATGTATTTCTGAGCGAGAATGCTTGTGTATGGCGTAATTTGTGTTTTTATCCTTCTTATCTTCCTCTTCGTCCAAATATGGTAAGTCTTTTTACTCTTTTTACCGTTATGTCTTGATCGTATATTTTATCTTCAATGCTGAGAGTAATGGCGGGGATTATGCCATTAAATCATTGTAATTACGGTGGCTTGAATGTTGTGGCCGTTGTGTGATCTGGGCATTTAATGTATGGCGAGATTCTTGCGATCCTGTCGGAGGGCATTCGACCAGAGAAGTCTCGTCGCCTCCTCTGGGCTTTTCCCTTGTTCTTCCGATCTATCGTGGGCTTAGGCTTGATTTACTCGACCCATTCTCCCAGGGGAAGCCAAGCCCAACAATATCCCCAAGTTGCCTTGGGCTTTCGGTTTAAGCAAGGAAAGTGGAATCCGAGGCAACTTCCGTAAACATGATCTCCACCATCCTTTTTTGGCGCGCTTGTTCAGGGCTACGTGGCGTGTGATCGGGGCATGATGCGACGCCTCTGCAAATCTTTACTTCCCTCCATAAATTCGGAGTAGAGGGAATCGATTAGTCTTCATCTCATCTTCCTTTGCAAGCTTCTCGGTCTCTCTCGCCATAGCTTTCTGATTTCTCTAGTCATAGATCTTCGATTCCCCCCTCTTTCCATTCTCGAAATGGTTTCTAGCGAGGCTTCCGAGTTGTCGAAGACTCTTTCTGATCCGCATGAAGGCGAAGCTCCTCCTCGTTTCATCTTGAAGGAGTCGGATGTGCTGACTAGCACTTTGTCTCAGGCAGAACTGGATCAGATTCTTCAAGTTGGGGGCTTTCCCCCGGAGACGATCGCTAGGTTGCCTCATCCAGATGAGAGGGCTGATGCTCGTTATGAAGGATGAGTTTGTTTTTATGCGTACCCGTTTTGAATAGGGCATAAATTTCCTTTTTCTCCCCTTGTTAGGGATTTTTTAGCTACTCTGGCGTTAGCGCCATGCCAAGTAATGCCTCAGGCGTGGAGAGTTATAAGGGTCTTGGACCTTGTAAATGTTCGATCTGGGGCCGATTTTGATTTTGACGCTCTGTGGTATAACTACTTCATTGGATCGAAGAGTTCCTCTCGCGTTCAGTTGCGTATTCGACATGGTCGGAAGCCTTTGGTGCAGAATCTGGATGTCAACGACCGCATATGGGGGTCGAAGTTCTTTTTTGTCGAACGTTCTTCTCTGGAGAAGGAGGGGGAATGTCCGTTCTTGTTGACGGAGTGGCGAGTTGAGAGTATGTATTTGTCTTCCCTTTTGGTTGTTTTATGCGTCTTAACTCTTTGTCTTAACTTTTCTTTTTTGTAGTTCCCGAACCAGAAGATTTGGAAGTGAGCAGTCGATCAGAAGGTTTGTCCAAGATTGTCCTAGCTGTCCCAGCGTCGGAGAGGAGTTTTACCAACGTCAATCTGTTGTTAGCATCCCCTTCTGGTCCGAAAGTCATGTCGACTGTTTCATCGTCTCGCGCAAAAGGTAGACTCTCAGCTCTAGGAGTCCTTTACTGTTTTTCATTTTGTCGTGTACTTTAGGATTTCTCCTTTTTTGTTGTTCTGTCGTGTCAGGTTCTCCTGGTGGTCGAACGAGTGCTCGTATGAGGGTAGTGTCAGGGAAAGGCCTGATCGAGAAAAGGAAGGCGGCGGCCAAAGCCGCATCAAGCAAACCGGCTCTGGTGGATCTGATGGCTCCAGTCAAAGCTGGCTCCAACAGGAAGGAGAGCGCTCACCCTGAAGACGTCAAGGTGGAGGAGGTCCCTAGGAAGAAGAAGGCGACAGCCGAGGGGATCGGCAAGATCGGTGCCGTCGGACAATCGATCGCCGACCTTTTTCACGCTCAGGACCCGACTTTGAAGTCGGAGGTCGATGACGTCTCCCCTCTTGATTGCATTGGTGAAGCGGGGTGCTCCGTGTGGAAGGTGAGTTGCCTTTTGTTTGTGCTCTTTTCTTTTTCTTTCGTTCGACCGTGTTTTCTGATTGTGTGTCGTGCTGTTGTGTGAGACTTCAGTCTTTCCAGTACCTCTTGGGGGCATACTCCGGTGTCAAGGCAATGGTCGTTAAAGCTGAGGACAGGGCTGCTAGGTCAGAGTCCGACCTTGCGTCCTTGAGGACCAAGATGGAGGGAGCGGAGAGTCGTTGCCGTGAGATTGAGCGTCGCCTCTGTTAGGAAACAGAACTCTGGAACCTCGGTTCCCCTGAGAGTTCCTTTCCTCAGTTTCTCTACTTTTGAAGATGGCAAATATTATGATACTAATGTTTTATCTCAAATATGTGTTTTAAGGAACCACATGAATATACCAAAGGCAAGAAAACCAAACAGGACAAAGAGAACCAAAGGAACAAGATAGAAGAAGGAACCCAGAGGAACCCAGGTGTACCCAGAAAGGTAGCATGCAAGGCTGCGATTTCCGAGAAATCTGGGAACACACAACGTAGGACAAAAGTTGTTGAAAATGACTTGTCCGAAGTTTCCAAAGGTCTGCCAATGTCCAGAACAAAACAACAAGATACCCAGAAACGCTGAACCTCAGACAGAAAAGATGAAAGCGATAGGACATAAAGATGTCACTATCCAGAAGACAGTTCCCAAGCGCCCTGCTTGCTCAACCTCAGACGAAAGCATTTGAACAACGACATAGCAAGACTCGTCTGAGGTAGTTGACCAACCAAGAGAGATTCTGAGCTGCCTAGGTTGTTTGCATATGCCAAGAACAACGTGGACCAAGGAGAACCACTGATCATAGGGCAAGCTCAATCTGTGGGAATCCAGAGAGGATTAAGCTGCGAAGAATCCTCTATAAAAGGAAGACTAACTCAAGAGAGTTATCTTCATGCACTGAAATACGAATCACACTCATTAGCAAATATCAAGTGTGAACCTTCAAACAAGATCATCAAAGCAAACTGAGATCAAGAGGAACCAGTCAAGGAAGAGAAGAGCTGAGTGCTAAGTTCCTGTGACTGTAAGTGATAGTTCCTAGGTGCGAAGGTCTATTTCTTGGATTAATTATTGATTGTGTTAAGTTATCTAGGATTGCCTAACTGTCTGTAAGGCAAAGAAACTGTGTGTTTGTTCCTAGGATAAGCTGTAACCAAAAGAGATAAGAAATCAAGAAGTAGACCTTGAAATCTTTTCGAAAGAAAGGTAGTGATTTTTATCCTGGATTGCTAGTTGGCAATCAAAGGTTTCCACTATAAGGAACTTGTTATTTGTTTGATTGTTTATTTCCGCTACGAAGGGAACTTAGAATTCATATTCTGAGTTCCTTAAATTATTTTCTAACAATCACGATCCTACAATTGGTATTAGAGCAGGAAAAGCTCTAGATCTTTGTTAAGTTTGTAGATCATGTCTCAACCAAGCAAGTTTGAGCTCGGAATCTCCACCAACAAACCACATCTCCGAAAGAAAGGAGAAGAAACATGGTGGGAAAAGTGGATGGAAAGCCACATCAAAACCAATGACTACCAATGCTGGAGGATAGTCGAAAATGGAGATGGCTATGTCGACCTCACCATGAAGGAAGAAGATTGGAATCCAAAACACTATGTTATCATGGAGAAGAATGCCAAGGCCAGGCAGTTCATCCTAAATGGATTGGACAGAGAGGACATGGACAAGGTCATAGGAATTAAGACGGCCAAAGAGATGTGGAAAGCTCTCAAGGAGATGCATGAAGGAAGTGAGGAACTAAAGCAAAGCAGAAAGTTTGCTTTGGAAGGAGAATACCACACTTTCAAAATGATGGAAACTGAGACCATCTCAGAATACTACTCCCGCTTCAACAGATTGATTGGAAAGTTAACAACGGCGGGAGTCGATCTTGATGAAGTCTCCAAGTCCCTAGTGGTCATCAATGGACTCAACTCCAAATTCACCCTTCTGAAGGGAATCATGAAGAACACTCCAGGCATCTGATCCCTTCCCTTGACACAAATCATAGGGAAACTGGAGGTTGAAGAAGGAGAGCACACCAAAGCCAATACCGACAAGAAACTGGAGAAAGGAATTGCCCTCAAGATCTCCAAAGCCTTCTCTAGGCTCGAGATGGAGGAAGATAATTCAGACTTAGAAGAAGAGGAGGACGAACTTACGGCCCTCTTCACAAAGAACATCAAAAAATTCTTTGTGAAGGGAAGGTTCCAAAAGGGCAGTTCCTCCCACAATGGACCCAAAAGAGATCTCAAGGAAGTCTCATGTTACGAGTGCAAGGAAAAGGGACACTATGCTAAGAATTGTCCCAACAAGGAAGACTCAAAGGAAGAAGAAAGACCTTAGAGAAAGAAGGCTCTCGTAGCCTCATGGGGAGAAGACTCAGATGAGGAACTGGATCTCAGTGGCTTCTCTGGAGGAAGATGTCTCATGGCAAAAGGAGACTCAAGCGACTCAGAAGACCTTGAGGTAACTTCTGATGATCTCTTAAAATCCCTAGTTGATTGTGATAAGAAATAACTTCTTAAGATCATAAAGAAACTAGGAAAGGAAACCAGTTCCCTTCAACAGAAACTAGATGATTGTGAAGATGAAATTGCTTGCTTGACTGTTGAGAATTCTGTTTGGAGTAAGAAACTTGATGAAACTGAGAAAGACCTAGCTGAAACTCACTCCAAACTCATTGATATTAGGAATGTGCATGCTAGTCACCTTAAAACTTGCAAATCTTGTGATGAAACTAGCATAGATTCTGTCAAAGTTCCCTTGCATGCTAACCCACCTGGAAATGACATGCTTCAATCCATAATTGATAGATTATACATTCTCACTAATTCCATTAATGAAAAAACGATAAATCAAACTGTTTTTATGAGACAACGGCATGGAATAGGATATGTCAATAATAAAGGGAACAATGATGCTGAAGAAGAAAAGGCTAGGCGAGAACTTGTCGAGATGAATGAGAATCTCAGTATTGCTCTTGCCACTTCTCGTGATAGGAATCAATTCCTATCAGAGAAGATCATGGTCCTTGAGAACAAGGCTGAGGTTGCCAAACGTCTCAATGAAGGCTCTCAAAGTCCTAAGAAGGAACCAAAGGGAAAAGAAAAGATGGTTCCTGAAAACCAATGGTTCACCAATTCCTTTGCTCACAAAAGATATATTGACATGGCCCATAGCAAGGTTAGAAACAATGTTGATTTTAACAAAAGGAAAACTGAAAAACCTTTTAGGCCAGGAAAAGGAAAATATGGACATGTTGTTTACAATCGTTTGTGTACCTACTGTGGTAATAATGGTCATTACAACACTGATTGTGCTAAGAAAAGGAACTTTGAAAAGGAGAAAAGTACTCATTACCATGAAAGGAACCAGTTCCCTGGCTACTCACAGACTCGGAATGCTAATCCCCCCAGTAAAGCCAAGCTTCGCTGGGTTCAGAAATCTTAGTTCCCTTGCGTGCAGAAAGAAGAGAGGCAACCCCAACTATGGTACATTGACAGTGGTTGCTCATGCCATATGACTGGAAGAAGAAATCAAATGACCTCTCTTCAACCTCTCCAAGGTGGAAACATATCCTTTGGAGACAAAAGCAAAGGGAAAATCTGTGGAATAGGAACTGTGAAACTCAACGACCACATTCAGGTAAACAAAGTTCACCTTGTTGATAATCTTGGTTTTGATCTAATAAGTGTGTCACAGCTGTGTGATCAAGGAGACAATGAAGTTAGATTCAGATCCAACGAATGTTCAGTCCTTGACTCCTCGGGACGAATCATCCTAAAAGGGAAAAGATTCAACAATGTCTACATAATTGATCCATCCTTTTTTCCCAAGGAGAAACTTTGTCTCTCAACTGTGAATGACCAAGCTGATTTGTGGCATCAATGCCTCGGTCATGCTAGCACCAAGCTGATTCAAAAGCTACACTCAAAGGAGCTAGTCAGAGGGCTGCCAAAGCTAAGTGGCACATCTAAGGAACTGTGCTCTGACTGTGTAAAAGGGAAACAGGCTCGTAGTTCCTTCAAGTCCAAAAATATGGTAAGCACCTCAAGGCCTCTTGAACTCATCCACATGGATCTGTGTGGACCCATGAGAGTTCAGAGCCTAGGAGGGAACATGTATATCTTTGTTCTTGTCGATGACTTCTCTCGCTTTACTTGGACCATCTTTATTAAATCTAAGAGTGAAGTTATTGACCGCTTTAAAGATCTGGTTCCCTTGTTAGAAAAATCTCTTGATTGTTCACTCAATGCTATTCGGTCTGACCATGGTACCGAATTCGAAAATGGAGAACTTCTAACCTTTTGCAGTGAGCATGGCATTGATCACAATTTCTCTGCACCATACACTCCTCAACAAAAGGGAGTAGTGGAAAGGAAGAACAGAACTTTGGAAGACATGGCTCGGACTATGCTGATCTCAAGTGGACTCTCTCAATCATTTTGGGCTGAGGCGATCAACACAGCTTGCTACATCTTCAATCGAGCCATGCTTCGCCCAATCACAGAAAAGACACCCTATGAGCTCCTAAGAGGAAGAGTTCCCAACATCTTGCATCTGAGGGTGTTCGGATGCAAGTGCTTTGTGCACAACAATGGGAAGGACAATCTTGGCAAATTCGACCCAAGAAGTGATGAAGGAATCTTCATTGGATACGCCTCGGGTAGCAAGGCGTACAAAGTTTTCAACAAAAGGACTAAAAAGGTAGAAGAAAGTGTTCATGTTATTTTTAATGAAAAATCACTTGGAAAGATTGTGCAGAACACCACCAATTCCTTTGAAGACCCGTTTCCCAAGTCATATCAAGAAAATCCAGATGAAGATGTCACTCCACCCAGTTCCTGCACTGTTGCTCGGAACCCTCCAGTGGCTCCTCCACCAGTTCCCATGAACAATGAACAACAATCCATTTCTGGGAACCATGAGCATGACGACAACATTTGTGGAGACTTCAATGACTCATCTTCCCACATGATCTTCAATGGAGAAGGTGATTCCAACCAGGAAGCTGAATGTTCAACTCAGAATGTCTCCACATCAAATGCTCTAGCTCCTAATAGAGAAAGAAGAGTCATCAAGCCTCCAGTCAGGTTTGAACATCTAACCTTCTTTGCTTTTAATGCTTTTCTGTCTATTGTGGAACCAAGGAACATAGGTGAGGCACTGAAGGATGTGGACTGGATCCAAGCTATGCAAGAAGAGCTCCATCAGTTTGAAAGGAACAAAGTATGGCATCTAGTTCCCCGTCCCAAGGATAAACACATCATAGGAACAAGATGGGTTTTCAGAAACAAGCTAGATGATACAGGAGCTATGATAAGGAACAAAGCAAGACTCGTTGCTGAAGGATACAATCAACAAGAAGGCATCGACTATGATGAAACCTATGCTCCAGTGGCAAGGATTGAGGCAATAAGATTGTTAATTGCTTTTGCATCACACAAAGGGTTCAAGTTGTTCCAAATGGATGTAAAGACGGCCTTCCTCAATGGAATTCTTCAAGAAGAAGTCTATGTAAAGCAACCACCTGGTTTTGAAGACGACGATCATCCAGATCATGTCTACTTTCTAGACAAGGCACTCCATGGCCTCAAGCAAGCTCCCAGAGCTTGGTATGATCGTCTTGCCCAGTTCCTACTCTCAAATGGCTACAGGCGTGGAGTCATTGATAAGACTCTCTTCATCCTAGAAGAAGAAGGTAACATCTTAGTGGTTCAAATTTATATTGATGATATCATTTTTGGTTCCACTAACCTGTCCCTTGTAGATAAGTTCAAAGACCTGATGAGCAGTGAATTTGAAATGAGCCTAATTGGGGAACTCGCCTTCTTCCTCAGATTACAAATCACTCAAAAGAAAGATGGCATACAAATTCACCAACAGAAGTATGTGAGGGAACTATTGAAGAAGTTCAAAATAGATTCATGCAAGCCTCTCTCCACTCCCATATCCACCATTGCCCATTTGGATAAGGACCATTCGAGTCCTCTTGTGGAGGAGAAGCTCTATAGAGGTATGATAGGCTCACTCATGTACCTAACTGCTAGTCGACCAGACATTGTTTTTATTGTTGGCTTGTGTGCTAGGTTCCAATCCTGTCCAAGAGAAACCCACTTGGCTGCTGTGAAGAGAATACTTAGATATCTCAAGGGAACTGACTCTCTCTGCATTTGGTACCCCAAAGAGTGTCCCTTTGAGCTAATGGGCTTTAGTGATGCTGGATACTTGGTGGATAGGAAGAGCACTTCTGGAATGGCACAGTTCCTAGGCCCTTGCCTTGTGTCATGGGGATCAAAGAAACAAGTCTCAGTCTCCCTCTCCACCACAGAATCCAAGTACATTGCGGCTGCTTCCTGCTGTTCTCAACTTCTCTGGCTAAAGCAACAACTCACGGATTTTGGTATGTCTTATGGCCCTCTTACAATTCTTTGTGATAACACTAGTGCCATAAACATTTCAAAGAATCCTGTGCATCATACTAGGACCAAACATATCGACATAAGACATCATTTTCTTAGAGATCATGTTGAGAAGGGAAACATCATTATGAGGTTTTGTAGAACTGAAGATCAGGTTGCAGATATATTCACTAAAGCCTTGAATAGAGTTCATTTCGAGAACCTTAGATTAGAACTAGGAATGATTCCTATAACCTAGTAGTGACTTTAGTATAAAGGTTCCTTTCCAGTGCCCCTGATTGTCTAGTTTAAGATTGTCAACTTGTTGAGTCTTGATATCTTTGTGTTATATCTGTTGCTTCAAACCCTACTTTTCATAATGGTCTCTTTAAAAAGGGTTTAGATAAATTTTTCTGGCTCGTTTCCTTCTGGTCCTCATTATTCTTTCCACTTCTTCATTGTTCAAGTTTCTTTGAATGGCCAAAAAGTCACAATCTGATCATATTTCTAACCCAACACTACAAGCCGAAATGATGATTGTGTACTAAGACCTTCCCCTGCCTCATTGCTCACTTTAATTCTCTATGATCCATCTCTAAACCCTCTCTGAGAATTATTGTGCAATGCGATAAATGGCCTACCCTGATTTCTTGTATGGGAACGTATTTTTCTGGTTCCATTGTTTAAACCCACATCGAAGGTTCCCACTTGTCCTTCTAGCACGTTGAATATATCGCCAGAAAGGAACCAGGATGAAGCATACTTTCAACGGCTACTTTGGCTCTCCCCCAAAGCTATTTATGGCAAAATCACAGAGGTCAGTCACGTCCTATCAATTGGCAGACCTCCCTCCTCTCTGAATGGGTAAGCTTTGAATTTGTATTGACCGTTCGGAAAAGCTACAAAGAGCCTTCAATGCTCCAGATTCTCCCCAATCTTCTCAACGGCTAGATTTGTCTCAACGTCCCTTCCGCCCTCACCACCTTTAAGAGTTGCCCTGTTGCTCCAAGCTAATCCCACAACTCGCCATCTCTCTGATCTTCCACTTCTCTCTCTCTTAAACACAGAAATCCTTAACCTCTCAAAAATGGCCAATCCAAACCCCAATGTTATCCTGGATGAAGAGGAGGCAACCCTTCTCAAAGCCTTTCGCGAAAAGAAGGCAGCATCTTCCTCTAAGCCTATTTCTGCCACCACTTCTCCAAACACCCAACCTGAAGATAAAACTGTGGAGACAACAGCGGAGAAACCTGAAGAGAAACTTGAGAAGCCGTCAAAATCACAGGCTGAGGAGAAAGCCTTAGCCATCACCCCGGCCTCGGAATCGGCTACAAAATCCATCCCCGAAGGTGACTCTCATGACTCCTCCCCTGACAAGTCTATCCAAACGCTCTCCAGCCCTGAGCCCTCACCAGCAAGTCTCAAATCAAAACCCCCTTCCAATCCTGGTCCCTCTGTTGCCACCAGGCTACAACAACGGAAAAGGAGTTCCCAAGCCTTGGTTCCCTATGATCCTTAATCCAACGAGCAGAAACCCTCCAAAAGAACCGAAGCCCTAACCGTCTCTGCCTCTTCCTCCTTGGGTCTCGTCTCCTCTCTCTTCTCTAAGAGGAAGATCCTCAAGCCCCTCATAATCGGCAAAGAGTTCTGGTCACAAGAACTGGAAGAAGAAGATGAGGATATGTTTGGAGAAGCCCTTGCTGAGTTCCACTCCCTCCTGCAGTACCAAGGATGGGACGATATGTTGATTGAGCCCTTCTCTGCTTCTGATGAGGTCGTCTGCCTGTTTTACCAGTCTATCGAGTTTGTACCCGCTAAAGACAACTGTCCCTGTAACGATGCTATTCTCATATGGAAGGGAACCAGCTATCCCCTATCCTCCAACCTCATCGCATCCGCTCTAGGGATTGAGTCCAGGTCTGGGTTTGGCATTCTCCCTCAGAAAAAGGGGTGGCCCAAGGGAAAGGGCTACAAATCCAAGGGAGTAGTGGTCAAGAAAATATACGACGGCGCCTCCCCCCAATCCTTGGAGACAAAGGACCTCTCCATCACAAACAAGATGTTACACTTCTGGATCACCCGTAATCTAGTTCCTAGACAGGAGCATAGGAACGACATTCTCATCACAGACACCATTTTTATGGACAAGGTGCTCTCTGGTGTCCAGATTGATCTCCCTCGCATTGTGTTGGCTCATATGCAGTTCTGTTCATCCCATGCCTCCCATGCCCTATCCTTCCCTCATATCATCAAGTCTATTCTCTCTAACCTTCACCAATACCCAGATGATTTGCCTGAGACAGTCTATAGCAAGTGCCTTACCATGGTCACTGTCCGGAAGTTGAAGACAAAGGAACAACAGCCCAACCCTTCTGACGCTCAAGCCAATCCGCCTAAGGAAAAGGCGAGTTCCCAGGCCCCTTCTAGCTCCCAACCACAGCTCAACCCCTCTTTAGACTCCTCTGCGATCCTCTTTGCTTTGGATCGTATTGAAAAAGCAATCATGGAAGGCTCGACTGCCATCCCGGTCGCCCTCCGTGATCAAGTACAAGAGTTGGGAAAAATGAGCTCAGCTGTGATAAGTCTAGTGAAAGTCCTTCAGATGAATTGGGAAGATGCAATCGGTGCTCATCAGGCCACAGGCCAAAATATAGGAACTGACGACAAAGTTGATGAAGAGGAGGCCGTTGCTCTGCCATAGGAACGCTTGTTCTGGTTCCCAGTGCTGTAACATCACAGCGTGCTAGTAGTTTCCCCTAGGATCCTACTTCTCTTTTCCTTCCCCATATCGTCTTTCCTAACGATTGCTTTTGTTGTTGCCCTCGTCGTTTGTTATTTTGTTGTTGGTTCTTGTCGGTGGTTGTTAAGTTATTAGTTTGTGTTGTTTTGTGGCTTATCTTATCCTTTCTATGAATAATGATCAGTGTTAAGTTTTAATGACTATCTTTTTATTTCGTTCCAATGATCAATTTGTCTTTGCCCTAAGTTTCCATTATGCTTCTGTTATGGGATTGATGCATTTGCATATTCACTTGGATATCCTGTTCTTAACTAGAATTTAATCTTTTTGATGATGTCAAAAGGGGGAAGAAAAGGATAGGAACCTTGAACTTTGGAAACCACTTGACTAATAGGAACTCTGAACTAGTTCTACTTCTAAGGGGGAATTTGAAATAAACTCGTTCACTTGCTTAGGGGGAATTTGCAACCATTGAATGTTTCTCATTACTCTGTAATATTGAAAATCCCTTAAAACTCAATATGGTCTCATGAAATTCAAGTCCTATTATGTTGCCAGGTTCCTTGTATTTGTCATCATCAAAAAGGGGGAAATTGTTAGGAAACGGAACTCTGGAACCTCGGTTCCCCTGAGAGTTCCTTTCCTCAGCTTCTCTACTTTTGAAGATGACAAATATTATGATACTAATGTTTTATCTCAAAGATGTATTTTAAGGAACCACAAGAATATACCAAAGGCAAGAAAACCAAACAGGACAAAGAGAACCAAAGGAACAAGACAGAAGAAGGAACCCAGAGGAACCCAGGTGTACCTAGAAAGGTAGCATGCAAGGCTGCGATTTCCGAGAAATCTGGGAACACACAACCTAGGACAAAAGTTGTTGAAAACGACTTGTCCGAAGTTTCCAAAGGTCTGCCAATGTCCAGAACAAAACAACAAGATACCCAGAAACGCTAAACCTTGGACATAAAAGATGAAAGCGACATGACATAGAGATGTCACTATCCAGAAGACAGTTCCCAAGTGCCCTACTTGCTCAACCTCAGACGAAAGCATTTGAACAACGACATAGCAAGACTCGTCTGAGGTAGTTGACCAACCAAGAGAGATTCTGAGCTGCCTAGGTTGTTTGCACATGCCAAGAACAACGTGGACCAAGGAGAACCACTGATCCTAGGGCAAGCTCAATCTGTGGGAACCCAGAGAGGATTAAGCTGCGAAGAATCCTCTATAAAAGGAAGAGTAACTCAAGAGAGTTATCTTCATGCACTGAAATACGAATCACACTCATTAGCAAATATCAAGTGTGAACCTTCAAACAAGATCATCAAAGCAAACCGAGATCAAGAGGAACCAGTCAAGGAAGAGAAGAGCTGAGTGCTAAGTTCCTGTGACTGTAAGTGATAGTTCCTAGGTGCGAAGGTCTGTTTCTTGGATTAATTATTGATTGTGTTAAGTTATCTAGGGTTGCCTAACTGTGTGTAAGGCAAAGAAACTGTGTGTTTGTTCCTAGGATAAGCTGTAACCAAAAGAGATAAGAAATCAAGAAGTAGACCTTGAAATCATTTCGAAAGAAAGGTAGTGGTTTTTATCTTGGATTGCTAGTTGGCAATCAAAGGTTTCCACTATAAGGAACTTGTTATTTGTTTGATTGTTTATTTCCGCTGCAAAGGGAACTTAGAATTCTTATTCTGAGTTCCTTAAGTTATTTTCTAACAATCACGATCCTACAGCCTCACCAGGGAGTTAAAAAGCTGTCAAGGGGAGTTGGTCGCATGTCGGAAGGAGTTTGAAGAGTGCCGGTCAGGCATTGAGGAAGAGGTGAAGCGGGCTCGGATTGCGGATGGCCAGATTGCTGGTGACGTTGGGGCCTTTTATGCGGTGAAGTCGCGCATCGAGATGATCGAAGAGTTCAACGAAGGCAAGCATGAGCTCTGGGATCTGAAGGCAGAGAAGGAGACCTTAGACTCCATGTTCCCAAAGGGCGATCCTGGTCAGGAGCTGTTTTGCTTGGCCGGCGTCGGAGAAGAAGTCGTGGATGAGGGCGTCGACGAGGACGAGGCCCACTCTGGCGATGTCAAGCCGACTGACGAGGTAGCCTCTCTGGAGCCAGCCCCTGCCGAAGGTAATGCCGTTGTCCCCGATGCCTGATTTGTTTTCTTTGCGCAGTTTGACTTCGTTTGCCCCACCTGTGTGTGGGTTTGAATATTATGTGTTTTGGCGACCCGTCCACCATCGCGGGTCGCAGGATATTTCTGAATGAATGTTGGTAAAGTCCTACAGATGTGTAGGCAGACAATGTGTTTTGGCGACCCATCCACCATCGCGGGTCGCGTATTTGTATAAAAATGCTAGTACTTTTATTTAATGCAATTTGTCTTTACATATAAGATCGTACGTTTGCTTGTTTTGTACATGTCGTCAGACGTTCAAGAGAACTGTCGATGACGTTTTGTGTTTGATGTGTCGGTTTCGCCCGTGTGCTCCATCGAGTGGGGTCCCCGTATGTATGTGTGTAGAACAGGCCTGTGAATGTTCGTATGTGTGTTAGTCATGACTGTATGCCGGGGAGGTAAGCAATATGTTTTATTGCGTAAATGTAATAAGGTGTTGTATCTTATGTTTTGTGTAAGGCAGGCGGTGTGCCGACGTGCCTGTGTTGTCATCTCCCCGTGTTCCGATCGATCGTGTAATGTAATGTAAGCGCTTTTTGCGGATGACTGAATCCAATGTAAATGTTGTTCTGCATTTGTGTTTTTGTAAGGAGGAAGTCCTCGCTTAGTGTCAGGTGATAACATGTAAAAGAAGATAGTGATGTACATGCGATAAGATGTGATGTATATACGATAGATAACAATGTATATGCGATAGATAGCGATGCATATGCGATAGATAGCGATGTATATGCGATAGATAGCAATGTATAAAATTGTGTGATGTTTTTACCTCATTGGTTCAGAAATGGTATAGCTTTAGATGTGTTGCGTTCCAACTTCTCAGGATCGGTCGTTTGTCCTTGTCTTCTACTTGGTATGCTCCCTGTCCGACTACTTCGGTGATTAAGTAAGGTCCTTCCCATTGTGGTACTAGCTTTCCCTCGGATGGGTTCTTGGTGTTCTAGAAAGTTTTCCTTAGGACCCAGTCTCCGACCTTGAATGCCTTGATCCAGACGTTCTTATTGTAACTCCTTGCGACCTGTTGTTGAAATCTGACCATCCTGATTCGGGCTCTTTCTCTGATCTCGTCCACTGTGTCCAGGTTGTGTGCTAGTTCGATGTCATTTTGCTATTTTGTCTGAAGGTTGCAACGAGCGGTCAGAACCAGTAACTCGGCCGGGATGACCGCCTCACTCCCGTAGACGAGAGAGAAAGGTGATTGTCCAGTCGCATTCTTTGGAGTGGTCCTGTCGGACCAGAGAATGAGTGGGAGTTCGTCTGCCCATTTGCCTTTAGCCCCAGCGAGGCATTTCTTGAGGTTGTTGATAATGATTTTGTTGCTGGATTCGGCTTGTCCATTGGATTGCGGATACCGAGGTGTAGACATGACCAATTTGATGTTCCATTGGTCGCAGAAGGCTCGAGTCTTATGACTGATGAATTGGGAGCCATTGTCGCACACGATTTCTGATGGGACGCCAAATCTGCACAAGATATTGCGTTTTATGAATGAAATGACATGTTGATCTTTTACCTCTTTGTAGGCTTCGGCTTCGATCCATTTAGAGAAGTAGTCCGTCATGGCAAGGAAGAAAACTCTTTGACCCGACGCGAGAGGGAGCTTTCCGACAAGGTCCATTCCCCATCTCATGAAGGACCATGGAGCCAGAGTCGGATGGAGGAGCTCTGAGGGTTGGTGATGGATGGGGCATGCCGCTGACAGGCGTCGCACTTCTTGGTGTACTCCATAGCGTCTTCGTTCATCGTGGGCCAGTAGTACCCGTTTCGTAGGGCTTTCCCTGAGAGGCTTCGTCCGCCGGTATGATTGCCACACTCTCCTTCATGTAGCGATTGTAAGATGCGTCCGACTTCTGGAGTCTTGAGGCATCGTAGGAGTAGCCCAGTGACAGATCTTTTGTACAAGATGTTATCTATGATATCGTAAGAGAGTGCTTGTACCTTGAGCCTTTTTGCTTCTATTTTGTCGTCGGGCAAGATGCCGTCTTTCAACCATCTGATGTAAGGTAGCATCCAATCGTCATTGTTGTCGACAATGTCTTCTTCTGGTTGGTCGTCGACCTCTATGGCGACGAGTTCTTCAAGAGGTGTCGTTGACTCGACGGATGTCCTTGGGACGGCTGGCGTCATGATGTGGGCCAATGGAATGTGTGGAAATTCCTTCGGGTCTATGACGGATCCTAGATTGGCAAGTGCATCGGCTTGGGAGTTAAGATCCCTAGGTACCTGTCTGATGTTGAATGTTTGGAATTGTCCGATCATCTTCTTGGCTACCTCCAGGTAGGCTATCATCCTGATGTCTTTAGCACTGTACGATCCTTGTATCTGGTTTATGACCAGCAGGGAGTCGCAAACGACTTCGATCTCTCGGACTACTAGGTCGCGAGCCAGGGCCCCGAATTTGAGTGCTTCGTACTCAGCTTCATTGTTAGTTGCATCCCACTCACATCTGACGGCATGAGCTATCTTGTCCCCTTGCGGCGATTTTAGTACGACCCCTAGCCCCGATCCTCTGGCGTTTGACGCTCCATCTGTGTGGAGCTCCCATGTGCCTGTTTCATTCGTGGCGAGTAGTTGCGTTGCTTCTCTTGTGGCTTCTTGCTCTAGGGTCGGACTGAAATCGACCACAAAGTCGGCTAAGGCTTGCGACTTGATCGCTGTCCTGGGCTCGTATTCGATGTCGTAACCGCTGAGGTGTATAGCCCATTTAGTCATTCTTCCTGTGAACTCAGGTTTCCTCATGATAGCTCTCATGGGATGATTAGTGCAAACAGTAATAGTATGGAATTCGAAATACGGTTTGAGTTTGTTCGAAGCCATTACCAATGATAGCACGAGCTTTTCAAGTGACGAATACCTCGTTTCGGCTGGCAGCAGCGTCCGACTGACGTAGTATATTGGTGATTGCTTGCCATCTTCTTCTCTGATCAATATTGCGCTTATGGCTGATTCTGACACTACAAGATATAGAAATAAGGGCTCGTCGCCTTTAGGTTTGGTCAGCAACATGGGACTGGCCAGGTACTCTTTTAAGTTCTGGAACGCTGCTTCGTGTTCTCCCGTCCATTGAAAGGATTTGTCTTCTTGAGAGTGTCGTGGAAGGGTTTGCCCTTGTCGGACGATTTGGAGATGAATCTGTTCAGAGTTGCTATCCGACCTGTGAGTTTCTGTACGTCTTTGATGCATCGGGGGGATCGAAGGTTGATGAGAGCCTTGATCTGTTCTGGGTTGGATTCTATTCCTCTTTGTGTCACCATGTACCCCAAGAATTTTCCTGACGACACTCCGAAGGAGCATTTAGTAGGGTTTAGTTTCATGTTGTACCTTTTGAGCACCTCGAAGCTGTCGCATAGATGGTTTATGTGATCTTCCTTCTTTTTGGACTTGACCAACATGTCGTCTATGTAGACTTCCATCGTATCTCCAATTTGATCTTTGAACATTTTGTTGACTAGTCACTGATAGGTAGCCCTTGCATTTTTTAGGCCAAAGGGCATTACTTTGTAACAGTAGATACCTTGGCTAGTGACGAATGCTGTTTTTTCCTGATCGTCGGGTTCAATGAGGATTTGATTGTAGCCGCTGAAAGCATCCATGAAAGTAAGCATTTCGTGCCCTGCTGTGGCGTCGACCATGGCATCGATGTGGGGTAGTGGGAATGAGTCCTTGGGACAAGCTTTGTTGAGATCTGTGAAGTCGATGCAGACTCTCCATTTGCCATTTGTTGGGCCTGGATTCTCCAGAGAAGATGGGTCAAATCGGTCGAGCACAAGCCCATTGCCAATCGGAAGATCGAAGAAGAAAGCCTAGAGGATCCGACGAGACGTCTCTGGTCGAATGCCTTCCGACAGGATCGCGAGGATCTCGCCAAGCATTAAATGCTAGATCATGCAATGACCACTGCCTTCAAATCACCATAAACGCAGAGATTTAATGGCGCAATCTTCACCATCACTCCGAGCATTGAAGATGGAATATTCGGCCGAAGCATAAACGGTCACAAGAGTAAAAGACTTACCATATCAGGACGAAGAGGAAGATAAGAAGAAGACTACACAATTACATACAGGACAAGCGTTCGGAGAAAAAACAACTCACCAGAATAGCACTCTCGCTCTCCACCTAGCTCTCTAACGGCTGCTTACGCTAGATCCCTGCTGGTCGCCACTCACAAGTCGTCGGTCGAGTCCCACTCGATCTCTGGTTTTATTACGATAAGTTGTATCACGATTCAGTCTCATTCACACGACATCTAATAAGATCATCACGCTATTATACATTTATTCTGTGTTTATCTATTTTTGGCTTGGTTTGGATTGTTTTCTATCACCCGATCGACTAGTTACCCTGTCTAAGGCGATTTAGGTCGTCCGATCTTTTTGCCCCAAAACAATTTGGCGCCCACCGTGGGGCAACTTGCCAATCACCCTTCCGAAACCTTCCAACCATGACTATTGACCCTCCTACTGACAATCAAGAACTACGTCTCGAAGATGAAACCCAAACTATAGAAAACCCAACCGAAAATCCTACCCCAACCCAGTTCCAAGAACTCTCTAAAAAAATGGCCGCCCTTCAAGAGGAACTAGCCCAGCAACGTCAGAAAACCGAAGCCCTAGCCGCTTTGTCAACCCAATCCGAAGCCGAGATTGCGCAACTAACCCGTGAGAATGAGTCTCGGTTTGTCGCAGGTTCAATCAGTGGCTTCAGGATCTAAGAACGCGCCCATCCACGGCGGCATCCGAACACGCCTCGACATGGACAGTATCGAACCAACGCCTCCAAGCATACGACGTCCCGGACACACTGAGGATACGTCTCGAACTCCTTTCGCTAGTCCATTTTTGACTAACCATGTCACCTTTTCTACACCGATCGGGTCTGCCGGGGCCCGAATCGACGAAACACAGGTTGCCAATCCGCCAGATGTCATGGCTCTTTTCCAGCAAACGCTCGACCGACACATGAAGATGACCGACGATCGCTTCAACAGGCTCCCAGGAGTCCCGCAACCGATCGAGAGAGAAGCGTCCGGCGGATTCGAAGAATCCCCGTTCGTCGAAGAAATCGCAAGGGTCGAGATCCGCAAGAAGTTCCATCTCCCCAACATGGCGACATTCGACGACACCACCGATCCAGATGACCATATCTCTCTCTATAAACAAAAACTAATGGTTGCATCCGTTTCAAGGGAGAGCCACGAGGCTGTCATGTGCAAAAGCTTTGGCACGACCCTCACGGGCCCCGCACTAACTTGGTTTATGCGTTTGCCTCAGGGAACGATCGCATCATTCACGGATCTGGTTAACTCTTTTAAGAGTCAGTTCGCCAGTAGTCGGAAGCATGAGAAACAATCGAGTGACCTCTACCGAGTCACACAAAGGTACAATGAACCTCTCCGGAATTATCTCAATAGGTACAACAAAGAGAAAGTGGGAATCCCCCACTGCGACGTCACACCGTCTATCGAAGCCTTCCGACAAGGCTTGGTCAAAGATAGCAATCTCTACGACGAGATTACCAAGTACCCGTGCAAAATTTTTGAAGATGTTCAGACCAAAACTATGGCCGAGGTAAGACTGGAAGAGGACCGTGAGTCACGTAAAGCCTCCCGCGGACCCGATCCATCCGATCGTAAACATTCCTCCGATAACCGTCGAGACAGACGTCCACATCCCTATTCTCGTAATCGAAACGAACCAAATCAGGTAAATGCTTTCCAAGATAGGTCATAGGAATGGAGAGACGGCTCTGCGTTGCCTCCTAGGGTCCAGTCTTATAACTTCAACGTTTCCGTGTCGGAGCTCGTCAAGAGTTTCGACAAGTATGGAAAAGACATAAGATGGCCCCGAAAGAGCGACCGACCGGACGTCAAGAAGGACATGAGTCGATGGTGCGAATTCCACGACGACCATGGTCATTCGACCGACGAGTGCATCGCCCTATGAAAGGAGGTCGCTAGGCTGCTCTCACAGGGGCTCCTACGCGACATCATCTCGGAATGGGCAAAAGCCACCATGGAACGCCGAGATCAGGTAAAACAGAACAAACCCCCATCTCCTGTCCATACAAAAGTTGTCAATACCATTTCAGGTGGGTCCGACATATGTGGGAACACATACTCCACGGCCAAGAGACACACCAAGGAAAGCAAAGGCGGCAAGCCCGAGGCATCGGAACTCAAACCAAGGAGGGCATCTAACCTTCCGACGGTCACATTCGATGAGGCCGACTCCGACGGGTCGGAAAGCCACCATGACGGACTGGTAATCTCTTTGTCCATTGGTAATTGCTTAATACGAAGAGTACTAATCGATACAGAGAGTTCGACAAACCTCTTGACCCTCGATGCTCTCAAAGAAATGGGTCTGACCGAGAACGACCTAATCAAGAAGTCGACCCCACTGGTCGGGTTCAGCGGTGAGGTTAAACACACGACTGGTGAAATCATTCTGACCACATACGCTGGAGGAATCAACCAACATGTTAAATTCTTAGTCCTAGACTGTCCGTCTCCCTATAATTGTATCCTTGGCAGGCCGTGGATACACGCTATGAAGGTAGTACCTTCAACATATCACCAGGTCATTAAGTTCCCTACTGAATGGGGGGTCCAAGAGATCAGAGGAGATCAAAGGACCGCAAAGGAATGCTACGTCGCTTCCATGAAGAATGCAGTCGAACACAAGACCGCATAGCAATCACAGAACGGCGAAGGACCTAGTCGATACGTCGAACCAGAAATGGAAAAACTCGACGAGATCGCACTAGATCCTTCAATGCCAAACCAAATGGTAAGGGTCGGGTCAGACTTGGATGACTCGACCGGACGACAACTCCTTGACTTCCTCAGGGTCAATGCCGACTGTTTCGCATGGTCGCATGAGGATATGATCGGAATATCTCCAAACGTTATTACTCATAAATTAAATGTAGACCCATCTCATCCCCCTGTCAAGCAAAAACGCAGGAAGTTTGCCCCCGAGCGGAACAAAATAGTCGACGACGAAGTCAAAAGCTTATTGGAAACAGGAAAAATCAGAGAAGTCCACTATCCCGAATGGCTAGCCAACGTGGTCGTAGTCCAGAAGAAGAACGGCAAGTGGAGAGTCTGCATCGACTTCACAGACCTCAATAAGGCTTGTCCCAAGGACTCGTTTCCTCTACCCCATATCGACGCCACGGCAGGGCACGAAATGCTCACTTTCATGGACGCTTTCAGCGGCTATAATCAGATCCTCATGGATCCCGACGATCAAGAAAAAACAGCGTTCATCACCAGTCAAGGTATCTATTGTTACAAAGTAATGCCCTTTGGTCTAAAAAATGCAGGGGCTACGTATCAACGACTAGTCAACAAAATGTTCAAAGACCAAATCGGAGACACGATGGAAGTCTACATAGACGACATGTTGGTCAAGTCCAAAAAGAAAGAAGATCACATAGACCACCTACGCGACAACTTTGAGGTGCTCAAAAGGTACAACATGAAACTAAACCCTACTAAATGCTCCTTTGGAGTGTCGTCAGGGAAGTTCTTAGGTTACATGGTGACACAAAGAGGAGTAGAAGCCAGCCTAGAACAGATCAAGGCTCTCATCAACCTTCGATCCCCCTGATGTGTCAAAGACGTACAGAAGCTCACAGGTCGGATAGCAGCTCTGAACAGATTCATCTCCAAATCATCCGACAAGGGCAAACCCTTCCACGACGCACTCAAGAAGAACAAATCCTTTCAATGGACGGAAGAACACGAAACAACATTTCAGAACCTCAAAGAATACCTGGCCAGTCCCATGTTACTAACCAAACCTAAAGGCGACGAGCCCTTATTTCTTTATCTTGCAGTGTCAGAGTCGGCCGTAAGCGCTGTACTGGTCAGAGAGGAAGACGGCAAACAGTCGCCAATATACTACGTCAGTCGGATGCTGTTACCAGCCGAAACGAGGTATTCGTCACTCGAAAAGCTCGTACTATCATTGGTAATGGCTTCGAACAAACTCAAACCATATTTTGAATCTCATACTATTACTGTTTGTACTAATCATCCCATGAGAGCTATCATGAGGAAACCTGAGTTCACAGGACGAATGACCAAATGGGCCATACACCTCAGTGGTTACGACATCGAGTATGAGCCTAGGACAGCGATCAAGTCGCAAGCCTTAGCCGACTTTATGGCTGATTTCAGTTCGACCCTAGAGCAAGAAGCCGCAAAATAAGCGACACAACTACTCGCGACGGACGAGACAGGTACATGGGAGCTCCACACAGATGGGGTGTCGAACGCCAGAGGATCGGGGCTTGGGGTCGTACTGAAATCGCCACAGGGGGACAAGATAGCTCAAGCTGTCAGATGTGAGTGGGATGCGACCAACAACGAAGCTGAATACGAAGCACTCATATTCGGACTCATCCTGGCTCGCGACCTAGGGGTCCGAGAGATCGAAGTCATTTGCGATTCCTTGCTGGTCGTAAACCAAATACAGGGTTCGTACAGTGCCAAAGATACCAGAATGATAGCCTACCTAGAGGTAGCCAAGAAACTGATCGGACAATTCCAGACATTCAACATCCGACAAGTGCCCAGGGATCTTAACTCCCAAGCTGACGCACTCGCCAATCTAGGATCCGTCCTAGACCCGAAAGAGTTTCCACACATACCATTGGCCCACATCATGACGCCAGCCATCCCAAGGACATCCGTCGAGTTAACAACACCACTCGAAGAACTCATCGCTATGGAAATAGGCGACCGACCAGAAGAAGACATCATTGACACCAATAACGACTGGACGCTACCGTACATCAGGTGGTTAAAAGACGGCATTCTACCCGACGACAAGATAGAAGAAAAAAGGTTCAAGGTACAAGCACTCTCTTACGATATCATTGACAATATCTTGTACAAAAGATCTGTTACATGGCTACTCCTACGATGCCTTAAGACTCCAGAAGTCGGACGTATCTTACAATCATTACACGAAGGAGAGTGTGGCAACCACACCGGTGGACGAAGCCTCTCAGGAAAAGCCCTCCAAAACGGGTACTATTGGCCAACAATGAACCAAGACGCCATGAAATACACCAAGAAGTGCGACGCCTGCCAGCGGCACGCACCCGTCCATCATCAGCCTTCGGAGCTCCTCCATCCGACCCTGGCTCCATGGCCCTTCATGCAATGGGGAATGGACATCGTCGGAAAGCTTCCCCCCGCGTCGGGTCAAAGAGTTTTCTTCCTTGCCATGACGTCATTTTATTCATAAAACGCAATATCTTGTGCAGATTTGGCGTCCCATCAGAAATCATGTGCAACAACGGTTCCCAATTCATCAGTCATAAGACTCGAGCCTTCTGCGACCAATGGAACATCAAATTGGTCACATCCACACCTCGGTATCCGCAATCTAACGGACAAGCCGAATCCAGCAACAAGATCATTATCAACAACCTCAAGAAACGCCTCACAAGGGCTAAAGGCAAATGGGCAGACGAACTCCCACTTATTCTCTGGTCCGACAGGACTACTCCAAAGAATGCGACCGGGCAATCGCCTTTCTCTCTCGTCTACGGGAGTGAAGCAGTCATCCCGGCTGAGTTACTGGTTCCGACCGCTCGCTGTAACCTTCAGACAAGTGAATAGAACGACATCGAACTAACACACAATCTCGACACAGCGGACGAAATCAGAGAGAGAGCTCGAATCAGGATGGTCAGGTTCCAACAACAAGTCGTAAGGAGTTACAACAAGAACGTCCGAATCAAGGCGTTCAAGGTCGGAGACTGGATCCTAAGGAAGACGTTCCAGAATACCAAGAACCCACCCGACGGAAAGCTAGCACCACAATGGGAAGGACCTTACTTGATCACCGAAGTGGTCGGACAAGGAGCATATCAGTTAGAAGACAAAGACGGACAACCAATCCCGAGGAGTTGGAACGCAACACATCTCAAGCTATACCATTTCTGAACCGATAAGGTAAAAACATCACGCAAAACTCTATACATCGCATATACATGGCTACCTATCGCATGCTATCATATATACATTGCCATCTGTCGCATATCTATCGCATGCTATCATATATACATTGCCATTTGTCGCATATCTATCGCATGCTATCGCATATACATTGCCATATGTCGCATACATATCGCATGTCATCGCATATACATCGCTACTTTCTTTTACATGTCATCATCTAACACTAAGCGAGGATTTCCTCCTTATAAAAACACAAATGCAGAACATCATTTACATTGGACCCCGTCGTCCGCAAATGGACCCAGTCGTCCACAAATGGATCCTGTCATCCGCATATAGCGCTTATATTACACGATCGATCGGATTACGGGGAGATGACAACACAGGCATGTCGGCACACCGTCTGCCTTATACAAAACATAAGGTACAACACCTTATTACATTCACGCAATTAAACATAAGGAACAAACACCTTATTATATATTGCTTACCTCCCCGACATAATGTCATGACTAACACATACACAAACACATCGCATGCCTGCTCTACATACATACACACGGTGAAACCCCACTCGACGGAGCACACGGGTGAAACCGACATACACGACATACTAAACGTCGTCGACAACTTCCTCGAAAGTTCGACGAACATGTACGAAACAAACTAGCATGCAATTCTACATGTAAAAACGCATTTGCAGCAAAATAAAAAAGCATTTTTATAAATACACGACCCGCGATGGCGGACGGGTCGCCAAACCACATTGTCTGCCTACACATCTGTAGGACTTCATCAAACAGAAATATTCTGCGACCCGCGATGGTGGACGGGTCGCCAAAACATACATTATCCAAAGGCACCAAATGTCTAAACCCACGCACAAGTGGGACAAACAAAGTCAAGCATCGGGAACAACAACGTTACCTTCGGCAGGGGCTGGCTCTAATGGGGCTATCTCGTCGGTCGGCTTAGCATCGCCAGAATGAGCTTCGTCCTCATCGGCATCTTCATCCACAGCCTCTTCTCCGACGCCGGCTAAGAAGAACAGCTCCTGACCAGGATCGCCCTTTGGAAACATGGAGTCCAAAGTCTCCTTCTTCGCCTTCAGGTCCCAGTGCTCATGCTTGCCCTCGTTGAACTCTTCAATCATCTCGATACACGATTTCACCGCGTAGAAGGCCCCAACGTCGCCAGCAATCTGACCATCGGCAATCCGAGCCCGCTTCACTTCCTCCTCAATGCCTGCCCTGCACTCTTCAAACTCCCTCTGACATGCGACCATCTCCCCTTGACAGCTCTTCAGCTCCCTGGTGAGACGACGCTCAGTCTCACGACAGCGACTCTCCGCTCCCTCCAGCTTGGTCCTTAAAGAGGCAAGGTCGGACTCTGACCTAGCAGCCCTATCCTCAGCCTTGACAAGCATCGCCTGAACACCGGAGTAAGCTCCCAAGAAGTATTGAAAAGCCTGACAAAAAGGCATACGACAACACAAATACGCGAATCAGAAAACACAGTCAAACAAAAAAAATACAAAAATGCACAAAACAAAGGGCAACACACCCTCCACATAGAACTGCCCGCTTCACCAATGCAGTCCAAAGGGGAGACGTCCTTAACTTCCGACTTCAAAGTCGGGTCTTGAGCGCGAAAAAGATCAACGATCGACGGCCTTAGGGACGTCCTCCGCCTTGACATCATCAGGACGAGCGCTCGCTTTCCTCTTAGAGCCAGCTTTAACCGTAGTCGTCAGGTCAATCAGAGCCGGTTTGCTCAACGCCGCCTTGGCTGCTGCTTTCCTTTGCTCAATCAAGCTTTTTCCCGACGCCACCCTCAGGCGAGCACTCGACCGACCACCAGGGGAACCTCACATGATAGGACAACAAAAAGGAGAAATCCTAAAGTACACGACAAAGTGAAAAACAATAAAAAGACTCCTAAAGCCGAAAGTCTACCTTTCGCACGAGATGAAGAAACATTCGACATATCTTCTTGTGAGGCAGGAGTCGTCGCCAGCAAGTTGACGTTCACAAATTTCCTTTCAGATGCGGGAATCTCAAGCACAATCTTTGACAAGCCCTCTGATCGGCTACTCACTTCTAGATCCTCTGGTTCGGGGACTACAAAAAAGAAAAGTTAAAGCAAGAGTTAAGACACACAATACACGAAAGAAAATACAAGTACATACTATCGACTCGCCACTCCGTCAACAAAAACGGACATTCTCCCTCCTTCTCCAGAGAAGAGCGTTCGACGAAAAAGATCTTCGACCCCCATCCGCGGTCGTTAACATCAGGGCTCTGCACCAAGGGCTTCCGACCAGGTCGGACATGCAACTGAACGCGACAGGAACTCTTCGATCCTATGAAGTAGTTGTACCACAGGGCGTCGAAGTCAAAATCAGCCCCAGTTTGAACACTCACAAGGTCTAAAACCCTAAGTACTCTCCACGCCTGAGGCATTACTTGACATGGCACCAACGCCAACATAGCTAAGAAGTCCCTGACAAGGGGGGAAAAAGGAAACCTATGCCCTATTCTAAACGGGTAAGAGTAGAAGCAGACCCATCCCTCATAGCGAGCATCTGCCCTCTCATCTGGGTGAGGCAGCCTGGCAACCGTCTCCGGCGGAAAACCTCCGACTTGGAGCACCTGATCCAGTTCCGCCTGGGACATAGTGCTAACCAACGCATCCGACTCCTTCAAAATAAAACGAGGAGGAGCTTTGCCTTCACGAGAATCGGAGAGAGTCTTCGACGACTCAGAAGCCTCGAGAGAAACCATTTCGAGAATGGGAAAAGAGGAGAATCGAAGAGCTACGACTAAGAGAAATCAGAAAGCTATGGCAAGAGAAACCAAGAGGCTTACCAGAAACTTGCAAAGGAAGATGATGAAGAGTAATCGATTCCTTCCGCTACGAATTTATGGAGGGAAGTGAAGGCCTGCAGAGGCGTCGCATCATGCCTCGATCACGCGCCACGTAGCCCTGAGCAAACACGCCAAATTGGAAGGTGGAGATCGCGTCTAGAGAAGTTGCCACGGATTCCGGTCAACTTGCCTAAACCGTAAGCCCATAGCAACTTGGGGCTATTGTTGGGCCTGGATTCTCCAGAGAAGATGGGTCAAATCGGTCGAGCCCAAGCCCATTGCCAATCGGAAGATCGAAGAAGAAAGCCCAGAGGATCCGACGAGACGTCTCTGGTCGAATGCCTTCCGATAGGATCGCAAGGATCTCGCCAAGCATTAAATGCTAGATCACGCAACAGCCACTGCCTTCAAACCACCATAAATGCAGAGATTTAATGGCGCAATCTTCACCATCACTCCGAGCATTGAAGATGGAATATTCGGCCGAAGCATAAACGGTCACAAGAGTAAAAGACTTACCATATCAGGACGACGAGGAAGATAAGAAGAAGACTACACAATTACACACAGGACAAGCGTTCGGAGAAAAAACAACTCACCAGAATAGCACTATCGCTCTCCACCTAGCTCTCTAACGGCTGCTTACGCTAGATCCCTACCGGTCGCCACTCACAAGTCGCCGGTCGAGTCCCACTCGATCTCTGGTTTTATTACGATAAGTTGTATCACGATTCAGTCTGATTCACACGACATCTAATAAGATCATCACGCTATTATACATTTATTCTGTGTTTATCTATTTTTGGCTTGGTTTGGATTGTTTTCTATCACCCGATCGACTAGTTACCCCGTCTAAGGCAATTTAGGTCGTCCGATATTTTCGCCCCAAAACACCATTCTTCTTCTGGACTACGACCACGTTGGCTAGCCATTCAGGGTAGTGGACCTCTCTTATTTTTCCTGTTTCCAATAAGCTTTTGACTTCTTCGTCGATTATCTTGTTTCGCTCGGGGGCAAACTTCCTGTGTTTTTGCTTGGCAGGAGGATGAGATGGATCCATATTTAATCTATGAGTAATAATGTTTGGAGATATTCCGACCATATCCTCATACAACCATGCAAAACAGTCGGCATTGGTCCTGAGAAAGTCAAGGAGTTGTTGTCTGGTCGAGTCGTCCAAGTCCGACCCGACCCTTACCGTTTGATCTGGCTTTGAAGGATCTAGTGCGATCTCGTCGAGTTTTTCCATTTCTGGTTCGACGTACTGACTAGGTCCTTCGCCGCTCTGTGGTTGCTATGCGGTCTTGTGTTTGACTGCGCTCTTCATAGAAGCGACGTAGCACTCCTTAGCGGTCCTTTGATCTCCTTTGATTTATTGGACTCCCCATTTAGTGGGGAATTTGATGACTTGATGATATTTTGAAGGTACTGCCTTCATAGCGTGTATCCATGGCCTGCCAAGAATACAATTATAGGGAGACGGACAGTCTAGGACTAAGAATTTCACATGTTGGTTGATTCCTCCAGCGTATGTGGTTAGAATGATTTCGCCAGTCGTATGCTTGACCTCACCGCTAAACCCGACCAGTGGGATCGACTTCTTGATTAGGTCGTTCTCAGTTAGACCCATTTCTTTAAGAGCGTCAAGGGTCAAGAGGTTGGTCGAACTCCCTGTATCGATTAGTACTCTTCGTATTAAGCAATTACCAATGGATAAAGAGATTACCAGACCATCGTGGTGCCTATCCGACCCATCGGAGTCAGACTCGTCGAATGTGACCGTCGGAAGGTTGGAAGTCTTCTTTAGCTTGAATTCTGATGATTCGGGCTTGTCGCCCTTGCTTTCCTTGGCGTGCCGCTTAGCCGCGGAGTATGTGTTTCCACATATGTCCGATCCACCTGAAATAGTATTGACAATTTTTGTATGAATGAGAGATGGGGGTTTGTTCTGTTTTACCTGGTCTCGTCGTTCCATGGTAGCTTTTGCCTGATCCGAGATTACGTCGCGTAGGAGCCCCTGTGAGAGCAGCCTAGCGACTTCCTTTCGCAAGGCGATGCACTCGTCGGTCGAATACCCGTGGTTGCCATGGAATTCGCAACATCGGCTCATGTCCTTCTTGACGTCCGGTCGGTCGCTCTTTCGGGGCCATCTTACCTCTTTTCCATATTTGTCGAAACTCTTGACAAGCTCCGACACGGAAACGTTAAAGTTATAAGACTGGACTCTAGGAGGCAACGCCGGACCGTCTCTCCAATCTTGTGACCTGTCTTGGAAAGAGTTTACCTGATTTGGTTCGTTTCGATTACGAGAATAGGGATGAGGACGTCTGTCTCGACGGTTGTCGGAGGGATTTTTTCGATCGGATGGATCGGATCCGCGTGAGGATTTACGCGACTCACGGTCCTCTTCCAATCTTACCTCGGCCATGGTCTTGGCCTGGACGTCTTCGAAGCTTTTGCATGGGTACTTGGTAATCTCGTCGTAAAGGTTGCTGTCTTTGATCAGTTGTCTGAAGGCTTCGATGGAGGTTGTGACGTCGCAGTAGGGGATCGCCACTTACTCCTTATTGTACCTGTTGAGATAATTCCTGAGAGGTTCGTTATACCATTGTGTGACTCGGTAGAGGTCACTCGACTGCTTTTCGAGCCTCCGACTACTGGCGAATTGACTTTTGAAGGAGTTGACCAGATCCGCAAACGATGCAATCGTTCCCTGAGGCAAACGCATAAACCAAGTTAGTGCGGAACCTGCGAGGGTCGTGCCAAAGCTTTTGCACATGACGGCCTCGCGGTTCTCCCTTGAAATAGATGCAGCCATTAATTTTTGTTTATATATAGAAATATGGTCATCTGGGTCGCTGGTGCCGTCGAATGTCGCCATGCTGGGAAGATGAAACTTCTTGGGGATCTCGACCCTAGCGATTTCTTCAATGAATGGGGATTCTTCGAATCCGTCGGTCGCTTCCCTCTCGATTGGCTGCGGGACTCTTGGAAGCCTGTTGAAGCGATCGTCGATCGTCTTCATGTGTTGGTCGAGCGTCTGCTGGAAGAGAGCCAGGACGTCTGGTGGATTGGTAACCTGTGGTTTGTCGATTCGGGCCCCTGTAGACCCGATCGGTGTGGAAAAAGTGACATGGTTAGTCAAAAATGGATGGGCAATAGGAGTTCGAGATGTACCCTCTGCGTATCCGGATCGTCACACGCCCAGGGCCGTTGGCTCGACGTTGTCCATGTCGAGGCGTGTTCGGGCGTTGTTGTGGATGGGCATACTCCTAGATCCCGAATCCATTGATTGTACATGCGACTTAAGAGACTCATTTTCACGGGTAAGTTGTGCGATCTCGGCTTCGGATTGGGTTGACAAAGCGGCTAGGGCTTCGGTCTTTTGGTGTTGATGGGCTAGTTCCTCTTGTAGGGTGGCCATTTTCTGGGAAAGTTCTTGGAACTGGGTTTGTAGGATCGTGATTGTTAGATTAATAATCAGGGAACTGAGAACGCAGTTTACAGTTCCCTTCGCAACGGAAATAAACAATCAACTAGATGAGCAAGTTCCTTATAGTGGAAACCTTTGATTGCCAACTAGCAATCCAGGATAAAAACCACTACCTTTCTTTCGAAAGGATTTCAAGGTCTACTTCTTGATTTCTTATCTCTTTTGTTTACAGCTTATCCTAGGAACAAACACACAGTTTCTTTGCCTTATACACAGTTAGGCAATCCTAGATAACTTAACACAATCAATAATCAATCCAAGAAACAGACCTTAGTACCTAGGAACTATCTCACTTACAGTCACAGGAACTTAGCACTCAGCTCTTCGATTCCTTGACTGGTTCCTCTTGATCTCAGTTTTGCTTTGATGATCTTGTTTGAAGGTTCACACTTTTTATGTTTGCTATTGAGTGTGATTCATATTTTAGTGCTTGAAGCTAACCCTTGAGTTAGTCTTCCTTTTATATAGGATTCTTCGCAGCTTGATCTTCTCTTGGTTCCCTCAGATTGAGCTTGCCCTAGGATGTGTGGTTGTCCTTGATCCACGTTGTCTTTGACATATACAAACAACCTAGACAGCTCAGAATCCTTCTAGGTGAGTCAACTACTTCAGCCAAGTCGTTCTCCAGCTTCCTTCTTTCGAGGTTCGACACTCTGGGCACTTGGGAACTGTCTTCTGGACAGCGACAGGTTCCATGTCCTGTCGCTTTCACCTTTCTCTGTCCGAGGTTATGTGTTCTAGGTGTCTTATTGTTTTGCTCTGGACAATGGCAGGTTGGTGTTCGACTTTCTTTTGTCCGAGGTTGGTGTTCCCAGATTTCTCGGGAATCGCAACATCGCATGTTGCATTTCTGGGCACACTTGGGTTCCTTCCTTTGTCTTGCTGCTTGGTTCTCTTGTCATGTTTGGCTTCCATGCTTTTGGTATTTGTCCTGTGGTTCCTTAAAACACATCTTTGAGATAAAACATTAGTATCAAAATATTTGTCATCTTCAAAAGTAGAGAAACTGAGGAAAAGAACTATCAGGGGAATCGAAGTTCCAGAGTTCCGGTTCCTAACAATTTCCCCTTTTTTGATGATGACAAATACAAGGAACCTGGCAACATAATAGGACTTTGAATTTCATGAGACCAGTTGAATTTAAGGGATTTACAACGTTATAAAATAATGAGAGAACATTCAATGGTTGCAAATTCCCCCTAAGCAGATGAATGAGTTTATTTCAAATTCCCCCTTAGAAGTAGAACGAGTTCATGGTTCCTAATAGTCTAGTAGTTTCCAAAGTTCAAGGTTCCTATCCTTCTTCCCCCTTTTGACATCATCGAAATAATCAGTTGACAAGTTAAGAACGGGATATTCAAGTAAATACACAATTGCAGCAAACCCATAACAGAAACATAATGGAAACTTAAGGCAAAGACAAAGTAATCATAGAAACGAAGCCAAAAGTAGTCATTAACTTAACAAAAGCTTAACATTGTTCAAGGTGGGGTAAGACAGATCACAAAACAACATAAAAACAACACATCAACAACCTATAAAGACAACATCATATGCAACCTTTAAAGAAAACAACAAGGGATAGAAGAGGGTAGTAGGATCCTAGGGGAACTACTAGCACACTGTGAGGTTACAGCACTGGGAACCAGAAGAAGCGTTCCTATGACAATGCAGCGGCCTCCTCTTCAACAGCCTTGTTAGTACCGGTTGCATCTTCCCAAGTTTTCTAAAGAACTTCCACCAAACTTAAGACATCAGAGCTCATTTTCCCCAGCTCATTTACTTGATCACGAAGAGAGACTGTGATGACAGTCGAGCCTTTCATGATGGCCTTTTCAATACGACCCAGAGAAGAAAGGATCGCAGAGGAGTCTTGAGTGGGGTTGAGCGGTGGTAGGGAGCTTGAAGGGCCTTGGGAACTGGCATTTTCCTTAGGCGAGTTAGCTTGAACTTCAGAGGGGGTGGCCTGGTGATCCCTTGTCTTCAATTTTCGAACAATGGCTATGGTGAGAACCTTGCTATAGACAGTCTCAGGCAAATCATCAGGGTACTGGTGTAGCGGGGAGAGGAGATTTTTGATAAGATGGGGAAAGGGTAGGGCATGGGATGTGTGGGACTTGCAAAACTGCATATGAGCTAACACAATGCAGGGGAGATCAACTTGTACTCTAGATAATATCTTTTCCATTAGAATGGCATCTGTGATGAGAACTGAGGCTCGGTGCTCCTGCCTGGGAACTAGGTTTCGGATGATCCAGAAATGCAGAAGCTTGTTGGCGATGGAGAGGTCCTTTGTTTCCAAGGTTGAGGGGTAGTCGCCGTCATAGAGTTTCTTCACCACTTCTCCCTTGGACTTGTAACATTTTCCTTTGGGCCACGCCTTTTTTTTGATGCAGAATGTCAAAGCCAGATCTGGACTCGATCCCAAGAGCAGACGCTATGAGGTTGGGGGACAAAGGGTACATGGTTCCCTTCCACTAGAATATGGCGTCATTTCAGGGAGAGTTATCCTTGGCGGGTACAAAGGTGAGAGACTGGTAAAACAGACGGACAACTTTATCAGAGGCGGAGAAAGGCTCAACCAAAAGCTCATCCCAACCTTGATATTGCAGCAGAGAGAGAAACTCGCTTAGGGCATCACTGAATAGTTCCTCATCTTCTTCTTCTAGGGCTTGGGTCCAGAACTCCTTGCCGATGATGAGCGGTTTGAGGATCTTTCTCTTAGAGAAGAGAGAGGAGACCTGACCTAGGGAGGAAGAAGAGAGAGTGGTGGATTTAGCCCTTTTTGTGGATTTGGGCTCATAGGGAACTAGAGCTTGGGAGCTTCTCTTTCTTTGTTTCAGCCTTGTGGCGACAGAGGGGCCAGGGTTGGAGATGGGTTTAGATTTGAGGCTAGCAGGAGAGGGCACTAGGCTAAGGATCTCTTAGGTAGTCTTATCAGGGGAGGAGTCATGAGAACCTCCCTCTGAGACTGATTTTGTAGCCGATGCTGAAGCCGGAGTGATGTCTATCGCTTTCTCCTTAGCCTTCGCCTTTGTTTTCTCCTCAGGTTGCTCTTCAACTTTCTCCTCAGGTTGGGGGTTTTGGGAGGTGGTGGCAGAAATGGGCTTGGAAGACGATGCTGCCTTCTTTTCTCGGAAGGCTCGGAGAAGGGCAACTTCCTCCTCGTCTTGGATCAGGTTAGGGTTTTGGTCAGCCATTTTTTAGGAGCTAGAAATTTTCTGTGTTTGAGAGAGAGAGAAATAGAGGATCAGAGAGATGTGAATGACAAGTTGTGGGGAAGCTTGGATCAATAGGATACTTTTTAAAGGCGGATGAGGATTGAGGGAACGATGGGAGAAATCTGACCGTTGAGAAGATCAGGGAGAATCTTGAGCATTGATGTGGGTTGCAGCTTTTCCGAACGGTCACAAGCCATTTGAAATATTATTCATTCAGAGAAGGAGGCACTGTACTGAGACGTGACTGATTTCTGCAGGTTTGCCTTAAATAGCGTCTTGGGGAGTGCCGAATTAGCCGTTGGAAGAGCATTTTATCCTGGTTCCTTTCTGGCGATATATTCAGTGTGCTAGAGGGGTATATGGGAACTTTGATGTGGGTTTAAAACATGGAATCGAAAAATATGTTCCCATACAAGGAATCAGGGAGGACATTTATCGCATTGTACAACAATTCCCAAAGAGGGTTTAAGAGATGGATCATAGGAAATTAAATTGAGCAATGAGGCAAGGAGGGTCATAGTACACAATCATCATTTCGGCTTGTATTGTTGGGTTAGAATATGATCAAATTGTGACTTTTGGGCCAACAAAGATACTTGAACAATGAGAGAGTTGAAAGAATAATTAGGACCCAAGGAGACGAACTAGAAAAATTTATCTAAACCTTTTAAAGAAACCATTATGAAAAGAGGGTTTGTAGCAAAAGATATAACACAGAGATATCAAGAATCAATAATTGAAAGATCTCAAACTAGTCAAACAGGGGAACTGAAAGGAGCCTTTACGCTAAGGTCGCTACTAGGTTATAGGAATCATTCCTAGTTCCAATCTAAGGTTCTCGAAAGGAGCTCTATTCAAAGCTTTGGTGAATATATCTGTAACCTGATCTTCAGTTCTACAAAATTTCATAATGATGTTTCCTTTCTCAACATGATCTCTAAGAAAATGATGTCTTATATCTATATGCTTGGTCCTAGTGTGATGCACAAGATTCTTTGAAATATTTATAGCACTCGTGTTATCACAAAGAATAGAGAGGGGACCATAAGACATACCAAAGTCCGCGAGTTATTGCTTTAGCCAGAGAAGTTGGGAACAACATGAGGCAGCAGCTATGTACTCGGATTCTGTGGTGGAGAGAGAGACTGAGACTTGTTTCTTTGAACCCCATGACACAAGGCAAGGGCCTAGGAACTGTGTCATTCCAGAGGTGCTCTTCCTATCCACCAGGTATCCAGCATAATCAGCATCAGTGAAACCCATCAGCTCAAAGGGACATTCTTTGGGGTACCAAATACAGAGTGAATCAGTTCCCTTGAGATATCGGAGTATTCTCTTCACAGCAGCCAAGTGGATCTCTCTTGGACAAGATTGGAACCTGGCACACAAGCCAACAGCAAAAACAATGTCTGGGCGACTAGCGGTTAGGTACATGAGTGAGCCTATCATACCACTATAGAGTTTCTCTTCCACTAGAGGACTTGAGTAGTCCTTGTCCAAATGAGCAATGGTGGAGATGGGAGTGGAGAGAGGCTTGCTTGAATCCATTTTGAACTTCTTTAGTAGTTTCCTAACATACTTCTGTTGGTGAATTTGAATACCATCTTCCTTTTGAGTGATTTGTAATCCGATGAAGAAGGTGAGTTTCCCAATTAAGCTCATTTCGAATTCACTGCTCATCAAGTCTTTGAACTTGTCTACAAGGGACAGGTCAGTGGAACAAAAAATAATATCATCTACATAAATTTGAACCATAAAGATGTTACCTTTTTCTTCTAGGATGAAGAGAGTTTTGTCAATAACTCCACGCCTGTAGCCATTTGAGAGTAGGAACTGGACAAGTCAATCATACCAAGCTCTGGGAGCTTGCTTGAGGCCGTACAGTGCTTTGTCTAAGAAGTAGACATGGTCTGGATGATCATCGTCTTCAAAACCAGGTGGTTGCTTGACATAGACTTCTTCTTGAAGAATTCCATTTAGGAAGGCCGTCTTTACATCCATTTGGAACAACTTGAACCCTTTGTGTGATGCGAAAGCAATCAACAACCTTATTGCTTCAATCCTCGCCACTGGAGCATAGGTTTCATCATAGTCAATGCCTTCTTGTTGATTGTGTCCTTGAGCAACAAGTCTTGCTTTGTTCCTTATCACCGCTCTTGTATCATCTAGCTTGTTTCTGAAAACCCATCTAGTTCCTATGATGTGCTTATCCTTGGGGAGGAAAACTAGATGCCATACTTTGTTCCTTTCAAACTGATGGAGCTCTTCTTACATAGCTTAGATCCAGTCTGTATCCTTTAGTGCCTCACCTATGTTCTTTGGTTCCACAATAGATAGAAAGGCATTGAAGGCAAAGAAGGTGAGATGTTCGAACCTGACTGGAGGCTTGATGATTCTTCTTTCTCTGTTGGGAGCTAGAGCATTTGATGTGGAGACATTTTGAGTTGAGCATTCAGCTTCCTGGTTGGGATCACATTCTCCATTGAAAATCATGTGAGAGGACGAATCATTGAAGTCTCCACAGATGTTGTTGTCATGTTCATGATTCCCAGAGATGGATTGTTGCTCATTATCCATGGGAACTGGTGGAGGAGCCAGTGGAGGATTCTGTGCGGCAGGGCAGGAACTTGGTGGAGTGACATCTTCATCTGGATCTTCTTGAGATGACTTGGGAAACGGGTCTTCAAAGGGAGTGGTAGTGTTCTGCAAAATTCTTCCAAGTGATTTTTCATTAAAAATAACATGAACACTTTCTTCTACCTTTTTAGTCCTTTTGTTGAAGACTTTGTATGCCTTGCTGCCTGAGGCGTATCCAATGAAGATTCCTTCATCACTTCTTGGGTCGAATTTGTCAAGATTGTCCTTCCCATTGTTGTGCACAAAGCACTTGCATCCGAACACCCTCAGATGTGAGATGTTGGGAATTCTTCCTCTTAGGAGTTCATAGGGTGTCTTCTCTTTGATTGGGCGAAGCATGGCTCGATTGATGATGTAGCAAGCTGTGTTGATCGCCTCAGCCCAGAATGATTGAGAGAGTCCACTTGATATGAGCATAGTCCGAGCCATGTCTTCCAAGGTTCTATTCTTCCTTTCTACTACTCCATTCTGTTGAGGAGTGTATGGTGCAGAGAAGTTGTGATCAATTCCATGCTCACTGCAAAAGGTTAGAAATTCTCCATTTTTGAATTCGATACCATGGTCAGACCGAATTGAATTGAGTGAGCAATCGAGAGATTTTTCTAACAAAGGAACCAGATCTTTAAAGCGGTCAATGACTTCACTCTTAGATTTTATGAAGATAGTCCAAGTGAAGCGAGAGAAATCATCGACAAGAACAAAGATATACTTATTTCCTCCTAGGCTTTGAACTCTCATGGGTCCACAGCGATCCATGTGGATGAGTTCAAGAGGCCTTGAGGAACTTACCATGTTTTTGGACTTGAAAGAACTCTTTGCTTGTTTCCCTTTAACGCAATCTGAGCATGGTTCCGAAGATATACCACTTATCTTTGGAAGGCCTTGGACTAGTTCCTTTGAGTGTAGCTTGTGGATCAATTTGTTGCTGGCGTGACCAAGACGTTGATGCCACAGCTCAGTTTGATCATTTACTGTTGAAAGGCAGAGTTTCTCCTTGGGAACAAATGATGGGTCAACAACAAACACATTGTTGAATCTTTTGCCTTTTAGGATGATTTGTCTCGAGGAGTCTAGGACGGTGCATTCATTTGATCTGAATCTAACTTCATTGTCTCCTTGATCACAAAGCTGTGACACACTGATTAGATCAAAACCAAGATTATCAACAAGGTGAACTTTGTTTACCTGAATGTGATCGTTGAGTCTCACAGTTCCTATTCCACAGATTTTCCCTTTGCTTTTGTCTCCAAAGGATATGTTCCCTCTGTGATACCCCGTATTTTTGTAAGGTTATTTTGGGAATTATGGAATTTTCTCGAGTACCTGTTGTGTACGTCGGATTTAATTCAGGTAGCTTGAGACATTCTATAATGTGCTCTATATCTGTAATATTTTTCTCAGTGAAATAATATACAGACAAGGTGCCTTGAATTTTAAATTGTCATTCACGTACGATAATTTTTATCCCGGTTTATCGTCATGCTCGTTCAAAGTCGAATGGGCGGGAAAAGGGGGAAACGGCGACCGCCGTTCAGAAACGGCGACCGCCGTGGTTGGGCCCGAAGAGTCAACGTGTCAGCTTCTAGCTGGCCGCGACAGGCCTAGCGACGGCGACCGCCGCGTGCCCGCCGCAGGCAAAAATATGGCGACCGCCGTGATTGTCCAGCGGGCTTTGCCCGATGGTCGCCGGCGTCGTTCGAGGCACGTCGTTGCGTCGTTTGCCGCGTCTGAGGGTTTGCAGCTCACTCCTTGGGGTTTGCCTATAAATAGACGAGCTTGGGCATGGGTTTTGGGTCATCTACAACCCCGAATCGCTGCCAAATTCGCCTCTCGCCGGAGTTGTGTTTTCGCCGGAATTTGAAGGTCTCGCCGGTGTTGCCTTGGTGTGTTTCCAGAGTGCCTTTGTGAAGCTTTTGGTTAGCCTTGGAGGTTAGAAGCCAAAGCAAGTCGAAGGAGGCCAAACCTCTCGTGTTTTGGGGTGAGTTTTCTCTCGTTTCAGTCGGCCGTGTTCTTCATGGCGACCGCCGTGATGAATACGGCGACCGCCGCCAAGAACGGCGACCGCCGCCAGTGCCCAGAACGCCTTCGTGGCTTTGGCTTGGTCGGTTGTCGTCGTGGCGTCTTTCCTTTTGTGTTCTTTCGCCGTGTTTAGATTCGTATTGTTTATGTCGGATCTAACTTAGGGTTCCTTTTATGGGTCGACTCGAAGGTTGTTGTGTTGTCGGAACTATACCGTGTCGAGCCTGGAATCCAGTGACGTCTTTAGACTATTCTGCGGAGTAAGGCAAGTGGCGGTTCGCTCTTGCTCTTTCGTTCCATATTTACATTAATTATCAGTAGTTTATCTGAGTAATTAATTTGGAATGAATATTCTGTTTGTCTGGAAACGGTTTTGATAAACTGTTTTGAAAATCATATAATAGGTTGTATATCTGTTAGAACAACGCTATTATCTGTGATCGTCTTTCGGGCCTTTATGTGGATTTATCCTGTAAATGTGGTGGTGCTGTAACTGTTTAGTTAGCACTGTTAAATAGGAACGTTACTCGGACTCTGTCCAGTCGTTTCTTTATAATCTGGTATCGGGGTGGCTCGTCCCCATCTGGTACTATTCTAAGATCATGATCGGTCTCTTACACATGTGTGTAGAGACAGGACACTTAGCTGGTATCACAAACCTTTCGGTATACGTCACTCTCGACGAAACGTATACTAAGATGTGTCATCCCATTGGTGGGGTACACATGTAAAAGTCTATAACGTGATGTGTGTTTTTGAAACATAAATCAGATAAGTGCTACCTTGACGCACATAATTAATACACCTTGGGCGAGTAGTGCAGCTAAGTTCAGTGCAGCTAGGAAAACTCGTCTTGACTTGAATGTAGTACGTTCTCTTTCCAATTTGGATTCGCTGTAGGCGATGAGGTTGGTCATGAACCGAAGCATCTCAGTCAGTTTTAAATCATGGTTGAATGATTCTGTAACTTTCCAGATTTGTCATTCTTCCTTAAAGACTCATTTCAGTTGGAGTCTTCTTTCGAGTCGATTTCTATGAAGATTCAGTCTTCCAGAATCTTTTCTTGTGCATACCTCTTGTTTATTCCAGTAGGAGTATGGTGGTTGACAAGCGTACTCGATTATTATTCGAGGGACGAAGAGTCTAACCTAATACAACTACTTCGAACCAGTCTGCTTTGTTCCCTTGCTAGTCTATTCATTTAGACTAACCAACCAATATTTTCCCTTGCATGGTTGGCTGGTGTCATCCGTTTGATTCGGCACATCAGTTAAGAAGTAGCTCAGAAGATTAGAAGGACTATGAAGTCGGCGGTGGTTTTTGAATGTTTTAATTATTTCTTTAATCAGGTTATGATCCTTTGGACAATAACTCCGATTGTAACTTACTTTCTTAGTCTTCTGCTGTGTTTGGTTTAAACTATGTTTTGACCTATTCGGGATTGGGTTGTAATCCCGTAACTCTTGTTTCCTCAACAATGTTATGTTTTGGAATTTAATGCTTGATCTTTAGGTATCAATTGCATTTCATAAATTGTATTTATTTGGTAAAGCCTTGGGTGATCTCGGTAAGGAACACTGGGGTCACTGGCGGTAATACCTTTCCAAAAGGGTTAAGTTTTGGGGGTGTTACACCCTCCTTGGAGAGGTTGAAGAGAGGTCATTTGATTTCTTCTTCCGGTCATATGGCATGAGCAACCACTGTCGATGTACCATAGTTGAGGTTGCCTCTCTTCTTTCTGCACATAAGGGAACTAAGATTTCTGAACCCAGCGAAGCTTGGCTTTACTGGGGGGATTAGCATTGCGAGTCTGTGAATAACCAGGGAACTGGTTCCTTTCATGGTAATAAGCACTTTTCTCATTTTCAAAGTTCCTTTTCTTAGGACAATTGATAGCATGCATTTAGACTAGTTTAGGTCACGTTTATTTCTGCCATTTTGGTTTGTTTTGTTCCTTTTCCATTTAGTTTTATTCGGTTTTAGTAGATTAGTAGTGTTCGGAGTCTACTCTCGCGTTTGTCTCATTTCAGGATCTTTTGGAGGCATTTTTGGAGAATGATGGCTTTGATATGAAGATGTTCGAGTGGATGGCTCGAGGGGATGATGCCAACGTCGAGGGCACGGATGATAAGAAGAAGGCGGGACCGAGGCCGGTCAAGGAGAGAGTCCGAGACAAGAGCCAAAGGAGGAAACTGGGCCAAACCCGGCCAAGACCCGACCGGGTTTGCGACCGGATCGTGGAAGCCGCTCAAGACAGCAACTGAGTGTAACCCGGCCATGACCCGACCGGGTTTGCGACCGGGTCAGCACAGCAGACGTCGACTGAGACAACCCCGCTCATGACCCGACTGGGTTTGTGGCCGGATCAGCATGTGACTTGTTACCTGAATGTAACCCGGCCATGACCCGGCCGAGTTTCTGGCCGGGTCGGGCCGCTGTTTCAATTCCGACTCGTTTAATCCAGAGCGTTTTGTCTTCTATTCGGAGGGGGGTATAAAAGCCTTGTTAGAACTGCTATTCCATTATCTGGTAACTGCATTTTACGTTTTTAGAACTCTAAAAAACCCTAGGGAAGAACTTGGAGATTTAGCTACATTGAATCGTTGGGAATTCGAATCTCTTTTGAGAAGACAATTGGTATGTTGTTTCTTTCAATGGAATTGATTTCTTTTTCTCTCATGTCTAGCTAAATCTTCCTTTCTAAGGTTGGGTGAACCCAATGGTGATTTAGGTAGGTTTGATTGCGGTATTTGATTATATGGATGTATGAATGTCGTTTGATTCTATCCTAGGTTGCGTAATGACCTAATTTATATTGTAATTGGGATTTCTATTGGAATTTGAGACCGAAAGGAGATTATGATGATAGGAGATTGATGTTAGATAGATCCCTAGGATAGAACTTGAGGATTATTTGCGCGAAAGTGACTTAATCCTCTTGTGGTACTTGACTATCGAATAGATTCTTGGATGGGTAGATTCCGCTGAGCGCGAAAGTGGATGTTGTTTCTACTTGTCCATTGATATAAACAGAACCTAATGGATCTTTATGAGATTAGCTTTGTGCGAAAGTGACTGATAATCGAATTTAGGTACATACACTATTCGTCTGAAAAGAGGTAGTGTTGACACAAGATAGTGAGACCTTCGATTGACATTCATGCTGAAATCTAATTAAATATTGTTTAGAATCTACCGTAGCACCATTGTGGGGATCCTAACCTTGGAAGCTTTTCCCTAATTGATAATCTCGTTTTGCTTGATATTTGTTAACATTGGAACCGAACTGCAACTTTTCTTGTCTACGACTTAATCTATTAGTTGATCTAACAATTGGTACTACATAGTCCCAGAGTTCGACACCTTGATACTACAACCGAACCCGTACACTTGCGGGGTAGGATTTGGACCTATCAAGTTTTTGGCGCCGTTGCCGGGGACTATTGTTAGTATTGGTTGTTACACGCAACCGGTAGATTAGGTCTCATTTTGTTTTTGACTTTGTTTCTTTTGTCTTGGTTTCAGATTTGTTCTCACTCATATGCGAAGAGCCCTGAGCGCCGGTGAACTACACCACGATCCCGAACCCGAGCGTGCTTTTCACAGAAGAAGAAGAGAGCAAAGAGAAGCAAGGACCCAAGAAATGGATGAGGCTGCACAACTGCAATAGCAACAACAAGAGTTGCTGCAACAACAACAGCTATAATTGCAAGAGTTGCAACAACAACTACTGAATCAGCAACAGGAGATGCAACAACTGTTGAATGCGCCTCCGCCTATGACATTGGGTGACTATGTGCTGCCACGTCACCAAGGGCCCACATCTGGTGTGGTCCGACCTCCAATTCAGGCAAGGAATTTTGAGCTGAAGCCGTCTTTGATAAATATGGTTCAGCAAAATCAGTTTGGAGGTCTACCGTCTGAGAATCCTCACCTACATCTCAACACCTTTCTGGAGCTTATGGACACGGTGAAGATTCATGATGTCTCTAATGACGTGCTTTATTTGCGCGCCTTCTCATTCTCTTTGAGAGATAGGGCTAAAGCATGGTTCAAGGCTCTACCTCAAGGCACTATCACAACGTGGGATGAGTTGGCTAAAGCTTTCCTAACCAAGTATTTCCCCCCAAAGAAGACAGTTGAGATGAGGAATCAGATCAGTTCATTTCAGATGAAAGATGGGGAGTCTCTGTATGAAGGTTGGGAGAGATTCAAAGAGCTATTGTTGCTATGTCCTCACCATGGACAAGATAAGTGGGTGTTGTTGCACACCTTCTACAATGCTGTGGACAACGCTACTAGGTTGCTCATTGATGCCTCATCTCAAGGCTCAATTATGAACATGCATGTTGATGTGGCTTGGGAGAAGATTGAGAGCATTGCCCAACACAATCACTATTATAATGATGCTCGATCTACTCCAAGCTCTAAGAGAACAGCTGGTCTTTATGAGGTTGATAATGAGGTCTCGCAACAAGCAAGGATGGAGGCTATGGCTCATGAGATTAAGCAATTGAAGTTGAGTATGAGTAGAGCTAAGCTCAAGAATGAGGAGAGTCCGGCTCAGGTTGCTTCAAATGTGGTTTGTCAATTCTGTGGGGAAGGTGATCACACTATATCAACTTGCCAATTATTTGCTGCACAGGATGAGCCACAAGAGGGAGATGTGAATTACATGAACAACTTCAATCGGGGTCCGAGGAACGATCCATATTCCAACACCTATAACCCCGGTTGGAGGAATCACCCTAACTTCTCCTATGCCAACAACCAAGCTGCTCAAAGACCACCTCCTGATTTTCAACAAAGAGCTCCTCCACCTAAGGGCCAAGAACGTGCCCAAACATCCGGGGATTCCAAGTTTGACTTGATAATGAAAGAGCTTCAGAACATCAACAAGGTATTGAAGAATCATGACAGCTTGCATGCTCAGTATGCTTTGAATGCTCCTAGACCCCAAGGTCAGCTTCCTGGTCAAACTGAGGCAAATCCAAAAGGACAAATCAATGTTGTATCCTTGAGGAGTGGGAAACATCTTGAAGATCCAAAGGTTGTGGACCTCAAGCAAAAGGGCAAAGCTGCTGAAGAGCCCACAGAAGTAGTGGTCCAAGAGAAGGTGCAAGAGGAAGTGCCCAAATATGTGCCACCTCCACCCTACAAGCCTCCTCTTCCCTTCCCACAAAGGAAGGCTCAAGCTCAGTTGGATCAGCAGTATGGCAAGTTTGTGGAGGTGCTGAAAAAACTCTACATCAACATCTCCTTCACCGATGCTCTGAAGCAAATGCCATCATATGTGAAGTTTTTGAAAGAGATCTTGTCCAACAAAAGAAAGCTGGATGACTGCCAATCAGTTTCTTTGAGTCAGGAGTGCAATGCTCTAATTCAAAACAAGTTGCCTCTAAAGCTTGGAGATCCTGGTAGTTTCAATGTCCCCATGGTGATTGGTGATTGCACCTATGATGCTTTGTGTGATTTGGGGGCTAGTATGAGCATTATCCCGCTCTCCATTTGCAAGGACTTGGACTTGGGAGAGCCGAGACCTGTGAAGATGACTCTGTATATGGCTGACAGGTCCGCAACTCGCCCCATAGGTATTTTGGAGGACATACCCATCCAGATAGGTAAGTTCTTCATTCCTGTTGACTTCATTGTTTTGGACATTGATGCTAACTCTCTTGTCCCTATCATTTTGGGAAGACCCTTCTTAGCCATTGCAGGTACACTCATTGATGTGAAACAGGGTATTCTTTCCTTTACTATTGGGGATGAGAGAATTGAGTTTAATCTGTCCAGGGCTATTAAGCGACCTTCTTTTGAGGATGATGTATCCAGGATTGATGTGGTTGCTCATGAAGTTCAAGAGTCCATGATGTCTCTCATGATTGAGGACCCTTCAGAGCGTTACTTGATGGAAAGTGTGACCCAAGATGAAAATCTAGAGCTACTTGCTGATGTGCTCTTTGATTTGGAGTCCACTAAGGAGATGCCTGAGGCCATTGTTGAAGCCCTTACAAGGGAAGACCTTGTTCCTAAGGAGGAGACCAAAGAGGCACCAAAGGTGGAGTTGAAGTCGCTTCCATCCAATTTGAGGTATGAGTTCCTTGGACCTAATTCGACTTATCCGGTGATTGTCAATGCTAGTTTAAGTGATTGTGAAATTGAAAAATTGTTGCATGAACTTAGATTGCATAGGAAAGCCACTGGATATTCTATTGATGACTTAAAATGAATTAGTCCTTCAATGTGCATGCATAGGATTTTAATGGAAGATGACCATAAACCCTCCATTGAGCATCAAAGAAGACTTAATCCTATCATGAAAGAAGTAGTGAAAAAAGAAGTGCTGAAATTGTTAGATGCAGGCATTATTTATCCTATTTCTGATAGTGCATGGGTTAGTCCTGTTCATGTTGTGCCTAAGAAGGGGGGAATGACTGTGGTGAAGAATGACAAGAATGAATTTATTCCTACTAGGACTGTCACAGGTTGGAGAATGTGCATTGACTATAGGAAATTGAACAAGGCCACTAGAAAAGACCATTTCCCACTCCCCTTCATAGATCAAATGCTAGAGAGGTTGGCCAAGCATTCACACATTTGTTATTTGGATGGTTATAGTGGATTCTTTCAAATCCCTATTCATCCTGATGACCAAGAGAAAACCACTTTCACATGCCCCTATGGCACATTTGCTTATAGGAGAATGCCATTTGGTTTGTGTAATGCGCCGGGCACCTTTCAAAGATGCATGATGGCTATTTTTTCTGATTTGATTGAGGATATCATGGAGGTTTTCATGGATGATTTCTCTGTGTATGGTACTTCTTTTGATGCTTGCTTGTCTAACTTGTCTCGGGTTTTACAGCGGTGTGAGGAAGTGAACCTTGTATTGAATTGGGAAAAGTGTCATTTCATGGTAAGTGAAGGAATTGTGCTAGGACACTTGGTTTCTAACCGTGGGATTGAGGTTGACAGGGCCAAGATTGAGATTATAGAGAAGATGCCACCTTCAATTTCGGTCAAGGGCATAAGAAGTTTTCTTGGCCATGTTGGGTTCTATAGGAGGTTCATTCAGGATTTTTCAAAAATCTCCAAACCTCTTACTAACTTGCTCTTGAAGGATGCCTCCTTTGAATTTTCGAAGGAGTGTCTGGATGCTTTTTGCAGGTTCAAGGAGGCCTTGATTTCAGCACCTATTATGCAACCTCCTGATTGGGACCTTCCATTTGAACTCATGTGTGATGCCAACGACTATGCTGTAGGGGCTGTTCTGGGCCAAAGGAAGGACAAGAAGCTGTATGCTATCTACTATGCTAGTAGAACTCTTGATGAAGCCCAAGTGAATTATGCTACGACTGAGAAAGAGTTGCTTGCTATAGTATTTGCATTTGAGAAGTTCAGGTCCTATTTGGTGGGTGCCAAAGTCATTGTCTATACTGATCATGCTGCTATCAGGTATCTCTTGAGTAAGAAGGAGGCCAAGCCTAGACTGATCCGATGGATTCTTCTCCTTCAAGAGTTTGACTTAGAGATTAGAGACAAAAAGGGCACAGAGAATTTGGTTGCTGACCATCTTTCTAGGTTGACTCAAGAGCAGTTGGAGTGCACAAAAGATGAGCCACCTATTGATGATTCATTTCCTGATGATCATCTTTTCAGGATTGCTAATGAAGTCCTGACTCTTGCAAATTCAAGAATGCCATGGTATGCTGATTTTGTCAACTACTTGGTTTGCAATGAGTTACCTCCTAAGCTCTCATTCCAACAGAAGAAGAAATTCCTGTCTGATGTCCGGCATTATTTTTGGGATGAGCCATTGCTTTTCAAGAGGTGTACTGATGGAGTTATTAGAAGATGTGTCCCTGAGGAGGAGGTAGAGAGTGTCATCACTCATTGTCATTCTCTACCATGTGGAGGACATGCTGGGTCCTCAAAGACAACCACCAAGATATTGAATTCAGCCCTCTATTGGCCTTCTATGTTTAAGGATGTGCACCGTTTCATTGCTTCATGTGATGCATGTCAACGTACGGGGAACATTTCTAGGAGGAATGAAATGCCTCTTAACAACATTCAAGAGGTTGAGATCTTTGATGTTTGGGGAGTAGATTTCATGGGACCTTTTCCACCGTCATGCTCTAACAAGTATATTCTTGTGGCGGTGGATTATGTGTCCAAGTGGGTGGAAGCCATTGCCTCACCGACAAATGACTCAAGAGTGGTGTCTAAGTTCTTTAATAAGGTGATCTTTCCAAGGTTTGGGACTCCAAGAGTTGTAATAAGTGATGGAGGATCCCACTTTATTGAGAAGAAGTTTGAGGCTTTGCTGAAGAAGTATGGGGTTACGCACCGGGTTGCAACTCCATATCATCCTCAAACTAGTGGACAAGTTGAGGTCTCTAACCGGGAGATCAAGGCCATCTTAGAGAAGACCGTGTCCCGATCCCGGAAAGATTGGGCAATGAAGCTAGATGACGCTCTTTGGGCTTATAGGACAGCATTCAAGACTCCCATTGGCACAACACCTTACCGATTGATTTATGGGAAGTCTTGTCATCTACCGGTGGAACTTGAACACAAGGCGTATTGGGCAATCAAATTGTTCAATTATGACATGAAGGAAGCCGGTGAGAAAAGGATGCTGCAATTACAAGAGCTTGAGGAGTTGAGGTTGGATGCTTATGAGAATGCCCGAATTTATAAGGAGAGGACAAAGAGATGGCATGACAAGCATATTGTCCCTAGAGAATTTCATGAAGGCGATCTTGTCTTGTTATACAACTCTAGGTTGAGACTTTTTCCGGGAAAGCTGAGATCCCGTTGGAATGGTCTGTTCCAAGTGCGGAAAGTGTACCCTCATGGTGCAATTGAGATATGGAGCGAAGGAACGGGACAATTCAAGGTGAACGGGCAGCGGTTAAAGAAGTACATCGCGGGTGCCCCGATCGAGATAACCGCTTCCGCCCTCCTTCTCGATCCGGTTCCTTGAAAGACGACGGAAGGTCAAGCTAATGACCGTAAACGAGCGCTGGATGGGAGGAAACCCATCAGGTACGTTTTCTTTCATCTTTCTTCTTTCTTTAAAAAAAAAAAAGGGATCGACCCTGCTCAACTGAGAGAAACCCGGCCGCAACCCGACCGAGTTTCGACCGGGTTTCGAACAGCTAGCCGAAAAAAAAAATTTGACGGGAGCTTCTCTGAGGCTAACTCGGCCTCAACCCGACCGGGTTTCGGGCCGGGCCTGCTTGACTGAGAGAACCCCGGCCGAGACCCGACCGGGCGTCGACCGAGTTTCACTCAGTTTTTGTTCCCTCAAAAAAAAAAAATCTGCATGATAGGAGCTATCACTCCCTTTGTTTCCTTTGTCTTCTAAAAAGTTTCAATTCTATCCCATAGACTTGTTTGAAGTGTTTGAAGTCTTGATGATGTCTAGCTTGGTTTTGAACTTGTTTGATGATTGGATGAGCATGCATATTCTTTGAGATTTCAGTTGGCATTGAAATTCTAGACAAAAAGCCACGTGAGGATCTTTTGGCCGTATTAGGACTACTATACTATCATGAGTCCTTTCTCTTTATGTGTGATGCTCACTCTTGATTGCTTGCTCTAGAACTTGCATTTGTACTGTTTTTCAAGACCACGTCATGACTTTTGTACATGCACAGAAAATGATTGAGGCAATTAGTTTGTTACCCCATTTACCCATGACTACCCTTTACATTAATTCCCCTTAGGTTAACCCCTTTGAGCCTTTATTTTCCGATTTGATTGATAAGCTTCACAAATTTGGCCAAGCCTCATTTTATGAGCCTTTCTCCCCTTCGAGGAGCTAGGAATATTCTATATTGACTTGTGTGAGTGCTTGGGAAGTAAGCTTGGGGGAGTTTTTGTATGTATTGCAATTGTAAAGTTCTTGGGTATAAAAATAAAATAAAAAAATAAAAAAAATAAAAAAATGGGAAAGAAATAAAGAGTGAAGTCGTTCTCCACATTACTTAGTGTTCGAGTGCATTCACAAATGCTTGTATCTCGATGAATCATTGGAGTGGAAACAATTTTACTAATGCTGGGGTCAATAAAAAAAATCAAGTGAAGCATAGTGGTTGGGAATGATTGTTGTGTTCTTCAGTTTCGGTGCACTCTTTTGTAATGTCGAGATAGAATATTTCCGATGTTCCTCGGACTTGCACCACATGGCCAAACAATCCCCCTACCTACTTGTCATTTCCTTGGCCCCATTACAACCTAATAAAAGACCTCTTGATTCGTGTATTGTGCATGGTTTTTCGTGGTGGAGATTTAAGTCTTATGCAAGCTTATGGCAGTCAAGTTTTCATTAGTGAGATTTGAGCGTTAAATGTCCAATTTTAAACACTTGAGAGAGAGAGAATACATTGTCCTATGTGAGGTTTAGAATGGAGATGCCTGCCTTGTCTCTTTGATGTTACACATGCATGTTATGACTTCGATTGTCAAGCCTTGTTTCTATAATTGTTGCCTAGACCATTGTTGAGATGAATGCACAGCTTGCTCGTTTTGTGGTGTCGAATTGATTTCTTACTTGAGGACAAGCAAGGTTCAATCTTGGGGGAATTTGATAGCATGCATTTAGACTAGTTTAGGTCACGTTTATTTCTGCCATTTTGGTTTGTTTTGTTCCTTTTCCATTTAGTTTTATTCGGTTTTAGTAGATTAGTAGTGTTCGGAGTCTACTCTCGCGTTTGTCTCATTTCAGGATCTTTTGGAGGCGTTTTTGGAGAATGATGGCTTTGATATGAAGATGTTCGAGTGGATGGCTCGAGGGGATGATGCCAACGTCGAGGGCACGGATGATAAGAAGAAGGCGGGACCAAGGCCGGTCAAGGAGAGAGTCCGAGACAAGAGCCAAAGGAGGAAACTGGGCCAAACCCGGCCAAGACCCGACCGGGTTTACGACCGGATCATGGAAGCCGCTCAAGACAGCAACTGAGTGTAACCCGGCCATGACCCGACCGGGTTTGCGACCGGGTCAGCACAGCAGACGTCGACTGAGACAACCCCGGTCATGACCCGACCGGGTTTGTGGCCGGATCAGCATGTGACTTGTTACCTGAATGTAACCCGGCCATGACCCGGCCGAGTTTCTGGCCGGGTCGGGCCGCTGTTTCAATTCCGACTCGTTTAATCCAGAGCGTTTTGTCTTCTATTCGGAGGGGGGTATAAAAGCCTTGTTAGAACTGCTATTCCATTATCTGGTAACTGCATTTTACGTTATTAGAACTCTAAAAAACCCTAGGGAAGAACTTGGAGATTTGGCTACATTGAATCGTTGGGAATTCGAATCTCTTTTGAGAAGACAATTGGTATGTTGTTTCTTTCAATGGAATTGATTTCTTTTTCTCTCATGTCTAGCTAAATCTTCCTTTCTAAGGTTGGGTGAACCCAATGGTGATTTAGGTAGGTTTGATTGCGGTATTTGATTATATGGATGTATGAATGTCGTTTGATTCTATCCTAGGTTGCGTAATGACCTAATTTATATTGTAATTGGGATTTCTATTGGAATTTGAGACCGAAAGGAGATTATGATGATAGGAGATTGATGTTAGATAGATCCCTAGGATAGAACTTGAGGATTATTTGCGCGAAAGTGACTTAATCCTCTTGTGGTACTTGACTATCGAATAGATTCTTGGATGAGTAGATTCCGCTGAGCGCGAAAGTGGATGTTGTTTCTACTTGTCCATTGATCTATACAGAACCTAATGGATCTTTATGAGATTAGCTTTGTGCGAAAGTGACTGCTAATCGAATTTAGGTACATACACTATTCGTCTGAAAAGAGGTAGTGTTGACATAAGATAGTGAGACCTTCGATTGACATTCATGCTGAAATCTAATTAAATATTGTTTAGAATCTACCGTAGCACCATTGTGGGGATCCTAACCTTGGAAGCTTTTCCCTAATTGATAATCTCGTTTTGCTTGATATTTGTTAACATTGGAACCGAACTGCAACTTTTCTTATCTACGACTTAATCTATTAGTTGATCTGACAATTGGTACTACATAGTCCCAGAGTTCGACCCCTTGATACTACAACCGAACCCGTACACTTGCGGGGTAGGATTTGGACCTATCAAATCAGTGTTGTAATGACTATTCTTACCACAGTAGGTACACAAGCGATTGTAAACAACATGTCCATACTTTCCTTTTCCTGGCCTGAAAGGTTTTTCAGTTTTCCTTTTGTTGAAGTCAACATTGTTTCTAATCTTACTATGAGCCATATCAACATATCTTTTGTGAGCAAAGGAATTAGTGAACCATTGGTTTTCAGGAACCATCTTTTTTTTTCCCTTAGGTTCCCTTTTAGGACTTTGAGAACTTTCATTGAGACGTTTGGCAACCTCAGCCTTGTTCTCAAGGACCATGATCTTCTCTGATAGGAATTGATTCCTATCTCGAGAAGTGGCAAGAGCAGTACTAAGGTTTTCATTCATCTCAACAAGTTCTCGCCTAGCCTTTTCATCTTCAGCATCATTGTTCTCTTTGTTATAAACATATCCTATTCCATGACGTTGTCTCACAAAAATAGTTTGATTTATCATTTTTTTCATTAATAGAGTCAGTGAGAATGTCCAACCTATCAATTATGAATTGAAGCATGTCATTTCTAGGTAAGTTATCATGCAGGGGAACTTTGACAGAATCTATGCTAGTTTCATCACAAGATTTGCAGATTTTAAGGTGACTAGCATGCACATTTCTAATATCAATGAGTTTGGAGTGAGTTTCAGCTAGGTCTTTTTCAGTTTCATCAAGTTTCTTACTCCAAACAGAATTCTCAATAGTCAAGCAAGTAATTTCATCTTCACAATCATCAAGTTTTTGTTGAAGGGAACTGGTTTCCTTTCCTAGTTTCGTTATGATATTAAGAAGTTGTTTCTTGTCACAATCAACTAGAGTTCTTAGGAGATCGTCAGAAGTTACCTCAAGTTCTTCTGAATCGCTTGAATCTCCTTTTGCCATGAGACATCTTCCTCCAGAGAAGCCACTCAGATCCAGTTCCTCATCTGAGTCTTCTCCCTATGAGGCTACGAGAGCCTTCTTTCTCTGAGGTCTTTCTTCTTCCTTGGAGTCTTCCTTGTTGGGACAATTCTTAGCGTAGTGTCCCTTTCCTTTGCACTCGTAACAAGAGACTTCCTTGAGATCTCTTCTTGGTCCACTGTGGGATGAACTGCCCTTTTGGAACCTTCCCTTTACAAAGAATTTTTTGATGTTCTTTGAGAAGAGGGCTGTTACTTCGTCCTCCTCTTCTTCCAGGTCTGAGTTCTCTTACTCCATCTCGAGCCTAGAAAAGGCTTTGGAGATCTTGAGGGAAATTCCTTTCTCCAGTTTCTTATCGGCATTGGCTTTGGTGTGCTCTCCTTCTTCAACCTCCAGTTTCCCTATGATTTGTGTCAAGGGAAGGGATCAGATGCATGGAGTGTTCTTCATGATTCCCTTCAGAAGGGTGAATTTGGAGTTGAGTCCATTAATGACCACTAGGGACTTGGAGACTTCATCAAGATCGACTCCCGCCGCTGTTAACTTTCCAATCAATCTGTTGAAGCGGGAGTAGTATTCTGAGATGGTCTCAGTTTCCATCATTTTGAAAGTGTGGTATTCTCCTTCCAAAGTAAACTTTCTGCTTTACTTTAGTTCCTCACTTCCTTCATGCATCTCCTTGAGAGCTTTCCACATCTCTTTGGCCGTCTTAATTCCTATGACCTTGTCCATGTCCTCTCTGTCCAATCCATTTAGGATGAACTGCCTAGCCTTGGCATTCTTCTCCATGATAACATAGTGTTCTGGATTCCTCCTCTTCTTCCAGGTCTGAGTTCTCTTGCTCCATCTCGAGCCTAGAAAAGGCTTTGGAGATCTTGAGGGCAATTCATTTCTCCAGTTTCTTATCGGCATTGGCTTTGGTGTGCTCTCCTTCTTCAACCTCCAGTTTCCCTATTACTTGAGTCAAGGGAAGGGATTGGATGTCTGGAGTGTTCTTCATGATTCCCTTGAGAAGGGTGAACTTGGAGTTGAGTCCATTGATGATCACCAGGGACTTGGAAACTTCATTAAGGTCGACTCCCGCCGCTGTTAGCTTTCCAATCAATCTGTTGAAGCGGGAGTAGTACTCTGAGATGGTCTCAGTTTCCATCATTTTGAAGGTGTGGTATTCTCCTTCCAAAGCAAACTTTCTGCTTTGCTTTAGTTCATCACTTCCTTCATGCATCTCCTTGAGAGCTTTCCACATCTCCTTCGCCGTCTTCATGCCTATGACCTTGTCCATGTCTTCTCTGTCCAATCCATTGAGGATGAACTACCTGGCCTTGGCATTCTTCTCCATGATGACATAGTGTTCTGGTTTTCAATCTTCTTCCTTCATGGTAAGATCGACATAGCCATCTCCATTTTCGACTATCCTCCAGCATTGGTAGTCGTTGGTCTTGATGTGGCTTTCCATGCACTTTTCCCACCATGTTTCTTCTCCTTTCTTTCGGAGATGTGGCTTGTTGGTGGAGATTCTGAGCTCAAACTTGCTTGGTTGAGACATGATCTGCAAACTTAACAAAGATCTAGAACTTTTCCTGCTCTGATACCAATTGTAGGATCGTGATTGTTAGATTAATAATCAGGGAACTGAGAACGCAGTTTACAGCTCCCTTCGCAACGGAAATAAACAATCAACTAGATGAGCAAGTTCCTTATAGTGGAAACCTTTGATTGCCAACTAGCAATCCAGGATAAAAACCACTACCTTTCTTTCGAAAGGATTTCAAGGTCTACTTCTTGATTTCTTATCTCTTTTGTTTACAACTTATCCTAGGAACAAACACACAGTTTATTTGCCTTACACACAGTTAGGCAATCCTAGATAACTTAACACAATCAATAATCAATCCAAGAAACAGACCTTAGCACCTAGGAACTATCTCACTTACAGTCACAGGAACTTAGCACTCAGCTCTTCGATTCCTTGACTGGTTCCTCTTGATCTCGGTTTTGCTTTGATGATCTTGTTTGAAGGTTCACACTTTTTATGTTTGCTATTGAGTGTGATTCATATTTTAGTGCTTGAAGCTAACCCTTGAGTTAGTCTTCCTTTTATATAGGATTCTTCGCAGCTTGATCTTCTCTTGGTTCCCTCAGATTGAGCTTGCCCTAGGATGTGTGGTTGTCCTTGATCCATGTTGTCTTTGACATATACAAACAACCTAGGCAGCTCAGAATCCTTCTAGGTGAGTCAACTACTTCAGCCAAGTCGTTCTCCAGCTTCCTTCTTTCGAGGTTCGACACTTTGGGCACTTGGGAACTGTCTTCTGGACAGCGACAGGTTCCATGTCCTATCGCTTTCACCTTTCTATGTCCGAGGTTATGTGTTCTAGGTGTCTTGTTTTTTTGCTCTAGACAATGGCAGACTTTTGGAAGCTTTGCACAAGTCGTTTTCGACTTTCTTTTGTCCGAGGTTGGTGTTCCCATATTTCTCGGGAATCGCAACATCGCATGTCCTGTTTCTGGGCACACCTGGGTTCCTTCCTTTGTCTTGCTGCTTGGTTCTCTTGTCCTGTTTGGCTTCCATGCTTTCGGTATTTGTCCTGTGGTTCCTTAAAGCACATCTTTGAGATAAAACATTAGTATCAAAATATTTGTCATCTTCAAAAGTAGAGAAACTGAGGAAAGGAACTATCAGGGGAACCGAAGTTCCAGAGTTCCGTTTCCTAACAGGGTTGGAGTAGGATTTTCGGTGGTGTTCCCTGCGGTTTGGGTTTCGTCTTCGAGACGTGGTTCTTCAGAGTTGGTAGGTGGGTCAATAGTCATGGTTGGAAAGTTTCAGAAGGGTGATCGGCAAGTTGCCCCACGGTGGGCGCCAAATTGTTTTGGGGCGAAAAGATCGAACGACCTAAATCGCCTTAGACGGGGTAACTAGTCGATCGGGTGATAGAAAACAATCCAAACCAAATAAATAATAGACAAACAAAGAATAAATGTAGAATAGCGAGATGATTTTATTAGATGTCGTGTTAATCGGATCGAATCGAGATACAACTTATCGTAGTAAGACAAGAGATCGGGTAGGATTTGACCAGTGGCTTTCAGGTTGCGACCGGTGACGAATCAGCGTGGATGACTCTCGGAGAGCTAAGCTTGGAGAAGATATGTTGTTCTGATGTATTTCTGAGCGAGAATGCTTGTGTGTGGCGTAATTTGTGTTTTTATCCTTCTTATCTTCCTCTTCGTCCAAATATGGTAAGTCTTTTTACTCTTCTTACCGTTATGTCTTGATCGTATATTTTATCTTCAATGCTAAGAGTAATGGCGGGGATTATGCCATTAAATCATTGTAATTACGGTGTCTTGAATGTTGTGGCCGTTGCGTGATCTGGGCATTTAATGTTTGGCGAGATTCTTGCGATCCTGTCGGAGGGCATTCGACCAGAGAAGTCTCGCCGCCTCCTCTGGGCTTTTCCCTTGTTCTTCCTATCTATCTTGGGCTTGGGCTTGATTTACTCGACCCATTCTCCCAGGGGAAGCCAGGCCCAACAGTTAAGATTGAGGTTTTTCTTGGCCATTTGAGGAGCTTTGTGTTTTGAGAGAGACAGGTGAACATGAGATTGAGAGAAGGCGGGAGAGAACAGAGTGCTCGGCTCAATCAAACAGGAAACCTTCAATAACCCTTGAGCAATTTTGGAGCCGTTGAGAATCAAGCCATTGGAGATATTTCTGGGAACTCTGAAGAGTTGAAACGGCTAATTTTCTTGAAGCTTTTGCGCCTTTGCAACGGTCACAAATTCAAAGATTAGATGCTCAAAAATGGCAACTGTTCAAGGCTGAGAAGACGTCTGTGACGCTGTGATATTTGCCATAAATACTGTCTTGGGAGGAGCAATTCTCTTACTAGCCGTTTAAGGGGTAGCCCATCCTAGTTCCTTTCTGGCGATATTTTCAGTGTGCTAGAGGGATATATGAGAACCTTTGATGTGGGTTTTAAAACATAGGACCTAAAAGTACGTTCCCATAAAAGAAATCGGGGAAGGCCATTTATCGCATTACACACTAGTTCCCAGAGAGGGTTAAGAAGAGGATCATAGGGAAATAGATTGTGTAATGAGGCAAGGGAGGGTCATAGTACACAATCATCATTTCGGTGTGTATTGTTGGGTTAGAAAGATGATCAGATTGTGACTTTTGGGCCAACAAAGAAACTTGGACAATGATTGAATTGAAAGAATAATGAGGACCAAAGGACACGAACTAAGAAAATTTTATCAAAGCCTTTTTAAGAAATCATTATGGAAAAGAGGGTTTATAGCAAAAGATATAACACAGAGATACCAAGACTTAACAAGTAAAGGATCTTATACTAGTTAATCAAGGGAACTGGAGAAGAGCCTTTAAGCTAAGGTCACTGCTAGGTTATATGAATCATTCCCAGTTCTAATCTAAGGTTCTCAAAGGGAACTCTATTCAAAGCTTTGGTGAATATGTCTGCAACCTGATCTTCAGTTCTACAAAATTTCATAATGATGTTCCCTTTTTCAACATGATCTCTAAAAAAATGATGTCTTATGTCTATATGCTTGGTCCTAGTATGATGCACAAGATTCTTAGAAATGTTTATAGCACTGGTGTTATCACAAAGAATAGTGAGAGGACCATAAGACATACCGAAATCCGCGAGTTGTTGCTTTAGCCAGAGGAGTTGGGAACAGCAGGAGGCAGCAGCGATGTACTCGGATTCTATGGTGGAGAGAGAGACTGAGACTTGTTTCTTTGAGCCCCATGACACGAGGCAAGGGCCTAGGAACTGTGCCATTCCAGAGGTGCTCTTCCTATCCACCAAGTATCCAGCATAATCCGCATCAGTGAAACCCATCAGCTCAAAGGGACATTCTTTGGGGTACCAAATGCAGAGTGAATGAGTTCCCTTGAGATATCGGAGTATCCTTTTTACAGCAGCTAAGTGTGTTTCTCTTGGACAGGATTGAAACCTAGCACACAAGCCTACAACAAACACAATGTCTGGGCGACTAGCGGTTAGATACATGAGAAAACCTATCATACCTCTATAGAGTTTTTCTTCTATAAGAGGACTCGAATGATCCTTGTCCAAATGAGCAATGGTGGAGATAGGAGTTGAGAGAGGCTTGCATGAATCCATTTTGAACTTTTTCAGTAGTTCCCTGACATACTTCTGTTGGTGAATTTGTATACCATATTTCTTTTGAGTGATTTGCAATCTGAGGAAGAAAGTGAGTTCCCCAATTAGGCTCATTTCAAATTCACTGCTCATCAAGTCTTTGAACTTGTCTACAAGGGACAGGTTAGTGGAACCAAAAATGATATCATCGACATAAATTTGAACCACTAAGATGTTACCTTCTTCTTCTAGGATGAAGAGAGTCTTATCAATGACTCCATGCCTGTAGCCATTTGAGAGTAGGAACTGGGCAAGACGATCATACCAAGCTCTGAGAGTTTGCTTGATGCCATACAGTGCTTTGTCTAGAAAGTAGACATGGTCTGGATAATCATCGTCTTCAAAACTAGGTGGTTGCTTGACATAGACTTCTTCTTGAAGAATTCCATTGAGGAAGGCCGTCTTTACATCCATTTGGAACAGCTTGAACCCTTTGTGTGATGCGAAAGCAATCAACAGTCTTATCGCTTCAATCCTTGCCACTGGAGCATAGGTTTCATCATAGTCGATGCCTTCTTGTTGATTGTATCCTTGAGCAACAAGCCTTGCTTTGTTCCTTATTACAACTCCTGTATCATCTAGCTTGTTTCTGAAAACCCATCTAGTTCCTATGATATGTTTGTCCTTGGGGCGGGGAACTAGATGCCATACTTTATTCCTTTCAAACTGATGAAGCTCTTCTTGCATAGATTGGATCCAGTCTGCATCCTTCAGTGCCTCACCTATGTTCTTTGGTTCCACAATATACAGAAAGGCATTGAAGGCAAAGAAGGTTAGATGTTCGAACCTGACTGGAGGCTTGATGGTTCTTCTTTCTCTGTTGGGAGCTAGAGCATTTGATGTGGAGACATTTTGAGTTGAGCATTCAGCTTCAGCTTCCTGGTTGGGATCACCTTCTCCATTGAAGATCATGTGAGAGGATGAATCGTTGATGTCTCCACAGATATTGTCGTCATGTTCATGGTTCCCAGAAATGGATTATTGTTCATTATCCATGGGAACTGGTGGAGGAGCCAGTGGGGGATTATGTGCAGCATGGCAGGAACTGGGTGGAGTGACATCTTCATCTGGATCTTCTTGAGGTGACTTGGGGAACGGATCTTCAAAGGGAGTGGTAGTGTTCTGCACAATTCTTCCAAGTGATTTTTCATTAAAAATAACATGAACACTTTCTTCTACCTTTTTAGTCCTTTTGTTGAAGACTTTGTACACAAAGGTTTCAAACTGTTCCAAATGGATGTAAAGACTGCCTTCCTCAATGGAATCCTTCAAGAGGAAGTCTATGTCAAGCAACCACATGGCTTTGAAGACGATGATCATCCCGACCATGTCTACTTTCTAGACAAAGCATTGTATGGCCTCAAGCAAGCTCCCAGAGCTTGGTATGATCGTCTTGCCCAGTTCCTACTCTCAAATGGCTACAGGCGTGGAGTCATTGATAAGACTCTCTTCATCCTAGAAGAAGAAGGTAACATCTTAGTGGTTCAAATTTATGTCGATGATATCATTTTTTGTTCCACTAACCTGTCCCCTGTAGACAAGTTCAAAGACTTGATGAGCAGTGAATTTGAAATGAGCCTAATTGGGGAACTCACTTTCTTCCTCGGATTGCAAATCACTCAAAAGAAAGATGGTATACAAATTCACCAACAGAAGTATGTCAGGGAACTACTGAAAAAGTTCAAAATGGATTCATGCAAGCCTCTCTTCACTCCTATTTCCACCATTGCTCACTTGGACAAGGACCACTCAAGTCCTCCAGTGGAAGAGAAACTCTATAGAGGTATGATAGGCTCACTCATGTATCTAACCGCTAGTCGCCCAGACATTATTTTTGTTGTTGGATTGTGTGCCAGGTTCCAATCTTGTCCAAGAGAAACCCACTTGGCTGCTGTGAAGAGAATACTCCGATATCTCAAGGGAACTGATTCACTCTGCATTTGGTACCCCAAAGAATGTCCCTTTGAGCTGATGGGTTTCACTGATGCTGATTATGCTGGATACTTGGTGGATAGGAAGAGCACCTCTGGAATGGCACAGTTCCTAGGCCCTTGCCTTGTGTCATGGGGTTCAAAGAAACAAGTCTCAGTCTCTCTCTCCACCACAGAATCCGAGTACATAGCTGATGCCTCATGTTGTTCCCAACTTCTCTGGCTAAAGCAACAACTCGCGGACTTTGGTATGTCTTATGGTCCCCTCTCTGCAAACTTGCTTGGTTGAGACATGATCTGCAAACTTAACAAAGATCTAGAGCTTTTTCCGTTCTGATACCAATTGTAGGATCGAGATTGTTAGACAAATAACTAAGGAACTAAGAATAGCAATTCTCAGTTCCCTTCGCAGCGGAATTTAAACAATCAAGCACAAATGAACAAGCTCCTTATAGTGGAAACCTTTGATTGCCAACTAGCAATCCAGGATAAAAACTACTACCTTTCTTTCGAAAGGATTTCAAGGTCTACTTCTTGATTTCTTATCTCTTTTGGTTACAGCTTATCCTAGGAACAAACACACAGTTTCTTTACCTTACACACAGTTAGGCAATCCTAGATAACTTAACACAATCAATAATCAATCCAAGAAACAGACCTTAGCACCTAGGAACTATCTCACTTACAGTCACAGGAACTTAGCACTCAGCTCTTCGATTCCTTGACTGGTTCCTCTTGATCTCGGTTTGCTTTGATGATCTTGTTTGAAGGTTCACACTTTGATGTTTGCTATTGAGTGTGATTCGTGTTTTTGTGCTTGAAGATAACCTTTGAGTTAGTCTTTCTTTTATAGTGGATTCTTCGCAGCTTGATCTTCTCTTGGTTCCCACAGATCGAGCTTGCCCTAGGATGTGTGATGATCCTTGATTCACGCTGTCTTTGACATGTGCCAATAACCTAGGAAGCTCAGAATCCTTCTTTAGTTGGTCAACCGCTTCAGCCAAGTCGTTCTCCAACTTCCTTCTTCCGAGGTTCGACAAGCTGGGCACTTTGGAACTGTCTTCTGGATAGCGACAGGTTCCATGACAAGTCTCTTTCACCTTTCTTTGTCTGAGGTTATGTGTTCTAGGCATCTTGTTGTTTTGCTCTGGATGGTGACATACTTTGGAAGCTTCGCACAAGTCGCTTTCACCTTTTTCTTGTTCGAGGTTGGTGTTCCCAGATTTCTCGGGAAGCGCAACATCACATGTTGCATTTCTGGGCACACCTGGGTTCCTTCCTTTGGCTTGCTGCTTGGTTCTCTTGTCCTGTTTGGCTTCCATGCTTTCGGTAATTGTCATGTGGTTCCTTAACACACATCTTTGAGATAAAACATTAGTATCAAAATATTTGTCATCTTCAAAAGTAGAGAAGCTGAGGAAAGGAACTCGTAGGGGAACTAAAGTTCCAGAGTTCCATTTCCTAACACCATCTCCATTCTCGACTATCCTCCAGCATTGGTAGTCATTGGTCTTTATGTGGCTTTCCATGCACTTGGCCCACCATGTTTCTTCTCCCTTCTTTCGGAGATGTGGTTTGTTGGTGGAGATTCTGAGCTCAAACTTACTTGACTGAGACATCTTAGATCTGCAAACTTAAGCAAAGATCTAGAGCTTTTCCTGCTCTGATACCAATTGTAGGATCGTGATTGTTAGATTAAGAACAAGGGAACTGAGAATACAGATTACAGTTCCCTTTGCAGTGGAAATAAACAATCAAATATAAATAAACAAGTTCCTTATAGTGGAAACCTTCGATTTCCAACTAGCAATCTAGGATAAAAACAACTACCTTTCTTTCGAAAGGATTTCAAGGTCTACTTCTTGATTTCTTATCACTTCGGTTACAGATTACTCTAGGAACAAACACACAGTTTCTTTGTCTTACACACAGTTAGAAAATCCTAGATAAACTCAACAGAAAGTATAATCAATCCAAGAAGCAGTCCTAAGTACTAAGGAACTAACTCACTTACAGTCACAGGAACTAACACACAGCTCTCAGATTCCTTGACTGGTTCCTCTTGATCTTGGTTTTTGGTTGACGATCTGTTTGAGAGCTCACACTATGATGTTTGCTATGAAGTGTGATTCTTGTTGTAGTGCTTGAAGATAACACTGAAGCTTATCTTCCTTATATAGTGTATTCTCGAGGTTGAGTCTTCTCTTGGTTCCCATAGAGCAAGCTTGACCTAGGCTGTGTGGTTATCCTTAATTCACACTGACTTAAACATGTACCAACAACCTAGGCAAGCTCAGAATACATCTTGGTTGGTCAAAGGCTTGATACGAATCTGTCATGTCGTTGTCCAACGCCTTTCGTCCGAGGTTCAGCAACCTAGACACTTTGGAACTATCTTCTGGATGGTGACAGCCTTGTGACATGTCGCTTTCAGCAACCTTTGTCCGAGGTTCAGTGTTCTAGACAACTTGGAGCCTTCCTTTGGATGATGGCAGGCTTTAGAAGCTTTGCTCAAGTCGCTTTCACCATCTTTTGTCCAAGGTTCAGTGTTCCCAGCTTTATCGGGAAAAGCAAAGTCACGTGTTGCACTTCTGGGCACTTCTGGGTTCCTTTGGCTTGCTTGTTTGGTTTCTTTATCTTGTTTGGCTTCCATGGTTTCAACAATTGTCCTGTGGTTCCTTTAAACACATGTTTGAGATAAAACATTAGTATCAAAGTATTTGTCATCTTCAAAAGTAGAGAAACTGAGGAAAGGAACTCTCATGGGAACTGAGGTTCCTGAGTTCCATTTACTAACACTTATGTTTTGTCATTGGGCAGGATGCCATTTTTTAGCCATTTGTTGTAAGGTAGTGTTCAATCGTCATGACTGTTGACGATGTCTTCTTCTGGTCGGTCGCCTACTTCCAATGCGACAAGCTCTTCCAACGGTGTGCCCTGATCCTTGGGTGTTTTTGGGACAGCTGGTGTCGTGATGTGTGCCAGTGGGATTTTGGGAATTCTTTCGGATCCAAGACGGACCCTAGGTTGGCTAGTGCATCGGCCTGAGCATTGAGATCTCTGGGGACTTGTCTGATGTCGAACTTCCAGAATTGGTCGATTAGTTTCTTGACCACGTCCAGGTAGGCTATCATTATGTTGTCTTTGGCGCTGTATGACCCTTGAATTTGATTTACGACCAGGAGGGAGTCGCAAATGACTTCGATTTCTTGGACTCCCAGGTCGCGTGCCAGAATGAGCCCAAATACGAATGCTTCGTATTCAACTTCATTGTTAGTCACGTCACATTCGCATCTTACGGCTTGGGCTATTTTGTCTCCTTGTGGCGATTTTAGCACGACCCCTAGTCCTGATCCTCTAGCGTTCGACGCGCCGTTTGTGTGGAGTTCCCATTTACCTGTTTCCTCTATTGCGAGCAATTGTGTTGCTTCTTTGACGGCTTCTTGTTCTAGGGTCGGACTGAAATCTGCCACAAAATCAGCCAATGCTTGGGACTTGATCGTTGTCATGGGCTCGTATTCAATCTCGTAACCACTAAGGTGTATGGCCCATTTAGCCATTCGTCCTGTGAATTCTGGTTTCCTCATGATTGCTCTCATGGGATGGTTAGTGCGAACAATTATAGTATGTGATTCGAAATAGGGTTTAAGTTTGTTCGACGCCATTACCAGTGCTAGGACGAGTTTTTCCAGTGACGAATACCTTGTTTCTGCCTGGAGCAGCGTTCGACTGACGTAATAGATTGGCGACTGCTTGCCGTCTTCTTCTCTGACCAGCACTGCGCTTACTGCATATTCTGATACTGCTAGGTACAATAGTAGTGGCTCATCGTTTTTAGGTTTTGCTAACATTAGGGGGCTGGCCAGGTACTTCTTCAGATCTTGAAATACGGCTTCATGTTCTTCTGTCCATTGGAAGGATTTGTTCTTTCTGAGAGCGTCGTGGAAGGGTTTGCATTTGTCCGACGACTTTGAGATGAACCTGTTTAGAGCTGCTATTCGACTTATCAACTTTTGTACGTCCTTGACGCATCGAGGAGATCGAAGGTTGATAATGGCCTTGACCTGTTCCGGGCTGGCCTCTATTCCTCTTTGTGTCACCATATACCCCAAGAATTTCCCTGACGAGACTCCGAAAGAGCATTTCATAGGATTTAGTTTCATATTATATCTTTTTAGTACCTCGAAGCCGTTGCGGAGGTGATCGATGTGGTCCTTCTTCTTTTTTTACTTGACCAGCATGTCATCTATGTAGACTTCCATTGTGTCTCCAATCTGATCTTTGAACATCTTGTTGACTAGTCGTTGATAACAATAAATACCTTGATTTGTGACGAATGTCGTCTTCTCTTGGTCTTTTGGTTCCATGAGGATCTGATTGTAACCACTGAACACATCCATAAAGGATAGCATTTCGTGTCCCGTTGTTGCGTCGACCATGGCGTCGATGTGAGGAAGTGGGAAGGAATCCTTGGGACACGCTTTGTTAAGGTTGGTGAAGTTGATGCAGACTCTCCACTTGTCGTTTTTCTTTTGGACCACAACCACGTTGGCTAGCCAATCGGGGTAGTCGACTTCTCTTATCTTTCTTGTTTTCAGCAGACTCCTGACTTTGTCGTCGATGATCTTATTCCGCTCGGGGGCGAATTTCCTACGCTTTTGCTTCACAGGAGGGTGAGATGGATCTACATTTAATTTATGAGTAATAACGTCTGGAGATATCCCGACCATGTCTTCATGCGACCACGCGAAGCAGTCAGCATTAGACCAAAGGAAATCCATTATTTGTTGCCTGGTCGAGTCGTCTAGGTCCAACCCGACCCTTACCGTTTGGTTTGGCTTTGAAGGATCTAGTGCAATCTCATCGATCTTTTCCATCTCCGGTTCGATGTATCGACTAGATCCTTCGCCGAGCTGTAATTGCTATGTGATCTTTGGTTCGACCGCGCTTTTCATGGAGGCGACATAGCATTCTTTGGCCATCCTGTGGTCGCCCTTGATCTCTTGAACTCCCCACTTGGTAGGGAACTTGATGGTCTGATGGTACGTTGAGGGTATCGCCTTCATTGCGTGTATCCAGGCCTGCCAAGAATGCAGTTGTAGGGAGATGGACAGTCTAAGACTAAGAATTTTACCTGTTGGTTTACTCCTCCGGCGTATGTCATAAGAATGATTTCGCCGATAGTGTGCTTGACTTCGCCGCTGAACCCAACTAGTGTAGTTGATTTCTTGATAAGATCATCTTCATCCAGACCCATCCCTTTGAGGGCATCGAAGGTTAAGAGGTTGGTCGAACTTCCTGTATCGATTAGTACTCTACTTATCAAACAGTTTCCAATGGACAAAGAGATTACCATACCGTCATGATGATCTCCCGACTCGTCAACGTCGGATTCATCGAATGTGACCGTTGGGAGGTTAGAGACCTTGGGTCGTCTGAACTCTGGTATCTCGGGCCTGTTGCCTTTGCTTTCTCTCGCATGTCTCTTTGCTGCGAAGTACGTGTTTCCATATAAGTCCGAGCCTCCTGAAATAGTATTGATGATTTTCGTAAGGACAGGAGATGGAGGTTTATCGTGCTTTACTTGGTCTCGTCGTTCCATGGTGGCTTTGGCCCGTTTCGAGATCACGTCGCGCAAGAGACCTTGTGCAAGCAACCTAGCGACCTCTTTGCGTAGTGTAATGCATTCGTCCATTGAGTGACTGTGGTCGCCATGGAATTCACACCACCTGTTCATATCCTTCTTGACGTCTGGTTTGTCGCTCTTTCGGGGCCATCTTACTTCTTTCCCATATTTGTCAAAACTCTTGACGAGCTCCGACATGGAAACATTGAAGTTGTAAGATTGAACCCTGGGAGGCAGCGTCGGACCGTCTTTCCAGTCTTGAGACCTATCTTGGAAGGAGTTTATATGACTTTGCTCGTTCTGACCACGAGGGTACGGATGATGGCGTTTGTCTCGGCGATTGTCGGAAGAGGATTTGTGATCGGAATGATCGGGTCCACGGGATGCCTTTCGTGATTCGCGATCTTCTTCTAAGTGCACCTCAGCCATGGTCTTTGCTTGGACGTCTTCGAAGCTCCTGCACGGGTACTTGGTGATCTCGTTGTAGAGATTGCTATCCTTGATCAAACCTTGTCTGAAGGCCTCAATGGAGGTGGTGACATCGCAATGGGGGATCGCGACCTTTTCCTTATTGTACCTGTTAAGATAGCTTCGGAGAGGTTCATTATACTTTTGGGTGATTCAATAGATATCGCTTGACTGCCTCTCGAGCCTCTGACTGCTGGCGAATTGGACCTTAAAGGAATTGACCAGATCTGCAAACGATGTGATACCCCGTAATTCTGTAAGGATTATTTTGGGAATTTTTGGAATTTTCCCGAACACCCGTTTAGTACGTCGGATTTAATTCAGAAAGTTGGAGGCATTCTGTAATGTGCTCTGTATTTGTAATATTTTTCTCAGTGAAATAAAATACAGACGATGTACTTTGGATGTTAATTACTCGTTCGCGTACGATAATTTTATCCCGGGTTAACATCGTTTTCATCTAAGAGTTGATGAAGGCGGCGAAGCCAGGGTGGCGGCGCCCGCCGCGGGTATGGCGGCGCCCGCCGTCACAAGGGTCGAGGAGCAGCCGAGTCTCCTCCTAGCTGGGGACGCCAGGCCTATGGCGGCGCCCGCCGCATTGATGACGGCGCCCGCCGCATTTATGATGGCGCCCGCCGTCGTTGTTGTCCGGAGGTCCTTGCCCGAAGGTCGCCGGCGAACCTCTGACATCGCCGTTTTAGCCCCGCCACGACGCCCTCCTAGCCATCATTATGCTCCCTTGTGATCTCGCTATAAAAGGAAAGGCTTGGGGATCGGATTTCACACAAAATCAGAAGCTCAAATCTCGAAATCTCTCTCGCCGGAGTTTGGTGCCCTCGCCGGATTTCTGAAGCTTTCGCCGGTGTCGTTTGGTGGTGTTTCCAGAAGCCCTTGTGAAGCCTTTTGGTTGACTTTGGAGGTTGGAACTCAGGCAAGGCAAAAAGGGGTCGAAACGCGCATCATTTGGGTGAGTTTTTCTCTCGTTCTGTCGTCGGACTTCTTCACGGCGACCGCCGTGTTCTTTACGGCGCCCGCCGTGATGAATGCGGCGACCGCCGCCAGTGCCCAGAATGCCTTCGTGGCTTTGGCTTGGTGGGTTGTCGTCGTGGCGTCGTTTCTTTCGGTTCCTTTCGTCTTTCCTTAGATTCGTACTAGTTTATGTCGAATCTAACTTGGGGTTTCCTTATGGGTCGACTCGAAGGTCGTTGTGCTGTCGAAGCTATACCTGTGTCGAGCCCGGAATCCCGTTGTCTCTGCTTTGTTCCAGATCTGCGGACTAAGGCAAGTGGCGGTTCGCTCTTGCTCATCGTTCCATATTTACATTAATTATCAGTTGTTTATCTGAGTAATTAATTTGGAATGATTACTGTGTTTGTCTGGAATTGGTTTTATAAACTGTTTTGGAAAATCATATAATAGGTTGTATATCTGTTAGAACAACGCTATTATCTATGATCGCCTTCCGGGCATTTATGTGGATTTATCCAGAACTGTTGTTTTGTTTGGGAACTAATTTCATAAATAAATGTGATTAAACTAATCATATAATAGGTTGTATATCTGTTAGAACAACGCTATCATATGTGATAATTATCGTGATGGTATTGTTGTGAAATTAATCTTAATGCTAGAATAGCATGTGGGTTAATAGGAAAACTAATCCAAGTAAGGATTAGTTGTTTCTATTATCTCTGTGTTTAAGTTGATTGCCTGGACGGCCTTAATATGAATAATTGTTGTGTTAGACTGTTTAGTTAACATGAGAGTTTGTGGGAACGTTAATCCAAGTAAGGATTTGTCGTTTCTTTAAATCATAATATTCCTCGGGATAATTTCGAATATTAATTTAAGGGTCATGACCTATGCTTCTTATCCACCTTTAAGGATCTAAAGTGTTTAAGCGCCTTGCTAGCGCCAGTGGATGAGCTTAATAGCAGTCCTGTGTATTAAGCACCTAGCTAGTGCAATTGGGGTGGACGTAACTGTCACCCTGTAAATTAAAGTGTAAGCGCTGTGGCAGTGCAATCTGGGTGAACATAAGATCACCCTGTGTAACAATAACTTCCGTTGTTCTCGGAATAATATTAAGCCTCGTGTGTGCGTGTGTGTATGTTTGTGTGTTGTGCTAATTTGGGTCGACATAATGGTCACCCTGTGATTAAGCTGTGTGCCGCTCTTAATAACATTAATGGTTTTTAATAACGTGTGTTCTATAATTAAATAAGATATGTGCCCGAGTGCACATGATTAATAAACCTTCGGCAAGTAGTGCAGCTAAGTAATAGTGCAGCTAGGAAAGCTCGTCTCGACTTTGATCATAGTACGTTCTCTTTCCGATCTAGAATCGCTATAAGCGGTGAGGTTGGTCGTGAACCGAAGCATCTTAGTCAGTTTTAAATTATCGTTATGTGGTTCTGTGAGATCTAGACTTGAATGTAGTACGTTCTCTTTCCAATCTAGATTCGCTGTAAGCGGTGAGGTTGGTTGTGAGCCGAAGCATCTCAGTCAGCTTTTAATCGTTGTTGTTTGATTCTGTAACATTCCAGATTTATCATATTTCCTTAAAGACTCAATCTCTTGGAGTCTCTTTTCAAGTCGATTTCTGTGAAGATTAAGTCTTCCAGAATCTTCTCTTGTGCATACTTCTTGTTGTTATTCCGTGAAAGTGACGGGTTATGTATCGTCCCTTCGGTTATTATTCGAGGGACAATGATAGTAAACGGTTACGATCATTCAAACCATTCTGCTTTTTACCCTTGCTAGTCTATTCAAGTAGACTAACCCACGAACTTTGTTCTCTGCATGTGGGATGGTGTCATCCGTTCGATTCGGTACATCAGATAGAGTGTAGATGAGAAGACTAGAAGGACTATGGAGTCGACGGTAGTTTTTTGACGTTTTTAATAATTTCTGTTAATCAGGTTGAGATCCTTGAGAGATGACCATTGTGGTCAAGATCCTTGTTTGTAAAATATTTTATAAGACTTCCGTTGTACTTTGTTTAAGACTTCCACTGTAATTTATTTAAACTATGTGTTTGTCCTATTCGGGATTGGGATGTAATCCTGGGACTCAGATTTTATATAAATAAGGTTATCATTTTGTATCATTATATTTCTTGAATTATATTTAAACGGTAAAGCCTTGGGTGATCTCGGTAAGGAACACTGGGGTCACTGGCGGTAATACCTTTCCAAAAGGGTTAAGTTTTGGGGGTGTTACAGTTGTGGTATCAGAGCTAAAGTTTCTTTTTTAAAACGGGTTGGGTATTTGAAAACCATTTACTCATTTTTGATTGAAATGTATTTTCAAAAGGCTCTGAGTTTAAAAATAAAAACGGTGTTTTCATTTTCAACCGTTCATAGTCATGTCTTCTATATGGTCTGATATAGTAAGCTTGCTTCTATATCTAGAAAGACTAATTCCTTCCTCGTTGCCCCGTAAGATATGGGTGCATTCTGTTCTCTTCAGAGGAACCGGGAGAAGTCAAGGTGGTTTCGCCATACCCAATAAGGCTTGAATTCCTAGTTCTTTCGTTTTGAGTTAAGGTTGTAGAACCTAGTAACTCGGTTTGAGTTCATCAATAGAAATTACCAAGTTGATCTATTCTAAGTTGATTTTATTATAATAAGTATATCAGAATGATACTAATGTAATAAAATCCTTGGAATTTGATCGGTAAACAGATGGTGAACACAAGGAACGTTATCCATGTTGGTGCTGGGCCGAGTAATGACCCCAGACCAAATGCGAGGAATGTTGCAGACCCAACAAGAGAACGTGAGTCTGTCTTTAACAATAACCAGGGAGGCAATGGACAAGCACATGCCAACGCTCCGATATTGTTTGATGCTGCAGCAGTGGAGGCAATTCGAGGAATTGTCATGTAGGCAATCACAGATGTTATGCGACCAGTTGCACCACAAGCACAAGGTGGTCCAGTTCCTCAGGCTATTCCTGAAGTTGAGGAGTCAGTGGAGCAAGTACCTCGGATCAATGTTGTTAGGGACAGAGGAACTTACGGGCAAGCGTTAAAAGTCGTGAGTTCAATGAGGCCTGACAGCTATGACGGTACTAGAGAACCAGTCAGGGTGACATATTGGTTCTCGCATATGAAACGGTTGCTCCGGAACATTAATTGCACTGAGGCTGGGAAAGTACACATCGCCTCTCTTCAACTCAAGGATGTGGCTAGCGAATGGTGGGAGAGCACCGGTCTGGCTGACCATCCCGAACTGAATTGGAGCATGTTCAAAACCAAGATGACTGATCGTTTTTTTTCCCGAGCTATAAGGGAGGAGAAACATAAGGAATTTCTATACCCGCAGACTGATGGGTTAAAGGTGACTGAGCTTGCAGCTAAGTTCAATCACTTGATGCAGTACGCTGGACCTGAGGTGTCAACTGAAGAGCAAAAGATCTGGTACTTCCATGGATGGATGAATCCACAGATCAAGCCTCTAATGTTGCGTCATGGTTGTTCTACGTTAGAACAGTATGTGGATGCAGCCTTCAAGACAAAAGTCACACTGGAGGAGTCTGCCCTTAAGCGGGAGAAGCAAGTTAAGGGAAAGAGTGGGCAACAGGATTGCCAGGTTGGTTCATTCAAACGACCGGCATCGCCTACCAAGTTTGAAAAGTCTGGTCGTGCTAAGACCGAGACAAATCAGTCTGACTCTGCCAGAGGCTCAGGTTGGAGCAGCGGAGTAATTCAATGCCACAACTGTGGTGAAGTTGGACATAAAAACATACTGTAGACGTCCCCGAGAGCATAGTCCAGCGGTAAAGCTGGGGGGGAGTAGATCCTGGGGTGCAAATCCCCCCGGGTTCGAAACGTGCCAGCTTTACTTTAAGGACGAAACTCTCGCGATTTAACCAAGGATCATGGCGTGAAGGACTAGCGTCCATGGCCCGGGATTAGTGGGTTCACTTTGGTGGCCCGACACCCGGCCCCGACAAAAAAAAAACATACTGCAGACTGAAGGGTCAAGGACCAATGCAGTCGTACCAAGCGTCAAATGTTGGAGGGGGGCAGAACCCAAGGCCAGTGGTATCTACTCCTGAGCAGTCTATGACTCGTAATAAAGGCAAAGCGCCTATGGGGTCTTCAGGCCAAGGGCAATGACTATTTGTAATGAGCCAAGCCAACGGAGAAGAACCCTGATTCATTAAGTTATATATGTGCTAAGTCTTTCTGTAAGATTAAGGAGTAACGACGTGTGTCGGTAATCTCCGTAGCATCGTGATCTGGTTGTGCAACTTTTTTCAGTAATGTAATGCTTAATGTTAATGAAGTGTTTCCTTGTTTTGGAAAATTTCTGAATGCGTTATCAGTACGAATTAGTTGTTCATACGAAACCCCGTAAGTGTCGAGAACAGCTTATGCCAAGTAAGGATAAGGACTGTCGGACTTATGGTGGTGGAGTTTTGTGGACAACTTAGATGTTCGTCCCTATGTGGTTAATCCCTAGGTCGACTTTGTTGTTTAAATCTAAATCCACTCCTAAGGTTCTTCTTCATACATAGAGTATGTCATCTATAAGAACGGATGCAACTCTTTGAGGAAGATTAAGTTGTGGAGCGGTCATGTTGAGAGGAAAGGTTGCAGTTAAGGATGGGATATGTTGATGATCCCGATGTATTAAAGATTCAGTAAGGAGAATTGTCTATATACATCTAAGGAGTACTGTGGTAAGCGTTATCTCATACGCTGAGTTCTTCCAAGATTTCTTAAGGAAAGGGAATGAACTTGTAGAGTTTTGTTCGGAGAGATCATGAGCTATCTCTCATGTGCGAGTTTGTGCCATAAGCATTAAGGCGGATGAATCATTTTCAGAATGATATCCTAAGGAATTAAGAGTAATATCTCTGGTGATCCATTTCAAGGATGAAGTGATTAAGGATGTTGGATCCAGGTGGTAAGATTGGTGTTGAGGCAGTATCCTCATTGACTTAATGCAAGTTTCGGGGTCGAAACTTATTTTAAGGGGGAGGTGATGTGATACCCCGTAATTCTGTAAGGATTATTTTGGGAATTTTTGGAATTTTCCCGAACACCTGTTTAGTACGTCGGATTTAATTCTGTAATGTGCTCTGTATCTGTAATATTTTTCTCAGTGAAATAAAATACAGACGATGTACTTTGGATGTTAATTACTCGTTCGCATACGATAATTTTATCCCGGGTTAACATCGTTTTCATCTAAGAGCTGATGAAGGCGGCGAAGCCAGGGTGGCGGCGCCCGCCGTGGGTATGGCAGCGCCCGCCGTCACAAGGCTCGAGGAGCAACCGAGTATCCTCCTAGCTGGGGAAGCCAGGCCTATGGCGGCGCCCGCCGCATTGATGACGGCGCCCGTCGCATTGATGACGGCGCCCGCCGCATTTATGACGGCGCCCGCCGTCGTTGTTGTCCGGAGGTCCTTGCCCGAAGGTCGCCGGCGAACCTCTGACATCGCCATTTTAGCCCCGCCACGATGCCCTCCTAGCCATCATTATGCTCCCTTGTGATCTGGCTATAAAAGGAGAGGCTTGGGGATCGGATTTCACACAAAATCAGAAGCTCAAATCTCAAAATCTCTCTCGCCGGAGTTTGGTGCCCTCGACGGATTTCTGAAGCTTTCGCCGGTGTCGTTTGGTGGTGTTTCCAGAAGCCCTTGTGAAGCCTTTTGGTTGCCTTTGGAGGTTGGAACCCAGGCAAGGCAAAAAGGGGTCGAAACGCGCATCATTTGGGTGAGTTTTTCTCTCGTTCTGTCATCGGAGTTCTTTACGGCGACCGCCGTGTTCTTTACGGCGCCCGCCGTGATGAATGCGGTGACCGCCGCCAAGAATGGCGATCGCCGCCAGTGCCCAGAATGCCTTCGTGGCTTTGGCTTGGTGGGTTGTCGTTGTGGCATCGTTTCTTTCGGTTCCTTTCGTCTTTCCTTAGATTCGTACTAGTTTATGTCGAATCTAACTTGGGGTTTCCTTATGGGTCGACTCGAAGGTCGTTGTGCTGTCGAAGCTATACCTGTGTCGAGCCCGGAATCCGGTTGTCTCTGCTTTGTTCCAGATCTGCGGACTAAGGCAAGTGGCGGTTCGCTCTTGCTCATCGTTCCATATTTACATTAATTATTAGTTGTTTATCTGAGAAATTAATTTGGAATGATTAGTGTGTTTGTCTGGAATTGGTTTTATAAACTGTTTTGGAAAATCATATAATAGGTTGTATATCTGTTAGAACAACGCTATTATCTATGATCGCCTTCCGGGCATTTATGTGGATTTATCCAGAACTGTTGTTTTGTTTGGGAACTAATTTCATAAATAAACGTGATTAAAGTAATCATATAATAGGTTGTATATCTGTTAGAACAACGCTATCATATGTGATAATTACCGTGATGGTATTGTTGTGAAATTAATCTTAATGCTAGAATAGCATGTGGGTTAATAGGAAAACTAATCCAAGTAAGGATTAGTTGTTTCTATTATCTCTGTGTTTAAATTGATTGCCTGGACGGCCTTAATATGAATAATTGTTGTGTTAGACTGTTTAGTTAACATGAGAGTTTGTGGGAACGTTAATCCAAGTAAGGATTTGTCGTTTCTTTAAATCATAATATTCCTCGGGATAATTTTCGAATATTAATTTAAGGGTCATGACCTATGCTTCTTATCCACCTTTAAGGATCTGAAGTGTTTAAGCGCCTTGCTAGCGCCAGTGGATGAGCTTAATAGCAGTCATGTGTATTAAGCACCTAGCTAGTGCAATTGGGGTGGACGTAACTGTCACCCTTTAAATTAAAGTGTAATCGCTGTGGCAGTGCAATCTGGGTGAACATAAGATCACCCTGTGTAACAATAACTTCCGTTGTTCTCGGAATAATATTAAGCCTCGTGTGTGCGTGTGTGTATGTTTGTGTGTTGTGCTAATTTGGGTCGACATAATGGTCACCCTGTGATTAAGCTGTGTGCTGCTCTTAATAAAATTAATGGTTTTCAATAACGTGTGTTCTATAATTAAATAAGATATGTGCCCGAGTGCACATGATTAATAAACCTTCGGCGAGTAGTGCAACTAAGTAATAGTGCAGCTAGGAAAGCTCGTCTCGACTTTGATCATAGTACGTTCTCTTTCCGATCTGGAATCGCTGTAAGCGGTGAGGTTGGTCGTGAACCGAAGCATCTTAGTCAGTTTTAAATTATCGTTATGTGGTTCTGTGATATCTAGACTTGAATGTAGTACGTTCTCTTTCCAATCTAGATTCGCTGTAAGCGGTGAGGTTGGTTGTGAGCCGAAGCATCTCAGTCAGCTTTTAATCGTTGTTGTTTGATTCTGTAACATCCCAGATTTGTCATATTTCCTTAAAGACTCAATCTCTTGGAGTCTCTTTTCGAGTCGATTTCTGTGAAGATTAAGTCTTCCAGAATCTTCTCTTGTGCATACCTCTTGTTGTTATTCCGTGAAAGTGACGGGTTATGTATCGTCCCTTCGGTTATTATTCGAGGGACAATGATAGTAAACGGTTACGATCATTCAAACCATTCTGCTTTTTACCCTTGCTAGTCTATTCAAGTAGACTAACCCACGAACTTTGTTCTCTACATGTGGGCTGGTGTCATCCGTTCGATTCGGCACATCAGATAAAGTGTAGATGAGAAGACTAGAAGGACTATGGAGTCGACGGTGGTTTTTCGACGTTTTTAATAATTTCTGTTAATCAGGTTGAGATCCTTGGGAGATGACCATTGTGGTCAAGATCCTTGTTTGTAAAATATTTTATAAGACTTCCGCTATACTTTGTTTAAGACTTCCACTGTAATTTATTTAAACTCTGTGTTTGTCCTATTCGGGATTGGGATGTAATCCCGGGACTCAGGTTTTATATAAATAAGGTTATCATTTTGTATCATTATATTTCTTGAATTATATTAAACGGTAAAGCCTTGGGTGATCTCGGTAAGGAACACTGGGGTCACTGGCGGTAATACCTTTCCAAAAGGGTTAAGTTTTGGGGGTGTTACAAACGAGGTGATCGTACCCTGAGGCAAACGCATAAACCAAGTTAGTGCGGGACCCGCGAGAGTAGTGCCAAAGCTTTTGCACATGACAGCCTCGCGGCTCTCCCTTGGAACAGATGCAGTCATTATTTTTTGTTTATAGAGAGAGATATGATCGTCTGGATCGTTGGTGCCGTCGAAAGTCGTCATGCTAGGCAGGTTGAACTTCTTTGGAATCTCGACTCTGGCGATTTCTTCGATGAACGGAGATTCTTTGTATCCGTCCGATGCTTCTTTCTCGATTGGTTGCGGAACTCCGGGAATCCTAGCGATGCGATCGTCGAGCGCCTTCATATGCTGAGTAAGCGTCTGCTCGACGAGAGCCAGGATATCGGGAGAATTGGTAACCTGTGGTTCGTCGATTCGGGTTCCGACTGACCCGATCGGTGTAGAGAAAGTAACATTGTTAGTCGAAAATGGATTGACCAAAGGAATCTGAGATGTACCATCAACATATCCAGGACGTCGAACGCTTGGGGGAGTCAGCTCGACGTTATCCATGTTGAGACGTGTCTGGACGCCGCTATGGATGGGCGCTTGTCTGGATCTAGAGGCCATTGACTGTACCTACGATCTAAGAGACTCATTCTCATGAGTTAGTTGTGCGATTTCGGCTTCGGATTGGATGGACAAGGCAGATAGAGCTTCGGTATTCTGACGTTGTTGGGCCAGGTCATCTTGGAGGGTGGTCATTTTTTGGGCAAGCTCTTAGAGTTGGTTTAGAGTTGGATTTTCGATTGTGTTTCCTTGAGTTTGGGAGTCGTCTTCAAGGCGTGGTTCCTCGATGTTGGTAGGTAGGTTGACAGTCATGGTTGGAGGATTTTTTAGATGGTGATCGGCAAGTTACCCCATGCTGGGCGCCAAATTGTTTTGGGGCGAAAAGATCAATCAACCTAAATCGCCTTAGACAGGGTAACAAGTCGATCGGGTAGAACACAATAAATCCAAACCAAATGAACAATCAACTACGTTCGAAATAGGAGTAAGATTATACGATGATATATTGATTAAGTGATGACAAAAAAGAGACAAGATACAACTTATCCTCAAGGAGTAGAAGATCAGGTCTTGTCCGACCGGCCGTTCTAGTATTCGACCGTTGGTGGTTGAACGATGTTACCAAAAGAGCAAGACGAGAACCAGTAGGTTAGCCGGCTTTGCGAGAGCTGAGTTGATGAGTATTATTGTATCTGTGTGTCTTGTGTCAATGATTATTCCTTAGCCTTTTCACGACCTATTTATGGGATCTTCTTCTCCATCGGTTTTGTTATCGTTTACTATGAGATCTTTCACTTAATTCCTCTGTATAATCTTTGGGATTTTGTTTTTAATGAGGCTTCTAATTCGCGTTTGAATCAGTCACCATTTGCTGAAGGATCGAGCCATTCATTGCATCGGCGAAATTCCCGGGATCGGTCAGGTCTGAGCATTGACGATTGTCCGACGTTACTCTTCACAACTCTTTGGCCCATTTTCTTGGATGAGATGGCCCAATCCGATAGGCAATATATTCTGGGCCCAACACGTATCATTCCCAACTGCATGAGCTAGATTTGGTTGGGTTGTTTACGATCCAAACAAAGACTAAACAAAGGCGCTTCGATGCCCCTCGGATATGGTTCATGACGATTCAAAAGTCTTTTTCTACTATTTCAAGTACAAGGCACAAGATGGTGTGGTCTGATTTTAGAAAAGATGGCTTGGAATGGGTCAAACAATACAACATATAACTATCATCTCACTTTGCTTTTGGACATAAAACATTGACATATATCTCAAAGAATGTCAAAACAATCCTGGTAACGAACAACTACACCAAAGCTTGAATCTAGATTACATATTTGTTGAAGTGCTATTAAAAAAAATTAAAAAAAATTTAACCGTAATTTTATTCTTTTTTTAACAATCTATGCACTTTCGGTAAATTTTCGGTTATTGCACAATCAAATTGTTTTGTACGGTAATGGTGAATATAACCTTGTAGTATATTATATATAAAAACCTATATGTAATAACTATGCCCAAATAGAAAAAGAAAGGTGAACGAAGATATAATAAATGTAAAAATGTCACGTCTTCGTGTACAAGAAAGATTCAACACTCTTGCAAATTATGAAGTCCGTATTCGAAAAGAAAAGTAGACACACGATTTTTAATTAAATTATATTATCTTTACAAAGGATGTCAAATGTAACAACGTTTGTCACCACTTGTCGTTTGTCAAACTCTAATGAAGGATTCGAAACAAACATTATGAGATCCGTCCTCTTCCGTGCACATGAAAAAGCTACGTATAGTTGTCTGTTAAAGAAGCATGACTCGCGAAGGTACACACAAACTCTCTGTAATGTTTGTCCTTGGGCTTTGTTAATAGTCATTGCAAAGCAGAGTTTAATAGGAAAATGTTTTCGCTAAAATCTAAATGGGAACTTGGCAAACAAAGTTGGCCTCAGATTTATACGTGGAAGGAAAACTTGTTGCCCTTTGTAATAACCACTTGCTATTTCACATAGAAATATGTTTCTAAGGAAATCCTTGCAAATTAAGTGAGTTGCATTGCAGAGACCATTCGTCAGAGCTAAATTCCTCAACAAAATTACAGTGCAATTTTTCTTCAAAACTAATTTATGTGGACTCATTCCAAAAGGACAAAGAGTGTTTAACAAACTCTGGGGTACACATGTTGCAATTGTCGTCAATGAGTGTATCAATACTTGTGTATGTTACGGTTGCTCCTTGAAAACGCTGGATTAGCTGATCATTAATATTGTCAACGCATTCATTAGTAGGAGTTAATATCGCCCTTTCACTAAAAATTTGAGGATCGCATTCTAGGTTTTTCATCTCAAGGAAGACTGAATCAACAATATGATCAACACATCCATCTTCAACATTAAAACATGTAATTATCTCAGGAGGAAGATGGACTAAACAAGTTTCGTCTGACTGATATATTCCGTTCCCCAAATTGAGAAGGAAATTACTGAATTTCGGGTCTTCTTTGGCACAGATATTTTCAATCAACCTGAATTTATGCAACGTTGGACACAAGTAAGAACTTACAAGGCTTGCTTTCACTGCTTCATTCTGACCCTAGCTTGTGTGGGAGCACGAGTAGTACCTGATGAAAATCTCCTCCAAAGACAACAACCTTGCCTCCAAACGGCGATTTGTTGTTGCACATATCTTGCAAAAGCATATCTAGTGCCTCAATGTCCTATTTTTTTTGCCGTGGACGTCTCATCCCAAATAAATAGAGATGTTGATCGCAACAATGCAGCTAAGCTACTCTGTTTTGAAATATTACATGTGAACGAACCCTCCGTGTCTATAGGAATTTTGAAGCGTGAGTGTCAGTTCTTTTGTTCGAAATGTTTGAAGCCGTGATACCGGAAGTGGCTGTAGGCAGAACAATTTTTCCAAGTAGTCTGACCTTTGTATAAAGAGCACAATACAAGAACGTCTTACCAGTCCCGCTAGGTCCATCAATGAAAAAAGCACCTCCTTTGTTATATACAACAACATCCATAATACAATCGTAAGTGCACCATTGTTGGATGTTGAGACGTTCAGCCGAATCAATGTAAGAAGAAGGAATAGGGGCGTTTATCAACTACATCTCTAGTTAATCTTGAATATGCAGCATATAGAGGATGTGGCTCAGGTATATTATAATCAGTCATTTTTTCCCATTGACTCCAAGTATTTTTCCACAGTCGTGGATGTCAAAATTGCTACTTTGCATTCTTCATTAGGACAAGTATGCGAGTAATCCTCAGAAAGAGATGAATAGAAGCGATTCCACATATTAATCGGGTTAATGCCTTCGACATAGAATAAAAGAGTAGCAAACAACCTTCTCAATGCAGCTGGCATTTGTGAGTGAATCGCATCTTCCATACACGAATCTGCGTAGTCATCGCTCTCAAGGAATCCACGCTTCTCACTAGCGTCCTTAAATGTTTCCGCTCTCAAGCCGTCTACAGTCATAAGATCCTCGTAAGAAGTAGCACCCCTAACATTACAAAGCAGTAGCCTCAAATAATATATTTCTCCTTCTAAAGAACTAACGTATGTCATCCTTCCAATGTGTCAAAGTACGCTATCAACATGCCATGTTTTTGTTCAGCTGTCCCAAACAAAAATCTCAGGGAACTCAGTGTATAGATATGCCTCCTAAGAATCCGAACGTGCATTAGTGTCAAAGTACGCTATCAACATCGTCTTGCGCTAGCTGCGATCGGTGGCAATCACGCGTATATCTGTGGTTTGACCGAATGAGACACTATGCATGTTTGGAAGGTGTACTTGTAAAGGAACAACAGACGATTGCATATCATACAAGTCAAAACCGGAAATCCGTCACGCAACCTTAAGAGGCGAAAACCATCTAGCAAATCGATATGTCTTTGTCTCGTCTTCAAATTTGCAAGTGATTCCTTTTGATGTTAAAGCATATACGATCATGTCCCTTGTAAAATATATTTCACAGCTTTGATCGTAGAGCATATCTCACATTTATGTGACAATCGAATTTCGCAAGCAAATAAGGATTGTATGGAATTATCCATTTATTATCTAACTATTTTCCTCTAACCGAAACACATTCGTTAATTTGTCTTCTTCGATAAATAGGATAAGAGTCAGCAATGCATGTTGTTTTATCAGCAAATACTTTCGGGTAGTTAAAGCGGCACTTAAAAAAATTCTTTGTTCTCATACAAGGACAGCTTGGATTAAGCTCTCTACAAGGACCGTGTATCATGTGTTGTATAACAAGTGAGCGCAACAAAGGAATATCTTTTCCAGGGAGTTCAACACAAATATATTGATCATATCGATCTGGATTCACTATCTTGTCACCCGAGTATAATATAATAAGCATGTGAACATGAGGCAGGCCCCGTTTTTGAAATTCAATCACATCTACGCGTGCAGCAACACAATCGAAGATTTTTTCCTTTGAAATCTCATGGTTAAGCTAAACAACTTTTGATCGAAAACACGGGTAACTATATTAGGCCGATCTTCTAGTGTTTCCCATGGCTCGAGAAGTTCTTTAATCTCTGGCCATTTTGGATTGCATGTCAAGGTAATAAAAATATCAGGCTTACCAAATTGTTGCACGAGTGCCATATCATTCAAGTATCTACGTTTGATGTCTCATGGGCAGCCAATAAACGAAGCAGGCAAGATGACTTATCGCTCAATACTCGAAGCACTATGTACGCCATCATTCACACTATCAACAACACCCCGGTATAGCTCACTTCGTAAAGTCGGTTGATTATGTCTAATGAAATCCAATCTCGTATTCTCGATTTTCACATACATGTCGACAATGTACTGAAAGAAAACTCGTCCCATATTAACAAGCGACTATTGCGACCAAACCTGAAACCGAAAAGAGTAAATTCTCTACAAGTGATTGTCTTGTCATCTGTATGGGGTCGCTTCCTAGCAGCTGATTAGAATGAGTCAATATTTGCGTCATGATAAAGCGTACATAAAATTAAGTAATACAAACATAAGCATTGTATGCGCGAAAAAATAACAAATGAATACATGCATTTTCTGAAGAAGTCAGTTCAGAGCATCGTGGGACGCACATGTCGAAATAAGAAACCGGGTATCATCACACCTTACCACCCATGTCGCTGCGTTTAAGGCCTTGATGCCAACCCTTGTAGAATAATAGGGGATACTGCAATGGATCATAACACCCAAAGTAGTGCATAACCTGGTGGCAGTGATTTCCATGCGCATGAACTATAATGTCGGTACTATGTACAAAATCGGTGGATGAGTCTTCAACTAAAAGCACAACAACTTCATCTGTTGACGGAGCATTATATACGCGTTGAGTACAGGATTGCATAATATCAAAACTCTAAAGTCTGGTGTTACCCCAACCGTACTAAGAGAGCGGAAAAAGCATGCATATGGATTGAGATCAGTGACAATCATAATCAGTTGAATAATCTCGGGGTGCAAATCACTTAACCCCTCATCCATGAATCAAATATCAAAGCTCTGTCGTAGAAATACATTTGTAAGAAATTAGGCCCTCTTTTGCTAGGCAAAATATTAGGTAAGAATTGATATAATTACCCATGCAGATGGAGCGTGTAAATCCCATCTCGGGTAATGGACTTTAGATCACCACCTAGTGAACTGAATGCAAAAAAGTTGTTGTAAACTCGAGAGTATTTACGAAAATTATCACCATATGCATCATCGCGTGTATATAAATTTGTAAGGACATCAGACAACAAAATGGGTGCTAACATGACTTCACCGTTGTGACAACACATTGTTGGAGTTTCGTGAACAAAGATCCACGCGCCACAATGAGAACAAAGCCTCTAAGGCGGCAACCTAAAGGGTGACGCACGTAAATAGAGAAGATCGATAGCCTGCAAAATTTTCTTTTTAACAACATGTGCTCCTCTAGAGGACGAAGTCCCTGCTAGGTTAGAAGAGGTTTGCATTTTCATTGTACGGGATTCCACGTAGATCGTCAACCCCTATATCGCCAAAAAGTACAAAAGCATAAAAACGGACACGAATAATAAACACTGCACAGAATAAAAGGACAGAAGCATACATAATCACAAGGAACATGCTATGACATGGAAAATGAAAAAGAAAATCACGAAAAATACAAAGCATATGAAGGGAAAAAGCGGATACAAATGCAACGGCACAGGTGACGAAATAAGCAAATACATGTAAAACCATACTCAAAAGGATCAAGAAAAGAACACACAACATTTCATAACGTCAAAGCAGTAGTATTATATCACAAGGTGTACAAAAGTGGTGTTCGAAACGACATTACAATCATACAAGCAACTGCACTGTCTTATAGTAAACGGCTTATATAACAAAAAATGTTGAAGGATCATCAACGCATTAGAAGAGAAATAAGATATAGCGCTCGATCATGACGTGTCTTCCTTGCTCAAAAAGGAGATGTAGGCAGTTATTTGATGCATTCAAGGAAAGGTAAGGGAAGCGACACGGTTTGGACGAGTAGGAACACACAGATTGCAAAACAAATTCAGACCATGCTGTGAAAAGGCACGTTAGTCTGCCCACACATGGAGGAAAGCAAAAGAGATTCCATGTACTTGAGAGCCCACTTCACAATACCGTGATCACGGAGAAGAGAAGGAGCAAGGGCTATGACCATAGGGAATGTGCGATTAAGCAACTCTGCGCGTAGGTCCACAACGAGAGCGTCCCGTTCCTGCACAACAAAAAATATCATACTCTATAAGTAAAGTAGTATATGGGTGTCAAGGTGCATAACAAAAATTATCAAAGCCAGACCGTAGGGCTCTTCTGAGAGAAAGCATGAGCTCTAACGCCGAGAATTATTTCAACAGCATGGGTCTGAGCGCATAGCAGTAGGGAACCAGAAGAGTCAATAGCTTCGAAGTCAAAGTACATCCTAGGCACATGAATAACAAGCATGCGAAAATTGCAAATGTCAATTTAAGGACGGAGAACGGAACAAATAAGGAATACGTCTTTTTTTGTGTAGGTAAATTTACTCCCAAACTTGTCTAACAAATCATCTAAAATGGCAGGGGCAAAGCAAAAGAAAAAGGTTTAGGTAAAGAGGAGAAGAGTACTTCGCAATGCAAACAACAAGTTTCTTGCAGGATGTGCACACATACTTGTCACTGTCAACGTACTCACAACCCCTTATGCAGTGGCTGCAGCCAAAAGCGGTCCTAACAGATTGTGGGCCGATGTCCGTGACAATGGCATAAATCTACAGGCCGTGGGAGTCGACATCAACAGCCTGACATGTTCACAAATAGAGGTGAAACAACCAAAGGAAAAAAACTAAAAATATAGGGTAAGTAGTAAAGCAAGTGGAACGACCTTAAGTTCAAGAATAGAAGAAATTGTCCGTGTTTCAATAAAGGGTCGTGAAGAGCTAATAACAAGTGTCGCTTTCTGTCTAGAGAGAACAATTTCGGCGTTTTGGGATAACTTGTGCGTAACAAAAAAAAAGGATAAATAACACGTTGCCAACGTTAATGTTACTGATATGGCAACAAAACCAAATAAAACGGCAAAAAAAAGGGTGCAATGCAATAAAGTGCACCACACCTCAAGCTCATTTGCACGACAACCTCGAGGGTTCAGGCTAACCCGACAATCATACCCCACAGTGAAGGAATATTCCCCTAAAATCGATAAATTATAAGATTTGGTGGCAGAGAAAAAACAAACACAATGTGGGCGATTGAGTCTCATACCGTAGAAAAGATTTCTTCGAAGACCATGAAAAGAGATCACACCCATGTCACCCACCTTTTCGACAAATTTACTACCTTCATGAGTGACAGAACCCTAGAGGACAACGAGAACCACATCCTCACAACTTAGGCCAAATTAAAACATAACCCTTATAAGTCCAAAACGAAAAAAAGGATGACTTGTTTAATGAACCCGCAGTTGAAGCTGACAGACCTCTCGTCAGTGACATAAAATTTAGACATGCCGATCGGACGTCCACTCCGTGTGTGCTTTCCTTCGAAGATGCCAACGCGAACAACAATCGTAGGCAGATCTGCAAGCAAACAAAATTGAGTAAGCTCAATCATGAAAATCATTTGAAGCGGAAAAAAATGAGTATCAACTTGAAGAGCACGTCGAGGTGCATCGAAGGGCTGAGAGGTAAATCGATCAGTGAATTTGGTTATAATGAATCTATACTGACCAAAGCTCTCCTCAACTGAGTTAATTGCATTAGCATCGACAATCGTTATATAGTTCGGCATGAAGCAAGCTCGCGATTACTCATTGCAAACAGAAACGATGGACGAGGAATCGTGGACGTACATGATCCGGTCATGGTGATAGCCATAGTCACTGCACCGTATTTCATTGTAACATTTGCACGTTGTAAAGAGCATCTTTATTGAAGAATCGAGTTGTAAATGTCGATGTTTTCCCCAAAAAGGGTTAAGCGAACCTTGTTGCCCTGCACAAGCAACGGGAATCAAGGGATGTACCAAAAGAGGGAAAAATAATTGTCTCTGTTTTCCTTGATGAGGCACATACTGCCTCATCCCTCAGCACAACCCGTTGAAAATGTGCCTTTCCTTCGTTCTTAGTCGGCTCAAACATCTTAACAGCCTGAACACGAGCAACATGTTGTTTGGAGTTCGAAGACAGCTTGCAAAGTGGAACCCACTCCATTAACATGCAACGGCCTGCAGACATGACAAGAGAAAGACCAAACTTTAATTCTTTTTTTTATTATATCTATATATCAAATCAAATCTATTTCTATTAGACTACAAAAATAACATGACATACTATAAAAAATGACAGACCGTTTAGAAACAGGTTTATTCCACAAATCTACGAGGGTCTATACGTGAACTTGGAAATTGTATTTTTTTCTTTCAAATGGCCGTCTATATCCTTTGTGAATTTGCTAAGTATACATGCTAGTTGAAAGACCAAACTTTAATTCTTTTTATATTATATTACTATATATTAAATCAAATCTATTTTTATTTCTATTAGACTAAAAAATGACATGGCATACTATAAAAATGATAGCTTGTTTAGGAACAAGTTTATTCCACAAATCTACGAGGTCTATATGTGAACTTCGAATTTGCATTTTTTTTCAAATGGCCGCCTATATCCTTTGTGAATTTGCTAATTATACATGTTCGAATTTAAATATAAAAAAAGTAAACATACTCTCCATGCAAATTGTGTAACACATAGATGCATGATGACGATGCATTATGACCAAACTGGAAATCCAAAATAAAATAATTAAAAGTCACAGGCATTATATCAAATTGGATGGTCAAAATAAAAGAAAATTTTGTTTCAATAAATAAGTTAACGAAACTCTTTTTTTTTTTGATAAGGTAAAAATTAGACTGAAAACCACAGAAGAAGAGGTTTCTCAGCCTATAGCATCCTTACGGATAAGAGCTAAAAGTTCTAGGTTGTCATGTAAGTCTTCCAAGGCGCAGTGCCGGTCCAGCTTCGCAATGTAGTCGGCGACAGCATTCGCTTCTCGGAAGACGTGACTAATCTGCACTGTAGAAAAGAGTTGTAAAACACAAAGGATGTCAGAAATCAAAATTTCGATATCCCAAGGACAGTGCCAGATCTTATTAAGAACGTTGACCACAGTTAGGTTATCGGATTCTATATGAATGTTTGTGATTCGTAATTCCTGTGCTTTTATTAAAGCATTTCGGACTGCTAAGGTTTCTGTGTGTAACGGTGTTAGGATTCCACATTGATCCCCCCCTAAGAACAAAGCGTCACCTAGGTGATTTCTGAAGATGAATCTGTAACTTGAATTTCCATTAGGTTTAGTGGATCCGTCAGTGTTGCATTTAATTACTGTTTCAGTTGGCTTTTTCCATTTTTTATTGGTCTTTTAATTCTAACCATTTTAGGTTTGGATGAACGATCATCCACAAGACAATCAGGGTTCCACGTTTTTGTGTTGTTCCAAATCTCAATTTGGTTATTGATATACATTGGTAGGTCTTTGATGATATCTTTGTCATTATTGGAGCTTGTAAAACTTTTTTGGTTCCTGTAAAACCAAATACACCACCAGGAGACGATTAGTTCTAGGAATTGTTTACTATTCGTTTTATTTTTGATTTCCTCCACTAATTCGTAAGTTTTTTTGTTACCATTGTTCAAAGATAGTATTGTTCTAAAAGTTTGTAGGTTGATTTTCTTAATCATTTCCATTGTGTGGTCGCACTGGAATAGTATGTGATTAGTGTCTTTCGTTTGGCCATTGCAGCGGATACAACCTTGAGGAATGGCGACACCTTTTTCTGCTAATCTTGTTTTTGTCGGTAGTCCATTCTTGAGGGTTTTCCAGATGAAATTTTTAACTTTGGGGTAGGTATCCAATTTCCAAACCCATGAAGAGTCGTAGGCCGTATAATTTTTATTTGCGTTGATCATATGCATAGCAGAATTTGTAGAGAACCATCCAGTCTTACTATTTTCCCAATACATTCTGTCTTCTATTTCGTATAAAGGTATGGGGATAGATGTGACACGATTTGATATGTCTAAAGGATGCCATTGCTTGATCATATCTTTGTTCCAAGTTTTATTTGGTAAGATGCATTCTGAAACTTTCATCTGTTTATTAATATTAGAGGGGAGAGTCATAATATCACATAAAGGGTCATGTGACATCCATTTTTCCGTCCAGAAGTTTATTGTTTTTCCATTGCCTACTTGCCAAATAAGTCCTCTTTTGAAATCATTTAAGAGTTCTACCATTTTTTACCATTGCCAAGAACATCCTGTTTTTTTCTCGTAGTGAAGAATATGTTTTGTTCTGAGGTATTTTTCCGATATAATCTTGACCCAAACATTGTCCGGTTCAGCAAGAATCTTCTAGAGTAATTTGAATTGAAGAGCTTTATTCATATCCTTTGCTTTTCGTAATCCAAGGTCACCTTGGTTCTGAGGTTTACATATCTTATCCCATCCAATGAGTGGTTTATAGGAGATATCTTTGTTCCAGAAGAATGATCTATTGATCTTATCTAGTTCGTTATGAGTCTGAGTTGGGAGCATAAAGCTTTGCATCAGAAAGTTAGCTTTAGATGCTAGATTTGCTTTTATTAATGTGGTTCGTCCTGCTTATGACAGGGAATTTGATTTCCATTTTGTTAATTGTTGTTGAGTACTAATTATCAATTCAGCAAAGGTGTTCATGCTAACTTTTCCATTAATCACCGGACAACCAAGATATTTATCAAGGGAATTTGAGTTTGTTATTGTAAGGATTCCTTGGATCGTTGTTTTCCTGGCGTTTGCTACTTTTTTAGTGACTTGGAAAGCAGATTTATTGTAGTTAACTTTTTGACCGGATATTTTGCAGTAGACATCAATAATATCCTTAATCTCCTGGCAGTGTTCGGGTTTAGCGTTGGCAAAGATCATTATATCATCAGCGAATGCCAGGAATGGGATTCTAGTTCCGAGTCTAGTAAGTTGAAACACAATTGGATGTCTGGGTCTGTCAGATAAGTGTTGTATTTTCCTAGCTAGGATTTCAGATCCAAGAATGAATAGGAAAGGTGATAGTGGGTCGCCTTGTCTGAGTCCTCTTGATGGTTTGAACATTTCCGTAGGTCCATTATTAACAAGGACAGAGAAAGAGACAGTCGTAATACATTCTTTGATCCAATTTATAAATTTATTATTAAATCCGAATTTGGTCATAACTTCAAAAATGAATTTCCATTCAATTCTGTCGTAGGCTTTTTCCATATCCAATTTTATAGCAATAAATCCTTGCTTACCTTTTTGGATTTGAAGGAATGAAAGATTTCATGAGCAATCAAGATATTATCTTGGATAGCTCTGTTGGAAACAAAAGCGCCTTGTAATGGGTGAATTAACTTTTCCATTACTGTTTTAAGTCTAGTTGTTAGTATTTTTGAAATGAATTTGTAGATTGTGGAGCATAAGCTAATTGGTCTGTAGTGATTTGTCGAATTCGGATTGTCACATTTGGGGATTAGAGAGATAAACATGTGGTTTATTTGTTTCAGGAGTCTGCCAGAAAGAAAGAAACTTTTCACTGGTTGAATTATAGATGGGCCTACAATGTCCCAATATTTCTGGTAAAATTCCGCAGTCATGCCATTAGGCCCTGAAGATTTGTCTAGTCCAATTTCAAATATGGCATGTTTAATTTCTTCATTAGTGACATTTTTTGTTAGGTAAATGTTATCATCATTTGAAATTTCTGCCGTGATTAAATCAGTGTTTTCCCGTAGTAAATTTTCATTTAACTCTTCACTTCTAAATCTCTTCATGAAGTCATTTCTAATTTCATTCCTAATGTTTGCCTCTCCAACAATTGTTGTTCCTTCTTGTGTGATAATTTCTTTTATAATTTTTCTAGTTCGCTTTGCACTAGCTATCTTGTGAAAATAGCTTGCATTTGTGTCGTTAAGTTTTAAATGTTTGATTTTAGCGCGCTGGTTCCAGTATACTTTATGACAATGTAACAGTTGTTATTTCTTTTTAAGCACCCGATTTTGCTTTTGTATCAAGGTTGTTGTTGGGTTGGAGCAGATATCTCGTTGGATTGTAGAAAGTTGTTTTTCAATTTCTTGTAGCTGTGTGAAAACATTCCCAAACATTTTTTTATTCCAATCTTTGGCTTGTATTTTCAGGAGTTTGGTTTTTAATACCAGATCATACATGCGAGACCCATGGTGATTGGTTCTCCAAGCTTGTTTAACGATATTTCGAAAGTCTCTCCTTGTTGTCCATATTTTTTCAAACTTAAAGGGTTGATTTTTGTAAGGTGTAGAAGATGTAAGATCGATCGAAATTGGGCAATGATCTGAAGTAGTAAAGGCATAGTGTTTAGTGAAGATTCCTGGGTATAACTGCAGAATTTGATGGTGAACGAGCACCCTGCCCAATTTTTCATTTACATTATTGATTTCTGTTTTGTTTTTTCGCCACGTAAAATTGTTACCCTGGGTTGGGATGTCCATCAGCTCGCAATCGTTTTTAAATTGTTGTAATCTAAGAAATTTTGAGATTGGTGGTTCGACACTACCCTTTTTATCAGTAGGTTGTTGAATTTCATTCAAGTCGCCCATGATGATACACGGAAGAGCACAATCTTTTATGAATGAGGTAATGCCAGACCAGAAAGCATTTTTGCCTGATTCATAAGGAAGAGCATAGGTGATGATGATCATAATTTTTTCATATGTACAGATATTAGTGTACTTGAGACTTATATATCTTGGGTTGATATGATCAACTTCCAGTAATTCATTAATCAATTGGTATGTTTTCCACATAACACAACACAAAGAGTGTTCACGAAACTCTAAAACAACACAAAACTCTTGATAAAGTTTTATAGCCACTTTTTGGTCCTTTTTAAAAGAAGCAGCAAAAACGATGCATTTAAAGAGTGTTAATCAAGTGAAACATGGATTTCTTCCCCTAGTCTGCCCTGCCTTCACATGCACAGAGAGGGGGATAAGGCCAAGAAAAAAAAGATAGGGAGGTAGGCCCAAGACTAAACAACTCCAACGCCTGGCCCAAAATACTTTCAGTCTCTTTCACAACCCATTTCCATAAGCTAATATATACACTTGCAAGCCTCCAATACCGTGAGTATGCGGTACGCAGTTAGGCCCAAATCACCCCTCTGAAAGCAGGGGTCCAAAAAGAAACAACCGCTTCACAGTTGAAAGCAAATAAGCAAGGGGAAAAAGAACCCTAGCCATCATCATCTTTTTGCGCCACTCAGGAAAATATATCAACAGTGCATAGGTAGTTCAATCCGATCCACCCAAAGACGTTCAAGACAAAGAGAAGTTGAAAGACAATGAGGCAAAATCACAATCATGTTCCCGACATCACCAAACTACTGCACAACGCACAATCACAACCACATTCGTTAGACTCTTGTGTAACGGAGAACATAAAAAAAAGCTTACTGCTTATCAACACCCGCGTTAGCCACAAACACCGTAGGAACAGAGGAGCCTTGGTGAAAGAAGCGAGAGCAAAAAAAGGCTTATATAGGCGGGTAAAGAATGTCGGTGTCCCAAACCTCTTCCATATGTGGGCCTTAAATGCAACAATAGAGCTCCACAAAGAAGACACGTAAAGTAGCCTTCATTAATGGTGAAGGTAAGCTTGGAAAAAGGAAAGTCCCTAATTGTCATAAAATCTAGTTGACCATACTCCATCAAACACGTAATCAAAAGGGTTTATGTGTCAGCTGGTAAAGACATCCAAAAACAAAGAATTTGGCCTACAACATGCATATATACCTCAATGGCACCTCTCGCTTTTTTATTAGTTAGGATTCATGTCTCTTGCTTTAATAAGCGCATTTCTTTCTTTCTTTTTGTCGAATTAATAAGCGTGTTTCTAGATGATAGAGTATTTATTTTAAGAGAGTAAGGGCAAATTGTCAGATTATGCTACTGTTAAATTACAACTGATAGAGATTCCCTAGATTTATTATTATTACAGTTGTTATAGGTTCCCTAGGATAATTTATTATCATGGCAGTTGATGCATTTATTTATGTATGCTATCTATTTTCTTGTGGGTTCCTAGGTGCATGCTTCAGTTCCCTCTCCTGTAATTACATAAACTAGCCTTCTCATCAATAAAATATCCAAGCATTCATCTTCTATCTCTCTCATGGTATCAGAGCAATTTTTGAGAGATTGATCATTCTATTCCTGGCCGCCACATTTGTCGCCAGCCGTTGTGTCCTTCAACACCTCTGGCCGCCACCTTTTTCCACCAGTTCTTGTGTGTTCTCCTTTTTTTCTCTAGGTTGCCACCTTATAGCCAAACCCTAAAAACCTTTTTTCCTGGTTTCTTTTCTCTGTTTTCTTCCTCATGACAAATTCAAAGGATCTTGTTATTGACAACACCGGCACCGACAACACCACCACCACTTTCAATCGTTCGACTCTTCCTCCTATCCAGCCTGAGTATTGGCTTAATGGAAAGAAATATCGAATCTGGGCTGAAGTTGTGAAGGCATCCCTCACTAGCAGTGACAAGGATGAGCACTTGACATAAGACCCTCCAAATACAACGTCTCTCACCTTCAAGCCATGGACTCGAGTAGATTCTATTATCAAGTCATGGTTGTGGGCTTCCATGGATTCCAACATTGGAACCAACTGTATCTTCCTTCCTACTATAAAGGAAATTTGGAACATCCTGAAGCGTTCATATGGCAAGGCTCAAGACGAGGCTACTCTATTTGAACTCTCCGTGAAGGTTTACTCAACAAAGCAAGGCTCCATGACCGTTTCAGAGTATGCTACCATTATGCAGAATCTCTGGCAAGAGATTAATTTATCACAATCCCTTATGTTGAAAGATCATGCTAAGCAAGAATTACTACGTGCTTCGGTTGACCGAAATCGCTCCTATATTTTCCTAGTTGGCCTGAATCCAGAATTCGATCAAGTCCGAATTCAAATTCTGGGAACCAAACCCCTTTCATCTCTTGAAGAAAATATTGCCACTATTCGAATGGAAGAGACTAGGCGTGGTATCATGCTTATTTTCTGTACCCACTGCAAGAAGTAATGACACAAGGGAAATATGTTGGGAGCTTATTGGCAGGCCTCCTAATCGTGATTCTGGAAAGAGATCTGCCATCACCACACAACAACAATCTACCTTACAGCCCACTCAGCCAAAGGCAAATACTGCTTCAGTGAGTTCGATATCTTCTCCGACTGAAGTAGCTGCTGAGATTCAACATCTTCAAGGCCTTTTGCAGTCTCTTCATAGCCCATCTGGTTCGTCTTCCTCTGAGTCATTGGCTCTTACAGGTATTAAAAATCAACCTACTGGCCATCAATGGATTCTGGACAACGGTGTAATTGATCATATGACAAATGATCATTCTCTTCTCAATTCATATCATTCCTTTGAAAATCAGAAAGAACTTATTACTACTAATAGAACTTCAGCTCCCATCTTGGGGAGTGGCAACATTACTGCCTTCCCTTCAATACCTTTGAATGATGTGTTGTTTATCCCAACCCTGTATTCTAATCTCATTTCATTTAAAAAGTTGATTCATGATCTAAACTGTAATATGGTCTTCTCTTCTTCTGGTTGTGTTATACATGAGCAGGGCTCAGGGACGACGATTGGACGTGGTAGAGAAAGTGGGGACCTCTACGTCATGGAAAACTCTCTTCTTGCAGGAGCCTATCTCAGCAACACAAAAACAGCCCGGCTTTGGCTCTACCATTATCGCCTTGGCCATCCATCTCTTTACCTTATGAAGCACTTGTTTCCTGACGTGTTTGTTGGTCTAAATTACGAGAGTCTTGTTTTTCCTACTTGTGAAAAGGCCAAACATAAATGTGTCTCATTTCCAGATCGTCACAAAAGATGTCTCCTTCCTTTTAAGCTTATTCATAATGATATTTGGGGTCCTGCACCTACGAAAAACATAAATGGGTCCACATGGTTTCTTACCCTAATTGATGATTGCACTCAGGTTACTTGGTTGTTCTTACTTAAACACAAATCTGAGGCCAGCAATATCATTCATGCATTTTATGCAATGATTCTCAACCAATTTGGCAAATCCATTCAACGCATCTGATCCAATAATGCTAAGGATTAGTTCAAACAAGCCCTATCTTCCTTCTTTATAAAAAAGGGCATTGTTCATGAGTCCTCTTGTGTGTATACTCCCCAACAAAACAGTCTAGTTGAGCAAAAAAATGGGCATATTCTTAATGTCACTAGGAATGTTATGTTTCAGTCCAATGTTCCAAAGTTTTTTTGGGGGGAAGCAGCCCTCACTACTATCCATTTGATCAACAAAATCCCTTTAAAAACTCTGAAGTACCAAACCCCAATTCAGCACCTCCAATCTTTCTTCCCCTACCTTTCAATTGACCATGGGTTACAGCCTAGGATCTTTGGGTCATACTCAATGTTCTAAAAGTCGCTAGGCGGGAGTTGGGCGGTGAGGGGGGGCCTAGAGCCTAGGCGGCTAGGCGGGGGCCTAGGCGGACTAAAAATTAATGCATGATCTATGTGATTATTTGATTATGTTCTTCCAAATCCATTAATCTTTATAAAATTATGTTGGAATGAGATTTGATATTATATTATGGGTCTTATTGTACAAAGTCTAACTCGAAATCATGTTAATGCATCCGTCATCTTCTAAGATGTTGCAGCTTCCACAATATTTGAGGATTCTTCTCGCCTAGGCGGATCTAGGCGGGTCCTAGGCGGAGGGTGACCGCCTAGCGCCTAGCCGGGGCCTAGGCGGGGATTTTTAGAACATTGGTCATACTCCATGTCGGGGTAAACTTGATCCTATGGCTCAAAAGTGTATCTTTATAGGTTATTCCAACACCAAGAAAGGTTACAAGTGATATTGTCCTACTACTAAACAGACCTTTGTTAGTGCTGATGTTACCTTTGATGAAAATACCCCATATTACAGCTCCTCTCTGACCCAAATCCAAAAAAAGTTGTTCTCGAATGTGACAATTCTATTCCAGCTGATACACCTACCACCATCAGCCATCATGCAGTCCCGGTTATCACTACACCTCCCTCGTCTACCGTAGATCCTATTCTATATGTTGTTCTTAGCCCTACTGAAGTTTCTATAGATGTTGAACCCTCCATATCCTCACCACAACCACCTATCCCATCAAATGTGGTTGAGCATCCACCTTCCCATCCAGCATCATCACCACTGCAACTTTCGCAAGTTATCTCTCCCCGGTTCTATAAGACGTATTCTCGGCGGGTCCCCTCTTCCTCTTAAACTCCAGTTTCTGATCCAGGTCATGCACTTGTTACATCGCCATCCTCAACAACACTTGATGTGCCCATTGCTCTCCGGAAAGGTTCAAGGGCGTGGACAAAAACGCCTCTCTATCCCTTGTTTAATTATGCTTCTCTTGATAGATTCTCTGATGAGCACCAAAAATTTATTTCTCGCCTTGATCATATCAGAATTCCTAATAATGTCATAGAAGCATTTCAGTCAGCTGAATGGCGCTAAGCTATGACTGAAGAGATGCCTGCTCTTGACGTAAATTAGACTTGGGAATTAGGGATCGGCCACCATGTCACAATATTGTCAGTTGCAAGTGGGTGTATGCTCTTAAATATCATGCTGATGGTTCTTTGGCCCGATATAAAGCTCGCCTTGTAGCTCGAGGTTTTACTCAAATCTATGGGGCTAGAATATCAAGAAACATTTGCTCCAGTTGCAAAAATGGCCAATGTTCGACTCCTTTTGTCCATTGCTATACATTATGATTGGGAGTTGTATCAGTTCGATGTAAGAATGCCTTTCTCAATGAATATCTTAATGAGGATATCTATATGCATCTGCCTCCTAATTTCTCATCAGCTTTCCCCATCATGTTTGCAAGCTGAAAAAGGCCTTGTACGGTCTTAAACAATCTCCTTGTGCATGATTTGGCAGGTTTAGAGGAGTGATGTGTACTGCAGGATACCATCAGAGTCAGGGTGACCATACTTTTTTTGTCAAGCACTCTGACTCCGGGGGAGGGGTAAGTATTCTCCTTGTTTACGTCGATGATATTATTATAATAGGAAATGATTTTGCCGAACAAGCTCGTCTGAAAGCTATCCTAACTCGTGAATTTGAGGTAAAGAAACTTGGTCGGATGAAGTACTTCCTAGGCATTGAAGTTGCTCGGTCCAAGTCTGGTATATTCATCCCTCAACAAAAATATACCAAGGATGTTGATGTGACTACGTCCCATCAAGAGCTAGACACCGTAAGCCACCAAGAGCCTCAAGTGCAAGCAAGTGACACCGGCCAAGTTGATCAAGGCCAAGCGTCGGCGCCACACAAGGAGGACTTCATTTCACCGGTCGCTCCACCACTTGTCCCTTACACCAAGGCTTCCATTGACTCAAATGACAATGAAGAGTCCGTTCAGCCCATGAGTGCCGAGGGAAGTGTGCCCAAGACTCCCAAACATCGCACTCCACACACGTCATCGCGCCAGGATGACATAGTTGTGTTGCGCATGGGCCCAATTTTGTTTCACTCGTGCAAACTGGCCCATTTTTGGAGGAGGCCCACTTAACTCATCCAAATATCATGTTATAGAAGGGAAAGTTCAAAAGACTTCGGGTTTAGGAGTTATTTGATTTGGAAGACACTAATTGAGGGAGCTTTTACTAGGCTAGTTCAAGAGTTTTAAACTCCAATTTTGTATGCCTATTTAAGCAAGCCTCGTGAGCCTTTTGTAATCATCAAATGCTTAATAAAAAACCAGAGATATCTCCTTTTAAATTTTCCAGAAATTTCAGTCTTTGCTCGTGTGTAATATCGGGCTTTTGATCGACTAGTTTAGGGTGTGTAATATCCATATGCTCTTTGATCTTGTTCTATTCTCTTGTGGTGAGTCATATCCACGTGAGTGTAGGATACTTATCCCTTCGATCTCCATCACAAATCAATCCCCACATCCATATCTATTCATCACCATCATCCACTTCATCAAAATCAAACCCATCATCATCAACACCTCCTTTGATGAACTGTCTGCAACCCCTCAGTAGATTGGTCATATCTTTCGACTCATAAATCGGTTCATGATAAAATTTGGAGGCTATAAACTAGACTCCCAGATCTCACTCTGGGAGTTCGAATCATCTAATTTGGAGACCGGAGCAAAGAGAACGACCCAGTTTCAAACGGAACATAATTCTGGAAAAAATATTGTCAGCGGCCGAACAAGTTCAACCTTGCTTGGAACCCACCTTGGCGTCTACCTTGCACCGAGATTGAGGGGATCCTAGTCCATATCATGTGGTATCAGAGCTAGCAAGGTAAACGCTTAAAACTTTGGATTAGATTCGATCTAAGTACTAGTTGCAAGCTTCTGAATATTTCGTGCCTTCTTGTTCTTGTGGAAATTGCTGAAGTTTTGTTCTTGAATCTCTAAATTTCGTGCTTGTGATTGCTCAAGGTTGAAGACAAACTTTCATTTCTCAAAACTGAAATTGTTATTGCCACTTGAAGTTATTGAAGTGATTAAACCCATTTCATTCATTGCAAAACTGAACTCTTGAATTGCTTCCAATAAACTCGACTGAACTTCATTTATTTCTTCCTTTTTGGCTGCAATAACTTGCTTGATTCTTGTGTCTCTTGCTTAGATGAATTGACTTGAGCAAGTACTTAAAGATACGGGAAAATACTTGAGAAAACTCAAAGCCAATTGAAAGATAAACAAAATTGAAAGTCCAGTAAATTGTAGACGTGTGCTCACCTCGGTCAAGAAGTTTGTTTTATCATTGTTATAATTCTCAAGTGTAATCAAAGGCATATAGCCAAGGAAACTTGAGAAAAAAGGGCTAAGTAGCCAAAAAAAAGTCGAGTAAGAAGTGAGAAGTTCGAGAAAGAGTGGCAAAGCCAGAAAAAAGCGAACAAGTTGAATTTGAGGACCTTGTATAAGTACCTTCTTTTTGTGTCTTGTAAGGGTCAGTTCTTCCTAGTTGGTGCATAAGCTCAATCAAGTACCTTCTTTTTATGATTACAAAAGACTCACGAGGCTTGCTTAAATAGGCATACAAAATTGGAGTTTAAAACTCTTGAACTAGCCTAGTAAAAGCTCCCTCAATTAGTGTCTTCCAAATCAAATAACTCCTAAACCCGAAGTCTTTTGAGCTTGCCCTTCTAGAACATGGTATCTGGATGAGTTAAGTGGGTCTCCTCCAAAAATGGGCCAGTTTTCACGAGTGAAACAAAATGGGGCCCATGCTCAACGCAGCTATGTCATCCTGGCGCGATGACGTGTGTGGAGTGCGATGTTTGGGAGTCTTGGGCACACTTCCCTCGGAACTCATGGGCTGAACGGACTCTTCATTGTCATTTGAGTCAATGGAAGCCTTGGTGTGCGGGACAAGTGGTAGAGCGACCGGTGAAATGAAGTCCTCCTTGTGTGGCGCCGACGCTTGGCCTTGATCAACTTGGCCGGTGTCACTTGCTTGCACTTGAGGCTCTTGGTGGCTTACGGTGTCTAGCTCTTGATGGGACGTAGTCACATCATCCTCCCCTCCATGGAAAGGATTCGACCTCGAATCCAAGTGCCCTACATGAAAATTAGAAAAATAAGGCTCTTGAGCATCACCAAGAAAATTTGAGAATGTAGTCACGAAAATTCCAAGTTCTATATGAAATGCGAAGATGCATGTACAAACTATTCCACTCTTCTTCCTAGTCCTACGTTCAAGTTTAGGAAACCAACTAACACCATAACACGCATGCTTGTACAAAATAATAGTATGAACTAGATGCATCCCACATGACATGAATTGAGCAAGAGAACTTGGGTGCATGCATGAGTACCTAGTTCTACATTCAAAAACTGATTTAAGCACTTGGAATTCTCTACTCTTTGAAATATATTCATTATCAAGCGACGGGAATAATAGAGTAGAAAGCAAAGTAAGGGCATATGACACTTCCCTAGAATGAGTCCTAGATTGGACCTCCTTCTTCGCAAGGTCAGAATCAGAATCTTTGGCCAGTTTGATATCTTTTGCATCAAACTCGTCTTGTAGAAGAAATGACAAGCTTGAAGGAACCATGTGTGTTAAGTCGGACCATGGAGTAGCTAATGATGCTAAGGAGCTACATTTGATTGTAGGCCAACACTTGCGTCTTAGAGGAGTTGGAGATGGCTCCAAGATTTCCTCATCTTTTTCCATTGGTTCAAGCTCTTTTCCATTGTCCATAGACGATGGTGATTCAGTTGCAAGAGCATCCTCATCTTTAGCCTCTTTTTGAACCACCAAATTGTCTTCCTCGGCATCATGACCCTTAAGCGGCTCTTCTTTGTTGCCTAAAACTAGGGAAAAGTGACTAGCATTTGGTTCACTCTTGACCTCCTCTCCCACACAAGCATCAACCAAAGCTTCACTCTCAAAGGATCCTTTATCCTTGTAAGTGTAGTAGCGATTAGGGCAAATGTCAGCCAAATGGCCTCGCCCTTCACACATAACACACATAATATCACATGTTCTAATTCGGGGCTGCGGGGTCACTCTTTCTCTGCCCTTGGACGTGCTAAAACATGATTTTGGTGAGTCATAGACTCCCTTGGTCTGCATGGAAGGGTTAGACGAAGAATGATAATAAGATTCAAAAGAAGGGACAATTTGATACCTTGTTGGGGAGTGCCATCTTTCTTCATCTCTATAGCCATAGTCATAGCCATAGTCTCCATAAGATTGTCTCCTTGGAGGCACGTTCCTTGGTCTATTACCTTGGTTGCGAAAATCCTTGTAGGTGCTCGTGTGAGTGTTGGAGTTGGGGTACACACGTGGTCGAATCTCCCTACATGAAGCACCATAATCCCGAAAGTAAAGGTAATCCCTTTGTGACATATGGCCCAAGCTAGACATCTCCATCCGCTCCCCTTGCAAGTTTAGTAACCAAGACAAATACCAACACAACAAGACAAGAGTAGGTAGGCCAGTCAATGGAACCTTGAGCTATCAAGTGCCAAAAATTTGGACCAAAGTTCCTTCCAAGTGCAGTTTGCAAGCTTTCAAAAACAAGGCAAGTTTGGGGGTAATTTTTGCAAACAAAAGACGGACACAACAACCTTGATTGAGCTTATGCACCAACTAGGAAGAACTGACCCTTACAAGACACAAAAAGAAGGTACTTATACAAGGTCCTCAAATTCAACTTGTTCGCTTTTTTCTGGCTTTGCCACTCTTTCTCAAACTTCTCACTTCTTACTCGACTTTTTTTTGGCTACTTAGCCCTTTTTTCTCAAGTTTCCTTGGCTATATGCCTTTGATTACACTTGAGAATTATAACAATGATAAAACAAACTTCTTGACTGAGGTGAGCACACGTCTACAATTTACTGGACTTTCAATTTTGGTTTATCTTTCAATTGGCTTTGAGTTTTCTCAAGTATTTTCCCGTATCTTTAAGTACTTGCTCAAGTCAGTTCATCCAAGCAAGAGACACAAGAATCAAGCAAGTTATTGCAGCCAAAAAGGAAGAAATAAATGAAGTTCAGTCGAGTTTATTGGAAGCAATTCAAGAGTTCAGTTTTGCAATGAATGAAATGGGTTTAATCACTTCAATAACTTCAAGTGGCAATAACAATTTCAGTTTCGAGAAATGAAAGTTTGTCTTCAACCTTGAGCAATCACAAGCACGAAATTTAGAGATTCAAGAACAAAACTTCATCAATTTCCACAAGAACAAGAAGGCACGAAATATTCAGAAGCTTGCAACTAGTACTTAGACCGAATCTAATCCAAAGTTTTAAGTGTTTACCTTGCTAGCTCTGATACCACATGATATGGACTAGGATCCCCTCAATCTCGGTGCAAGGTAGATGCCAAGGTGGGTTCCAAGCAAGGTTGAACTTGTTTGGCCGCAGACAGTATTTTTTCCAGAATTATGTTCCGTTTTAAACTGGGTCGTTCTCTTTGCTCCGGTCTCCAAATTAGATGATTCGAACTCCCAGCGTGAGATCTGGGAGTCTAGTTTATAACCTCCAAATTTTAGCGTGAACTGATTTATGAGTCGAAAGATATGACCAATCTACTGAGGGGTTGCAGACAGTTCATCAAAGGAGGTGTTGATGATGATGGGTTTGATTTTGATGAAGTGGATGATGGTGATGAATAGATATGGTGGGGATTGATTTGTGATGGAGATCGAAGGGATAAGTATCCTACACTCACGTGGATATGACTCACCACAAGAGAATAGAACAAGATCAAAGAGCATATGGATATTACGCACCCTAAACTAGTCGATCAAAAGCCCGATATTACACACGAGCAAAGACTGAAATTTCTGGAAAATTTAAAAGGAGATATCTCTGGTTTTTTATTAAGCATTTGATGATTACAAAAGGCTCACGAGGCTTGCTTAAATAGGCATACAAAATTGGAGTTTAAAACTCTTGAACTAGCCTAGTAAAAGCTCCCTCAATTAGTGTCTTCCAAATCAAATAACTCCTAAACACGAAGTCTTTTGAGCTTTCCCTTCTATAACATGATATTTGGATGAGTTAAGTGGGCCTCCTCCAAAAATGGGCCAGTTTGCACGAGTGAAACAAAATTGGGCCCATGCGCAACGCAACTATGTCATCCTGGCGCGATGACGTGTGTGGAGTGCGATGTTTGGGAGTCTTGGGCACACTTCCCTCGGCACTCATGGGCTGAACGGACTCTTCATTGTCATTTGAGTCAATGGAAGCCTTGGTGTAAGGGACAAGTGGTGGAGCGACCGGTGAAATGAAGTCCTCCTTGTGTGGCGCCGACGCTTGGCCTTGATCAACTTGGCCGGTGTCACTTGCTTGCACTTGAGGCTCTTGGTGGCTTACGGTGTCTAGCTCTTGATGGGACGTAGTCACATCAACATCCTTGGTATATTTTTGTTGAGGGATGAATATACCAGACTTGGACCGAGCAACTTCAATGCCTAGGAAGTACTTCATCCGACCAAGTTCCTTTACCTCAAATTCACGAGTTAGGATAGCTTTCAGACGAGCTTGTTCGGCAAAATCATTTCCTATTATAATAATATCATCGACGTAAACAAGGAGAATACTTACCCCTCCCCCGGAGTCAGAGTGCTTGACAAAAAAAGTATGGTCACCCTGACTCTGATGGTATCCTGCAGTACACATCACTCCTCTAAACCTGCCAAATCATGCACAAGGAGATTGTTTAAGACCGTACAAGGCCTTTTTCAGCTTGCAAACATGATGGGGAAAGCTGATGAGAAATCAGGAGGCAGATGCATATAGATATCCTCATTAAGATATTCGTTGAGAAAGGCATTCTTACATCGAACTGATATTATGTGTGTTATGTGTGAAGGGCGAGGCCATTTGGCTGACATTTGCCCTAATCGCTACTACACTTATAAGGATGAAGGATCCTTTGAGAGTGAAGCTTTGGTTGATGCTTGTGTGGGAGAGGAGGTCAAGAGTGAACCAAATGCTAGTCACTTTTCCCTAGTTTTAGGCAACAAAGAAGAGCCGCTTAAGGGTCATGATGCCGAGGAAGACAATTTGGTGGTTCAAAAAGAGGCTAAAGATGAGGATGCTCTTGCAACTGAATCACCATCGTCTATGGACAATGGAAAAGAGCTTGAACCAATGGAAAAAGATGAGGAAATCTTGGAGCCATCTCCAACTCCTCTAAGACGCAAGTGTTGGCCTACAATCAAATGTAGCTCCTTAGCATCATTAGCTACTCCATGGTCCGACTTAACACACATGGTTCCTTCAAGCTTGTCATTTCTTCTACAAGACGAGGTTGATGCAAAAGATGTCAAACTGGCCAAATATTCTGATTCTGACCTTGCGAAGAAGGAGGTCCAATCTAGGACTCATTCTAGGGAAGTGTCATATGCCCTTACTTTGCTTTCTACTCTATTATTCCCGTCGCTTGATAATGAATATATTTCAAAGAGTAAAGAATTCCAAGTGCTTAAATCAGTTTTTTAATGTAGAACTAGGTACTCATGCATGCACCCAAGTTCTTTTGCTCAATTCATGTCATGTGGGATGCATCTAGTTCATACTATTATTTTGTACAAGCATGCGTGTTATGGTGTTAGTTGGTTTCCTAAACTTGAACGTAGGACTAGGAAGAAGAGTGGAATAGTTTGTACATGCATCTTCGCATTTCATATAGAACTTGGAATTTTCGTGACTACATTCTCAAATTTTCTTGGTGATGCTCAAGAGCCTCATTTTTCTAATTTTCATGTAGGGCACTTGGATTCGAGGTCGAATCCTTTCCATGGAGGGGAGGATGATGTGACTACGTCCCATCAAGAGCTAGACACCGTAAGCCACCAAGAGCCTCAAGTGCAAGCAAGTGACACCGGCCAAGTTGATCAAGGCCAAGCGTCGGCGCCACACAAGGAGGACTTCATTTCACCGGTCGCTCCACCACTTGTCCCGCACACCAAGGCTTCCATTGACTCAAATGACAATGAAAAGTCTGTTCAGCCCATGAGTTCCGAGGGAAGTGTGCCCAAGACTCCCAAACATCGCACTCTACACACGTCATCGCGCCAGGATGACATAGTTGCATTGAGCATGGGCCCAATTTTGTTTCACTCGTGCAGACTGGCCCATTTTTGGAGGAGACCCACTTAACTAATCCAGATACCATGTTCTAGAAGGCCAAGCTCAAAAGCCTTCGGGTTTAGGAGTTATTTGATTTGGAAGACACTAATTGAGGGAGCTTTTACTAGGCTAGTTCAAGAGTTTTAAACTCCAATTTTGTATGCCTATTTAAGCAAGCCTCGTGAGTCTTTTGTAATCATAAAAAGAAGGTACTTGATTGAGCTTATGCACCAACTAGGAAGAACTGACCCTTACAAGACACAAAAAGAAGGTACTTATACAAGGTCCTCAAATTCAACTTGTTCGCTTTTTTCTGGCTTTGCCACTCTTTCTCGAACTTCTCACTTCTTACTCGACTTTTTTGAGGACCTTGTATAATCGGTTCACGCTAAATTTGGAGGCTATAAACTAGACTCCCAGATCTCACTCTAGGAGTTGGAATCATTTAATTTGGAGACCGGAGCAAAGAGAACGACCCAGTTGAAAACGGAACAGAATTCTGGAAAAATACTGTCTGCAGCCGAACAAGTTCAACCTTGCTTGGAACCCACCTTAGCGTCTACCTTGCACCGAGATTGAGGGGATCCTAGTCCATATCAAATGTTCTTCAAGAGATTGGGATGGCAGATTGCAAACCATGTTCCACTCCCATTGACTACAGCCAAAAGATGGGTAAAGCTTAAACTAAGTCGACATTTGACAAGCAATTGTACCCGAAATTATGCGAGAAACTAATCTATCTTGCTCACTCTAGACCTAACATTGCCTTCTCTGTTAGTGTCATCAGTCAATTCATGCATGATCCCAGAGAACCTCATCTTCAGGCCGCTTTAGGATACTCAGATATCTTAAAGGTACTACAAGAAAGAGTATTTTGTTCACCAAGAGCGACAAACTCTTACTTGAAGCTTTCTCAAATGCTGACTATGCTGGAGATGTGGTCACTAGGCGCTCCACTACAGGATATTATGTTTATCTTGGAGGAAATCTAGTTGCTTGGAGAAGTAAGAAGCAAGGAGTTATTGCACGGTCAAGTGTAGAAGCTGAATTTCATGTTGCTGCTCACGAGATTTGTGAACTACTATAGATGAGAATCATTCTGAATGATTTAAGAGTTGAGTGGCAAGACCCAATAAGCTATATTGTGACAATAAATCAGCCATCAACATAGCTCATGATCCGGTTCAACATGACAAAACAAAACACGTGGAAATAGATAGACACTTCATCAAAGAGAAGATTGATGTTGGAATTATACAAATCTCCCTTGTTTCCTCTGAGTTTCAGCTAGCTGATCTCCTAACTAAGGGCTTTCATCCTACAAGATTTCAGTGGCTCACATCTAATCTTGGCATGGATGATCTGTATAGCCAAGCTTGCGGGGGGTGTCAGATAAGGCTATTGTTTAATGACAAGTGTTAGAGATTCCCTGGATTTATTATTATTACAGCTGTTGTAGGTTCCCTAAGATAATTTATTATCATGGCAATTGCTGCATCTATTTATGTATGTTATTTCTTGTGGGTTCCTAGGTACATGCTTCAGTTCTCTCTCCTGTAATTATCTATATCAGCATTCTCATGAATAAAATATTCAAGCATTCATCTTCTATCTCTCTCACAAATGATTTTCCACATCGAACCATTATCAGTATGGGTCCCGCCTTATCATTTCAAAAAAAATTACATTTCACCCAAAAAAAAATTGAGTCCAATCAATAAATCCCCATTAGATTTACTAAATCCATTTACATTTATTTTAATCCAATCCTGAAGCTTGTTTGCTAAGGCCTTTATATTGGGTGAAATAACACCGCTAATATAGATTTTTGAAACCTTGGTTATATTGATATTGATCCTAGATTTATATTTTCGACTTTTAACCCTCATTTAGATTCCAAAAAATAACTTTTACTTTCCCGTACACTTTTAGCGGCTTGTTTAATTTTTATTTATAAATATTTATCCTTATAGAATTTTAAGACAATTAATTATATAAAAATTAATAAATCTATTTAATAATTTTAAAGGGTGATTCGATTTTTAAAACACATTTAATAATTTTTTAACATGTGTGTGAAATTTTGAAAGCACAAATAAAATCGAACCGAGGGAGTAAAATTATATACACCCAAAAATTGTATTAATACGATTTATCGCACTATTTATAAAGAGAAATAGCAACCAATACCCCAAATCATATATGGCTTTGCAATTCTATCCTAGTACTTTTGTTTTTTTTGCAAATATACCCTATTGACTTATTTTTTGCTTGTTTTTTGCAAAAATACTCCACAAATAAAAAGGTAAATTAAAATCTGACTTTACCTTTTCTTTTGGAAAATAAAATATGATATGACACTATTTTAAATGCGAAAAAAAGCAAATCCCAAATGAAATCTGAAAATTTCACAACAGGAAAAAAAACCAAGCCTCTCTCCCAGATCTGATATTTTCCGGCGGAATGTCCATCTTCTCCGGCGAAGTGTAGATCTGTTTTTTTACCGGCGAATTTAACCGATTCTGGCGTGAAGGTTTCTCTTCCAGGTTTGTTTGCTTAAACCCTTCTTCACCCATTTGAGGTAGCTTAAACCCTTCTTTACCGTTCGAGGTAGCTTAAACCCTTCTTCACCGTTCGAGGTAGCTTAAACCCTTCTTCACCGTTCGAGGTAGCTTAATCCCATCGCCGCTTGAGCTCCGATTAAGGCCCTTGCGATTCGGTCGCAAATCCGATTCATCTGTCTCTTCTGTCTATCTCCTTCGAGCCTTGTTGTTCATTTGGGTTGCTCCGATTAAGGCCCTTGTTGTTGGAGGTAGGTATGTCAAGTTTTTCAGAGTTCAAGTCAAGTAACGCCATTTTAGGGTTGCTCTGTTGCTCTTCATTTGGTTTTTAGGGTTGATTCGCTGTTGTTTGAGCTGAAATGAAGTGAGGAAGTGAGGTTGAATGCATCGAATTGTATAAACCTGTGAAATCCGTGTTTGTAAAATGAGAATGTCAGATTATGTTTGTTTTTGTCACAATTGCAGGAATTACCATTGTTTCAACATTTCTTGTCAGCGTTGATGAAATATGTGTCACATCGTATAGTGTTATTGTTGAAATGATCAATTTGATTGTCATGAATGTCAGATTATCTTCCTTACTTGAAATTATAATGTTTATATTTTCCTGACATTATAGCTCTCTTACTCTTGCAACTCCCTTGTCTTCTCGTGTGATCTCTACAACTGAGTATATTGAGTTAGGTGCTTAGAAAAAGCTTAAATGTTGATATTTTATGTTGTTTGTCTATCTCCCCCAGTGCAGTTGAAGTGGTGTAGTTCTCCATATTGAAACGGAGGAGATTAAAATGGGTAAAAAGGTAAATTTTGTTTAGCTCATTGTGTGTAGTTTTCCATAGTTGACATCCTGTCAGTTTGTGTTTAAGTCTAAGTTCGTTTTGTATTTATTGACCTTGTATAATTTGTATTTTTTAGGGTCATTTAATGAGATTTAAAGGGAAAAAGTTCATCGGCAGAGTCAACCAAAACTGTCGGCGTGAATTGCTGAATCTTATTGAGAAATGCCTCTCCCCTGTGGACTGGCAGAGGATAATAGATGGTCCATTTGGACCTACTGTGAAGATGGTTCGTCGCCAAAACTTTTCATGCCAGCTTGTACATTATGTTTTATTCCGTCAAGTAGAAACGAGGAAGTTGTGGGAGACGTGGTATGACCTACAAGGACAGCTGCTGCGTTTTTCAATGAAGGATTTTGCACTTGTGACGGGGTTATGCTGCCACAGAATGAAAGATAATGAGCTGAACCCGGATAAAAATGTCGTGAAAGAGTTATTTGATGTACATAATTTGACGTTGGCTGAGATCGAGTCTTTATTTATGCGTACACAGCTTGATAGCCCTTTGAAATATAAGATGGCATTATTGATTATATTAGAGGGCGTCATTCTTGGGGTTGAGAAAAAAGTTCGCATAAGCACAGGTCATGTGAAATTATTGGCTGATATCGATCGATTCATGAAATTCCCATGGGGCAGGGTTAGCTACATTGAAACTCACCAGGGATTGAGTTCAACGGTGAAGAATAGATTGGAAACGGTTGAAACAAGCAGAGACTCAAGTGCAAGGTTGGGTTACAAACTCAAGGGGTTGCCAATGGCCTTTCAGGTAACATGACAGGATGTAATGTATATTGTATTAAAGTTGGTATTGTAGTTACAATATATTGATGGTTTGGCTGTTCAGGTTTGGCTGTTTGAAGCTGTTAAACCAATTGCTTCAGCGTTTGCACATTTGGTGGATAAGGAGGCCTACCCACGCGGTCTACGATGGTCATCAGATTCACAACCTGATGCGACGGCTGTGGAGTCTTTCTTAGGGAAGGCCACATCCCGTTTTATTCCAAATGTGGTATTGATAGAGGAAGAAGCAGAGGTGGATGTCTTAAAAGAATGCAAATTTTATGGGGAAGTGAAGGACACTTACTTTGACAAGGCAGTTGAGAAATTCGAGCTAAGTAATAAGAGGTCTATCAATGGTAGAAGAAAAGGAAAGAATGATTCGGACTCTGCCCCTGCTACAAAGTCCTCGGGCCTGGATGCAAGACAGGTGATGTGCGCTATGAAAGAGCTTCATGAGCGTATGATTAATTTGGAAAACCAAGTGGACGCAGGGTTTTGTGCTATGAATAAAACCTTGGGCATAATGCAACAGATGATCAAGGAGAGGGTATTCAACAAGTCAGGTTCAACAAATGATGAACAAGAGGAAGGGGAGGTAAGATAACTGTCAATAATCGTTATTAAGTTATGTTTGGGAACTTAGATATATATATGTCGTGGAAGCTCAAGCATTTGTACTTGTGTAGAATAGTAATGTCATTTTGAATTGTAATTTAGTTATGCATAAAGCTCTGTTTTTGACAAACATTATAGAATGGTGCACTTATTGATTATTCTTTTGAGTTAAATCTAACTTGTAATTTATTGAAGCAGAATGGTGTACATGGTCGTGATGAGGATGTCGGAATGGATAGAATGGGGGGGTCTGATTCAAATCCCCTACAGGATGACGATGATGAAGGTGCCACTAAAGTCGACAATGGTAATTTAGGAAGCATGGTTGTTTATCGAGAGCAAAAGGATGATGAAGATGGTGCAGTTCAGAGAGATGATGTTGAGGGTGCAGTAGAAGATGAGGGGGAAAATGGAGAAACGATGACAAAAGAAGAAGACGATAAGAAAGAAGGAAAGCAAGTTGCAAGGAAGACTCGTTCAAAAAAGAAGAAGGATGATAAAGATGGTGCAGTTCAGAGAGATGATGTAATCGCAAGGAAGGAAAAGTAGTGACAAGGAAGACTCGCTCAGAAAAGAAGATGGGTGATGAAGATGGCGCAGTTCAGAATGAGGCGAAAAATAAAATAAGGAGGACAAGAAGAGTTGAGGTATGCATCAATAAACCATCCTGACAAGATGGTCCCTCAGATCACCAACATGTTATTTATGAAAAAACTTATTTGCAGACGCAAAAACAAGCTGAGGTGGAAGGAGAGTCTACCAAAGAATCAATTGGACTCTCAACAAGAAAAAGCAGCTCAACAAAAACAATTGATACAACTGGTGAACTGAAGGACCATCCTGTCAGAAAGAGAGGATTGTCCAGAGTAGCCGATAATCCCAAACGATACAAGGTTTCAACGCCCAAAGGATTTTCAAACATGAATAAATTGCAGTGTTGGTTAGACTCGAAAGAAAGGTTAGGAAGTTGTCCCTCCTGTCTTGATTATATGAACCTGTCTTGAAGATATGAATGCGTGTTTAAGGTGTTAATTAAACCATATTATGATGCAGTGAGGAAATTGTTTCTCCAACTGGAGAATATCTAAAGAGGGAGTTTTTTGAGCCATTATTGCAACCAAAGGGGTGGCTGAAATCTAATGTAAGTTGCTTTCATTTTTTATATAAATTATCGTGGCATGTAGCAAATTTGTGGTATGACATATATTTTTATTTTGTAGCACTTGGACGAATGTATGTATTATCTTGGGTATCGCGTGCGTGACAAACCAGTGACAATATTGGACACCTGGTTTCAGCGTAATTTGGACAAGGAAATGAATAGATGGTTATCAGATAAGCAAAGTTATGTTGCTAATGGAGGTAAGATGAGATACCTACGTGGGGAACTGCCTGCAATTTATGGGAAGGATTGGAAGGATGTGGATCGTATATACCTCCCCTTCAATTTCAAGGACAAACATTGGGTAGCACTGGAGATACAACTAAGTAAATGGTGTGTCACTGTATACGATCCCGACGTCAATTTGTTCAAATTGTCGGAAGTCCATAGGCTCCTTGCAGAGTTGACATATATTCTTCCTGTCATGATAGCACAATATGAGCCTTTGGCAACAATTTATGAACATAGGCGGGGAAATCTCCTAAATGTGACTCGTGTTCCTACATTGGAGAGAAATAAGAGAGGGTAAGTTGTTTACATAAATTGTTCATTTGTTTGTGTGAAATTGGTTATAATATGAGCAAACCAACTACATTGTTTACTTGTGTGCAGGGGCGATTGTGGCGTCTTCACGATCAAGTACATAGAAATGCTAAGTTTCGGACGTCAAAACATCATGAACGTGGGTGACAAATTTGTGGATGAGTATAGAAAAAGGATAGCCGATAGTATATTCGATATGAACGGGTTTGACTAGTGGAGGATATGTTATTCACTTTCATGTAAGCTTCACTGTAGTTGGGATAGTGCTAGTGTTGTATGATTCCTTGTTGGGGGGTTTTCGCTAGAATTGACTTGTATTGTTGACAATAAGTTATGTTGAGATTGTTTTGGAAATGTAACAATATTGGTTGTTGCATTTCTTGTTCAAAATTCCTGCCAGTGTTGTTCAAAATTCATGTCAGTGTTGTTTTGGAAATCTAGGGTAATTGTCAGTGTTGCACATATGTTATTTGTCACATTGTATACTCCTATTGTCGGAAATATCCTTTTTTCTGTTGTTTTAGGGTACAAAATTATTTTGTAATATTATTTGTTCACCGATTTGACCGTTTTAATAATATTTAATTTAGAATAAAAAGCGTAAGACATACACCGATTTACCTTTCTTCGAAGTTCGAATTCTCCCAAAAGCCCCTCCGTGTTTACCTTCCAAAATTCCCTCCACATTTCTTCTTTTTCCTTCCCAAGAAGGCGACTCTGCAAACATCCATCATTGTTATCAGACATTTTCTTCTTCCCCAGAAGGCGACTCTTCAACTCCTCCATCTTTCTCGATTTATGCTTACTTACTCTTGAAGTCCATCTCCACATTTTCTTACTTACTCCCTCCTCCACCTTTCTCCATTAACGCGTTACAAAAGAACCCTAGAAAATGGTAGTGCTTAGAGACCGTAAAGAATCGACCCCAAAGAAGAGTGGAGAGAAAAGGAAGAGAAAAGAAGACGACGGACAAGTTCGAAAGAAGAAAAAGCAGAGAGGCGTAGTGCAGGCGAAAGGCGGAAAAACTTCTAACAGTTCCATAGGGAAAAAAGCCGCGAAGGGCAGGTCGAGGCCAAAAGCGAATGATGAAGAGGGGAATAAACCCTTAATCTTTAAAGAGGATGTAAGTTGTCTAAATTTTTTTGTTTAGGGCTTAGCGTAATTTTTCAATTGTCCTATCACCCATCTGAAATGGTTTACTTTGTATCAGGAGTGTTTTTTAGGGTTTTATGTTTTTTCATCTGTCGTCTGAGGCTTTTGAAATGGTTCGATTGCGTGTGTTTATGGTTATTTTCATTTGGCTTGCAGATTAGGTACAGTTATTTCAGAGGTGCACCTTTCTACGGCAGAATTAACATAAAATGTAGGGTGCACTTTGTTCGTGAGATTGAAAACAAGTTGACACATGTGGATTGGCAACGGGTTTTGGATGGCCCGTTTGGAAAAGTTTTGAAAATGTTGCAGCAGGTATCATTTTCCTCACAGACAGTGCATGCAGTTCTATTTAAGCAACTTGAAACAAAAAAGAAGTGGGAGTCTTGGTATGAGGTGGCAGGGAAAGAGTTGAGGTTTTCGATTAAGGAGTTCTCTCTCATAACTGGACTAAATTGTAGGGAACTTCCATTTGTGGATACTAAAGCAGACGGGCTAGTAATGGAGCATTTTTTTGGTAGTCCTGGTGGTCCTAAGACGACCATACAAGATGTTTACAACAGATTTAAAGAACATCGTGAATTGGACAACTACAAAATGAAATTGGCACTGTTGTTGATAGTTGAGGGTCTGTTGCTGGGAGGGGATAAGAAGAGGCTAGTGAAGCCGCTGCATGTTAGGCTGTTGGAGAATATGGATAACTTTTGGGATTATCCATGGGGAAGGGTTGCTTATGAAGAGCTTCACAAGTCATTGACCACAACATTGGCCAAAAGGATGCAAACAGTAGAGAAGGCAAAGCTACTCTCCGACACACCAAGAATTCCATATTCCATTCAAGGCATGCCAGTTGTGTTTCAGGTAGTTTTATTTGCAGCATAGTAGTATACTTTATGCTATACTATGACAGGATATTTCAGTAGTGGGTGACAGGATCGTGGTGAATATGCAGGAAGTTTTTCTTGTTTGATTGACACTACATAGTAGTTTTCCAACATACTATTAATTGCATTCCAAATTGTTTTAGGGTGACCTGATCTAAATTTATAATGGTTGAAATATTAATTACTGAATGTGTTTTATTTGCAACATAGTAGTATACTTTATGCTATACTATGACTGGATATTTTAGTACTGGGTGACAGGATCGTGGTGAATATGCCCGAAGTTTTTCTTGTTTGATTGACACTACATAGTAGTTTTCCAACATACTTTTAATTGCATTCCAGATTGTTTTAGGGTGACCTGATCTAAATGTGTAATGGTTGAAATATTAATTACTGAATGTGTTTTATTTGCAGCATAGTAGTATACTTTATGCTATACTATGATAGGATATTTGAGTACTGGGTGACAGGATTGTGGTGAATATGCCCGAAGTTTTTCTTGTTTGATTGACACTACATAGTAGTTTTCCAACATACTTTTAATTGCATTCCAGATTGTTTTAGGGGGACCTGATCTAAATTATAGGGTGACAGGATAAAATGAAATAATGTATCTTAATTTGCTAATTCTCAAACCGCTTGTTATTGTAGATATGGGTATGGGAAGCTGTGCCAACATTTGGTCTCCAATTTGCATCAAAGTTGAGTGAATCTGCAATGCCTCGAGGTCTTCGTTGGTTTTCAGATGACGCCCCTGAACATGGAGTGTTGGAGTTGTCTTTGGCTGATCCTACACATGTGGTTAAGCCCATTCTTATTCCCGATGAGGATGAGTTGTCCGACTGCTACTATGTTGTTGAATTGGATGACCCGTATTTTGACAAAATTGTGAAGGAAGCAATGAAGGGTTTGAAAAAGAAGGGGAAGGGGAAGCAAGGAAAAGATGGAGCGAGCTCGAGTAATGCATCTGTGCAGTCATCAGAGGTGATAAGTCAGATGTTCAGAATGATGAAGAAGTTGGAAAAAGGAGTGCTTGACAGGATGAGAATGCTGGAAAAGTGGGTATCAAAGGAGGAGGAGGTGCGTAAGCTCAAGAGTACTGGGAAATCAAAGAATTATTCGGATGAGGATGAATCCTATGGTGAGTCTGATGAGGAAGAGGAGGAAGTTTATAAGGATGATGAGGTGGATGATAAGAAAGTTTAGGGTGTTTTATCTGAGAGTGATGAGGTTGAGAGTGATGAGGTTGAGAGTGATGATGATGATGATGATGATGATGATGATGATGATGATGATGATGATGATGATGATGATGATGATGATGATGATGATGATGATGATGATGATGATGATGATGATGATGATGATGATGATGATGATGATGATGATGATGATGATGATGATGATGATGATGATGATGATGATGATGATGATGATGATGATGATGATGATGATGATGATGATGATGATGATGATGATGATGATGAATCTGGTGATGGTGATGAGGCTAATGACAATGAAGAACTTCGGCAGGGTGGTGACAAACCGAAGGAGGATGACAAGGTAGATGTTTCTGATGATGAGGAAGTTTCTGATGAGGATAATGAGACTGATGGTGAGGAAGTTAAGGAGGCTGCGGAGGAGGAAGTTTCTGATGACGATAATGAGACTGATGGTGATGAAGTTAAGGAGGTTGTGGAGGAGAAGGCTGTGTTGGAGAAGGTGGAGAAGGTAGAGGCTGAGGTTCAGGAGGCTGCGGTGGAGAAGGTACAGGCTGAAGGAAAAGAGGTATGAAAATTATCAATTTCTCATCCCTACTATGACATTATTGTTTGTATGAAGTGACAAGATTTATAGTTTATAGTCTGTGAGTTTTTATGTTTTACAAGAAAAGGCATAGTGACAGGATTTGTACGCATGCATGACATGGTTATTATGATTGCAGGATTTTGATAATTCCATTGAGGCTAACAATGATGTTGAGGGTGCGTATGGTGTTATGGCCCTTGTCAAAGACATAAATGAAAATGCTGGCGTTGGGGAAAAGGACTAGGAGCAGGATTTTACTAACGACATTGAAGGAGCACCGGAGGCTACCCAAGCTGAGGTAGAGGAAAGAGAGGAACCTCTTTCAGTGCTAGCCGCTGTGGTTGCTTCATCCAAGAAGGCAAAACCCAGAAATAAACGAGAGCAGCATCTCCAACCGACGAGGTTTCTTCCTAGTCGTATGGTGAAGCCATCCGCCCAAAAAAAAACACCTTACACAGATGAGAAAAAGGGGGAAATTGTGAAGAAGATAACCAAGAATCCACAGGTGAAGGAGATGACTGCTTTGTTGGAATGGATGAATGATGAAAGGTTAGTATCCCACGGATTTAATAATAATGTTCAACTATCTTTCATGGATTGAATTACGCCTTCTTTGTTTTTCAGCTCTAAGCCAATAGTTGGATTGTGTGGTGAAGAGATGGGCAAGAAGTGGATTGGCCTAATACTGGAACCAAAAGCTTGGCTGGAAGATGGTGTAAGCTATTTAAGTATGATGTCAACATAGTTTACTGTTGGGATTTATTGCAATGCCTGACAGGATGAATTATATTTTTTTGAAGCATATCGATGAAGTTTGTGGTTATATCCGTAAGGCGCTTTTGGAGTCCGAAGTTAAAAGCAAGGCCACAATATTGGACGTTTTCTGGACTGCTGATTATACAGATGCATTGAAATACTATATGAAAAATGACTGCACTGTTCCACCTGCATCTGAACGTGCACTCGCATACTTTAGGGGAGATCGGCCTAAGACTTATGGGTCCAGTTGGGATGATCTGGACTTCATTTACTTCCCCCTCAACATCGATAACAACCATTGGGTGGCTGTTGAGATCGATTTGCAGCAATGGCAGGCAAATGTATATGATTGTAATGTGGCTTTGAACCCTGACTTGGCCATAGAGAACTGCGTGTATGCGATTTGCCGGTTTCTTCCTCACTTCATGACACAGTACCCCCTGCTTGGCAAGAGATTTGAACATTGGGGTACTAAAGAGATTAAATTTGAGAGAATTTTCAAGGACTGAAGCAGAACAAGCGTGGGTAAGTCGAAATATGAATCCCCTTACGAATTTTATTACATACTTCATCTGAGTAACAAAGTGCATGTTGTGTTCGTAGTCATGAATGTGGGATATACACTCTGAAACACATGGAGTTGCTCAGTGCTGGTTGGAAAAATCTGGACGTTGTTGCAGACAAATTTATTGACGGCTTCAAGAGCGACATGGCTCACAGCGTGTTTGACGGGGTCTGGAGGTCGAGTATATAAGAGTGTGCATCGGTTAGATTACAAGGAAGTTTATTTGGATATAAGATTTTTGGATATTTGGATGACATCATGTTTTATGACAACTTGAACTTGTTTAGATTGCTCACATCGTTTAGATCACAATGTGTTTTATGACAACTTAACTGACAAGAAAAAAGTAGTCAACCGTCATGAATTTTCACTAACTGCCCAAGTGCCCACCAACTCCTGTCAATCAATGACAGGATAATATGACAACTTGAAATTGAACTTTTTTAGATTGCATACAAGTTTTATGACAACTTCACTGACAATAAAAAAATAGCCAACCGTCATGAACTTTCATTAAATGCCCACCAAATCCTGTCAATTAGGATATTAACCCAATTAACCCTAATAAATGAAACCCTAACCGCCACCAACCCAAAAACCTCTTTATATAGCCCCTCATACAAACCATATTTCCTCATCCACAATCCGCTCCAAAACTTCTTCCACAATCCGCTCCAAAAATTTCCCTTCTCTTGTTTCGTTTGTTTCCTCATACTAACCATGGCTTATGAGCCTAACGGCCAAAATGATCACATGGTTTACACAAGATGCCAGGATTTCAACCCATGTCTACCAAGGCGGGAGGAAGCAAAACTGGAGGCCATCGGCTGAAATGGTACAAGATATCCATTGGTTGCTGAACCAACTATTTTATTTTAACGACTCCGAACGGGACGCCTCTTACTTCTTCGAAGTTGTGCCCACCCATGACGGGCCTCGTACCTTGAGGGCCTTACAGCGCCGCGGAGACGTCGTCGCCCTTGCCGCCCAAGGTAGATCTGTTGCCTTCATCAACATATATGTCGTCACTGGAGATATTATTGATGAACTTTCGCAGCGTGACGGCCCAGAATCATCTGTCTCCTCCGCAAATATATAGAATCTGATTAAGTGATCTAGTTTAGGGAAAATGTAATGTAGTATTTTATGGTATGTTATGATAGGTATGTCAAGTAGAAAGATGATAATGTCATATAGCGACTATATATAGTCAGTAGATTATGGTATAGTATGTTATGGTATATTGTAATGTCGCATGAATTAATATTATATGTCAAGTTCCTCATCCATAATGTGATATTATGTAATTCTCTTTTATTTAATATAGAATGTTATGGTAATGGCGCATGAAATAATACTCTATGGTGATGGTAATGGCGCATGAAATAATACTCTATGGTGAATACTCTATGTCGGGATATATATATATAACGACGACAGGATAATATTACATTAACATACGGATGCATATTAACAAAATACATACCATTTATACGAAAATTAATATGAGTGGTAAGAGATCCTTCAAGAGTTTGGAACTCTGACTACACATATTAACAAAATACATAATTGAAGAGGTAACACAACACAATTAATGGCATCATGGGCCGGTTGAGGGATTAGGACAGTTTCGTGAGTTATGGCCGACAGCACCACAACTTCCACACCTTATCCTCGGGCCTCTGTATTCTCCACGTGACGGGATCCTTTTCTTCCTTGGTCTTCCGGATTTCCTCCTAACAACCGGGGGCAAACATGCTCTATTCAAGACCGTGTCAGGAACTTCCCAATGCTCAAATGCAGGAACCGGATATATAGTTTCCTTGTACACTTCCTTCCACATTTCAGCAGTAAAGAAGGGATGAACAAGAGTGACAGGATCCACACCACAATCCTTCGCGGCCGCTATTGCATGCGCACAGGGAATTTGGTCAACTTGGAAGACGTTGCAGTAGCAGGTTCGAGCATGCAGATTTACCAAGAGTGTAGTTCCATTGGCATGCACTTGAAACTCATATTGATTTAGCCTACTCACAACCATTGTCAACGATTTCAAATAATTACCTTCTAGCTCAGTAGAAACAGTCGGGGTCAGAATATCCAAATGTCGTTCTCCCTTAAATCGCCTGTCACAAAACTAATTACTCATGACATTCAGTATACCATCAAGCAACCCAATCAACGGCAGTCGATGCGGGCCTAGTAAGCGACTATTCACGGATTCTGCGTTGTTGGACGTCATAATGTTGAATCTGTTTGCGGGCATATGACTTCTTGTCCACGCTTCAAATCCAACACCCCTGAGGTACGTACCGACTTCAGGAGACTGGTTGCAAAGTCTTGCAAATTCACGATTAAAGTCTTGTTTGGTGTACGCTTGATTTGCCTTTTGGTACAGAATCCACAAGTCATTTCTTTTAAACCTCGTCTTCACGTTACCCCATAGGTGAAGTGTGCAACAACCATGCTTTGCGAAGATATAGCGCTCTCTTAAACCTTTGTATATACTTCCATGACGGTCAGACACAAATACGAGGTCATGATCGTCGGCAACAACAGAGCGTAGGTGTCGGAAGAAATACGACCATGAACTATCATTCTCGCTGTCAACAACAGTAAAAGCCACTTGATATATTTGTCTGTTTCCGTCTTGTGCCACTGCAACTAGAAGTGTGCCTCTGTACTTTGATCCTAGATGGGTACCATCCACAGTTATGACCTGCAGTAGTTTTCAATCAGCTCTACAATGTCATGTATCGATTTGACAATAGTATCACGGAAGGTGACAAGATGAAAATATACCTTTCTTAAAAACGTCATTCCATTGCGCCAAGCACCCAAGCTGATGAAACAATACTTGAATCGACGATTAGAGTCTACTTCAACATGTGTGACTGTCCCTGTATTCATCCTTTCGAGCATGTACATGTATCCATGAGTCCTATTGTAGCTTTCTTCAGCTGTGCCTCTTATCCTGTCAATGGCGGTTAAACGTGCTCTGTTTGCCTTGTCGTAACCAACTGCCACTCCCATTTTCTTCATGCTGTCTTGAATTTCGGCAGCACGAGGTCCGGGACATGTACCGGCTATGTTAAATCTGTAACAGGATTGTATATGTAACATGCTAAGGTTAGTTCATAGACATGCTCATATATGATCGTACTGACAGGATAGTTTACTTACCTTGACATAATATGGTCAGCAATTACGCTTGAACTTGCATGTCTGTGGTAATTATGCTTTAGCTTCATGCCACATGTATGCTGTCCACAATACTTCCTTACTTGAAACAATCCTGTGCTGCCAAGAGCGGTCCCACGACAAAAAAATGTGCAACTAGGATCAATGCACCTTACCACATATAACTTCTTATCAGACTTTTGGACGTGCATCTGGAAGTGCCTCTGTAATGCCATCAAGGATAAACGATCCTTAAGATCCTTCTTGCAATTGAAGTGCTCTCTAACTTTTATTTCCAAATTATTGCCGCTCACCTCATTATCCTCCATTGGCTCATCCAATTGCCTTTTACACAACCGTTTGCTATGATAGTACTCGGCTTCAATCTGTTGTAGAACTTCCTCATCAATGTCTATGAATAAATTTTTGACTTCATTAGTGTCATCCAACAATGTCCCTTCTTCAACATCCTCCTCAAGGTCATCCCAATCAAAATCTCGCCCAACGTCTTCCCCATAATCACTCTCAATGTCAATACAGTCCTGTATTCTTTTCGTTCCTGTGGAAGACCTTTTTTTTCTCCCATCAGTTTCCGAGTCTGCCTCAGATTGGCTCACCAAGTCAACTATTTGAAATTCCCCATTGTTTACACGCCAAATTTTTTGTTTAAGTTCATACATGTCACAATCAACGATATTCCGTATTTTGTCAGTGGGATAATTGTTGCTTACCTTATTATTCTTGTCGGATTTGGGACGATCAGTGACAGGATGGCGATCTACCACAGCCTCGGGCTCTGCCTCTTGAGTTTGTGTTAACGGTGGCGGAGTCAGACACACTGTGATGTCCTCGTCATCACTTCTACTTGGATGGAAACCTACCACAACCTCTGGCTCTTTGTTTCCCTTCTTTTTCATACTCGCATATAACTCGATAGGCCAAATGTTATCGTGTGAGTGTGTGTTCAAAAACTTTAACGCACCAAGGTCCTCGTCATCTTTGACATCGATTGGTTGTGCCAGTGGTTTCCACGATGACATATATTTTATCTCCATTTCATCTATCTCGTCGATGCATTTAATCTTCTCAGCTAACTTTTTCCTGAGATTTGAGTAATTCATATCTGCATACAAAAGAAGTCTTGTTGTCGTTGTGATCCCATCAAAAACCCACTTGTTTCCCTTACATGTCCATTCACCACCTGTTTTCAGAGTCAAGTAGTATGATGTTGAACCTGTTACACGAACAAAAAGCAAACACAAGTTCAATACTTTATTAGGGCCAAACGGGGACCCCCGTATGACAATGCCCTAACACCGACATGAAAGAGTAAGCAAGACCACAAAAGATTTTATTGTAAAGAAGAATAGGAATAAGAACGTGAAAGTCAGAACTCACCCATTATTAAACTTCTTCTATTCCAAAGACATTGAAGACGCTGCACAATCTATTTTGAAGCTTTGTGGATTTAAGGTATTGTGGTGTTACGGAAGCTTTGTGTAGGTTTACAGGTTGGGTTATACTTGGATAACAATCCCTAACACGTGGGTAAAGGGGTAGAAATTGGAGGGAAAACAGAGGTTTTCCCTCTAAGTGTGTACTACATTTTCAGAAGTCATATCAGGTGAATAGTTATGAAGCAATATTTCTCCAACAAAAATAGCTAAATAAACCTCAGCGGGGACCCCCGACCATTCCTTCTCATTTTTCCTCAACAATCCCTAAACCCTCTCTGCGCCGAACTTGAAGGTAACCCTCTTTGTTTATTGTGTGGTTTTCATACTGGATCAGTAAGCACTTATCACTTATTTTTTGCTGCAAATCTTTCTTTGTTTCTACAGTACTCGAGTACAATGTCATCCAGCGACACCTCAAGTTTTCAAAGCGGGGACCCCGCAAATATGAACATCCACCTTCATCTCCTACACCTTCTCAATTAGAGGAGAAGTTGCAAGAAGAGTTAGACATGTTGCTAACGAATAGCCCACGTTCCAACATGTTGGGTGAAATAATCACACGCCTACGTACTGAGATACATGAACTTGGACAGAGAATCATGGAACTCAATACAACTGAGATGCAATTCGATCATGCAATTTGGCGACTAAATGCAAGGGTGGCAGAACTTGAAGCTGAAAACAAGGCACTATACTCCCAGGCAAACTTCAGAAACCATGTAATATTTCCTATTTTTGCGTTTGGTGCTGGTGTGATTCTAGGGATTAGTGCTTTCAGCATTTGTAATCGAGCATGTAGGCATGGTTGAGGATGAATTGACTATGAAGTATGTACCTCATGACTTTGGTTTTTTATGTAAGAGGCTGAATTTTATTTTTGAATAGTTTTAGAAAGCATGGTTTCAGCATTTGTAATCTACATGTCAGATTGCCAAAACATTAATGTCGACACTACACACACCGACAATTACCTTACTAGAATAGTTGTCAACTGGATACTATCATTACATTCCTACAATATTGTAGCGTGGGCTACCATTACATTTCTATAAAAAGGATAGTTGTCAACTGGATGCTATCATTACATTACTAGAATCACAACTACCTACTGTCAAACTACTCATGCACGCGGAATGCACAGCCTTCATAGGCGCTACGTAATACACAATCCTTTAGGATTTCTTGCCAGTGCCAATCCTGTCAAAGACCAAAAACACCGTAGTTAATCAACCTTGTTAATCCTGTCAATGACCAACAACAATGACCAACTCTACTTTTTTTTATACCGGGAATTACCTTTTCTAAAATATAAGGGTTTCCAACTATAATAAGCAATGATCGGGCACGAGTCAGGGCAAAATTTAACCTCTTCGGGTTGCTCAGATATCCCATGCGGAAAGTCTTGTCATATTCATCGTGGTTAGCGGTCGATCTGACTGTTGACAGGATGATCACTTCCTTTTCTTCACCAGAAACTGCTCAACCCCGCCAATCTCAATATGCCTCATACGTAGAGACATGAGAGCCTTCCTTATCTTTAGTACTTGTTGTGGGAAAGGGGTAATAATCCCGATGTCTTGCTCAGGCACATTCCTTCTTATCAGCCTCTGTACGAGCTCAACCACCTTGCTAGCTTCAATCCTATTAAACCATGATGGGCTGCCCTTTTCCCTCTCATTAAAGCCTTGGATGCCACAGAACATGAAAGGGAAGTTCCTATTGGGAAGCATATCAGCCCAAGGTAAGAAACATGTCTTACTGTCTTCTCGATCTGGCCTCAATGCTCCACTATAAAATAGTCTTGAAGGAACATTGACAATAGCAGGGTGGCTCCGGTAATTGTTCAACAACATTGTGACATAATTAGGATTCCTTGATCTGTAAACTTCAAAGTCCAACAACCTCTCTAGAAAAGATCTTCCCAAACCATAAGCCTCAGCTTGCTTTGAAAAAATATCAGGCCCAAGTTGTTTGGGATCACCACAAAGAACAATAAATGTGTTCTTTTCTATGAGGGTTGATATGGGGATCATTGTCTCTGGCTCTGAAACTTGGCTTGCATCATCTAAGATGATGTGGGAGAAGTGGCCACGGTTAACCCTTTCAGCATGATAGAGGTAAGATGCACTCGTGTATGTCGTTATTATTATCTTGTACATGCGGAGTGCATCTCGAGAAGGGCAAGTAAAGAAACCAGCACTGTAGGTGCAGAACCTCAACAATGAAGCGTTTATTCTTTGTAAGGGACGATGTGTGGCATTCAACCTATAAATATCTTCTTCCCTAAGTGAAGGACACTCACAAAGGATTTTCTCTAATATGTGATATGCCGCGCAATTTGAATAAGCACATACCAGTATATGAGAATTACGTCTAGTTGTATAGAGTTGTAGGATCACCTCCACCAGTGTTTTTGTCTTTCCTGTTCCCGGGGGTCCATAAATCACATAAGGAGCTCCTCCTCTGTAGCCTAAAATTAACCGAACAGCATTTTGTTGTTCCTCATCAAGAAGAAGTGAGATAGGCACAAAATTGTTGGTTGTAATCCTCCGTTTTGACTGATACTCATGGGGAAAGAGGAAGTTTTCATGTAATGCCTCTGCAGATAGAATGGCTTCATGAAGCTTACGGAAATTTGTCCCGTTGAACACAAAACAGAGGTTCATACACATTGCTATCTATATGCCTTTGGTAAAATTCATCATTAAATTGCAATACTAATTCATCAGCTTCAACACGGTCGATCACGCCCTGTTCAAAGAACATTAGCAAGTTCAACATGAGAACATAGCTTTGACAACGATAATTCGTGCAATTTCATAATTCATACCGACAATAGTATATAACACTTTGACAAAAAACATAAGATACCTAACATTATTGACATACCTGATGGACAGAATATTCTCCATAAACATTCACCACATCTCCACTGACAACTGAGGGCCTTCTTTCACCTAGTCCTGGCACTTTAAGTGATACAAGCCTGACATTATACCTTTGTCTCAAAGTAACAAACTTCATATTATAAGCTTTGACATACTCTTGTAAACAAATATATAAAAAAAGTCATTCAACAACTTGGTACTATGGCAGAACGATGCCATTTAGCTATCCCCTCAGTCCCCCAGCCCCCATACATAGAAAACATAACACTTACCATAATCAGAAGTTCCTCCACCCCTAACAACTCAATGAAATACGACACATAATTTTCCTCTGTTAAGCCTTGTAAGACCACTTCAGGGATTTCCTCAAACTTTACCGCTTTCCTGATCTGTGTTGGTATGTTATATGGTCTCTGAGGTGCCAAAGCTTTGGATACCTCATCTTCAGCCAAGAGGAAGACAAGTCGTTCAATAATCCCCTGACCAGTTTGGATATGCAGTATAGATGTGAAAAGACCAATCTCCTTGGGCACACAAGACATCCATATAGTCAGGCTACCATGTGGGTTCAAATTTCGTTCCTCCATATCAAAACAAGGGACAAAATCTTCCTCGGGTATGTCATCTGGCTGGTCAGATGGAGGTTTCATCAATGACAACACAAATGAATCTTCAGGAATTGAAGCATAAATCTTCACACCCCAAAGTAAAATATATTCATCTGTGGTGTTTTCTATGGTGAATGACGCCACGGCAACCTCGTTCACAGGAACTGATTGAGGCTTTCCTCCAGCAAATGGAAACGGCACAAACACCATGACAGGACCCTTCTCAGTTGGCGATGATGTTGTGACTGAAGGAACATCGATGAAGCCAACCTCTCCCTTGTCTCCAATGGTAGAGTATTCATCGTCCATACCTATTTTCCACTCAATTAAAATCCAACTGAAGTTTGTGACTCCCCAGGAAAAAACACCAACAACCACACGAGCTGCTCTAAGGAGAGGAAAGAGATGGGTAAGATGAAGTGAAACAAAGAGAGAGTAGAACTGGAAGTATGTACAGTTAGGATAGTCAAACAACACACACTCCAATGAGATGGGGTAGATGAAGTGCCATTACTATCTCCATAAAGTAAGACCTCTGCGAAGTAAATCAGTCTAAATACGGTCACATTTGTCAATCATACATTATTACACTGTGAAAATAGTATAAATAGTATGTCACAATAACAATTTAAAATGTCACGTTTTGGAAATCACCAGCACTACAAGTGCCTCCTCTGTACCTAAAAATACTCAAACATGGAGCATTTTCTAATTAATATATCTTTAAAGTAGATTGGTGAGATGAAGTGCAATTAATATCTATGTAAAGTAAAATTGCCAAAGAAGTATAGCATCAGGAACGGGAGATCTAATTAAGACATCTTGTATTTAGATTAGTGAGATGAACTATCCACCTTCTTAGTAGACATATATCCAATTTCAACGTTGTAGTTATGACATTTTTATTTCTAAGTATGACAATTGTTTTCCTAAGTCCGACAAGAACTTTCTATTATAGCAGGAAAAAAAACATTTTCAATATAACTACCAGTTCATCCAGACTAGAATCATTTCTTTATTTCAGAAAATTTCTACTTCATCTCTTCACTTGGGTTTTACATTTGCTCCCTTCTGAATATTTGTTTTTACATACTTTAGCCCTAGAATCATTTCTTTAACTACCAGTTCATCCAGACTAGAATCATTTCTTTACTTCAGAAAAAAACCTTGTCAATATAACTACCAGTTCACCTTGAAAACTGCTTCTTAATCAATCTGTTGAGTTTAACAGTTCTTCGGGTTCATATGCTGAGGTTCAACCCTTCTCTCGCCCATCGCCATTCCTTTTTAACAGTTGCACAGTTCGCCATGGAGATACATCGTCATTCCTGTTTACATCGCCATGGAGATACATCGCCATTCATTTTTTACAGTTGCACAGTTCGCCATGAAAAAAACCCTTTGAATATAACTACCTACCAGTTCAAATCTTTCACTTTAACAGTTACAAGGACGTCTGCAGAATGGAAGGGAGAGGGAGGGGATGGAGGATGGGTTTAAATCTTTCACTTTCAATTGTTGATGCACCGGCCGGCGGGATGGAGGAAGTCGGGATGGCCGGGAAGTGGGCGGGAAGTGGGAGGGAAGTGGGCGGGAAGTGGGAGGGAAGGGGGCGGGAAATATTTTGGGGTTTTAGAGGAAAATCCTAAAAATTATTATTTTACTATTTTGGGCTTTTTGTTTCCTTTTTCTTTTTCTTTTTATGTTTTTATTTTATTTTATTTCATTTTTGAATTAAAAGAAAAAATTAAATATTTTGCAAAAATATCTCATTTGATATATATATGCAAAAAAAAAGTCAAAGTGATGTATATGTAACTACTAATGCATTTGGGTTATTTTTGCAAATCTGTGTTTTATAAAATCGAAAAATGCCCTTTTTTTTTGGTCGAAGAACGAAAAATACCCTGAAATCTACTTTGATTTGTTTGAGATTTGTGAGAGAGCCCAAAAGGGAAGAGAGGTGATTCCCGCCCCTTCTCTTGTCTGCTGATCTTCAAACCTAGATCCCGACTCCCTCAACTAAATTTTTATAATCGTGCTCGTCAAATTTCTTTGTAAATTTTGTAATTAGTTCTTCTCTAACCAAGCAATTCAAATTCCATTCTTCATCCATCCATTACAGTTCCTGTTAATTTGCTTTTAGCTTCCCGCGGAAGCTGACTTAGTTTTCCCAGTTTTGCCCCTTTTATTGTCTTCTTGGGGCGAGGCGGCGGCGGTTATTGTTTAGGAATGAAAGTTTCAACTCCTTGTACTAGGGTTTGTTGTTTGAATTGTAACAAGAGAAGCAGAGAAGAAAACCAGTTATCTCAGTCATCTTCCCATGGAAAGAGGTCAAAGAAAGGGGCTGAAATTGGAAGCAGAAGACCAGTGGCGGTGGCGTGGGTTGATCTGGAACAAATTGATACTGGTAATGAAAAAGACGGTAATTGTGTTTCTCTTAAATCGATCCGTCTCAAACCTGGCCAGCCTTATACAATTGGTCGGAGTCCTAGACAAAGCCGGTTAGTTTTCGATGACCCTCGTGTTAGTAAGCAGCATTGCCAGATGCTCCTCGATGCTTCACTTCGCAAACTCTATCTTCTTGATGGGGTGTTGTCTTTGTCTGTGGATGGTATTGGCTGTATTGTGGAAGAGTTCAGGAGTAGAGCTCTGTCATCTATTTGTTGTGGGGAAATTGAAGAGGAAAAGGAGGCATCTGTAATTGATTCGACGTCCAGAGTTAGGGTTTCACTGAATGGAGTTTTCGTCAATGGGCTTAAAATTAACAGAGGTTCTGTTGTTGAATTGCTTGCTGGAGATGAGGTTGCAGTTGTTGGTAGAATTGGGTTTCTTGTAAAGAGAATCAGTTTTCAGGAACCGATGGGCCGATGCGATGATATTGCGTTAGAAAGACCCGTGCTGGACCAGTCTATGTCAAATAGCACCAGCAGTTATGGCAGTAAGAGGATCTTTCCACCCAGGGAAGATAATCAGGAGTGCATATCAGATTGTGATGATGTGTTTGACAGAGCGAATTTGCTTTTGAAATGCTGCAGGCGGATTTTGCAGAGTAAAGATCCTATCTCTTACATTTGCCGCTGTAGTTTCCTCAGCTCTCAAATGGATGACACATACGCTTGCAACTATAAGATAAGTGATGTTCAGGATCAAGACCTGAAGAAGAGTTACAATTTTGATCTTCCTACTAGTACTAATGCATCATCTGGACATTTAAATGAAGAAGCATCTGCCTGTAAGGATGTGGTAAATCATGACAACTCTGTACATCCTCCATCAAATTCTAACTATGAAAAGTACCCTTCATCTGGTGATGTTACAAAGCAGGAAAACTCTCAGAACAAGTTTGTTCCTCCTCCAGGAAAGAAATTTTACCTAAATATTCTTGGAAGTATGCAACCTAGTTCTTTTGAACAAGGCAGTGTTGTTTCCTTGAGGGAACTTTTACACCCTGTTCAAAGCATCTCAAGGATATTCATTGCAACATTCACTAATGATATTCTATGGTAATTTTTATCCTCCCAATAATTTCTCCTTGATTTCCTGTCCCTGGTTTTTAAATCTACCAATTCTTATTGTTTGTTTACGCTTTTTGCCAAATAATTTGCTTCCTTTTCGTGAGATATAACAAGTTTCCACTGGTAGGTTCTTATCCTATTGCGGAATTCCTAGCCATCTCCCGGTAACACTTGCGTGTCATAATGCTGTTAGATGTTGGAGTACCGATGTCGGCAGTAGATGCTCAGTCCCTTATCCTGAGTTTCCAAATTTAGTTGTAGTGTAAGTATTTTATTCATGCACTTCACCGCTGAAGGTAAAGAAGGAGTTCTCTACTAGATAGTTGCTACTTGTAACTCTTTTCATGACCTTATTCTGTTACAGGTATCCTCAATTTCCGGAGGCCATAGCCTTTGGCAAAGACAGTAAAAAACAAGGTGTTGCCTGTCATCATCCAAAGTTGCTAATTTTGCAAAGAGAAGATAGCATTCGAGCCATTGTATCTTCAGCTAATTTGAATGAGAAACAGGTGACCGGTCTGATATTATTGATATGTTGAGACATTTAATTACAACTTCATGCGATTCACCCCACTTACTCAAAATATCTTTCGTTATGAGCTTAACTTTTGAGGCACATGGCTCTTCCAGTGAAGAATATATTTCTTTGCAAGAAAATTGCAGCTTTCAATATTGATTGCTTTGACATGGATTTATTTACTTCTTAGGCTGATAGGTAGGTACTAGGTAGTACCATTTGTATGTTTTCTTAATCAGGTGAAAATAGATAGGCTTTCGTTGACCAAGAGAATTGGGCTGCAATATGCTTACTTTTCATTGAATATTATGCATTTTCCATCTTGCAATTTCACTTTTCTTTCAACATGCAAAAGAGTGAAGTTGGTTGAAAAGAATTGGAATTCTGGATTTGTTCCTTTAGACATTAAATTGTTTGAATATAGCAAGAAATTTACTGTGCCTTTCCTAACTTGAGGAAAAACATCTTTATGTTGCAATTGTTATGGTATGTGCTTGATTTTTTAAGAACTTTGCTTTTGACGTGCCTAATATTTTTCATACCAAAAAAGCAATTAAGGCAGGTGTTTGCATTTTTTTTATCCCCCCACTCCTCAAAATATCTTTCAATTTCAAGCTGATTAACCTGTTTACAATTTTAATTGTGAGATAACTGTTATAGTTTCATCTTCTGCATGATCTTACTCTTTTTTTGTGCCTTTACAGTGGAGTAATGTGACAAATACTGTTTGGTGGCAAGATTTTCCTGTAAGGAATATGCCTAACTATTCAACATTGTTTACCCGAATTTGTGATGTAAATATGCATAAAGACTCAAACTCAGATTTTGCTGCTCAGTTGGCCGGATTCATGGCACATCTTCTTACAGATGTTCCCAGTCAGGCGTACTGGATCACTGAGCTTAGTAAGTATGACTTCAGTGGGGCAAAGGGTTATTTGATCCCTTCAGTACCTGGAATTCATACTTATAGAGGTCTCTCTGTTACTAAAGACATGCAGTTCTTACATGTGAGTACCATTATCAATGTTACATGCAAATCTTCTTACAGATATTCAACATTATACTCTCTGTTGTTTATCTCTCTCGTGCTACATAAGATCAGTGTTGATCTGATCACCTGACTTTCATGACAGGTTAACCGATGCAGATCAGGGTCCTCTAGCATGGACTTCATTGGCTCAATTGAAGCATCTGTTGTTGGTTTAGATCATCTTTTTCGAAGTGCTGTGGACTCAAAAGGTGTACAGCTTAAGAAATTAGCTAATTTTCTCAGAAGATATGAAATAGCTCATGGTATGGCAAGGGTTGTTCTTAGAAGAAACAAAAATGTACCAGCAGATGTAAATGCTGTGAGCGTGCTTGTTTCTAACCCAAAGGATTCGTCTGAGGGGGGTAAGTTGTTCTCTATTCACGATATATTTCCCTTTCCTTTTTTTTCATGAGGAGAGTGCTCGGTGTCTTCTGACAAATCTTTAATCTTTGTGATTGTAGTCAATGATATGATTGAAAAATACATCATGTAATAAATAGCATGTCTTGCATTTTTTGTTAGATTGTGTTCAGTTGGGCTTTCTGCCAAGAGATGTTGCAAAGTGGGTTTCTCCATTGTGGGACATTGGATTCGTTGGATTCACTGGATATGTTTGCCCTGAAGAAGCACTTGCATCTGCTTTGGAAGGAAATGGCATAAAAGTCCAATTGGTTCTACATGTATCAAAGGCATGATTCTTTCTCTTGTTTTTTAACTTCCTTTAAGCAAACTCTAACTCATTTGATTGCATGTTAACAATACAAAATAACAATTAATTGTTCAGGGACCTCACTTTGAAGACATATCAGATAATATGCAATCTGAACATGTTGTTGCAATTTGTTCACTCATTGGTTCACTTCAGAGGTCTACAGGCCTCTGGCGACTGGAAGAGGTATTGGTCTACGTTCTTTGATCATTGATCCGTCACCCTCTAAACATCAAATATAAACCTTAATCCTGATTTTGTTGTTGTGATACATACATGGTTTACAGGTGTTAAGTCAATACAGTTGGCCTGAGCATTTAGAATCTGATTTCATTTATGGTATGCAAGTTTTCCCTCATGAAAATCTACTTGTTGTGGACTATTATTGCAAAATTACTCTTTTAACCGCCCTATTGAAGTGCTCTACTTTTTAAGGTGCATCCTCGATTGGTTCATCAGTGGATGCAAAATTTTTAGCAGCATTTTCATCAGCTGCTGGAAAGAGGTCAATGGATACTTTTGATTCTGAAGAGTCTGATCCTGAGGTGATGAATTGTCTTTTCTCAAACATTAATATCTCTATAGCACTGCTCCTTCACATAATCCAATGACTTGTACCTTTTTATTCCTTGCTTTGATAGTGGGGACGCTGGAATTGGAGCCATGAACTAAAAAACCCGTCTATTAGGATTGCTTTTCCTACCGTTGAAAGAGTTAAGAATGCCCACACTGGAGTTTCATCTTCTAAATACATACTTTGTATGGCAGAGGTATGACGACTCTGGATTACCAAATGTATCAGTTTTATAATATAACATTACATCAATTAGTTGTAAGAAGGATGTTCATCTCAACGTATCTTCACTTATTGACCTATGCAGAGGACGTGGCAAAGGTTGAAGCCTTCAGGCATACTTCGTGACGCTGTTCCTTACCCTAGTGATAGAATAGGGCATCCAATGCACACCAAGGTAAATCAGTTGTTTTTTCCCGGTATTTGGCGAATGAGCTGATCTATTGGATGGGATAGTGTATTGGATTTGATCAAGGTTTTATATTGCTCCAACTGATACGAATATATACGTCTTCATATTCTTAACGAATGGCTAGATAACACGCAGTGGTGTTATGATGGTAATAACACAGGTGGCAAGGAGACGGTTCCAGTCAAATAAGAGGGATGGGTCCTCCTTCGGTTGGGTTTATAGTGGGTCCCACAACTTCAGCGCAGCAGCCTGGGGAAGGCCGATCGGTTCTTCTGCAAGCCTGAGGCTCCACGTATGCAACTATGAGCTCGGGATCCTATTCCTATACCCCCCACCAGATTCCAAAGGGAAGGCTGAGATTGATCCTGCACACAGTTTTGATGATGTCGTATTGCCTTTCGTGGTTCCCGCGCCCAAGTATGGGCCTACGGATAGGCCGGCGACAATGCAGGCTATGAAAGAGGCGTTGGCCGTTGAAATCGCTGAGCGAGGTGTTGAGAGAGAAGTGTGTTCAGAGATTATGGAGGAGGAAGAGGAAGAAGACGACGACGACGACAGAGCAGCTGCTGATTATGTAGCAGAGGAGAAAGCCTATGCTGACATGCTATGGAGCCAAGTTGACTCTTGATATTATGGAGTACAGATAATCTAATATTACAATTATATATATATATATATCATTTTTTAACAGATTTGAGGGGGATGTCAATGGCGGGTAATTTGCATATATAGATTCTGTTATGTGTTGTTACTTGATATAGCCATATTCATTAAACATGTTTATAGATGAACAGAAAGTGTATCAAAATGGTAATGATTTTAAGTTATCTCTATTCAATTATCTGTTCTTAGATGTAACATTAATCTGTGCAAGTTAATCAAAGTTGAATCAAACTACCTAGGCAAGCATTTTTGTCCTATAAGGATCAATTTTTTAAAAAGCTATGCCTACTTGAATGAAAAAAGTTTCAATCATTACAAAAGAGTTTCAAACATTAGGATAAAAAAATAGCAATTGAAATTTGTTGGAATATTCGGTTTTGGTGAACGAATACGCGTAGGAGCCAGGCGGTGAGGATTTGTGGGAAGCCACAAAAGTACATAAACACCCGTTCTTTCGCATCAAAACAACTCAGCTCCGACAAATTTCTAATACTATAAAAACAATTAATTTCCAAATTATATTCCAAGTTTCCAACCACCGTTTTATTCAATTAAAAAATATTCTCCAACATATATTTGAAACCGTCTGTATAATTCAATATATGATATATCACATCACATATTCGGCAACTTATATTTATTAATTAATTTAGTAGGGGCAAATTGCCTAATTAATTGATTCCTTCAGTTTAATTTATTATATTACTTTGTGAAGCGCGTAAACTTTCCAAGAACAAATTTCTGTGCAGGACAGCTGGGTTGAGGGTTGTGATCGTATCGTGGTCCTTCATCCTTGTGTATCCAGCTTGTTGTTGATGGCAAACTAGTAATTAAGTGCCGTCCTCGAATCCTTTCTGGTCTTTTTACTCCCCTGGAATTATAAAGAAACGGGTAAAGCTAGTAAATACATACATTACAGAGGAAGCTACCGGCCTCCATTTTCGGCCTTATCTCTCCCACACTGCGTGACTCCATCGCCAAATCTTCCAACCCTAATCTCTCTCTCTCTCTCTCTATCTTGTTCGGAGGAAGCGAAGACTAAGCAGAAAACAATGACCTCAAATTTCTTTTCGCTTTCAAAAAGCTGCTGAATTCCTTTCTAATGCTGCTTCTCCAGATCCAAGAGCTAATTTCATCCTTGATGTTGTAAGTCAATTTCTGATTTTCTCTTTAGCTGATTGCTTCTTAGGTAGCCTACATTTCCAAAGCTTTGTAGTTTGATACTCTGTTGCTGTTCATCCCCAAACTTCCGCCTCCATATCTTACACAAAATTTCAGTTTCCGTTAATTCGTTGAATGATCTGAGTCTCATTTGACATTCTTAGATCCCTAGATCTGAGCTATGGTCAACTTTAGTAGGTACCGCTTGCTACATGTTCCCCTGCTTTTCTGCCTTTGCCTAATTTCAGCCCTCGCTAAGGATTATAAGCCTACAGAGGACATTCTCCTTGATTGTGGAGCTTCTTCCGATGGATCCGACTCCGATGGCCGGAGATGGACCACCGACGTCGGCTCCAAATTCGCCTTGTCCTCCTCCAAAACCTCCGCACAAACGGCTTCTAACCAATCCCCTGATATCACCCAAGTTCCATACATGACAGCTCGGATTTTCCAGTCCGAGTTCACCTACTCTTTCCCTGTTGTTCCTGGTCGCAAATTCGTGCGTCTGTACTTCTATCCCAGCTCCTATGATCAGTTCAACACCTCCAATTCCATATTCGCTGTAACGGCTGGTTCGTACACTCTGCTCAGCAACTTCAGCGCCTACCAGACTGCCGAAGCTATCAGCTTCGATTATCTGGTGAAGGAGTACTCCATTAATGTCGACTCTGAGTCCTTGAACATCACCTTCACCCCGTCTTCCAACTATTCAAACACATTTGCTTTCGTCAATGGGATTGAAGTGGCTTCCATGCCGTCTGTTTATGATGATCCCAGTGCAACCTTTGTTGGCCAGTCCAGTACTTATGCAATCGACAACAGAACTGCTCTTGAGAATGTGTATCGGCTGAATGTCGGTGGCAATGTGATCTCCCCAGTAAATGATACAGGTCTGTTCAGGACGTGGTTTATTGATACACCTTATTTGTATGGGGCTGCTTCTGGGGTTCCTGATGTCCTTGATCAGAATTTGACTATTCAATATCCTGCCAGCATCCCGACTTATGTTGCGCCTGTCGATGTCTATTCCACGGGGAGATCAATGGGGCCTAATTCAAGTGTGAACTTGAATTACAATTTGACATGGGTGTTCTCTGTTGATGCTGGATTTGCGTACTTGGTGAGGCTGCATTTCTGTGAGCTGTTAACAAATATAGACAAGACCAACCAAAGGGTCTTTGATATTTTTCTCAATAATCAAACTGCAGAGACAGGATTCGATGTCGCTGGCTTGGCTACCGGCAATGGGATACCGTTGTACAAGGATTATGTGGTGTTTGTAACAGGAAAGCAACAGCAGGATCTATGGCTCGCATTGCATCCAAATACTTTTAGTAAGCCCCAGTGGTATGATGCTATTCTAAATGGTGTGGAGGTCTTCAAGATAAGTGATGCCACTGGTAATCTTGCTGGGCCAAATCCCATTCCAACTCCAATGCCAACAACAATTGACACATGGATAGGGAATTCACCTGGGTCAGGTTCGAAAAACCAGAAAGCAATTATTGGCGGGGCTGTTGGCGGTGGTGTGTCCCTATTACTTGTTGCTGGCCTCCTTGTTTGTGCTGTTTCCCGTCGCCGCAGGTGGGGCAAGGTCTCCAGCCCAAGTGATGCAACATCCGGATGGCTTCCCATCTCTTTGTATGGTAATTCACACTCTTCTGCTTCTGCCAAGACAAACACTACAGGCAGCTATACCTCCACTATCCCAGCAAACATTTGCAGGCACTTCTCATTTTCAGAGATCAAAGCTGCCACCAAAAACTTTGATGAGGCTCTTCTGCTTGGGGTTGGAGGTTTTGGCAAAGTGTACAGAGGAGACATTGACGGCGCGACAACTAAAGTCGCTATCAAACGAGGTAACCCGACCTCTGAGCAGGGCGTGCACGAGTTTCAAACTGAAATCGAGATGCTTTCGAAGCTTCGTCACCGTCACCTTGTGTCTCTACTTGGTTACTGTGAGGAGAATGATGAGATGATTCTTGTGTATGATTACATGGCCTATGGAACCCTCCGTGAGCATCTGTACAAAACCCAAAAGCCTCCATTGCCTTGGAAACAGAGGCTCGAAATATGCATCGGTGCTGCACGTGGGTTACACTATCTCCACACTGGTGCCAAGTACACCATCATCCACCGTGATGTCAAGACAACCAACATCCTGCTGGACGACAAGTGGGTGGCAAAGGTCTCTGACTTTGGTCTATCCAAGACAGGACCGTCGCTGGATCACACCCATGTCAGTACTGTTGTAAAGGGTAGTTTTGGATACTTGGATCCCGAGTACTTCAGGCGACAACAACTGACTGACAAATCCGATGTTTACTCGTTTGGGGTTGTGCTTTTCGAAGTCTTGTGCGCCCGACCTGCCTTGAACCCCACACTGCCCAAGGAGCAAGTCAGCCTGGCTGAGTGGGCAGCCCACTGCCAGAGGAAGGGCATCCTTGATCAGCTCATTGACCCTTACCTGAAGGGCAAGATCGCACCAGAGTGCCTGAAGAAGTTTGCTGAGACCGCAATGAAATGTGTGAATGATCAAGGAATTGACAGGCCTTCAATGGGTGATGTGCTGTGGAACCTGGAGTTTGCTCTTCAGCTTCAGGAGAGTGTAGAGGACAGTGGAAAGGGTCTTGGAGGAAAGGACTACGAAGATGGCAAGTATGACATTGAACACGGTGGCAAGAAGGATCCAAACATTTCCCCTGGTTTTGATAGCAGCAATGTGACTGACTCCAGGAGCACCGTGAGCATTGGAGGCCGCAGCCTCGCCAGTGAGGATTCAGATGGCTTGACACCGAGTGCTGTGTTCTCACAGATAATGAACCCGAATGGGCGTTGAGGTCCTAAATGCTGTAATAACTTGTAACTGTTACCATCAGATGAATCTGGCTTTTACCGCCGGAATATGGTAGATGTTGTTGTTGTGTTGATCAGATCAGTGCTGCGGGCAGGCAAAATTTGAGGTTTCGTTGTGATGAATGTTCATCAATGATACCCTTGTTATCCTTTCTTACCATCTTCTTTCAAGTTTGGTTGCATAATTATTTATTTGTATTGCGATGAAACCCTTTCAGTTAATTTGTATTTAGGGTTAAGATGGAAGAGTGAAGAGACTTACTCTTAACTTGTTGGTCAGTGTCTCATTGATTTGAGCTGGATGTTGTAATATTCACGGTTGTGTTGTTGAAATAAGTCAAATTCATATAACTCTTACAGATGAAAAGTTTTGCTGTTCAATTGAGTATCTCTTATTGGTAGTATGAGTTGATTTGAATATGGAGAAGCACTAACACATGGGTGGACCCTACCATATGAGTTGTTACTTGTTAGCATGTTAGGCTATCAGTTTTGACACTTTCAAGTCTCTATTCCCGTATCCTAATCTATCACAATCATACACGTTATCCTCTTATATTTTTCTTAAGTATTATTTTATTCTCTTGGTTCAAGTTATGTGGCAACCACCCTTTGACAATAAACAATCAAGTTCGTCGTTGGCACGCAAGAATAAATATATATCTATACTTCTTTTCCAATACTTTTGTTTTGTCCGAAAAATACTATATTTATTTCATTGAAAAAGATATCGTATGAAGTTGAGTCGGGTTTGCTAGTGTATTTTGTTCTTGTTATTTTGTACATGGTAACAAAAAACCTTGTTCATTCTTGAATTGAAAGTCTATTATTTATACATATATTTGTTTCCGTAATATTTCATCATTGTTTGCTGATGAACTTTTTGTATGGTTTCACCAAAAAAATAAGAGGAATATGCCCCGTCAAAGTCCAAGTTTATTTGCAAATTGGAGGAGAGTCTAGCTAAATTTATAGGACCTGTTTGGCATGAAATTTTAAGGCCATCCAAAATGGAGAAATTATGAGTTTCTTTTCATGTAAAAAAATAAAAATAAAATCATTTTTTTTGAAGAATTCAAAACTTTATCTAACAGGATTTCTTATTTTTAAAAATTAGTTTCTTGAAGTAGAAATTTAATCTGAAAATTGAGAAATTTTTCTTTTCACAAGAGCTCTCCCTTGTGAATGGCCTAATACTCCTATCTAATTATCATTTTAGCTTTTGACATAGCTATTAAGAAATTCAATCATTAAACAAAAATCATATAAACTTTTTCTAAAATTTATAATTTAATACTAACTTTATTTTTAACCAATGAATAAAAAAAATTACATAAAAAGTGTCAATATGCGCAGTTTTCAATAACATACCTGTTAGCTCACAAAAAATAATTACATAGAATTCTAAAATGATAAATATTTTTAACAAAAATAAAAGGCTAAAATAACACTTATTACCTAACGGATTTTAATTAGTTATATACATTAAGGTATTTTATAATTACGTTGTAAAGTCTTATTAGCTACAAGTACTTCATCAAATGTCATGTAAAACACACCCTATTCTCGTGGAGAGGAGTGAAACTAGAGCGGGCCAATCCTGAACCGGAATCGGCGAACCGGACCGGAACCGGACTAGGTCAAACCCTCAACTGGACCGGATGTTCAAGGTCCCGATCGGTTTAGGTTCCGGTTCAAGGCATAGTTAAACCGTTGAACCAAAGGTTCAACCGACGGTTCAACCGGCGGTTCAGGCGAAATATAAATATTTTAAATAAAGAAATATCTATTACAATTATCCTAAAATCCAAAACACTCCTAAAACCCTAAAGTCCTATATTTTACTATTCCTACTAATTCCTTTAAATCTTAAAAAATCTACAAATATCATAAACACATTAAAAAACGTTCAAAAATTACATATTAAAAAAAATATAATCCATAAACCATACTCTACAAAGTAACAAAACCTTAAAATACAAACCCTTAACCCTAAAACTATGTCTAATGTCTATAAACTCTAACCTAAATCATATAATGTTACATAATTACATTACCCTTTAAATCTAAAAAAAGCTACGAAAATCATAAACACATTAAAAAACGTTTAAATAATTAAATATAAAAAATCATAACCATATAGTTATACAAAACCTTAAAATACAAACCCTTAACCCTAAAACTATAAACCCTAACCTAAATCATATAATATTACATTACCCTTTAAATCTTAAAAAAACTACAAAAACCATAAACACATTAAAAATGTTCAAATAATTAAATATAAAAAAACTAACCATAACCCATGAACTATACAAAACCTTAAAACACAAACCCTTAATCCTAAATTATACACCCTAACCTAGAGTCCTAAATCCTTCATTACCCTTTAAATATTAAAAAAGCTACAAAAAACATAAACACATTAAAAATGTTCAAATAATTAAATTTAAAATAAAACCTAACCATAAACAATACAAAACCTTAAAGTACAAACCCTTAACCTTAAACTATAAACCCTAACCTAGAGTCATAAATCCTACATTACCCTTTAAATCTTAAAAAAGCTACAAAAAATATAAACACATTAAAAATGTTCAAATAATTAAATTTAAAATAAAACCTAACCATAACCCATAAACTATACAAAACCTTAAAACACAAAATCTTAACCCTAAACTATACACCCTAACCTAGAGTCCTAAATACTTCATTACCCTTTAAATCTTATAAAAGCTACAAAAATAATAAACACATTAAAAATGTTCAAATAATTAAATTTAAAATAAAACCTAACCATAAACAATACAAAACCTTAAAATACAAACCCTTAACCTTACACTATAAACCCTAACCTAGAGTCCTAAATCCTACATTACCCTTTAAATCTTAAAAAAGCTACAAAAAATATAAACATATTAAAAATGTTCAAATAATTAAATTTAAAATAAAACCTAACCATAACCCATAAACTATACAAAACCTTAAAACACAAACCCTTAATCCTAAACTATACACCCTAACCTAGAGTCCTAAATCCTTCATTACCCTTTAAATCTTATAAAAGCTACAAAAAACATAAACACATTAAAAACGTTTAAATAATTAAATTTAAAATAAAACCTAACCATAAACCATAAACAATACAAAACCTTAAAATACAAACCCTTAACCTTAAACTATAAACCCTAACCTAGAGTCTTAAATCCTACATTACCCTTTAAATCTTAAAAAAGCTACAAAAAATATAAATACATTAAAAATGTTCAAATAATTAAATTTAAAATAAAACCTAACCATAACCCATAAACTATACAAAACCTTAAAACACAAACCCTTAACCCTAAACTATACACCCTAACCTAGAGTCCTAAATCATTCATTACCCTTTAAATCTTATAAAAGCTACAAAAATAATAAACACATTAAAAACGTTCAAATAATTAAATTTACAATTAAACCTAACCATAAACAATACAAAACCTTATAATACAAACCCTTAACCTTAAACTATAAACCCTAACTAAGAGTCCTAAATCCTACATTACCCTTTAAATCTTAAAAAAGCTACAAAAAATATAAACACATTAAAAATGTTCAAATAATTAAATTTAAAATAAAACCTAACCATAAACAATACAAAATCTTAAAATACAAACCCTTAACCCTAAACTATAAACCCTAACCTAGAGTCCTAAATCCTACATTACCCTTTAGATGATTAAATCTTAAATAAGCTACAAAAATCATAAATACATTAAAAAACATCAAAATAATTAAATATAAAAAAAACCTAACTATAAACTATACAAAACCTTAACATACAAACCCTTAACCTTAAACTATAAATCCTAACCTAAATTATATAATGTTAAAATACCCTTTAAATTTTAAATCTTAAAACAATTACAAAACCTAGCCCTTATTTATTATTTTTGTAAATTATTTTTAAATGTTTTTATTTATTTTTTTATTTTTTTTTAACCGAGTTTCGAACCGGCGGGAACCCGTTTCCTTTTTTTAATTTTATTAAAAATGTTTTTTTTTTTTTTTTTTTTTTTTTTTTTTTTAACCGGATTCCGAACCGGCGAAAACCGGACCGAACCGGAACCGGACCGCCGGTTCCGAGAGTAAACAGTTCAGGTTCCAATTCAAGGTTCCCTTAAACCGGCGGTTCATGAACCGTGGCCACCTCTGTGAAACCTCATAATGAAAAGTGGATGGCAACATGGGCTGTTTTTTTCTTTTTCCGTTTTTCCTGTTATGTTGCCTTCAAGAAGAAAAAGACTCCGCATAACAAAACCAGACATAAAAACAACACAAATGGATACATTCCAATTACCCCAAAAGAATCATCAGCCATGCCATAACCAGCCAAAGCTAGCCTAAGATTTGCTACCCTTGCCGGATTAAAAAAAGGATCTTTTCAAGAACCAGTATGCAGTAAATTGTAAGACACTGCTGAATTCTAAATTATGAAGTGCATCAACCACCTTCTTGATTAATTACTTGGATGGAGCATACAAGACCATCTTTAATGGTGGTTTTTTACATGTTATTGAGAATATCTTAAAAATTATAAATTATTAAAAAGTAAACTTTTAATATGATACTTGTCAGATTGAATATCACGTGCTTATACTCTTCTATTTTTTTTAATGGATTCTCTCACCAAATATGACACATATTTTTATTTCCCTTTTTAAAATTAGCTTAGATACTTTACATAAAAAAAACTCCAAGTACCATGATCAAGAGAATATTGTTGAGTTTCACTGGTTCAAGATATTAGATGGCACATTCTTACGGACCTTCCAGTGTCCTGCTAAATTGTATCTTGTTATGATTAGCAATTAAACTTATTAAGTTTATCTCAGCTGCTATGCAAGAATAAACTACAGCATGCAATCATTGCACAAAAGTAGAGATTGTTCAATTTTAACTACAATGAGTAGAGATTGTTCAATTTTAACTACAATGAAAGAGATAAGGAATTAAATTTACAGCAAGGAACATGAATACAATATAATCTTGGCCCCTTCTTATTATGGCCTTTGTAATTATAGCTAATTGTAGGATCGTACGTTGTTAGTTATCGAGGGAACTGAAAGTTCGGTTCCCTAAGCAGCGGAATAAGTAAACACGAATAGATTCAAGACAAGTTCCTTAGAGTGGGAACCTTTGATAACCAACTAGTTATTCAGGATAAAACCCACTACCCCTTTTGCAAGAGGATTTCAAAGTCTACTTCTTGTATTAATACTTCGATTACAATCAACTAGAATAGAACACACAGATTAAAGTCTTAGACACACTAAGGACTCTCTACCTAGTTCAACCTAACCAAGTAACAAGCAAGTGACTTACTTCGTTCTTCTTCAAAGAACACAGCACAATTCTTCTTCTGCACTTCAGAAAGCTTCTTTTCGTTAATGCGTGTGAGATGAGAGAGGTTTGACCGCTTTACTTATATGATTTAGTTAATGAGATAGTGAATCTTCAATAACCGAATCATATAAATAAAATAATCAAAAGAAATCTTTAAAGATAGCATTTATTACCAAATATCATCTTTACCGATTTTTACAACTTTGTTTCCATGAAAGATAATCTTTTACGCTCCTATTATATATGGAAACCGGATAGAATCTTTAGCTCTCTCTCTAACTAAGATCTACCCTAAAACAGCTCGCCGCCGCCTTCACATAATTCTTCAAGTATTTCTGGCGTCGACTAGCTTGGGTTCCTTTCGCCAGTTCCCAAGTCTGGCGACAGCGTCTCTGTTCCTTGCTTTCCGAGTTCTAAGTTCCCTGTTTATCAAACTAATAGAAACATTAATAGCAAAGATGTTTGTCATTATCAAAACTAGAAAAACTGAGGAAGGGAACTATAGTAGGGAACTGAAGTTCCCAAAAGTTCACTTCCTAACAATTTCCCCCTTTTTGATGATGACAAACATGTAGAACTGGCATATCAAAAAAGGCATGAATAATATGTGAGAAAGAACAGAATATGACTAGATGTAGAATAATCATTTGTGAATTGCATATTCTCCCTTAACACCAGATCTAGTTCCTTAGTTCCCCCTTAATGAAACAACTAGATTAGATTTCCGTTCATCCTATGAGTTTCAGATTGCCAGGTTCATTCCCCCTTTGGACATCATCGAAAAGAGTCAGTTAGATGAGTAGCACAGAAAATTTAGAGAGATAAATAAGCTAATGCTGAACTCTAGAGAAATGACACCGTAATAAAGATTGAAAGCAGATAATAAACGGAGCAGGAAGCACAAAATAAGTTCAATAAATATTAAAGGGCAGAGACTACATAAGCAATGCAACAAGCAAAATAAAAGCACTCAGAGACACACAAAAAGGGATCATAATATGGAAGTGAGATCCTAAGGGAACTATAAGTTCCGTGTCAACTGAGAAGGGAACTGAACACTGTCCCTAGCTACTGCGTGCCCTTGGCCCTGTGTGCCCTGTCCTCTGCAATCCTTTCATCAACCAGTCACCGAATTTCCTTGGCGAGGTCACCAGTGTACTTCCATAGTTCCACCATCATCTCATGGGTGTCGTGGTTCCCCTTCTCCACAGCAGTAGCAACCTTGTCAAAGCCATTGACCAAGGCATGCTCAATATGGGCCAAGTTGTTGAGCATCACCTGGGTATCTGGGACCAAGCGCGGATCAGATTGGCCAGGCAGCAGCTCCTCCTCAAAATCTTCAGCCTCAGACACTTCATCAATATGGGCCTTCTTAGCAAGGCGTCGCACCGTGGTCATGGTGAGGATGTGGGAGAAGTGGGTCTCCTGGATATCAGCGGGGTAGAGACCAAGGCTGGAGAGAATAAGCTTAATCACATTTGGGTAGGGAAGGCCATGGGTAGATTGGGCCTTGCAAAATTGCATATGGGCCAGAATGATGCGAGGGAGGTTGATGGGTTCTCCCAAGAGAAGTTTCTCCAACAAAACAGCATCGGAGACAGCCACTGTGTCTCTCTTTTCTTGGCGGGGGGTGATGTTCTTAATGAGGAAGGTGTGGAGGATTTTGCGGTCAAGGCTAAGTTGTTTGGTGAAGAGGGTACCTTTGGCGGGGGCATTGCCTTCAAACACAGTACGGAGGATGGCTGCCTTTCTTTTCCCTGGCCAGTTCCTCTTGATGATGACCTCAAAACCTTCACCGGTCTCCAAACCAAGCACAGTTCTTATCACACCAGCAGAGATAGGGAAGAGTTTACCACCCCAGGTGAGGAGAGCATCATGAGCAGGCTGGTCCTCCTTGGCAGATACAAACTGCAGATTTTGATAGAAGAGGCGCACCATATCTTCATTTGCTACGAACGGAGAGGGAACCAGAGAGTCCCAACCCTGAAGTTGAAGCTTGGCGTAAGCAGCAATGACACTTTCGTCATCGGATGAGGTCCAGAACTCCTTGCCAACGATGAGGGGCTCCAGAACTTTCCTGGCGGCCAGAGAAGCCTCCAACTTTGGCATCTTGGTGGAGGAGCGAGTCGGAGAAAGTGACATCGGCTGCTTTCCTTTGGAGGGTGGGGAGATCTTGGCCCTTTTTGCCGGTGGCGTCTCATCAAGTTGGAGAGAGGGGACGCCGGAACCACCCTTAGCAGCGCGGCGCTTGACCCGATCGGCGACAGATTGCGAGTCGCCTGGTTTCCGATAGAGGGGGTCGGCGTAGGCATGAGATCCACATCAATGGGGGGACTCCTCTGAGAGGGAGATGAGTGATGAGAGTCCTCCTTTGTCGGAGTAGGGGAGGACGGCCGAGAGAGCGTATGCTCGGAGGATGCGGAGTGACTAGGTGCCTTCGCCGGCGAGATTTCCGGCTCAGAGAGAGCCACCACAGGTGGAGGCAAAATAGGGGGTGCCTTTGTCGATGAAGCCACCTGTGAGGACGATGAAGCGGCCTTCTTCTTGCGAAGTTCCTCAATGAGGGCTATTTCCTCATCGGTGTACTGGGATGCCTTGGGTTCCATGGAGAATTTTGGTGGTGAGAGAGAGGATTCTGGAGAGGAAGGCAGAAACGTTTGAGAGAGCAGAGATAATAGCGGAGGCGGTGCCGAAAGAGATCTGCTTTGTGTGCCTTTTATAATCCTCACCCAACGGCCAAATCTTTCCAAATTGTGAGCAAATAATATCTTTTCAAATCTTGATCAAGAAGGAAACCGATATAATTCGCCAACGGCCATAAGATCTTTACCCAAGAGAATATCCATAAGGAGCTTCATAGAGATGGCAACGGATCAATCAAAATCAACTCATGAGACAAATCGGCTGAGAAACGGCTAGAAATGCAATAACTCCTTCTCGGGACGCGGAGACTGTCAGAATTGCAGGATTCAAAATATCTGGCCGTTGAGGCGGCAAGCTCAGTTCTTGTCCTCAGCGAATGACACGGAACTAGGGAAATATGGGCACATTTGATGTAGGGAACCATGCAAACACTCAAGAAAGTACATGCCCATATAAATAAATGTAGGAAGGCAATTTTGACATTACACAGATAATTCCCAGTGTGGACTAAACAAAGGATCATAAGGAATTATGCAATGTAATCAGGCTTAGGGACGGTTTATAGTCAATTATCATTTCGGCTTGTAATATAGGTTAGATGTGATCAAATTGACTATGTTGAGGCTAATCAAAGAGATGTAGGCAAGCACAAAAATATCATGAAGGAATATGCGATCATGCCATAATTTAGAACATGCTTTAGAATCAATATTACAGGACATGCGAGTGCCAGCACAAGATCAAATATCAACAATATTGTCAATGAAACCATAGAACGTATCAAATCTAGGCACAGCAAGGGAACTAGTAATGGCAACTGGAACTACTAGTTTAGGGAAATCATTCCTAGAAGTAGCCTAAAGGATTCGTAAGGTTCCCGATTGAGTGTCTTGGTGAATATATCAGCAATTTGATCTTCTGTTCTACAATGTTCTAGCAATATGTTCCCTTTCTCAACATGATCACGTAGAAAATGATGCCTTATATCAATATGCTTGGTCCTAGTATGATGCACAGGATTCTTAGATATGTTGATTGCACTGGTATTATCACATAAGATCTTAAGGGGATCGAAAGACATACCAAAGTCCGCGAGTTGTTGTTTAAGCCATAGAAGTTGGGAACAGCAAGCAGCGGCTGCGATGTACTCAGCTTCCGTAGTGGAGAGTGCGACCAAATTCTGTTTCTTGGAGCCCCAAGAGATGAGACAGGGGCCAAGGAACTGAGCCATTCCTGAAGTGCTTTTTCGATCAACTAAGAATCCAGCATAGTCTGCATCCGTGTATCCAAGGAGGTTGAAGTGGCAATCTTTAGGGTACTAAAGACAAAGGTCGTCAGTTCCCTTTAGATAGCGAAAGATACGTTTCACCTCAGTGAGATGAGATTCCCGTGGATCAGCTTGAAACCTAGCACAGAGACACACAGCAAACACAATATCTGGCCTACTGGCGGTTAGATACATCAAGGAGCCTATCATACCGCGATACAATTTCTCCTCAACGCGTTGTCCAGAATGATCAGCAGTGAGACGCGTTGCAGGGGAGATGAGAGTGGAAATGGATTTGCTGGAGTCCATCTTGAACTTCTTTAGAAGTTCCTTGAGATACTTTTGTTGATGAATTTGGATTCCATCTGCTTTCTGGGTGACTTGTAGTCCCATAAAAAAATGTGAGTTCCCCAATCATGCTCATTTCGAACTCGCTACTCATTAGTTCCTTGAATTTATCTACAAGAGACAAGTTAGTGGAACCAAAAATGATATCATCAACATATACCTGAACCACTAGAATATCACCCTTTACATCTAGGATGAAGAGAGTTTTGTCGATCACACCACGTCGATAGCCATTGGCTGTTAGGAACTGGGCAAGGCGATCATACCAAGCACGAGGTGCTTGTTTGAGTCCATAGAGCGCTTTGTCCAAGAAGTACACGTGGTCAGGGTGATCATCATCCTCGAATCCTGGAGGTTGTTTGACATAGACTTCTTCTTGAAGAATCCCGTTGAGGAACGCAGTTTTCACGTCCATTTGGAAAAGTTTGAAGCCTTTGTGAGACGCATAAGCAATGAGCAACCGAATGGCCTCCAATCTTGATACAGGGGCAAACGTCTCGTCATAATCAATTCCTTCTTGTTGATTATATCCTTGAGCAACCAGTCGAGCTTTGTTTCTTGAGACTGCACCAGAATCGTCCAATTTGTTGCGAAAGACCCACCTAGTTCCTATGATGTGGCGATTAGCGGGGCGAGGAACTAGTCGCCAGACCTTGTTCCTCTCGAACTGGTGAAGTTCTTCTTGCATGGCAATGATCCAGTCGGCATCCTTCAGAGCTTCCGTGATGTTCTTGGGTTCTATAAGAGACAGGAAAGCATTGAATGCACAAAAAGTCATATCCTCAAATCCGTACCTGACTGGGGGCTTAATGGTCCTCTTATCTCAGTTAGGAGCAAGCAAGTCAGTCCCTGGAGATTCATCGATTGCAGGGATGGGAGTTGAGGAGGAAACAACTGGAGGTGTAGCGTCAGTTCCCTGAGAGATTTGGTTAGCTGGAGCCGTAGAGCTGGAGGGAACTGCATCGATCAAAGGAACCGGTTGAGCAGGAGAACTCTCTGTAGAGATTGACTCCTTGGGATCAATTACTGGACTTTCTTGGGGAGGGTCAGCGAGGGAAGGATAGGAATTGGTCTTCAATGGTGCATCATCATCGGAGTCTTCATGTGGTCGTTGAAATGGATCTTCGGAGGGAACTGAGAGATCATGCACAGACTGGGAAGGCAATTTTTCATGGAAAACAACATGAATGCTTTCTTCTACCTTTTTAGTCTGTTTGTTGAAGACCTTGTAAGCTTTGCTGTTGGATGCATATCCTATGAAGATTCCTTCGTCGCTACGGGGGTCGAACTTACCCAAATTGTCCTTTCCATTATTGTGGACGAAACACTTGCATCCGAAGACCCGTAGATGAGCGATGTTGGGAACTCGTCCTCGAAGCAGCTCATAGGAGGTCTTCTCAAGCATAGGGCGTAGCATGGCTCGATTTAGAATGTAGCATGCAGCATTTACGGCTTCTGCCCAGAAGATCTGTGGGAGCCCACTAGAAATAAGCATGGTGCGAGCCATATCTTCCAAAGTCCTGTTCTTCCTTTCAACGACTCCGTTCTGTTGTGGGGTGTATGGAGCCGAAAAGTTGTGATCAATACCATGTGCCCTGCAAAAAGTTAGAAAGTCTCTATTTTCGAACTCAGTTCCATGATCGGAACGAATGGCTCAAAGAGATACATTTAACGATTTTTTCAAGCAAGGGAACTAGCTCACTAAATCTATCAAAGACTTCACTCTTAGATTTTATAAATAGAGTCCAAGTGAATCTTGAGAAGTCATCAACAAGTACGAGAATGTACCTGTTACCGCCAAAGCTTTGAACGCGCATAGGACCGCAGAGATCCATGTGAATGAGCTCAAGAGGTTTGGATGAGCTTACCTGTGTTTTGGACTTGAAGGAACTACGAACCTGTTTTCCTTTGACACAATCAGAACAGATTTCTGACTTTTCAGCATTGATTTTGGGGAGACCACGAACAAGTTCCTTTTGATGCAGTTTATGGATTAGCTTGATGCTTGCATGACCAAGTCGTTGATGCCAGAGGTTTGTTTGATCATCAATGGAAGAGAGACACAACTTTTCCTTGGGAACGAACTTTGGGTCAATGACATAAACGCTATTGAACCTTTTGCCTTTTAGGATCACAGTTCCCTGTCTATCTTCCACAAAACATTCCTTTGAGGTAAAGCGAACCTCATTTCCCCCTTGATTGCACAGCTGAGACACACTTATTAGATCAAAACCTAAATTTTCAACAAGGTTTACATTACTTACCTTAATGTGATCAGTGAGATTCACGCTTCCAGTTCCACAGATTGTTCCCTTTCTCTTGTCTCCGAAGGAGATAGTTCCTCCTCGGTGTTGCTGAAGTGACGACATTTTCTTTCTGTTTCCAGTCATATGGCACGAGCATCCACTGTCGATGTACCATCTGTCTTGTTGTCGCACTTCGTCCTGCACAAGGGAACTCAAACTTTTGGAACCCAGCCAAGCGTAGCTTTTCTGGGTGAGTGCGGTTAAAATCTTGTCTGTGGGTTAGAAGCAGGAACAAAATAGTAAGGATCATTCAAATCAGTAATAGTATACGTCCTTTTCTTGTTGTTTATTTTCTGGTTCCTTTTCTTAGCATTTTCTTCCATTTGTTTCTTTTTATGGATGCAATCATGATAAGTGTGACCATTTGTACCACAATGCCAGCATACACGATTATAAACCACATGACCATACTTACCTTTACCCGATCGGAAGGGTCTTTCCTGTTTTCTTTGCTCAAAATTGATGTTTTTACCTTTAGTTCTCTGAGCTTGGGAAACATACATCTTATGAGCATTTTGACCATTGAACCAGGTTTGGTTCTCTGTGGGCTTTTGTTCAAGCACCTTTACCTTTTCTTCTAGGAACTGAGCTTTATCACGAGAGTTCTGCAGTGCACCACTGATGAACTCATTTTTCTCGGCCAGTTCCTTTCTTATTTTCTCATTTTCAGCGGAGCATGTTTCCTCAGAATCCTTTTTACCAGTATAACCAAGACCATGTCGTTGCTTAACAAAAACAGTTTGATTCACAGTTTTCTCATTTATAGAGTGAGTGAGAAGATCAAGTTTATGCACGATTTCATTAAGCAGGATGAAATTTTTCTTTTCAGAGTCTGTTGAGGGAACTGGGGGAATGACAACATGCATGAGTTCAGTTTTAACATTTTTGCAGGACTCACACATTTTTTGAGAGTTGGCTAATAGTTTCTCAGCTTCATCTAATTTCTTACCCCAGACGGAGTTTTCAGTAGTTAAGCAAGAAATTTCATCTTCATATTCCTCCAGTTTCTCTTGTAGGGAACTAGTTTCCTTTCCAAGTTTCTTAATAATTTTGACTAATTGCTTTTTGTCATATTCTAGAAGAGACTTAGTGAAGTCAGAAGAAGATACCTCAGAGTCGTCTGATTCAGTTGAATCTTCTTTGGCCATTAGACATCTTCCTCTGGTAGTTCCCTTCGTCTCTGGTTCCCCTTCAGAGTCTTCTGAGTCATCTCCAAAGGTTGCGAAGAGAGCCTTCTTGTGCTGAGATTTGTCATCGTCGTCAGTGTTCTTAGGACAGTTCCTTGCCAGATGTCCCCTTTCCTTGCATTGATAGCATTGATATTCAGAGAGGTCCTTCTTTTGGAAATTCTTCTTGAACTTTCCTTTGGTGAATTGCTTTCTGACGTGCTTCGTAATCAAGGCAGTTATCTCGTCTTCTTCTTCCTCGAGGTCGGAATTTTCCTCTTCCATTTCTAGTCTGGAAAAAGCCTTTGTGATTTTTAGGGCGATTCCCTTCTCCACTTTCTTGGAAGAACTGGATTTTTGTGCCTCTCTTTCGTCAACTTCAAGTTTCCCTATGATTTGAGTTAAGGGGAGGGACTGAATTCCAGGGGTAGTCTTCAGAACTCTTTTGATGAGGTTAAATTTTGAGTTGAGACCGTTGATGATGACAAGGGCTTTTGACCATTCGTCGAGTTCTACTCCAGCAGTGGTGAGTTTCGTTACGAGCCTTGTGAAGCGAGAGTAATACTGAGAGATGTCTTCAGTGTCAAGCATCTCAAAAGTGTGGTACTCTCCTTCTAGAGAAAACTTCCTACTCTGTTTCAGTTCCTCACTGCCTTCGTGCATTTCCTTCAGAGCAGTCCAGATCCCTTTAGCAGTTGGGATTCCCATCACTTTGTCCATATCTTCTCTGTTCAGCCCATTGAGAATGAGTTGACGAGCCTTAGCATTTTTCTCCTTGATGACATAGTACTCCGGCTTCCATTGGTCTCCAGTTAAGTCCTTAGGAATAGTTCCATCGCCATTTTCTATCACGCGCTAGCACTGATAATCTATGGTTTGAATGTGGTTTTCCATGCTTTTCTCCCACCATTCTTCTTCTCCTTTCTTGCGGATGTGAGGCTTGTTGATGGAGATTCCCAGACTAAATTCACTTGAGGTAGACATCTTGAAATCTGTAAACTAACACAAATCTAGAGCGCCTGCTCTGATACCAATTGTAGGATCGTACGTTGTTAGTTATCGAGGGAACTGAAAGTTCAGTTCCCTAAGCAGCGGAATAAGTAAACACGAACAGATTCAAGACAAGTTCCTTAGAGTGGGAACCTTTGATAACCAACTAGTTATCCAGGATAAAACACACTACCCCTTTTGCAAGAGGATTTCAAAGTCTACTTCTTGTATTAATACTTCGGTTACAATCAACTAGAATAGAACACACAGATTAAAGTCTTAGACACACTAAGGACTCTCTACCTAGTTCAACCTAACCAAGTAACAAGCAAGTGACTTACTTCGTTCTTCTTCAAAGAACACATCACAATTCTTCTTCTGCACTTCAGAAAGCTTCTTTTCGTTAATGCGTGTGAGATGAGAGAGATTTGACCGCTTTACTTATATGATTTAGTTAATGAGATAGTGAATCTTCAATAACCGAATCATATAAATAAAATAATCAAAAGAAATCTTTAAAGATAGCATTTATTACCAAATATCATCTTTACCGATTTTTACAACTTTGTTTCCATGAAAGATAATCTTTTACGCTCCTATTATATATGGAAACCGGATAGAATCTTTAGCTCTCTCTCTAACTAAGATCTACCCTAAAACAGCTCGCCGCCGCCTTCACATAATTCTTCAAGTGTTTCTGGCGTCGACTAGCTTGGGTTCCTTTCGCCAGTTCCCAAGTCTGGCGACATCGTCTCTGTTCCTTGCTTTCCGAGTTCTAAGTTCCCTGTTTATCACACTAATAGAAACATTAATAGCAAAGATGTTTGTCATTATCAAAACTAGGAAAACTGAAGAAGGGAACTATAATAGGGAACTGAAGTTCCCAAAAGTTCACTTCCTAACACTAATGATATATTAGCCTCAAGTATAATCTGAATGTGATTATAGAAATTGAGGAAAGAGTGCCCCAATATTACAAACCCAACCACATAACTTAGTTACAGATTGGAAAAATTCTTATACAACAAATGCCATATATCAAATGATTACAAGTCTCATGAGAGGCCGAAAGGTTCAGGGAGAGGCTCAAAACCAGGGTCGAATATCAGGCCTTGATCTGACTTTTCATCAGCATTGAGGAGCCAGTTTGTGTTCTTAAGATCCTCTTTCAGCAGAATTGCGTCATAGCGTGAGCTTTCAAACATGTCTACCTCACTTAATCTCTCAATCAACGATCTCCCGTTTTCTTCTCTTCTTCTCGCATTCTCGAGTGCCCCCTTGTCGTTATACTTGCCATTCTCTGAGCGTTGTACAAAGCCGTTGTTAATGCTACCTGAAAGCCGTCCATTTAAGCCACCAGATGCAGAGTTGCTCAATGTCGGAGAAGCATGGATTTTGGAAGAGGCAGATCGAATGCTCTGTGGGTAACGAACAGTTCCTCCAAGTGGACGCATACTACCTGACCCATCTCTTGTGTCCTACCACAGGGAGAACAAAAATAAAAGCATTAATTTATGTGCAACAAATCCCAGAACACAACATACTTTCAGCTTCTCTGATATTAGCTATAAGCCTGCATAACAGATAAATTATTGTTGTGAATCTCTCATAAAACATACATTAATGCATCATAACAGATTAACAGCTTTTATTTTGTTAGGTAAAGCTTGAAAGCTATGTATGGAAAAATTACAGAGCTGATCTGTAAGAACTAAGAACTAGAAAAATGAAATCTAGCAAATCCAAAGGAGATAGGTAGTGCAGAAATCCAGAAATGAAGACTAGATACATACCATATGCTTCATTGCCATATCAAGGGACTTCTTGGAAATAGTCCTTCCATAAGCATTGCTGTCTGCGGTTGCAGCAGTGGTAACTTTTGCAGTTCTCCGGGATGGTGATTCAGGAACATATGATGATCTTCTGGGTTCTTGAACCTCACTAGCATACCCATTGGAATGAAGAATATGGTTCCTTCCCTTTGGTTCTACTGACCTGCCTCTAGTGACTATGGGTGATGAGGCTCTTCGCGTAAAATTTCCATGTCCTTGACTATCTGCGTTTGCCTTCGCTGCTGTTGCTGTAGCATTTGCAACTGGTCTAGACCTTCCAGCAGAAACAGGCCTATCAGGCAAGGTTGTCCTTAGATTGGGTGGGGAATCATGTGAGAAATCAGGAGGAATAACTGGTTGATGTGGACGAACCCGGCTGGGATTAGGAGAGCTAGGACGAGATCCTGAGGTCTGACTACGCCCATTATTAGAAAGCGAACGCACGCTCAATGCTGAGATATTATTATTAGGTCCAGGAGATGATGAAGAGGTTCGACGTGTGGGAGTTGAAGAGCGTGAATTTGTTAATTGAGAGGAAGCAATTTGAGGCCTAGAACTAGGACTGGAAGGTCTTGATCCATATGAGGGGCGAGGTTTGTCGGTGGAAGAGAGGGTGGGAGCAGAACGAGCTTTAGAAGGAGTAGAGGATCTTGATGGCGTGGTACGCGCAGAAGGTGTAGAAGGTCTTGCAGTTGATGAGGAACGGGTGATGGGAGAAGACGGTCTAATGTATGATGAAACAGAGGCAGAACTTGTGTTGAGAAGTGAGGAGGAGGATCTGATTGAGGAATAATTGGTGGTGCAGCTCTGTGAGTATGATACAGAAGAGCGAGTGACTGAGCTGCTTCTCGCTGGTCTTGAAGAAACATTGCTCTCTACACGAGTCAATGATAGCTGATACATATACATGACAAAGATACAGTGAGAGTTCGGTTGGACATGACTACTATTAAAATAACACAAAACCAAATCACATCCAGAAACTTATAAGTCAGTCCACACCAGACAAAGATGGATTGAACAGACTGAAACTAGAGATATGCTCCATTTAATCTTCTATACCAGAAAAACCTTGTACTTGCACAACATATCATACAAAAGGTGGAGTTCTGGAAGACTGGAACAAAATGAACAAATACATACCCTGGAGGGTTTACTTGTTGAGACAGATCTTGCAGCAGAACTTCTTCTTGGAGCTGTAAAGGACTGTTGAAACTCATTACCCTCGGCTGAAGGGAAAAGTGGGGTTTCTGGAGGTGTAAGAAGCCTAAAAATGTAAAACCTGATTAATTGGACTATAAAATCAAAGTGCAATGTTACACTTTCAGCATTATGTAATAACTGATTATTGATATATCCTGATTTAAGCAGTCTTCTTCCGTTCAACCAATGAGGAAAAAAAAACAGAATAATTTCGTGAGTTAATTATTATGTCCATTGTGTAGTAACTGTAATTGCACATAGGTATTATATGCAGAAACTTTTTTTTTACTTACACTTTCAGCATTTATGGAGATCAAATAGTCCTCTAATCTACTGATTCACAATTCACACGGAGGGGAATTAAGAAAACAGAGAGCAAAAGAAATGTGAGAGATTAGCGTTAATAACGGTGATTACCAGTCGTAATCGTGTTTGCCACTATCAGCGGAAGTCAAGAGGTCATCCAAACCGCTCTTGACTGATCTCACCGATCCAACTGATATCTTCCCCAATCTTAACGATGCTGCTCGATCTGGAGAAAACTAGAGATTATCAGAACATACATAGCGCGGAGATAATATATTTGATGGATTTGAATATGGAAGTTGAATTAATCAGGTAGGAGTAATTAATACAAAACGAGATTTGGACAAGAGAAACTAATAGTGGCCAGGGAGAGAGAGGCAGGACCATTAAGAAAGATCCAAAACAGATCTGAAGAGAAAAGCATCGCAAATTGAGAATATTATGAGAAGATGAAAATGACAGTTAACTAAAAAAGGGGAAGAAACTGTACGCGAATTGGAAACGCCACGAAAAAGTCCGATCTGAGATTAGATCTAATTTAATACTATCCAATTGAATAAGTGATTACCAGGTAGTTGCAACAGAAAGTTGATTTGGTGAATGTAGAGAGAGAGAGAGAGAGAGAGAGAGAGAGAGAGAGAGAGAACCGTACCGGAGGAATCAAGGGAGACGCGAGGGCGGTTCCTGGAGAAGAGATCGAGAGGGTGGAGGTCTTCGTCGGAGTTGCCAGTGACACGGCGGCGCTGCTGGTGGTTGGATTGGGCGAATTCCTTGAAACTCCGATTCATTTCTTTCGCTCACTCTGTTTTCTTGGTCTTCTGAACTCTACTCTAGCTAGCTACTTCCTACTGCTTAGCAGATATCAGGATATGATCCACTGCTAATAGGGTTGCATCTGCAGGGGCGTCATTTTCGAGGTACAATCTCATAACTAAACAGTTAAAATAAACCGCCATTTCAAGAAAGGAATACAAAAATAAAATTAGCTGTTAATTTCCTCCTTCCACTTATTGGTGATATTTTTATACAATTATGGCCGACATGATCCTCCATTTAGATGTTTTAGGATTGTCATATAATTAAATGCGTTCTATAAATTTATTGTAATTAAAAAAAAAAAATATGGCCGACATATGCTGATCTTTTAAAATAAATGTATTTTTAAGGAAAAGATACATATTTGTTTTGTACAATAATTAGATATAGATTAGTCGCTATTATCACATAAACGACCTCGAATTATCATAAGCTTATTCAGTTGCCTTCGTATATTGTCTCTTATATTATGGCCATTCGGATCCCTAGTACAAATATTCCTGATATACTAGTATGGACTCTTTCACTTGATGGAGATTTCAACATTAAATCTGTCACTCATTTAGTCTCTCCGATGACATTGAGTCCTACTGATATTAGTTTCTCATGGATTTGGAAGTTTAACATCTCACCTAAGATTCAAAATTTCTTATGGAAATGTTGTTTTGATTGTCTTTCGACCACTGAGCGGTTAAAGAAATTCTATAATCGAGTTCCGTCTCGTTGCATTCTTTGCAATGAAATGGATGAAGACACAAATCATATTCTCTTTAAATGCAAATTCACACTTCATATGTTTGATCAAGTCTACCAAATACTTGGGATCTCCTACTCTTTTCCAAATAAGAACACTTTTAGAGAAAGCTTGACTACTTTCCATCTATCTAACTCCTTCAACCTTGAGTTAGCTTCTTTTTTATGGTGGAATATTTGGAACCACGGAAGTAATATCTTATTCAGACCATCTTCGCCCAACACAGCTACATCCCCAGCTCACTCTGCTATTACTTTTTTTCAGAGAATGGAAATTCATTCATTCGGATAAACCAAAGCACAAGAAACCATCTCGAAACTCCAAACCATCGACATGGAAGAAACCTTCTTCTCATTACTTTAAGTTAAGTTTCGATGGATCTAAGAGAAATAATCTCACATTGGTTTCATCATTCGGGACAATCAATCACATGTTATACAAATTGATAAAAAAATAGATTCTGAATACGTCTATACTTCAAAGTGAGGCTTACGCCTTTCTTGAAGGTCTCCGTCAGGCTTTACGACTAAATATTAGAAATATCATTATTGAAGGTGACAATCTAACTTTATTAACTTCGTTAATAAATTTGGAAAATCCCTTGAGAAATACATACAATTATTATTGACATACTTTCCTTGTTGGATTGTTTCAATTCTTTTCGGGTCTCATTGTTACAAAGAATGTAATCAAGTTGCAGACTTCCTAGCATCAAATGACATTAACATTGCTCATATTCGGGATTGGATCACCAAGAACATGTCTTCGGCTGCTCAGTCTGAGATTTACAATAGGAGAAGGGAACTCCACTCTTTGAGTTCTACCACTGACTCTCGTTTTCGAGATTTTATGAAGATCATCCGCTACAATGACTTAGGCTAGCTTTGTACCTAACAAGGAGCCTAGTATTTGCTAGTACAAAAAAAAACAATTAGATACAGATTTTTTTAATTTTATTTTTATACAGGCAAACAGATGATATCCTTACAAACCAGAAGACATACCCAAATCATCACAACGGATGATTTTTACAAAATTAGACTTATAGAGCTAGTGTTGTTGTATCGAATTGTTCGATGTTGCTAATGTAGGATTTATCTTTTGAGGTTTGATAAAATACAAAATTAGATACAGATTTTAGAGTATACAAAATTAGACTTATAGAGCTAGTGTTGTTGTATCGAATTGTTCGATGTTGCTAATGTAGGATTTATCTTTTGAGGTTTGATAAAATATTACGCTAGATAACATTGAGATTATCGGCGTGGGAATTCAAAAAAAGGAAATTGAAATTGGTATAATTAAGGGTCCGCAAAAAACAAACTACAAAGAAAGTAAGTAATCTACTATATATATCTACTAAACGCAAAGCCCGACTGTGCCACGTGGCACTCCAAGAATGCACCCAAATTTTTGTTGTCACGTGGCATCTTTACAGTAATTTATACACGTGTCATTCATTCCGTTTATTTCGATTTTTGCCATTTCTATCCTTCATTTTGAATCTTCCAGAATATGTGTATAATATTATATTTTTCATATTGATAATATAAGATCTGCTACTCTATTTTTGTAATTATTTATTTCGCAAATCATATTACAGAATCGTACAAATAATTTGAAAATCGTAAATATATGAACAGCCACACTATAAATGGCTAAAATTGGACCTAATTTATTAACCAGTACTATATGTATGTCTAAATTTAAACCTTCAGTTTTTCATGCTAATAGACATTTGCAAAACCTGCAAATGTCTGAATAACCTGCAAAATAATCTGAATAACCCTAATGCTATTAGGGCAGGCATAAAAAAATTACAACCTGCAAAATAATACATGTATACAAACCTGCAATATGTGCAAAGAACACAAAAAATGACATCCATGCAAAGAATACAACAATGAAGTTGCTTCTTCAAATGACCTAAAAAAAACGGCATAGCCATACGTACAAAAAAAACATCCATGGAAAATTATTGCTTAAACCCAAAATGGAAATGGTAATCTGCAAAGCAATTCATACAAAGTCAGTGCATAATATGCTCCGAGTGATTATATTTTAATCCTTTTGGCGATTAAACTAACAACTTCTCAGAGCATACTCTGCACTGACTAATGAACTGCTTAAACCGAAAATAAAATGCTAATCTGCAAGGCCATACATAGTAAGAAAATAATATGGGGTGCCGGTGCATATATTTTTCTGCAATGTGTAATCTGCAAGACGAGATTTTTTCCAATTTGAAGATGTACACAATACCTATACAGAATAAAATGCATCGATTATGGCAGTTTAAATATGTGCACAATCAAATAAAATCAACCATTATAATCCATAAAAATTATGCCTTATAAATAGAGAGCATCTTCCTCAATTACATTCTAAAACTCTGTGAGTTCTTGCTCAGGCCTAAACAATATCGATTCTTCCTTGAGATAGCAGGTATGTTTTTGCAATTCATAATAATACGATCATGCTATATAGATTCTTCCTGGGGTTCGGAAATTCTCCCTATCTCCACTGAGTTTTTGCAATTACATAATTGATATTCCACTATTGATTTTTCTATGTATTTTGTGCATTTACAGAACAGCAAATACTGAACTGATTTTCCATTACTGATTTTTGTATGTATTTTGTGCAATTACAAAACTGTAAATACTGCACTTATATTAGCTTTCATTATTATTTTTGTACTGAATTTGTATTGAATTATTGAATGACCTTTGTAGCAATGTCAAAACAACAACAAGAAATAAAGGATATTACGGGTACCCGAGGGAATTATTAGCTAAAGGTTCGAGTAATTCGATTGTTTAAAGTTCCGAAGAAAGAAGATCGTACGCAATACAATACAACTGAAATCATTTTAATGGATGAAAAGGTATTAATTTTCAGTTCTTTAATAGTTTGTATTTAATATATAAAAATTGTTTGCCTAATATTTGTATAGCACTAACACATATTTCTTATTGTCTTAAGGGTGAGAAAATCCATGGAGTCATTAAAGAAGCTTTTATGGTGAATTTTGCAATATTAGAGGAATGAGGTGTATATTTGATTTCAAACTTTGGAGTTGCTCTTTATGATATACCTTTCAAGTTCTCTAATCATAAATACAAGATAATATTTTATCGCAACACTACAATTAAGCGAAGTTCATCAATTTCTATTCCTATTCATGGATTCAAATTCGCTGATTTCGAAAAAATCATCGACGAGTCACTGGATCAAGTATATCTGTATAGTTAGTAAATCTTTCAATTTATCATTTGTTATATTATAACAATTACTATTTCAGTACGTTTAATATTTATTTTACACATAATAGTAATTATTGTGTAGATGTTATTGGTTGGCATTAGAGACAACATTGTTACCTTTACTAACAGGAACGGAAAAGAGGGTAAAATGATCAATATACAATTGATGGATACAACGTATTTATTTAGTTTTTGAAATTCTGCATTGTAATAAAATTTAATATGTAATTTTATATTCTGTTGTTTTATATTCTTAGTTATTATTTTATATTGTATAATATTACAGGGATAATGTCATCAATTGTACATTATGGGATGGTTATGCCGAATTATGTCATCCATTTGTTGGGGCTTCTGCTCAGAATTTCGCCGTAGTTATTATACAATTTGGAAAGCTGGGAAAATGGAATAATACATCTAATTTGTCAAATGGTTATTATGGCACAATGATTTATTTTGATGATGATAGCGTATGTGAGATTGCTGAATTTAAGAAAAGGTAATATTATTATTATTACATAAAATATGCAATTTAATATCCAATATCGTGATATTTATTTTTTAATTATCCTATACTATTTGTCTTTATATTGTAGTTTCTCAAAAAAAGAATGCTCAAAAGGTGGCCAAAGTTGTGTACAATTGACAAATGAGCCGTCCTACTCCCAAGCCGACCTTTTCTTAAACGTGAATGATAGAAAAACTTTAGATGAACTTTACGAACATCTTCACGATCGAGGAACGGTTAGTTCAAAATTGTACAATTGTTTATTATGTGTTAATAAATATTATTCAAATTTATGTACACTATCTTACATATTTATATATAATATAAACTATAGGTTCTGCAAGCTATTACTCTTGCCACCATTGATCATATTGAAGATTCCTACGGATGGTACTATAATTCTTGCAAACGTTGTAAAAGTAAGGTGCAACCGCAAGAGGAAAAGTTTTGGTGTAAAAAATGTGAAACTTTGGTTAACTATGCAGTCCCTAGGTACAAAATTCTTCATAAAATTCTGTCATTTCAATTCAGTTATTTTAATGTTTATACATGATATTGTAGTTGTTTTTTTATATGCAGATTTAGTGTTCAAGTTAGTGTTATAGACGGATCTAGTACCGCTCAGTTCACTATATTTGATAGGGAAATTTCTCAATTCTTGAAGAAAACTGTTTCGAGCATTATCGAATCAACGGATAAGGTATATAAAAATAAATCTTAATGCATTACTTATTAATTGTTGTTTTTTATTAAACTTATTTTTTTTCAGGATGAGGACATAAATAACATCCCGAAAGATTTAAATATCTTGCTGAACAAAAAATTGTTATTTAGAGTTCAACATTAGCAGACTTCCTTCACCTTCTGCATATACCGTGACGAATATGACCGACGATACAACTCTCATTGAGAAATTTGAGCAAACGACCAAAGAATCTGAGGTATATATCGCTGAATTAAGATTATGTAATGCTAAATTTTGAAGTATATTTATGAATTAATTTATTATTAATTACAAATTTAATAATTGTTTAATTTATTTATTGATAGGAAAATATGGAATCGTGCACCCTATACAATGATGTTATGTCAAAAGTTTCTTCAAATGAAATGGTTTCACCCCGTAAGCGTCGTTATATTAACATCGACGAAGATGATGAAAATGGTGAATCGGATGAAGAGGAAATTACTAAAGCTGATGATTGTCCTTTAGCTAATCGTGGGGAGCACTCAAGTACCAGGAAGAGGCTTATATTCAAGAAAGTGAAGGAGGAAAAGCTAGATGAATAAACAATTTCATATAAAAATTTAATTTCATAATATCGTTTTGCAGATTTTTGTTAAGTTTAGAATGGCCCTTTTCATATAAGTTTGATGTTTATTAATTCCTCCAAGTTAGACAATTTGTTTTGACTGAAATACCCCAAATAAGATAAGATAATGGCATTTTGGTAAATTAATTAGGGGGTTTACTTAAAAGGTGAAAATTGGGAAAATTGGGGGATAAAATCCCTAATTTTGGTTGTCTCTCTCCCGTGAGATTTCTTCACGTGAGCATCTCCCTTCCCCTTGTGCTCGGTCCCTCCTCAGCGAACCAGACCTCTTCTCCGTCGAACCAACCTCCGGTGCCAGCCAGGTTGCTCCTCCGGCGAGCCGCCTTGGACCGCGCGGTTCCTCCTCCTCCCTTGGCTGAGCGCGGTTCGTTGTTTGCTGTTACGGTGGTGCCGAGAGCTGCTGGTGCTATTGCGAGATGTTGCGTGTTGTGCGGAGGGGCGTGTTTCTACTTCCTGGCGACGGGCAACCATATCCAAAGCCGCGAACCAGGTGCTGTTTGCTTGAAGTTGCTGGCTGCGTGTTGGTGTGCTGATGTTCCGGCGCCGAAGAAGACAGAACCGGGGCCGAGTTCAGCAGAACAACAAGGTAAGATCGATGTATGTGTGAGGGTTTACCTCCAATCTGAATTTTCGGGTTGGTTTGTGTTATTGATTTAATTGTGGTTGATTGTTGTTGTTGTCCTGTGGGGACTAAATTTCTTTGCTGGATTTTGGGGTCGTTTTGGCTGATGTGCGTAGTTGGGAGTTGGACTGAAATTGGGTTGATTTTGGGGTGTGATTTGCCTAATTAATTAAGGTTGAGTTTAGGGTTGAATTTGGGGGTTTATTAGTAGTGCATTTGTATGATTTAATTAATGCCAGGGAATTGCTCGGATGGTTATTTCAGGTTTGTTCAGGTTGATTGGAGATCTCTGGAGTCGTCGTTGCGGTTCGACTTGAGGCAAGAGGATTCTTGCTAACTTATATTTTTTATAAATTGTTTTATGCCCAGTTTATTTCATAATTAAGTTTACCGTTGCTTGGTTGAATATGGGTATGTGCGTGTGATATGATTTGTCTTGTATCGTATTTGGTTAAATGTTGACGTGGTAGTCAATTGTGACTAAATGTGATTGATTGTTGTTGATAGTGTCTGTTGACACGTGTGTGTGTGTTAGATCGTGTGGGTGTGTTGGATTGAATGTGTGTGTGTGTGTGTGTGGATCGTATGTGTGTGTTGGATTGAATGTGTGTGTGTGTGGATCGTATGTATGTGTTGGATTGAATGTGTGTGTGTGTGTGTGGATCGTATGTGTGTGTTGGATTGAATGTGTGTGTGTGTGTGTGTGTGTGGATCGTATGTGTGTGTTGGATTGAATGTGTGTGTGTGTGTGTGTGTGTGTGTGTGTGTGTGTGTGTGTATGTGTGTGTGTGTGGATCGTATGTGTGTGTTGGATTGAATGTGTGTGTGTGTGTGGATCGTATGTGTGTGTTGGATTGAATGTGTGTGTGCGTATGTTGGATTGTGTGTGTGTGTGAATGTGTGGGTACATTAGTAATTGTCCTGTGTTGTAGATTGACTGATGTGGATTGATTGGATTATTGATTTTAAAGTTTCTTGGTTGAATATATATATATATATATATATATATATATATATGTGAAAATGTGTTAATAGAGGTCGTGTGTAATAATTGATTGGTTGTCGGTGTGGTGGTTGGATTGTTGTTGATTGAGAGTCCAAGGGCCAGGTGATGATAGCCTCACCAAACATCGTAGGGACCGAGTGTCGCCTACGTTGTTAAGGGCCAGTGTTAATTCAGAGTCTAAGGGTCAGGTGATGATAGTCTCACCAAACCGCGTAGGGTGCACGCCTACGTCGTTAAGGACCAAGGGTTGGATGGTGAAAGTCCCATCCGGAAAGTGTGGGTTGATTGTCTCACCCGGTGATGTGGTGGTGGAGACGGAGGTTGGATTGGAGGTGTTGGTGGCTGTGTGTGTTGATTATTGGTTGTGTGCTCGGTTATGAGTTGTGTACTTGAATATTGGTTGTATGCTTAGTAGTGGTTTTGTTTACGAATATTGGTGGGGTGTTTGATTATCGGTTTTGTGTTAGACTTTGGTCGCCGGTTGGTTATGTTGATTGATTAGGAAGGTTGGTTTCCCATCTGGAGGGTGTGGGTTAACATGGTTTGAAATTGAATGCATGAGTTGGGTTTGAATGTATGAGTTGGTCGTTATTTTGGTTATGATTGTATTATGTGATGATTTTCCTCCGGCGAGCCGCCTTGGACCGCGCGGTTCCTCCTCCTCCCTTGGCTGAGCGCGGTTCATTGTTTGCTGTTACGGTGGTGCCGAGAGCTACTGGTGCTGTTGCGAGCTGTTGCGTGCTGTGCGGAGGGGCGCGTTTCTACTTCCTGGCGACGGGCAGCCAGATCCAAAGCCGCGAACCAGCTGCTGTTTGCTGGAAGTTGCTGGTTGCGTGTTGGTGTGCTGATGTTCCGGCGCCGAAGAAGACAGAACCGGGGCCGAGTTCAGCAGAACAACAAGGTAAGATCGATGTATGTGTGAGGGTTTACCTCCAATCTGAATTTTCGGGTTGGTTTGTGTTGTTGATTTAATTGTGGTTGATTGTTGTTGTTGTCCTGTGGGGACTGAATTTCTTTGCTGAATTTTGGGGTCGTTTTGGCTGATGTGCGTAGTTGGGAGTTGGACTGAAATTGGGTTGATTTTGGGGTGTGATTTGCCTAATTAATTAAGGTTGAGTTTAGGGTTGAATTTGGGGGTTTATTAGTAGTGCATTTGTATGAGTTAATTAATGTCAGGGAATTGCTCGGATGGTTATTTCAGGTTTGTTGGGGTTGATTGGAGATCTCTGGAGTCGTCGTTGCGGTTCGACTTGAGGCAAGAGGATTCTTGCTAACTTATATTTTTTATAAATTGTTTTATGCCCAGTTTATTTCATAATTAAGTTTACCGTTGCTTGGTTGAATATGGGTATGTGCGTGTGATATGATTTGTCTTGTATCGTATTTGGTTAAATGTTGACGTGGTAGTCAATTGTGACTAAATGTGATTGATTGTTGTTGATAGTGTCTGTTGACACGTGTGTGTGTGTTAGATCGTGTGGGTGTGTTGGATTGAATGTGTGTGTGTGTGTGTGGATCGTATATGTGTGTTGGATTGAATGTGTGTGTGTGTGTGGATCGTATGTGTGTGTTGGATTGAATGTGTGTGTGTGTGTGTGTGTGGATCGTATGTGTGTGTTGGATTGAATGTGTGTGTGTGTGTGTGTGGATCGTATGTGTGTGTTGGATTGAATGTGTGTGTGTGTGTGGATCGTATTTGTGTGTTGGATTGAATGTGTGTGTGCGTGTGTTGGATTGTGTGTGTGTGAATGTGTGGGTACATTAGTAATTGTCCCGTGTTGTAGATTGACTGATGTGGATTGATTGGATTATTGATTTTAAAGTTTCTTGGTTGAATATATATATATATATATATATATATATATGTGAAAATGTGTTAATAGAGGTCGTGTGTAATAATTGATTGGTTGTCGGTGTGGTGGTTGGATTGTTGTTGATTGAAAGTCCAAGGGCCAGGTGATGATAGCCTCACCAAACATCGTAGGGACCGAGTGTCGCCTACGTTGTTAAGGGCCAGTGTTAATTCAGAGTCTAAGGGTCAGGTGATGATAGTCTCACCAAACCGCGTAGGGTGCACGCCTACGTCGTTAAGGACCAAGGGTTGGATGGTGAAAGTCCCATCCGGAAAGTGTGGGTTGATTGTCTCACCCGGTGATGTGGTGGTGGAGACGGAGGTTGGATTGGAGGTATTGGTGGTTGTGTGTGTTGATTATTGGTTGTGTGCTCGGTTATGAGTTGTGTACTTGAATATTGGTTGTATGCTTAGTAGTGGTTTTGTTTACGAATATTGGTGGGGTGTTTGATTATCGGTTTTGTGTTAGACTTTGGTCGCCGGTTGGTTATGTTGATTGATTAGGAAGGTTGGTTTCCCATCTGGAGGGTGTGGGTTAACATGGTTTGAAATTGAATGCATGAGTTGGGTTTGAATGTATGAGTTAGTCGTTATTTTGGTTATGATTGTATTATGTGATGATTATTTTCGTTGATGCCTATGTGTTTGTTGATGTGAAGGTTAACTGGATTTGTTGTGTAGTGCAGTAGTGAGTTCTGTATATTTGGTTAGCTTTGGTTGTAAGTCAGTAGTAAGATATGTGTATGCGCTTAGAGTTGTTGATTGAGGCATTATTAATGGAGAGGAAGTTGGATTGGATCGTTCTATTCATTTATGCTTGCGATGAGTTTGAGGTTGGATTGAAAGAGGTTAGTATCGTGTGGAATTGGATAAGAATGGGTGATTGAACGGTTATGTGTTAGTGTGTTTATGTTTGTGTTTTGTCGTGTGGTTGGTTAGTTGGTTGGCGTGATATTAGTCAAGTGTAGTTATTTGTATATTAAGTATGATCTGTTGTTGTTTGGTATTGTTTGATTGTCGTGATAACTCTATGGTTTTGAAACTGTTTTGGCTGGGCTAATCTTGCCATAGTCTTTCATGAGACTGACCAACTGCGGTTTACGTGCCGTGGTTGGCTGGGGTATCGGGTCCCTCAGTCAATCAGGCTTTTCAGGTTCAGCGCCAGCAAGGAGGTTCCTGATCACCGTCGGTTTTGGAGTCGAGAACTCTACTCTTTTGGTTTGGACTTTACTTGTTGCACGTGTCGTTTTGGTTTCAGACTTTGAATGGGTTGTATTTGTTGTATTGGTTTTGGTTTTTGGTTGTTGGTTTTTGGTTTGTAAATGGTTGTATTTCAGTATGTTAAGTTGTTGGTGGTTTCAAACTCTGGACAGGTTTTCCGCTGTGCTGCTTTTGATATTATATATATGGGTTATGTTTTGCATTTTTTTTTTCACCCGCCTTATAATCCTTCCGGATTATGGCACTGTAGCACCACTGGCCTGGGGGTGTTACATTGACTCTATTGCAGATTTCTGGTCAGTTTATATCATTGAAATTTAATAATTTTGTTTTTGCTGAATGATATTTTGTTACTAAAACTAAATCAATAGCAGGGGTAGATATATGACTAAGATTCTACGATACTGAAAACATGCCATAAAACTAATATACTATTTTTCAGTTATATTATTTAGGTTCCAGGTTCTAAAAACATGCAATAAGATTCTACGATACTGAAAACATGCAATAAAACTAATATACTATTTTTCAGTTATATGATTTATGTTCCAATTACTGAAAACATGCAATAATACTAATATACTAAGTATGAGACTAATTTTAAGAACTTAAATCTAAATGTCTAATTCTTGGCGTACCTGTATGTCTTCTGTAATTATATGCAATAACAATCCAATTTTTTGTTGATGATTCAGTCTGGACTGACACACAACTGTCCTATACCCAAAATAAATAATGTAGATTAGGTAATAGATTTATACAACACATTAGGGCAAAACAACTTAAGTATTAAAAGATAACATATGACCTTACTGTATATCTTCAATCCCTGTACTGTAATAGCTGTATTAATTGGAGGACACATGCTAAAACCTGTTATTTCATGTGAACAAAATTCATTAAATTTTTTTATGTTAAGTATCAATTAAATATAGTCATAACATTAGTATGAGGCATACCCTTAGATGATTAAGTGTCCAATCCAATTCCACATGGAAGTACATCTTCAATTAAAGAAGGAGAAGGTGTAGCCTATTTGTTAGGTTCAAACCTGTTACGCAAAATGAGGAGAAAGTGTCAAAAAAGTTATAAAGCAAAATGAAGCAAAATGAAATTATCTAAATTGCCTTTGCAAAATGAAGCAAAAAAGGTATTGTTTATTTTTGTGTTGTTCGATTTCTAATGTTTGATTGTGTTAGGTCTTAAAACTAAATCAATAGAGTTTAGTTATATGATTTAGGTTCTAGGGTTTAGTGTCTAGAGTATGGTATAGGATCTAGGGTGTAGGGTATAGGGTTTAGGGTCTAGGGTGTAGGGTTTATATAAGTGTATTCATGAATACATGAAAAAATCAGTAATGAAAAAATCAGTAGATATAGCACATGTTAATAAAAAAATCAATACACATAGCACTTCATGTGCACTATATAATCCTGCACTGTATGTATTCATGCACTTCATATATAGTGCACATGATCAACAACAAAAATAAGTAGACATAGCACTTCATGTATTCATGAACACTCATGAAAATTAGTAGGATTATATGTACATAACACTGAATACATGAAGTGTATTCATGTATTCAGTTGGAACAGTCATGAATACATGGAATAAAAAAATCAATAATATTTTAAAGTTTAATGATCAATAAAAATAGTCTTAATATTAGTGTACGAGATATACCCTTAGATCTTTCAGTTTAGGTTATGGCTCTTTTCTTAAGTGTCGAGTCCAGATCCACATGTAATTTCTATTAGAAAATAAATATATTAAGTACATAATAGTTTATAAATTAAAATTAACAAAGTATGTTGTAGTTAATATGAATTTCCATATATGTATATACCATACTTAGAGAATATAGTATTTATATTAAATGAAAACATTATAATTTTCATATATGTGATGATATCAGAAATTTCCTAACGTGATGAATGCAAAATTTGGTTTAAGTAAATTTAGCTCATAAAGGTGATTTACTGATTTTCTATGATATACTATTATATTGTTATTTTTACACTATCTCAAAATAGGGACAAAATTACAAATCAGTAGACATAGCACTTCATGCACTTCATGTATTCATGAACACTCATGAAAATCAGTAGGATTATATGTCAAGTACATAATACATGAATACATGATTTATAATCAAATCATACAGTTCTAACACTCATGAATACACAGAATACATGAATATTTAACCAAACGAGCACACACACTATGTTAAGTACATAACAGTTCATGTATTCAGTGGATAAAAAATCAGTAATATTTTAAAGTTTAATGATCAATATAACATAGTCTTAATATTAGTGTATGAGACATACCTTTAGATCCTTCAGTTTAGGTTAGGGCTCTTTCCTTAAGTGTCGAGTCTAGATCCACATGTAATTCCTATTAGAAAATAAATATGTTAAGTACATAATAGTTTATAAATTAAAATTAACAAAATATGATGTAGTTAATATGAATTTCCCTATATGTATATATCATACTTACAGAATATAGTATTTATATTACATGGAAACATTATAATTTTCATATATGTGATGATATCAGAAATTTCCTAACGTGATGAATGCAGAATTTTGTTTAAGTAAATTTAGGTCATAAAGGTGATTTACTGATTTTTTATGATATACTATTCTATTGTTATTTTTATACTATCTCAAAATATGGAAAAAATTATAAATCAAGACTCTATAAGTACCCCATATGTTGTAATCCATCTATCACGTTCAACATTCTTAAGTTCTCCAGGATCATCTTTTTATAATATTCAGTATGGTGCATCCCATTCCGCATGATGTCTCAGTTGACACTGAGGTGCTTTTTCTTACAGATATTGTACCAGAAAGCCATTTTTTTAGGTTTCCAAGTATCGCAAACAATTTTACATTCGACTTTCCTTTCCAATTGATTTATCGGACGATGAACATTACATCAAATGTTCAGTTACTATGCCGAGTGATCTAGGAAATCCAACACACAGGTATTTATTATTATACTATTTTTTGTAATTTAATAATATTATCTGTCGTTTTTTTTTAATTTAAGATTGTTAAAAAAACTGTTTTTTTTTGTTTTACGCATGTGCAGGTTCAAAAATGCTTTGGATGAAATGAATAAGAGATATACTCCATTCATCTATGAGAGGGATCCTATTCTATTCTCAAACATTCATATGAATGTTGCAATAAGAAATGTGGTAGGATTTTTCGGTCCAACTCAACTCGCAGGATTTCATTCGACATTTACATCCTATAATCCTATGATTGTTGTTCTTACACATGCCGAATTGGATGAAAGTCTTTTTGAGCAAATGTTTTTACCATATGGCCATGATCGCTATATACGTATTGATTCATTGTACAATAATGAACACAATTACATCACATGGCGCAGCAGTGATGTAAATATATGGATTGACAGTGAAGAAAGTGATTATATATTGAAATTTAATAGCAAGTTTGTTGAAGCGTGGCAACTTTCATGTATTTATGAAGTGGGTAATGAAATATCCGGACTTTTACTATGGAGTACTTTGGATGAATTTGCAAAGCTTAATCGTCTACCTTGACAATACTTAAACGGGAGACATGAAGTGATTAATTTAAGTGATGAAGAAGAACAAGACAACGAAGAGGAAGAAGAAGATAATGAAGAAGAAGACGATGAAGATGAAGAACCATTTGAGGCAGAAGAAGGCAATGAAGATTAGGGTAGCATGAATTTTGTTTGTTTTAAACTTTTTATATATTTATAATTTCCAATTTATTATGTCATTTTTTTAAAACATTTAACTCTTAGTTATGTTTACTTTAGGTATTACATGATTATTAATGATATGAGTATGTTTGTTATAGTTTTTTTCACTTTTTATTTACTGAAGTTTGCTTTGTTAATTTGTTTTAGTTTTTTTCACTTGTTGTTTTCAGTCTTTCACGAGTAGGCATGATTATTTGAAAGTCAGTGCAGAATATGCTTAGAGAAGTTATAGTTTATTCATTTTGGTGATGAAACTATTAACTTCTCCAAGCATACTCTGCACTAACTAATACCCTCTCAATGATATGGCTGTTTATGTATGATTCTTATACCAATTTTTATTTCAGAGAGATGTAATCCAACAGATCTAATATCTAGAAATAAGGTACCTTATATGTGATATTTTGTTCTGAATATTTTTGTATATAGAATTTAGATATTTTCTATAATATATGGTTATAGCATTTAGAATTTATATCAAACATAAACCCTAAACATAATTATTCAATTGAGAGAGAGAGAGAGAGAGAGAGAGAGAGAGAGAGAGAGAGAGAGAGAGAGAGAGACCTATAAGCCCATTTATCAGACTTAGCAAATGGATATTTTATACAAAGTCTACCAATAAGCCCAAATTAGGTGAGCCACCTATATGCCCATTAATCTAATCTGTCAATTAATCCAATGAATAAATGTTTATAAAATGCCATAACTGGGCCTTGAAGACCATTGATCACTATACTTAGTATGACAGGCTACACACATGCAGAGGCGGATCCATGGGGGGTCCTAGGCGGTCTGGTGACCCTCCTTCACCTGGATCAAGTCATATATTAAAAAAAATTAAATTAAAAATATATATATATTAATGTCTTTTACATGTTAACAAAAAGAGTTATTAGCCCAATTGGTTGTGGAACATGAGTTTAACCCAAAGGTTTGGGGTTCAAGTCCCCATCTCCCATCTTTTGTATTGTTTTCTTTTTAGATAAATAACAATTTGTGTCCTTTATTTTCTCTTTTATACAAATATTTGTATTTCCTATTTTTGTCCATCATGATTATGAAATAAGTTAAAAATTTTGTAAGCTAATTGAATTAATCTTATTTAAAATTCTCACAATATATTTGATACTAACATATTTTAGGTAGTTCTCCTTACTATTTGTCCAAAAATATTTTCAAAATTGTAAATTAGTTAAAAATGTTTTTCAAAACATAATAATCCACCTAGTATATAAGATTTGTACAATTTTTTTTACAAATAGTAATGTGATTAATGCTAAACAATATTATATAATTTTTCATAGGCGATTTTGTGACTCCCCTTCGAAGAAATCCTGGATTCGCCATTGCACACATGTAATGGCCCAATGTTGAATAATTTATCTATTCTATTAGCAAATTTTTTGTTATAAATTTATTAGGTTGAAATCTATATAAAGAATCCATAAGAAAATGATATAAAACCAATTTAATATTTCTATCGTGAGTTGCATGAAAATCATACTTACTATATGGATCTTTTATACTAAGTCTAGACATATATTTTACTGGGCCAATAAAATTGAGAGTTTAATATTCGATTTTTCAGAAAATGGCAAGTTGTACATAAAAACTGTTTATTATCCAGTGTATGACAATTTAAATTCCATATATGATTGTAGAATCAGTTGATATATTTGTAGTTAATTTTTTTTGGGTAATGTAATCATAACTTCTATAAGTGAAAAATCGGAATTAATCGTATTTATATATATATACTATGAACCAGAAGATTGCAGGAGTTCTGTGTGTGCAGTTTTTCAAGTTGTTCGATACTAGGAGTCTTACAAAAATCTCAGAAGTTGTTGACTTGGAAGAGGCATCGAAACTAAAAGGTATTGTATATTTTTGTGTTGTTAGATTTCTAATGTTTGATTGTGTTAGGTATAAAACTAAATCAATAGGGTTCAGTTATATTTGTAACACCCCGGCCAGAGGTGCTACAGTGTCATAGCCCCGAAGGACTATAAGGCGGTTTCTTTCAAGAAAAGAATTTAAAACTCTTCCAATACATAAAATCATCAATATTAAAATCCCTGCTCAAGATTTTAGTCAACACATAAACCTGTCATCCAGTTTAATACATCAATTTATATCCAAAACAACGGAAGCGAATACAATATTTTCAAATCTTATGCAACTAAATCTTTAACTGTGAAGACACATCTGTGATCCAGAACCCGCTTGTTGCTGCAACCTGAAAAGCCTGATCGACTGAGGGACCCAATACCCCAGCCAACCACGGCACGTAAACCGCAGTTGGTCAGTCTCGTGAAAGACTATGGCAAGATTAGCCAAGCCAAAACAGTTCAAACAACATAAAATCATATAAGATATATATAACGTCACAAAATCCAGCCAAAACAACCAAGAGAGTACTCAACTCTTAAACGCAAATAACTCCAACATAATCCATTCTAACCCAATCAACGATAATCCAAACACCAGACCCATACTCAATCAAACAACCAACTACCACACCGACACTCAACAACAATCACATATAACCATCAATAATACACAATCACACCTTAAACCAACTATCCAACCACACGTCAAAACACAAACATAACACGCTATCACATAACCGATCAATTATCCATTCTTATCCAATTCTGCACGATATTAACTTCTTTCAATCCAACCTCAAACTCATCAGTACTCAAGTATAAACGAATAGAAAGATCCAATCCAACTTCCTCTCCAATACTAATACCTCAAACAACAACTCTATACACATACACATATCTTACCACTGACTTACAACCAAAGCTAACCGATAATACAGAACTCACTATTGTACTAACACAACGAATTCAATTAACCTGCACATCCACAACACATAAGCATCAACGAGATAATTATCACATAACACAATCATAACCTAAATAACGGTCCAGGCCAGCCACCCTTCTGGTGTCGCCGGTTCGTCAACTACGACTGCAACTCATACCTTCAACTCAACTCGTATTGGCCCACACCCTCAAAATGGAAACCAATCTATACACTCAAACAACACAACTAACATTCATAATCCATCAACTACCAACAATAACCATACCAACATAAATTCACAACCTTGACCAGTTACAATCAACAACTATAACACACGTAAATTCACCACCACAACCAATGGCCAACAATGACCCACAACCACAACTAATAACAATCAACGTCCAACATAAACCAATTATCAAACATACAACCAAATTACCAACACAACCACTTAATCAAGTACACAACCAACATTCAACACATAACCAACACACACAACCACCAACACCTCCAATCCAACCTCCGTCTCCACCACCACATCACCGGGTGAGACAATCAACACACACAACTACCAACACCTCCAATCCAACCTCCGTCTCCACCACCACATCACCGGGTGAGACAATCAACACACACAACCACCAACACCTCCAATCCAACCTCCGTCTCCACCACCACATCACCGGGTGAGACAATCAACACACATAACCACCAACACCTCCAATCCAACCTCCGTCTCCACCACCACATCACCGGGTGAGACAATCAACACACACTTTCCGAATGGGACTTTCACCATCCAACCCTTGGTCCTTAACGACGTAGGCGTGCACCCTACGCGGTTTGGTGAGACTATCATCACCTGACCCTTCGACCTTCGGGGGTTCATACCCACCGAGGCCCTCACATATAAGGAATTTCACCATCGAACAACATTCCACCACCACACCGATACCAATCAAATAAAATCATATACGACAATCAATCAAAGGTTAACACATATTCACATACACACACAATCCAACACACACACTCACACATTCAATCCAACAAACACATACGATCCACCACACACACACACACACACACACACACACACACACACACATATTCAATCCAATACACATACACATGTCAACAGACACTCACACTCAAGCCAACACATACATACGATCCACCACACACACACACACACACACACACATATTCAATCCAATACACATACACGTGTCAACAGACACTCACACTCAAGCCAACACACACACACGTGTCAACAGACACTATCAACAACAATCAATCACATTTAGTCAAAATTGACTACCACGTCAACATTTATTCAACACGATACGATACAAAATACTAACACACGCACACACACCCATTTTCAACCAAGTATCAATATAGTCAATTAATCCAATTTAAATCGCTCAAAAAATGATAAAATTAATTATGAAACACTAGGCATAAATCAATTTATAAAAATTATATAAAGTTAGCAAGAATCCTCTTGCCTCAAGTCGAACCGCAACGACCCCAGAGGTCTCCAAATCACTCGAACGAACCTGCGAAATCAATCCGAGCAAATATCTGGCGTTAATTAACTCATCCAATCAACAACTAATAAACCCCCAATTCAAACCCTAATTTAATTATACCTCCTAATTCCAATTTCAGCAAACTCCCACAAATTCACCTAATTAATTCCTTAATTAATTAAGGGAAACCACACTCAAATTAATCCAACTCAAATCAAGGTTTACTGCTACAAATTCTCAACCGAAATCAGCAACTATACCGATTGAATTCAGTCCAACAATTAGCTCCCGAATTCGGCAAATTGCCCACACAAGACAACAACAACTCGCTCACACCCATATATTCAGCCATCCGAACCACAACAAAACCGATCGAAGGCTTACCTTGTCGACACCACTACGTAGCCACCGGGAAGGCCCATCGTCGCCGGAGATGATGGCGGCACAGCAGCGAACAACACCACAGCAACCACGAACAGAACACAGCAACACGCAGCAATAGCGGACAAAACGCAGCAACCAGCAGACAGCTCGTCGCGGTTCACAGAGGTTCGGCTCGCCTCGTCGGTGGCTTGACTCAGCAGCTCGCCGGATCTGGCTTCCCAACACCGGAAAACAGCAACCAGCAGCTATAACAACAGCAGCCAGCACGCAGCGACACCACACCAGCTCACGGACAGCAGCAGCAACACGAACCGAGCAAGAACAGAGGAGGAGCGGCGCGGTCCAAGTCGGCTCGCCGGAGAAGAAGTTGGCTTCGGCTGGGCACAGGGGAGGGAGTTGGGAAGGAGGAGAGAGCTGGCTGCTCACAGGGAAATTCGGGAGAGAGAGAGAGAAAACCGAGAGTTAGGGATTTTAATCCCAAATTCCATTTCTCCCCTTTTAAGCAAAACCCATAATTAATTTACCACTTTTCCATTACTATCTTATTTGGGGTATTTCAATATTATTTAGGTTCTATGATACTGAAAACATGCAATAAAACTAATATACTATTGTTCAGTTATATGTTTTAGGTTCCAGGTTACTGAATCAATAGCAGAGGTAGATATATGATTTATAATACTGAAAACATGCAATAAATCAATAGGGTTCAGTTATAAAACTAATATACTATTGTTCAGTTAATGTTTGATTGTGTTATGTATTAAAACTAAATCAAGAGCAAAGGTAGATATATGATTTAGGTTCTATGATACTGAAATCTAAACGACTAACTATTGGCGTACCTGTATGTCTTCCATACATATGCAATAACAATCCAATTTTTTTTATGATTCCACAGTCTGGACTCACACACATCAGTCCTATACCAAAATAAATAATGTATATTAGGTCAAAGATTTATAAAATACATTAATTATGACAACTTAAGTATTAAAACATAGAATATGACCTTACTGTATATCTTGAATGACTGTACTGTAATAGATATATGAATTGGAGGAGAAATGATAAAACCTGTTATTTCATGTGAACAAAATTCAGTAAATTTTTTTATGTTAATGATCAATTAAATATAGTCAACATTATAGTAGGAGTCGTACCCTTAGATGTCATAGTTTAGGTTAGGGTTTATCTCTTGCCTTAAGTGTGGAATCCAGATCCACATGGAATTCCTATAACAAAATAAATATGTTAAGCACATAATAGATTAAAAAAAAAGTAACAGATTATGCTGTTAATTTTAAAGATAAATAAGCATGACCTGGAAGTACATCTTCAATGAGACTAAGCGATGTTGAAACCTGTAGTTGTAATTTTTTTCAATTCAGTAAACATACTTCCAGTTAAAACATACTGATAGGCTAAATTAATATGTTACAACCACTTACCAAGAATTATGTAATATTCATGTTATGATCAAGTACACATAGCGTGGTGACATGTAATCAGAGAGAAGGAACAATTACAAAAGTTAATATCTTATTATACAATATATGCATGCTATATAAATAGGTAATGTAATTTCTTATATAATACAGTATACTTGCATATTTCTATATATTTTTAAAAAAATGTCTTTCAAACATACATTGCAACATATATGTCAAAGAGAAATAGACACACACGGAGATAAATTATATGCTGATATTGATTATACATGCTGATATTTTGGGTGTCTTTCATTGTACTCTCTGAGGATTTTTCCTCCCTTTATTGTTGTTTTCAGTATTTTACGAGTAGGCATGCTTACTTGAAAGTCGAAGTAATTAGTTTATTCCTTTTGTTGATGAAACTAACAACTTCCATGTGCATACTCTGCACTAACTAATACCCACTCAATGATATGGCTGTTTATGTATGATTCCTATGCCAATTTTTTATTTCAGAGAGATGTAATCCAACAGATCTAATCTCTACAAATAAGGTACCTTTATATCTATTATTGTTCTCAATATTTTTGTATATGGAAATTAGATATTTTCTATAATATATGGTTATAGCATTTAGAATTGATATCAAACATAAACCCTAAACATAATTATTCAAGCTATTAAAGTGAGCTAAGCTTGATTTAATACACTTCAAATTATATATCAAACTTGCATTTGGTAAAAAAAAAGATATAATACTTAAACCAAAAAAGAATCAAACAAATGAACATATTTACACCAAACATGCAATATCTTTCTAAAATAACCTATGTATAATCAATGAAACAGAATACGCTGAATAAAAGCAACCCAGATTAGTTTCGTATTGTATGAAAACATTATTTATTATAGATATAAGTTGTATAAAAATTATATTGTTATGTATACTATTGTTCTGTATATAGTATATTTCCTTCATATACATGGAATAATATTATAAATCATACATTGCAACATTTATTTAAATGTATAAAACTATCATTGATACATGGAATAAAAGAGAGAGATGTAGAAACGAACCTACTTCTTAAACTGACAGAAACTTTTAATCCTTCCACCAAACAGTCAAATAGAGACATACATTTGCTGAAAATCGATTTTGATTTATCCCTGCAAGACTGATGTGACCTTGCTATGAAGAAGGTCTCAAGTCCCGGATGAGATCGTGATGAATCCGTAGTGGGGCGAAGCAACTCCTTGAATAGGCGTCTGCGTTGATGGAGATTGCAAGACGACGGCGAGGCGGAAGCGATTGCAGAAGCAGTAGGAATTTGAGGGGGATGGCCGTAGGGGTGAAGGGATGTGCACGGCCAGTATAGGGCTGGAAAAGATGGAGATTTGGAAGTGGGATAGATGAAGGGAGCACGCTCGACCTAGATCTAAAGGATTTGAGATGAGAATGACGAAGGAGCAAGCTCGACTAGGTGATTCAAGGTGACGTTGAAGGAGCTTCAATGGAGGTTTTCTCTCAACATAAAAGCTATAATTATCAACGTAAAAGAGAAAGGGGGCTACAAAGCTACGTTAAGTAAAAGGAAGACTCTTCCTTTTCCTTAACCAAAAAGATTAAAAATAAAACAAATAAAACTCTAAAAATAACTCTAAGGGGGCTGGTCATTCTAAGTATAGAAATGACCTCCTAAACTCCCTTAAAAATGCTGAAAATAATAATAAATAATATCCGGACTAAAAACTAAAAATGTCATAAATCAGAAATATTGATAACTAGGCGAATAGCGATCAATATCTCTAATCTGTAAGCTCCGGGATCTCTGCAGACTGTGTAGACGTCCCAACTGTCACTAAACTCAGAATGGATCCCTCATCTGTAGTTGGACGTCCATGACCTGCTACGAGTCTGGTCACCAGTGATTGAGTCACAGCTTGAATAGCTTTGGCTCGTGCTCTAGTAATGGGACCTGAGGACCTAAGACTCATAGCCTCCTCCTCGTCTGCAGCTGTCATGGTAGGCGAGGTCACATCATCCTCCCCCACTTGAGTGTGAAGCGTCCCCGTTTCACCCTCATCATACTCTGGCTCCACGTACGGTGATAGATCAGCAACATTGAAGGTCGGGTGAACACCATACTTGTCTGGGAGCTCTAGCTGGTAGGCGTTGTCATTGATGGCCTTGACAACACGAAATGGTCCATCACCCCTTTGGTCGAGCTTAGACTTGCGGTTGGCAGGAAAACGCTCCTTTCGCAAGTGAAGCCAAACCAAGTCGCCAGGAGCAAAGACAATCCTGCGTCGTCCTTTGTTCTTCTGGGCCGCATACTATGCTGCTCTGCGCTCCAGCTGGTTGCGCGTTCGAGTGTGCAGTTCCTTGATGTGATCGGCCAATCTGTCAGCTGTGGTGCTGTCTGTATCCTTCCTAGGATAGGGAGTCAAGTCCAGCGGCGTCAGCGGGTTCTGTCCATAGACAACTTCGAACGGGGTCAGTTTAGTCGCGATGTGCCTGCACCTGTTATAAGAAAACTCCACAGTAGACAGTAAGTCCTCCCACCTGCATGGGTTACTCTTCATAACCGTCCGAAGGAGGGCTCCAAGAGTGCGGTTGGTCACCTCTGTCTGACCATCCGTCTGTGGGTGGTAGCTCGTAGAAAATAGGAGTTTAGTACCGAGCTTACCCCACAAGGTTCTCCAGAAATGGCCGACGAACTTGGTGTCCCGATCACTAACAATAGTGCGCGGAATACCGTGCAGTCTCATGACATTGTCGAAGAACAGAGTAGCAATGTCAGTGGCGTTACTAGTGTTCTTACAAGCAATGAAGTGTGCCATCTTAGAGAACCTGTCTACGACCACAAATATAGAATCTCTACCACGTCGAGACATAGGTAACCCAGTGATAAAATTCATGGAAAGATCTTCCCACGGGCCAGCTGGAATCGGCAGAGGCGTGTAGAGACCATGCGGACTAGACCTGGCCTTAGCCTTATGGCATGTCACACAACTCTGACAATACTTCGTAACACTGTTGGCCATCTTAGGCCAGAAGAAGTGCTCGCGAAGTGATGCCAGCGTCTTAGACACGCCAAAGTGACCACGACTATGTGCTTCCTCAATCAGCAAATTTCTGACAGAGGATGAAGGAATGCAAAGCTTCCCACCTTTGTACAGAAAGCCGTCATCAAGGAAATACGTAGCATGTTCACGACCAGTGGATTTACATTGCTCAAAGAATGTAGAAAAGAAAGGATCAACAGCATAAAGATCCTTGAGCAATGCAAACCCAAATAACTGAGACTGTAGCTGAGTAATGAGGACGTACCTGCGAGAAAGGGCATCGGCTACCACATTCTCCTTACCTTTCTTGTGAACAATGAGATAGGGAAACGTCTCCATGAACTCAACCCAGCGAGCGTGGCGTCTGCTAAGAGTCGTCTGGCTACGCAGATAACTAAGAGCTGCATGATCTGAGTGAATCACAAACTCTGCAGGCCACAGATAGTGTTGCCACGTCTTCAGAACCCGAATTAGCGCGTACAACTCCGTGTCATACGTCGGGTAGTTCAGCTGTGCACCTGATAGCTTCTCTGAAAAGTAGGCAATCGGCCTCTTCTCCTGCAGCAAGACACCTCCGATGCCGAAATCAGAAGCGTCGCATTCCACCTCAAACCGACGGGTGAAGTCAGGAAGTTGTAGCAGCGGCGCGCGGCATAAGGCATCCTTCAGGGCGGCAAAAGCAGCATCATGCCGTGGAAGCCAAGTGATAGACGCGGCCTTCTTGGTCAGCTCGTGTAATGGGGCGGCTATAGTGCTGAAATCACGAACAAACCGTCGATAAAAACCAACCAAACCCAAAAACGAACGTACCTGAGTAGGAGTAGCTGGCGTCGGCCACTCCTGGATAGCGCGGATCTTTTCTGCATCCACCTGCAGACCGTCCTTGCTGACGACGAAACCTAGGAAGTTTGTAGAAGGAGAACAAAATACACACTTGCCAAGATTGGCGTATAAACTCTCTACTCTCAAACACTCTAAAACAAGTCGAAGATGCTCAGTATGGTCATCTAAAGTCCTGGAGTACATAAGAATATCATCAAAATAGACAACTACAAACTTACCCAGAAAAGCTCTCAAGACATGGTTCATCAGTCTCATGAACGTAGAAGGAGCATTGGTTAGTCCAAATGGCATGACTAGCCACTCATACAGACCATACTTCGTCTTGAAAGCAGTCTTCCACTCGTCCCCCTCCTTCATGCGAATCTGATGATAGCCGCTCTTCAGATCAATCTTGCTGAAGAACTGCGCTCAATGTAGCTCGTCAAGTATGTCGTCGAGGCGAGGAATGGGATGTCTGTATTTGACGGTGATCTGGTTGATGGCACGGCAATCCACGCATATCCTCCAAAAACCGTCCTTCTTAGGCACCAATATGACGGGAACAGCGCACGGGCTAAGAGACTCGCACACATACCCCTTCTCCAACAGTTCGTACACCTACTTTTGCAACTCCTTTGTTTCCTCTGGAGAAGTTCTGTAGGCAGCTCGGTTGGGAAGAGTAGCTCCCGGAACAAAATCGATCTGGTGCTCAATGCCACGAAGTGGTGGAAGACCATCTGGCAACTCGTTCGGCAGCACATCCTGAAACTCCTGCAAAACAGACAAAATACAAGAGGGGAGTACGGACTCTGAAACAGGTAGGGCAGTAGGAAGAGCAATGAGTAGGAAACAGGGAGACTTGCCTTGGATGACATCAGAAACCTTCCTGCGTCGCGCCAAGAGAAGTCGCTGCTCACAAGTGCCTTTCAGCGCAGAACTACCTTTGCCACCCTTTTGATGATCAGAACCCTTTACAGCGCCCTGTCCTGAAGTGCCCTGGGTACCCGAAGAAGATGCTGCAGGAAGTTGTAGGGAACTCGGCTGGAAAGTTGTAGGGGACTCTGGAGGGGGTTTTCCGTTGTCCTTTGCAGCCTGTATAGCCTTGTTCCTCTGTCTAATAGCATGGTCCTGTAAAATCTCATTCGGAGTCATAGGTAAGAGCGTCACGCGCTTTCCATGGTGAGTGAACATGTACTGTTCAAAAACCCATCATGAAAGACGCGACGGTCAAATAGCCAAGGACGCCCTAACAGAATATGGGTGGCATCCATGGCGGTAACATCGTACAAAATAGTGTCTGTAAATGGTCCTATGGAAAAATTAACGGGACACTGTAAAGAGACATTGTTATCGGGTTGGTCTGAAATCCACTACAGACCGTAGGGCTGAGGATGTGGTTGCGTCTGAAGATTGAAGTCGCGGACGACTCTCTCATTTATAATGTTGCAGCACGACCCTCCATCAATTATCAGACTCCGCGACGCATTCTTCATATGACACCGGGAATGAAACAGATTCTCCCTTTGGTCAAGTGGACCTCCTTCCTTGACGCTGAGGACGCGTCTGGTGACCAAGGCATAATGCATGACATCTGTATCATGGTCGCCCGGCCTGATCACCTCATCAGTCAGCTCTACAGACTACTCTGGGACGTTCTCCTCTTCATCCGAAAGGCTCTCGTAGTCTGCAGTGTGGGCGGAGTAGAGGACACGCTTCTGATTAGGGCAGTCCTTCTGATAGTGTCCTCGTCCACCACATCTGTAACACTCTCGATCGCTAGAACGATCTGTACGACTTGTCTCAGCAGAGGTCGATGGCTGTCGGCGCGCAGAAGTAGGGGGCGCCGGCCGCGGCGTCGTAGAAGACGCAATACCTGTACGATCCTGTCGAGGCACAGAACTAGAAGAAGAGTTAGTGCGATAAGAATTGACAGGGTTCGAGGTATACCTTGGTGAGGGAGAAGACGAAGACTGCCAAGGCTGCTGTCGACGTCTCTGCGCCTGAAGATAGAGCTTCTGTGCAGTATGTACCACGTTGTTGAGGTCTCGGATTGGCAGAATGTCAACCTGATCCCTGTACGGCTGTGACAAACCCGTTATAAAACGTGTACGTAGAGTAAAGGGAGTAACACTTACCCCGGCCTTGAAGTACATGTCTTCTAAGCGAGCAAAGAACTCTTGTGGCGTATCACGACCCTGAGTAGCAAGTGCAATGGTTGTCTTCATATCCTCTCGGTATGTCGTCGGAACGTACTTGCGCGTCATGAGCGCCACTAGCTGTTGCCACTCTGTCACAGGTGGCCACCCCATGCGTGCCTGCTGTTGGACCAGTCGGTTCCACCAGGTGCGCGCTGCTCCTTGGAAATGCAAGGTGACGATCTCCACCTTCGCATGCTCCTCATATTGATAGTGTTGAAGAACATAGCAGGTACTCTGCAACCAATCTATGAAAGTAGAAGGATCATAAGTACCAAGGAAGGGTTCGATTTTCACCTTAATTTCTTGGCGATACGTAGCTGGAGGTGGGTATCGCTGTTGGCCTACAGCGGGAGCATTGAAATTCTGTTGTGGAAGCCCCTGCCGCTGTTGTCCAACTAGTAGTTGTTGCTGTCGCTGCGCTCGTGGAGGACCGGCAACACGCTGCTGCTGATATTGCTGTGGGTGACCCTGTGCAGCGTAATAAGCAGCCTGATTTTGTGGCTGCTGTGGAGGAGGAACCCAACCTGTACGATGAAACTGCTGCTCTGGTGGGTCCTGTAGGGGTGGGTGATAACCCGCAGAAAACCCATAGGCCCCTTCTTCATCATCCTCAAGGTCAAATTCCTTGAACCCTTCATCTGAATCTGACTCAACAGGAGAAACAGTACTCTGATGGTCAGCAAAAGAATGGACATTGAAGGTTTCAGAATTTACCTGGTGTCGACTTGGACGAGCTATGGAGGGTTGCCCTTGCTTGCTGGTGGAAGCATGTGGGTCTGTGCGTCTGCTCTGGCGTCTGACGGCACTGTCATCGACATGTTCATCCTCCTCTGAAGATGACTCATCATTGTCCTGCTCGTCCTCGTCCTGAGAGTTGTGTTCAGGAATTGTCAACTGGGTTGATTTGGAGCGCACCTTCTTCTTCGACGCGCTGCTTTCTTTCTGTGATCCTTTCCGCGGAGGCTGCGTAGGAGGATCGGATATCAGAACGCCCTTGCCCTTTTTCTGCTTCTGGGCTAGGGTACTCTGGTCGTCACGCTGGTTTGGTGACGGAGACGGCATCACTCTACTGAGCATGTCACACAGGGCTGCAAAATTGGCTTCGGAACGTTCATCGGAATGTGCGATGGCAGCAGCGTTGCTCCGAATGGCGGCGTCGGAACGTTGTTGATTGGCCACCAAAAGCTCAATGGCATGAGCCAGTTGATTGACCCAACCCATATCCTGTCCGTCATTGGAGTTCACCATTATCCTGAAAAGACAACAGAAACCCCAACAGAGCAAAGGAAAAACAAAAACAAAGCAACAGAAACGAAAGAGAAGTCGAACGACCAAGATATCACAACTGAAAGCAAGGCTGATATGGCCGTGAGGGCGGGATGGCTAAGGATAATCACACAACAATCACAAAATGCAGCGATAACTCAGCAAACAAATTGTAGATATAAATTGCAGCAATATAAGCCTAGATATGCCAACAAGACTATAACAGCCAAGACAGTGAGAGAGAGAGAGGAGATGGGAAATGAATCAATAACGATAGGGCAACGATTACCTTATTTTGGCTTTGCGCACCCTATATCTCTTCACCGTTGCCACCTAAGTTCGGCTTTTCTCACAAAAGCTCCTGCACTTTAATACCCCTACAGAAACCTCAACTGCTGTCGCCAGGATATAACGGTAGGCACAGAACTTAATCCGGCGTGAACCTAGGCGTCCCGGCTAAGCAGCTGTAAACTAACAAAAGCGGATAACTCACGCCAAAGTCAGAAGGATAACTGTAAAAAGCGAATGCAGAAACTGACACAAAAAGGAAATAAAAATAAAAGGACTCAGATCCCTGCAATCTAATACCCCTACAGTAACCTCAACTACTGTCGCCCGGATATAACGGTAGGCACAGAAATTAATCCGGCGTGAACCTAGGCGTCCCGGCTAAGCAGATGTAAACTAACAAAAGCGGATAACTCACACCAAAGTCAGAAGGATAATTGTAAAAAGCGAATGCAGAAATCGACACAAAAAGAAAGAAATAAAAAAAAATACCAAAGACCTTCTGTAGGGTGCAAATTTCGGAACCCACGAAAAGAACCCGGATCAGAGATGGCCGTGCTCGTTGCGCTGGGCGGGGGGCTTTTAACCCGGTTCGTCAGCACCCGGGATAGAAGGGCTAGGCGCGCGCGCGGGCGCGGCTTGCTGGGCGCCGACGCTGCGAGTGTCTTGGCTTGGAGGCGCCGAAGGCCAAGGCCCTAACAACCTCCCCTAAATACAAGGATTTGATTGCCTTGATTTTTTTTTTGATTGATAATTTTTTTGGCAATTCTTCAGATCTGGCTTTTTCTACAAGGAAAGATCTCAGCCTTTTTTTTTTTGAATTAGAGAAATTGCAACAAGAACCCTAATCTTCAAGAATTTCAGCCTCCTTGTGCAGATCGGTATTCAAAAAATTTTAAAAAAATATTCTAGACACCAACACACTCAATTGATTCAAGTGGGAAACGAAGAGATCAAAGAAGATGCAGATTAATGGCAAATAGGTCAAGTACAGCAATTCAACGTATATGCATGCAAATCTAGATCTATAATTCAATCACCAATTTATCAACACAAGAAGCAATTGTTGTGTGTAGAACTAGAGAAAATCACCCAATTTTTGTTTAGAATCAATTCGGTTTTGAAGGGGAAAAAAAATTTCGAATTTTTTTTGACTCTAAAAACTGAACTGAATAATAACAATCAGAATTATCACGAAAAATGCAGGAAAAAAAAATTTGGAATTTTTTTGACACGAAAATAAGGTTGTGATAAGCAAGGAATCGATTCGACTTACAGATTCGAAGGCTCTGATGCCAGTTGATGTGACCTTGCTATGAAGAAGGTCTCAAGTCCCGGATGAGATCGTGATGAATCCGTAGTGGGGCGAAGCAACTCCTTGAATAGGCGTCTGCGTTGATGGAGATTGCAAGACGACGGCGAGGCGGAAGCGATTGCGGAAGCGGTAGGAATTTGAGGGGGATGGCCGTAGGGGTGAAGGGATGTGCACGGCCAGTATAGGGCTGGAAAAGATGGAGATTTGGAAGCGGGATAGATGAAGGGAGCACGCTCGACCTAGATCTAAAGGATTTGAGATGAGAATGACGAAGGAGCAAGCTCGACTAGGTGATTCAAGGTGACGTTGAAGGAGCTTCAATGGAGGTTTTCTCTCAACATAAAAGCTATAATTATCAACGTAAAAGAGAAAGGGGGCTACAAAGCTAGGTTAAGTAAAAGGAAGACTCTTCCTTTTCCTTAACCAAAAAGATTAAAAATAAAACAAATAAAACTCTAAAAATAACTCTAAGGGGGCTGGTCATTCTAAGTATAGAAATGACCTCCTAAACTCCCTTAAAAATACTGAAAATAATAATAAATAATATCCGGACTAAAAACTAAAAATGTCATAAATCAGAAATATTGATAACTAGGCGAATAGCGATCAATATCTCTAATCTGTAAGCTCCGGGATCTCTGCAGACTGTGTAGACGTCCCAACTGTCACTAAACTCATAATGGATCCCTCATCTGTAGTTGGACGTCCATGACCTGCTACGAATCTGGTCACCAGTGATTGAGTCGCAGCTTGAATAGCTTTGGCTCGTGCTCTAGTAATGGGACCTGAGGACCTAAGACTCATAGCCTCTTCCTCGTCTGCAGCTGTCATGGTAGGCGAGGTCACATCAAAGACAAACTTTGTAACAAATACATTTGGTCAGAGAGAGAGAGAGAGAGAGAGAGAGAGAGAGAGAGAGAGAGAGAGACGAACCTCCTTAATAAATATCATGTTTGTTGGATCTGAAAACCCTCCCTGGCTTTGCATTTTAGTTGAAGACGAAGACGTGGTCGAGATGTCTTTTGGTTTAACCCTCCAAGACAAAGTGTAAACAAAATATTAGAACTGTAAAAGCATCTATGGCGAGAGAGAGAGAGAGAGAGAGAGAGAGAGAGAGAGAGAGAGAGAGAGAGAGAGAGAGAGAGAGAGAGAGTTGATTTGCAGTTTGACAGAAACATAGAGTAGAATCAGAAAGTTGAATTAAGGAGAAATGATTTTACAGATCTAGATGAATCGGGAAATGTCTTCATTTTACAAGTTTGTTAATGGACCAGGTAAACAAATAGATGGCCTTATTTGGCCCAAGTGAACAATTTAATGTCAGTTTAAAATTAGAATGGGCTTATCCTCCGAAGTACACAATTTAATGGGCCAAATATTTTTTGACCAGGTAAACATTGAAATATCTGGCCCATTAACAAAAAAATATGGAGTTTAATAGCATTATAATACACATGTTGGGCCGCATATAAAAAAGTGTTATGAGGCCATTAAATTTTATTAGGCATATTTAAATTACGAAACATGAAATGGGCCAAAAAGCCCATAAGCAGATTTGGTTATATTCAAATTAACTATACAGATTGGTTAGTAAATTTTGGGCCGGAATATTATATGTTTTTCAGTGTTTGGACGCACATACAATGTTATAAATATTTTATTTGGGCCTATTAGCACATTCAATTAAATAAGTCTAATCAATCTATATAAACAAACAGTCAAAGGGCCAATAAGCTCATATAAAGTCAGTTGCAGAGAAACGTACATGCTTTTAACATAATTTTAGTCGTCGTCTTCCTATCAATTAACTAAGCCCAGAAAACTTAATGAACATTTTTTTATGCAAAGAACAAATATTAGACTTAAACAAAAACAAAATGAGCACACAAAACCAGTTTTTTATAAAGTAATATATGTAAAGGTATATGAAATTACTGCGCTGCAAAGCCTGCAAATTATTGAACCCGGTTTTATGATACTGTACTAATATTAAAATATCTTGCTTACTTGTCCACATATATTAATAATTGAAGACAAATATAGATGAACACGAATCTTCATGGAGAACAATCTAGATTAAGATAACATTTCGCACTTAAAACCAAAAAATAAATGAATGAAATGCGAGCCTGATATTATACTATATTTTTATCCGAAATTTGGAAAATTTTAAAACAATGAAATCACATAACTAGTCGAATCACTGAAATTTGTCAAAATATGTACAATTTGTTAACAGAAGGAAATTTATGATTTCAATTTTCAAACATCAAATTATCTCACAAGCCAGACGATTAGAGATTGAGATTAAAACATGAACATATTACCTCCGTTGCCTCTAGGGAGAGCCCCATAGCCTCCTTATTCAATGTATCTTTATCAAGCTCCAGACGATTAGAGATGAACACATCCTCAACAATGTCCAGAAGTGGTCATACCATGTTATGAAAAAAAAAATAGTCACAAGATACGAAACTGATAAAGCAATAAAAAAATAAACACAACATGAAATACAAAATCGCCGATTTTTTTGTTTGACAATTTTGGACACAGAACAAGGCAGACTATGATTTAAAAACGAAAAATTATCCGGAGAAGGAAATAAAATAGAGAAATGTTAAATACCTTTATGAAGCTCCAGATCTGTGAAATAATTAGGGTTTAGTTAACCCTTCTTTAGCCAGATCCAGATCTGTTGTCGTCCTTTGTCGTCCTCTGGATCTGAACGAGATTGAAGAATAATCTAATTTTTTTGTGGATCTCTGATAAACTAATTTGGATGTAGAATAAATCGGATATGGAACATGTAGATCAGAGGGTTTTTTTGTGAAAAAACCAATTTGGATCTGGAAGATTTGAACAAAAACAAAACGAAGGCTTGGACGATATTTCCAGAGAGATGAAATTCAAAGTATCCTAGATCTGGAAAGATTGAAAGAGGAAAGAAACTATGTGGATCGAACTGGAAATATTGAAAGGAGAAAGAAAACGAGAGTGAAATCGAAACGCAACGCCAAAGTGAAATGGAAATGAGGGAGTGAGGTAGGGTTTCGGCGTCTGTAAAATGTCTGAGATTAATGTTATGGGCTTGGCCCAATTACTTGCATCAGATTATGGGCTTCGTTTATCAAACAAACGAGGTTAATGTTATGGGCTTGGCCGAGGTTAACAAATTTGTTTCTTAAGTTTGTATTTAGGGTATACTGGTATAGTGCACATATAATTAAATATATATATTAAATGTTAAGTTTGTATTTTTATTTATTTTCTTTGTAAAATATATATGAAAAGTTCCATTGACTATTGTATGTATGAATAAAAACAAAAATAATATAATATTGAGATTTGGTGATATTAGATATACATGATAAGGGATAAATAATTTTTAATATAAATAATAACTTTTTACATAAATTGGGATTTTATAGTTTGGTGTCTATTTCAGTTATGCATTTATTCTAATTGGTCCTTAAATCACATTAAACCAATTCAAATTTGCATTAATAATTTACAATTTATACAAATATCCTTTGGGCCAAATAGTCCATTTTAGTATTTACAATTTTTTTTATATATAATACTAAAATAATTATTTATAATTGAATTACATTTAAATACTTAAATTAAGTAGTTAAACATGTTTATGTATTTTTATAAGATTAAAATAAATGTTTGGTATGTAGATTGATTTATTTAAATGTTTATATGTTAGTTTGTCAGGTTGATTTTGTTATGGACGAATTAACCCGACATAACAGAAAGTTTAGATTGGTTGTTATTAGAGAGAAACGACAACGGACAAATTCAAATGGATCAAGTCAATATTTGCATTTATTTTGAAGACATTTATCTAATAAATATAAATACTTACTTGAATCTATTATACTAATTATGCAGGATCTAGACTTGGAGGTACTCCCAATTCTTTCGTTAATGATCGAATCCCAATGTCCGACATTTCAAATGGTTAGTAATGGTTATTTTAGTAGATTATCTATTTACTTTGATTTTTTCATTTTATTGTAATCAGTGTTTGATGTTCAATAATACAATATATGTTTAATTGAATTGTGTCAAAAATAAAGTTAAATATGTTTATAATTATAACAAAAATCTACTATACTAACTATGCAGGATCTAGACTTGGAGGTACTCTCAATTCTTTCGGTAATGATCGTATCCCAATGTCCGGCATTTCAAATGGTTAGTAATGGTTATTTTAGTAGATTATCTATTTACTTCAATTTTTCCATTTTATTGTAATAAGTGTTTGATGTTCAATAATACAATATATGTTTAATTGAATTGTGTGGAAAACAATTAATGTTTAAGATAAAGTTAAATATATTTATAATTATAACAGAAATCTACTATACTAATTATGCAGGATCTAGACTTCGAGGTACTCCCAATTCTTTCGTTAATGATTGTATCCCAATGTCCGACATTTCAAATGGTTAGTAATCGTTATTTTAGTAGATTATCTATTTAATTCGATTTTGTCATTTTATTGTAATAAGTGTTTGATGTTCAATAATACAATATATGTTTAATTGAATTGTGTCGAAAACAATTAATGTTTAAAATAAAGTTAAATATGTTTAGAATTATAACAAAAATTAATTAGTATTTATATTGTTTACTTATTCGGGAAAAAAATATCTATAATTATTTATTTCTTTATTGTTCAGTTACAAGAAATTCATCTACTCCGATGACTTTGCACTACAGAAGTGATCAAAACCTTCATAATTCACTTTTACCTATTACTGTTCCAGACAAAGAAAACTATGGTACCACTTTTTTGTTCTTACTATATATTTTATTAAGTATAAAAAAAGGTTGTGTTACTATCATTAATAAGTATATTATGATATAACTATTTATTTGCAGTTCAATTGCACAATGCCATGCTTACATAACAAAATCATCTGCAAAATGTCGAGCAAGGTATGGTATTATATAAAGTGGACTGAAATGATTGATTTATTAATTTATAATATTTATTTTCATTCTAAAATTAGCTCGATTGAGGAGGAAATTGAGAATGAATGTGATAAGGCATAAGCGTTATGGAACACCACTAATCGAATCAGGTTAGAAAAAAATATATTATATGTAATTACAATTTAAAATTAATGTAAAATTTGCTTAACCATAAATTTATGCAGATAATATACTTGGAAATATTAGCAACTCCATACTTACCCAAACTAGACCATTATCTATATCATTTAATGGTTAGTCATTAATGGAATTTATTTTCTAAGTTATTAATTGGTATACATGCATGATCTTAAGTTTGAGGTTATTACTAATCTATCATTATTTAATACTTTAATATTCAGGTACAAGAAAATCATCTACATTGTCAGGATGTTCATCTAATGTACCACATATAAGTGATGGTAATATTCAATTGAATTTATAAGTATAGTAAATATAGTAGTTATGTTTTAATCTTGGATAAGGTGTAATTTACAAAGAAAAATATTAATATCCATGTATTTATGCAGTGTGCGTCAACGTTACGTCGACAGATTTACATTTACCAATAGTTGATCAAAGTGGTAAAAAGTTGCTTCTACCTATAAGCCTCAATGACAAGGAAAACTATGGTAACAAATTTATGTTTTATAAAGTCATGCTCTTAAGTATTATAATATATTTTGGCTTACATCACTATTTGTACTATGATATATTTATTTATTTGCAGATCCGTTATAAAATGGGAGTCTTACCAATCAAATTGATGTAACAAAAGTTGAACAAGGTATGATGTTGTTCAATAAAATGAAATAGTCATTTATTGCCTTACAATATTTGTAATTGTTTTCCTTTACAAATTAGCTCGACACCGGAGGATGTTGAGAATGAATACAATTAGGCATAAGAGGCATGGAACACCACTAATTGAATCAGGTAAGCAAAAAATATGTCGTAGTAAATAAAAATTACAAAATAATGTATACCCTACAATTAGCAACATTTGTGCAGGAAATGTACTTGGAAATATTCAGAACTTTGTACGTACCGAAGCTACACCCTTATCTATTACGGTTAATGGTAATTCCTTATGAAGCTTTTACGGTCTCATATATCGCTATACATACATTTATGATATTAATTCCGACGTTGTTTATAATATATGATTTCCTTTGCATGTAATTTCCAGGTCCTACGACTTCATCTGTGTTGCGAGTGCGTTCATCTACATTACCAAATATTAGTAATGGTATGATTAATATCAATAATTTTATTATTATGTATTGATAATAGGATTCTTTTTTGTATTACATTAAGATTGTTTAACATGTTGTAATGTCCTAAATGTATTTCAAAATAAACATCTTTTAGCAGTGTGTGTTATTTTTAATACTTGATTTATCGACCTTTAACGCTCATCTATATTTTGTAGTGCAATACCTCGATCACGGTGAAGTTGTGTATGAATGTCTACATTGTGGTGCATTACTATGGCATGCTGAAAGATTAAATATACAAGACCCTTCAAGCAAAGATATATGTCATATATCTTCCTTATGTTGCATGAAAGGAAAAATTGAGCTGCCATTACTGCAACAGGCACCCACATTGCTGAAGAATCTTTTGACAAATAGGCATCCAAAAAGCAAACAATTTTGTGAGAATATTATAGCTTACAATATGATGTTTGCTTTCACCTCTTTGGGAGGAAAGGTCTTACCCATAAGGAAAGGTCGTGGACCTTATTGTTATCGAATGCATGACCAGAATTTCCACAAAATAGGGAGTTTGTTACCAGTTCCTGGTGAAACACCAAAGTTTTCTCAACTCTATATATATGATACTCAGAATGAGGATTCAAACAGAATCAGTGCCATTAGGTATGTCAATTACGTATATTTATATTTATTTTGTTAATATGGATGATTATTTAATATTATTTTTATTATTAAGATATTATTGTGATGTTTACTTATGGTAGCTCTAGAGTCAAAAAAGTTGATGATTCTCTTGTGACTGAGTTGAGAAAGATGATAGATCAACACAACCCCCATGCAAAGGCATTTAGAATGGCCAGATATCGATTTAAGGATGAAGGTGTGGCAGATCTTAAGTTGCGCCTGGTTAGCACAAGAAACACTGATGCTCGGAGATATAATCTCCCAACCTGCTCCGAGGTTGCTGCTCTTATTCTTGGTGATATTGATACAAATCTCTTGCACAGGGACATTATACTTCAGACAAGGTCTGGTCAATTACAACGGATTCATGAATTGCATCCTTCGTACCTTGCGCTTCAATATCCGTTGGCATTCCCTTATGGTGAGGATGGCTATAGGATTGACATTGCTTTAAGTGAAAGGTGCAGTACTTCTGTAAGGAAGAAGACAAGGGTGAAGCTCAAAGAATTCTGTCAGTTTAGAATCCACGAGCGTCGAGGCGAAGCCGGGACTCTGAGGTTATCTAGAAAGTTGTATCAACAGTTCTTGGTTGATGTTTATACGATGATTGAAGCAGATAGGTTGAACTACCATCGAACTAATCAGCAGAACATACGGGCTGATTTATATAAAAATCTTTCAGCAGCAACAAGCAAGGGTCAGACAGTACCGACTTCATCTGGAAAGTGAATAGTGTTGCCATCTTCATTTATAGGCGGTCCGAGATACATGCAGCAGAATTATCAAGATGCAATGGCAATATGCAAACACCATGGTTATCCCGATCTATTCATAACATTCACATGCAATTCAAAATGGCCTGAAATTGTAAAGTTTTGCGAAGAAATGGGTCTACATCCACAGGATCGTCCAAACATTATATGTAGAGTCTTCCACATGAAATTGGAGTCCATGGTAAAATATTTCAAAGTTAAAAAAATATTTGGCAAGGTTAATTCGGGTAACGTTTCTATCAACTTACCTTACTTTAGTTGTTGTTTCACTTTTTTTTAATTTGTAAAGCTCGGAAGTTTATAGTCTATATATGTTTCAATTTATTCTTTAATTTAATATATTTGATAATTTGTATTTATTAAGTCATTTGGATGTTGTGCAGTTATTTACACAATCGAATTCCAGAAGCGTGGTTTGCCTCATGCCCATATTTTGTTGTTTCTGGATAAGGAATCTAAGTTGTCAACCACTACAGATATTGATAAGGTCATCTCGACTGAAATTCCACACCCAACAGAGGATGTTGATTTATACAAGGCGGTGACAAATTTCATGATGCATGATCCATGCGGAGCTTCTAATCCATCGTCTCCGTGTATGGCAGATGGAAAGTGTATAAAGTACTTTCCAAAACAATTTGTTGAACATACGTTTGTTGATGAAGATGGATACCCTGTATATAGAAGGCGTGAAGATGGTAGAACGATCGAAAAGAGTAGAGTTCCCCTTGATAATCGGTATGTGGTTCCTTACAATGCATTTCTTCTCTTAAAGTACAATGCACATATAAACGTTGAATGGTGCAATCGATCGGGCTCTATCAAGTATCTGTTCAAGTACATAAATAAAGGGCATGATCGCGCCACTATTGCAATAACAAGGTCTGATGTAAACAATTTCGGTGATGATGGCATAGACGAAATAAAAAACTACTACAATTGCCGCTATATATCGGCGTGTGAAGCTGCTTGGAGGATTTTTGGCTTTGATATTCATTAGAGGACTCCTACTGTTCAACGGTTGAATTTGCACCTTGCTGGTGAGGAAAGCGTTTTATTTGATGATGATGATCCTATTGATGCAGTCTTAAATGATCATGAAAGTGAAAAATCAATGTTTCTCCAATGGATGGCGTCTAACAAGAAGTTTCCAGAAGGTAAAGATTTGACATATTCTGAATTTCCAGAGAAATTTGTTTGGGTACCTTCATCTAAACATTGGAAAAAACGTGATAGACGTGGTTCAGTTGGAAGGATTTATCATGTACCTCCAGGTAGTGGCGAGAAGTACTATCTTAGAATTATGTTGAATCATATTAAAGGACCAACATGCTACGAAGATTTACGGATTGTTGAGGGTATAGTTTATTCTACATTTAAAGAAGCTTGCTATGCATTGGGGTTGTTAGATGATGACAGAGAATACATAGACGGGATAACTGAAGCAAGTTTTTGGGAATCGGCGCACTATATTAGGAGTCTATATGTATTTCTTTTTTTGTTTGATAGCATGTAAAAGCCAGAGTTTGTTTGGGAACGGACATGAAGGCTTCTAGCAGATGATATTGTCAACAAACAGAGGAGAATTCTACGAATTGAGGGTATGCATTTCAGTATTAATGTTTACATGATCATAATGTTAACTGCATTTGATTTACTCTTGCATACAGATATTGTACTCATTTAATTGTTGTGACACGTGCATGCTATATATATGCAGATTTGCATCTAACAGATAAGCAACTACAAAACTACGCTCTTGCCGAAATTGACAAGTTATTACAACAGAATGGTAGTAGTTTGAGTCACTACAAAACCATGCCTCCTGTAGATTCAAGTCTTATTTCTGAAGGTGTCAACAAACTTATACAAGATGAACTTCGATATGACACGACAATTCTAGCCGAGAAGCATGTACAATTACTTTCTAGATTTACAATGGAACAGAAAGGCGTTTATGATGAGATCATGAATGCTATTATATCAAATAACGGGGGTGTCTTCTTCTTATATGGTTATGGTGGAACAGGCAAAACTTATATATGGAGGGAACTTTCATCGGCTATAAGGTCAAAAGGTAAAATAGTCTTTACTGTTGCTTCAAGTGGAAATGCGGCTCTCCTAATACCTGGCGGCAGAACAGTTCATTCGAGGTTTAAAATACCTTTGCAAGTTAATGAGGATTCAACGTGTCATATATGTTCAGGTATGGAACTTTCTGAGTTGATATGTTCCGCCAAACTTATTATCTGGGATGAAGTTGTCATGACGAATAAGTTCTGTTTTGAAGCTTTAGACAGGACGTTACGAGATATTTTACGGGCTACAAATCCTCTTAGTTTAGAACAGCCTTTTGGAGGGAAAGTCGTAGTATTTGGTGGAGACTTTAGGCAAATCCTATCTGTTATCTCAAAAGGTAGCAGGCAAGATGTTGTTTTTGCCACAATTAATTCCTCTTATTTGTGGGATCATTGCAAAGTTCTTAGTCTGACAAGAAAAATGAGGATTCAACAAGGTACATCTGAATCTGAGATCCAAGAGGCAAATAAATTTTTTGCCTGGGTATTAAGCATCGGAGTTGGGACTGTAGGTGTTGACAATATATACTCATTAACTTTATCTACCTCTTTGTGTGTTGGAGCAAGAATTGCTCATTCTTCAAAGTATGTTGGAGCCAACTGATCTTCCATAAGAGAGGGATAAACAGATTGGTGCATGTAAATTCTACTAGGAGTGTGCATGTGAATTCAACCGGAAGTGCATGTAAATTCTATTGAAGTGCATGCCTTTGAGTGTACTTATATGTCTTTTGACTTTTGAGTACATGTGAAATCAAGTGCATACTTTATGTGTTGTGAGTACATGCGAGTTCAACTAAGAGTGCATGTAAATTCTACTAAAGTACATGCCTTTGAGTGTACTTATATGTCTTTTGACTTTTGAGTGCATGTGAAATCAAGTGCATGCTTTATGTGTTGTGAGTGCATGCAAGTTCAACTGAGAGTGCATGTAAATTCAACTGAGAGTGCATGCGAGTTATACATGCACAAAAATGTTAAATTCACATGCACAATAATTCGCATGCACATTTAAGTCAACAACTTGCACTCCAATCCAAAAAAATACATGCACAAAATGTTGAATTTGCATGCACAGAAGTGTTGCATTCGCTTGCACTTTTAGGCCTCTGGCTTGCACTTTGTCAGTAATGTTCAAAAAACAAAGGCATGCACAAAAGGGCCTCTGTGTTGCACTTTTTTTGAGCTTTTAATCTGATCTAACGGCTATGAGCTATTTTTATTTTGTATTATAAGGGCCTTTCTCACCAGAATCGCAGGCTATTTTAAAGTATAGTTAACACTTCATCTAAAAACTTACAAAAAATTTTGTGTTATAAGCAAATAAGAATATATGTTTTTATGGATTTGCAATTTCAATATACGGATAGATAACATTTCCAATCCAAACTCGTCCGCCGAATTCCTTCACATCACTTGCACTTGTGACGAGCTCCCCACTTCCGGTATCTAGGCGCTCCAAAATTTGTGCTTGTGCATTTACTTTTAGGGGCATTCCTCGGTTTCCAGAACCACCGGAGGGTAGAGGCACTTGTCCAAACCGGGTGCTAGGGTCGGTATAGAATACAAGCCCGTTTTGTGGATTGATGTCGAGAAAATTTATAAACCTGAATGGAACACCTTCAGCACCGGTCCCAACGGAAACTGTTGGTGATTTTCGTGTAGTCGAGATTCGCTCAAGACTTAAGGAGTTCGTTCGGCGCATAATGAGTTTCGGGGGTACGGAGTGCACACTCGTATGCGTGGTTTCGGACTCGGAGTTACGAAACGTGTCGGGGTTCAAGAGGCGGACACCGAGAGGGTGATTTCCGGGGTCCAAAGGACATGCACGGTTTGTGACAAACCGTGCACCATGGGCCACAACCGTGCACTATGGAACAGAAACCATAATAGGCTCTCTGTAAAGACGCACGGTTTGTGACAAACCGTGCGGTGTGCCAGAAGGTGTTTTCTGGCGGGTTTTGTGCATTCTGTAAAAGGGCACGGTTTGTGGCAAACCGTGCGCCTTGCCGGGGAATGAGTTTTGGCGGTTTTTGGCGGGTTTTTACCTTACTTAACCGCCATAACTAGTTTTTAACCACCTCAACCGACATTTAACTGCCCAAAATCTAATGCTCTATTTAAGGGCGGGTTTGGGGCGAGTCTTGCGGGTATGAGAACTTATGATCTCTCAAATCGAACAAAATCGAAAACTTCAAGTGTTCTCTTTTGATCTTGCCTGAATCATTAGAGGTGTGATTGTCTTATCCCAAATCAGATTTCATGAAACCCGAGGCAACGAGTAAAGGGTAGAATTATTGGTTTTGGAAAGTGTTCAAAACACGATTCAATCAATATCCGAGACAACCGAAGATTGATCAACGTTACACCCTTCTACAACATTCAAAACCAATATTTTTCGTGTTTGATCAATGGCGGTTGCATCGGTTCGTGAGATGACATCCAAGTTCGGGAAGTTGGAGAAGTTTGAAGGCGTGGACTTCCGAAGATGGCAAAAGAAGATGCACTTCCTCCTCACGACGCTCAAGGTGGTGTACGTTCTGAGTATGCCAATGCCACCCGCGCTGGAGGATCCGGAGAATGAGCCCTTGGAGGAGACAAGAAAGCGCAACAAGTGGGAGAATGATTACTACATATGTCGTGGCCATATTCTCAACGGTATGTCGGATTCGCTCTTCAATGTCTACCAAAATGTCGAATCCTCAAAGGAGTTGTGGGATGCGCTGGAGTCCAAACACATGGCTGAGGATGCTTCTAGCAAGAAGTTCCTTGTGAGTAATTTCAACAATTACAAGATGTGTGATTCCAGGCCGGTTATGGAGCAATACAATGAAGTGCTTCGTATCCTAGGGCAATTCGCCCAGCACAACATGAAGATGGATGAATCCATTTCGGTGTCGAGCATTATCGACAAGTTGCCACCTTCATGGAAGGACTTTAAACACATGTTGAAACACAAGAAGGAGGAGTTGTCTCTTGTGCAACTTGGAAGCCATCTGCACATAGAGGAATCTCTAAGGGCGCAAGAGGGCGGTAAACCAAAGGAGACTCTCGGATCTTCCTCCGTGAACATGATGGAGGAGGGTGGGAATGTTAAGAAGAACAATAAGAGGAAGAAGTAATCTTCCAAGAACACCAACGGTGGATCTAACAAGAAGCCTAAGGGCGCTTGTTGGATATGTGGCAAACCGGGTCACTTCAAGCGTGATTGTCGGGCTGCAAAGGATAGGAATAGAGCGGGGCAAAACCGTTCGGGGCAAGGGTCTAAGGACCAAGGCCCATCCACTCATCAAGGTCGGTATTCAGATTTTGGTTCAAGTTCGGTTGGGAATCATGTACCATTAATTTCTGAGGCATTTTATGTGCAGGATGATGAAGTGGATTGACTCGGGTGCAACAAAACATGTTTGCAAGGACCGTGGCTGGTTTAAGACATACGAACCGATTAAAGATGGGTCCGTCCTTCATATGGGCAACGAGTCAACCGCCCCTATCCTAGGCCGTGGGAAAGTGGTGTTAAAATTTAGTTCCGGGAAGACCCTTGAACTCAAGGATGTCTTACATGTACCCGGAATTAGGAAAAACTTAGTCTCCGGTAGTGTTTTAAATAAATGTGGTTTTAAGCAAGTCTTTGAATCCGATGTGTATATCTTATCGAAGTGTGGTGTGTTTGTAGGATTTGGATACTTTTGTAATGGCATGTTTATGCTTAATATTAATAGAGTGGTCAATTCTATTTATATGGCATGTTCTAGTACAAATGAATCTTCTCTATGGCATGCAAGATTAGGTCATGTGCATTATAAGCGAATGACGGATATGTCTAAAGAAGGTTTAATCCATGCATTTTACATGAGTATAGAGAAGTGTAGAACTTGCATGTTTACTAAAATAATTAGACAACCATTCAAAGGCATTGAAAGAAATTATGTGGTGCTTGGACTTGTACATAGTGATCTATGTGATTTGCATGCTACTTCGTCTTTAGGAAACAAGAAATATTTCATCACTTTCATTGATGATTATTCTCGTTATTGTTATGTGTATTTATTGCATGCTAAAGACGAGGCCCTAGATAAATTTAAGGTTTATAAAACCGAGGTTGAATTGCAACAAAATGACTTGATTAAGAAACTACGCACCGATAGAGGTGGAGAATTTTATGATCCTGTGTATTTCCAGTCCGTAGGCATTATACATGAGACTACGGGTCCCTATACGCCACAACAAAATGGTGTGTCAGAGAGAAAGAATAGAGTCCTAAAAGAGATGGTTAATTCCATGTTATCCTACTCGGGATTGAGTGACGGATTCTGGGGTGAAGCCATGTTAACGGCTTGCTATTTATTAAATAGGGTTCCTAACAAAAGGAACAAGATTAACCCTTATGAACTTTGGTATAAAAAGAAACCAAGCTTGAACTATCTTCGAGTTTGGGGATGTAGGGAGGTCGTTAGACTACCCCAGCCCAAGATTAAAACCTTGGGGGAAAGAGGTATTGATTGCATCTTTATTGGATATGCTGAGCATTCCAAGGCTTATAGGTTCTATGTGATAGAGCCTAATGATTCTATTTCGGTTAACACCGTGATTGAGTCGAGAGATGCAATATTTGATGAGAATCAATTCTTGTCCATACCTAGACCAAAGGATTTGGTTCCTAGTACGTACTAGTGGAACTAGAGAAGGAGATGGTTCGGTTGTACCTTCTAATGAGTCACCTGTGCTCCGTAGGAGCAAGCGAGGGAGGATTGAAAAGTATTTTGGTCCAGATTTTCAAGTTTATTTGGTTGAAGGATCTAGAGATGAAGTTGGGTTCCAATATTCATATTGTTATCATATTGATGAGGACCCTAGGACTTTTAGCGAGGCAATGAGATCTCAAGATGTTGCTTTCTGGAAAGAAGCAATAAATGATGAGATGGATTCCATCATGGGAAATAACACGTGGGTTTTATCGGATCTCCCACCGGGTTGCAAGCCTTTGGGCTGCAAGTGGATCTTCAAGAAGAAGATGAAAGTCGATGGTACTATCGACAAGTTTAAGGCCCGATTGGTTATCCAAGGCTTTAGACAAAGGGAAGGTATTGATTATTTTGATACCTATGCTCTGGTTGCTCGGATCTCCACCATTAGGTTGTTGATTGCCTTGGCGGTTATTAACAATCTTGTGATTCACCAAATGGATGTCAAAACGACATTCTTGAATGGTAATTTAGAGGAGGAGGTGTATATGAAGCAACCTGAAGGGTTTATTATGCCCAGTAATGAGCATAAGGTGTGTAAGTTGGTAAAGTCATTGTATGAGCTAAAGCAAGCACCTAAGCAGTGGCATCAAAAGTTTGATGAGGTTGTCTTGTCGAGCGGATTCGAGTTAAATCAGTCGGACAAGTGTGTATACAGCAAGTTTGATAAATCCGGTAAATGGGTAATCATTTGCTTGTATGTTGATGACATGTTGATCTTTGGTACAGATCAAAAACAAGTGGACCTTACAAAGGCCTTTTTGTCATCAAGCTTTGCCATGAAGGACATGGGGGAGGCGGATGTGATCCTCGGTATTAGGATCAAACGTGAGAATAAGGGACTCTCTTTGTCACAATCTCATTACATTGAGAAAGTGCTTAAGAAGTTCAATTGTGAGACTTGTTCTCTGGTTAGCACTCCTATGGATCCGAGTGTGAAACTTATGCCCAATACGGGTAAAGCGGTATCACAACTCGAGTACTCACAAGTGATTGGTTGCTTAATGTATGCCATGACGAGCATAAGGCCGGATATTGCTTATGTGGTAGGCAGGTTGAGTAGATACACTAGTAATCCTAGTACTCACCATTGGCAAGCAATAAGGCGGGTACTCAAATACTTAAAAGGAACCATGAATCATGGTTTGTCATATGTCAGATTTCCTTCGGTTCTAGAAGGGTATTCGGATGTGAGTTGGATCACTAATGTGGAAGATCATTCTTCTACTAGTGGTTGGGTATTCTTGCTTGGGGGAGGTGCCATTTCATGGGCTTCTAAGAAGCAAACTTGCATTACAAGTTCGACTATGGAATCAGAATTCGTAGCGTTGGCCGCTGCCGGTAGAGAGGCGGAATGGCTAAGGAACTTGGTCTACGAGATTCCTTTGTGGCCGAAACCGGTGTCACCCATATATATCCATTGTGATAGTCAAGCTACTTTGGCTAAGGCTTATAGCCAAGTGTATAATGGTAAGTCGCGACACCTGGGCGTTAGACATAGCGCGGTACGTGAGTTGATCACTCATGGGGTGATTACTATTGAGTTTGTTCGGTCTCAACAAAATTTGGCGGACCACTTGACAAAGGGGTTAGCCAGGGACTTGGTGTGTCATCTATCGGAATGGGTTTAAAGCCCGTTTAAAATCTCTAATGATAGGATACCCAATTCCCCTCTAATTAGGGGTGAGCACGGGCCGAGAAAACCGAAGCCCGGACCGAATCCGACCCGAAAAACCCAAACCGAACCCAAACCGACATGCCTTCGGTTCGGGTTTCGGTCCGACCAAATCAGAGTTTCGGGTTTCGGTTCGGGTTCGGGTTTTTAGTGTAATTTAGCCTGTTTTTTAACGAAAAGTGTTTGTTTAGCCCGAACCCGACCCGAACCCGAACCCGAACCGATGTCTTCGGTTCGGTCTTCGGTCCAGGATTTTTGGCTGTTCGGGTTTCGGGCTTTTCGGGTTCGGTTCGGGTCGGGTCGGGTTCCGGCCCGTGCTCAGCCCTACCTCTAATATGACGTTGGAGGTTGAATTCAATGTGGAAAGCCTACACTTAGAGTTTGGAGCACATGTTCATATTTCATCCCTAGGTATGTGCTCGGACCTACAAGTAAAGTTAGGTTGAAGATTATCTTCTTAATGGATCTTTTGAAAAAATGCATTTGCAGGTGCATGATAAAAAGAATCCACCTATACGAGCGTGAAGTGGTGCCGCTTCAACTAGCTCGGGCTTGGCTTTGTATACATTCGTGAATGGATAAGGACACATGGCTAGAATAGTGTCAAGTTAGCACTTGGAGTAGTGTAGAAACTTGTGTGTGTTTGTATCTTCAGGTAGTCAAATGAGTTGAAGGGTTCAATCCTTTGGACACCCTGATTCTCGATTATTTGGAATGTGTACTACACTAATGTGGAAATTCAATCCTAAGGACATTTTCATTTATGCATAAGTTTGTGTTTGATGTATGTATGTTAAGTGAATCAAGGATTACACTAAAATGGGGGAGGAATGTTGGTGATTTTAGTGTCATCGGCCATTTCGTGTAGTCGGGATTCACTCAAGACTTAAGGAGTCCATTCGGTGCATAACGAGTTTCGGGGGTGCGGAGTGCACACTCGTGTGCGTGGTTTCGGACTCGGAGTTACGAAACGTGTCGGGGTTCAAGAGGCGGACACCGAGAGGGTGATTTTCGGGGTCCAAAGGACGTGCACGGTTTGTGACAAACCGTGCACCATGGGCCACAACCGTGCACTATGGAACAGAAGCCAGAATAGGCTCTCTGTAAAGACGCACGGTTTGTGACAAACCATGCGGTGTGCCAGAAGGTGTTTTCTGGCGGGTTTTGTGCATTCTGTAAAAGGGCACGGTTTGTCACAAATCGTGCGCCTTGCCGGGGAATGAGTTTTGGCGGATTTTTACCTAACTTAATCACCAGAACTGGTTTTTAACCATCTCAACCGACATTTAACTGCCCAAAATCTGATGCTCTATTTAAGGTCGGGTTTGGGGCGAGTCTTGCGGGTACGAGAACTTACGATCTCTCAAATCGAACAAAACCGAAAACTTCAAGTGTTTTCTTTTGATCTTGCCAGAATCATTAAAGGTGTGATTGTCTTATCCCAAATCAGATTTCGTGAAACCCGAGGCAATGAGTAAAGGGTCAAAATATTGGTTTTGAAAAGTGTTCAAAACACGATTCAATCAATATCCGAGACAACCGAAGATTGATCAACGTTATACGCTTCTACAACAGAAACTCCCCGATCATTTCCCCTACTGACGACTACTAACATGTGGTACGCGTCTCCCCGATCATTTCCCCTATCGACGACTACTAACATGTGGTACGCGTCTGCGACGTACAATTCACCGGTAGTAGGGTGAAACTTAAGACCTAAAGGCCTTCCACAACTATGTTCATACGGTGAATTGCTCACGCCCATACATGTGGGAGACCTATTAAAAACAAACAAAAACACATGAATTCATAAACATTAATGAATTTAAACAAATTTTCTTAGTACGAGAAACAAAACTTACCAAGTGGGCATATGGTAGCAAAAGGCATCCAAATACCACTTGCTCGGTCAAATCGAAGTATCCGTCCGTCGGAGACGCCGACATAAGGTCCTTCTCCATAAAGATCGAACGTGATTGTCTCGTGTCCTATTGCCCCAGGAGGTAACGGAATACGTTGATAAGGTCTTCTTGGATCCAACGACAATGCCAATAAAAAACAGTATCGAATAATATAACATCTGCATAAAAATAAGGCATGATAAACAATTTTATAAAAATCATCTGCTTTTAAAAAAGGCATGATCAACAATTTTATAAAAATTAAACTTAATGGATGAAAATTGAACATATGTTGATTATACCTTCATCGTAGGACGATTTTTGGAACGTACGTACAAGAGGATATTGCTTAATTCTTGACTTCTTGTAAGTAGTGTTGAATTTGAGTGACAAAAAAGTCAAGTCCTAACCTGCTTTTTATAGTCAGATTAAGAATCTCCTAGTCCTAGTTGACCATTATCTCATTTGATCTTTTTTCATAATAAAATCAATAATTCATTATCTATAAAAATAATTGTCTGAAATTTTCTTTTTCCGAAAAATAACTTGAGATTAAGGTTAAGTACTTAAAATTCTACCTATTTACTATTGTTCTACATAAGGAGTATCTACCTAAAATTATACATTATATTTAAGTTAATTAAGGAAACAAACATGGATAAAGTGATATCGTGTAGGACTTGAAATTACTCAATTCAACTATGTATGAAAAGTTTGCAATTATCACCGCGTTAAATTCATAAAATACATTATCTTGCTTCCACAATAAAAGTGTAATATCAAAGTTCTTATTCCGAACTATCCGTCTGATAATTAGTCTTTGCCGTTTTTTGTCAGACATAATTAGCCTTTTGTTGTAATTGTACTAATATAATTTGCAGCCATAGGTAGAGAAGAGAAATAGTCCAGCAATATACACCGTTGAACATATGAATGAACAATTTGTTCGGATTTGAACATATACAGCATAAGAGAGTAGTACACAGATTGAGACTTAGGAACCATCACTCCTGCAATGGCTCTGCCACAGGAGGTATGCAGTCCACCTTGAAGCGCAAAGCCTGCTCCAATTGGATCACATTAACATGGATTACATAACATGATAATGTCGAATACAGAAGACCAAGATGATGAAACTAATAAGATCATTAGTTCAAATCATACCTTTTTAAAGAAGGTGGAATAGGAGTTATCCCATATCAGTTTATAGTTTCCAGCCATGACTGTGCAGAAATTGCCCTGAATGCACATTGATCAGACAAGTAAAAATTTGAATAAGATAGGTTGTTAAATGTTAATTAATCAGTCAGGCACTAAAACAATATCTCCATAATATATGAACTTACTTGGTCAGAAGCACAGCGTCTATAAGGCAGGATCAACTGTATACAAATTTAATGGGATTAGTAAGTCAGAAGTTCAATAAAGGGGAAGCTAAAACTGTGCCCTTTTGCAAAAATACAAGAAAGTTGACATGCAAAGTGCAGTTGAATAAAATAGAGGTAATACTTACAGTCCTTTCTCCCGACCCATTCAAGTATTCCATGCTAAATCCAATATCCTGTGCATATAAATGGAGTCACAACATTCAAACAAAGCAGTGCTTGGAAGGCATGATGGAACCAAACACAAGAATGCTTATAGGAACTGATGCTAATACTTCTATAACAGAATGATACTCCCTGATCCTCAAGCAGAACAAAACTTAGGGCTGTGGATTTGGAAAACTAATTTCGAATCCAACAAAGATTACATAATGCAACTTTCATCTAAGTTTATATTAAAGTCTAAGAACGTCAAACCATTACCATATTCAGCTTTCCTTGTTCTAGAGCGAAATCCCAGGCAATGTATGAATTCACAGAATCCACGTTCAGCACCACCTACAATGACACAGAAGAAGTGGTTAGTAATTCCATGATTTTCTTATTAAAATTGCACATAAACAGCAAATTAGAAATTCAACTGAATCCAACTTAAAGGTCTAGCTTAAAGCTCGGTGATAAGTGGTCATTTTAGTATAAATGGCAATATGACCTTAGATTCTCAACCAAATATACAGCATTTTATTCTGTTTTACTTTGGTCTTTCCATCTTCCTTTTTAATAGTAACAGACCTGTCAATTACACTATTTATCCACAACAGTTTCATCCAAGTCCTCAGAACTCAAATCACCCTCTCTCTCCCTCCTCTCTCGATCGAGGTGCCTTAGAGGTTTTGCTATAAAGAAAATGACATACAAATACCAGGTTTGAATGGATATAGTACATCACAAACCTCATAAGTTTTACCAGCTGCAATGCTCGTCTCCTTGAAATCATCATCGTCCCTATAGAGAAATAGCCAACACTTGCACAGATCTTATTGTGCTACAAAGACTAATTATTTTTTCTGTTTTCTCTATGAGACAAAAACCCAGCAATTCCAATCAAACTAATAGGAACTTCCATGGTTAAGTTACCCAATGATAGATACTAATGACTGCTAAATTCTAACAAGAAACAAACCTTGATTCAGCAACTTCATTGGCTGAAATGAAAAAGGGTGAATTTGCAAATACCTCACTGTGAAGAGAATATATACAAGTTAATAACATTTAAGAGCACAATATGTCTTGTATGTTATACGCATAACAACAGTATTCATAAATAATTAAAATGGAGACAAAATCTCACCCCATAAACTTGATAAATCTATCAAACTCAGAGGTGTAGACATTGACTGACTGTTCTAGAAGATTAAATTGCTGCTTGTCTCTGCCAAATGGTAGACAAGGAAGTGTCACCACATCAAGGATAACACCAAAGCATCAAATACTAGAAAAACTAAACGATCAGACTAGACCGCTTCGCTGGAAGTTGATGCAATCAACAATCAGCTGTTGTACAAATAATATATCACTTGCAGTCGGGAGTCAGGATTGGAGCAAATTAAGTACGGAGATAGAAAGGAATCTCACAGTTTTCTGGCTTCAAACCTCCCCCATGCTAATTGAAGAAAAACTCGAATAGAGAGAGCCATCATTGTAAGACTGTACAAAGGTGGTCCATAACGTTGTCTTTGTTCTTCCATGGGCCTATTCACATTTAGTACATCAAACTCGCATCCTTACAGGGTTATACAAGACAAAGCCCAAATGAAGGCGCCATAAGATCCAGATATTTTTTTACATATATTTCCACCCTATGCAATTAATCAACAAACATAAACTAAAGAAAGAGCTGATAAAATTCTAAGAGTTTGTAGTTACCCTTCATCATCATTTATTTTCTGAATGAAGTTCAGCAAAACCTGCAAAGGAACATAAAAACATGTATTATCATTGTCATCCCCAAATGAGTGAAGAAGATGCTCAAGTGTTATGCTAAACTTTTTATCATTGGAGAGCAATGCCTACTTCGAAAGAAACTATAAGGATGTCAACGGGGCCAGTTTAGGCAAAGGGGATACCTTCCCCTTTCAGGTGTCCCTACAGTGGGGGAGTCTGACAAATCCCCGCAATACAGGAAAAAAAAACCAAGACTATGGGGATTGCCACTCCATTGTCATCCCTACAACTAACAGGTAAGTAATACATTCTAGCCACGGGGAGCATGAAGAAAGTATGTGCTATTCTTCCCAGACTGGGTTCAATTTTCATGAAGATGAATTTAACATATTTACTAATTAGCTTTAGTAAGTATTTCTGCAAGACCAATAGATGTCATTTTTCTAATTCACAGTTCGATTCACTATTCCCCATTGAAAATTTAGCTTTTAAGCATAGAGTAGTGAATGAGATGCACCGGAGGATTTATGGACCAAGCCTATGACAAGATCACTACAAACATATACAGTGAGTGTTATAAAAAAAAAAGGAGAAATTACTCATGAAAAGGGAAGAAAATGTTGATAAACGATCTGAGAAAGAAAACGAAAAAAAAACCCTCTGATCTTGTTAGAGGTGGTCATCTGTGTTGTTAAAAAGACATGTTGCCACAAGGATCTAAACAGAAATCTGCATATGATGATTCTCTTATACAGAGTAGGAGCTCATTAAAGGAATTGCATGGCCTGCATATAGGCCATCCGCATAATAACAGAAAGCTGAGACAGAGGCAAACGGCCACAAAGAGTTGGAGTTTATTAAACAGGAAGCAATTCAAGCCAAGATTTAAGTTATTTGGAAGATTCATACCTCTGGCACCCCAACCAAGTACTTCACTAGAGTTTTGTATACACCTGTTGCAGAACCAAGCTGAGCCAATTGCCTCCTCCTGAAGTATAAAACTTTGTCAGCAATACCTACAAAGTTAACCAAGACTGTATAATTCCCGTAAACAGGACTATTTTACTCACCTCTCCATTTGTTGTTTCCATAGTAAAGCATATTTGTCACGTATAGTACCACCAGACTTAACTAAAGCATCAACCTCAGCTAGTTTATTTCTCTCTGAGCGCTCCCTTTGCTGTCTTATCAAAGTGCCTCGGAAATCTCGAGGCATGTAAGTCATAACTGAAATGAATACACCAGAACGAATGAAAAGGGATGAGGACAAGAGACTTATAATCAGAAATACTCATTCCTGAAATCAGAAAATCTTTAGAAAGTAACCTCATGAAGCAAAAATCTCATATAGAAAAAGAGAACAAGCCAGATCGAAATATCATTAGTTAACATCAAAAGAAAATAAAACCATGTTAGGTCTTAGCTGGTCATCAATGCATTTCTAAACCATACTGTGCAGTATTCACACAGACCGAAAGTATAGCCGTAATCATTCAACATGAGACCTAACATCCTCTACATGTTTTTCTGGCTCAAATACACTAGAAGTTATGGATATTGGTGATTAGGTTTAGAATATTTTACAATGATATGGTAGCATACCAAACATATTGGATGGATCACGGAGGCTTCTGAGGTCACAAGCTTAGTTATAAACATAAAAAGAAACATGACCCTGCAAATTTAGGAGGATTAAAGTTTTCCATCAATTTAAGGGTGGTTAAACGATTACATTTTCAATTTGCAAATGGTGATTTGCTGATACCTCCCAACAGTAAAGATGGATTTCCATTGTCTTGAAACTCTTGGTGCCCATTTACAAGATACATGTGATGTGAAGAGGCGTCTAGAGAATGAGAAGAGCTTCTTGTGTGGATCAATCAAATGCTGGCTATTGCTTGATACATTAAATATTAAATAGGTATGGTATGGTATGGTATTATAAAAACCCAATGAAGTGTGCCCTTGGAGCCATGTTGCCAGAGTCTCTAGTGTTCCTTAGACCTAACCTAAGTATCTATACATGGTTTGGTTTAAAGCCTTTGTTCATCATACTGCTTCTTTTTTTGTTTTCCAGCACTTTGTTCATCATACTATATTTCCCTTTACAGTTTACCTTAACAACTAACATATATTCATGTCTTTCAACGCTTAATGCCTAAAGTATGTTAAGAAAATAAAACTTAAGAGAAAAACATAAATCACATGACAAAAATAGATATATTATGTAGACCATTGATACCTTATCAGTTATCTTTATAAGAATCCAACTAGAAATACAAAAAAGAGAGGGGGATACTTGTCACAAAATTTTATACTGTATGAAATTGGTGCAAAAGATGAGATAAATAATAGCATGTGGATATGTCATATCTATGGTAATGCTCATCTTCTGAAGAAGCAAGTAACAGAGAACTTTACTGATCCGGACAACAACAAAAACAAATAGATGCATCCATATGGAGCTACAATAAAAACTAATTTTGCAAAAAATTGCAGAAGTGAATGGAAGAAGAGAAGGCTCACCCGTATTGAACACAAAATCCGCATTTTTGGACTGAAAATACATCAGCACCTTCAGGGAGTTTTCAAGTTTATCTTTGAGTTGCTTTAGAAGAGAAGCCAGTTCAGCATATTCAGGTGTGGATTCTTGTTGTAGCTATTTGGATAAAACAAATCCATGTTAAAGTTCAACTCGTTGAGCAAATTGATCAACTCAAGAGTCTTCTCATTAGATCAATGAATATCAAGAATCACAGAACAAATTTATCATACATGATCATAGAAAAAAAGAAAGAAAGAGAGCGAAGTTCTTGTAATACAGACATTATAAGCCTCCTATATATACAAGAAAGACTACACAAATCAAATTATAGTAAATAACTCTAAGTAGAACATTACAACAACAGGGTAAAGTCTTCACAGTTTGCAGGACCAACAAATGAAAAGAAAATGACAAAACTCATTAGTTGTAAGTGAATGCAGAAAGGAAGTCCAACAATTACCAGTGATGGCAAATGAGATGTATCCAGCAAATACAACATTTGTTCAATATGCTCCCGGTTCTTCCACATGTTCTGATCAATCTTATGAGGAGGTTGGCAATCAACTTCCTGTACCAGAAGCGCTTCATCTGCAAAATCATTGAATTTAGCCCAACCCAAGGAAGCTGCCGGAGTTTACAATTCGAGCAGCAGCTCAAAAGGCTAAGACGCAGATGGACATGGCATTAGGCTAGCAATTTTTCAGCAGTGCAGATCAGATGTTCATTCAAAGGGGCAAGCAACCACATTTACACAGTACACACATTTCTTGAGTGATCTGATTGCAACGCAAGCGAGCTATGTCGACAATGCTTACGCTACGTTGTCCAATGATATCTATGATTTTGCATCTACAAGATGATTCAAGGTTCTAATTCCTAATAACAGAACGATGTTCAATTAATTAAATGTGAACAAAACGCCAAGAATCAAACCATAAGGAATTGACCTGGAGTAAGCGGAGAAAAGGTTTGCAATTGGGTGATCAGAGAGCGGAGCTCCGAGGAAAGACGAACAACATCCTCAGAAAGCGGTGGATCCAACGGATACTTCTCGTAGTAAGAAGCGAGATAAGCTCTGGTTATAGGCACCAAACCCTCAGTTGATGCCATTTTCGTTTTCTTCAATCTTCTCTAGACGAAGGTGAAAAATCCAAATTATGCTACGAATACTTCTTCCGTTGTCTTCTTGATGAGCAATCAATCAATTCAAACACTCATAAGCTCTAATCAAAGCAAATTTCAGGGGGATTCTGGTGAACTTGCAGCGCAACAACCGTATGGTACAAGTTTTGAGGAAGAGAAATGAAAGAGGAGGTTTTTAATTTTTGGGGGAGAAAGGGCATATGCTTCCACGATTACTTTTGGGGAATACACAAAATTGTCTTTCACCGCATAGGCTCAACACGTAATGTGTATAGTCTCACCACACGTTACGTGTAAAATCTATTCACACGTTACGTGTGGATATTTTAATATATTATAATGCTTTATTGACGTTGAGGGTATTTTAATATATTTTGTATGAATCATATTATAATGTTATAACCAAAAGCCAAATGTGGAGCATATACACACGTTACGTGTGATTATTTTAATATATTATAATGTTGTGGATGGTGTATCATATTATTGTTTATTTTTAGTATTTATTTGTGTTTCAATGTTGTGTATGAATCATATTATAATGTTTTGTATGAATCATATTATAATGTTGTATATGAATGTTGTGTATGATTTGTAAATATGCATTAGGGGAGGGTTACCCCCATTGTGTTGCGCAACTTTTATCTAATATTAATAACAATACAATACAGGAAAGAACCTAGAAGACAAAAATAAATTGTTCATTACGCTGGTTGACTACAACCACATTTAGCACACAATACAAGAAAAAACACAAGTTGTTCATAAACTTAGAGAAAAAATAAGAGAAAATATATGACATTGCTTTAGCGTTTGAATAAATTAGGATAGTCTCTGGTAAACGTTCTCTTCATATAATATCTCTGCTTTGCTAAATTCGTTTGCTCCCTACAAAGGTTGATAGTACATGAACAACATTACACAAAAGATACGACATTAATCACCTACGATGTATATCATTTAGTAGTTTGAGGTTATACCTACGAATGTTATCAAAATGTTTAAGAAGATCTTGATTTTGCTTTACAAGATCTTGATTCTCCTTAACAAGATCTTGTTTTTCCTGTCATTGTTGTCGAATAACCGCGTGTGCCCTGCCCTCGTACATTGGATCAATCCACTCCCTGAAACAACACCCCAGTTTTGGGCATCCCCAATACCTCCTTCAGTAGTTCCACTGCAAATCCCAACTTCGGACAACAGCTTTCAAATTACAATAGCATGATGCGTATGTTGATGGTTTGGGTGAAGATGTCATTATTTGTTGTAGTGTTTGGTTTGCTACAAATATCACGAATCCATTAATATAAAAAATTAGGGTTAATAAATCGAAAGAAACTGGAAGAAGAAGCTTACCAAAAAAATGTATCTTCGAGCGCCGTAACGACTTGTTGTAGTGAACAAATAACCCTAATGCTTCTTATATAGTGAAAAAGCAATATGTTTGACAGCTAATAACCAGCCTCAAAAAAAAAAGAAATCTGATTGACAGCTAATAACCCATTGTAGTATATAGCTGTAGTCATGAGCCTTTTATCCTAAACCCTAAACCCTAACCCTAAACCCGAACCCTGACCGTAAACCCTAAACCCCTAAACCCTAAACCCTAACCCTAACCCTGATGCCCACATGTTACGTGTGGATGATGCACACGCGTTACGTGTGGATGATGTTCACACGTTACGTGTAGATGATGCTCACACGTAACGTGTGGTTCGGTCTGTTGCAAAACGCATTGAATTAACCGTCTTGTCCCCACCTAACTGAATTAATGGTCCCCTTCATCTTCCCCGGCTAACACACCATTTCGAGCCTAAACCTTCATTTAAAACACTCCAAAATTTGTTTTTACACTCATTTTTTTCCAAAAAATGGACAATACGAACAACAATGAGTATTGGAACAACAATGTCGAAGATATTCCACTTCCGAATGAGATAATTTCCGTTATTTAAAGTTAAAATTTTCATTTTTTTTGTTTTGAACATTTTTAAAGTTTTGTATTTAGAAAACTAGCTTTATGTTTAGGATTTAGAAAACTCGCTTTATGTTTAGGGTTTAACCAAGTTTCACATGCTAGATTTTGTAAGTTTTGAACTTGACTTTTATTGTTTAGGAATTACAAACAAAGTTTTAGATAATAGATTTTATTTCTAGGATTTAGGGTTTAGAATGCGAGATGTTCGTTACAAGAATGTTGACACGTAACGTGTGGGACTCTTCAACACGTTACGTGTGAACCCACAACCAGTATGTGGTTGTTAAGGGCCTTCTGTAAAATGGCATGGTTTAGTGCACGGTTTGTCACAAACCATGCCATTTAGCAGAATCTTATTTCTTAAAGGGAATTATGGTTTTACAGTTTATAATTAGTTCACTACTTGATGAGATGATTCCATGTGTATGCAGACGAACTATTATTTGTACGAGGGATCAAACAATATTTCCCTCGATGACTGGAGCACCCCATAGAAGACATTTTCTGTTTGGGAAACACCTCATCAACCACTGCCGGAATGGAACACACCATCTGAGTATAAAACAGCTATTGAGATACCATCCTTATCACTTGGATCGTTTGACTATAGTGTTCCGCCTCCAGAAGCATCTTTATCTCATGCTACCCCACAATTTTGCTTTCCATCCCTACACACACAGTCTCAGTTTAGTGTACCACCAGAAGATGATGTTTTCGTCTCTGCTGATTATTCAAAGTTCTTCACAACTAATCAAATCTGAGAGTCTAGAGAAGAAGCATTTATGTGGGCGCGAGAGATTGCTATGTGTCACAACTTCTGCATAAAAAAGTGGAGGAATAAACCTTCCACCCCTTCGGCCCTTGGGGGGACTTGGTTACCGTGTGATAGGCATGGACAAAACGTGCCTAAACAAGCTGACCAAGTGAGAGACATCACAAGGTCGAAGAAGTGTGGGTGTCCCTTCATGTTGAGGCTTAAAGAAGGGCCGAAGGGATCATGGAAGATCAGTGTACAACATGGAACTCATAATCATGTGATAAATGAGAATTTGTATGGTCATGCATTAGCTGGGCGACCAAACGCTGAAGAGAAGGAGATTATTAGGGTGATGACAGTCAATCATTGCAAGCCTCAAAAGATTCATACTACAATCAGGTCGTCCCCAGGAAACTTGACTAAGATGAAGCAAGTGTATAACATCATGCATGAGATACGAAAGAAGGGCATGGAAGGAAGAACAGTTGTGCAACAGTTCTTCTATGAGTGCAATGAGAAGGGATACTTCGTGGAACATAGATTCAATAAAGAGACCAACAAGATAACAAATATCTTCTTCGCAAGCCCGAACCAATTGTCGATGCTGAAGGCATTTCCGTACATTGTGTTGCTGGACTCTACATATGCAACTAACTGGTTAGTAAAACAAAAATCTATTATATTCTTCACTTGTTCATGTGATCATTATTAGCATGCCATAACGCACTCATTATATGTGCAGTTATAATTTGTCTTTCCTTGAAATTGTCGGCATCACATCTGTTTGGAAAAACTACAATATTGTCGGGGCGTTTCTGGAGCATGAGGACGAAGAGAGTTACAAGTGGGCCATAGAACAACTTTCAAAAATGTTTGTGAAGGTGCAACGAGCACCCATGATAGGCGTTGTCGTGACACCTATACAAAATAATCCTAAACAAACCTAACTAATGTAGTCTGGTAAGTAAGGGTCGAATCCCACAGAGAATCAAATACTATTCCAATGATGTAATTGTATACCAACAAGTAACCAAGGGGGTTTGCTGATTAAAACCAAAATAAATAAAAACAAAGACTTGAAATCAAATTGGAAAAATAACTCAGCCAAACAAATATCCACACTTCAGATTGATAGATCGATCATTGGTTATTCCTAGTCCTCAATACTCATGAAAGTCCTAATCCTTGTTCTGAAATAGTTACCAGTCCAACCAGTCTTGATAACCCTAACTATTAAACAAATCCCTACTAACCTTCACGATTTAATTCAATAGCAGCAGGAAGTTCAGGAATAGATAGGTACATGCAAGTGTAGCAACCAGTCATACAATTGCATGCAATTAATTCTCTACACAAACTAAGGGATTTAGATTCTCAACCAGTATCCTCTAATCCTTAGTAGTATGATCAATAACAATCTCAACAGGTTGTATGGAAAAGGGGAACCAATAGCATAATACTAATTTCTCTAGGTTGTCAGACTAGAGGGAACTACTATTAACAATCTAATTGATTTCCTAATCAACAAATCAAGGGGAATCGATATATGATCAATGAGATTAAGCACGAGAGAAAATTAATACAATCATAGAAAGAGTAAAGGAATAACCTCACAATCCAAAGGCTTCAATTGTCTGCCTGAGAAAAAGGGAAAAACAACGATGAATGAAACTAGGTCTAACTATTTTCTCTGTGGCAACTAGGTTTAGAGAATTGGATCCTCTCTAAAAAGTCTTAAACCTAACTTAAATACTAAAGTAATAATTCAGAAATAAAGAAAAGAAAAATAACAAACTTGGAAATAAAGTTTCGGAAATAAAATAAAACGGGAATAAGAAAACTCGTAAAAGACTTTCAGCGCGTCTCCACCGCGGGTGCGGTGGCTCCACCGCCGGGTGCGGCCATTTAACAGAAACTCCAGTTCTCTTACGACCTCGCCGCGGGTGCGGCAGTGCCCACCGCTGGGTGCGGTGGGATTCCAGTACTTCAGCTTCTGCGACACTTCAGTAAAAACACCATAACTTTTGATTCTCAACTCAGATTGCGCTCATATTTTGAGGACGTGTAGTACACTTCAAGATCTAACTCCTCGAATTGGAATCACTCCATTTGGACATCTGAGTAGAGAGAACGAACCATTTAAATTCAGCCCACTGTTCTTCTACTCTTCTCTTCACTTCCTTGGCGTCTTCTCCTTGTGGCTTCCTATGATCTCCAAAATAGCTCAAACACCTCCAAAAACACCAAACTTCGCCCCCAAACGCCATACACATGAATGTGTCTAAATCTACCCGAATGGCACCAATAAACCCTCTAATAACTCTTACTTAAGCCCTATAAAGTAGTGCTTATCAAACTCCCCCATGCTTAGACCTTTGCTCGTCCTCGAGTAAACTAAAAGAAAGTCCACTCCTCCAATGCAGCACCCAAGGTCTCAGGAAGCATATCCTCCAACTAAGAGTCACCTAACCCATGCCAAAGCTCCTGGCACCAATCTCATCTACAACACATCCATACTCAACAAGCTTAAGGGGCAAGCAGAGTACTTCCCCCAAGCTTAACCCGGACATCCAATAGTGTGAGTAACCTCTAATCCTAGCCTCCATCTATTGCTCCTTATGCCTCCCAGAGTGACCTACCCGACAATCCTTCTTTGACTCCTCTTCTTATGACGCCTCGCCAAGAATAAAGAGAAATCCTAAAATCACTCTTCTTCTTTTTCGCTCATTTTGCCAAGGCGCCCTTTCGGGTTTTCACCAAGCCACTCATATTTTTTTTTCAAAGATGTGCTCACATTATGCTCACGTCACTCTTGACCTCATATTACCCCAGCCTAATGCTGGTCCAAGCCACCGTGCTTATTGCCTAGGCCGCCCTTTCGGGTTTTCGACCTATCCCAGGATTTTTATGTATGCCTTTTTTCAATTTTTGGCTTTTTCAATTTTTTTTTCTCCTCAACAACGTAGCAAGTATAGAACTCTCCCCCATGCTTAAACATTGCATTGTCCTCAATGTAATGAAAGACAAAAGAATAGAAGCACAGGGAAAAGCAAAAAATAACTCACAAACGTCGCCAAGCTGCTTGGACACTGTAGGTGTCGCTGGCGGTCTTCTCAATAAATGCCTAGGTCTCTGGTGTTGGGCGGGTGTCTTCATCAACTCTATAATCTTCTCCTACCGTGCAATCAAAAGGGAACCACTTTGGTGAGTAGTGGTATAGCATGTATGGCGGGGTTGCACGGCCTTCTAGGAACACATGGTGGAGCCCAGATGTAATCATGGTGTGGGTTCTAGTGTTCCTTCTCCTTAGCTGTCAATTGTAGGGCCATCATCGTTGCCAAATCAAGTGTAAGGCAATGTATCCTCCTTGACAACATGATACGCACCTTCTCCATGGGAAATTCTGGACAACTGGCCTTGGGTAAAACTTTTTTTTTTTTTTTTTTTTTTTTTTTTGCTCCCCGTTTAAGGTTTTTTCGGGGGGTGACTTAGTGCAGGGAAGGAAAGACTTACAATGGTGGTAAACACTTTCTTCAATAGGCATGGGTCTCCTCCCTGCAGGTTAGTCGGAAACAAAAACAAGAACAAAAACACACCAAAACAAATGCAAAAATAAGAAAAGAAAAACAAGAAAAGAAAAGCATACCTCGGGTTGCCTCCCGGATAGCGCCTTAGTTATTGTCATGGCTTGACATTGTGCTACTATGATCATGTGATATCACTCAATCCAGAACACAGCACAGACTTACTATCAGGAGGGTGTTTCTTATGATCAAATATCTTAAATGTCACCCTATCACCCCCATACTTCACAGACACAATACCTCTACTCATAATGATTCGGATGTTAGCAGTCTTAAGAAAAGGCCTACCTAACAGTATAGGGGCACATGCATATCATAACCAATGTCTAACACCACAAAATCCACAGGAAAAATCATCTTATTAACCTTTACAAGAACATCCTCAACTATTCCTTTCGGAAAAACTTTGGATCCATTCACAAATTGAATAACTAAATCAGTTTCAAGCAAAGGTCCAAGATCTAGCAATTTATACACAGAGTAGGGTAACACATTAATAGATGAGCCCAAGTCTAACATGCAATGATCAAACCTGGAGTAACCTATATCACAAGGAATACGAAACATGTCAGGATCACTACACTTTTCAGGCAAATGTCTTCCGAATGCAGCAGACACATGTTCATTCAAATTAATTACTCCTGTCAATTTCTTCATCTTCCTAGGCCAGCATAAGCATTTCATGTATTTAGCAAATTTAGGCACAACATGCATCAGATCAAGTAAAGGGAGATTTACCTCATGCTCACCTATGGAGCTGCGCGGCTCCATATTAAGCACCGACTTCTTCTTCACTTTTAGCATCTTAGGAAGGTGAGGAGGTGGCTTCCTAGGACCACGAGGTGGAGGAGTGTAATCAACAGGAATCGCTTCCAAAGGGTATACTCCAAGAACTGATCCGCAAAATTTTGTCCAAACTTGCGGACGCTGGTTCTCGACTTTCTCCTCTGTCTTTTCTCCTTTCAGTTGTGATATGCCACTCACATTAGCCACTGGGGTCGGTTGGGGTGGTGGCTTTTCAAAATCCTCATTCATATTTGCCACAACTTGAGCCAACCTTCCAAGCTGAGTTGCCAAACTTCCAACTTGAGTTGTTAGAAGTTGGATGTTGGAGTTTGTCGCCTGATGAATAGTCATCATGCTCTGCACAAGTGACTTGAAGCCCTCCTCCATTGACGTATATGAACTTTGGCTTGTCTCTTGAGGTTCAGGATAGTAATGGGGCCAGCCTTGCTGCTGATAGTAAAAATCAAATGCTGCCATCTGTCTGGATTGAGATCTCAATGAAACCAATTAGTAACACAGGTGTGGACCGTAAGATAGGTCCACACAACAGTTGGTAAACAAACACACAATTAGAATAGTAAAATTGACTCCCCGGCAACGGCGCCAATTTGATAGGCGTTGTCGTGACACCTATACAAAATAATCCTAAACAAACCTAACTAATGTAGTCTGGTAAGTAAGGGTCGAATCCCACAGAGAATCAAATACTATTCCAATGATGTAATTGTATACCAACAAGTAACCAAGGGGGTTTGCTGATTAAAACCAAAATAAATAAAAACAAAGACTTGAAATCAAATTGGAAAAATAACTCAGCCAAACAAATATCCACACTTCAGATTGATAGATCGATCATTGGTTATTCCTAGTCCTCAATACTCATGAAAGTCCTAATCCTTGTTCTGAAATAGTTACCAGTCCAACCAGTCTTGATAACCCTAACTATTAAACAAATCCCTACTAACCTTCACGATTTAATTCAATAGCAGCAGGAAGTTCAGGAATAGATAGGTACATGCAAGTGTAGCAACCAGTCATACAATTGCATGCAATTAATTCTCTACACAAACTAAGGGATTTAGATTCTCAACCAGTATCCTCTAATCCTTAGTAGTATGATCAATAACAATCTCAACAGGTTGTATGGAAAAGGGGAACCAATAGCATAATACTAATTTCTCTAGGTTGTCAGACTAGAGGGAACTACTATTAACAATCTAATTGATTTCCTAATCAACAAATCAAGGGGAATCGATATATGATCAATGAGATTAAGCACGAGAGAAAATTAATACAATCATAGAAAGAGTAAAGGAATAACCTCACAATCCAAAGGCTTCAATTGTCTGCCTGAGAAAAAGGGAAAAACAACGATGAATGAAACTAGGTCTAACTATTTTCTCTGTGGCAACTAGGTTTAGAGAATTGGATCCTCTCTAAAAAGTCTTAAACCTAACTTAAATACTAAAGTAATAATTCAGAAATAAAGAAAAGAAAAATAACAAACTTGGAAATAAAGTTTCGGAAATAAAACTCGTAAAAGACTTTCAGCGCGTCTCCACCGCGGGTGCGGTGGCTCCACCGCCGGGTGCGGATTTAACAGAAACTCCAGTTCTCTTACGACCTCGCCGCGGGTGCGGCAGTGCCCACCGCTGGGTGCGGTGGGATTCCAGTACTTCAGCTTCTGCGACACTTCAGTAAAAATACCATAACTTTTGATTCTCAACTCAGATTGCGCTCATATTTTGAGGACGTGTAGTACACTTCAAGATCTAACTCCTCGAATTGGAATCACTCCATTTGGACATCTGAGTAGAGAGAACGAACCATTTAAATTCAGCCCACTGTTCTTCTACTCTTCTCTTCACTTCCTTGGCGTCTTCTCCTTGTGGCTTCCTATGATCTCCAAAATAGCTCAAACACCTCCAAAAACACCAAACTTCGCCCCCAAACGCCATACACATGAATGTGTCTAAATCTACCCGAATGGCACCAATAAACCCTCTAATAACTCTTACTTAAGCCCTATAAAGTAGTGCTTATCAAACTCCCCCATGCTTAGACCTTTGCTCGTCCTCGAGTAAACTAAAAGAAAGTCCACTCCTCCAATGCAGCACCCAAGGTCTCAGGAAGCATATCCTCCAACTAAGAGTCACCTAACCCATGCCAAAGCTCCTGGCACCAATCTCATCTACAACACATCCATACTCAACAAGCTTAAGGGGCAAGCAGAGTACTTCCCCCAAGCTTAACCCGGACATCCAATAGTGTGAGTAACCTCTAATCCTAGCCTCCATCTATTGCTCCTTATGCCTCCCAGAGTGACCTACCCGACAATCCTTCTTTGACTCCTCTTCTTATGACGCCTCGCCAAGAATAAAGAGAAATCCTAAAATCACTCTTCTTCTTTTTCGCTCATTTTGCCAAGGCGCCCTTTCGGGTTTTCACCAAGCCACTCATATTTTTTTTTCAAAGATGTGCTCACATTATGCTCACGTCACTCTTGACCTCATATTACCCCAGCCTAATGCTGGTCCAAGCCACCGTGCTTATTGCCTAGGCCGCCCTTTCGGGTTTTCGACCTATCCCAGGATTTTTATGTATGCCTTTTTTCAATTTTTGGCTTTTTCAATTTTTTTTTCTCCTCAACAACGTAGCAAGTATAGAACTCTCCCCCATGCTTAAACATTGCATTGTCCTCAATGTAATGAAAGACAAAAGAATAGAAGCACAGGGAAAAGCAAAAAATAACTCACAAACGTCGCCAAGCTGCTTGGACACTGTAGGTGTCGCTGGCGGTCTTCTCAATAAATGCCTAGGTCTCTGGTGTTGGGCGGGTGTCTTCATCAACTCTATAATCTTCTCCTACCGTGCAATCAAAAGGGAACCACTTTGGTGAGTAGTGGTATAGCATGTATGGCGGGGTTGCACGGCCTTCTAGGAACACATGGTGGAGCCCAGATGTAATCATGGTGTGGGTTCTAGTGTTCCTTCTCCTTAGCTGTCAATTGTAGGGCCATCATCGTTGCCAAATCAAGTGTAAGGCAATGTATCCTCCTTGACAACATGATACGCACCTTCTCCATGGGAAATTCTGGACAACTGGCCTTGGGTAAAACTTTTTTTTTTTTTTTTTTTTTTTTTTTGCTCCCCGTTTAAGGTTTTTTCGGGGGGTGACTTAGTGCAGGGAAGGAAAGACTTACAATGGTGGTAAACACTTTCTTCAATAGGCATGGGTCTCCTCCCTGCAGGTTAGTCGGAAACAAAAACAAGAACAAAAACACACCAAAACAAATGCAAAAATAAGAAAAGAAAAACAAGAAAAGAAAAGCATACCTCGGGTTGCCTCCCGGATAGCGCCTTAGTTATTGTCATGGCTTGACATTGTGCTACTATGATCATGTGATATCACTCAATCCAGAACACAGCACAGACTTACTATCAGGAGGGTGTTTCTTATGATCAAATATCTTAAATGTCACCCTATCACCCCCATACTTCACAGACACAATACCTCTACTCATAATGATTCGGATGTTAGCAGTCTTAAGAAAAGGCCTACCTAACAGTATAGGGGCACATGCATATCATAACCAATGTCTAACACCACAAAATCCACAGGAAAAATCATCTTATTAACCTTTACAAGAACATCCTCAACTATTCCTTTCGGAAAAACTTTGGATCCATTCACAAATTGAATAACTAAATCAGTTTCAAGCAAAGGTCCAAGATCTAGCAATTTATACACAGAGTAGGGTAACACATTAATAGATGAGCCCAAGTCTAACATGCAATGATCAAACCTGGAGTAACCTATATCACAAGGAATACGAAACATGTCAGGATCACTACACTTTTCAGGCAAATGTCTTCCGAATGCAGCAGACACATGTTCATTCAAATTAATTACTCCTGTCAATTTCTTCATCTTCCTAGGCCAGCATAAGCATTTCATGTATTTAGCAAATTTAGGCACAACATGCATCAGATCAAGTAAAGGGAGATTTACCTCATGCTCACCTATGGAGCTGCGCGGCTCCATATTAAGCACCGACTTCTTCTTCACTTTTAGCATCTTAGGAAGGTGAGGAGGTGGCTTCCTAGGACCACGAGGTGGAGGAGTGTAATCAACAGGAATCGCTTCCAAAGGGTATACTCCAAGAACTGATCCGCAAAATTTTGTCCAAACTTGCGGACGCTGGTTCTCGACTTTCTCCTCTGTCTTTTCTCCTTTCAGTTGTGATATGCCACTCACATTAGCCACTGGGGTCGGTTGGGGTGGTGGCTTTTCAAAATCCTCATTCATATTTGCCACAACTTGAGCCAACCTTCCAAGCTGAGTTGCCAAACTTCCAACTTGAGTTGTTAGAAGTTGGATGTTGGAGTTTGTCGCCTGATGAATAGTCATCATGCTCTGCACAAGTGACTTGAAGCCCTCCTCCATTGACGTATATGAACTTTGGCTTGTCTCTTGAGGTTCAGGATAGTAATGGGGCCAGCCTTGCTGCTGATAGTAAAAATCAAATGCTGCCATCTGTCTGGATTGAGATCTCAATGAAACCAATTAGTAACACAGGTGTGGACCGTAAGATAGGTCCACACAACAGTTGGTAAACAAACACACAATTAGAATAGTAAAATTGACTCCCCGGCAACGGCGCCAATTTGATAGGCGTTGTCGTGACACCTATACAAAATAATCCTAAACAAACCTAACTAATGTAGTCTGGTAAGTAAGGGTCGAATCCCACAGAGAATCAAATACTATTCCAATGATGTAATTGTATACCAACAAGTAACCAAGGGGGTTTGCTGATTAAAACCAAAATAAATAAAAACAAAGACTTGAAATCAAATTGGAAAAATAACTCAGCCAAACAAATATCCACACTTCAGATTGATAGATCGATCATTGGTTATTCCTAGTCCTCAATACTCATGAAAGTCCTAATCCTTGTTCTGAAATAGTTACCAGTCCAACCAGTCTTGATAACCCTAACTATTAAACAAATCCCTACTAACCTTCACGATTTAATTCAATAGCAGCAGGAAGTTCAGGAATAGATAGGTACATGCAAGTGTAGCAACCAGTCATACAATTGCATGCAATTAATTCTCTACACAAACTAAGGGATTTAGATTCTCAACCAGTATCCTCTAATCCTTAGTAGTATGATCAATAACAATCTCAACAGGTTGTATGGAAAAGGGGAACCAATAGCATAATACTAATTTCTCTAGGTTGTCAGACTAGAGGGAACTACTATTAACAATCTAATTGATTTCCTAATCAACAAATCAAGGGGAATCGATATATGATCAATGAGATTAAGCACGAGAGAAAATTAATACAATCATAGAAAGAGTAAAGGAATAACCTCACAATCCAAAGGCTTCAATTGTCTGCCTGAGAAAAAGGGAAAAACAACGATGAATGAAACTAGGTCTAACTATTTTCTCTGTGGCAACTAGGTTTAGAGAATTGGATCCTCTCTAAAAAGTCTTAAACCTAACTTAAATACTAAAGTAATAATTCAGAAATAAAGAAAAGAAAAATAACAAACTTGGAAATAAAGTTTCGGAAATAAAATAAAACGGGAATAAGAAAACTCGTAAAAGACTTTCAGCGCGTCTCCACCGCGGGTGCGGTGGCTCCACCGCCGGGTGCGGCCATTTAACAGAAACTCCAGTTCTCTTACGACCTCGCCGCGGGTGCGGCAGTGCCCACCGCTGGGTGCGGTGGGATTCCAGTACTTCAGCTTCTGCGACACTTCAGTAAAAACACCATAACTTTTGATTCTCAACTCAGATTGCGCTCATATTTTGAGGACGTGTAGTACACTTCAAGATCTAACTCCTCGAATTGGAATCACTCCATTTGGACATCTGAGTAGAGAGAACGAACCATTTAAATTCAGCCCACTGTTCTTCTACTCTTCTCTTCACTTCCTTGGCGTCTTCTCCTTGTGGCTTCCTATGATCTCCAAAATAGCTCAAACACCTCCAAAAACACCAAACTTCGCCCCCAAACGCCATACACATGAATGTGTCTAAATCTACCCGAATGGCACCAATAAACCCTCTAATAACTCTTACTTAAGCCCTACAAAGTAGTGCTTATCAACCCACATGTTTGGTCACTGATCGGGAGAAGGCGTTGATGAACGCCTTAGATAAGCAGTTTCCAGATGCAAAATTCCTTCTATGTAGGCGGCATGTGAAGAAGAATATTGAAGACTTCGGGAAGAAGGACATGGACAAGTTTAGGGGCACAGCGTTTTCCAACGACTGCATGCAACTCTTCAAGGAAACGACCATACAAGGGTATGAAGCAACACTGAAGAAGATTCAGTATGATTGGAGAAAATCTCCAAAATGTCTCTAGTACGTACAAAAAAACTAGCTTGACCCATACAAGGAAAGAATCGTCTCCGTATGGACAGATACAGCGTTCACGCTCGGAACTACCACAACTAACAGGTTTGTGCATTATGTTTCTAAATTTAACTGGTTATTTGAACTTAGACTTTTACAGCAACATACTGATTTCGGATTCTTGATTGTAATACAGGGTTGAAGGGGCCCATTCCAGTCTGAAAAGCTTCTTCACAAGCAATGATGGCAACCTTTGCACTGTATTCGATCAATATCATACACGGTTGCGCACTCATATTGGTGAGATAAGGGGGGCATTGAATGAGAGCATAGGAAAGAGATTTACGCTGCTAACAAACACACATCTTTTCTGCAAGATGCACTACAAGGTCTCTGCGATTGCACTAGCTCGGTTGATTGAGGAATACAGGAAAGGCGAAGCTCCATTGTGGAACACTATATGTAGATGCCAGATGAGGGTCAGAGATGGCTTGCCTTACGTGCATGACATGGCGCGGAATGTGATGAACCAGAAACCAATTGAACCTAGCTCATTGCATCCGTTCTGGAGGCAATTGACCTTGTCAGAAGTGCGGACACCAGAGAACGCAAAGTGAATAGGTCGTTGCTTGAAGAATTTGTTGCAAGCGTCTTCCCCACATTGCCAGTGCAGGATCAACAAAGAGTTGTCTCAACACTAACAAGTATAGCACATCCAGAGCGGACTACTCTGCAAGAGCCAGCTAAAGTTAGGCATAAGGGTCGGCCTCAAGGAGCTCTAAACTTTTCCACCAAAAGACAACCGTCATCATGGGAGTACACTGACCAACAGATGGAGGGAACACCTCCGAAAAAGCAAAAAGAAAGACCACCGAAGAAGGCTTCGACTATGCCTTCGGATCACACATCATTGATCAAGAACCCCAAGCGATATATTATCCAGTTTCCCAAGTGTATGAGACCACACGTGGGAGGATGGTAGGAAATAGTGGGTGATGGAAACTGCGGGTACAGAGCAATTGCGCATGGTCTGGGTTTAGGGCAGGAGCAGTGGGCTTTTGTTCGACGTACCATGATCGCTACGTTGAAACAAGAGTACGAGCTATTCGCGCCAATTTGGATGTCTACGATAACACTTGAGGCAATGGAGGCGAAGCTTGTATGGTTTCCTTCGCCCAACAGGCTTGCCCCATTGGAGACGTGGTTGGACCTCCCGGATATGGGATGTTTGGTGGCAACTGCGTTCAACTGTGTGTTCGTCTCCGTCGGAAAAGGTGTGGGAACGACATACATGCCTATGAGGGCGAAGCCAAACCACACTATTGGTGAGAAGCTGAAGACGATATGCATTTGCCATGTCGAGGAAGAGCAACATTTCATTGCGGTACGTTAATACAATCACATCTGTTGAAACTATTTTATGTTAAAACATATGTATGATGCATTGACTTTTATGTAGATTGGCCTTGCCGAAACCGCGCCCTTGCCGATTGTTTACGGGCCGTGGGTGAGAAATCATGACCCGTCTGCGGGTGATTACGTAGATCAAATAATCCTTGATCGATTGATGGAGTACCAAGAAGCCGTTTCCCCAAAGAAGACAAGACGAAAGAAGAAAGTTGAAACGGTCGATTTATGTAATGACTGATATGTATGAATTATGATGCAATGAATTTAACGTATCTAATATAAAGCTCGACCGAGTTGTCGTCTCGAACTCTCCTCGGTTTTTCTTAATTTCCACAAGTTTCAATTTTACAGAAGGCACATAAATAGTTTGTCACAAACAATCATTATTGCCCTAATGCAAAGTTCAATGGTTTGGAAGGAAGGGATACATTTGCTCCAATGATTGCCGTAATGCCTCGGCTACGTCTTCACATTGTTGATCTTCATGTTGGTGATCGCGATATGGATTCAGACGTCCGTAGCAACCCTCGATGCACTGCACACAAGATAAGTGGATACGATTAAGAAAATAGTTTGTAGACGAAATTAAACAAGATATAATTATTCAATTTCTTACCTGCTGCTGAGCGTGATCACCCTCTGGAGGGATGATGAATGGATGTGTATGCTAGAGGTACCACTGCATGTAATCACCGCTATACTGGTGGGGTTGAACGACTGGAGGGCCCATAGCTTGTAGGCTAATGGAATGTTGATTGTGGGCATCCCATGCAAATTGGGCTCTATCGTATTCCACCGTATAGCTGCTAATCTTCGTGCCCCTCCATGCCCTAATTGGCATAATCGACGGTCTTGGACACTGTTGTGCACGCCCAAACTGTCTAGCTGCTCGATCCGGCATGTAAGGCTCGGTGACCCACAAACAGGATATGACTCCATGGAATCGCGATGAACCAAACATCCCATCGTTGAAGTCAATCGGGCCGTATGGCATCCACTCAACCTAAACATAATTGAATTTTAAACAACTAATCATGCCTATAATTTCATATTTTAACATACTAGATAAGGACCGTATATACACTTACACTCTCAGCATGCATCCCATCCAGCTCCTCCCTATAATTTCTGGTCCGGTTGGGTGGCTGTGACATGTCCCATCGACGGGCGTATGTGATCGGTTGTTGGGGGTCCCAGTATACACTCTGTGCAGGTCTAAACATGTGGAAGTATTGATATATCCATGCCTACAAAACAATTATATGTAAGTCAATTGAGTAAATAACAAATATACATCTATAACAAAACTACATATGTTTTTATACAAGAAAATTTATACCTGGATCAGAGTGAAACATGTGGACATGACCCGCGCCTCTTTTCTTGTGCACTCGCCCAAGCTGTGGTACACGTGTGCAAGAACACCGGTACCCCAGGCATAGTTCTTGGTTGACGAGGGATCAACCACGAACGGAGTGTAATAAACGGGCAATTTATGCTGAGACTTGTCAGGAAAGAGACAAGACCCCACCAAGTACAGCAAGAACCCAGCCGCATGCGTCTCGTCAGTCAAATCCTGGCAATGAGCCTTAAAATCTCTCGCATGCACGGTACCGGCGACGACATCACGACCCTGCAGCTCAAATAACTCTTGCGCCTGCTCCACCAACGCCTTCTTAAAATCATTGAGGCCCAGCTGCTCGTGCCATTTCTCTAGGGGACCCATGTCTTGCCCTTGTATGTTCAGCTGGAGGATCATCCACACATCATGGAGAGTTATAGTCATCTCTCCCCATGGCATGTGGAATGAGTTGGTCTCTGGTTACCAACGTTCGACGAAGGCACCAATCAACGTCTCATCCACATGCTCGTGCATGATGTCCGGTAGATGATATAGCCCGGACGCAGATGCCATGTTACCCCACTCGGCATTCGGTGTGATACGCCATGAGCGTAACTGCTTGCCTCGCTGCTGGAACCTCAACGGTGGCACCGGCTGTGTATGAACATATTTAAGCAATTACAACAAATAAAGTTTAAGAATTACAAGAAATACAGTTTCATGTAACTTACATTGCGCTGGTACAGGAGGTACGCAACGTGGTTGACATAACTCTTGAGGAGTTCAGGGCTCTCCGGACCTCCAGGAAGGCTCACCTGCAATTCAGGGTCATATCTCACATTCTTCTTTGATCGGGGCGGTTTTGCCCACGAAGAAGAGGCTTCCTGAGGCTCCTCGTCCACGTCTGGAGCATCATCTCTTGGCATCCAGGCATTGCTGGCCTAGTCCTGAGTCCCCCATGTACTGGCCTAATCCTGTATTTATTAAATAAATCAGAAGTAATTACTGCAAATCCACAAATTCATATTATACTAAATGTACTTACCATAGGATGATGGTAGGGAGCGTACGGGTTCTCCCAAGGGTTGTGCTGATCCTCAACCCCCTGATAATAATACGAAGGGCTCTGATGGGGGCTCACATGCGGCGGTAGTACCGGTGGACTAAAAGTCCGCCCATAGTAGTTATTCTGATCTATTGTATCAGAATAACCATGCAGCGGGCTCGTTCGGTAGTCCGAGTACAACTGAGGCTCATAATCTGCCCTACCGCCAGTTGGAAACGAAGGCACCGCCATTAAGCTATGAGCGGGAATCATGCCTGCAACCCCACTACTACTACCGGCTCCAGTCTGATAAGCGTCAGTCTCATCATCTCGGTAACATACATTCCTCCGTACCCTTCTCTCCGTCTTGTTCACCTCTTCACCAGTCATTAACGACTGTTCGCGGACAAGGTTGTAGCGGCTCCTGCGTGCGGTTCTTTCACCAGGCTCCATCTGCGGTTATATCCACACATTTTAATCAAAATAATATATTCTGTATTCTGGATAAATACTACGCCGGAGAGTCGCCGGAAAACTGCAAATCCACACGTTACGTGTGAAATAGCTCCACACGTAATGTGTGGGACACATTCACACGTTACGTGTGAATCTGCATATTCCAACTGTCACCGGCGACTTTCCGGCGACATTCCGTCGCCTTCTCCGACGACATTTCCGAATTCCGGTGATTTTTTTTCCATCAAATAATACCCCAAAATCAACAAAAATCATACTATTTTTACAAATCTACCAATACTATCAATTCCACTTGCATATTTTCACACAAAATTCAACATAAATCCTCAATACCAATTTTCACCATTTCATGCAAAAAATTACTTCAAAATTAAACAAAAAATCAACAACAACCCCAAAAGCTTCTACACAACATAGATCTACCATCCTAAATATCTACATAATATAGATCTACAATATGGATCTACAATCCCTAACCAAACACTTCAAAATTAACAAAAAAAAAAACCAAACAACAATTTCTACTAATAACCTTTCAAAGATCTTGAACGTAACGTGCAGAGTTCGTTGATTCGTAACGATAAGATCCACGAGACGCGTTACGCGGGTAGGGAAGAAGGGTTTAGGCCGCTGCGAAAGAGTTCGAATGATTTCGGAATGGGAGGAAATCTGGCTTTTAAAGCCAGATTCACTCCACACGTTACGTGTGGAGTGAACCCACACGTAACGTGTGGAGAAGCTCCACTCGTAACGTGTGAGGCTGCTCCACACGTTACGTGTGGGGCTTGAATGGGTCTGCCCCAGCGCGTAACGTGGGAAGCCTATTCCCACGTTATGCGCGACCTTATGCGCTAAAAGGTAAAAATGCCTATGCGCCGAATAGTAAGAGCCTATGCTTCGCCTCCCTTGGAGCATCTCATTTCTTTTTCAATGCTTTTTTCTTTTTTGCCCCTCTCTTTCTTTTCTCTGCAAATTTTGAGTTTATATATATTTTTAAATAGGGTCAATTACCGAAAATCACCCATTGAATGAGCCATATTGTCCAAAACCACCCCTTTAAATCGATATTACCGAAAACCACCCGATTATCATGCTCCGTTAACGAAACGCCACCTCACCCCTAACTCCGTCAGAATTGTCGTCAACACGCGTGCACGCGCTATTTAAGGGGTTATATAACCCTCTTATATTAAATTTAAATAAAAGAATAAGAAGTAAACAAAATAAAAAATGAAATAAAAAAGCATCTTCAACATCGCGCCGCCGCCTTTTCTGTCGTTGGAGTCGTTCTCGTTTTCGCGCAAGTCACCTTTGTCTCCTTGTTCTCCGTCCGCTGCCCAAACTCCTCCTCCTCCACTGCTGCAGCACGCCTCCTCCTCAACTGCTATGACGTCGCTCACCGAGAGCCCATCTCATCTCCTCTCTCGCTGAGCTACTAAATGTATTAGGTGTGTTTGTGAAAAGCCCCAATTGAATTTCCAGATCTAAGACCTAAATTTTTAGTTTACACAAATCAACTCGTTTGATAAATTAGGTCAAATTGATGTTCAGTGGTTCTAATTTTGTTACTTTTGTGCGAATTAGTGCTCAGTGGTTCGAATTTTGTTAGTTTATGCCATTGATGAAGCTTGAACTGGATGAACTTTGTTATTTTCTCCATTGATGAAGCTTAGGGAGGAATTAGTGTTCAATGGTTTGATTTTTTGTTACTTTTTTCTACTGATTGGCTAAAATTTAAAGGATTTCCATTTTAATGTGCTAATGCCTCTTGAATTTTACATTTGGGTTGAATATTGGGTTGAATTTTGCACCTCCATTAATTTGAGGTGATTTTTTTTGTTGATATGTGCTGGAAGCCTGGAACCATGAATTTCATTGGAAAAAAACCCAAATTTTAAGTTTTTTAATTTTACTTTTTACTAATTTTTTTGAAATTTTATTTCACATTTAATATTCAAAAAAAGACTTGTGGGATCAGAATTAACGGATTTCAAACAGAGTCAGGGGTGGGGTGGCGTTTCGTTAACGGAGCAGGATATTCGGGTGGTTTTTGATAATATCGATTTAAAGGGATGATTTTGGGCAATATGACCCATTCAACGGGTGATTTTCGATAATTGATCCTTTTAAATATTGACAAAAACTAACCAAAAGTATGCTAATTTGTAAGAGTAACCTAGTGTTTGATTAAAGATTTTTTGGGGCAAAAAATGCTAATTTCCATGGTGATAGTACGGCTACAAGTTTATGTTATGTTAGGTTGGATGAAATTGCATGGTATTGAGAGTCGTTGGATGAAATATGCTAATCACAAACTTGATAGGTACAAATTAAGTCAAAACAAAAGTTGGTCTTGCTTGAATAATAAGGAACTCTTTCTACATTTCATTATCACTAATGATTCAACTGATTATCGTTTTCTAAGGGGGTTTGCTGGAAAGCCTAAACAAAATAATATAAAGCATATACTACATATTCCAACTTGACTTCAAAAATAAATTCATGACATAAATCCTAAAAATTGGATAAGGGTGGTAGACTGGTAGGTTTTTTTGACGTGCTATGACTCGTATGAGACATCAACTGGCATGCTATATATGCGATCCTTGGTAGTTATGGAATGGAGATTCAAAATGTGATCCTCTCAAGTTAAGAAGACGGGCATTTTTTTAAACAATTATTTTTGTTATGATGAGATATTAGCTAGGCCATTATAGCAAGAGTCATTAATTCTTTTTGGAACATTTTATTAAAGTTAGCTAATGGATATTTTTGTTAGTTTACAGAAAGCAATTAAATTATCGATCGAAAAATCGAACTCGTAATCTTTAAGATCTGGAGCTATGAATATGAGCCATAGCTAGCTAATTCACTTCGCAACAGATTAAAAGTTCGGTTTAGTAGTTGCTCACAATCCACTTTGAGAATTCATGGTTTCGGTAAGATATTTGAGTGCAAGGCTACGATCATTTAATTTTAAATTGTGCAAACTATATTGTTATTTCTCATAGTACACAATAATTAAAAATCTTATATATTCTTTACAGTGTTTGTATTATTATCGGTTGATTTATCAATAATTAAAATTGTATTGAGTGATGCTTCTCTTTAAAAACATTACATTGTTAATGAAAATATTGACTTATTTTGAATCACACCTAATTTTAGTATGTAGCTTGAAAATTATTAGACCTGAACAAGTCTGGATCAGCCCGTTCGTCCGGTTTAAAAATCGGGTTTGAACAGTAATAATGGTCCGTCGGGTCGGGTCCGATACATAAACGGGTTAGGCACGGACACTCCTCTAGGCTTGAACGGGCCTAGAGGCCTGGCCCGGTACCCGGTTAAAATTTCAAAAATATAAATATATTTATATATATGTTATATGACTTACGCTCTAGTAAAACAACCTCTTATAGTGAAACGAGTGTATCAATGAAGAGCGTTGGATTAGACTAGAATTAAGGGTTGAGATCTAATTTGGAGGGATACAAAATTAAAAGGTGGAATCACCCACACCAAATCCTTCCAATTTCATGATTTCATGGGATATGAAATATCTCTTTCCACGATTAACTCCCATTAATATCTCTCTCTCGATCGATCGAACACCCATCTCCCTCTTTCTCTCTCAGTTCGTCTGTCCTCCTTCCGTCCTCCATTGAAGCGCCTTCCCTCAAGGTTCCCCAACCGCAAATTGTGGAGGTCGTCATCTCGCTCGCCGGAATCGAAGACGCCAGTGGAAAGAGGGCCGAGATCTGTAAGCCGAGTCCGGTCAGAGAGGAGGAAGATCGGATCGAGTCGCTGGCGGCGAGAATCTGGGATTCCGAACCAACCCTAGCCGCCACGGATCTGGTGTTCGGAGGGGTGCGGATGCGCGGCAGGGAAGAGAGAGGCAGGGGTCGGAGGGGGAGCTCTCCGGTCGGTGGAGGATCGCCCGTTCGTCGTCGTCGGCGAGTGGAGCAGGGAGACGACGCGATGGATCTGGCGCACCGGTGCCCAGGGAGCGAAGTGCTACCCCGGTTCGCGAGCGCCGCCAGGAGCACCGGGGTGTCGAGGTCGGAGACGAGGCTTGCCGGCGGACTCGCAGGGATGACGTGCAGCGTCGACTCCGCGAAGAGGATCGTCTTGGCTTCTTCTTTGTTAATTCGTCTGAATTGCCCCTCTTAAATTCCAGTCTTGGCTTCTTCTTTGTTAATTCGTCTGAATTGCCCCTCTTAATCGCCTTTCCTTGCTCTGCTTTTTCTTCTTCTGAAATTCCAGTCTTGGCTTCTTCTTTGTTAATTCGTCTGAATTGCCCCTCTTAAGCTTGATGTTTGCTTATGCAGATGCTGTGTTTGAATTTCATGGATCCACAGGGCGTTCTTTGCTTCAGACTACAACAAGTATGCCCTTCCTCTTCACCTGTTCAATAAATTTCCTCATTTTTTATGTTCTAGTTTTTCTCGTCCAATTGTATGAAAATTCAGAGAATTTGTTGATTTTCGACTTGGTGTGTCTTGTATAATCCATAAACAAGTATGCATTCTGTGATTATGGATTATGTTTCTGGCCGTGAATATCATATTCATTTTTGTGAAAGGGATATGCATTTTTCATAATGTGATATGCAGAATATACTTGTATAATATGTAATTATAGACTATTTTCTTGGCCGTGAATATGATATTCATTTGTGTGGATATGATATGCATTGTTCATACATTGATATGCATAATATACTTGTATGATATGCATTTTTGTATGATAGATTATTTCATTGGTTGTGATTGAGATATTCATTTGTGTAGATGAGTTATGCATTCTCTATACACTGATATGCATAATAAGCCATGGGTGCAGAAAGGGAGCCACGGGCGCGACCAAGGAAGATATCGTTGAGTGATATTCTCGATAGAAGCCGAGAAGAACAAGCTGCGGGCGCAAAAATGAAGCCATGGGCGCGGCCAAGGAAGATCTCGCTTAGTCCGGTCATGCAATTATATGGATGTGATATGCATTTGTTGTACAATGATATGCAGAATATACTTGTGTGATATGCAATTTGTAATTATGGATTATTTTCTTGATCGTAAATATGATATTCATTTGTGTGGATGTGATATGCATTTTTTGTACAGTGATATGCAGAATGTACTTGTATGTTTTAAATTGGAATATCAATCACCACAATGTGCATATCTGTTCAATGTTTTTGAATATCAGTATATATACGACTGACCACGATCACGAATAACAATTATTCAATAATACTTGAACGATATGCATATAATGTTCTTTGATATTAACACATTGTATCTCAATTCAATCGATGCATTATATACGATGGAACATAAACAAGATTAACACATATGCAAATTATATATAACAATATTCATCTTTTTCGTCTCGATATGCAATTTTTTCGTATCGATATGCAGAACGATTAAACAGATTTCTTGACCAAATCCACGTTTTCTCTCTCCAATCTCCTTCTAATTGCCTATTTTAGTGGTGATATTTATTCCATGTTTCACACCCCCACTATACCCTATTTTCTCTCTCCTAATCTAGCCATCTATCATCCTCAATCCAACGCTCCAAAATTATGCACCCGTTTCACCACAAGACTCGTTTTACCTGAGCGCCCCTCTATGTTATATAGTATTCTAAATGTGTATAATTATTAAATTTTCAACCCTTATTGTATAATATTTCAAAATTTCAACCATTGATATAGTATATTACACATACTATATAATATAAAACATAATTACATTATATAATACAAAATCGAACCAGCCCGGTCTTTCAGGCGGGCTTGGACAACGATTCCAGCCTGTTTGGATCGGACGGGCAAAAGCTCGGTCCGAACCCGACCCCGACTCAGACTTGTACATGTCTTGAAATGACTTGTCTAACTCGATATTTGGTAAAAAGATCTTGACAAAAGCGGATTCGTGTCAGGTTCGGCTCAATATTTAGGCACATTAACACAAATATTAACAGGCTCAAGAGTCAGGATGGACAACGGACATAACTTTCAAAAATTTCAAAATACATATTTTCAATAATTGGTCTCCGATTAACCAGGATTTCAGTTAAAAGTCACGTAATCTATCTATCTATCTATACTAAATGAGAGGTCTAAATCCAACGTGGCAGCATTACGTTCCCTTCACCTAAGTATCGTCGCTCATCCGTCACATCATCCGTCACATCATCCAACCTTTTAAACAAACTAGTGCAGTACACGTATCTTGTACGGGTGAATAATTTATAAAATCATGAATAATAATTATTGATTGAATTAAATTATGTTATATTTAAGTAGTTTAAAAAAAATATCTTATTGATATTGTTTAAGAATTATATAAATGGAATATTGAAATAACATAATTTTTTTTATTTAAAAGCAATATGTTCAATATTTCATATTTAATTATATACCTTGTATAAATATATTATATTTTATTCATACTTATTCTCCTACAGTAATCCTTTTTATTTTTAATCATGTAATTATTGTCATGCACGGAATATATTTGTTGAAGTCGTATATGTATTCCACTATCATTTATCATGTATTTTGTAGAGTGGAGACATAAGATTTTAGATTCACCCAACGCTTTTATATATGAATCATATTCAAAACCTCCCGAAATATCGTATTGTAAAATCTTCTCATAATACGGACATTAAGATAATCAGGAGAATATGAAGATCACGAAAATTAATCCTTAGTTGTACAATAATAAATTTATTATTGAAAAATAAATGTGTTTTAAATATATAATTAATTCTTGAAGTTCTCTCATGTTACTCAAAAATATAGCGAATTGTTTTCAAAGAAATGTATATTTGTATTAGCTAATTTTCTAAACTCTATTCTTCACATAATCATAGTTATCAATTGTAATTAAAAACATTACCCATAGGCATTGATTACAGTAAACATCAAAAAATTTGAAGTAAAAGTTTGGAATAGTTAGAATATATCAAAGATTATTCATGTTTGTTATGGTGGGTTTATTTAGATGTGGGTAAGATTAATATGTCACAAAGAGACCCAAAATTAATTGTATGCCATCTTAGGAAAAAATATCCTTTATATATAAATAATAAAAGTAATTAAAATAAAATATTGTATATACTCAGTTATATTTTAATTCAAAATTTCACCTATTTTTCGTTAGTATATAGCATTTTAAAACGTGGTTAGTTTTCAAAACTTGTATTCTCACATGTGTATTCTATACAAATACAAATTATATAAATTATATAACTTGTTCGATTAATATCTAAATACCTCTAATATCATCAAACCAACTAAATTAGATTCTTGCAATCATATTACATATATGATTCTTTAATCGATGAATCAAAAGGAAAAACAACTAACTGCTATACAATATTGTAATTTGTAAGTTTTCCGTTCATCTAATTATACAATAATCTCGATTAATTTTCTGTACGGTTTTTCAAGTTTTTGTAATTTGTGTCCTTCATAGTACATTCTCGCCCGCAATAGGGGTGACTGGGCTAGGTTGGTGGCTCGGATTTGCCCATTTGGTAAGGGTGAGCAAAATTATCGGATTCACACCCGATTCGAAAATCCACCGATACAATCCAACAATATACACAGTTAGAGATATGTATATATATCCTTTCCGATCCGTGCGATTTTTTTCGGATATTAGGACCGAATACAGATTGAGGTTTTTAATATATCGGATATTCGGTGATTTAATACTATTTATCTATAATTAATATATATGTTTCTAGAAATAACATAAAATGTTCCCATAATATAGATGGTCTTGACTCTTAAGAGCATTTTAAAATCATTGTGAGCAATTGATTCCATGTTCAAATTTCCACAATAGCTTTTATATATTTTTGACAAATTTTGCTAATTTTTTATAATAAAAAAAATAAGTAATCAGATAACTTGGATATACGAGTCAAATATCAGTTGATTTGGTAAATTTTGATTGAATTATAACGTAAATCTTGGTATTTCGACTCAGATATCTGGTCCGATTCGGATAATATATTTCGGATATCCGGCCGATTACGGATCGGATATAGATCAATGTTTTGTACTAAAAAGGTTTTCAGATATTCGTGATATCGGACCGAATCGGGTATATGAGTATATCCATTTGCTCATACGGCGTTTGGTCATTAGATGCACGTGCGAGAAACGCGCATGGAGGAGCGTGATGGTAAAGTGCAAAAACTTGATTTTGGGGGAGCGTTTCTCGCTTTTCCCTCTCAATCCCATTGTTTGATTTTCAAAACACAATCGGAGCGGCGGAAGGAACTGGCAACTGTAATAAGAAGCCCTTCTTTTCCTACTCCTTTTCTAACTCGATCTCTTCTCTTTTCTAGGGTTCCTTAATTTCCCAAATTCAAACTTCTCAGATTCAGATCGATCAATTTCTCTCTCGAGATGGAGAAGTATGAGAAATTGGAGAAAGTAGGAGAAGGCACCTACGGGAAGGTCTACAAGGCAAAGGACAAGGCCTCTGGACAGCTGGTTGCGCTGAAGAAGACGAGGCTCGAAATGGATGAAGAAGGAATTCCGCCCACTGCTCTGCGAGAGGTTTCTCTCCTTCAAATGCTCTCTCAATCTCTCTACGTTGTTAGGCTTCTCTGCGTCGAGCACGTTGACAAGAACGGAAAGCCTCTTCTCTACCTCGTATTTGAGTACCTTGATACTGACCTCAAGAAATTCATCGATTCTTACAAGAGAGGTCCAAATCCTCGCCAACTTGCTCCAACTCTCGTTCAGAGCTTTCTCTATCAGTTGTTGAAGGGGGTTGCTCATTGCCACAGTCACGGGGTACTTCACAGGTTGGTTGAATCATCCGATTTCGAAAATTTTAATTCAAATTCTTTTGCTAATTTTTTGGAAGGTCCTTCGAATTAGGGTTTCTTATTGATTAGGATTATGTAAATGATCACAGGGATCTGAAGCCGCAGAACCTACTCGTGGACAAGGAAAAGGGGATTCTGAAGATTGCTGATCTTGGATTGGGTAGGGCTTTTAGCGTTCCTCTCAAGAGCTACACCCATGAAATCGTAACTCTATGGTACAGAGCACCTGAGGTCTTGTTGGGCACCACACACTACGCACTTGGAGTGGACATGTGGTCTGTTGGCTGCATTTTTGGTAATTTCTTACTTCTATTCAACCTTGCACCACATTTTACTAACTTCTGTTCTGGTCAATTCGAGTTCTAGTATCCTTGAGTTTTTTAAACGAAAGTATTCCTGGCCGTTGTTTATCAGCTTGTTTACAATGGGAAATGTCTAGCTATTTTCAAATGTGGTTTTGTAACTAGAGTATGGCAGTTTGGTGGGTTCTTGATCTGTGGGATTATTGATCAGAGATCTACTCTTGTTTGTTTTAGCTTTTGCTGTTCTGTGTCTCTTTGCGTTTTGTTTATTAGATATTTTCTTATTGAGTTGACTGTCACTATTGATTTTGGTTGATTAATACATAAATCATGTTACTTGAACATACTTGTGCAAAGATAAAGAAACCAGCTTTCTCAATGGACAACTCTATATGTCCTTCTCCTTGAAGCATATATATTGCTGCTTCGGGGAATCACCACCAGGATCAATCTATACTATGAAGATAGTATAGGGAGATCAGCCTGTTCTTTGCCCTTGTGCAATTTGGCTAGTAGTTATCACTCGCACACTGGGCCATATGGAATAATTTGGACAATGAATCATGATATTGGGACTAAATGGAGTGTAGGACTGAAAATGTTCACTTTTAAAATGCAACTGTTCATATATGTAAATCTGCATTTTCAGCAAATCTTCCCAGTGCACTACACATACCTGATAAAACATTATCTATTGGGTTGTATGTGGTGAAGTTCCAAGTTAAACTCTTCCAACATCATCCTAGATAGATTTTATCAGCAGAAAAAACCTTTTTCATTAGCAGGGTAAGCTTTCTTTTGAACCCCATGATGTGTCACTGGTGACTGGCATTCAACTTTGCCCTTTTTCCTTACCATGTATCTGCAGCTGAAATGGTGAGAAGGCAACCTCTGTTTCCTGGCGACTCTGAGTTTCAACAACTACTACATATCTTTAGGTATTCCATTTTTATTTATTAATGATATCTATTCACTAAGTACATAACCCTTTGAGAAATTTGGTGGAGATGTTGTCATCAACTTAATCCACATGCTACATTTTTCAATTTTCAAGTAGCATCTGATCGCACCTGATAGTTTTATCTGTGTTTATTATAGCATAAAACGTGTTAGAACTGAGGGCATTGTGCAAATTTGTCCCAGCTGATATATATATAAGTTAGGAATTTCACTTCTTGACATTTTTTTGTGTCAACTTTAATTATGAATTTATCCATTATGGAAGGTTGTTGGGGACTCCAACTGAGAAGGAGTGGCCTGGAGTGACTACATTACGCGACTGGCATGTTTATCCTCAATGGGAACCCCAAAACTTGGCCCGTGCTGTACCATCACTTGGACCAGATGGTGTTGATCTTCTATCTGTAAGCACCTGCTTAATCATTGTCTTCATACTATTGCAAATTTTGTGCTAGTTAAAATTCTTGAAATTTGTGTTGCACATTCTTGTTTCCACTTTTAGCAAGTGGTTTTGGGAAGTAGACTTGTCCATATATTGTGAAGATGTTTTCACGAAATGGTTTAATTGACATGGTAGTAACTCAAAGGTCTGGCTTTACATGAAAACATTTAGACATAAAAAAATGAGTTTACTTGCTACTTATCTCTTCCACTAATTAGAGCATAAAATTTTCTGTTGCGCTCATATGACAGTTCGTATTTGATTCTTGACAAACTTTATTTTTGTATGATATCAACAGAAAATGCTCAAGTATGATCCAGCAGAAAGGATTTCAGCCAAAGAAGCACTTGACCATCCTTTCTTTGACAGCCTTGACAAGTCTCAATTCTGAAAAATCACACACTTTATCCCCATGTGGTGAGCACTTGAACTAGGTATGATCGTCGTTCCTTCGAAGGAAAAGCTGCTGTAGAGTTCTGTCATCACCTTGGTGATATAAAAATAACAGTTGCTTCTTGCTGCAGTTTCTGGTAGACTTGATATCTGTAACATCTTGGTAATATGAAATTGCATCTTACTGCAGTTTGTGGTACACTTGGTATATGTAATGTAACGTCTTTGTTCCTAAGTTGAACTATTTTGTTATCCAATAATGTCAACAACTAACTATCCAAATGATCAGTTCCTCTGCTTCAACTCTCTGTTCCTTTTTTCTTATAAGCATCCTTTGTCTTGATAGTTGAATGCAACACTTACTGTAATTATTTCTAGCAATAATTAGGCGGCATGAAATTGCTTTACCTGTGTTTGTTTTCTGGGTTGAGATCAATCTACATTTGAACTTGCTAGAATGGAGTCACCTGAAAATGTACGTATCATCGAAGTGATTCATTCCAAACTAGTTTTGTCATTGTGACATGCTTTTAATGCGGATATCTTAAATAATCATTGTTATAACTGTTTTATAAGAGTCTAAGAAACTCCTCTTTTTGAGTAATTCAATCTGTCAACAATACTATTAATAGCACATTATTCAATAGGAGGAATATATTCTACACTCATGCCGCTTATAACGGAGCTCATTTGCCAATCCATTTCTTCTCTTTTCAATGGAGGGCTGTTGTTGGGATTAAGAATCAATCCGTGAATAGGCCTTCTAGCTGGTGTTTTTCAAATGAAATGTAAATTAAGCTGGCGTTGATATAGCAAAAGACTGTAAAGGATGGAAGGCGTAAAATCACCAGTGCCTCTGAATATTGAGGAGTTGATAGAGAGATTGTTGGAAGGAAGAGGAAGAGGAAGCAGCAGCAGCAGCAGCAGCAAACCCAGAAAGACTTGCTTTTCAGAAGGCGAGATACGTCAGCTTTGCGTCAAGGCCAAGGACGTCTTCCTAAGCCAACCCATGCTCTTAGAGCTACAAGCTCCTCTCAACATTTGTGGTAATTGATCAATCCTTTACTAGAATCAATCTGATTTTCATTTATTTGGATGATGAACGTGGTGGTGATCATGACAGGAGACATACACGGACAATTCTCAGACCTCTTACGGCTATTCGAATGCGGCGGATTCCCGCCAGAAACCAACTACCTTTTCATGGGCGACTACGTTGACAGAGGCAAACACGGCATCGAGACGATCTGCCTACTGTTTGCGTACAAGATCAAGTACCCGAAAGGCTTCTTCCTCCTTCGGGGCAACCACGAATGCGCCTCCATCAACCGAATCTACGGGTTCTACGACGAGTGCAAGAGGCGGTTCAGCGTGCGCCTTTGGAAGGTCTTCACCGACTGCTTCAACTGCCTCCCTGTGGCTGCGCTTGTGGAAGGCAAGATCATTTGCATGCACGGCGGGATTTCGCCGCTTCTTCAAACGCTTGACCAGATCAAGTCGCTGCCCAGGCCCGTTGACGTCCCTGATCAGGGCTTGTTGTGTGATCTCCTTTGGTCTGATCCCGACCGGGATATAAAGGGCTGGGCCGACAACGATAGGGGCGTTTCGTATACGTTCGGGCCGGATCGAGTCCAAGACTTTCTCAAGAAATATGATCTTGATCTTATATGCAGGGCTCACCAGGTAATTTCTTTTTTCTCACCAGTCTCCGGATTTTAAATAAATTATTCTATTTAGGTAGCTAAACTAGTGACATATTATCATCAACCGTCCGGTCCTTCCCTCACTTTCGTTACTGGCTTAATGTAGGTTGTGGAGGATGGTTACGAGTTCTTTGCAGATCGACAATTAGTGACGATATTCTCAGCCCCAAACTATTGTGGAGAATTCAACAATGCAGGTGCAATGATGAACGTTGATTCAAGTTTGCTGTGCTCTTTCCAGATTCTCAAGCCTTGTAGAGTAGCTGATAAGTAATGCCATGGGAAATGCAGAGCTTTTCGGATTAATTTCTCATGTAAATGTTGTATAGGAAGGCAACTTGAAGCCTTTGATCTGTGTATATAATTCGGGTATTCTCAACTTTCTTGATTAGAATCCGACTTTTTTAGTGTATATTCCTTCTCTTTCTCTGTGCATTTGTAAAGATCAATGTTCATTGATAACATTTAACCAACGTTAACTCTTATGACGATGAGTAGCATTTTTTATAATGGCTGGTTAAACTTTGTGATTTCTTCCCTTGCATTAGAATTCCTCAGAAAAAAAGGGAAAAATAAAAGAATTTGTTCAAGAAAGGATTCTATGCATGCACATATAGTATGCCTTTGTGCTAGTCAAACCATTTTTTTTAAAAAAAAAATACCCCTCCCATCTAAATTAACATTTTAATTTTAATTTAATTAACACTTTAAACTTAATTAAGTTTATATATTATTTCTCATTTTCTAAGCATTTAATTAAGAATGTGTTATGAGAATTGTCATTCAAATTTATTTTTATGGACTATTTTGATTCTAAATTCTTCATTGATTATTTCAAAAAAAGATGAACATTAAATATGTGAGGAAACAAAAGTAAAAGTTTAAAACCTATTTTTTAAAACATTGTGTTTAAATCTAAAATGATTACTCTCTCCATTTAGTAATAAGTTTCGTTTTAGCCTTATATTTCTGTTAAGAAATATTTATTATTTTAGAGTTTTAGGTAATGATTTATTAGTAAGTTAAGAGTTATGTTATTGGAAATTACACGTATTGACACTTTTGTATAATATAATTAATAATTAAATTTTAAAAAAATGGTTGGTCTAGCTTTAACATTTTTCATTAATAACTTATAAAAAACCTCATTCTTTTTTGGTAGAAATAAAAAACCTCATTCTTTTCCACCTTAAAAAACCAAATAGTCATTCTCCATATGGTGGTAAACTGGTAACATATATAGTCATCGTTGAGAAAATAAAACATAAAATTTCACAATTGTAAATTTTTTCTAGTTTCTATTTCTAGCTTAATTTTTTTTTGGATGGAATTTCTAGCTTATTTTAAATAGCATAAGAATTATGAAAGAGATAAATATCGTGAAATAGAGGGATTATTATTTTCGATTGGAAGTATAGACGGTAGTATTTTATAAGTAAGTTTTTTTATAATATTATAATTTTACGCGACCGCTAGATACACTCATTTTTGTTTGCTTTTTACGCTCAATAAGGTCACGCTCTCGGAAATCGTGAGCGTGAAATGGGTCACGCATACAAAAAACGTGGGCGTTACATGCTATAGGATATCCGATTTCGGTTTAGGATAAACAGTACACGCCCACGCTAAGCGTAGGCGTGAGACTGTGTGACAACAAAATGTCATACTCATGCAAAGCGTGAGCGTGACTCTGTGTTATTTTTTTAGTAATATGAAAAATAATGTTAAACTTAAAATATTAAAAGTTAACATTATTAAATAAAATATTTTAAAAAAAATATTGTTTAATTGATTGTTGTATATTATTATGTTAGTTGTAAAAAATATTAACACAATAAAGTTCGAAATATGTATAACTTTGAAAATATCAAAAATAATGTTAAATTGATTATTTTATAAAAATAAAATTACTGTTAAATTGATTATTTTATAAACATAAATTTAAAATGATTTTATGTATAACTTTCTAATATTTCATTCCTTAAGTTGTAATTTGATGGTAACTAGTTTTCAAACGGAAGTTAGAATTAAACATTACATAAATTCTTTTTAAAATACAAGTCCTCAATTTAACAATGTTAGTAGGTAGCAAAAAAAACAAGCAAAAAATACAAAACAAAGGTTGGTAGGAAGGGTCATATACTCAATCAATTCTTTATAAAACACAGGCTTTTACGAATGTGGTCATATAGCACACTCATTTCTTTATAGATATATAATTATTTGATTCTTTAATTGTCTTTGGTAAGAAATAATAAATAAAGACAATCAATATAATTTTGAAGGTAGGAAAATTAAGTAAGGAATCAAATTCGTCGTTTTAAAATAGACCCAATAGGTAAATTATATACAAAATAACTGTATCAGATCCAAAATACTAAAACAAACTCTAAATAAAACTAATCATGTACAAATTCTAAATAAAACTAATTATGTGCAGGGTCGAGTCCATTATCTTTCTCATCGCCCCCAACACCACTACTCTGACTTTGGTAACTAAATGTGACAAAGAGTCACGCTCAATGCGAAAGCGTAACTCTTTGATTCGAATACCAGTTCATTGAATCTCGCTCTCGTTTCACCATCTTTACGTAGGCGTGACTGAGCTCGCGCTCATATTTTCTATCCGTGTGAATGGTTAAACTTTTTTTTTTTTTTTTTAAAAGAATTGCTAGCACCTCCCCAATTTTAAACAAAACCACTCTTGTATGACACGACCAGTGATTTGATAGATGCATTGAAAACAACTCTGTTTTCGCGTGGGTTGATAAAGACGATTGGAATTTCAAAAGTTATTGCAGTAATTGTTTGGAGACTGTTGAAGTAGAGAGTTGGAGTGGGAGAAAGCACAAAAGTCTCTCAATTTTCTGCCAAAACTTCCAACCCATTATAACTTAGTCCCTACTATCAATTGCCATAACAAGTTCGGTTGTGATTTCAGAATCAGAACTGCCCTTTTTGCTGGTGAGTCTTGTGTTGTAGAGGATCAGCATTCAGTTGGCGGCCATGGGTGGAGGAGGTTCATCAAGCACTCCCAATGTGAATGCAGGCAACAGAGCTCATCCCCATTGCTTCAATCTCCATCTAGCTTATATGCAATGTTTAAAGGTTATCCATTTCATACTTTTCCTCTTTTTATTTAATCTATTCAAATCCGGTAAAATTGAGAGAACAAAATTTGGCATGCTCACTTGAAAAGGTCATGCATGTCTTTAGATTTGTGACGGGGAAAAGATCAACTTGAGGAACATCCTTGCCAATAACATAATCAAGAACCATGACTTCTCAGATGGGCTTCAGTCATGGAACCCTAATAGATGCAAGTGCTTTATTGTTCCATCATCAGAACAAGGCAACAACACTCATGGTAGATATGTTGTTCTAACAGATAGAAAAGAGTGGTGGAGCCATTTGCAACAAGATATCACTACTAGGGTAACTCCAGGGTTGGCTTATGATGCGAACAACCTCTGAAGTGTTATCTGCAACGCAGGATCTTTGATTCCTCAAACTTGAATTCGATTCCTTCTCTTCCGTAGCCAAAGTGATGGCTTTCCTAGGGCTAAAGAGATAACCCTCCAACGCGTCAAAGAGATGACGGAAAGATCAAAGAGATGATCTTGAAACACCGAAGAGACGATGTATGAATTGCTCGAAACGACGAGCTACGGGATAGACGATGACGTTAGAACTCAAGGGAAGAAGCGTACTCAACTTTACTACTCAAATTCAACGTAAGATTACAAATTAGGGTTTCTGGGTTTAAATAACGACAAAGATAATAATAAAATAATAAGAAAACTTCGGAAATAAAGACGTCTAAATGAGCGCGCATGCACGTTTCTGCGGTCGCGGAATTACTTCCGCGGCGCGGAAAATTGTTCGAATTATAAAAGCCGTAGCAAATCCGCGGTCGCGGAAATTATTTCCGCGGTCGCGGAAGACATGCACAGCTCTCAGTAAAACTCGATTTTGACCATCTTCTTGTTGGAATCTTGATCCGACGTAAACTATGAAGTTGTAGATCTTTGAATCATCTTTCCAACACATCTTGAATCATCACGAGATCAATTTTCTAGCCATAGTTATGACCGTTTTACCGAAGACTGTCCAGAACCAAATCGACGGTAACTATTCCAAACTTGCACAAGATTTCACCCTTTGCTTGAGCCTCTTCTTTGTAGGTCTTTGATTAAGTCTCCCATGCATGTTGCTATCAATCTCCCCTTCTTGGCTGCGAAGCGTCCCCGCTTCGTCCTCGTCGTCAGAAGCAGGAGGCGTATAAGGAGAAAGATCAGCGACGTTGAACGTAGGATGCGCACCATAGTCATTGGGTATAGGGGGAAATCCCTCGGGCATCTCCTCGGGCATCACATCCCCAAGGTCCTGCAAAAGAGAAGTCACGATAGGGGGTAAATCAACATGATCTTTAACGGTTAAAAGACACGCGAAAGGAACAAGTAAAAAGCAAGGAAGACGTCCCTGAATTATTGGAGAGACATCCCGGGACCGGGCTAAGAGAAGCCGATTCTTGCAGTTGCCGTGAATGTCGGGTTGTGGGGGCGTCTCAAACGTGAAATACGGGATCACCTTTGTATTGATGATGTCGCGGTAACTCCCACCATCCTCATTGGCGGTAATAACGCTGCATGGAACCAAGCCAATAGGCACGTTGGCGTGCTCGTCCATAGAGATGCATATGTATTCGTCCATCTCCTCCTCCTCCTCATCGTCGTAGGTGTCAAATACCGGGCCGGCTGCGTAGGTGTTCTCATCAAAAGACTCGTAGTTGGAGGTGTTCGAGAAGAGGACATTGAGAAGAGGACCCTTGCGGTCCATTTGCCGGCTGGTTGTGGCCGGAGGGTTCAACATTGGGTCAGCCGTGGGCAACCTCATGTCACTCAAGGTCCGACGAAGGTGGGCAAGCTCAGCAGCCTGCGCGGCGAGTTGGCGGTCTTTTTCTTCACTCAGTGCACGAAGTGCGACAAATCGCTCAAAGACGGAGTCCATCTGTCCGGGGCTGCGGTTGCCCGTAGAAGGAGAGTATCTTGTCGTAGGAACATCCATAGTACATATACGAAGCATAAAACACAAGGAGTAAGGTGCACCAAGCAAAAGAACTAGTCCAAGCCAAGTCCTTGTCTCAAAAGTGAACCAAGAAATTTTCCGCTCGGCGTACTAATTTTGGTTGCTCGTGAGGAAGGAGAGGCTTGAACGGAAGGTAACAAAGCAGGAACTAGCAAAACAAGTCCCAAACAACACACAAAATTTCCAAGTGCAAGTAGATCAAATCAAGTTTCTCAGAATTAATCACAAGAGAGTTGAAAATTTTTCTTTGCCCTTTTCAAGAAGAGTTGTGTAGAGACATGAAAGAAGAGAAGATGAAGGATGACCGTATGGCGCGTTCTCTGCCTTTTCTATTGTTTCTTTTGTGTGAGGCTTCCGTCTTCCCAAATCTTTTTGTTTTGTTTGATGGAAGGTGAGTGATACACATGATTATGTTGTGTGTGACGGGGTTTTAGCATTGATTTAGGGCGAATGAACCGCGCAGTCCCCTTTTTTGAGCCGCGCACTCCCCTATGGGCGGCATGTCGAGCCGCCCAGAAAAACCTTCCAAAAACCCGGTTTGTACCTGGGCGGCATTAGGTGCAGCCCATGCAAACCGGTTTTTTATGAACCCGATTTGTACCTGGGCGGCACATATTGCCGCCCAGATTTTTAGGTTTTTGTAGAACCCGATTTTGTAATTTAATTTATTTATTTTAAAATTAAAAATATGGTTTTCTGGAAACCGGGTTAAAACTCGGCGGCACGGTAAGCCGCCAAGTGTAAACCCAAAATTATGGGCAGCACAGCTTCCCGCCAAAGGGCGAATTTGAATTTGAAACGTGGGCGGCACAGCTTGCCGCCCAGGGTCGTCTTCTCGGCGTTATTAAAAGCCGCCCAGGGTCGTCTTCTCCGATCGCGATTTCCAGAGTTCGAGAGCGAAAATGGATCCCGATGGCGAATTTTCGGTTGACGACATATGGGAGTTCTTGGCGGAGGAAGAACGGACGGAAAATTAGATGGCTGCGACAGGAGTTCTTGGCGGAGACAGCGGCGATGTACCAGAATCGACGGCCGATTCGACGTTGGCGGCGGCGGCGTCGGCGGCCAATCTCTGTTTGACGGGGGGCAGCAGCGACGAGGCGTTGGAGGAGGCGAGGCTGGGGGAGAGGGGTGGCGACGCGGCAGAGGAGGACGCGGCGGATGAGGCGGCTGAAGCAAGGGACGCGGTGGAGGAAGCGAGGCTGGCGGAGGAAGGAGGCGAAGCGGGGGCCGAGGAGGGAGGCGAGGCTGGGCTGCACAGCGTGCCACCCACTATGGAGGAATCTGGGCCGCTCGTGGTGTCGCCCATAACCGATGTCGAGGAGGGCGATATTGGAGGGTTTTTGGGCGAGGAGGGCGATATTGCAGCGGAGAATGCCTTTGACGTCGCGTGCGCGGTTGCTCATCAAGCTATGTCAGACTTGGGTGAAATTCCCGTTCGCCAAAAGCGAAAATATGAACGGAGGCCAACTGAAAATGTATGGTGTTTTTTAAATTTGTAATCGTTAAATCTAATTTATTTAATTAAATTATTACTGCACTTGTAGATTTATATATACTTGGATTTTAGATTATTAAATCATTATCTGATAAAAAATAGTATAGGTAATAGACTCAATTATAGTGTTAAATAATATTAAATATATCATTGTAATGAAAATTTAATATATTATTTTGTTTGTAAGAAAATAATATTTGGACATATGTAAATAGGTTATAGTGGGTAAAATGAATATAGTTATATTTGTAAATTTGGTTTTTATTGTATTTAATCATTATAAAAAATAGTATAGGTAAATCGCGATAATTATACTGTAATATTAAATATGTCATTGTTATGAAAATTTTAATATATTGATTTTGTTTGTAAGAAAACAATTTTCTATATTTTTTATGCGAAAATAGGAAGTTTTGGGTAAGATCGCACGGTCCGATCGAGATAGTCGCCCTACTACTGCATCTGCTCGCAAGAGGAGGGTTGGCGGTGTATTGCAGGGCCATAGTGAGGCCGATAGTGAGGGCGCTAGTGAGGACGATGTTGGTCCCGTCCGCTCAATTGAGGACGTGATTATGGAGGACCCACCTCAACAGTCACATCAGAAGGACCCACATCTTGATGACTCACCTCAGCAGCGGCTATCTCTGGAGGAGTCACATGAGCAGCATGTCCCATCTCCGTGTGAGGCATCTCAGCAGGCCCCGTCTCAGCCTGAGCCAGCCACACAGGAGACTCAGTATGGCCCATGTCCATCTCAACATGCCCCATCTCCACATCATGAGCCATCTCAACATGCCCCGTCTCAGTCTGAGCCAGCCACACAGGCCCCATCTCCGCATGAGCCAGCTGAGCAGCTTGTATCTTTGTTGAGGCAATTTGATACGCACATTGCAGAGCTGATATGGACGAAGGCGTCGTTGGACCCACCCGAGGACGTTGTTAGGAGTTTGAGGGTTCAAACACGCCCTATGCAGTTTGCATTTTGGAGGGATCGTATTCCTAGAGGGGTCCCTGTGGAGGGTTCCTGGTTTTGGATTGCGCAGCAGATGAGGTTGACAGATTTACTTGATTTGCAGTTCGGCAATGTTGATCACAACCTCATTTCAGCATTCGTTGAGAGATGGCATCCAGAGACGAACACCTTTCACTTTCCTTGGGGCGAGATAGCTCCTACTCTACATGACGTGCTGATGATTTTAGGGCTGCCGATCGAGGGATTTGAGGTGACGTCACCATGGACCGGTCATGATAGGGAGATGGCGGAGTGTGAGGCTTTGTTCGGCTATTTGTTTGGGATAGATTCGGACTACAGCTATGATGAGGATGATGCTGACATGGTCCGCGACCTTAGGAAGGGTTGGGTCAAGCAATTCCAGCTTGGGAGGCATGTGATGCGGATGATTGAGGAGGGTGCCTACCCAGAGGATATAACAGCCGGTTTCTTATGGCACGCCATGTCGGCTAGCATCTTCGTTGACAAGTCAACGAACGAGCTGAAGACCACACTGCTACCTCTTTTTGTGGACTGGGAGCGTGTTGTTCATACTGCTTGGGGTACCGGGGTTCTGGCTCTCCTTTATAGGAACCTCGAAGAGGGTTCTCGGTGCGGAGCTGCACAGTTCGCCGGCTGCGCACGTCTTTTGGAGGTAGTCCTTTAATATAGTTAAATTATAATTTAGATTATTAATATACATTATTGAATTATTTATAACTAATGGTTTTCTTTCTCTGTACGCAGGTTTGGATTTGGACGTACTTTGTATACTTTCCGGGCAACCCTAACCTCAAGGAAGGTGCGGACGACGACCTCCGACGCGCTGGACGATACTGCATTGGCGGGACACCTCTCCGGTCCTCCCGTGACCAGTCACACTACAGACGAATTTTGGACGAGTATAGGCCAGAGGATGTACGTATTGTTTTTCAATTTTAATTTACAGTAAGATAGCTTAATGAATTAATTTATGGTCCATCGTATTTTGTTAATTGCAGATACGGTGGATGCTGTACGAGGGTCTTGATTTTCGAGGTCGTCACAGGTCCTCCACTTATCGAGGGATTATTCGTTTTCTCGGTGTAGAGGAGCCATACATGCCAGATCGGCTTACACGCCAGTTCGGTTATCGACAGAGTAGGCCGATGAATATCATTGAGCCTCTGGTTGCAGTTCGTCCTCCTGATTTCAAGGGGACGAGGCGATACCAGTTGCACTTTGACCCGTGTTGGCACAGGTGGGACCAGCGTGAGCATCATCTTTGCCCCCACATCTTGGCGAGTCCTCCTGTGACGATGGCTTGGGATGTCCACGACGCGTACCTGGACTGGTATCTACAGGTGTCGCATCCTTACGTGAGTCCGCATGCGCCAGTCCAGCCTCGTATCAGTAGAGGACCACCTCCGGCTATCAACTTACAAAGGGTATGTTTTTTTCCCATTTTATTCTTTTAAATTATTTTATGAAAGTCTATGTTTTTAAAATATTTGTTTTCATTTGCAGCGTCATGCGATGAGCCAGGCCTATCTTCAGGAGCTTATGTCTGGAGGAGGTTGTTTAGGGTGTAGGGAGTACTTTCAGCATTTGCATGACATCCTTTTCAGTGACGTCATTCCTGTAGCTCCACCGCTTGTATGGGCTTCACAGATGCCTTCCCATGCATATAGTGCAGACACTACTATATTTGAGAGAGCCGAATCATCTAGGATGGCGGAAGAGCGTGCAGCAGCTCAACAGGCATCGTCTCAGCCGACCTCTTCTGTTCCTCCAGTATGGGCACCGGGCGTGGGTTCGGGTGTAGGTGTGTCCTTAGCTAGTGCTTCCACTCCACATCTAGATGACTCATTTGATAGTGAGACGGAGAGTTCGTAGTATGACTTTTGACTTTTGTGTTTGTACGTTTTTGGGGATTGAAATTCCAGTAAATTAAGTATGACTTTTGGCTTTATTGGTTTCGTATTTAGATATTTGTTCCGTCGTTTCTAATTTGTTCTGTCGTTTCTAGTTTTAGTTCTTTGCTTATTGGTTTGTTGGATTTTCATGCGTTATTTCTAAAAAACACATGTATATTCTTAAATTACATACACATACTAAAAACACGTACAAATTCTAAAAACACATATACATTCACCGATGGCTTAAATTACATACACATACTAAAAACACGTACAAATTCTAAAAACACATATACATTCACTGATGGCTTACACACTTAAAAAAAAATACATACACACTGGAACAAATGACATACACAACTCTTGCACTATACATATACATTCACTCAAGAGCCCAGGATGAACCTCCTAGGACCACGGCGTTCATGCTGATATGCTCCTTCTCCTAGCTGTATCACAGAAAAACTTGAAATCCTACAAATACTGAAATATGGAGATCCCATGTTTTTCTGTGCTGCAGCCAGGAAAAAAGAGCAGATCAGCATGTACGCCATGGCCCAAGGAGGTTCGTCCTAGGACTCTTGACTTGGTCAAGAGGAACACAAACAACCGCCTTTTCCACCTTCACTAGTGAGCTTAAACCGAACTGTCTTGTATTCATTGTAGACTCACGTCATGTTGTGGTCATTTTCAACAGTGCGTTAAGATGGATGCGATTGCCTTATGGACATTATCCTCTTGACCGAGTCAAGAGTCCTAGGACGAACCTCCTTGGGCCATGTCGTTCATACTGATCTGCTCTTTTTTTCTTGCTGCATCACAGAAAAACTTGAAATCCTACAAATACCGAAATTTGAAGATCCCATGTTTTTCTGTGCTGCAGCGAGGAAAAAAGCGCAGCTCAGCATGCACGACATGACCGAAGGAGGTTCGTCCTAGGACTCTTGACTCGGTCAAGAGGATAATGACCACAAGGCAATCACATCCATCTTAACGCACTGTTGGAAATGACCACAACATGACGTGAGTCTACAATGAATACAAGACAGTTCGGTTTAAGCTCACTAGTGAAGGTGGAAAAGGCGGTTGACTGTGTTCCTCCGGGACTGAAGTTCTGAAAATGCTAGACGACGAAACCCACGATATTGAATTCTTGTATCTGAAATAAAATATTATTTAATTAGATTCCAACGAATACTATAACCTAATAACGTAAATAATCAATAAAATACATATATTTATTTTTCTTACAGCGATCAAACACATCCCTTCCTCTTGGATGTGAAAGCTTGCCTCTTTGGGTGAGACAAGCTTGGTAGAAAGGGGACCCCGTATGGCCTATTTATAGGCATCTTGGGCGGCACGCTGTACAGCCCATGGGCTGCACACTGTGCCGCCCATGGGCTGTACAGCGGAGTTGTGGTGATGAAATGATATGGGCGGCACTGTGTGCCGCCCATAGGCTGTACAGCGGAGTTGTGGTGATGAAATGATATGGGCGGCACTGTGTGTCGCCCAAGATGCATATGGGCGGCACTGTGTGCCGCCCAGTACCCTCATGGGCTGCTCTGTGGGCCGCCCACAATGGTCCTATCTATAAATACGGCCTCAAAACCCCTCGAAATACACACAATTTCCACTCCTCACAAACTTTTCTTCGGTTCTATTTAAGGTAATGGCGCCTTTGGTTCTCGAAGTTTACGAAAATGGGCGAATCACCTACAATCGAATGATACGCCAACGAAGTGGAATGGACATGTTTTTCCATGGCTACGAAGGTGGCGAGGTCCGCACGTTGCGGATGGGGGATCTCGAGCCTGGAGAGGGGGGTTGTCATTAGGTTTCTTCTTGTACTTGGCGTTATTTTACCATCTCGAGCCTGGAGATGGGGTTTCCCCTGGTCGGATTTTTTACTTTCCAGCAGGCGTGGATCCTCCACGACTCTGTGAGGTGGTATACGAGGATCAGATAGCTAAAATTATGGCTCTTTACAGACCTGGTGTTCCAGTTCCCATTTACACAGAGTCTGCACACCCGAGACGCCATATCCCCGGTCTTTTAGAAGATTCAGAATCTGTGGTGGACAACGGCAGCTATGATGATGGCGGGGAGGCCGATTCGGACGGGGATTAGATAACTTTTTTTATGTTTCATGTTAAACTAGTGTACGCTTTAATGTTTTCGTGAACGTGTTTTTGTTAATGATTAGTAATATTGTTGTCTCGTATAGCATTTTCCCGATTTTTTTCAATTCTCAAAAACAAATGATTAAAAACACAATATACGATCAATCTCAATCAAACTTTCACACAAAAGGAAATACAATATCATATATAAAGTCGATTACAATCCAAAAAACCTAGGTAAGTATGTCAGGTCGCCCAGGATATGCTCGCTCCTCTACATAATTCTTGAACCTATCCTTGAAGCGCTCATGACTATCCCATCCATCAACACTTGGATCCTTGTAAATGCGCCACTGTCTTAGAGGCGGTGGAATGGGACAATGGTCATTAACAAGCCAAATCTGTACACGTAAACAATACAGTTACTAAAAAAATTATGAAAGAATAAGTAAATACGAGAGAGTAGGACTCCACGTACCGGTACGTAATGATCTCTCCTGCCTACATGTGCTATCACATAAACCTTTGTCGGAGGCTCGGCACCCGGGGGGGCCCATAATGGAAGACATGTGTGCGGTCCGAACCATGATAAGACAACAACAACCACTTGGTGTTCCGTTGCAAGCGCCAACCCAGTAATAGGCATTATACACCAGAAGTTTGCCGTGCACGGTGAAGGAATATAATTCAATTTCCTAACAAATTCTTCCAACGTCAACGCTTCCTCCGCAAGAATCGCTACGTAGTTCGCTCCATGTGCCTGGACGTGCTTCGAAAGCCCTAACCGGACATCAATGTACTTGTCTTCTTGGCGACACAGCAAAACGGCAAGAGAACGGAACCCACAATGACCATCACCTTTGACATTTTGAACTCCAGAAATGTAGGCGAGCATGAAATGATCAATATTCTCGTGCCCCCAGTTGAAGCCGAGATACTTGACCGGCTTGTTTGAACCCGACTTGGACTTGGTTGAAGCAGATTTCGGCTTTGCAGGTTTAGTGGCACTCCCCTTTGCTGTTGAAACTCCACTGTGAGGTCGTCCGCTAGAAGGGCATCCTTTCGATCCCGGGGATCCAACGGACGATTTCACATTGGTCGTCTCTTTCTCTGCAGGCTCATCCTCCTCATCCACTCCCAGCTCCTCATCCTCCATCTTCATCTTCTGCTTCTCCTTCTTCATGTTTGCATCCACATGCTCGTCCCAACACATTTTCCTCTTCGTATCGGTCTTTCTCGCATTCATCCTAGGCCTCCCCTTCTTGGTCTCACCACGTGGCGGGTCTTGAATATCGCACGATGTAGGGTCCTTTGACTCATGCCACTTTTCCGCCATCTTCTTCAAATCAAATCCCTCAACTGTCCCACATAAGTACTCTTCAACGAAGTCATCCACCGTGACATTGTCCGCTGTCAGTGAAACACCATCATCGACATCAAGATCCTTAGCATCCACCCCTTCCCATCGGATCTGCTTCCAGAAAATATCAACCTCTTCAGGCACGAACGGATAACCCGTCTCCACGTAGACCTTAATTGTGTGTGGGCAAGGCAGCCCCAGTGTGGACCTCCACCAAAAATCAGCACATTTGTTTCCAATTTTCCCCTCCTTTGCTAACACAGCTTGGGCATACAACATCCTCAGGCATTTTTCAGAGCACTTTTCAAGGATGCGCTTGAAGAACACCTTAACCCACTCAGGGCCTTTCACTATCTCCATGGGAAAGGCAGTGCAGTTCTTGGTCATCTCATATCGGATCTTCCGATGCTGATCAACAAACATGTTGTCGATGTGCTGCACAAGTGTGTCGAACCCTCCGACGGATGTCTCAATCATGTCCTTAAGCATAGAGTGCTGACCCTCAACCTTGAAAATAATATATTCGTATACAATTAACTAAATAAATTTTATAACCCAATTTGATTGCAAATGTTTGTATGAAAGTTACCTGTTTGATGTTCTTGTGGCAAAATGGAGAACATCATCACACCATGCCGCAACCAGCTTCTTCTTATGCTCATTAAACCAAGTTTGCTCCACATATCGCACCAAGCCTTCACTCCATATCCCCTTAAAGTGAGCAAGCCGCTCTCTGTACTCCTCCTTTGTGTGAGACCTCATCACCCGACGAACACTTCCCGAGAATTTCTTCTCGTCAATCTTCATCGTCTTAGCATATGCCTTCACATTACGGTCTACATGGACCTGACACAAGTGATGACGAACCTTCGGAAACACCAGTTTGGCAGCCTTGATCAGTCCTAGCTCTCGATCAGACATGATACATACAGGATTTTTCTCCCCGTACAACCACTTCAATCGTCTCAGCACCCATGCATAGTGGTTTGTCGTCTCCCTTTCCATGAACACAAGAGCAATGCAATATGTGTAGTTGGTGCAAGTAAACCCAACAATCTGGAACAGAGGCATACCGTACCTATAAATGCAACAAAAAAAAAATTTAAAACCCGCAGAAAATACCATTATCTACACATAATACAAAAAAGACTAAGGTTTACCTGTTGGTTTTGTAGGTCGAATCCATAATGATGACATTAGGAAACATGCACAACAAATGTCGAGCGTCTGGATGAGAAATAAACAAGCACGCCAAAACCTCCTTCCCATCTTCCCTCGTCTTAGTAGCAGTGTCCAACAAATAGCCTTTCTCATTAAAAAATTCCAATGACCATTGTGTCACATTCAGATTGCCCAGGGATTTCAACCTCTCCTTAGCCCTAACAGTGTACACCTGATTCCTCGAACTCGTTGCACTCGAATATTCATTCCTAAGCTGTGTAGAAATAACCTTGGGTCTTGCACCCGTCGCAGTATCAATCATCACTTTCCTACGCTGCTCCTTCGTAAGTCGGGTAGCAAATGCATGGCCGGTCAAGGTGGTAGAAAGCATATGGTTATGGGATCCACTAACAACCGATAAGGTCCACCCAGGATCTCTAATAACATTTCCTTCCCTAAAAGTACCATGCAGCAAAAAGGGACAACCCTTCTTTTTTGACCTAGTTTTATTCACTCGTATCGGGCTGACCTTTATACCATCGACTACCACCTTCTTCTTGCCGGACCTAGGTAACCCGGATCTCTCACAGTGAAGTATAATCTTTTTAGGATTTGATGATTTAGTAGTGATCACCATAAAAAGACTAAAACCTACCCTTTGCACCCAATCTCTCAATCCTTCCTTACTAGGAAATATCTCAGTAGTAGTAAAATGGGATGAGAAGTCGATAGCTATAAATCCATCATCACTAGAATCACCCTATTTATATACAAAAACTACCACATTAGAGACTAATTAATAATTAAATTTCTAAAAACTAATATCAACAAATTAAATATTATTTCAAAACAGTTTAATATTTCAAAGACTAAGTACATTTAAGATCTAATTATTTTATACAGTAAAAATTACAATATTACATACCTTGAAGTACTCGGGAGAAATTGGCGCCTGCAAATCACCTTCATCATCTACAGATGTGTTAGCGCTCGAAGAGGACTCCGACAATCCCCTCCAACCAGAACCGCTTGACGACGACATTTATTATGAAAATGAGTTTCTAGATTTGGATACAATACAATACCACCATCCCTAATTTATATAGCCGGCTACACCTGTACTGGGCGGCCCTACGTGCAGTCCACATCGACCGTTGGGAGTGAAACGTATACTCACTGGGCGGCACCACGTGCCGTCCATGAACCCTGGACGGCAGGAAGTGCCGCCTATGAACCCTGTCCCCCCAAAAAACCCGGTTCACTGACCCAGTTTCTTGGGCGGCACGAAATGCCGCCCACAACCCCGGTTTCAATGAACCGGTTTTTAAAAACACATTTTTATTTATTTCAAAAAAAATCCCTAAACTGAACCCATCATGGGCGGCTCTACGAGCCGCCCATGGAACTCGGGTTTTCTCGGCGGCATGTCGAGCCGCCCATGGGGAAGTGCGCGGCTAAAAAAAAGCGACTGCGCGGTTTTGCGCCGTGATTTAGTGGTGTTTTAGGATACTTTAGAGGAGTTGTGGAGTATTGGCGAGGAGGTGCTGAAGACACACTTTTGGAGGCTTTGGGAGCATTCAGAGCTGAAGAGACGAAAACACTGAAGGAATGGCTTCACGGCGACCGCTGCCCACATTGCGACGACCGCTGCCAAAGCCCTCCCAGCAACCTTGGCTACGACTTGAGAACGGCGACCGCCGTATAAAGACGGCGACCGCCGTAATTATGGCGACCGCCGCAGAGGAGGCAGCGACCGCCGCCGCTGTCAGAAGCCCACCGAGCCCGTTTTCCTTATTTGTTTTATTTGGACTACTTTTATTACGTTTTAGTATTTCGTTTAATGTGAATTTTGGAGATTTTCCTTTTAGTATTTAAGGGTTAGAAGGGAGCTTGGCCTCCCTTAACTCTCGAACCCTAATTTCATCTTTTTTCTTTCTACGTACTTTGCTATGAAGAACTAAGCCACTCTTGCTTAGTCAAACGCTGAAGCTTTCGTTTTGATTCAGTTGTGAGATTCTCGTTCCTTATCTATTGCATGGATTTTATCCATTCTCTTGCTTGATTGCTTATGATTAATATTGATAATCTCTAGCTTGCGCAACTAGGGTTTGTTTCTATTGATTGATTGCTAGATCTAGATTGTTACTGGTTGAGCATATCTATTTCAGAGTAGCAACTGCATCGTACTAGTATCTGGTTGTGCTAGTCTTATGCAGAAGAGAACTGATTTACATTCTAGGATAAAAGCTGGTTGTTTTATGCTAGAATTGTATCCAACTATATTCCTATCCGTAACGCTGCTGTTAAACTGAATCTTGATAGTTTCAGGGTTGTTTAATTAGTTAGTGCTAATAGTATCTGGTTGTGCTATTAGTTATATCTGAAAATGAATTGGAATTTCCATTGCATGAGATATTGAATGATTATCTAGGATCAACTTGTCATACGAATAGTGGATGTTTGTTTGACTAAGTGCTTTTCCCATCACTGATTTCACAACTTTTAGTTTGTTTACCTTTTGCATGCTTAGATTTACTGAAACATACAAAACCCCCCTTTTGGTTACTTTGGATTGACATATAAATTTCATATAAAGATAGAATCTGTCTCCCTGTGGATTCGACCCTTACTTACTTAGGACTACGGTTTAAGGTTTGTTTGGACTACTTGCATAGCAGTAATTAGCACGACAAATTCTTGTTATCAGTGAGAATAGTATGTATGTTTTTGTTTATACGGTCACACTTTTTTTTTTTTTGATATGATGGCGAATCAAGGAAGAAAGAACCACACAAGCAAGTGTAGGAGAAAAAAGAAGAGACAAAACAACTATGAGAAAATTAAATCGAACAACTAATCTAGCAATTAATCCAAAGATGAAGCAAAACTTGATCAACAAGAAACAACGAAATCAAAATATGCAATTAAGGAAACAAGATTTGCTAGATGTTAGAGTTTAGGGTTGTTGGAAAAGTAACCAAAACCTAAAGGAAATTAGGGTTTCAGCCGTGAGAGGGAGAGGGAGTGGCGAACGGAGTGGTGGTGGCAGACGATGGTGGTGGTAGCGAACGGTGGTGGTGGGGTGGTGGCGGGAAGTCCGGTAATGGTGGTGGTAAGAAAAGAATTTCCAGGGTTTGTGAGCGGAAAATTTCAAAGAATCACAATAAGAGAGAAGAACAAACTTCGCTTGGATAGGCTCTGATGCCAGTTGATGCGAACAACGCTTGAAGTGTTGTCTGCAACGCAGGATCTTTGATTCCCCAAGCTTGAATTCGATTCCTTCTCTTCCGTAGCCAAAGTGATGGCTTTTCTAGGGCTAAAGAGATAACCCTCCAATGCGTCAAAGAGATGACGGAGAGATCAAAGATATGATCTTGAAACACCGAAGAGACGATGTATGAATTGCTCGAAGCGACGAGCTACGGGATAGACGATCCGTGGGATCGAAGAGTTGACGTTAGAACTCAAGGGAAGAAGCGTACTCAACTTTACTACTCAAATTCAACGTAAGATTACAAACTAGGGTTTCTGGGTTTAAATAGCGACAAAGATAATAATAAAATAATAAGAAAACTTCGGAAATAAAGACGTCTAAATGAGCGCGCAGGCTCGTTTCCGCGGTCGCGGAAAATTGTTCGAATTAAAAATCCGTAGCAAATCCACGGTCGCGGAAATTACTTCCGCGGTCGCGGAAAATATGCCGAAAAATACCAAGTCTCAGGAACATTTCCGCGGTCGCGGAAAATTCTTCCGCGGTCGCGAAAAACATGCACAGCTCTCAGTAAAACTCGATTTTGACCATCTTCTTGTTGGAATCTTGATCCGACGTAAACTATGGAGTTGTAGATCTTTGAATGAGATTTCCAACGCATCTTGAATCATCACGAGATCAATTTTCTAGCCATAGTTATGGCCTTTTTACCGAAGATTGTCCAGAACCAAATCGACAGTAACTATTCCGAACTTGCACAAGACTTCACCCTTTGCTTGAGCCTCTTCCTTGTAGGTCTTTGATTAAGTCGCCCATGTATGTTGCTATCAGCTTATACTGTTTCTGCTGTTGTGGCTGTATCTGGACCCTTGAATGGAACATCTGAAATCCTTGCTACTTTGAAACTTGAGAATCATGATTCTACTTATTCATATCTCAATATTGCTCGGTAACCCTCATTCTACTAAATTGAATTGAGTTGTTGTTGGGAGTGCATATTGCTGTATTGCATGTGATCTATGTTCAGGATTCATGTGGCGAAGGACGAGTGGGAGATACTAAAAGGAACTTTTGTGTTGGAAAGTTTGCCTAGAAGGGTTTTTTTCTATTTGGAAGGGCCTGTTCCTGGTTTGGATTTGCTGATTAAGTCAACTGTGATTTGCCCTCTCATTTCAAGCATTGCTCAAGTAACCACATCAGCCTCATATATCCTCTTGTATTTAGTATTCTCTTGTACACAACTGACATTTCTTCTTATACTTCATACCCATGAGAATGTGATTGTGAATCACCAATTTGATGATGGTCTCAAAAACTGGTCTGGACACGGCTGCAACATCACATTACATGACACTCTGCCAAAACTTCATTTGATTTCAGACAAAGTCTTTGCAGCAACGAGGGATCGAGCGCAGACATGGAACGGAATTGAGCAGGAGATCACGGGGAGAGTGCAGAGAAAGCTGTTTTTGTGCACATATCCATGGACTAAAATTAAGCTTGCACTCTTAAAGTGTGCAGGCAACAGACGGTGACTGGGAACAGCTCCAAGGAAAGTTTCTTATAAATGGATCACCATCCAAAGTGGTTATCTACTTAGAAGGACCGCCACCTGGCACCGACATTCTTCTAAAGAGTTTGGCAGTGAAGCTTGCAGAAGCAACACCTCTACTCCCTCCTCCACCTATTGAGGTTGTTTCTTTCACAAACTCTTTTTGTTTCATAAGTAGAGCTTGAGTTTGATCACTAAGCAACCTCATAATATTGTTATGTGCTACAGAAAGCGTCCTATGGAGTGAATATCATTGAAAACAGCGAGCTCAGCAATGGAACTGACGCTTGGTTCCCTCATGGAAAATGCGAGTTGAGTGTTAGAACTGGAGCCCCACACGTACTTCCTCCATTGGCCAAGCATAGCCTTGGCTGGTCATAAACCTCTAAGCGGGCGTTACATCCTTGTAACGAACCGGTTGCAGAGTTGGATGGGAACCAAACAGATTATAACAGGCCGAGTGAAGCTCTTTTTGACATACCAAGTGTCGGTGTGGGTCAGAATAGGCTCGGGCTCTTGTGGGCCCCAGAGTGTTGTTGTTGGGCTGAGTGTGGACAATCAGTGGGTTGACGTGGGCGAAGTGGATGCAACAAGTGACAGGTGGCATGAAGTTGGAGGGTCTTTCAGAATTGAGGAGCGGCCATCAAAGGTGACAGTACTTGTTCAGGGTCCTAGTTCGGGTGTGGACTTGATGGTCGCTGGCCTTCGGATTTTTGCTGTTGATCGACAGGCTCGGTTTGAGCATTTGAGGAGGGAAGCTGATAAGGTATGATTATTTGAAGTTATGATCCATAGATCCTTGCCTTTCTATTCCATTTTAACAGCTTCAGGAAATAAAAAAATGCGACTGAATCTTTGATGCATGGGATCATGACATGTTGAAATGTGGCAGTGTGCTAGAATAGAACCTTTATTATGATTATGATTTATGCATATTAATTTTAAGGAAAGTGCTGGGGTTGATATGTAATGTAACTAGAAAATGAAGTTTACTTCTACCAAAAAAAAAAAGAAAAGAAAATGAAGTTTACAACATAGTCTTTTTAGTGGTGATGTGTTTCATATTACACAGACATTGTTAAATGAATCTCTCTTTGTAGTATGCCCAGAGGATTAGTTTACATTTCCAGCCTATTTGACTGACTGATTTCACTTGTTTTTCTTTATTATATTTTTGGTTTTGTACCTGCAGATTCGTAAACGAGATGTTGTGCTGAACTTCACCGGAAAATGAGGTGAAGATTCACTTGGCGCCTTTGTGAATGTCAAACAAACAACAAACAGCTTCCCTCTCGGCTCTTGCATCAACCGAACAAACTTAGACAACGAAGACTTGGTGGATTTCTTTGTGAAGACCCCAACTCCCATGATGTTGATGAGATGATTCAACTCTGCCAAAACAACAACATACAACTCAGAGGCCATTGCAACTTCTGGGAAGAAGAATGGACCGTTCAATCATGGGTCGGCACTCTAAGCAACAATGATCTCATCAACGCCGGTTGAAACTCCTTCTCACCAGGATCCTGCACCGGTCAGGAAAAGAGCATGACCCGGATACCGTCCTATTCGTCAACGACTACCATATCGAAGTACATTGAGCAGATATTGGAGCTACAAGAGCAAGGCGCTCCGGTGGGCGGGATTGGGATCCGTGGCCATATGGATATCATATGTTCTGCATTGGACAAGCTAGGAGTTCTCGGGTTAACCGTCTCGTCGATCAACGAGCACGTGAGGGCGGACGATCTGGAGGCGGTGCTGAGGGAGGCCTTTGCACATCCTGCTGTGGAGGGAGTGATGCTTTCAGGGTTCTGGGAGCTGTTGATGGGCGAGGCGAGTTCGGGTTCAGAGGCTTCCATGGGAGTTATGAGGTTGAGGTTGTGACTCCTGCAAAGAGGGTTACTAGGAGGTTTGTTGTTGACAAGGATGATTCTCCCCTTGTGCTCAACATTCACATCTAGTTAGTTCAACTACCTTGTGTTTGTTGGATATTTTGGCTTCTGAAACTACTCTCACTTTCAGGATCAATTCTTCATGTTTAATTTCCTTTATTTATGGATTATGATAAAATATGATTTGCATAAAATTATCTCACAACTGTGCAACCATAGTTTAGTTGACCGTCAAACATGACCAAGATAATATCATTTAAAATCATACCTAGCTTCGTTCATTCAGAAAATAACCTTGTTTACCTAATATATTAGTGTGTTAGAAACAGAGGCCACATAGAAATTACACATTCATATTCGTATATTAGTGGTCTTGTACAGATGCATAGCTTAATTCAGGTATTCATTCACCATTATAGCATAAAGAATATACATATATATGTGTTCACCAAACTCCAACCGGATCTCTGTTACAAATAGAGAGAAACCCAGCCTTAACATACTCTGAGCATAAACTAATTTCATAATTAACTTCTCCAATCTGCAATTACTGGATGATGGGTAATTAATTAATCCATAAACAACCTAAAAAGTTGAATGCTCTTGAGCTCATGCAGCTCCTTCTGCAGCCTCTTGTTGTCTTCTGTCAGCTTCTCACACTGCTTCTTCAGTTCCTCACACTCATTTTCTGTTTGCTTCAGTTTTGTCCTGTGCAATTACAACACAATTTCAATTTAATCACCTCGTAATCTCATCTCTCTCTCTATATATATATATATCAGGTATTAATCAATTAGTTAATTACCTTGCTCTTCTGTTTTGGAACCAGACTTCCACTTGACGTGGGCGTAGATTCAATTGCTTTGCCAGCGCTTGCTTTTGGTTCTGATCCATTCATCATCATCAACCAACCATTCATAAACAAATAATTCAAACGTCAAAGCTTTTTTTTTTAATAAAAAAGTTTAAATTCACAATACAAAAATAGAAGAAATTAATTACATTATATGAATTGAGAAAACTACATACAGGATTAAGGGTGGAGTGATGTTTGAAGGAGTCTTCAAGTACATCAGATTGGTGCTTGGTTAGCCTCAGCTTCTTCCTAGGGCTTCCCTCTTCCTCTTCTTGATCAAACGACGTCGTTCTCTTCATACATCCCGAGTTGTTGTTGTTGTTGTTGCAGTAAGAAGACGGCAATCGTGGGCTAGCCGAAATCGGATGATCATGCGCTGCTGCAGGAGCCAAAGAAAGACGAGGCAAGAAATGGTCAGATTTCATGATCATAGGTGATACAACTGACGACGAGGATTTCATCTCGTTGTTGATGTTGTTGAGATTAGTTGTTGTGAGACTTAGAGAGAGGCCTGCACTTTCACAATCTGAATCCATTTTCACTGATCCTAAGTTAATATAATCAAAAGGTGTGAAGGAGGGTTTGATTGATATTAAGGAGAGGTAGAAAGGAGGAAGAAATACACATTTGGTGTTGATTTTTATAAGGAATCTAATGCGTACGGATTAAAATTATGGTTTTTGTTCTATGTAGTGACTAGTGTGAAACGATTTTTATTGTCAACAATTATTCAAATAAAGGTAAAGTGTACCATACTATCCCTTATTTAGGTCAATTTATGCTAAATCACCTTTTATTTATCTAAACTCCAAGGTATTTTGAAAACTTCACTAAAAAGAGTGATGTACCATAGCTATTAAAATAAAAATAAAAATGAAAGATAATGAAAAGCTAAGATAATATATGTATCCGTGTGCAAATCGAGTATACATGGAATATTAATTATAAAGGGATTCGTACATATAGATAATTGATTGATCTGTCGATCGTTGTTAGTTAAGGTCCGGGAATAAAAGCTAAGATCAACTATATATCCATTTGGAATTTATTTATCTCTTTAATTATTATTGATCCATACATGTATATAGAATTGAAATCGTATGCGAAGCATATGATCAGTGTAACTTGTGGACTATATCTGGTGTTTGTGTAATGAACGAAGAGAAGACAGAGAGAGAAGGAGAAAGAGAGAGAGGTTCTGTATTGAATAAATGATGTTATTACAAGAGTTGCTTATATAAGAAGCAAGATAACAACCTAACAACCATATAACTAACTCCTAATATCCCCTTAAATTGGAGATGATACAAACAACCCCAATTTGGCCATGACAGAACCATGAGAAGGACCACTAAGTGGCTTAGTGAACACATCAGCGAGCTGTAGATGAGTGGAAACATGAGACAAAGTGATCAAGCCTTGAGCAAGCTTGGATCGAACAAAATGACAATCAATTTCGATGTGTTTAGTCCTTTCATGGAATACAAGGCTCTTGGCGATGTGGATGGCTGCCTGACTATCACACTTGACTGGCACACGATCAAGGGCAGGGACTTCAAGTTCATGAAGAAGCCTGGTTAACCAAGCTAGTTTTGCTGTCAATTTGCGAATAGACCTGTATTCAGCTTCAGCACTGGAAAGAAAGATGGTTGTCTGCTTCTTGGACTTCCATGAGATAGGAGAATTGCCAAGCATAACAAAATATCCACTCACAGAGCGACGAGTGCAAACACAAGAGGCCCAATCCGAGTCACAATAGGCCTCAAGAGAGTAATCTGGAGTGTTAGAAAGCAACAAACCATAATTTAAGGTACCCTTGAGGAATCTCAAAGTGTGGAGTGCAGCCTTGAAGTGAGCATGAGTTGGACTTTGCATGAACTGACTCACGTGTTGAACTGCAAAACAGATGTCAGGTCGAGAAGTTGTGGCAAAATTAAACTTGCCCACAAGTCTCCTGTAAGGTGTAGGATCCATGAGAAGATCATATTTGGAAGCTGTCAACTTGATGGAGGGATTAAGAGGACTGCTAGTTGGAGAAGAGTCTTCAGAGTCAAAATCCTAAAGCATATCCAAGATAAACTTCCTTTGTGAAAGCAAAATACCCTTTGACCAGTGTAGAAACTGAACTCCCAGAAAGTAACTCAAGGTTCCCAAATCCTTAATCTTGAATTGATCACCAAGGAATGTCTTGATGGAATTGATAGTCAACTGATCATTGTCTGTCAACAATACATGATCCACATATACTGCCAGAAACACAACAGAACTGCCACTTTTCTTATGGAAGAATGAATGATCATTAGGAGATTGAACAAGCAGAATAAAGAGCTTCAGAGAGCTTAGAGTGCCATTGCCTTGATGCCTGTTTAAGGCCATAAAGAGATTTGTTTAACCCGCAAGCTTGACCAGGAGAGGCAGGAAGACCTTGTGGAATCTTCATAAACATCTCTTCATAAAGATTAGGAAGGCATTATTGACGTCCAACTGATATAAAGGCCACTGTTTCTTGACAACAACAACAATGAGACTCCAGATTGTTGTCATTTTGACAACAGGAGAACAAGTCTCTGTGTAGTCAATGCCCTCTCTCTGTGTGCATCCTTTGATGACAAGTCTAGCTTTGTGTCTCTCCAATGAACCATCAACTCGAAATTTGAGTTTGAAGACCCATTTGAAACTAATAGGCTTCTTTCCTGAAGGCAGGGGAACAATATCCCAAGTATGATTGGCATCAAGAGCTGCCAACTCTTTGCTCATGGCATCCTGCCACTCAAGAGAAGTGTTGGCAACTTCAAAGCTAGAAGGCTCAACCAAGGGTTCCACTTTTGCAGTCATACACTGACTAAAAGAAAATAGATCAGTGAAATCAATAGAATTTGAAGGAGATGTATAAGAGAGAACACTGTTACAATGTGCATTGGTGCAGACAAAGTCCTGCAAGTAAGAAGGTGGTGCAAACTGCCTTGTTGATTTTCTAAGAATGGGAGGTGGACTAGAAGTTGTCTCAGTAGGAGCCACCTCATCATTAGCAGCCTCATGAATAGATAAAGAATGATCAATCACTTTAGCTAGAGGAATATCCCAGAAAGAAGAAGAATCTGCAAGAAAAATGGATGACGACTCATCTTTGAGAAAGAGAAATGGCATCACATTCTCATAAAATACAACATCTCTGGAATAGAAGACTTCTTTGCTGTCAAGATTGAGCAACTTATAGGCTTTCTTAGTAGTAGGATAACCAAGAAAGGCACAACGAGTTGCTATAGGCATAAACTTGTCTCTGCCTGCTTTAATAGTAGAAGCAAAGGCCAAACAACCAAATGTTTGCAAATGATCAATGCAAGGAGATTTACCAAACAAAACTTCATAAGGAGATTTTCCAACAAGAACTGAAGATGGATATCTGTTGATAAAAAAAAAAACAGCAATGAGAACTGAATCTCCCTAGTAGGAAAGAGGAACATGCCCCTGAAATAGGAGAGCTCTTGCAACCTCTAACAAATGTATGTGCTTGCGCTCTATCACACCATTTTGTTGTGGAGTGTAGACACATGATGTTTGATGAATAATGCCTTTGGACATAAAAAATTGAGAAGATATGTGACTGCCTCCCAATTCCATAGCAATGTCGGTTCTAATAACCTTTAATATAAAACTGAGAAAGAACTGCCTTTGTCTTTGAGCAAATGAACCCAAGTGACTCATGTGAAGTCATCAACAATAGTTAAGAAGTATTTGAAGCCATCATGAGTTGTTGTCTTAAAAGGACCCCATGTATCAACATGAATCATGTCAAAAGCAGCAATAAAAGAAATAGTGCTATTAGGAAAAGACAACCGAGTTTGTTTAGCTTTGGCACAAATGTCACAAGGAGGTACATCGGCCTTCTTGATATCTATATTACAAAGAGATTTCATCTTTGAAAATGACAAATGGCCTTATCTTTTATGTAATAAAAGAAAATTTTGCAAAGTAGAATTTGCTAAATGAGATGCTACAGTGAAAGAGAGTTTAAGCTTGACTAATCCATCCAATTGCTCAATAAGATACAATCCCTTGGAAGCTTTACCAAGGATTAAAAGGCTTGTCAGAGCAAGCCCCAGTAAAGCACAATAATGATCAGTGAAAATCGCCAAACAATTCGACTGAGCAACCAGTTTTGAGATGGAAAGCATATTAAACTTGAATGCAGGCACAAATAATACTCCCTCAAGAATGATCTCTGATGTAATACAAACTCTTCCAATGAGATTGACAGAAATAGACTGAGCATTGGGCAATTTGATAGAAATAGGATGTGGCAGCAATTTGTAATCAAGGGAGTAATCCAGCTTGAAGCACATGTGATCACTGGCGCCAATATCAATAATCCATGTGTGATTAAGCACAGATAATCCAGCAAAAGAGAAAGAATTATTACCAGCAAAGTTGCTAGCAGCTTCATGACTGGAAGTAGCTTGAAGTAAGGTCTTCAACTGAACCATTTCAGAAGCAGACAATCCTAGAAAAGATGAACCCTGAGTAGTCTGTGAAGGAGAGTCAAAGGCAGTTGAATCAGACTGAGCACAATGAGAAGAAGGCTTCTTGTCAGTTGGATAACCAACTATCTTGTAGCAAGTCTCCACAAGATGTCTTGGCTTCTTGCAATGAGAATAAATTTTTGGATTCTTGCCTTTGTAATTTGAGGAAGGCTTTTGAGAAGAAGCATTGAAAGAACTAGAATCATTGGTGAAAGAAGAACCATATTTGATCTGTCTCTGCTGTTCTTCCTGAATAAGCAAAGAATAGGCCTGGTTAACATCAGGAGAATGAGACATCATCAAGATATTACCTCGAATAGCAGGATAAGACTCTATGAGCCCCATGAGAAACTGGAAATGACGTTGCTCCTGGACTTCAGCCTGAAGAGCACTTGCTGAACCGCAAGTGCAAGGATGCGAAGTGCAAAGCGAGTTTAATTCATCCCAAATCTTCTTGATTCGAGTGAAATATGAAGTAGTGTCATCCGATCCCTGAGCAAGAGAAGCAAGTTCTTGCTGAAGAGAGAACTTTTGAGCACCATTAGATCTACCAAATCTCATGAGAAGATCTTCCCAAATCTTCTGTGCAAAGGTGCCAAACATGATGCTGTTGGCGATATTCTTCTCCATGGAGCTAGTGATCCAGGAAATCACAAAATTGTTGCATCGATCCCAAATTCGAAGTTTGACTGGATCATTGTCAAATTGAGATCAAAGGAATGAGCCATCAATGAAACAAATCTTGTTCTTGCAACTGAGCACAACAAGAACAACACGTTTCCAGGATGGAAATCCTTTGTCGTTGAATTTATGAGAAACTAGAGTCATCCCCGGGCTATCAGACGGATGAAGAAACAAAGGATCATGAATGTCAGTAACAATAGCTGCATTGGCCGCCATTGTTGAGGTTGAAGGAAGATCGAAACAAAGAACCGATCAACAATCGAAAACAAATCAATAAGAAATGTGATCGGAGAAGCAGATCAAGCACGATATGGAAGGAGCGAAAGCGAAAAGAAGCAATCGAGAATCAGAAACCATAGCCTGATACCATGTTTGTATAATGAACGAAGAGAAGACAAAGAGAAAGAAGGAGAAAGAGAGAGAGGTTTTGTATTGAATGAATGATGTTAGTTACAAGAGTTGCTTATATAAGAAGCAAGATAACAACCTAACAACCATATAACTAACTCCAAATATCTGGGCCATAAGTTTCGCTTCATCGTGCGGTGTAGAGGCGTCCGAAAAATTTGCTACAGGAATCAAGCGGAGGGGCACATTCGTCATTTCCCTTGCATTTCTTCCTCCTCGCGGTTGAACTCTTCATTGGCGATTTTGGCGATTTCTCTCCCGCAAATCGCGATTGTTAGGGTGCTCGATTTCTGGTTGCATTACGTTGCTCTTCGTCTTGGATTCGTCTTCTGTTGATTAGTGTTTGCTTTGAATTTCGCTCGTCGATTATGTCGAACGACTTAGATTGAGTAAGTCGATTCTCGTTTTGACCTAGATTTGGTTGTTCTTCAATTTCCGATTCATCCTTGCATTTAATCCTTCTTCCTTCTTCTTAATCTTATTTTCCTGTGTTTGTGAATGATTTTCGCTTCGATTTCTCCTAGTATAAACTGCCAATGTTTGAATGTGTTGAAAAATCTAGGGTTTCTTCTTCGTTTGACTACGTTCGTTCTGTTGTGATTGATCTCTGCATTTGTTATTGGTTTGATCCTCTTCTTTGTGTTGGTGTAATGTGTTTGTGCTAATTTTTTGCGTCTTGTTTTGTTGTGCCATAAAAAATTTCATTGTTTTTAGATTCGCATGAAACATTCAAGATCATTGTTGTCATCCCATGAACCTAGTTTTCATTACTGATGAATCTACATTCAACTTCTTATGCACCTATTATGTTCATTGTTAGTGTCTTGTTTGGTTGTGCTACTTGATTTTCATTGTTGTTAAATTCACGCAATCAATTCATCATCATTATCAGTGTTGTCAACGCATGAGCCTAATGTTGATTAGCTATGAACCTGTAGTAAACACATTATGAACCTAGTGCTCATTACTGATGAACCTGCATTCAACTTCTTTACGATCATTTTTAGTATGTTGTTTGGTTGTGTTACTTGATTTTCATTGTTGTTAGATTCACACAATCAATTCATTATCAGTGTTGTCAACACATGAACCTAATGTTGATTAGCTATGAACCTGCAGTTAACACATTATGAACCTAATATTAACATGTTGTCTCTCTGTTTTCAGTGTCTACATCAGTCTCTGTTGAACCTGGCTGTGAAACATCTTATGGATCTAGCTGCCTAGTCTTGAAGAAATTCCATTAGATGAGGGTGATTCACAACCACACTACGAGTCTCATTTATCTCAAGGCGGTTCGATATACTACGTTCCAGTTTGCTCTGCCTCTATCAAACCAGTTGTAGGAATGAATTTTCGTACGGTAGAGGAAGTCGTTGAGTTTTACAAGCAGTACGCTTTCGAGTGCGGATTTGATGTTCGACATGGATGTTTGCACAACAAAGATGGAGTTGTTACGTTGAAGTATCTATTATGCAGCATGGAAGGTTTCAAGCAAGCACAAAACAACAAACGTCTCCGTACAAGGGTGTCGAATAGGGTTGGTTGCAAGGCAAAGTTCACCCTTCGTTTGGCTGGCAGCCTGGGGTACAAAGTAGTTGCTTTCGATAAGGCAAGCATTGGTCCTGTGAGCTCCCATCGCATATTCAAGAAGATTGTCGGGGGCTTCTCACGCGTTGGTGCTTCTTTGGTTGACTTCAAGAATTTCCGACGCGATATGTTGGCTTACATAGGCGGTTCTGATGCGCAGATGACGATTAACAGATTCTTCAAGAAAAAGGAACTATCCTTTGCATTCTATTTCGAGTACGATGTCGACTCCACCGACCACTTGACCAGACTGTTCTGGTGTGATCCCGTCTCGTAGAAGAATTTTCGCTCTTTGGTGATGGTGTATCATTTGACGTGACCTACCGAACGAATAGGTCCTTTATAAACACTTTACCTCTTTTTTGTCCGTTCTACTTGTATTTCCATTTACAGAGTGTAATTACTTTGTTTGCTGATGAATCTGTTGTGAACCTACAAGCAGTAATTGATGAACCTTATCATGTCACTTCTCATTTAGTTGTTGTTTCATTTTAATTGTCCATGAACCTCAGACATAAACATATGAACCTTTTAACTATTGTGTATGCACCTATCTCTCATAGCTGTGAACCTGTGTTGTCTGCTATTGATTACGAATCCTTTTTCCATCCGCAAGCTACATGTACAATTTGATCTCATTCCTTTCACCGGTGTCGATCACCACAAGACGAGTGTTAAATTTTGGTGCTGGATTAATATTCAGGGAGGACGAGGGGATCGTACGTGTGGCTATTGGAGAAGTTTAAGGAAGCAATGGTTCACCAAGCGAAGATTATTGTGACGGACCAAGACCCATCCATGAAGTTTGCGATTGAGCAGGTTTTCCCCCACTCTCGCCATCAGCTGTGTATGTGGCAAATCATGAGCAAAGTTCCGTGGAAGACGAAATACGATACTGAGATGTGTGAGGTGTTCCGGAGCAAGCTGAACAACATCGTGTGGAGCCATGATTTGGAACCTGCAGATTTTGAGGCACGCTGGATGTCGTTGTTGGACGAATACCCTTTGCTGAATCAGAGGTGGTTTGACGACATCTTTTCCATTCGGAAGTACTAGATTCCTGCTTATTTTAGAGACATCCTCTTTGGTGGGTTGCTCCGTACTACGTCCATTTCTGAGTCGGCCAATAGTTTTTTTGGACACTTTAATGACAAATACTACCACCTTGTCAAGCTCGTTATGCATTTCGACATTGCTATGGACACTTAGAGACACCATCATGCAAAGCTGAATCACGAAAGCTTGATGATGGTTCCACAGCTGAAAACGCCTCTGAGTTTGGAGAAGCACGCCTCTGAGGTGTACACACTGTCTATGTTTCTACGTCTTTAGAAGGAGATTTGTGTTGATTGATACTCGTGTTGTATGGTCTCCATGTCAGACATCAATGGTACAAAAGTATATGGCATTAAGGAAGGCGACCTAAAAGCAGTGGAGGTGGAACACCTGGTTACGGAGGATGCCTGCATATGTAGCTGCACGATGTTTCAGCGTATTGGGTTGCCTTGTCAGCATATGATTTTCGTCTTCAGGAACTTGTGTTTGGATAGGATCTTGAAGAAGTACATCCTTATGCGGTGGACAAAGAATGCCACCATATGAATGACGTGATTTCCGACTTTTACAGTTGTGTGGGGTTACTAGAAGACAAGCCTAATCTGTTGAAACAATTTTCATCCCTTTTGAAGGAAAAAAAGCCTCCTTAATGAGTACGGGCGGGGAATATTCTAGCGGTGCTACTTCGAACCGACAACATTTGGAGACATACGCTGGCATTGAAATCCCCTCTGAGGTTAACATTCCGTCACTGAAGCAAGCTAAGACGAAAGGAAGTGGCAAGCGTATCCGTAGTGGTAGAGAGATCTCCATGGCTGTTAGCCATTCCGGACAAAGGCGTTGCGACATGTGCAAGAGGTTTACCACTCACAACAGCCGCACTTGTAACGAAGTGCTAGATTCTTAGTCGTTTTTCGAAGTTAAATCACTTTTAACAAGGAGATTAAGTAGTTTGTGTGGAACATGTTATCTTGTTTGTTATTGTTTTTCTCTCATGGATTATAAAATATTGGTTTCAGTTGTTCTTCATAATTTCATCTTACTCATAGCCCACACATTTTAAATCATATGAACCTTTAACTTAACACCTATGAACATGTAACATAACACCTATGAATATGCCACAATATCTAATTTGCACCCACACATTGTATTATATGAACCTACATGAAATGGAATATGAACCTCAATACCGAAAACTTGAACTTTATACACCATCTTCATAAACGTCATGACTTTGTTACTTGAACTCTCATTTTTTCACTTGTAGATTATATGAACATGTAAGTTCAACTTCATGAACCACCCAACTAAAAACTATGAACCTACCATAATATACACTTGAACCCGTATATTACACTTTATGAAACTGTTTTGTCAAATGAACCTATGTTAACTAACACATGAACTTGAATGTGAAAACATATAAACCTCGTACAGTAAGTTCATGAACCTTCTATTGCACACACTTGAATAAAGTTTCCAAATTATATGAACCCCTAAGTCCATGTTCATGAACCAATGTTCTCTACTGACGATGTCATGTTATTGTTTCGTTAGAATCACGATCTTTCGTAGCTAGATTCATAACATTATGAACAAGGTTCATATCATGAATTTTTTTTTGTCGTATGAACCTGTATAAGTTAATCAATGAACCTGTGTGAGTTAATGTATGAACCTGTATGAGTTTAACAATGAACCTGCTATGCAAAACACTACACATTACTTGGAAACAGTTGTGAGCATAGCTCACAAATAGATGTCTTAACACGTTTTCTAACATGTTTTTGTCTCATACAACTTTCAATACTTTAAAAGACACAATCCATTTATCTAGAAAACACCTATTGTCTTGAGTTTTCATAACACTTACAAGAACCCTTAATATGAACCACCTATTCCTCTCTAGAGACTTCCTTTTCAAGGTTGTTTGCATCTTTGATTCTCTTCATCACTTCATCCTTTAAGAAATTGACATCCGATGTAATGATCGCATGCACATATTTGACCCTCAATGCTTCGATGCACTTCTTGCTGTTTTTCTTGTTCATTTGAGCTTCCCATTTCTCATTCGGTAACCCCATGTACATCTCCATGTGCCTCATCGAATACAGTGAAGAGTTGAGCATGTCTCCAGGTTCTGCCCATGGCAGAGACACATCATGATTTTGTCTTGGCAGCTAAAAGCGTCTTACACCTCTTGTGCAGCTTCGCGGTTGACATGTACTCTTTAACTAGCTTGCCCTGTATAAACAACATATTTTCTTATTACAATTTCATGTTGATAGAACTGAAAGTGTTAAATTAAACATTTTTCTCGTGTTTGCATACTTACCGCCCTATCTATTGCACCTTTATACCGCTGCATGTTTTCGTCGTTGTGCACGCTGTCCAGGACATGGATTATGGGATTCTTAATGTCAAATGAGATGACATAAAAGTGATAGTTGTTTGCCAGTATAAGAACAAAAACCTACAAAACCTTAGTTTTAGAACATGAACCTAAAGAGCAAAAATCATGAACTTCATAAAAAAACCACATGAACCTTCCAAAATATCTACTTTTAATTTTGTCTTCATGGATCACGAAATTGCAACCTATGAACCTAGCATTCTATCCACTTGAACCCACACATTATACTGTATCATGTTTTATTGACATGAACTTGCAGTATAAAGCATATGAACCTGTAGTACAAAACCATGAACTTCATATACTAAATGCATGAACCTTAATGATTACCATGTCAACATCTTTCATTTTCCGTCCATGCACCATTTTCACAACAAAATCGATGTTCCTCATGGAGTCGTGTAGCTCATCCTTGGGGTGCAATTCCTGTGTTCCAATGCACATATGTTATTAACTACATATGAATCTGTATTCCATCATGTTGAACTTCATGAACCACTAAATTAAAATCAATGAACCAACCTAAATAGTCAAACGAGCCTACAATAATTAACACATGAACTTGAATATGAAAAAACATTAACCTCATGCAGCAACTACTTGAACCTCAAGTTCAACTTCATGAACCACCAAGCTAAAATCAATGAACCAACCTAAATAGTCAAATGAACCTACACTAATTAACACATGAACTTGAATATGAAAATACATGAACCTCATACAGTAACTACTTGAACCTTTTAATGCACTAGGTTTATTGCATCATTCATGAACCTCACATGTGTATTCAAATCCAAATGTATACAAATGAGTTCATGAACCTAAAGTTCAATCGATATGAACCTTACATCATATTCGTGAACCTTACCATGTTTAGTGTATATAGGAACATCCTGTTAGGCTTGTTTTGGCTTCTATCTCTTTCATTATAGTTCAGCACCGTAGTCCAACAATCAATAACCTTGTAATGCACATCCATTTCCATGGTATTGAACTCTTGCCTTGTTCCTTTCCGTAGTCTGTCTTCAAAGACCAGCTCACTAATCCACGATTAAAAAACCCATTTATACCTTTTAAAATTCCTCAACAGTAGAATGTTTTGCTGTAATTAAAAGTGAGACAAACATTTTTTTCCATAAAAAAATAGCAACTTACCGATCGTCGGTTGCTTTTTTGCCCACATACCGCCCAACAACCTTTTGCTCCTTAGTTGTCTTTGCCAAGATTTCTATTGTTCTGGTCTTGTAAGGGCTCTTCAGTGTCTCGGCTGACTTCTTATGCCTCGGCACATGAACCTGCTCCTCTATACTTGTGAGCTTGCCTTTCCCTTTGTCATGCGTCAACCTCTATGGAAATATCCAATAACATTGTTGTTTGACACAAATAAAAACATATATTTCAGTTTTTCTTCTTCACCAACCTTTTGTTCTTTGGCCATCTCCATTGGTTGGTTGTCCTGTTCATCCACCTTCTTCTTACCCTTGCCCATTTCCTTTTTCAGTTTAAGACATGAAGAAGTTAAAACAATGTACTGTGATATTGTAAGTTCAAACAAAAAACCAGTAGCAAAAAACCTTACTTTATCGTATTTTGGTTCTTCCTTCTCTTCCTACCTCCTCGTTTTCCTCTTGTGTCACCATCTCTATATCCATATCATCTGTCTCCTCCGAGCTAATGAGCTTGAAACTTGGAGGCGTGAAATCTCCACTTCCCTTCTTGTTCTTTTCCTTTTCTGTTTCCTTCTCGCGTATTGGCAACTCTTTAATCCCTTCCCTAGCATCCTTATTTGTATCCGTTTGTTTGACCACATCAACTCCGGTATGTTTGAATGTTTCTACCACATCTCCTTCTTTTTCTTTGCTTGTTTCTTGTGGCACTTTTGTTGGCTCCTCAGTTTGTGCTGTCAAACCCTCTTCTTTTGTCTCCCTTGCTTTCTCTAGTTCCGTACCCGGTTCTACTTCCTTGTCTCCCACATCACCATCTTGTTTGGCCTTTTCCATACCAACTATCACCGTCTCTTCTGTTTGAGTCGGTTTGCTTGCTCCTATGCCTTCATTCCCATACTCCCTTATAACATCATTAACATCCTCCCAGCCTTGTTCATGTACGTTGTAGTTTGATGGTCCAACACCATCAGTAGAAACGCTGACCCTAGCCTTTGATGCTTCTGCCTTCTCAACCTGCTTCATGCACTCAATAAGTTATGGGTCAGACTAGAACAGATGCTCTAAGTCCTCCTATATTTTCTCAAATTCAGACTTGTCCTCCCCATCCTCCTCTTTCTTCTTCCCCATGAGTGCTTGCGATGTTTTGATCATGCTCTTCACCATCTGGCCTGCTTTGAGTTCTTGTGGCAGATCGTCCACCATACTAGCAATGTCGAGTATTGCGTTTGCTAAGATCATGTTCTTCTCAGTAAATTTTGTCAACCATTCCTTCATCGACGAAAACAATACAACATGTCACTCATATTAAAAAGAAAGAAAATCATGTTCAATTAAAACTGTCTTAACATTTTTATCACACATATGAACCTGTAGGCAAACTTACATGAACCCGTATACACAAATGTATGAACCTACTACAACAGATACTTTAAACCACACATGACACAAGTTTAACTTAATGAACCTGTATTTGCATATTCATGTACCAACATTTTAAAACCTATGAACCTCGCACAGTTTGAACTTGCACCCAGGGAATATAATATAAGATCCTTTTACTCACATGAATCTATGTTTTAAAGAACATGAACCTGAAGAGCAAAAATCACAAACTTCATACAAAACACACATGAACCTTGCAAAATATCTACTGTTACTTTTATCTTCATGGATCACGAAAATGCAACCTATGAACCTAGCATTCCATCCACCTGAACCCACACATTATACTGTATCACCTTTTATTCGCATGAACTTACAATAAAAAGCATATGAACATGTAGTCCAAAAACCATGAACTTCATAGCGTAAATGCATGAACCTTATGATGCAGTTACTTGTAGAAAGCTTGGTCCAAAGCTATGCATCTTTCCTTTCCCTTTGTCCCTAACTTCTGACTCTTCTTCCATGGCAGCCTTGCCCTTGTCTTGTACTATTCTTCCACGCCCAAACCCTTTGATCACATCTTTTTGACGCTAATCCAGGCTCTTATCTGTCAACCCTAAGAACACATGGGAATTGACCGGATTGTTTTACCCTAGGATAGATACTCTATCAACGTACAACAACTACATATACGAACCACACACGGAGTTAGTGTAGATATGCGAAGATATGTAATATTAAGCGGTTTTATACACGCGTACTTACCACTAGAAAAAGGATTGGCCCTCTAAAGAACTTGTCCTTCTTTTCTTCCCATTAAGGCTTTGTGTTTATCAAGCTGTCGACGACAAACTGACACTAGTTTATGCCTGGTACATCATCGATGTCATCCACCATCAATTGTTGCACAATTGTTCCTTTTTGGTTGCTCTTAACGAGCACACTCATGAAGAACATGAGGAAAAGCCTAATGAACCACGCCCTTTCGCCACACAACAGTATTTCCGCGACGACACTCGTTGGCCGGATATCATCATACTCCTTGAAGTACAACTTCCATTCCTCAATGATCTCGCGGTCTCTTTGCTCACCGGCCCCCCGCCTTACAAATTATCTTTTCCCTCTAGGAATGCTGAGGACACGGTGCACCTCTTTTTCATTGACATCAATGTAACCACCATCCTCCAATTTGATTGCGCACTTGGCAGTATCAAAATGGTCGATGACCCAGTAAGCTAGTTGTTTAGGGACAATCTTCAGTTTTAATTCTAAAAGGCTCCCAAACCTTATTTTCTAATGCACTCTTTCTTGTCATCGGGCAATATGTCTAATGTCTCCACCAATAGAAGCGGCACATTCCTTGTGCTCAAGCTCTCGAAAGCATTTGTTTCCTTCTTGACTTCTTTCTTATTGTTTTTTTTGTAGCAACAGTTGCCAATTGCAACTTATTCTTCTTCTTGGGAGTTGTAATCTTGTCCTTGTTGTCTTTCTTTGAACTCTCCGTTTATTCCATTTCCTTCTTCTTTGAAATGACCAACTTCATGGCCCCCTTTTCCTTGCAAGTGAAGTCCTTTCCCTTTCCCTTTCCCTTTTTATCCACCTTGTCCTGAACGATAACAATCTCTTTGCCCTTCGCCTTCCTTGCCAATCCATTTAAAGTCGTTGATCTTGGTACTGACTTCATTCTTTTGTTCCCCTTCTTCGGCACAGGCTTCTCAAACTCATCGGAGCTCTGATCTTTAGCTGTCTTGTGCAATCTTTTTCTCGGCGATAGTCTTGGTTGCTTTGCTAAAGGCTTTGATGTCACATTCCTCATCATGGTGCATGACTTCCTTTTGTTGACTCTTATGATAGCCCCGACGCTCTCATTCCCTGAACTGTCGTCCTTGGCATCATTATGCAAGTCAATGCTCTGCTCATCCTCATCCTCTCCCATCTCCTGGGAAAGAGTCTTCTCAGTTGAATCCTCTTCCTCTATTTTTATTCCCTCGGAAGATTTCTCTTTTTCCATTTTTGTTGTTGCAACTTAATTGCAGGTGCTAATTCCTCTTTGTTGAATATGTGAAGCTTTGTTGCATGGGCTTGTGCGTATCTACTGAAAAGGTGAAGCTTGTGTTTGTTTGGCTTGCAATTTTTGCAAAGCTAGCTTTGCCAAAGGTACTTCATCTGCAACCATGTTTATAGAAGAGTGTTATAGCATATGAACAAACAAATAAAATCACATGAACCTGACTTCTAAAAAACATGAACATCATACATTAACTACATGAACCTTCTAAGATATCTACTTGATTCCAGTCCCCACATGTTAAATTATGTGAACCTTTAAGCTGACTTTCATGAACCAGCAATCCAAAACATGTGAACCTAACAAAGTATCTACTTGAACCCACAACTTATAGCGTATGTACCTTTTATTTTCATGAACCAACAATTGTAAGAACATGAACCTGAATGTCAATAACCATGAACCTGTGTGAATTAAGTGAACTTGGTATATTGCATATGAACTTTTTATTTTCATGAACCAACAATTGTAAGAACATGAACCAGAATGTAAATAATCATGAACCTGTGTGAATTAAGTGAACTTGATATATAGCATATGAACCTTTTATTTTCATGAACCAACAATTGTAAGAACATGAACCTAAATGTCAATAACCATGAACCAGCAACTTAAAGCATATGAACCTACCACATTAGCTACTTGAAGCAAGTCATTACACTTACGAACCTTAAGTGATATGAACCAACAAAAAAATTCACATGAACCTCACCTAACAACACAATGAACTTCACACAAAAACCACATGAACCTCATAACACAAGTTTCACAAATTTAGTAAACCCTAAATTTTGTGTACAGTTCATCAAAAAACCTTTTTTTTGTTAAAATTCGAACACCTTACGATACTGTATGAACCTTTTATACACTACACATGAACCTAACTTACAATACACGTGAACCTAATACAATTTAAACATTTAACTATATTGTTGTTTGTACTGATGCACATCAAAACCTACATTTTGTTGTTCCCAGAACTCATTCATGTATCATCTAACCCTAGGAACTTCGATTATCTCAAATGCGAACTCAATCATGAATGTTCATGTCATACTAACCTAGTAAACCCTAAATTTCGTGGACAGTTGATCAAACATCTTCTTTTTTTGTTAAAATCCGAAACTCAAACTGATAGAAGGCAAGAAATTGGAGTTTATTACCTTCTGACTCCGATTCGTTGTTGCTATTTTGCTTGCTCTCTTCGTTGTTTGACATTTTTTTGATTTTGTTTTTTCTTGCACGAACGTCTCTTGTTCACTGCCTTTGTAATGTGCCGATTTTGCGAATTTGATATCCCGGTTGCTTCTTCAAGTTGTTGAACTCCGATTTTTCATCGCTCGTTTGGTTGATTTTTGAGTACGAACACAAGATTTTTCTTGAGGTTTTTGGAACCGAATCGACCGGAGAGAGTTTTTGAGAGAGTTGCAGTTGAAGCGTTTTGTATTTTAAGCGGCTAAGGGCACGCACGTCCTTTTTTCGCCCGCTTTCTCAAATTTATGAGAATGCCACCATTACTTCGATCTGTCGCGGTCGCCTCTACTGTACGTCCGGGGGAGTCTCCTAATCTGGGCCGTTGGAAGCTTTCATCCAACGGTGGGCGGTCGGTCCGCATTTTTCATGTTAAGGCCGGTCCGCATCGAAACCGGACTGCATGTATATATGCATTTTATTATGTAAGTTTTATCCATGTACTTGTCGTGATAACCAATCAACCAGCCAGTTTTCATTACAATTTACATAGAGTATCTATTTTATATGGAAATTAATGAATGATTTTAGAAAAGCGATCGAATCAGTACGTGCTATAAACATACGGCAAAAAACCGCGCACTCCACTTTTTTCAACAGTGCACTCCACTTTGTGCGGCATGTAGTGCAGCACAAGAAACCCGTTTTTTGTGTGTTGCACATGGTGCCGCACAAGACCGGTTCAATATTTTTTAAAATATGTTTATGAATAAATTATATTTAAAAAAAACCGGTTCACTGAATCGGTTTTTTGTGCGGTATGTATTGAACCGTTTTTTTTGGAAAAACAGTTTTTTGGGCGGCACGTAGTGCAGTCCAAAGAAACCGGTTCATGGTGAAACCAGTTTCTGGATGGCACTAGGTGCAGTCCAGAGAGTGTACGAGTGAAATTAAACGGTCAATTTGTGCTGCACATAGTGCCACCCATAATTATCTCGTTTTAGTCTAAACGGTCATTTGGTGCGACAATATCTACAACACAATTTGAGCAACAAAGTACTTCCGCGCATGTGGCCGGCTATATATATGGGATATGTAATAGTAGTTGAACCACCACTGAATTACAACAAAAAAATACTTTAAACAAATTGTAACTTTTCGGCTATATATATGTCGTCGTCAAGCGATTCGTGTTGGAGGGGGCTGTCCGAGTCGTCTTCGAGCGCGCCCACGTCTCTAGATGATGAAGTTGATTTTCAATCGCCGATTTCTCCTCAGTACTTCGGGGTACGTAATATTTTTAATTTTTTACAGTATAAAGTAATTAGATATTACCTGTATATAAAATATTTAGATAAATGTAGAAATAAAATGATTGTTTTTTCATAATAAATATAAATACTAATTAGTCTCCGAAATGATTGTGTTTTAATAATAAACTATATGCATGTATGTATAATGTCTAGAATTAACATAGATTTATGTATGTAGAATGTTTAGAAATAACATAGATGTGTGTATGTAGAAAGTTTAGAAATAATGCTTAAATTAGATATTTTTATAAATGTAATTATTAATTAGTCTCTAATGTATTAATTTTTTATATAAATAGGATGATTCTAGTGATGATGAATTTCTAGCAATCGACTTCTCATCCCATTTTACTACTAATGAGATATTTCCGAGTATGGAGGGTTTGAGGGAGTGGGTGCAAAAGGTCGGTTTTAGTCTTTTTATGGTGATCACTACTAAATCATCAAAGCCTAGAATGATTATATTTCATTATGAGAGATCCGGGTTACCTAGGTCCGGCAAAAAACAAAAAGTTAGTCGATGGTAAAAATGTCAGCCCGATACGAGTGAATAAAGCTAGGTCAAAGAAGAAGGGTTGTCCCTTTTTGTTGCATGGTATTTTTAGGGAAGGAAATGCTAGTAGATCTCTTAGGTGGATATTATCGGTTGTTAGAGCATGCCATAGCCATCTGCTTTCGACCACCTTGATTGGCCATGCATTTGCTTCCCGACTTACGAAGGAGCAACGTAGAAAAGTGATGATTGATATTGCGGCGGGTGCAAGACCCAAGGTTATTTCTACACAGATTATGAATAAATATACGGGTTCAACGGTATCGAGGAGGCAAGTGTACACTGTTAGGGCAAAAGAGAGGTTGAAATCCCTGGGCAATCTGAATATGACGCAATGGTCGTTGGGGTTTTTAAAGGACAAAGGCTATTTCCTGGATACCGCTACTAAAACGAGGGCAGATGGGAAGGAGGTGTTGTCGTGCCTGTTTGTCTCTCACCCAGACGCTCGAAATTTGTTGCGTTTGTTCCCTAATGTCGTCATCATGGATTCAACGTACAAAACCAACAGGTAAACTCTACTCGTTTTAGTATTATGAGTAGATAATGGTATTTTGGGCGGGTTTGAAGTATTTTTTGTGTTGCATTTATAGGTACGATATGCCACTATTCTAGATTGTTTTGTTTATATGCACCAACTTCACATCTTGCATCGCTCTGGCGTTCATTGAAAGGGAGACGACAAGCCACTATGCATGGGCATTGACACGATTGAAGTGGTTGTTCGGGGGGAAAGGTCCCTGATGTGTTCTTGCCTCCGATGACAAGCCAATTGTCAAAGGCGACACCTTTGGATCTAGTCTTGGGCGAGAAGTCACGTTGTCTTGCACGAAAGGTTGACAACATGGACACGGTGCTGCTGCGAAGCGAACCCGGTGGCTAACGCGATGATGTCCGCGAGCGATTGATTGGATGGAATTGGGGGCGATGGTGGACGCGATGGAAGCGATTGATGGGGCGAATGGATAGCGATGCCGGAAGCGATTTGATGAGGGATAGATGACTTGAAAAGACAAGTCTTTGGTGTCGTAGTGTCGACTGCGAATGAAGGGAGATGCGAAGGAAGACTTGGCTTGAAGGTTCAAGCAATTGCCGTAGGGTCGGCGGCGGAGGGAATGGGGATGCGAAGATAGAGGGTGACGTCCGATCAAGGGAAGGTGATGTGCGTAAGCACAAGCCAGGATCCGTACGGTACAAGACGAAGGCCGCCAAGATTTTGGTTTGGCCATCTCTTGGCTAAGCTCTCTTAGATAGGATATTTGACGTGTTTCATTGTGACTCTAAACACTAGCTTGATGGAGATTTGACTCAAAACGGGAAATGGATATAACTCTCATGAAGAGGTTCATGAAGAGTTTGGGATAAGTATCTCTCGACCCTTGGATACGACTCACCAAGAACCTTGAGACAAGGTTGAACACTCATGGATACGACACACCATGATCACCCAACCGCCTTCGGATATGACACACCAAAGGGTGTTTCGGATACGACTCACCGAAACAAGACTAAGGGTTCGAGGATAGGTACCACCTCGGAAACCATCGTCCAAGAGGCTTGAAATGCACTAAACACTCGGTTTATATCTCCATTCAAGTCTAATCGAAATACAATGCACGGACATCTTATATATAGATGCCAAATGAATTAAAAGAAAATACTAAAATCTAACACTACCCTAGCCACTAACTTAGAGCACTAATGCCACTAACTTAGAGCAATAACTTAACAACAACTAACTAGTTAACTACCTAGTTAATTAACGAACAAGGAAATAACAAAAACAACAAAAAACACAATTCAAACATCTTCCTCTTCATTGCACCGGTCTTGACATGTCCTTGAGGTGACCCATGGTCACATCCTCCTCCTCTCCTTGAGGAAGATTTGACCTCGAATCTTTGTTGATCCGCCTCACAATATCGATCACATTGACGCTCTTCATCTTCTCGGCTGGATGTGAGAATGGAGGTTCGCTTGCTGCAGTGGAGTTGACGACAAGAGAGATGGGGGCGGACGTCGGAGGGAGCGTCGGAGGGCTGCACTCGGCGTCGCCGGATTGAAGTTGTCGTGGACATGTAACAACTTAGTGTGATAGCTGGGAGAGGGCTGATTGATTAGATGGGGGCAGCAACTTTAGGGAGGGTTGGATGCGTGAGAGGTTGATTTGTTGGAGGGGGGAGACTTTGTAGGGATCGGTCAACTAGCCTCCACAAATCAGGGGATCGGTTTGAGGGAAGAAGGGAAAGGCTGTTAGTGGGGCGTGTGGCTGGCTTGTGCTGATTTTGAAAGGAGGGAAAATAGGGAAAATGGTTGGGGCTGTTTAAGATAAGATCTAGAGAGATCCTATGAGTGTTCGGGTGGGATACTCAACCGAAGGCCTATTTTCACTCCCCTCTTTTTTTTTTTGTATTCCATACTCAACTAATTAATACTAATTAATTAAGTAGGAAAAAGGTTTTGGACATGGGCTTCATGGAAGGGAGAAATGGATGAGTGATGGCGTAGTGATGGGGATAAGGTGGGTGGTGTTTGGGTTAACCGTAGGCTAGCTACCTTCCTTAGCCAGGGTCCGCCTCTTTCTCTCCTTGACTGGCCCTTCCTTCCTTGGGTTTCTCATGGGTAGAACCTCTGCACACGCATGCTTCTAAGGCTTCCGAGACCAAGACGATGTGGCTGCGGCGATGGCAGTGAGCCAAGCATCTCCTCGGCGTCGACTCCGTACTCCTTGCCCAATGGTGATGAAAATTGGTAGCGATGCTCCATATGAGGAATGAGGGCTGCTGGTAAAATATGGCCCACAGAAGTTGTAAAATGAGCGACGGTGGCCGAGAGCAAGTAGAACTCCATGGCCGCGCCGTGCATGTGTGTTGGCAACGTCCAGGGCCTCTTTGAAGAGCACGAACATTCCCTTCATCTTGAATGGCTCTGATACCACTTGATGTACGTAAGCACAAGCCAGGATCCGTACGGTACAAGACGAAGGGCGCCAAGATTTTGGTTTGGCCATCTCTTGGCTAAGCTCTCTTAGATAGGATATTTGATGTGTTTCATTGTGACTCTAAACACTAGCTTGATGGAGATTTGACTCAAAGCGGGAAATGGATATAACTCTCATGAAGAGGTTGGGATAAGTATCTCTCGACCCTTGGATACGACTCACCAAGAACCTTGAGACAAGGTTGAACACTCATGGATACGACACACCATGATCACCCAACCGCCTTCGGATATGACACACCAAAGGGTGTTTCGGATACGACTCACCGAAACAAGACTAAGGGTTCGAGGATACGTACCACCTCGGAAACCATCGTCCAAGAGGCTTGAAATGCACTAAACACTCGGTTTATATCTCCATTCAAGTCTAATCGAAATACAATGCACGGCCATCTTATATATAGATGCCAAATTAATTAAAAGAAAATACTAAAATCTAACACTACCCTAGCCACTAACTTAGAGCACTAATGCCACTAACTTAGAGCACTAACTTAACAACAACTAACTAGTTAACTACCTAGTTAATTAACGAACAAGGAAATAACAAAAACAACAAAAACACAATTCAAACATCTTCCTCTTCATTGCACCGGTCTTGACATGTCCTTGAGGTGACCCATGGTCACATCAGAAGGAAGATAAGCACTCTACTTGAAACCTTGATTAAAATTGAACGTGCTAAAACAAATAACATAGTTTGACTTAAATACTAGGGCGAGACATTGGATGGGCCGAGTCGAGCCTAGTGGGCTAGCCCATGCAAGCATGCAAAAGGCACAAACCCTAAAATAGAAATGACTATAAAAGGAAACTATCTAAAATAAGCAATAATAAAAAATATAGAAAGTGTCTCAAAAAGAACGCGACGAAGGCATGGATGCAAACACCGTGAGGAACGACGACGAAAGGGCGATGGCCTTGCGAGTGGGTGTACGCGATGCCGACTGTGATGATCGCAATGTTTCGATGCCGATGGTGGCGAGGATGACGAGTCTTGGGTTGGCGTCTGGGCTCCCTTGGCCAGCGACGACGCGTGTGACAAGTGACGCGACGGCGGCGGCGATGGCTTTGGACCTATACCTTGTCACTGGGCCCTCTGAGCGTAGGCTCATGGCTTCTTCCTCATCTTGGGCCGTCATGGGAGGCAGGGTCACATCACCCTCCCCCACTTGGCTGTGAAGCGCCCCCGCTTCACCATCATCAAACTCAGGCTCCACATATGGTGTCAAGTCCGCGACGTTGAAGGACGCATGAACTCCAAAATCTGGGGGAAGCTCGAGTTGATAGATATTGTCCCCTATGGCCTTTATCATACGGAATGGACCATCTCCACGCGGTGCCAATGAACTTAGAATCCCTATCACTCACTATGGTACATGGGACTCCATGAAGACGCACCACATGCTCAAAGAATAGATCGACAATCTCACTAGCACTATGGGTCGTCTTACAAGCAATAAAATGTGCCATCTTAGAAAATCTATATATGACCACAAAAATAGAGTCTTTACCTCGTCTAGAGAGGGGCAAACCCGTGATGAAATCCATAGACAAATCTTCCCAGGGGGCACTAGGAATTGGCAAAGGTGTGTAGAGGCCGTGTGGGATGGACCTAGCTTTGGCTCTTTGGCATGTCACACAACTTCTACAAAACCTAGTCACTTGATGGGTCATCTTAGGCCAAAATAAATGTTCTCTTAGGGCGGCCAAGGTCTTACTAATCCCAAAGTGTCCATGACTTTCGTGTGCTTCTTGAATCAAAAGGATACTAATGGAAGACCTAGGGATGCAAAGGCGACTAGCCTTGTATAAATAACCCTCAGAAAGGAAATATGACTCAAACTCTCGAAATCTCAGGCAATGCTTGAATATAGGGGCAAATAAAGGATCACTAGCATACAATTCTTTAATCAAAGCAAAACCCAAAACTTTAGTTTGCACATGAGTCAAGAGAACATACCTTTGAGATAACGCATCGGCGACAGGACCACGACATAAGGAAATGTCTCAAGAAATTCCACCCAACGAGCATGGCGTCGATTGAGGTGGGCTTGGCTCTTTAAATAGCTCAAGGTTGCGTGGTCGCTGTGGATGACAAATTCACGCGGCCAAAGGTAATGTTGCTATGTCTTTAGCACACGTATTAGGGCATAAAATTCTTTGTCGTAGGTGGGGTAATTGAGTGTGGCCCCCGTGAGCTTCTCACTGAAATATGCAATGGGCCTCTTCTCTTGGTGTAGCACACCACCAATGCCTATGTCTGAGGCATCACACTCCACCTCGAAGTGTTTGGCGAAGTCGGGGAGTTGGAGCAAAGGCGCTGGGCACAAGGCCCGCTTCAAGGCCGAGAAGGCCTCTTCGTGGGTCTCAAGCCACAAGACAGTTCTTCCCTTCTTCGTCAACTCATGCAAAGGCGCGGCAATGGAGGAGAAGTCTCGAACAAAGCGCCTATAAAATCCTATATGGCCGAGAAAGCTTCACACTTGCATCGGCGTTGGCCACTCTTTGATGGCCGCGATCTTTTCTTCATCGACGCGCATACCATCACTACTCATGACATAGCCCATAAAATTTGTGGACGCGGAGCAAAATGAGCACTTGGCCAAATTGGCGAATAGGCTCTCGCGTCGAAGGCACTCGAGCACTTGGCGAAGGTAATCGACATGCTCCTCCAGGCTCCGTGAATACACAAGGATTCCATCAAAATAAACGACGACAAACTTGCCAAGGAAGGTTCTCAAGACGTGGTTCATCACGCGCATGAAGGTGCTTGGCGCGTTCGTGAGCCCAAATGGCATGACAAGCCACTCGTAGAGCCCATACTTCATCTTGAATGCGGTCTTCCACTCATCACCTTCTTTCATCCTGATTTGGTGATAACCACTGTTCAAATCTATCTTGAAGAAAAGTGTGGCGCCATGAAGTTCATCAAGCATATCGTCGAGGCATGGAATATGATGCCTATACTTGACGGTGATCTGGTTTATCGCACGGAAATCAACACACATTCTCCATGTGGCATCCTCCTTGGGCACAAGGATCACAGGCACAGCGCAAGGGGAGAGAGATTCCCTTACGTAGTCGCGATCCAACCACTCTTGCACTTGGCGCTGGAGCTCTTTGGTCTCCTCTGGGCCAGCTCTATACGCAATGTGATTGGGCAAGGAAGCACCTGGCACAAGGTAAATCTGGTGCTCAATTCCTCTCAGTGGAGGTAATCCTTGTGGCAACTCATCGGGGAAGACATCGTCGAAAGCGGCGAGTAAGGTCGCGATGGCTGGCGGCACGGATGCGGCATTCGATGACTCAGGGATGCAAGGGGTTGGAACAAGCAGAAAACATGGTGCCTTGCCAGTCAAACACACAGTGAAGTCACTGGGCCTGGCCAAAAGCAAGCGTCGCTCACATTTTCCTTACAAAGGAGACGTCTGCAGTAACGGATCGGCAAACTTCGTCGATGGTGAGGCGCTTGTTGATTTCTGTGGGGCACTGGGCATATGTGGACCAGTGCTCGAGCCAGAAGTGGAAAATCCTGGCCAAGTCTCTGGAGTGACTCTCTTGGCCTTCCCAGCGGCACCAGCAGCGGCGCCATGACGATCCAGATGGGAATTTGGTGTCCAAGCTATGGCGTTGTTCCTCTTCTTGTCAGTGCCTAGTGGAGACAAAATTTTGCCAAAATTGGAGGAGTTTTGCCACTGGAGTGCCTTTGGGCACTCGTTTGACCTATGAGACGCGGTCTCAATGGCCTTCTGGCGATCACACTCAACCTGGTCCTACAAGATCTCATGGGGAGACATTGGATGCAAGGTGATGCGCTTCCCGTGGTAATTGAACACATAAGTGTTCAAATAGCCATCATGGATCACGCGTCTGTCAAATTGCCATGGGCGCCCAAGCAAAATATGGGTGGCGTCCATTGCAACGACATCACAAAGTATAGAATCACAGTATAGCCCTATGGAAAAAGAAACTAAGCATTGGCGAGATACTGTGTTACCTGGACTTGAAGAAATCCATTGGAGAGCATAAGGCTGTGGATGAGGCGTCGTAGGCAACTTGAAGTATGTCACGACCTTCTCATTGACGATGTTAGCACATGATCTTCCATCAACTATGACACTCAAGGAAGCCGTTTGGACGAGAGCCCTTGTTTGGAACAAGTTCTCGCGTTGGTCGCGGAGGCTCGCTTCCTTGACTGTGAGGAGACGACGCATTACCAAACTCAATGGTGTGCCCGCATGCAGAGAAGCGGGTTCGCAGTCATAGGCGTCTTCCTCCTCTTCAATGCCTTCATCGATGGCCTCTAGGGTTTGCTCCTCGTCGTCGCAAGACTCGTAGCCGGCGGCGGTCGTGGAGAACAAAACCTTTCGAGCGTTTGGGCAATCCTTCTTATAGTGGCCTCTTTCACCACACTTGTAACACTCCAGGTCGCGTGCGCGATCTGTGCCCACTGGAGCTTGTCTGGGCGCGTTCTGGCACGGCGTGGTGCTTGGCGTCGAAGGCTTCGCTTTGGGGGCTTGGCTCGATGCGGTTGTGGTAGAGACACTAGGGCGAACATTAGTAGAAGGTAATCCACTAGGGTTAGAAGAATACCTTTGTTGGCCACTTGGAAAAGTGTAAGACTTTCGGCGAGAGATTTGTGCATGAAGTTGCATCGCCGTATGTGTGAGTGTGTTCAAATCTTTGATGGGCAAAATCTCGAGTTGATCATGGATGTTGGTGTTCAAGCCACTCAAGAATTTTGTCCTCAAAGTCGATGGTGCAACGGAGATGTTGGCTTTGTAATACATGTCTTCAAGCTTGGAAAAGAACTTGAGTGGAGTCATTGACCCTTGGCGAGCCATGGCTATCTCCATTCTCATTTGATTCCTATAGTCTGGAGGCACGTATTTCTTGGTCATCACGTAGACTAGTTGATGCCATTCTGTGACTCTGGTCCTGTTGCGACGCACACAATCATCTTCGAATCTATGCCACCATATGCGGGCGGCTCCTCGGAAGTGAAGTGTCGCGATGTCGACATGCTCCTCAGGTGGCACTCGACAATATCTAAGGGTGTACTCCGTGGCCTGCACCCATTCAAGAAAAACAGATGGATTGTATTCACCAAAGAAATGCTCGATCTTTACCTTGACTTCGTGTCGTTGGTATCGAGGCTGGGCAGGTGCTTGGCTGAACGCATTGTTTGACGCGGCGGCGTAGAGAGGATTCTCGTAGGCGCGCACACCATGGGGTCTATCGCGTCCAACCTGACATCTATCGCGGTCTTGGTGATCTTCGCCGCGAGCAAACTCATCCCTTGGCGCGTAGGCGTCGTCGCGTCGACGTCTTCGCGGCTAGGCGTCGTAGTCGGCTCGGCGATTGTCCCTTAGCATGGCATCGCAGCGCTCGCCGCCAATGTCACGAACGCGTTCTCCTTGGGGCTGGAGACGCGGTGGAGGTATCCAATCCGAAGGGTGATCCTGCAATTCAAGTGGATCTCCAAGAGGGGGGTGAAAAAAATTAGGGTTGACCATACCTGAGTCCTCGATCTCCTCGTCGTCATACTCGTCGAAGTCGTCGTGGACATTGGGTGTGATCGACGCGTAGCCATGGGATCAGTAACACGGCGTCCGAACACTTTGGTGTCGAAGATGATTGCGTACATCATGGCTCTGTGGCTGGGTAGTTGGGGTCGAAGCCAGCGGGTGTGGATCTGGGCACGTAGCGGTCCGTGTGTGAAACGAAGCCTTGGCGACTCTCGATGACACTTTGCATACGATTGAGTTGTGGGTGATGATGAGATGTAGAAGGCATGATTCCTTTGCCTTTGTCTACTCTAGCCTTCGATGGACCGGCGTCGGTGGCTCGTGGTTGAGCCAGCACGTCCATAGCACTCAATGGAGTTGGAGTGGGCACGAGTTGTGCCGCGCGTTCTCTGGCTTCAAATTGAGCAACGCGTTGACGAAGAGCTTGGATCTCTCGTTGCTCCTCGGACAACTCCATGATGGGGTCTTGTTGTGGGGGGTCAATCGGTGGTTGGTCTTGGGGTAGACCCAACGGCGGTGGATTTGGGTTGGTGTTGTCGACTCCAAGTTGGTCTTCACTGTGTCCAACCGGTATGCTACCTATAATAATATGGCCAGACATGGGAGTAAAAATGAACCAAAAGACAACAAAGAACAACAATCAAGAAAATCACTAGTCAAGTCACAAAGTTCATGTAGGTAGGGCTAGTTTGGCTTGCCGTGAGGGCGGCTTGGCTTGCACAAGAGATGGTATATCAAGCAAGTTGCAATCAAACAAACAAGAACAAATTTAAACCCTTATGCAAACGTAAACAAGCAACCTAATAAGCAAGAAATACCTTCTAGGAAGCTTGACCTAGACGGCGGAGAGAGAGAGAATATGAGCTTAGACCGAGTCGAGTGGGTTAGGGTTGCCTTATTTTGGCTTTACCTAACTTTGATAACTTTTTTTTTAAAATATCTTTTTGATATCTTTTTTTTATATATATATCCGAGATCTTATATTTTGATCTTTTCGGATTTGCAAAAGGAAACAAAAGAAAACGGCCTAAGTAACAAGAATAACACAAGTGTGATCTTTAGAGATAGGAGAGAGAAGATAAGATTTGATTTGATATCTTATAAGGAAATTCGGCTAACTTAACTAAAAAGCAAAATCTAGCAAACAAGGAAACTCTATCCACGCGTGAAACAAGAAAACAAAATATTCTTGCATGTAAGATAACAAATTACCTAACACACCAAAACTTAGGGAACAAGGAATTTTTTTTTTGGCCAAGATATTATCTTGTAGAAACCGAGTAGGTGATGCAAAGATGGGAACTTTTTTTTTTCTTCTCAACAATTTACGAAAGCAAATGATGGGGGTCAAGAAAAAAAAAATTGTGAACAAGATGCAAACTTGAGTTCGTGACTTACAAGACTGCTGGGCTCAGATACCAGTTGATGTGTTCTTGCCTCCGATGACAAGCCAATTGTCAAAGGCGACACCTTTGGATCTAGTCTTGGGCGAGAAGTCACGTTGTCTTGCACGAAAGGTTGACAAGATGGACACGGTGGTGCTGCGAAGCAAACCCGGTGGCTAACGCGATGATGTCCGCGAGCGATTGACTAGATGGAATTGGTGGCGATGGTGGATGCGATGGAAGCGATTGATAGAGCGAATGGATAGCGATGGCGGAAGCGATTTGATGAGGGATAGATGACTTGAAAAGACAAGTCTTTGGTGTCGTAGCGTCGACTGCGGATGAAGGGAGATGCGAAGGAAGACTTGGCTTGAAGGTTCAAGCAATTGCCGTAGCATCGGCGGTGGAGGGAATGGGGATGTGAAGATAGAGGGTGACGTCCGATCAAGGGAAGGAGGATAAACACTCTACTTGAAACCTTGATTAAAAATGAGCGTGCTAAAACAAATAACATAGTTTGACTTAAATACTAGGGCGAGACATCGAATGGGCCGAGTCGAGCCTAGTGGGCTAGCCCATGCAAGCATGCAAAATGCACAAACCCTAAAGTAAAAATGACTATAAAAGGAAACTATCTAAAATAAGCAATAATAACAAATATAAAAAGTGTCTCAAAAAGAACGCGGCGAAGGCATGGATGCAAACACGGCGAGGAACGGCGACGAAGGGTCGATGGCCTCGCGAGTGGGTGCACGTGATGCCGGCTGTGATGGTCGCGATGTTTCGATGCCGATGGTGGCGAGGACGACGAGTCTTGGGTTGGCGTCTGGGCTCCCTTGGCCAGCTACGACGCGTGTGACAAGTGACGCGACGGCGGCGATGGCTTTGGACCTAGACCTTGTCATTGGGCCCTCTGAGCGTAGGCTCATGGCTTCTTCCTCGTCTTGGGCCGTCATGGGAGGCAGGGTCACATCAGTCCCATATGCATCATGTCTGATCGAGAGCTAGGACTGATCAAGGCCGCCGATAAGGTGTTTCCGAAGGTTCGACATCATTTGTGTCAGGTCCATGTAGACCGTAATGTGAAGGCATATGCTAAGTTGATGAAAATTGACGAGAAGAAATTCTCGGGAAGTGTTCGTCGGGTGATGAGGTCACACACAAAGGAGGAGTATGGAGAGCGACTTACTCACTTTAAGGAGACATGGAATGAAGGCCTTGTGAGATATGTCGAGGAAACTTTGTTTAATCGCCATAAGGAAAAGCTAGTTGCGGCGTGCGATGATGTTCTCCATTTTGCCACAAGAACATCAAACAGGTAACTTTCATACAAACATTTGCAATCAAGTTGGGTTTTAAAAGTCATAAAACGTAAACGTGTGTATTATTTTCAGGGTTGAGGGTCAGCACTCTATGCTTAAGGTCATGATTGAGACATCCGTTGGAGGGTTCGACACAATTGTGCAACACATCGACAACATGTTTGTTGATCAACATCAAAAGATCCGGTTTGAGATGACTAAGAACTGCACTGCCTTTCCCATGGAGATAGTAAATGGCCTTGAGTGGGTTAAGGTCTTCTTCAAGCACATCCTTGAAAAGTGCTCTGAGAAATGTTTGAGAATGTTGTACGCCTAAGTTGTGTTAGCAAATGAGGGGAAAATTGGGGGCAAATGTGATGATTTTTGGTGGAAGTCCACACTAGGATTGCCTTGCCCACACACAATTAAGGTCTATGTGGAGACGGGTTACCCGTTGGTGCCTGAAGAAGTTGATATTTTCTGGAAGCAGATCAGATGAGAAGGGGTGGGTGTTAAGGATCTTGATGCCGATGATGGTGTTTCAATCACATTGGATAATGTCACGGTGTAGGACTTCTTTGAAGAGTTCTTTTATGGGAAAGTTGATGGATTTAGGTTGAAGAAGATGGCGGAAAAGTGGCGTGAGATTGATGACCCTACATTGTGCCAGATTGAAGACCCCCCCACGTGGTGAGACCAAGAAGGGGAGGCCTAGGATGAATGCGAGAAAGACCGGCACCAAGAGGAATATGGGTTGGGACGAGCATGTGGATGCGAAAAGTAAGAAGATGAAGGAGAAGCAGAATATGAAGGATATGGAGGAGGAGCTAGGAGTGGAAGAGGAGGATGTGGCTGCAAAGAAAGAGACGACCAAGGTGAAATCGTTTGTGGGATCGAAATCGTATGTAGGATTGAAAGGATGTCCTTCTAGCGGAAGACCTCGCGGTGGAGTCTCAACAGCAAAGGCGAGTGCCACTAAACCAGCAAAGTCCAGATCTGCTTCAAACAAGTCCAAATCCGCTTCAAACAAGTCGCTTAAGTATCTCGGCTTCAACTAGGGACATGAGAATATTGACCTTTCATGCTCGCATACATTTCTAGTGTACAAAGTGTCAAAGGCGATGGTCATTGCGTGTATCGTTCCCTTGCCGTTTTACTAGGTCACCGAGAAGAGGACTACGTTGATGTCCGATTAGAGCTTTCGAAGCACCTCCAGACACATCGAGCCAACTACATAGCACTACTTGGGAAGGATGAGTTGACGGTGGAAGCACTTATTAGGAAATTGAATTATATTACTTCATCGTGCACAAGGAACTTCTGGTGTACGATGCCTATTACAGGTTTGGTGTTTGCCACGGAACACCAAGTGGTGGTTGTTATCTTATCATGGTTTGGACCGCACACATGTCTTCCATTGTGGCCCCCCCGGGTACTGAGCCTTCGACAAAGGTTTATGCGATAGCACATGTAGGCAAGAGAGACCATTACGTACCGGTACGTGGATCGCTACTCCTTTGGTATTTACTTATTATTTCAAAAATTGTTTTAACATTTTATTGTTTATGTTTACAGATTTGGCTTGTTGATGATCGTTGTCCAATTCCACCCCCTTAGAGACAATGGTTCAGTTACAAGTACCCAAGTGTTGATGGATGGGATAGTCATGAGCACTTTAAGCATAGGTTCAAGAATTATGTAGAGGAGCGGGCAGAACAAGGTCGACCTGACATACTTACCTAGGCTTTTTGGATTGTAATTCACTCTATCTTTGTCATTGTATTTCGATTTGCTTAGTTTGATTAAGATTGACCGTATATTTTGTTTATAATCGTTTGTGTTGATTCGATTTGTTGTTGATTCAGGAAGATGCAATATGAGACAATATTAATACTTGGGAATCATTAACAAATACACACACACATAAACATTAAAGCGTACACTAGTTGAACATGAATCATAAAAAGCTTTTTAATTCTCATCAGAATCGGTCTCCCCGCCATCCTCAAATCTACCGTCGTCCACCTCAGATTCTGGATCTTCTAAAAGACCCGGGATATGACGTTTCGGGTGTGCAGCCTCAGTGTAAAGGGTCACTGGAACATCAGGTCTGTAAAGAGCTATAATTTTAGCTACGTGATCCTCATCTACCACCTCACGGAGTCGGGGAGGATCCACACTCGGTGTGAAGTAAAAAATCCGCCCAAGGTGAACCCAGGTTGTTGGATTGTAAAATAACGCCATGAACAAGTAACCCAATGATAACCCCCTCCCCTCTCCAGGCGAGACATCCCCCATATCTAACATGCGGACCTCGCCACCTTCGTAGCCATGGAAAAACATGTCCATCCCACTTCGTTGGCGTATCATTCGATTGTAGGTGATTCGCCCATTTTGGTAAACTTTGAGAACCAAAGGTGCCATTAGAACAAATAGAACACACGAGAAGATTGTGAGAAGTTATGGAGTGGGAATTGTGTGAATGAGTAGATGATTTCGGTTTGTATTTATAATGGGTTCATGACCGTTAAGAATGGCAAAATATGACCGTTTTGGGCGGCACATAGTGCAACACAAGGTGTTTTACTTATGCTGCACCAGGTGCCGTCCAAAAGGGTGCCTTTGTGCTGCACCTGGTGCCGCACAGATCTGTGAGATGGTACTTTTGGGTGAGTGTCTGTACCACTTTGTGCTGCACCAGGTGTCTCCAACATGGTGTTTTATTGTGCTGCTCCAGGTGCCGCACAGCTCTGTCAGAGGGGACTTTTGGGTGATTTTTGTACCACTTTGTGCTGCACCAGGTGCCGCCCAACATATATCTATATGATATAACCAAATTGGATATAACCATAGTATATAACGATGTGATATAACGAAATTGGATATAACCATAGTATATAACGATATGATATAACAAAATTGGATATAATCATAGTATATAACTATATGATATAACCATATTATATAACTATATAACCATAGTATAGAATATAAATATAATATATAACCAAATTTGATATAACTATAAGATATAACGATATGATATAACCATAGTATATAACGATATGATATAGTTATATACTATAAAACCATAGTATAGAATATAAATATAATATATAACCAAATTGGATATAACTATAGGATATAACGATATGATATAACCAAATTGGATATAACCATAGTATATAACGATATGATATAGTTATAATATATAACCATAGTATATAACTATATGATATAACCATAGTATATAACTTTGGTTATATAAATATAACATATAACCAAAGTGGATATAACTATAGGATATAATCATATGATATAACCAAATTGGATATAACTATAAGATATAACCATAGTATATAACTATATGATATAACTATAGTATATAACTATAGAATATAAATATAATATATAACCAAATTGGATATAACCATAGTATATAACGATATAATATAACCAAATTGGATATAACTATAAGATATAACCATAGTATATAATAATGTGAGAGGGGACTTTTGGGTGATTTCTGTACCACTTTGTGTTGCACCAGGTGCCGTCCAAAAGGGTTATTTGTGCTGCACCAGGTTCCGCACAACTCTGTGAGAGGTGTTTTATTTGTGCTGCACCTGGTGCCGTCCAAAAGGGTGCCTTTGTGCTGCACCTGGTGCCGTCCAAAAGGGTGCCTTTGTGCTGCACCTGGTGCCGTCCAAAATGCTATGGTTCCGCCTATAAATACCACAACCAATTTCATTCTCTTCCACATCCAAAACAACATTCAAGTTCGGTGGCTTCAATTGTCAACGGTCGTTATTTGTGCGTTCCCGAGCTCAAGATCCGCCGTGCAGAGGAGAAAACTCGACCCGCGAGGGATTATTCAGTTTCTCGGTAACGTTATTCATCTTTCTTTGGCTTTATTTTTTAAAAATAGTTTATTGATTGTGATAAAAAAAATCATATTTCAGATCCGAGATATCAAGATCATTGGATAGTATGGCTTCGTCGTCTAGCACGTCCAACAGTGCATTGGCTTCGGTTATAATATGCCAATGCAATTTCCCGGTCGTCCTGTACACTTGCGACATGCCCATTCACTATAAAAGAAGGTACCTCGCATGCAAGGATTACATCCCAATGGAGCGGGATGGGGAGATGAGAGGTTGTCGTACCTTTAAGTGGGTTGATCCACTGTACAACGACAATGCTGCCAAGATTATCAGAGAATTGGTGCTGGAAAGAAATGAGCTTAACAGGTTGTGCGACACCCTTTCAGATTCAAACATGAAATTGAGGAAGAAGATATATTATCGGGGTTATGATTACAAGCAATAAGTTATAACCATGTCTTTTGATTACATAAGACTTCAAATGTATGAATAGTGTTATTATTACAACATTGAGTTGGAGTCATTTCCTTGTGGCCATTATCCCGTTCACCGCCTCAAGAATCCTATAGCAGCGTAAGCCTCTGATAACCAAGTCAAACCCGCCGAACTTGCTGATTTGCCCCTTTTTCTTGCGGTAGCACATAAATACTGGGAATCTACAAACTCTGGTTTAGAAACCGAAATTTGTAGAATCCAGGTATTTATGTGCTGCTGTGAGGGAAAGGGGCAAATCAACAAGTTCGGCGGGTTTGACTTGGTTATCGGAGGCTTACGTTGCTATAGGATTCTTGAGGCGGTAAACGGGAAAATCTACACAACGCAATGACACCAAATCAATCCTGTAGTTATTTGGATGTAATCGTGTGGATTTGTAATGTTGTATGTGTTTTTTCATTCCGAATGTTGTATTGTATTCTATGGTTTTAATGAAGTAATTTGTTATCGATTTCTTATAGAAATAACCGAACGAAAATCTACAAAAACCAATATGGATGAACAAAGAAGTCATAGTAGAAATTAACATTTTACAAAAGTCACTAGAAAAGTAACTACAACATATCTAAATAAACGTTTACAAAAATAAGTCTATCTCAACTGTCGGAATCACTACTCAAGCCGACGTCGTCGCCCAAATCCACGTTGCCTGCCTAATCTAGAGGATCCGCCCACATAGGTTGAGACACTGCCTGCTGAGCTGTTGCACGCTCTTCTGCCATCCTAGATGATTTGACCTTCTCTCTATCAAATATGGAATGCACATGCTGCCAATGCGCTCGTGTCTCGGCTGCACTAGAAGACTCGACTGCACTAGAGGGCTGAGAAGACATCTATGATGCCCGTACAAGCGGAGGAGCTACATGGATGATGTTGCTGGAAAGTATGTCATATATATGTTGCCAACAATGTAGCAAATTGCCACCACCTGTGATGCGTTCCTGCTTGTGATGCCGGATCTATGATCTTGGTGGGAAGTCGCACACGCCGAAAGTGGAGTTGAGGAGGTGGAACGCGTTGTTGGAATGGTGGCTCGAGATGGAGAGCGAAGCCGTAGCGTCGGCAGCGGAGAAGATAGACTCGAAAGATCGAGTGAGGGCCATAGCGTCGACAGCGGAGGGGATAGACTCGAAGAAGATCGAGTGGTGGCTGTCGCGTCGGCGGCGGAGTGAAAGAGATGAGAAGACAGAATTTGAGGGTGACGCAGATCTAAAAGGATGGATGCAAAAGCTCTCGACAAGTAATCTTAGATTAAAATTATACGTAATCTAATACAGAAGGTTGAGTTGACCTTTTATAAGAGATAGCGGCACTCGGATGGGTCGAGTCTTGCTTAATGGGCCGGCCCACGCGACATGCGTGGAACACACGTCCTAAAAGAAATAACTAAAATAAAAATGTTCTGAAATCAAACAATACAAAGATCGTGTTCAGCTAAGGGTTGAGAGAATGACAACAGAGAACGCGTTCTCTAGACTGTGTTGAAGGCTTCTGAGGGAGAATGCGGTCTCTTGCGTTCCTTGGCTTGCGACGACGCGGGCAACCATTGATTATGTCGCATCGGCAATTGCTTTGGCACGCGCTCGTGTTATTGTCCCTTCTGAGCGAATGCTCATAGCTTCCTCTTCCTCTGTAGCAGTCATGATGGGCAGGGGCGCATCACCCTCCCCTACTTGGCTATGAAGTGTCCCCGCTTCACCATCATCGAACTCTGGCTCCACATAAGGCTCCAAGTTGGCAACATTGAAGGTCGCGTGGTCACCGTAGTCTGGTGGAAGCGCGATCTCGTATGCGTTGTCCCCAATTGCCTTCATAACACAGAAAGGGCCATCACCACGTGGGTCCAGCTTAGATTTGCGTTTAGCTGGAAAACGGCCTTTGCGAAGGTGCCCACGGTTGTGCTGTTTGGCATATTGATCAGTGCGGTATTCCAGTTGCTCCCGCATTCGCTGATGTAGATCTTGGATCATCGCGGCGCGGTTGGCCGCGCTAGGGTGCTCATTATCCTTCAGAGGACGCGACAACATGTCCAACGGAGTCAGTGAGTTTCTGCCATAGACCACCTCGAACGGAGTGAGCTTCGTCGCGGAGTGCCTGGACCTGTTGTAAGAAAACTCAACAATTGCAAGTAAGTCCTCCCAACGCTTTGGGTTGGATTTGAGCATGGTCCGAAGGAGGGCTCCTAGAGTTCTATTGGTGACCTCAGTTTGGCCATCTATTTGGGGATGGTAACTAGTGAAAAACAAGAGTTTGATACCCAACTTTCCCCAAAGGGTTCTCCAGAAAAGGCCTACAAATTTGGTATCGCGATCACTCACGACAGTCCTTGGTATCCCATGTAAACGGACCACGTTGTCAAAGAACAACGCGGCGATCTCACTAGCAGTGTGTGTGGTCTTACACACGATAAAATGGGCCATTTTTGAAAACCTGTCCACAACTACAAAGATTGAATCTTTACCCTTACGAGAGAGAGGCAAACCTGTGATGAAGTCCATAAACAAATCTTTCCAAGGGCCTAATGGGATGGGCAAGGGCGTGTAGAGACCATAGGGATGAGAGGTAGATTTTGCGCGTTGACACGTGACACAACTGGTGCAATAGCGCATCACCTGGGTGGTCATGCGCGGCCAAAAGAAATGCTCGCGAAGAGCAGCTAAAGTCTTGGTAACCCCAAAATGACCGTGTCCTTCATGGGCTTCCTGGATGAGGAGTTTCCTAATAGGGGAGCTAGGAATGCACAAGCGCCCTGCTTTGTACAGGTACCCCTCATGAAAGAAATATGTCTCAAACTCGCGGTCCCTAAGATAGTGTTCTACAATTGGCTTAAAGAAGGGATCAATCAGATATAAATCCTTAATCAACGCGAAATCAAGAAGTTTAGACTGAAGATGAGTAAGGAGAACATACCTGTGAGAAAGGGCGTCAGCGACCACATTCTCCTTACCTTTTTTATGCACGACGACGTAAGGAAACGTCTCCATAAATTCCACCCAACGAGCATGGCGGCGGTTTAGATGGGCTTGACTCTTTAGATAGCTGATGGCCGCATGGTCTGAGTGGATCACGAACTCGCGTGGCCATAGGTAGTGCTGCCATGTCTTGAGGACGCGAACAAGCGCGTAGAGCTCCTTGTCGTAGGTGGGGTAATTCAAAGTTGCCCCAGTAAGCTTCTCGTTGAAGAACGCGATGGGCTTTTTCTCTTGGTGGAGGACTCCACCAATCCCTACATTGGACGTGTCACATTCCACTTCAAAGTGTTTGGTGAAGTCTGGGAGTTGAAGTAGCGGCGCGTTGCACAAGGCATCTTTCAATGCATTGAACGCATGATTGTGGCTGTCCTTCCAATTCACCGCGACGTTTTTCTTTGTGAGCTCATGGAGGGGCGCGGTGATGGAACTGAAGTTGCGAACAAATCTCCTATAGAAGCTTGCCAAGCCAAGGAAGCTTCTAACCATTGTCGGTGTGGTGGGTGTTGGCCAATCCCGGATGGCCTTCACTTTGTCTTCATCTATGCGGAGTCCGTCCTTGGAGACCACATAACCCAGAAAGTTTGTAGTGTCGGATGCAAATCGACACTTGCCAAGATTGGCATACAATTGTTCGCGTCTCAAGCACTCTAACACAAGCCTAAGGTGCTTGACATGATTTTCAAGACTACGCGAATACACCAAAATATCATCAAAGTAAACTACCACAAATTTCCCTAGAAATTCCCTCAACACATGGTTCATGAGCCGCATGAAGGTGCTCGGCGCGTTGGTGAGACCAAATGGCATGACTAGCCATTCATACAGCCCATATTTGGTCTTGAACGCGGTCTTCCATTCATCACCCTCTTTCATGCGAATCTGGTGATATCCGCTCCTCAAGTCAATCTTGGTGAAGTGTGTCGCGCCATGCAACTCATCGAGCATGTCATCGAGGTGCGGTATTGGATGTCTGTACTTGACTGTGATTTGATTGATGGCGCGGCAGTCGATACACATGCGCCATGAGCCATCTTTCTTTGGGACCAGGATCACTGGGACCACGCAAGGGCTTAGAGATTCCCTTACATAGCCGCGATCCAGAAGTTCTTGGACCTGGCGCTGTAGCTCCTTGGTTTCATTTGGGCCAGCGCGATAGACAGTGCGATTGGGAAGGGAGGCACCAAGTCAATTTGGTGCTCAATGCCTCGCAAAGGTGGAAGGCCCTGGGGAAGCTCCTCTGGGAATAAGTCTTTGAACTCATCGAGCAGCTCAGAAATCGCGTTCGGCAAAGCTTCCTGGATAGGGCTCTCTGGGTTGCAACGCGTGGGCACTAAGAGAAAACATGGGGCCTTGCCATTCAAGGAGGCAGTGAGGTCGCTTGGTCGCGCCAGCAACAGTCTGTGCGCACAAGTGCCTTTCAACTTGGTGGTTTTTGGCGTGTTCTTCGGCCCTTCATTGGAACGCGTTCGATCAGTAGATGCGTTGTCGGTGGTAGCGACTTCGTGTCCAGTGGAAGAACGCGTGCTACTTGGACTCTGGTTCTTGGAGGCTTTCATGGGCTTTTGTCGATCACGCTCAACCTGGTCCTGTAAAATCTCATGAGGAGACATAGGTAAGAGCGTGACGTGTTTCCCGTGGTAAGTAAACACATAAGTGTTTAAATAGCCATCGTGAAGAACGCGTCTGTCAAATTGCCATGGGAGCCCCAACAAAAGATGTGTGGCGTCCATTGTAATGACATCACAAAGGACAGAAACTGTATATTGACCAATGGAAAAGGAAATTTGACATTGAAGAGTTACAGTGTTACCAAAACTCGAAGAAATCCATTGTAGCCCATATGGTTGTGGGTGATGAGTGGTCTGGAGGTTGAAATGAGTGACCACCTTTTCATTGATTATGTTGCAACAACTTCCTCCATCGATGATGATGCTCAAGGATGCGGTCTTAACCAAGCAACGCGTGTGGAATAGGTTCTCGCGTTGGTCGCCAAGAGTTGCTTCCTTGACAGTGAGGAGACGTCGCGTTACAAGGTTCAGAGGTGTGTCTTCATGTAGCGCGGTGGCTTCACAGGTGTAAGCCTCCTCGTCATCTTCGAACCCTTCTTCAATGGTCTCAAGGGGGATGTCCTCGTCCTCATAAGATTCATATCCTGCGGAGATGTTGGAGAAGAGGACCTTCTTGTTGTTTGGGCAATTTTTCTAGTAATGCCCTCTTCCTCCACACTTGTAACATTCCACGTCACGCGCGCGTTTTAGAGTTGGTGAGGGGCCTTTTGGTGGCGGCGCGCGAGGAGCATTGCTGGGTGTTATCGCGATCTTCCCTTGTCTGTTTTGATTTGACGCGGTGGTTCCTGTGGATGGACCGCGCACATTAGTGGAAGGAATTTGACTAGAGTTAGAGTCATACCTTCTTTGGCCATAGGATTGGTAGGGTCCTTAACGCTTTCGCACGATTTGATTGTGGAGTTGCATAGCCGTGTGTGTGAGCGTGTTGAGGTCCTTGATAGGAAGGATCTCCAATTGGTCTCGGATGTTGGTGTTGAGACCGCTCAAAAATTTTGTCCTCATCGTGGAGGGAGCCACACTAATGGACGCCTTGTAGTACATATCCTCAAGTTGCGAGAAGAACTCAAGGGGTGTCTTCGAACCTTGTTTTGCCATGGCAATGTCCAGGCGCATTTGGTTCTTGTAATCTTGGGGCATGTACTTGAGTGTCATCACATACTTGAGCTGGTGCCATTCAGTGAGAGGCACCAAGTTTCTCCTTATCCGATCATCCACAAAGCGGGGCCACCAAACCCTAGCGGCGCCACGGAAGTAGATTGTGGCGGCGGCCACGTGCCCCTCTTCTGGAGTTTGGCAATAGAGCAAGGTATACTCCGTGGCCTGCAACCATTCAAGAAAAACTGCAGGGTTGTATTCACCAAACAAGAAATCAATTTTTACCTTGACTTCGTGACGATTGAGCCTTGGAGCATTGGCTTGGGGCATTCGTAGCAAGCGCGGCGCTGGGATGTCCAAGGGGGCATATTGGTGGCCTTGGGCCTGTGGAAACTGGGCGTGTCCCAGTTGGTGCCTTCGCGCGCCATCGTTGCCGCGATCGTTGCCAACTGGAGCCTGTTGCTCCATCCCATGGGCGTGTCGCCGGTGCTGGTGTCCTTGGTGGGGCACATCACGGCGAACATCATAAGGCATGTCATGCCTCCTCTCCATGTTATCGCGCCTGTCGTAGCCAGCGTAGGCCATGTTTGCGCCTTGGGTGAGCTTAGGTGGAGGGATCCAATCGGCTGGGCGGTTTTGCAACTCCATGGGGTCGCCGAGTAGGGGATGAAAATTCCTTGGATTGATCATCCTCGAGTCCTCCATCTCTTCATCATCAAACTCCTCGAACTCGTCGTGGTGGAGAGGAGTGTGGGAGAAGTAGCCATCCGAGCCATAGCGAGGCGTCCTTGCACTTAATTTGGTGGCCCAAGTGGTCCTCCATGTTGAATGGGACTGGGGTGTGGGCATGGAGATGCTGACGCGGCACAATGTCTGGGGCGCGATTGGATCGTCGCGGCAGACCTGAGTCACGTTCTTCTCGTTTGGCTCTGCCGGCAAGCGGTGTAGAGGCAATCTCGCGTTGGCGTCGTGTTCCTCTGGCTTCGTACCTGTCATTGAAGTCATAAGGTTCAGAGTACTCACCATGGGAAACCTCATCGCGGTCGGAGTCGCTTTCATAGCCGGCTGGTGTTGCCTGTGGTGCATAGCGGTCATGATGCGACACATAGCCTTGGCGGCTTTCTATCACCGATTGGATTCTTTGAAGACGCGGTTGCAAGTTGGAGGTGGAGGGCATCACTCCTTTGCCCTTGTCAACGCGTTGTTTACTTGGCTCGGCTTCAGTTTGACGCGGCGCGCCCAGAGTGTCCATTGGGACTATCAAGGTTGGTGTGGGTTGGGCCAGCGCAGCGCGTTCCATGACTTGAAATTCGGCAACTTGGCGCCTAAGTTCTTGGATCTCGCGTTATTCCTCTGAGAGTTCCAGAATGGGGTCTTGTGGGGGAGGATTGGAGAGTGGGACTACTTCATGTTGCACGATGTGTTGTGGTGCTGGGTGGTTGTTGCCTTCTCCTTGTACATTCCCACCGGTGGGTGCCGTGAGGGTACCTATCACAATGTGACCAGACATCGCGAGTAAAAACGAACAAAAGACAAAACAGAACCAAAGAACAAGCAAGCAACTTAGCAAATAACAAGTGTTCATGTAGGAGGGCGCGTTCTTTTGGCCGTGAGGGCGGCTAAAGGCAAGCAAAGCAAGTGTGATATGGAAGCACAAAAGCAAACGAAACCAAAAGAAAGAAGTCTTAACCTCTTGCGTAAACAACGCGCACACTCAAGACACACTTCCAAGCGTGACACTAGACGGTGGAGAGATGAAGAAGATGAGCCTAGCCGTTGAGGGAAGAAGGTTGCCTTATTTTGGCTTTACTTCTCTTTGTTTTTGAATGTCACGTTTTTTTTTTGAAATGCGACTTTTTTTTTTTGAATTTGAAATTCAAATCCGAGATCTTAGTTTTGATTGAAGATCGGATAAGAATTAAATGAAACAAAATAAAAATAAACGGCTAAGTAACTTAGGAAAGATATCACGTAATTGTCGCGATAGGAGAAAGAAAAGATTCGTTGCAGATTTATAACGGTCAACACAAGTAAATATGGCAAGATATGCAAGCGAGATTCACGCGATTTAATTAAGGAAATTTTCTGAATTAATTACGCAGATTTCATGCAAACAAATCACACAATTTTCGCCAGGGATCAAGCAATTAATCGGCCAAGAGATTCTCTTGTAGAAACCGAAAGGTGTAGCATGTGATGAGAGATAAATTTTTTGAGTGATTATGGCGAAAGCAAGGATGATGGGGGAGAAAAAAATTTCGTGAACAAATGAAACTTGACAAGCGACTTACAAGATCAAAGGCTCTGATGCCAGTTGATGCGTTCCTGCTTGTGATGCCGGATCTATGATCTTGGTGGGAAGTCGCACGCGCCGAAAGTGGAGTTGAGGAGGTGGAACGCATTGTTGGAATAGTGGCTCGAGATGGAGAGCTAAGCCGTAGCGTCGGCAGCGGAGAAGATAGACTCGAAAGATCGAGTGAGGGCCGTAGCGTCGGCAGCGGAGGGGATAGACTCGAAGAAGATCGAGTGGTGGCCGTAGCATCGGCGGCGGAATGAAAGAGATGAGAAGACAGAATTTGAGGGTGACGCAGATCTAAGAGGATGGAGGCAAAAGCTCTCGACAAGTAATCTTAGATTAAAATTATGCGTAACCTAATACAGAAGGTCGAGTTGACCTTTTATAAGAGATAGCGGGACTCGGATGGGCCGAGTCTCGCTTAATGGGCCGGCCCACACGACATGCGTGGAACACATGCCCTAACAGAAATAACTAAAATAACAATGTTCTGAAATCAAACAATACAAAGATTGCGTTCAGCTAAGGGTTGAGAGAATGACAACAGATAACGCATTCTCTAGACTGTGTTGAAGGCTTCTGAGGGAGAACGCGGTCTCTTGCGTTCCTTGGCTTGCGACGACACGGGCAACCATTGATTGTGTCGCATCGGCAATTGCTTTGGCACGCGCTCGTGTTATTGGCCCTTCTGAGCGAATGCTCATAGCTTCCTCTTCCTCTGTAGCAGTCATGATGGGCAGGGACGCATCACCCTGCCTCTATAATCTCTTGAACATACGCCTTGCCTATCGCCACATGCTGTAAATGAAAATAAATATTTTAAATACATGGATTTCCCTAAAATAACTATTAAGAACAAATAATGGGACAAGAAACATACCCTATGCGCATTGATAGCCGGAGGTGGGACTCTAGAAATACGAGGCTAGACTGGCGCATGCGGACTCACATAAGGATGCAACACCTGTAGATACCAGTCCAGGTATGCGTCGTCGACATCCCAAGCCATCGTGGCAGGAGGACTCGTCAAGATATAAGGGCAAAGATGATGCTCAAGCTGGTCCCACATGTGTCAATGCGAGTCAAAGTTCAAGATGTATCGCCTCCTCCCCTTAAAATCAGGAGGACGCACTGCAACCTCAGGCTCTATGATATTGAGGGGCATGCTCTATCGATAACCGAACTGGCGGGTAAGCCTATCCGGCATGTAGGGCTCCTCTATATCGAGAAAACTAATAGTCCCTCGATACATGGAGGCCCTATGAGCACCTCGGAAATCAAGACCCTCATACGACATCCACCGTACCTGCAATTAATATAAAAATACAAAACCTATATTAATAATTCATTAAGCATATCTTATAGTATATTAAAATGGAATAAGAATACGTACATCCTCTGGCCTATACTCGTCCAGTATCCGTCTATAGTGTAATTGGTTGCCACTTAAACAGACAAGGGTCTGGCCAACGCAATATCGTGCAGCGCGTCGAAGGTCGTCGTCCGCACCTTCCTTGAGGTTAGGGTTGCCCGGGAAGTATACAAAGTATGTCCAAATCCAAACCTACGTATGGAGGAATAAAGACATTAGTTATAAACAATTAAACACCTTATATTAATGATTTAAAATACAATCGAACTATAATAAAGGTCTACCTCTAGGAGACAGGCGCAACCGGCCAACTATGCAGCTCCGTATCGAGAAGCCTCTCCGAGGTTTCTAAAAAGCAAAGCTAGAACCCCGGTGCCCCAAGCTGTATGAACGACACACTCCCAATACACAAAAAGAGGTAACAACGGAGTCCTCAGCTCGGTCGTTGTCTTGTCAATGAAAAGACTAGCCGACATGGTGTGCCACAAGAAACCAACTGCTATATCCTCTGGATATGCACCCTCCTTAATCATCCTCAACACATGCCTCCCTAACTGAAATTGCTTGACCCGGCCCTTCCTAAGCTCACAGACCATGTCAGCATCATCATCATCATCATCATCATCATCATCATCAAAATTGTACTCGGAATCAATGCCAAAAAGATAGTGGAACAATGCCTCAAACTCCGCCAGCTCGCGATCGTGACCGGTCCATGGTGACGTCACTGCAAATCCCTCAATCGGCAGCCCTAGAATCATCATAACGTCATGTAACGTAGGACCTATCTCACCGAAGGGAAAGTGGAAGGTGTTCGTCTTTGGATGCCAGCGCTCGACGAACGCTGAAATAAGGGTGTGATCAGCATTGCCGAGCTGAAAATCAAGTAAACTCGTCAATCCAGTCTACTGAGCAATCCAAAACCATGAGCCCTCCTCAGGTTCCCCTCTGGGAATATGATCCCTCTAAAACCCAAAATGTGTCAGGCGTGTCTGAACCCTCAAACTCCTAACAACGTCCTCAGGAGGGTCCAGTGACGCCCTCCTCCATATAAGCTCCGCAATGTGCGTATCAAAGTTCCTCAACACAAGAGGATACTGCTAAGCTGGCTCCGGCAGAGGTGGGTCCTGCTGAGGTGGGTCCTGCTAAGGTGGGTCCTTCTGAGGTGGGTGCTGCTCAGGTGGGTCCTGCAGATCTGGTGCCCCTGATGTGGAAGCAATAAGCTCAACATCTATTCTGGCGGAGGTAGGCAATGGATCCTCCGGGAGAGTAGAAGGGCCGATAGTAAAGTCCGAATCCTCTGTAGTTGTAGCTGTAGTGGTAGGGGCATCCTCCATAACCACGTCCTTATCTGAACGGACGGAACCAACATCGTCCTCACTAACCACCTCCGTCTCTTGCGAGACACCCACAACCCTCCTCTTGCGAACAGATGCAGTAGTAGGGCGACTTTCTCGATCCGACCGTTTTATTTTAACCAATATATCCTATTTTGCCACAAGAAATATAACTATTTTACATTTTCATTACTACAAAAAATTAATGATTTATATAATTAATATATTAAATATTTTCATATTATTATTATTAAATATATTTATAGTACATTTTAGTTATATGGTTAGATTCATTGTTAAAGAAAATTATTTTCAATAGGGCAACCTATTTAAATTATTTTCACTTGGTCGTCCTATTATGATTTTGTTGCTAAATAAATTTTATGGTCCCGTCACTGATTATACTAATTCAATCTACTATATTAACATACTACACAATATAAATTTAATCAACTATTGTAAATAAATTACTAATCATTTTATTATACATAACATCTAATCTTATTTAGCAACAAAATTGAGCCTATTGCTTGTAATGTCATTTTTAATTATGATTAAAGACAAAAAAATTAAGTCTAAAAGCCTAAAATTACCCTGTAAAATTTATTAAATAAATTACGTTTAACAAATTAAAACAAATGAGAAAACATACCCTTTCGGTCGCCCTCCGTTCATATGTTCGCTTCTGACAAACATGATTCCCGGCCAACCCATCCACCGCCTCCATAGCAACCAACAACGCCACGTCCAAAGCATTGTCCGCCCCGATATCCACCTCCTCGGTCCTAGCCGGCAATCTCTCCCCCTCGCCTAAAACCTCGTCGCCGCCGACCTTCTCGCCGGAAACGTCGCCGCCGCCAACGCCGATATCCTCCACGCTCGCCGCCTCTACTGCCGGAAATCTGGGCGGCACCTCGTGGAGCCCAGATTCGGCATCGTCTCCAGATCTGGACAACACGAGGTGCCGCCCAGATCCCGCCTCCTCCACCTCGACAAGGAAATCTCCGGTCGTCTCATCCAACTCCGCTCCGTAGAGATCCGCTCCTCCGCGATCCGCTCCGCCGAGTCTGCACCGCCTACAATACCCCGCCATGCTCTTTCCGCCGTCGAGTCGAACGGATCGCCACCGTCGCCGAGATCTCCCGCTGCCGCCCTATTTCTCTCCTCCCTATCAACCTCCGCCCAGATCAACCGCCGCCATTTCAGTCGGAATCTCGTCGGAATCCGCCATTTTAAGTCAAGGGTTGAACGGGGAAGACGATGCTTCGACGACAATAAATACCGCCGAAGCTTCACAAATTTATTTTTATTTTTTTATTTTAAATTTGTGCGGCACCTGGTGCCGCCCAAATTTAAAATTTGAAAATCACTTGGGCGGCAATAAATGCCGCCCAAGTTTAAAATTTGAAAATTTGCACAATTTTTATTTATTTATTTTGAATCCTGTGCGGCACCTGGTTCCACCCAGATTTAAATCGAGTTCGAAAACCTTTTTTTAAATTACATCAATCGGGTTTGCAAAAAAAAGGACTTTTTGTGCGACAATACGTGCAGTACAACTTCGAAAACCCGCCTTGTTTGTGCTGCAGGACGTGCTGTCCAAGTTTAAGACCGGGTTTTTGGGGACTTTTTTGTGCGGCACTAGGTAACGCACAAAGTGGAGTGCGTGGTAAAAAAAAGGGAGTGTGCGTTTTTTTTGCCTAAATATACGAGGCATAAGTTCAAGTGCAATAGTGCAAGTGTAACATTAAAAATGTTAATATAATAATTTTTTTAATTATCCTAAGGATATAAGTTAAGATTTCTACTAAGGAAAATAAATTTCAAAAATAAAATAACAAATTTATTATTAAAAACTTAATTTTTCTAAAAAAATTAACATTTAATCAATTTTTTCTATAAATAAAATCTTAATCTATATCAGCGTCAGTGATGGTTCCCGCGTTCTTAAGCGAATGAGATGAAAGATACCTCTAAGACTTAGCTATTAAATTAACGCGATAGTATGGCAACACGACAAATTGACAAACAAAAATGAAGGATATTTTCTCTTTAATAAGTCGTGAGGACAGGTAAATTACATCACTTCCACAATTACACGAGAACCATACACAAATTTTAACAGAAAGCACCAAAAAAATTTGGTTTTGAATCAAAATCCCCTCTCTCCGGGGCATTGGAGGCCTATTTAAAGTCTGAGTGTCCTGCTTTGGCTTGGTGGCAGTGAGCACACGCGTGGTCGTATGTGATTGGTTATGTCCTCCGGGTCAACAAGTGTGTGTCATATGGTGATTGGACCATCGAGTAGCACGTCACATGGCTATGAAATGTGGTGTATGTTGTTGCCTTTCTTTGATTGGTGCATGTTGCCCCCCTTGTTGGGCCACGTATCTGGATTAAGCGTTTATGTGGTTGACGCGTTACTCTTTGATATTTTCTAATAGACTTGGTATTCATGCGAGTGAGAGCACAATGCCTCATTGATTGTGTTGATTAGTAATGCGGTGAATTCAAACCGCTAGTATCATTAGTCTGACGCCTCATTGATTGTCCGTTTTGGTCATGTGTATAGGAAGGCTAATCATCTTGCTGATGGGTTGACTAACTATGCTTTTTCTGTTGATTTAGGTTTTCATTTCTTCAGGGATTTCCCAATTTGTGTTAACTCTATTGTTTTGGATGATGTGAGGGGTGTGGTTTCCCCCCGGTTGATTCCAGATTAGCTTGTTTTTAGCTATTAATAAAATTTAGAGAGTATTGTCTCTCTTTTACTAAAAAAAAGATAGGAAATTAATTCATTGTTAACATTCCAATGCGGACTATTCAACCTAGGCATGTCAATGGGGCGGGTTCGGGGTGGGGAGTAGTATTCCCGTCCCCATCCCCGTTTAGAAAAACACTCCTTATTCCCGCCTTCATCCCTACGTGGGGAGTTAAAGTTGTCCCCGTCCCCACCAAATCCCCGTCCCCGTTAATTTTTCTCAATTAACATTTGTTTCGGGTCTTTCTGTGGAAATTCATGCGATTTCTCTACTTATAGTCAAACAAGTTCCCCATAAATATCCACATTTAACCCCCATGAAATTTTTCTTACTCGTTTTTCTATTATATATGATTCTTCAATTAATCTACATTCTCAAACAAAATACAACAATATAATAAGTGAGTTAAATTCAATAAAAAACAAGTCCCAAAAATTTCATAGTACATGAGTACTAATACTTATAAATATATATTATACCATTTTTTTAAATAAAAAAATCAATTACCAGCTATAAATATGAAAAAATACCACAAGCTCCCGACTTCACCCATGAAAATTTCTCATGAAAAATCTCATCGAGTTTCCAAATAGTGATATTCAATGAGTAATTCCTTGAAAAAACTCAATAAACGATACCACAAAAATTACCAATAGAAATACTTGTGAAAATCTCCGACAAAAATTGGGGCGGATAGGGAGTAGGGTAGGGGCTCTACCCCGTCTCGGTCCCCATCCCCACGAATAATGGGAAATTCATTGACATCACTAATTTCAACCCAGTCCCATGGGCGCTAATACTACGTGGCTACATAAGTAAATACAAGGGAATTGTAAGGAGTGGGTCCTAGTTATAAAACGTGTGGACCCTGTAAACCAATAATCTGGCACGACGTGGATTGGACTATGATGGTTACTTATAAATTATACTCAATTAGTTTAATTCTCGTGTCATGTACGAATTGGTTTATCACGAAATTTGTTTATCGGATTATTATTTAGATGTTTAAAAAAGTAAATTATATCTTCAAAGTATTTATGAAAGAAAATTGTGAGATTTAGATCCCTTCATAATCTATGTAAGGAAAAAAAATTAAGATTTTCCATTTTCAGAAGTCACGATCAATATCTTCATAAGATCACCAACCAATATGTATAGTATATTAGAAAATGATCAAATATTTGTTATATATTTTCATATCTCAAAAGATAAAATTATATTTTCAAAATATTTATGAAAAAAAGTAAATCAAAATAATTGGAGAGCGTGTGCAAATCCGGCTATTATAAGTAGTAATTTTATTTTGTTTGATTTTATTAGTTTTTTTACATATCTGTCGAAAAAATATGAGGACGACACGTGACAATTTGAATACAGAAGTGCCACGTGACAGTATAAATTTCGGACTCATTATGCGGGTGCCACATGGCGTAGTCAGTATTTTGCTTTAGTGATTATATAGGGGATTGGCATAATAGTGCTTCTGTTATTTGTTTTTTTTAATTCTCAATAAAATATATTAAATTAAATTATTTTATATTAAATAATCTATTTCGCAATCTAATGCATTTTACTTGTCAAATAAAACCCTTAATCGTTGTTGTCCATGTACATGTGTTTTTTGTTTCACTGGTGAACATAAATAGATTATAAGTATTTATAATTCATTTTACAAATTTTACATATTTCTTGCTTCTCTACCTCATTTTATGCGTAAAATTGTTTTTTAGTCTTAATTTTGCCTCAATTGTGATTTTTCTAATAAACCTAATTTAGGGTAGTATTTGATAATATTATGATTTTTAAAAAGGAAAAATGTGGATTTAGAGGGGTGAAAATCCATGAATTAGCTAGGGAAAACAAAAAACATAAACCTAACATATGTTTTTCTAGTTATTCATGACATGACCCATGTCGACCGACCTATTTCTATTTCCATTGCATTCACTTGAAATTGACTTGCGGTTGGCCCCACATCTATATCACCAATCAAGAAGAAGAACCTATCAGACCAAAAACAATTACAGCACCTAAGCCTGTTGTATGTCAATTTGCAATTGCCTAAAATGGTGGACGTGTTTATAAGCTAAGACATTATCAAAATTCATAAACAATGAAACTTTGATAAGTAATAGTGTATTCATAAGGAGATCTAATGACTATCAATGCCTATTACTAGGGTGGGTATAAAAACCCAAAATTTATAAACTAATATATTTTGCGGTTAAATATATTGATTCTTTAAAAAATTATGGTACCAACCAAACTGAATAAAATATTGTTACTTAGTAGGGTTAGTATCACTAACCGGACATATAAATTAATAATATATTTTTATAAATAGAATAAGTTAATTTAGTTGATTATATATTGATACTTTCAACGATTTTTTAGTGTTTTGGTTTGGTTTAAATTTGGTTAGCCCTCCTTTCTAGTTTCTATATATGTTGTGTGTAGATATTTCACAATTTCTTGAATAATATTTTTTCGTCTTTCTCATGAATTGTATCATAGTTTGGGGCATGACCAACAAATTATTAGCGATTTAGACCAATAAATGAACTGTATAATAATACTAATCTAATATTGTAATATTGTGTTGTTACTTGTGATAGACAAGTGTATTTTTCACATTTCCTACAAATACAAGAACAATATATTATAAAAATATTGGATAAAAAAGTTTTTAGGTCATTATCACATTAAAACTATTGTCCATGTTTTTAAAACCATATCAACTATGTAAAGGATAATTTGCTTTTCATCAAATTTGATGCACCTATCAAATTTACATTGTAGGTTGAATATCTCATTTGATAATTAGTAGCATATGCCTTAAATCAATCCAAAAAAAAAATGGAACAAAGATATATATATATATTTATATGATTTAGGACTTAAGAATCAATAAAGAAGTTATCCGATTAACCGTACTGGAAATATTGTGTAACTTAACGCCCAATTAACAGAACTTAAGAGTATAGTTACGGTATTTAAAATTGAGTAGCGGAATATCAGTACGGTTAACCGCCTACGTCCACCCCTAACCAAATATATATATATATATATATATATATATATATATTTCTAACATATGCCCTAAAGGTATAAGATAAGTATCAATCTTTAGAGAGCTTTTGTAGATTTTAATTATAATTTTATTTAACTTTTTTATTACGGAATTATCGATCTTTTCTATTTTAGGGTTTATTGTTTTTAATTTGGAATTCTTATCATATATCTTTAGAACATAGGATAGAAAGACCGTATATATATATACCATAAAAATACTTGAATCCAGGTTCTTTCACAAACAATTATTGTTTGTAGTTTAATTTTGATACAATTTGTTATCGGTTGTTAAATGAATTATTCTGATAAATCTTATCGGTTGTTAAATGCTCATCACTTTTTTAACTGAATGAATGAAATTTGCCAAAAATAAAAAAATATTAGTACAAGAAGATATTCTTTTGGGCCCCGACCGTCAATCCCAACATATAAGTCCAACGGAATTTCATTTTAAAATCAATTGATAATAGAAAGAGTAACTCATCACTAAACAATGGTCTCCTTATTTGTGAATCTCCACAAATCAAGTCTGGACCCAAGCTGAACCGTCGACTCTATTACCACTTGTTGCGGAAAAATGTCTTTTTAGACCTAACATATATGTCCAATGAAATTTTATCATACACTCAATTAGCAATAGAACTTATCTATTTATATATTAGGTTTGGATTTCTCGCAACTCTAAGTTTATAAAAAGTCACGGTATGTAGGGAAAAATAGCGTCAGTCACATAAGACGACCGAACCATTCACAATTGACTCTCAACAAAAATTTACGACGTGCAATTTGCTTAGGATTTGTTTGGATTACACATTATAATACCAAAAATGACATTATAATGTAAGTTTCTGGTATTATAATGTCAGATAATGCTTAATCTAAATATATCCTTGTAGTATAAGTCGCTTTTGTCTAATTCGCTGAAACAGTTTCGAAAACATAGTAGATGCATGCTAGGTGATGAGATGCAGCATGATTGCCGGTGATATTGTGGCAGTTTCGTGGTATTTGCGAATTAATGGAACACTACTCTCGATCGTCACATTTATATATACTAATAGCTAACTAGTTTTAGTCCCAAACTTGGTAATTAAGCATATTATGTGCCAATAATTTTCAAGTCACAAGCAAACACACCGACCTTCCATTATTTTACAATTTCCAAATGCCTCATCCTACCTTTCTTTTCCATTGCTGTGTTTTTTCTCCATCCACCTCAATCTTACGTGTTACCTTCCTCCTTTTTCCTCAACATACGTACGTGTTATGTTTTGGGTGAAATTGATTTCAAATATTTGCTTCACTCTTACACGTATAATTGCATATTGTGGAGGTGAAGTAATTACACATCACTAGAAATGGAAACCCTGGTTATTATTATTTCTGGGGTTGGAAAAAAGAGGGTTTCTTACAATCATTATCCACCATTTATCCATATATATGTATATATGACAGCAAAAATCATTTTCATCAACACGATTAGTTTGTATATGGTCTCAATTCAAGTACGTGATGTAATACGTACGTGTCTGCTGTTCTATCTACTTAGTTTTTGTCTATCATGATTTATAGTAACCTTTATTGATACAGAGGAACGCTCCGGTAAAACGAGAATTATGGTAAAAGAAAAGTATTAATCTGGAGCGTTGAATTGATGGTGATGGATGATTGGGTCTTATAATAGATATGATAGGGGTGTAACCACCAAATCTATTATAATAAGGCAATTATTAAAATTTTAATTAGAAAAAGATAATAAATTAGGTTGTTAGATGAGAGAGAAAATACAATATTTTCTCTTTTCTAAAATCGCCTGATTCTGTTGATACATTTTCTTCTTCTTCTTCAACGATTTTTCAGCGTTCGTGAATATCGATCACGTGTTTATGAATATCGTTCATGTGTTTATGAATATCGATCACGTCTTTATGAATATCGTTCATGTGTTTATGAATATCGATGGATGTGAATATATCCACTTAAAACATTAATATCACCACTTGATTTTTTCAGCGTCCTAATGCTTTGCAAATTCGTAGATTTGTAAATTTGTTTTTGTTGCTTTTGTCATTGTTTCTTGAATATCGTTCATGTTTGTATGAATATTTTTATTTAATATATGGATATCCCCAATTAAAGACATGAATAACACAACTTAAAATATGAATATCACTACTTAATAATATATGAATAACATAATCAATTACACCATGAATATCATTCTATATTGGTATGAATATCACTACGTGTCACCATGAATATCATAACCCAAACAAAAAATAATCACTTCACACTAACTGAGATAGTTATACACGGAAAAATGTACATGAACATCAGTATTGATTACATGATCCAACATGAATATCAACAACATTATAGTGAATATCACATCATAAATTTTGAATATCGACTACTCAACGAATGAAACCTATATCCAACATGAATATCAACAACATTATAGTGAATATCACATCATAACATTTGAATATCAACTACTCAACGAATGAAACTTAAATGATCAATAACTCATACAACACCATCAACATGAACATTATAATGAATAACACCACATACAAACTGAATATCATATATATAATATCTAAAACATAAATATCAAACACATATATTGTAACAATGTGAATAACAATACTGTTAACATGAATAACAATGTAGAGATGAGCGACAACGAGGTCGAAAGCATCAGAGGGAAAGAGAAGGAGAGGTCTCCGGATGCACCGAGGAGATCACAACTCTTGACGAAGTGCTTGTAGGTCTGGGGGTTGTCGAATCGGCAGACAATAGACCAGACGACGTGGATGGGGTTACAGAAACAAATTGGAAGTGGGAGTACAAAAACATATCACCTCCAAAAGAAGAGAGAAGAGAATAAGATGCATTCTGATCCTCCCACAGCTCTGTGATATCCTTCGCATTCTAGACAAAATAGCAGCCTCGTCTTTGGAGATGCGCTCCAGTCTCCTCTCAAAGTCGTCATCTCCGGAGCCAATAAGTCCGTTCCAAATTCGAGAGATCAGCCCGCTTCGTTTCTTCTTTGCCTTATCTTCCTTGGATTTCTCTTCAGCGGCTGAATTATCTGATTTCTCAGCAATGTTTACATCCATGTCAGATTCCCCAGCTATTTCTGGTGTTTAAAGCAACATCAACCATTAAATTAATTAGCAAATTCACATACAAGACAACCAGATTGAGACAAACCGAGCAAAGTGAAAAAGCAAATTTGATCAAGAAATCAAGGCCTTGTATCAAGATGATATTGAGATAGGGGCGGTAAAAATTCGTACAATGGACGCAATTTTTTGAGGGAAGACGGGGCTCAAGCATGGATCCCCATCAATGTCGTCGTCATCATCATCTTCCCCCTCCTCGCTCTCCTCCGCATCATCGGGATCCGAGTCGTTGTCGGTTGGTCTCCTGCGACCGATCTCGTAGATCCGGGCCGACGAGACCATGTCAGCGGGAGGATCTTCTTCGGATGGCGATGCCAATTTGGGGGAGGCGAAGAAACCGCTCCACTGCCGAGCGTAATGAGAGAGAGGTTCATGAAAGGGAAAGCAAATCAGGGAAGCATCTTTTGCTTCTGTTATGGAAAGAGTTGGGATTAAAACAAATTCCCCAAATCATGCTAATAGAAAAATTGTATGTGGGTGAATCCACCAGCCTATTTTGCAACCCTTTAGATTAAATCATGACCATCAATTCTATTCTCATCCAACGCTCTAGATTAGTACCCTCGTTTTACCATAACTCCCCGTTTCACTAGAGCTTAATTCTATTGATACATATATACTTCTCAAAAGCAATTTCATCTACATGTACAAACGAAATGAACTAACTCAAATACACAATAAAAGTTTACAAGGTCATAGTTAAACCAAATAGGCTTGTAAAGTTAAACCAAATAGCTAGATATATACAACATATACTTGTCATCTATCACCTATAACCAACATTTCACTATACTCTATATGAGATAATACGGAATATATATAGAGGAGGGTTCCATACATTTGCCTCTTAAAGTAAGAAGAAGCGTTGTAAACATCTGTATCAAGGAAAAAGAATGGGTGAGATTAAATTTGCATGGTGACATTTTCGTAAATATCGCAAAATTTTCTTTTGATTTTTTCCCTATTCGTTCTAAAATGTTATCTTGACGTTCACATATAAACACTAGATGTTCATTTATTTGTACTATAAGGTTCATATATTAATATTAAATGTTCATACAGTTTGTATAGAAAGTTTACAAACTAAAGTAAACTAGAGATGTATAAACACACTTTATATCAGAGATTCATTAAGTATATCAAGTATGGACTTATGTTGTGTTAAATCCTAAATTCCTAAACCCTAAAATATAAGCATAGTGTATAGTTATTAACCCATCACCCTTTAAATTTATTTCTTTCTACTTGGTCTTTGAGGTTCATATGTAACAAGCATATGTACATGTTCATATATTAGTATTGTAAAGTTTATGTGTAACATGCACATGCTCATGTTTAAAGTTCTTTTTAGTTGGTATTTGATGTTCATATGTAACATGTACACGTTCATATATTTATTTTATAAGGTTCATATGTAACATGCACATGTTCGTATGTTTGAAATTCTTTGTACCTGATCGTTGTATGTTGATGTTCATATCTAATAACGTCAATATTCATATGTAACATGCACATGTTCATATATTAATTCTATGAGGTTCATAAACTAGAGGTTTATATGTTATGTGTTGATGTTCATATATTGTCACTTAATGTTCATATTGTGATAACGTCTCCTATCTCCCAGATTTAATCTACTATATATATATATACTAAACTTGAATTTACTAACACCACATGTCGCTCCTACAATAAAACTCCTAATAATTCGCCATATGTCACTATCAGAATTTTTCACATTTTCTATTATATAATACTAGATTAAAAGTTGAATAAGGTAACATATCTCTTCCTTGCACATTATAATTATATTGTATCATACGATATATTAATTTTAACCCAAATCTATATATATTTGACATGGAAAGAAATTGCTAATAATATCATTCATTGAATATCAATAGGATTCTAACTAAGGAAAATTCTCAATAAGTCTAATCAAAATCTTAATCTTGATTTTGTTACACATTTTTGCTAAAATATTAAAAAATAAATATTAGTAAATTCAATCTACTATATATATACTAAACAAAATCTCACTATGCCACATGGCATCCCCACAATGAAAATGGAATGTGTAATACCCCTCATTTTTAGTAAGGGTATTTGGATAATTTTACTCAACCCTCGTTCTGTGATTGTATCGTTTTTGGAAGAGGTTCGGATTTCTGTATCAAGATTAATCTCTGTAAAATCCCCTGAGTGATATAAAATACATTCGACATATTTTTTGGGGTTTAGAATATTTGTTTGGGTACAAATATATTTAATCCGGGGTTTAAAACCCACGCCAAACCTTTCCCCGGGCAAACAGACGCGGAAAAGGCATTTTCGCGACCGCGGCAGCATTTCCGCGACCGAGGAAATGTGGGCTTCAGAAGGGCTGGGCATGGGAATTTTCCGCGACCGCGGAAAAAGTTCCGCGACCGCGGAAAAAGTTCCGTGACCGCGGAAAAAGTTCCGCGACCGCGGAAAACTCCAACACGCCAACGTCGCGTCGCTCAGAGCCTCGCCGTTTGCGCCACCGTTGATCTTCTGGCTGGCCATTGATCTGGGCTGGGAGAGATCTTCATTTGGCCTATAAAAGGAGCTCGATCTGGAGGTTAAAGGGCACTCCAATCTGAAATCACACTCTTCCTCTCTCGTTTTCTTGTTCGCCGGAGGTCGAAGCTCTCGCCGGAAATCTTCAAGTCTTCGCCGGAGCTCTTGTTGAAGGTGGTGGTGCTCTCAAGGTGGTGAATTGGAGGTACAAGGTGCCCAGGAGTCGAGCCACACCCGAATCGAGCCCCATCGCGTCGCCCCCGGTGAGATTTCTCCCATTCTGAGTCGCCGGAGTTCATGTCCGCGACCGCGGACATGAACAGCCGCGACCGCGGCAGTGACAAGGCCGGCCGTGCCCGCGGCCGCTGCCTTTGTCACTCGCGGACACTCGTCCTCGACGACCGCGGCAGTGCCCACCGCGACCGCGGATTGCCTGGGCAATCGCGATCGTGGCTTTTGGCTTGTCGGTCTCGGTTGGGACTTCCGTTCCTTCGATTTGGTTCGTTCCTTCTTCGATTCGTATCATTTTACATGTCGAATCTAACCTAGGGTTTCGTTATGGGTCATTCCATAGGAATCTGTAATCCGAGTTCTGTTCCCGTTCCGGACCCAGAAACCCATCTTCGTCAATCGTTCGTCTAATCTAAGGCAAGTGGCGATTCGCTCTTGCTTATCATTCCATATTTCTATTAATTATCAATTGTTTTAATTGTTAATTAAATGGGATGAATATTGTGTTCGTTGGGAACAGTTTTGATAAACGTATTTGATACGATTAAAAGAGATATTATAATAGGTTGTATATACTGCTAGAAATAACGTTATTATATATATATATATATATATATATATATATACTATTGCCATGATGGCATTGATGTGGACTATTGTGTGATCTGAACTGTTTAGTTAGAACGAGTATTCGTAGGAATGCTATGTACCTTGCGAGGTCTAGTTGTTTCTTTATAACTGGTGCTAGGATGATTATTTCCCTAGTACTCTCTGGTCATGACCTTACCCTTACTCAGGGTATGTGCACACAACTGGTGCTGATTCTCGGGATTTATTCCCCTCAATATATCTCGCGATGAGATGATATATAAAAGCTTATAACGTGAATGTACGCTTTGTCACTAAAATAAGATAAGTGCCGCTATGCACATAATTAATGAACCTTGGGCGAGAAGTACAGCTTGGAAACTCATATGGACTTCGACTAAAGTAAGTCCTTGTAACACCCCCAAATAGTCCCTTGGAAAGGCATTACCGCCAGTGACCTCAGACGTTCTGTCCGATGTCACCCAAGGCTTTACCAGTTGATATAAATCATCAAACAACAATTATGATACAAAATATCATAACTTTCATTTAAAATCATTGTCTTAGCATTACATCCATAATCCCTCGGGAACTAAATCCCAAACAACGGAGTCGGGAACTAAATCCCTACAAGCGGCACCAGCTGTGTGCACAAACCCTGAGTAAGGGTATGGTCAAGACCAGAAAAGGATGGTAGGAACTAAATCCTAACCACCAGGTTATCAAGAAACGACTAGCACTCGCAATGAGATACACAGTAGCGTCCCTACGAATACTCGTGCTAACTAAACAGTTCAGCATAGTAATCAATCACAACAAAGCCATCGCGGCCAGTAACAGATAAAATAGCATTGTTCTAACGATATACAACCTATTATAATATCTGTAATTAATCACAAACAGTTATCAAAACTGTTCCCAACGAAAACAGTAAATCATCCCAAACTAATTAACAATTAAACAATTGAAAATTAATTGAAATATGGAATGATGAGCAAGAGCGAACCGCCATTTGCATGAAGTAGATTCGGCGATGAATCTAGACGAGACGACAACTGATGATATCCTTTCCGAGGATATGACCTATGCTTCAGATAGCTCACTCGATCGATTTCGGGTTAAATCTGGACTGAAGACTAAATGGGCTTCTCAGCCCAACAAGAATTAATTAAGGGGAGGGCCCCACCTTGCTTCTTCTTCCCCGAATAATAACAACAGCACAACGGGGCAACGCAACAGCACAACAATAACGACGCATCTCCAACACAGCGGCGACAACACCAGCACAACACCGGCGGCGACAAGGCTCCAACGGCGAGGCTTTGACTCCCTTCCCCACGGCGCTTCCGAGGCACCTCCATCACCTGGGCACACCGGCGAACTCGAGCTGCAGCTCCCGACGAACCGCAGCAGCTCTGGCGAACTCGAGCAAGACCGGCGACGACGGCGATGGCTCGGACGAGGGCTTCCTTCAACCACCGCAGCAAGCACACCTCCAGGGCTCCTCTGGCAACACTCCAACGAACCCAGGAACGCCGGCGAACTCCATGGATTCCGGCGAGAAGAAAACCGAGAGGGAGAGAGAGAAAGACGAGAGAGAAGCTCGGGAGAGAAAGAGAGAGAGAGAGAGAGAGAGAGAGAGAGAGAGAGAGAGATGCCTTATATAGGCCACATGAAGAGATATTTCTCGTACAAATATCTCGTACAAATATCTTGTACAAATATCTTATATAAATATCTTGCACAAATATCTTATATAAATATCTTACACAAATATCTTATATAAATATCTTGCACAAATATCTTGTATAAATATCTTATATAAATATCTTACACAAATATCTTATATAAATATCTTGTACAAATATCTTATATAAATATCTTGTATAAATATCTTATATAAATATCTTGTACAAATATCTTGTACAAATATCTTATATAAATATCTTGCACAAATATCTTAGCCCCGAAATTACATCGAATGTAATATATTCCACTCAGACGAATATTTCAGAGATCAAATATTTTACAAAATGTATGAACTCCTCTAAAAATAAACTGACTACAGAACAAGGATTTGGAAAATTATCAAAATACCCTTACTAAAAATGAGGGATATTACATTACTACCCCCTTAAGAAAAGTTTCGACCCCGAAACTTGCATTAAACCAATGAGGATCCCGCCTCACTATCAAACTTATTATCTGAACTTAATACCCTTAATCATAACATCATCATACAATCTTATCTCCATACAACATACCAGTTAATAACTCTTACTACCTCTACCAGATCATGTCTACCTTAGAATAATGGTCTTCCACAACCATCATAACGATATTACTACACCTTTAATACGAGAACACATATTTCTCCTCCAATTTCCTTATATACAAAATCCCAAAGTTCACATCTTAATTCCTTACAATCCAATTATCAACTCTTAGTAACCTCGAAACATTACATCCTTAATTTCCTTAAAGGTACCTCTTACAATTCCATCATTTATCTGGAAGTAAGACTAACCTTATGCCAATTCTAACTTAAAATCCTTGCAAGAATAATTTAACACATCTCTTTAAACAATTTCTAACTTAACTCCTTTAAGATTCAAGAACAATCACAATATCTTATTCCTACGTTCCTCGAAACGTATTACATGAGATACTACTCCCATTTCCTCAAAGAGAGTGGTACCATAAGCCTTATAGATGACATACTCACAAGATGTCAATTCTTGACAATTCCCAAGAGTCATAACTCTTCATCCTCTGGAAACTCCACTTATCGAGTTCAATGACTCGTACTGTCTTAAATGACTTATTTCTAACTTAAAATCCTTATATTCCTCATACAATCTACTATCCATCCAGGACTTAATCGTATCATTTTCTTATATTACCTCAAACGAATATCAAATAGATCTCCCCAAAGGACACCTATGATTTCGTACACTTGGCTTTTCCAAAAGCTTTAACCATTGGTGCTACATGGGTCATACTTACGGATTACCAAACTACGGAGATTATCGACACACATCGTCGCTCCTGCACCAGCATGAACCGTATCTCTTGTGTTCACCATCAGTTGATGAACTCTAACCAAGTTACTAGGTTCTACAACCTCAAATCACGACGAGGGAACCGGGAACTCAAGCCTATCTTAGAGATGGAGGAGCCATCTCGGCTTCTTCCGAGTCCCTCTGAAGAAAAAGGAATGCACCCATATCCTTCGGGCGATGAGAAGAGAGTTGGTCTTTCTAAATATGGAAGTTCGCTTCCCATATCAGACTAAAGAAGAAGGCACGACTATGAACGATGTCATTTCAAATTCTTTTCATTTTTTTGAAAACTCAGAGCCCTTGAAAACATTTCACAATTTAAAACGAGTAAATGATTTATAAAATCCCAACCCGTTTTTTAAAAAAAAATCGGCTCTAATCCAAATCTGTAACACCCCCAAATATTCTCTTGGAAAGGCATTACCGCCAGTGACCTCAGACGTTCTGTCAGATGTCACCCAAGGCTTTACCAGTTGATATAAATCATCAAACAACAATTATGATACAAAATATCATAACTTTCATTTAAAATCATTGTCTCAGCATTACATCCATAATCCGAAAGACAACCAAAATACAACGGATGACTTAATACAAGATATATTTAACACAGCGGAAGACTTTAAATAACCAACAAAAGGGTCTTGATCGCAATGATCACCCGTCAAGGATCTCAACCTGAATAAACTTATCAAAAACATCGTTTGCGTCCATAGTCGCTCTAGCCTTCACAGGATGACAACTTATTTGATATGCCAAATCGAACGGATGACACCAGCCAACCATGCAGAGAACAATTATGGTTGGTTAGTCTAATGAAAGACTATGCAAGGGTACAAAGCAGAGTGGTTCGAAGTAGTCGTATTAGGTTAGACTCATCGTTTCTCGAATCAAAACCGATAACGATAGTCAACCACCATACTTCTACTAGAATACATAAAAAGACATGATCAAGAGAAGATTCTGGAGACAGAGTCTCACAACAATCAATCCCAAAAGAAGACTCCAACGAAATGAGCCTTATCGAAAACATGACAAATGTTGGGGAACATAAATAATAATCATACAAGCGTTCAAAAACGACTTGATGTTTCGGTTCACGACCAACCTCACCGCTCAAAGCGAATCCAGATTGGAAAGAGAACGTTACTCTGATCAAAGTCAAGAGGAGATTTCCTAGCTGCACTATTGCCTAGCTGCACTACTCGCCCAAGGGTATATTAATTATGTGCGACAACGACACTTATCTTATTTAATTCCAAAACGATCATCACGTTATAAGCTTTTAAAATCTCATCCATACGGGATAAATAGATACCATCGGGAACTAAATCCCTAAGGCGGAGTTGACTCGGGAACTAAATCCCTAAAGTCGAATCAGGAACTAAATCCCTCGGGAAATAAATCCCTCGGGAACTAAATCCCAAACAACGGAGTCGGGAACTAAATCCCTACAAGCGGCACCATCTGTGTGCACAAACCCTGAGTAAGGGTATGGCCAAGACCAGAGAAGGATGGTGGGAACTAAATCCTAACCACCAGGTTATCAAGAAACGACTAGCACTCGCAATGAGATACACAGTAGCGTCCCTACGAATACTCGTGCTAACTAAACAGTTCAGCATAGTAATCAATCACAACAAAGCCATCGCGGCCAGTAACAGATAAAATAGCGTTGTTCTAACAATATACAACCTATCATAATATCTGTAATTAATCACAAACAGTTATCAAAACTGTTCCCAACGAAAACAGTAAATCATCCCAAACTAATTAACAATTAAACAATTGATAATTAATTGAAATATGGAATGATGAGCAAGAGCAAACCGCCACTTGCCTGGAGTAGATTCGACGATGAATCTAGACGAGACGACAACTGATGATATCCTTTCCGAGGATATGACCTATGCTTCAGATAGCTCGCTCGATCGATTTTGGGTTAAATCTGGACTGAAGACTAAATAGGCTTCTCGGCCCAACAAGAATTAATTAAGGGGAGGGCCCCACCTTGCTTCTTCTTCCCCGAATAACAACAACAGCACAACGGGGCAATGCAACAGCACAACAATAACGACGCAGCTCCAACACAGCGGCGGCAACACCAGCATAGCACCGGCGGCGACAAGGCTCCAACGGCGAGGCTTCGACTCCCTTCCCCACGGCGCTTCTGAGGCACCTCCACCACCTGGGCACACCGGCAAACTCGAGCAACACCTCCCAATGAACCGCAGCAGCTCTGGCGAACTCGAGCAAGACCGGCGACGACAGCGATGGCTCGGTCGATGACTGCCTTCAACCACCGCAGCAAGCACACCTCTAGGGCACCTCTGGCAACACTCCAACGAACCCAGGAATGCTGGAGAACTCCATGGATTCCAGCGAGAAGAAAACCGAGAGGGAGAGAGAGAAAGACGAGAGAGAAGCTCGGGAGAGAGAGAGAGAGAGAGAGAGAGAGATGCCTTATATAGGCCACTTGAAGAGATATTTCTCGTACAAATATATCGTATAAATATCTTGTACAAATATCTTATATAAATATCCTGCACAAATATCTTATATAAATATCTTGCACAAATATCTTATATAAATATCTTGTACAAATATCTTGTATAAATATCTTTCACAAATATCTTATATAAATATCTTGCACAAATATCTTATATAAATATCTTGTACAAATATCTTATATAAATATCTTGCACAAATATCTTAGCCCCGAAATTACATCGAATGTAATATATTCCACTCAGACGAATATTTCAGAGATCAAACATTTTACAAAATGTTTGAACTCCTCTGAAAATAAACTGACTACAGAACAAGGATTTGGAAAATTACCAAAATATCCTTACTAAAAATGAGGGATATTACAGTCCTCCTTCCAAATCTGAATTCGCATTACGCGGTGAGGTTGGTCGTGGACCCAAATGGGCAAGTCTTTTTAAACGCTTGTGTGAAACTATAATGTTCCTGAACACTTGTCATACTTTCCGATAAGACTCAATCTCTTGGAGTCTTCTCTTCATATGTTTCCATTAGACTCGATCTTTAAGAGTCTTCTCTTGATCATTCTACTTTGAATCATTTTGTAGAGGTATTGAGGTTTACTATCGTCATCGGCTTTCATTCGAGAAGCGATGGGTCTAACCTAATAGGCCTACCTTAGAACCTTTCTGTTTTACCCTTGCATAGTCTTTCATTAGACTAACCAACTGGGTTTTATTCCTTGCATGGTTGGCTGGTGTCATCCGTCTCATACGGAACATCAGGTAAACTCTCATCCCGTGAAGGCTAGAAACGACGATGAAGGCAGATGGAGTTTTTAAGAGTTTTATCAAGGTTGAGATCCTAGGCGGTGATCGCTCCATTCAAGACATTTGTGTTATTTATTTAAAAGACTTCCGCTGTATTGAAACATATTATGTATTTTGGTTGTACTTGGAATTGTGGATGTAATTCCGAGACTTTGATTTAATCAAATGGTATGACATTTCGTATTATAAATGTTGTTTTATGATTTGTATAAATTGGTTAAGCCTTGGGTGGCTTCGGATGTGGAATCTGAGGTCACTGGCGGTAATACTTTCAAGGTTATATATTTGGGGGTGTTACAAATCTGGTATCACAGCCGAATTTTTTTTAACCCAACCCAAAAACGAGAATTTGGTTTTGTTTTAAAACGTTTTATTAAAAATGAAGATTTTATAAACCGGATACTCGTTTGGAACTAAGAATTTTTTTTTTTAATTCATTAGACCATTTACTCGTTTTGAACTAAGAATTTTTTTTCCTTTCTCAAAAATTTTGAATTTTCCGAATAAAATTTTATTTGATTAAAAACATGTCGCTTGACAAACTCTGCCGTTCTAGTCGTGCCTTCTTTCCAGTTTTATATAGTAAGTTCGCTTCTATATTTAGAAAGACTAATCCTTTCTCGTCGCCCCGCAGATTATGGGCGCTTTCGTCTCTTGTCAGAGGAACCCGAAAGAAGCCGAGGTGGCCCTGCCATCTCCAGTTAGGCTTGAGTTCCCGGTTCCCCCGCCGTGCTTAGAGGTCGGTGTGCCCAGTAGTCCACCCGAGGAGGTGAAGACTGTACTCGAAGAGTCGGTGGTGTTGGTGTCTGTTAGGGCCGAGGTTCCCGAGTTGGAGCCGGAAGCGGGCCCAAGGGAAGACACAGAGGAAGAGGAGGAGCCGGCGCAGTACCTTGGAGGGTACTATGACGACGACTTCGAAATCGAAGAAGATCTGGAGGAGGATCCCGAGGAGGATCCGGAAGAGGATCCTGAAGAAGACCTAGAGGAAGACCCGGAGATGGAATTTATCCTTCCGAGTCCGGTGTCGCCATTTGAGCGGGAGTATTCGCCATTGTCCCCTGCCGCTTGGGAGACACTTAGTGGTGAAAATACTGCCAGGAAGAGGCCAGTGATGAGTCATGACTCGCGACCGGTGTTTCGCCAGAGTCAGATGCCTTCCTCTGAAGAGCGTCGCCTGGTGGACGAGGCGGTTGAGCGTACTCGCTTGAGGGCAAGGCCATGGGAGTCGATGGATACACCAAGGGTGGTCCCGACTCAGCAGCCTAGGCCAAGGCCCCGAGTACTGGAGGAATGGTCGAACGCCCTGTACGACATGGAGGAGAGGACGTACGAGGCTGAGGTCGGTCTCTCCCGAATGCTTGTGGACGTCCGCGAACTCCAAGAGTATATCCTTCAAGCACAATTGCTACTTGACCCTTTGTACGAGGTGAACAGGGCAGACTTCCAGCCAGGATTTCTGGAGGAGTTTTGCCAATCACCGGGATCTGATGGGGCTGGACCAAGTGTTCCCGTGCCTAGAGAAAGGCCGAGGGCACCGAGGCCGAGGGATGAGCCGTGTGCTCCAGGGCCGAGTAGGTCAAGAAGTCTGACACCAGACTTCGATGGTGAACCCCGTGCGAAGAAGCAGTGCATGAGAGTTCCCGATTATTTGAAGTATTTCAAGGCGCCATGATTAGGCCAGTGCCGAGTTTGGCAGTTTCTTTTCTAGTATTTCAGTGTTCATTTTGATAAGCATGGTAGTCTCCGAGCAATTTTGTCTTTCCGCTCGGGAGATTCCTTTTGTAACCCTTTCAAACTCAGTTTGAGTTCATCAATGAAATTTTACCAAGTTTGATCTATTCTAAGTTGACTTTATACGTTGTATATATTGGAATGTTTTTAATGTTATAAAGTACTTGGAATTTGATCGGTAAACAGATGGTAAACACAAGGAATACCATTCGTGTTGGTGTTGGGCCAAGCAATGACCCCAGACCAAATGTGAGGAATGTCGCAAACCCTTTGGATGAGAACGAGTCAGTTTCTCACAACAATCTGAGGAGCAATGACCAAGTTCCGATCAACGCTCCAGTAGTGTTTGACGCTGCGGCAATTGAGGCTATTCGGGGGATTGTGATGCAAGCAGTCACCGATATCATGCGACCAATCGCGCCTCAGGCACAAGGTGTGACAATTCCTCTTGTGGTTCCGAGACTCGAGGAGCCAGCTATCCATGTACCTCATGAGGAAGTTGTCAGGAACAGAGGCAACTATGGCCGGGCACTGAAGGCCATAAGCTCTATGAGGCCTGATAGCTATGATGGAAAGGGAGAACCAGTCAGAGTAGCGTATTGGTTCTCTCACATGGAACGACTATTCCGAAATGTCGAGTGCACAGAGGCTAAGAAAGTGCACATTGCTTCCCTTCAGCTGAAGGAGGTGGCTAGCGAGTGGTGGGAAGGCACCGGTCTAGCTGATCACCCTGGATTGAACTGGGGGATGTTCAAAGCTAAGATGACGGATCGATTCTTCTCCCGAGCTATGAGGGAAGAAAAGCACAAGGAGTTCCTCTATCCGAAGACGGATGGATTGAAAGTGACTGAGCTTGCGGCCAAGTTCAATCACCTGCTGCAGTATGCTGGGCCGGAAGTGTCCAGTGAGGAACAAAAGATCTGGCATTTCCATGAGTGGATGAATCCAGACATTAAGCCACTGATGGTGCGCCACGGATGCTCTACTCTGGAGCAGTATGTGGACACTGTGTATAAGTTAGAGGTGACTCTGGAGGAGTCAGCGAAGAAGCGCAATCGCCAGAGTCCAGCACAGAGCCAGCCTCAGGCAAGTGGGTTCAAGCGACCCGTGCCACCATCTAATTTTGCCAAATTTGGCCGAGCGAGAACAGAAATGACTCATGGAGGGTCTACACAACGTTCAGGTCAAGGCAAGAATCCGATCCAGTGCTACAACTATGGTACACCCGGGCATAAGAGCAATGAGTGTCCAAAGGAAAGGAAGACATGCTTTGGCTGCGGGAAGGTGGGGCAATTACAGTCATTCTGTCCGTAAAGGAGGCAGAAAGGAGCTGAGTCACATCAAGGGTCCGTTAATCATAACAACCGACCCAGGTTCAGACCAGTGGAGGCTCCTAGTCCTTCGATACAGACAACTGCGCAGAACAAGGGGAAAGCCCCAGCTGCTTCAGGAGGTCAAGGTCAGCGACTCTACGAGATGCGTGAGGCTGATGGACCCAATGCTCCTATAGCTCAAGGTACTATATACCTTCATTCTTCTCCTGTGTGTATATTGTTTGATTCGGGTGCTTCCCATTCTTTTGTTTCGGAGAATTGTGTCAGTAAGATAGAATTAGTATGCAATGAGGTTTGTGAGCCTTTCGTTGTGAATCTTCCCAATGGTGAACAATTGGTTGGTGTTGGGGTCGGAAAATCGACTACTCGTCCAATGGGCATCAACTGTCTGACGCAACCGTCGAACGCATCAGACCTGTCGGACGTGAGCCATGCGACCGTCGCCTGATTCCTGGATGCAACGGACCAGCGAGATTTTCTCCTTTAAATATAACAACTCCGAGATCTCCAACGGCTATATGCATTATTTCAGCCATCAAGGAAGGAATCAACCATCTTTAAGAGAGGATTAAGGCTTATTAAGAGGAGATCAAGCGTAATTAATGCAGAATCAAAGAGAAGATCAAGAGCATTTAAGGAGAGATCAAGAGCATTTAAGGAGAGATCAAGAACATTTAGGGAGGGATCAAGCAAGTATAAATAAGGCTCTAGGAGAAGCCTCAAACAACACTCTACGACATTCTACAACACTTCATTCTACTGCAACCACTTGTACTCTCATCATCAAAACTCTCATTTTTATATATTCTATCTTGTCCAACGTTGTTTAGTCCGACCGACGCTTGTAGTCTGGTCCGACCATTCTTTCTCTTTCGACTATACACATTGTAACTTTCTTCTTCCTCTCTTGCATCACGAAATTACCATTTGTAATCACTTGTTCTCATCAAACGGAGTAGATTTATTACCCTAACTATTGTTACCCCTCAAATCAACGGAAGAAGATCGATTGGTCATTTTTCGTCCAAAACAATTTGGCGCCCACCGTGGGGCTGATAGTTAGATAATCCTGATTCATCTACTTCCTAATCCAAACACATCCAATTCGTGGCCATGCAAGGAGGACAGGGGCAAGTCACCATAGATGACCTCTCAAAAGGGATCGACTCATTGAGGAGAATACTAGATCTCCAAAAGGCCCAGATCATCGAGATGGCTGCCCAAAAAGCTCAAACCGATGCCAAGATAGCACAGTTGACTCTTCAAAATGAGTCCCTATGAGAAAAAATCAGGTCCAACGTCTCAAACTCAAGACAAGGTCGACCCCTTAATATAGGCGACCAAGCAAGGCGACCAGATCTGACGAGGCGACCTGACCTGACGATGCGACCAGATCTGACAAGACGACAGGATCCAACGACGCGATCAGACCAGACGACACGACCGTGTCTGACGGACCAGTCCAACCTATATGATCTCATCAAGCAACAAATTGAGGAGCACTTTAAGGTTGTGGACGAAAGGATCTCTAGAATCCCCGGCGTCCCTCGACCCATTGAAAAAGAAGCCGACAACTGCTTTGAAGATTCACCCTTCGTGGAAGCGATCAATGAAGTCAAAATGCCAAAAACGTTTGTCATCTCAAACATGACTTGCTACGACGGTTCAGGCGATCAGAAGACCACGTGTCCATTTACAAACAAAATTTGATGGCATGTCCAATCCCTCATGAGACGCGCGAGGCTATCGTGTGCAAGGGATTCGGGTCGACTTTGGTCGGACCAGCCCTTACATGGTTCGTCAATCTACCGAACGGGTCTATCTCGTCATTCGCTGACTAGGTCAACACCTTCAAGATCCAGTTCATTAGCGGCCGATGTCCCAAAAAACAGTCCAGTGACTTGTACCGGATCATATAGGGGCACGACGAAACGACAAGGGACTACTTGAAGCGGTTTAACCGGGAGAAAATTGGGATCCTCAATTGCGACGTCCCGACCTCCATAGAAGCGTTCCGCCAAGGACTCGATAAAGAAGGCGATCTCTACGAAGATCTCACAAGGTACCCATGTAAGACCTTTGAAGACGCCCAAGCTAAGGCAACGGCTCAAATTCGACTCGAAGAAGACGCACCCGAAAGGACGACGCATCATCGAAGGGACAATAGGTTTCATCCATATCGTTTCTAAGTAATTTATTACGTATTATCATTATCATTTACTATTTGCACTCATCGCATCTTTGGATTATCGCTTTTCGAATTACAAAATAATTTGACTTTTACATGTCGACCTACGATTACATTCGTGTCATTTCAATTTTTAAATATATTCTCGCTATATACTATTACTTGACATGATTGCTAACATGACTATTGGAGGATTGTCGATAAACTCGAGCACCAAATCCTACCATGTCTTTTTGATCCTACAAGGTACATGACGAATCTATTCAGTGCGACGAATACAAGACAACATCAAAATCAACTACGAACAAATCGACTTGACATGTCGCGTTACATTTACATACATACGGGTGACGACCCTTAACATACACGTTGGATCCAGTCATCCACAAAAAGCACTTACATTACATTTACACGATCGATCGGTACACGGGGATATGACTTACGGTTCAGCGGCACATTGCCCACCTTACACAAGGGAACCCACCTTATTTACGCAGCAAACAAACTGCTTTCCTCCTCGGTCTACACAAATGTCATGACTAACACACATTACGGGTGACAAACCCTACATACGGTACCTACAAATACACAAACCTGCGCAGTACACATTTACAAAGTTAACGCCTCACACGGCTACAACTTACACACGACCCACCAACAAAAGCTTTTACGTAAACGGTGGTACAATACAATATACATTTACGGAGTTAACACCCGATGGCTAAAAACTTCAATTCAACACTTTCAAAGACAAAAGCTTTTAAACAAGCAACAACACATCACATCAATTCGTCGACTATCTACATAGCAGGACGAGTTCGGACAAATCGAAATTACTGAAGGACGATTCCCTTGAAGACTTGAAATTCATCTCATCCACCGCCTTGCATCGATGACTAAGATGAATTTGGGGCAATTGTTGGGGTCGGAAAAATCGACTACTCGTCCAATGGGCATCAACTGTCTGACACAACCGTCGGACGCATCAGACCTGTCGGACGTGAGCCATGCGACCGTCGCCTGATTCCTGGACGCAACGGACCAGCGAGATTTTCTCCTTTAAATATAACAACTCCGAGATCTCCAACGGCTATATGCATTATTTCAGCCATCAAGGAAGGAATCAACCATCTTTAAGAGAGGATTAAGGCTTATTAAGAGGAGATCAAGCGTAATTAATGCAGAATCAAAGAGAAGATCAAGAGCATTTAAGGAGAGATCAAGAGCATTTAAGGAGAGATCAAGAGCATTTAGGGAGGGATCAAGCAAGTATAAATAAGGATCTAGGAGAAGCCTCAAACAACACTCTACGACATTCTACAACACTTCATTCTACTGCAACCACTTGTACTCTCATCATCAAAACTCTCATTTTTATATATTCTATCTTGTCTAACGTTGTTTAGTCCGACCGACGCTTATAGTCTGGTCCGACCATTCTTTCTCTTTCGACTATACACATTGTAACTTTCTTCTTCCTCTCTTGCATCACGAAATTACCATTTGTAATCACTTGTTCTCATCAAACGGAGTAGATTTATTACCCTAACTATTGTTACCCCTCAAATCAACGGAAAAAGATCGATTGGTCATTTTTCGTCCAAAACAGTTGGAACCAAGCGTCTGTCAAAATTTCCGATTACCATTCAGGGTAGAAAGTTCGAAGCAGATTTGATCTGTATAGCCATGGCTCCATACGACATTATTCTCGGTATGGATTGGCTGACACGTCATGGGGCGGTGATCGATTTCAGCTCTAGGACTGTGACAGTGTCATCTAGGGGCCAGTTCGTATGCAAATTCAAGGGTCGTAACGACGCTGATAACGGCAAGCTCATCAATGCGATGGCTGTGTTTAAGCTACTTCGACAAGGATGTGTCGGGTACCTGTGCTACCTGGACGAGCCCAAGAAAGATGAGCCTTCAATTCTAGATATTCCGGTCATTTGTGAGTTTCCGGATGTCTTTCCGAAGGAGATTCCTGGTTTACCCCCGAGTCGTGACGTGGAGTTTACAATCGATCTCGAGCCTGGTACCGCACCAATCTCCAAGGCACCATACCGGATGGCTCCAGCAGAGATGCAAGAGTTAAAGAAGCAACTCGAGGACCTTCTTGACAAAGGTTATATAAGACCGAGTGCATCATCTTGGGGCGCTCCTGTTTTGTTCGTCAAGAAGAAGGATGGATCGTTCCGACTTTGTATCGACTATCGAGAGTTGAATAAAGTCACGATCAAGAATAAGTATCCGTTGCCAAGGATTGATGATCTGTTGGATCAATTGCAAGGAGCAAAAGTCTTTTCCAAGATCGATCTGAGATCTGGTTACCATCAGTTCAGGATTCGTGAGGAAGATATTCCGAGGACTGATTTCCGGACGAGGTATGGCCACTACGAGTTTGTAGTCATGCCATTTGGACTTACTAATGCTCCAACAGTATTCATGGATTTGATGCATCGATGTTTCCACCCATATCTGGACAAGTTCGTGATGGTCTTCATCGATGATATTTTGATCTATTCCCCGAGCGAGGAAGCTCACGAGGAACATCTTCGGATCACCTTGTCAATCCTTAGACAGAATAGGCTGTATGCAAAGTTGTCTAAGTGTGACTTATGGATCAAAGAAGTGGCTTTCTTAGGCCATGTGATCAATGAGAGTGGGGTTATGGTGGATCCCCAGAAGATTGAAGCGGTAGCCGACTGGAAGCGGCCTCAGAATGTGAAGGAGGTGCGCAGTTTCTTAGGACTCGCTGGATATTATAGACGGTTCGTAGAGGGATTTTCTAAAATCGCTCTACCGATGACCGGTTTACTCCGCAAAGTCCACAAGAAGTTTATCTGGGATGACAAGTGCGAGGCCAGTTGTCAGAGACTAAAGAAGTGTCTGACCTCTGTACCAGTATTAGCGCTACCAGAAGGGAATGATGGTTATATGGTCTATAGTGATGCTTCAAAGCATGGGTTAGGGTGCGTACTGATGCAGAAATGAAAAGTTATTGCGTACGCATCGCGACAATTGAAAATCTATGAGGCAAACTATCCGACGCATGATCTGGAGTTAGCAGCTGTAGTATTTGCGTTGAAGATTTGGAGGCACTATCTCTATGGTATAAGGTGCCAAGTCTTCACCGATCACAAGAGTCTCAAGTACGTGTTCACTCAGAAGGAGTTGAATATGAGACAACGTCGTTGGTTAGAGCTACTAAAAAACTACGACACGAGTTGATGTATCATCCGAGCAAGGCTAATGTAGTAGCTGATGCATTGAGCCGGAAGACACCGCACGAGACTGTAGTGGCTCTACTCACTGCTCAGACCAAGCTGAACCAAGGGTTGTGCGAGATTGAAGTCTTGTACGATCAACGTCGAGGATACCTGAGTATGCTTGAGATTCAGGCTACACTACTTGATCAAATCAGGGAGAAATAGGTTGACGATATAGTCATGGTGAAGCTAAGCAGTGAAGTGATGGACGGGAAAGCTCCCGGATTCGTGATTCGGGACGATGGATCACTCTGGTTTCAGGACCGGATTTGTGTGTCTGACGTAGATGGTCTTTGCCAGTTGGTGATGAAGGAGGCCCATTCGTCAGCTTATTCTGTACATCAAAGCTCTAGCAAGATGTACAAGGACCTCAGGAGGAAATTCTGGTGGCCCAACATGAAGTGGGATGTAGCAGAATTTGTGGTGAAATGCTTGACTTGTCAGAAAGTCAAGATAGAACACCGTAGACCAGGTGGTGAATTGCTACCTCTTCCAGTGCCAGAATGGAAATGGGAGGATATCGCTATGGATTTCGTCACAGGATTGCCAAAGACTCAGACTCAAAAGGATGCTATATGGGTAATCATTAACAGGCTCACGAAGAGTGCTCACTTCGTGGATATCAAGTCAACATGGGGAACCCAGAAGCTATCGAAAGTGTTCCTACACGAAATTGTCCGTTTGCATGGTACTCCAAAGACCATTGTATCGGATCGTGATGGCCGATTCATGTCGAGATTCTGGAAGAAACTTCACAAGGCCATGGGAACCGAGTTGAGATTCAATACTGTATTTCATCCTCAGACGGATGGACAGTCTGAGAGGACCATCCATACCTTGGAAGATATGCTGAGAGCTTGTATACTTGATCGTCCGACTAGCTGGGAGAACATCCTAAGTCTAATTGGGTTCACGTACAACAATAGCTGGCATGCTACCATTAAGATGGCTCCATTCGAAGCTTTGTACGGTCGAAAGTGCAGATCTCCAATTTGTTGGAATGAGAATGCCGACAAGATTCTGCTCGGACCGGAGTTAGTCGAAAGGACTGCCTCGGACATTGCGTTGATTAGACAGAGGATGTTGACAGCTCAAAGTCGACAGAAGTCTTACGCAGATTTAAAGCACAGGAATGTCGAGTTCGAGGTTGGTGACAAGGTGTTTGTCAGGGTGTCACCATCCAAGGGTGTGTTCAGGTTCGGCAAGCGTGGGAAGCTTAACCCTCGCTACGTGGGACCGTTTGAGATCCTTGACAAAGTGGGGTCTCTAGCGTATCGTTTGACATTGCCGCCATTGGCACATCCGGTGCATAACGTGTTCCACGTATCCTTGTTGAGAAAGTATGTGCCAGATGCGTCTCATGTGCTGAGTTATGAAGACATCGAGATTCAGGCAAATGGTACCTACGAGGAGATACCAGTGCATATTCTCGAGCGTCGTTAGAAGTAGTTGAGAAACAAGGTAGTACCATTGGTACGGATTCTGTGGTCCAAGTCATGAGCTGAAGAGGTTGCTTGGGAAACCTGGGAGACTGAGGAGGATATGCTTAGTCGTTTTCCCGAGCTGTTTTCGGCCTAGTTTCGGGGTCGAAACCTTTTTAAGGGGGTAGTGTTGTAACGCCTCGTTTTTTTGGTTTATTCGGCCAAGTTTCGGGGTCGAAACTTCTTTTAAGGGGGAGGTGATGTAATACCCCTCATTTTTAGTAAGGATATTTGGGTAATTTTACTCAACCCTCGTTCTGTGATCGTATCGTTTTTGGAAGAGGTTCGGATTTCTGTATCGAGATTAATCTCTGTAAAATCCCCTGAGTGATATAAAATACATTCGACGTATTTTTTGGGGTTTAGAATATTTGTTTGGGTACAAATATATTTAATCCGGGGTTTAAAACCCACGCCAAACCTTTCCCCGGGCAAACAGACGCAGAAAGGGCATTTTCGCGACCGCGGCAGCATTTCCGTGACCGCGGAAATGTGGGCTTCAGAAGGGCTGGGCACATGAATTTTCCGCGACCGCAAATAAAGTTCCGCGACCGCGGAAAACTCCAACAAGCCAACGTCGCGTCGCTCAGAGCCTCGCCGTTCGTGCCACCGTTGATCTTCTGGCTGGCCATTGATCTGGCCTAGGAGAGATCTTCCTTTGGCCTATAAAAGGAGCTAGAACTGGAGGTTGAAGGGCACTCCAATCTGAAATCACACTCTTCCTCTCTCGTTTTCTTGCTCGCTGGAGATCGAAGCTCTTGCCGAAAATCTTCAAGCTTTCGTCGGAGCTCTTGTTGGAGGTGGTGGTGCTCTCAAGGTGGTGCATTGGAGGTGCAAGGTGCCCAGGAGTCGAGCCCCACCCGAATCGAGCCCTGTCGCGTCGCCCCCGGTGAGATTTCTCCCATTCTGAGTCGCCGGAGTTCATGTCCGCGACCGCGGCAGTGACAAGGCCGGCCGCGCCCACGGCCGCTGCCTTTGTCACTCGCGGACACTCGTCCTCAACGACCGCGACCGCGACAGTGCCCACCGCGACCGCGAATTGCCTAGGCAATCGCGATCGTGGCTTTTGGCTTGTTGGTCTCGGTCGGGACTTCCGTTCCTTCGATTTGGTTCGTTCCTTCTTCGATTCGTATCATTTTAAATGTCGAATCTAACCTAGGGTTTTGTTATGGGTCGTTTCGTAGGAATCTGTAATCCGAGTTTTGTTCCCGTTCCGGACCCAGAAACCTGTCTTCGTCAATCGTTCATCTAATCTAAGGCAAGTGGCGGTTCGCTCTTGCTTATCATTCCATATTTCTATTAATTATCAATTGTTTTAATTGTTAATTAAATGGGATGAATATTGTGTTCGTTGGGAACAGTTTTGATAAACGTATTTGATACGATTAAAAGAGATATTATAATAGGTTGTATATACTGCTAGAAACAACGCTATTATAGATATATATATATATATATATATATATATATATATATATATATATATATATATATATATATATATATAGTGTTGCCATGATGGCATTGATGTGGACTATTGTGTGATCTGAACTGTTTAGTTAGAACGAGTATTCGTAGGAACGCTATATACCTTGCGAGGTCTAGTTGTTTCTTTATAACTGGTGCTAGGATGATTATTTCCCTAGTACTCTCTGGTCATGACCTTACCCTTACTCAGGGTATGTGCACACAATTGGTGCCGATTCTCGGGATTTATTCCCCTCAATATCTCTCGTGATGAGATGATATATAAAATCTTATAACGTGAATGTACGCTTTGTCACTAAAATAAGATAAGTGCCGCTATGCACATAATTAATGAACCTTGGGCGAGAAGTACAACTTGGAAACTCGTCTGGACTTCGACTAAAGTAAGTCCTCCTTCCAAATCTGAATTCGCATTACGCGGTGAGGTTGGTCGTGGACCCAAATGGGCAAGTCTTTTTAAACGCTTGTGTGAAACTATAATGTTCCCGAACACTTGTCATACTTTCCGATAAGACTCAATCTCTTGGAGTCTTCTCTTCATATGTTTCCATTAGACTCGATCTTTAGGAGTCTTCTCTTGATCATTCTACTTTGAATCATTCTGTAGAGGTATTGAGGTTTACTATCGTCATCGGCTTTCATTCGAGAAGCGATGGGTCTAACCTAATACGCCTATCTTAGAACCTTTCTGTTTTACCCTTGCATAGTCTTTCATTAGACTAACCAACCGGGTTTTATTCCTTGCATGGTTGGCTGGTGTCATCCGTCTCATACGGCACATCAGGTAAACTCTCGTCCCGTGAAGGCTAGAAACGACGATGAAGGCAGATGGAGTTTTTAAGAGTTTTATCAAGGTTGAGATCCTAAGCGGTGATCGCTCCGATCAATACATTTGTGTTATTTATTTAAAAGACTTCCGATGTATTGAAACATATTATGTATTTTGGTTGTACTTGGAATTGTGGATGTAATTCCGAGACTTTGATTTAATCAAATGGTATGACATTTCGTATTATAAATGTTGTTTTATGATTTGTATAAATTGGTTAAGCCTTGGGTGGCTTCGGATGTGGAATCTGAGATCACTGGCGGTAATACTTTCAAGGTTATATATTTGGGGGTGTTACAGAATGTGTCATTTTCTTAGAATTCACTTTTTTAAAATATAAATTTATATAAAAAATATTTGTATCATAAACCTAAACTAATTCATAATCTAGATATAAATTAATCACACAAATGAACTAATTACTTCCTAATTTAGATACCAAATAATCACATAAATAAATTAATTACTTCATACTTTACACACAAATTAATAGCAAAGATTACTAATACAAAACTTCAACAACAATCTATTAAATCTACTAAACCAAAATCACTCTATGCCACATGACACTCCATACTAAACCCAAACCCTCCGTGTGCCACATGTCACACTCCTATTCTTTCTGCCACTTGGCATTTTCTCAATTTTTATAATTTTGTATAATAATTATATATAAGATTATCCTATTTCTAAAACTAAACAGGTCAATCAAAAGCACGATCTGCAAAATAACTTTTTTTCAAAATTTAATGTCAAAATTATATATAAGATTATCATATTTTCAAACTAAACAAGGTCAATCAAAATCACATCAATTTTTTCAAAATTCATTTTAATTGTTATATATAAGATTATCCTATTTCCGAAACTAAACAAGTCAATCAAAAGCACGATTAGCAAAAATCCTATTTTTCAAAATTTAATGTAATAATTATATATAAGATTATCCTATTTCTAAAACTAAACCAGTGAATCAAAAGCACGTAAAAATTGGTCATTTACTTGCTGGCTTGTCACTTTGAAGAGACTTCCCACTGCTCAGAAGCTGTTTAGCTGAGGTATCATCAGTGATAACAAGTGTGTGTTGTGTGGTTTAGCTGAGGAATCAGAGGAGCATCTATGGTTTGATTGCAATATCTCTCGGCAAATCCTAGGCAGGGTTCTTTGTTGGCAGGGTATTAGTGTCACAAAAGGGAGCTTGATTGAATGGTGGAACTGGTTTATTGCTTGCCAAAGAAAAGATAATAACATCTTCAAGAGTAAACTGATGGCCATTATCTGCACAGTTTACTACACTTGGAGACTTAGAAACAAGATTACCTTCCAAGAGGGTGTTGTGGATATTGATGGATGTGCTTTAGACATAATTCAGGCTTGCAAATTCAGGATTATGCACAAGCTTAAGCTGAGAGGAAGTCGTGGCAGGGCAATGAGGAGAAGACTTCATGTTTGATTCCCTTGCCTTTCATTTGTATTGTGCTTTTCTGTTTTGTTTTGTAAATGAATTGGTGTATGTGTTTCCTTAGCTCTTTTGTTGTTTGTTGTCTTGATCGTATGGTTGTTGTTTTACTTGCTTAGTAAGCAAGCGTGTAACTAAGGACGTTAGGCATTTTTCCTAACACTATCAATAAAGTTTAACCTTTGCTATAAAAAAAGCACGTAAAAATACTTTTTTTCAAAATTCAATATAATATTTATATATAAAATTATTCTATTTCTAAAACTAAACAAGTCAATCAAAATCATGATCTACAAAAAATATTTTTTCAAAATTCAATATAATAATTATATGTGATTATCCTATTTCCAAAACTAAACAAGTCAATCAAAAGCACGATCTGCAAAGAAGACAATACAAGATGTCGTTATGAAGACAATACGATCTATTTTGAGATATCCTTACAAACCATTGTATGATCACTTAAGTATAGTAGCCATTCTTTAACATGTGAATGCACACTTGGTTAACCTCATAACTTCAACTGAAACATTGTAGATTTTATTCAGGACCAATACAGCACATCGAAGATGAGATTTTGAACTAAACACTGCCAATTACATCATTAATAAAATATAAAAATGTTGTCTCCATAAATAGTAGATTGGAATCGATTAATATAAACACAATTGTGACTCGAAGCAATGTTATATGTCGAACTGAACCATTATTCTTTTGCTCCATTACCATACTGATCTACATTCCAAAATATTGAGAAATTCATGATTCGAAATATTATGAAATAATAGATCTTGAATTGAGAATCGTTCTAGTCATTTTTTGGCATATAATCTACTATAATCTTCTTAATGTTAGGAAATAATATATAGATCTTTATAGCGAATATTTTTTGGCATATAATCTACTAAACTTTCAACTCTTGAACCGTTATTTTTTGGCATATAAGCAACCAATGCCTATCATTTTAGGAAATAAAAAATTGCAATACAAAAAAGCGGTTGCTATGCACAATGCACAAGTATTAACAAGCATGTTTTTTAATTAGGAAACAAAAGATAGTGTTTTAGAAAACCATATATTCAGCCCTATCAAACCCACTTGTCCTAACTATTTTGTGGTTATAAATCTAGACCCCTCCCACAATCGAAGTTCATCTAACCATGCAAAAAATTATTGCTTAGAGAAACACCATTTGAGTGATTGATTGGGTATTTGCATCTTTGTAACTTCGATTGTTAAAATAATATAATTATCTTTGCTGATGTAAATTACTGAACTTTGATTGTTAGTTTTTAATTGCAAAAACTAAACATAATCTGTATTTTCAATTTATATTTGTTTTCTCTTTGTGCATTTATGATGTTCAGATTATTAGATGAACTTTGATTGTTAAAGGATATAATTATCTTTTCTGAAAATCTGTAACTTAGTGAATTTCGATTGTTAGTTTTTCAATTGTAGAATAGTAAAGATATGTATTTTTAGTTTCCATTCATTTTTTGCTCTTTGTGCATTAATGGTGTTCATATTATTAGACGAACTTCGATTGTTAAAGGATATCATTATCTTTGGTGAAAATCTGTAACTTAGTGAATTTCGATTGTTAGTTTTTAGATGCAGTATAGTAAAAATCTGTATTTTATATTTTGTATACCAGAAAAGCGTATGTTAAGAGTATGGATTTGGTTTGTTTCAATTGTTCTATGATGGAGCTCAGTTTTTAATTGAAATCCTGCTATTAGTTTTATATCGTGTTATTTCAGTGTCTTGAATACCTTAATGATTGTCTTTCACGGGATTTTTGATGAGAACGGATTTCTATATATATTGTTTTGTAGATATGTCAAAAGAAATACAAGAAATCAAGGACATCTTATCTAACCGAGGTACCTATACGCTAAAGATTTGTGTAATTTATTTGTTTATTAAAGGTTCCCAAGAAAGATGATCATGCGCAATACGGTACAATCGAAATTATGTTAATGGATGAAAATGTACTCTTTATACTCTAAATATTATTTTTTTAGGGTTTGTAAAATATCGTGCTTAATATTGTCATACAATTGAGATCTATTCATTATTATATTTCATACTTTTCAGGGTGATAAAATCCATGGGGTCATTAAAGAAGTTTTTATGGGCAACTTATTAATATAAAAGGAAGGAAGTGCTTATTTTATTTCAAACGTTGGAGTTGTCCTTTATGATATATCTTATAAGTTCACTTTTCATAAGTTTATATTTTACCGCAATACTACAATTAAGCCATGTTCATCAATATTTGCTCCTATTCATGGATTCGATTTTATTGAATTTGATAAAATCCTCGACGAGTCATTGGATCAAGGTTATCTTTATGGTTAATACTATGATACATATTTCATATGAAACTAGCATATGGCACGGGTCTGGTTAATAAAAATTGAAATTAAAATATTATTAAATATTTACAAAAACTAAACTGGTAAATTATAAGTTTAACCTCTTGAACATACAGTGATAAGGCTTTTGTATGATTAGAATTGAAAGTATATACGCAAATTTGTATAAAAAATGGAAAATAAATTAGATATTTCATACAAATAACTAAATAAGAAAACATATAAATCAGATTTAAGTAATGGGAATGACTAAATAATTAATTAAAATGTAAAAATGGTTAAATTACATCACATATTTATCTCAAATATTCTTAATATATGTTACCACTTTTGCATCATGAATCATACACTACCAATTATATTTTCAATTGCATGTTATCAATTATATTAATTTAAGTATTAAAACTATAAGAACATCACGTTTTTAGGTATATTGTAACACCTCTGACTTATGTCGGTAGTGACACACGCCAGTGACCTCAGACGTTACTGTTCAAAGTCACCCTAGGCTTTAATCGAAACAATTAAGCTTAAATAAGTATATAATAAGTAACAAAAGATTAAGCAGCGGAAGACATTTTAAATGAAACTCAACCTTTTATTAAAAGATCTCTCATTAAATGAGAATGACGATTTTACAACAAAGTGAAATTACAGCGGAAGACTTTTATAATAAACCCTATTACATGACTTGGTTATATATTAAAGTAATACTTAACAACCTTTAAAACACTGACACTCAAATCTTCAACTGCAAGCCTCTTCTCCGATTGGTTACTTCAAGTCTTCGGGGACCAACCACTGATGTGTCGTATAGGACAGATGACACCAGCCAACCATGCAAGGAATAAAACCCGATTGGTTAGTCTAATGAAAGACTATGCAAGGGTACAAACAGAATGGTTCAAGTGATCGTAACCGTTTACTATCATTGTCCCTCGAATAATAACCAAAGGGACGATACATAATCCGGAACTTTCACGGAATGATTAGAATTAGACATGCACTGAAAATAAGACTCCAAAGGAATTGAGTCTTATGGGAAACGTATGACAAATGTTTGGGAACGTTAAGTTTTCACACAACTTTTAAAACACGACCTTGACAATTTGGGTCAACGACCAACCTCACCGCGCAATGCGAATCCAGATTGGAAAGAAGACTTACTCTAGCAAGAGTCCGGGCGGTTTCCACGTTGTACTCCTCGCCCGAGGGTTTATTAATTATGTGTATAACCGCACTTATCTTATTTACTTCCAAAACGCACATTAACATTGAAGCTTTTAATACAATCTCGAATAACTACGAGAACAACACAGGGTGACATTACGTCCAACCCAATTGCACTAGCAAGGTGCTTAAACACCGCTTATCCTTAACGGGTGGATAAGAAGCAATGGTCATGACCTTAAAAGTATTAGAGAATTATTTCGACTAATACCGAGTTATAAAGAAATGACTAATCCTCGTAGGGAATTAGCATTCCTACGAATACTCGTGCTAATCTAGCATTTAAGTCTACATATAAATCCACACAAAAGTCCATTTACTGTAATATCATATCAAACTATATAATAGCATTATTTCTAGCAATATATACAACCTATTAAAAAGTCATATTTTAACACATCGTTTAATTAAATTTGTTCCCAAACAGAAAACAACAACTTTTATCCCATCTTAATTAACAATCAATTAATTGATAATCAAGGGAAACATGGAATAGTGAGCAAGAGCGAACCGCCACTTGCCTTAATCTAGACGAACGAAGATGTCGGGTTCCGGGATCTGGAAACTGGAATCTGAATACGGATTCCTACGACAACGTCGAGACAAAAGACAGAACCCTAAGTTAGATTCGATATAAACGAACGATACGAACGTATAAACGATACGAACGAAAAGAAACAAAGGCCTAAGCCATGACCGTGTTTGTCCAAGTCACGATCGCGCTTGCTAGAGCAAGCCGCGGTCGCGTTTTGGACATCCGTGGTCGTGGAATTCTGGGCACATCCGCGGTCGCGGATCTCCCTTCCGACGACGGCTCAACTCAGCTTCGAGGCTTACCGACGACGAAGGCGACAACTTCTTGACTTCGAACGAAGGCTCACCACTACCACCACCTTATGAGGGATCATCTACATCAACTCAAGTGCCTACATTTGATGGCGCTATCACACGAGCAAGAGCTAGGGAGATCCAACAAGAGTTGGACAAGGTCGTGACATTCTCCTTGTCCAAAGAGCAAGCCATGTTGGAGGATCTTCCTAAGCTAGAGTTGAAGACCTTGTTGACCATCTCAGCCCAAGAAGACCTCAAGAATGTTGAGGGAATTGCGTGAACTTTGTAGTAGGGTTTATAACATCATTTCCTATGTTTTATTGTTGGTTTAAGACATCCGTTTGCTTAAGTTTAGGACCGGCTCCTTAGAAGTATTTAAGGGAGCCTTAGCTTGTTTTGTTGGGATGTTAGAACTTTGTCCAAAAGGAAGATATTCAGTTTTTCAATCCAAAAGAGAGCGTTTGGAGAGGAAAACACAGATTGGTCTTGATTAGCTTAGTTGTTCTTGTGTGTGTCAATCTTCCTAAGAGATTGGTGTTCATAGGCCTCCATAAGCATCCTCCTTGTGCTTCGGCTGCCATGGCCGTTGTGTAAGGTTGTATTGGTAAGGGTTGAGTCTTCATTTGGTATGGTTCTTCATCTCTAAGATCAAGGGTTATATCATTGTTGGGTTCGGTTCTTCCTTCTATCCTTGTTTCTGTTTTCTTTGGTTGATTTCTGAAAGCTAATGCACATTGTCTTCTTGTTTTGAGTCTTTTCGGAGGTTTGGTGTCTAGATCGAGTGCATGCGGAATAACCCCCATATCAAGTGGTATCAGAGCTAGTTGAGACCAGTCACCACCGCCAACGCCGCCGAGTGCCACCCTTGGGTTTGCTTAGCCTTCCTTTGGCTCTTGTGTTTGTTTGAGGTTCCGGTTAGTATTTCAGTGTCTTCGAGTCCTTTGTGTCCTTTACTTGTCTTGATATTGTGTTTGTGGAGTTGGAGAACTTTCAGCCACCCCTACGCCGCCAGAAACCACCCTGCTCCGGCCACCAGCCACAACACCAGCCAACTCCCCACGTCCCAAAGATAAACCGTCCACTTCCCCACTACTACTCCCATGTTTCGGTCAGCAAGCAAAGGAAAAGAAGGAAAATCTAATTAAAATCAGAATTGTTGCAACCACTGACCCATATCCCTATTTTCACTCCCCACCCTTTGACCTTTTCAAACACAATCCCAACCTTATCAGCCCACATCTCGGTTGAATTCAAATTCAAACCCAACCAAACTCGGCAGCCTCTATCAACAAGTGAAGACCATCTTAGTCTATATTTTCATATTGCAAGAATCTTAGGTTAGTATTTTATTTTCGTGTATTTTATTTTGAGACAAAAAAAAAGTGATCATCAAAAAAAAAAAAAAGTGATCGTCAAAAAAAAAAAAAAGTCTCTTGCATTATATTTTATGTACATGTTCTACTATCCTAAGTTGTAATTGTCTTAGACTATGGTCTGTACTTAGTCGTTTCTCAAACGAAAATCAAGAGGTTCACAAGCCCGACACACCAAGGTATACCTAGTCGTTCAAACACCTACCCTACGCCTAACCCTTCTTCCAACTCCATTGGTGCATTTCAAGGCAAGGCAATGTACGTTTGACCCTCTTGAGTTCAGATTTTGAGTTGTCAATCTTACATTGCATTTCATTCTTGCATTGTAGTTATTTCTTAGAGTCTCTTTTCTTCTCTTTTGTTGCGTCTCCCTTTGTTAATTTTCGTGAACTGTCTGCCGAGCTATCCCTTAGCTCACGCCTTTACACTTTCATAGCTTGTGTTGTCTATGCATTGAACTCACATAGGGTTATTGATCCATACAAGGCAATACTTCAAGAAGCGACATCAACACCAATTAGAGCGTGAGAGAATCAAACACAAGAGTGAAACACTTGTGAGGTGATTTTCTATTTTCACTAACCCTAACGTTGTTGTGTGTTTCATTGTTTTGATCATGTCTAAATCAGTGAGCCCCACTCGTTCAAGGAGTTCCGAGCTGGTGCCACCTGAGGTGTTTAACCTCCTCAAACAAATGTCGGATACCCTCACTAGTTTGTCCACTCGGATGGCCACGTTGGAGTCTAGGACACCGCAGCCTACGACCATTCCTTTAGGCACCAATGTGGAAACCGGGGGTCCTTCACATGATCCATCAAGGGCACCCCTTCCGAACCAAAGGGCCACCTATAATGCCGCAAGGGCCGCAGCCAACCAGGAGACGCCGCCCTTGTCTACCACTCACCCGGCCGTGTCACGCCATGACACTCCTCAAGGCGTCGGTCCCTTTCACCCTAACCGGGGTCAAGCTCACCGAGAGCAAGGTTCGATTCCTAACTCTCCTATGCATAGAATTCCTTATGCTCCTAATCTTTTTAATGAGTTCCAAGGTTACCAAGATGAGTATATGGATGAGGAGGGCTGGAGAGCCGAGCCACTTAGGGGATACCAGCCACGGAGAGGCCGAGAGCCCGAGCAAGATGGCATTGGGCGCATCAAGGTCAAAATTCCAAGCTTTGAGGGCAAGTGTGATCCGGACAATTATCAAGAGTGGGAGACCAAAGTGGAGCAAATTTGGTCTTGTCATAACTTCCCGGAGCATAAGAAGGTCCAATTGACTGCGTTGGAGTTCAATGGCTATGCCTTGATTTGGTGGGACAACTTAGTCAAGGAGAGGAGAAGAGCATTGGATCTGGCCGTGGCTACTTGGGACCAAATGAGAGCCTTGATGAGGACTCGTTTTGTTCCTCAACACCACACAAGGGACTTACGCCAAAGGCTGGAAAATTTGAGGCAAGGCTCCATGTCCGCCGAGGAGACCTATAATGCCATGCAAGTGGCCATGGTGAAGGCCAATGTGGTGGAAGATGAGGAAACAACTATGGCAAGGTACCTCTGCATACTCAATACCTTTTTGGCTAATGAAATTGATTTGTATCCATATAGGACCATGACGGAGCTCCTACACTTAGCCATCAAAGTAGAGAGACAGACTAAGGCAAGGAGCCAAGGGCCGAGAGGGCCAAGTAGGGTTCCCAATGCTTGGAGGAACCAACCTAGTCGTGGCTTTCTACACCAAGGCCGAGAGCACTCACCACCACCACGACACCTCCAAGGCACTTTCGGCGACACCAAAAACTCCGGCGAAGCTCCGACGATCTCCTAGAACTCCGGCGATGCACTAAACGAGAGAGAGAGGGCTTGAGAAGCTGTGGATGATTATTTCTGAAGCTGAAGACCCCTATTTATAGGGTGAGGGGGAGCTCAACGCTGAGAACACCAATCGATCAGCATCCCCATCGACGTAACGGTGGCACACGAACCGGCGAAACGCGGAAAGAACGAAGGAGACGAAGAACAGTGTTTCCGCGGTCGCGGAAATGCCGCGAGCGCGTCTTTTGCCCTTTGGTCACGGGTTTCGTTCAAGGTCATGCTAAGTCTTTATTTTTAGCTCCTCTAAAAATATTCTAAGACCCACTAATGCATTAAACGTATATCCAAACGTTCAAAAGATTAATACAGAGGTTACAGAAATTGCCCATTATGTCATTCATACAAAACGACAGTTCGGGACTTTTAGAGGTTATTACAATACCACCACTAGTACAAAAATCGTGTTTTACATCATTTAATATACACCAGATGTGTGTCAAAGTGTTGTAAAAGAATGGAGCTACGCTATTATACATTGGTTATTCACCAAATCCGGCGTATAATGTTAGGCACGCCGAAAAGGGAACCAATGTATATACTATATACATCGGACATCAAATAACTCATGTATAAACGTCATGTTATCAATTTTACAACGAAAGTGAGAACCGATGTGTATACTATATACGTCGTAAATTGTAAACCCATGTATAAATAACATGTTTTTTATTATAATTATATATAAAATATATTTAATTACCAAAAAAATAAAAATATATATTTATGGTACTTATGTTGTAATTTTTTCATATAAATATAATTATTGTTTCTTTTTTATCTTATTTGAATTTCTCAACCGTACTCATGCCTTTCATAGCCTTGATTATATATATTTATATCAAGTAATTAACTTTATATTTTTATTAATTGAGATTTTTCTAAAATATGCAAAAATAATATACAAAATATATTAATTAAAATATGAACATATATTCTAGCTATTGTGAATTAGTATTGTATATGTATATGCCCCCTCCTAGAAATATTATGTCTTATTATTTTTTATTTTGAATTCAATTAATCATACTTATCACTAACTAGCTTTAATCTCATAAATAAAAAATATTACTTTATATATATATACTTAGCTGGCATTTTTTTAATAATTTGTTTTGAAGCATATATCCAGTCGTATATACATGGGAGCAAAAATCATATTTTTGTTAAAAAAATAACCTTTCCAATTTCCCCTGCCTTTGACCTAGCTGCACACTACCTTAATCTTTCTACATTTTCAATTTTCACTTTCACCGTTCTGCCGCGCTTGAACCTTCCTTCGATTTCGCGCCCCGTTCGTAGAATCAAGCACTGCTTCTGTCCATTGTCGGCGCCGTCCTTGTTCTTCACCTCCAATTCGTGGAATCGTGGAATCAGCTCCTCTCTGCGTGGAATCAAGCACTGATCTCTCCGCGTTGTTCAAATTCGTGGAATCGGCTCGACCAAGGTATACCCGGCCGTTGTTCGTCACCTCCAGTGTACCTCGTCGTCCTTCTAGTGTTGATTTTACTGCTCAATTTCTCTCCTAATCTCTATTATCCATCTTCATTCAAGGTATGTGCTTGCTTTCTATTCAAATGTATGCACTTTATAGGTTTTTGCTGCATACAACTTCTAAATTGATTTAGTTTTCGTTTCTTACATCTATTTTTTTCTAGAGGTTCTTTTGTTCATAGGCTTATTCAGATATGTGTAGGGAGAAATTTTAAGTTTTAGTTGACAAATACTAAGTTTCATGTATGTTTGTTCAGAGCCTTGTTTTATTGAATGGATATCTGTAACCAACCCTTAACAAGAATGGATGAGCAAATACCAACCCCCACCATTGCTAGGAGGTTTTTTAGAGATTTAAAGTGGAATATGGATGGCTAGTTCAGAAAATATACGAACAGAGATGAAGCAATTTGTTCTGTATACTTTATGCAAGATATATATGTAGTTTTGTACCTATCAATGGACATATGCAAGATATATCTGTAGTTTTGTACCATTTACACGCCTATGCAAGATATATATGTAGTTTTGTTCTGTATACTTGATAGTATACAGAAAATATGCAAGATGTTCTGTATACTTTATGCAAGATATTTCAATGAATTTGGAAAAATTGTTATTGTAAATGTCACGTGCTGGCAAAGTAAGGCTTTACACTTGCTATTTTCCATGGGCATCTGACTATACTGTGGTTTTCTGGAAACAACTGATATATAAATGTCATGTGCTGGCAAAAGAGATTTATCAAATGTGTTAGCTTGCATATGTTTATATAAAAAAACTGAGTAAGTTACTAAGTTGTACGTGTTGGAAATTATGATCCCTGGAATTTGTCAAGTGTCTCCCGGTGCTGTAAATTTTCCCAACTTGCGGAGGTTTATAATAATATGCAGTGATGTATTAAACTCTAGGCCATTGGAGGATTTCAATTCTTTTTCACATGTTTTATTGTTCAACCTTACAAGTATATGTTGTTGGCAACCTTGCCTTAGTTTTTCCCCCAAAATGCGGGTGCTTAGACTTAGGGATTTACATCAACTAAGTCCATACGTGTTACCTTAGTTCAGCTTGCTGTTAAATTGAGAATTATGGAAGTGAGTGATAAATTGAGAATTATGTAAGTGAGTGATTCTTCGAGGCTACTCCACATATTTACTGAAAATGTGAATGCCAAATTGCCAACATTATATTTGACCTTCTTTTGTATGCATATGTGATACAATTGCTATTTGTAACCAAGCTTTGTCTTAGACTGTAATATCCCTCATTTTGTAAGGAAAGTTTTGAATCTTCTTATGCCCATATTACAAGTCAGATTAAATTCAGAGAAGTACGGACATTCTATGAGATGTTTGATCTCTGTAATATTTTTCTGAGTAATATAAAATACAGTTAATGTATTTTTCGGTAAAAAGTGTCATTCCTGTACGAATATATTTAACCCGGAGTTAAGAATATTTTTACCCCTTGGTAAAAACGACAAACCGGACAAAAGGGGGAAAAAAGGGCCTTGACCGCACCCCGCAGTCAAGTGGCCGCACCCGCGGCGAAGGCCAAATTTGGAGGCGGTCACGAAGTCGGTCACCGCACCCTGCCGCACCCCGCGGCCATCGTCAGCTCCGACGTCATCGCGATAAGTCGCAGGCCGTAGCTCGCCTTAGTTGGCCTCCTAGCTGACTATCTGGTTGGGCCACCTCCTCCTTGACATCATTGGTTGGTAAGCTTCATGCTTGGGGTATAAAAGAGGGAGGAGAAGCCATGGACGAGCTCCATCTTCTTCCTCTGAAAAATTCTCTGAAATCTCCATTGTTGTCAAGCTTGTGAGCTTCGTTTGAGAAGAGATCGAACCCCTTTGAGTGTTTACAAAGGTGATCTTAAGTGGTGTTCAAAGGCCTAAGAAGGTTGGGGATCGAACCACAAACGAATCGAAGGCGAACGAATCAAATTGGGTGAGTTCGCCATCGAAGCTGTCAAAAGCTCGCCACTGGCGCCTGACCGCACCCGCGGCAAGGGCTCCACCGCACCCGCGGTGAGCCTTGTCCGAGGTGTGTGTTCTTGGGTGTTTGGCTTTGGGCGAGGCTTGACCCCTTTGATTCCTTCCTTATTCTTTTAGATTCATATATGTAGATATTGAATCTAACTTAGGGTCTCGTTATGGGTCATTCCAGAGGGATTTAATATCCAGGATCTGTCCCAGTTTCAGACTCAGGATCCATTGTCTCTAAGCTTGTTAAAGCTTTCGTCTGATCTAAGGCAAGTGGCGGTTCGCTCTTGCTTATCATTCCATATTTCCATTAATTATCAATTGTTTAATTGTTAATTAATTTGGGATGATTTACTGTTCTGTTGGGAATAGTTTGATAAATGATGTGAAAAGAATATGATATTTATAATAGGTTGTATATCTGCTAGAACAATGCTATTATAGATATATATTTATGATATTAGCCTCGAGGGCTTTGATATGATTATTACTGTGTTGAACTGTTTAGTTAGCACGAGTATTCGTAGGAGCGATGGACTATTCGAGGTCCAGTCGTTTCTTAATAATGATTAATGGTGCAAAGGGTGATAAACCCAAAAACCATTTGGTGGGTCATGACCGATCTCTATACTCGGGTATAGAGATGGTGGCACTTAACTGATGCTACAAATCTTGGGATTCGTCCCATTCAGGAGTATGTCCCTCATGGCGAAACATATATCCTATATGTCCCTCATGATGAAACATATACTCAATATATGTCCCTCATGGCGAAACATATATTTAAAAGTCTATAACGTGATACGCGTTTGGGAATTTAAATAAGATAAGTGTCGTCGTAGCACATGATTAATATACCTCAGACGAGTAGTGCAACTAGGGAATAGTGCAGCTAGGAAAGCTTGTCTTGACTTTGATCAGAGTACCGTTCTCTTTCCAATCTGGATTCGCATTAAGCGGTGTGGTTGGTCGTGAACTGAAACATCAAGTCATTATTGAACGCTTGTATGATTAATTAATGTTCCCCAACATTTGTCATATTTCCGATAAGACTCAATTCGTTGGAGTCTTCTTTTGGGATTGATTGCTGTGAGACTCGGTCTCCAGAATCTTCTCTTGATCATGCCTCTTCATGTGTTTCAATAGAAGTATGGTGGTTGACTATCGTACTCGGTTTTGATTCGAGGAACGATGAGTCTAACCTAATACGACTACTTCGAACCACTCTGCTTTGTACCCTTGCGTAGTCTTTCATTAGACTAACCAACCGTAATTGTTCTCTGCATGGTTGACTGGTGTCATCCGTTCGATTCGGCACATCAGATAAGAATCCGAGAAACAAAGGCTAGAACGACTATAAAAGAAAACGGTGTTTTAATGGATTTATCAGGTTGCGATCCTTGGCGGGTGATCATTACGATCAAGACCCTTGTATTTATACTTTGCAAAGACTTCCGCTGATTACTCTGTTTTGTCCTATGGGGATTGGGATGTAATCCCCAGACATATGTTTTAACCAAAGATTTTGGTATTTACATCATGATTGTTGTTTATGATTTGTATTTAAACCGGTAAAGCCTGGGGTGGCTTCGGTGTGGAAACTGAGGTCACTGGCGGTAATACATTTCCAAATGGGTTACGATTTGGGGGTGTTACAGATCTGGTATCAGAGCCGATTTTTTTGTTTACGGGTGAGTTTTAAAACATTTTCTTGGAACGAAATTTTTTATAAAACCGTCTACTCGTTTGAAACTGAGAAATGTTTTCGAAGGCTATGAATTTTCAAAGAATTTTTTACCGTTCTAGTCGTGCCTTCTTCTTTAGTCTGATATGGAAACGAACTTCCATATTTAGAAAGACTAATTCTCTGTTCGTCACTCGTAGATTCTGAGTGCTTTCGTTTCTCTTCAGAAGGACTCGGAAGAAGCCGATGTGGTTTCGCCATCTCCAGTAAGGCTTGAATTCCCAGTTCCCTCGTTATGATTTGAGGTTGTAGAACCTAGTAACTCGGTTTGAAGTTCATCTAATAAAGTTTACCTAGTTTGATCCTTTCCGAGTTGATTGTTACATTAAGTATACTGCAAGGTATTAATGTATAAAATCCTTGGAAATTGATCGGTAAACAGATGATGAACACAAGGAACAATGCTCGTTCTGGTGCTGGGCCGAGTAACAATCCCGGACATAACGAGAGAAATGTTGGAAATCCTGAGAATGTACGTTAGTCCAGTTCCCAACATAATCCCGGAGGCAATGACCCAGCTCAGGGCAACGCTCCAAGGATATTTGATGAAGCGGCCGTTGCAGAAATTCGAGGAATTTTCATGCAAGCAATGAACGACGTCCTACACCCGAATATGCCTCAGGCGCAAGATGTGCCGGCATCCTCAGCGACCCCGGGAGTTGGAGAATAGGAAACTCGTGTACCTTTGCATCAGGAGAATGTGGTCAGGAGCAGGAATGACTGTGGCCGAGCGCTGAAAGCCATAAATTCTATGAGACCTGACAGCTTTAATGGGAAGGGTGAACCAGTTGAAGTAACGCATTGGTTTTCCCACATGGAGTGGTTGTTCCGCAGTCTAGAGTGCACGGAGGCTGAGAAGGTGCACATAGCTTCTCTTCAACTGAAATGAGATGCTAGTGAGTGGTGGGAAAACACTAGTCTTGCTGATAGCCCTGATTTGAATTGGGCAATGTTCAAGACCAAGATGACTGACAAATTCTTCTCTCGAGCAATGAGGGAGGAAAAGCGCAAGGAATTTCTTTACCCTAAGACTGAAGGGTTAAAGGTGAATGAGCTGGCAACCAAGTTCAATCACTTGTTGCGGTACGCTGGATCGGAAGTATCCAGTGAAGAACAGAAAATCTAGCATTTCCACGAGTGGATGAGCCCAAAGATTAAGCCAATGATGTTGAGCCACAATTGCTCTACCTTAGAGCAATATGTGGATGCGGCTTACAAATTGGAGGTGACTCTGGATGAGTCGACCAAGAGAAAGAATCGCCAGAGGTCGACGCAAAATCAACCTCAGGCGAGTGGATTCAAACGTCCTGCGCCACCGTCTAACTTTGCTAAATCCAGCAAGGTGAAAACGGGTGGGGCTCAAGGAGAGTCGACACAGCAATCGAGTCAGGGTAAGAGTACGATCCTATGTTATAATTGTGGTGCTACTGGGCACAAGTAGGGCTGAGCACGGGCCGGAACCCGATCCGAACCGAACCCGAAAAGCCCGAAACCCGAACGGCCAAAAATCCTGGACCGAAGACCGAACCGAAGACATCGGTTCGGGTCGGGTTCGGGCTAAACAACACTTTTCGTTAAAAAAACAGGCTAAATTACACTAAAAACCCAAACCCGACCCGAACCCGAACCGAACCGAAACCCGAAACTCTGATTTGGTCGGACCGAAACCCGAACCAAAGGCATGTCGGTTCGGGTTCGGTTCGGGTTTTTCGGGTCGGGTTTGGTTCGGGCTTCGGTTTTCTCGGCCCGTGCTCACCCCTAGGCACAAGAGTACTGCGTGTCCTAAGGAAAGAAAGACATGCTTTGGTTGTGGGAATGAAGGGCATTTGTAGAAGTTTTGTTGGCAGGGAAAGCAGAAAGGAGTGGAGTCACAGCAGGGGTCTGTTAATCAGAGTAACCGACCCAGGTTTAAACTAGCAGAGACTCCTAGTCCTTCGATGCAGACAGCTGCACAGAACAAGGGGAAAGCCCCAGTGGCTTCTGGGAGTCAAGGTCAACGCCTTTACGAGATGCGTAAGGCAGATGGACCCGATGCTCCATATGCTTAAAGTGATTATTACCTTATGTTGGTATGTTGTTGATTTGGGTGTTACCCAGTCTTTCGTTTTGGATAGTTGTGTAGTAAGTTAAGTTGTGTGTGCAACGAGGTTGTGAACCTTTTGTTGTAACTCTTCTTATATATGAACCTTTGGTTTATACCAAGTTAGTGTTTCGTTGCTTGGTATGGGGTGAGGTCTCGTGTTCGAGACTCACCAACAACCTCTTAGGAGATGGCTGCCTATTAATTAGGTGGAGCTACCAAGGATGGGTTGAGATGTATGGACAGTGGCTCATGGAAACAGTGGACGCTGGTAATGGCTGGGCTTGGGCTCGGAGCCACTAGTGGGCCGTCTGTGAACCATGTAATGGGCTGGTCCAAAATGGTGACCATTTAGTTGGAACTAAGTGTCTATCTGAATTTCCGATTACCATCCAGGGTAAGAAATTCGAGGCAGATTTGATATGTATTGCCATGGCTCCATACGACATTATTCTCGGTATGGATTGGCTGACACGTCATGGGGCGGTAATCGACTTCAGTGCAAGAACTGTGACGGTGTCATCTGAGGGCCAGAGTGTGTGCAAATTTAAGGGTCAGAATTACGCTGATAACGGCAAGCTTATCAATGCAATGGTTGTGTTTAAGCTACTTCGACAGGGTTGTGTCGGGTACCTTTTCTATCTGGATGCACCCATGAAAGATGAACCATCAGTTCTTGATATTCCTGTGATTCATGAATTTCCTGATGTTTTTCCGGAAGAGATTCCTGGATTACCCCCGCATCGTGTCGTGGAATTTTCTATTAATCTTGAACCAGGTACTGTGCCGATCTCGAAGGCACCGTACCGGATGGATCTTGCTGAGATGCAAGAGATGAAGAAGCAATTAGAGGATCTTCTCGACAAAGGTTATATAAGACCGAGTGCATCGCCTTGGGGTGCTCCGGTCTTGTTTGTCAAGAAGAAGGATGGATCGTTTCGACTTTGTATCGACTATTGTGAGTTGAATAAAGTCACGATCAAGAACAAATATCCTCTGCCAAGGATTGATGATCTGTTGGATCAGTTGCAGGGAGCTAAAGTCTTTTCCAAGATCGATCTGAGATCTGGTTATCATCAGCTCAGAATTCGTGAGGAAGATATTCCGAGGCTGCATTCCGGACGAGGTATGGTCACTACGAGTTCGTAGTTATGCCATTCGGACTTACCAACGCTTCAGCGGTCTTTATGGACTTAATGAATCGATGTTTTTACCAGTACTTGGATAAGTTCGTGGTGGTTTTCATCGATGACATTTTGATTTATTCTCCGAATGAGGAAGTTCACGAGGAACACCTTCGGATTGTGTTGTCAATCCTTAGACAAAATGAGTTGTACGCTAAATTGTCTAAGTGCGATTTTTGGATCAAGGAAGTGGCTTTCTTAGGCCATGTGATCAATGAGAAGGGGGTAATGGTTGATCCCCAAAAGATCGAAGCAGTAGCTAACTAGAAGTGGCCTCAGAATGTGAAGGAGGTGCGTAGTTTCCTTGGACTTGCCGGATATTATAGACGGTTTGTAGAGGGATTTTCTAAGATCGCTCTACCTATGACCGGTCTGCTTCGCAAGTTCCACAAGAAGTTTATCTGGAATGACAAGTGCGAGGCCAGTTTTCAGAAATTGAAGCAATGTCTGACCTCTGCACCAGTGCTAACGCTACCAGACGGAACTGATGATTATGCGGTCTATAGTGATGCTTCAAAGAGGGGTTTGGGTTGTGTGTTGATGCAAAGAGGCAAGGTTATTGCTTATGCGTCAAGACAACTGAAAACCTATGAAGAAAACTATCCAACGCATGATCTAGAGTTAGCAGCGGTAGTGTTTGCGTTGAAGATTTGGAGGCATTATCTCTATGGTGTGAAATGCCAAGTCTTCACTGATCACAAGAGTCTCAAGTATGTATTCACTCAGAAGGAGTTGAATATGAGACAACGTCATTGGTTAGAGCTACTCAAAGACTACGACCTCGAATTGCTGTATCATTCGGGCAAGGCTAATATAGTAGCCGATGCATTGAGCCGGAAGACGTCGCGTGAGACCGTAGTGGTTTTACTCGTTGCTCAAACCAAGTTGAACCAAGAGTCATGCGAGATTGAAATCTTGTACGATCAAAGTCTAGGATACCTGAATATGCTTGAAATCCAAGCTACACTTCTTGATCAGATCAGGGAAAAATAGGTTGATGACGTGATCTTGGTGAAGTTGTGTGATGAAGTGATGAACGGGAAGGCTCTCGGTTTTGTGATCCAAGAGGATGGATCACTTTGGTTTCAAAACCAAATTTGTGTGCATGACGTTGATGGTCTTCGCCCATTGGTAATGAGAGAAGCCCATTCGTCAGCCTACTCTGTACATCCAGGCTCTAGCAAAATGTACAAGGACCTCCGGAAGAATTTCTGGTGGCCCAACATGAAATGGGATGTAGCAGAATTTATGGCGAAATGCTTGACTTGTCAGAAAGTCAAGATAGAGCACCGCAGACCAGGTGGTGAATTGCTACCTCTTCCAGTTCCAGAATGGAAATGGAAAGATATCGCAATGGATTTCGTCACAGGATTACCCAAGACTAAGAGTCAGAAAGATGCTATTTGGGTTATCATTGACAGGCTCACGAAGAGTGCTCACTTCGTGGCTATCAAGTCAACGTGAGGAACCCAGAGGTTAGCAGAAGTGTTTTTACACGAGGTTATCCGTTTGCATGGTACTCCAAAGACCATTGTATCGGATCGTGATGGCCGATTCATGTCAGGGTTCTGGAAGGAACTCCACAAGGCCATGGGAACTGAATTGAGATTCAGCACTGTGTTTCATCCTCAAACGAATGGACAGTCTGAGAGGACTATCCAGACTCTGAAGGATATGTTGAGAGCATGTGTACTCGATCGTCCGACTAGCTGGGAGGACAGCCTAAGTCTAATCGAGTTCACATATAACAATAGATGGCATGCTACTATCAAGATGGCTCCATTCGAAGCTTTGTATGGTCGTAGATGCAGATCTCCGATTTGTTGGGATGAGAACGCCGACAAGATTCTTCTCAGACTAGAATTGGTCGAGAGAACTGCTTCGGATATTGCCTTAATAAGACAAAGGATGTTGACAGCTCAAAGTCGACAAAAATCTTACGCTGATCCGAAGCGTAGAAATGTTGAATTTGAGGTTGGTGACAAGGTCTTTGTCAAAGTCTCGCCATCTAAAGGCGTGTTCAGATTTGGTAAGCGTAGGAAGCTCAACCCTCGCTACGTGGGACCATTTGAAATTCTTGACAGAGTGGGATCTCTAGCGTACCGTTTGGCATTGCCGCCATCGGCACATCCAGTGCATAATGTGTTCCACGTATCCTTGCTGAGGAAATACGTGTCTGATGAGTCTCATGTGCTGAGCTATGAAGACATTGAGATTCAAGCAAATGGTACTTATGAAGAGATACCTATGCGTATTCTCGAGCGCCGTGGGAAGCACTTGCGCAACAAGGTAGTATCGTTGGTACGGATTCTGTGGTCCAAGTCAGGAACTGAAGAAGTTACCTGGGAGACTGAGGAGGATATGTTTAGACGCTTTCCCGAGTTGTTTTCGGCCTAAGTTTCGGGGTCGAAACTTCTTTTAAGGGGGAGGTAATGTAATATCCCTCATTTTGTAAGGAAAGTTTTGAATCTTCTTATGCCCATATTACAAGTCAGATTAAATTCAGAGAAGTACGGACATTCTATGAGATGTTTGATCTCTGTAATATTTTTCTGAGTAATATAAAATACAGTTAATGTATTTTTGGATAAAAAGGGTCGTTCGTGTACGAATATATTTAACCCGGAGTTAAGAATATTTTTACCCCTTGGTAAAAACGACAAACCGGACAAAAGGGGGCAAAAAGGGCCTTGACCGCACCCCGCGGTCAGTGGCCGCACCCGCGGCGAAGGCCAAATTTGGAGGCGGTCACGAAGTCGGCCACCGCACCCCACCGCACCCTGCCGCACCCCGCGGCCATTGTCAGCTCCGACGTCATCGCGATAAGTCGCAGGCCGTAGCTCGCCATAGTTGGCCTCCTAGCTGACTATCTAGTCGGGCCACCTCCTCCTTGACATCATTGGTTGGTAAGCTCCATTCTTGGGGTATAAAATAGGGAGGAGAAGCCATGGATGAGCTCCATCTTCTTCCTCTGAAATCTCCATTGTTGTCAAGCTTGTGAGCTTCGTTTGAGAAGAGATCGAACCCCTTTGAGTGTTTACGAAGGTGACCTTAAGTGGTGTTCAAAGGCCTAAGAAGGTTGGGATCGAACCACAAACGAATCGAAGGCGAACGAATCAAATTGGGTGAGTTCGCCATCGAAGCTGTCAAAAGCTCGCCATTGGCGCCTGACCGCACCCGCGGCAAGGGCTCCACCGCACCCGCGGTGAGCCTTGTCCGGGGTGTGTGTTCTTGGGTGTTTGGCTTTGGTCGAGGCTTGACCCCTTTGATTCCTTCCTTATTCTTTTAGATTCATATATGTAGATATTGAATCTAACTTAGGGTCTCGTTATGAGTCGTTCCAGAGGGATTTAATATCCAGGATCTGTCCCAGTTTCAGACTCAGGAACCGTTGTCTCTAAGCTTGTTACAGCTTTCGTCTGATCTAAGGCAAGTGGCGGTTCGCTCTTGCTTATCATTCCATATTTCCATTAATTATCAATTGTTTAATTGTTAATTAATTTGGGATGATTTATTGTTCTGTTGGGAATAGTTTGATAAATGATGTGAAAAGAATATGATATTTATAATAGGTTGTATATCTGCTAGAACAACGCTATTATAGATATATATTTATGATATTAGCCTCGAGGGGTTTGATATGATTATTACTGTGTTGAACTGTTTAGTTAGCACGAGTATTCGTAGGAGCGATGGACTATTCGAGGTCCAGTCGTTTCTTAATAATGATTAATGGTGCAAAGGGTGATAAACCCAAAAACCATTTGGTGGGTCATGACCGATCTCTATACTCGGGTATAGAGATGGTGGAACTTAACTGATGCTACAAATCTTGGGATTCATCCCATTCAGGAGTATGTCCCTCATGGCGAAACATATATCTTATATGTCCCTCATGATGAAACATATACTCAATATATGTCCCTCATGGCGAAACATATATTTAAAAGTCTATAACATGATACGCGTTTGGGAATTTAAATAAGATAAGTGTCGTCGTAGCATATGATTAATATACCTCAGACGAGTAGTGCAGCTAGGGAATAGTTCAGCTAGAAAAGCTCGTCTTGACTTTGATCAGAGTACCGTTCTCTTTCCAATCTGGATTCGCATTAAGCGGTGAGGTTGGTCGTGAACCGAAACATCAAGTCGTTATTGAACGCTTGTATGATTAATTAATGTTCCCCAACATTTGTCATATTTCCGATAAGACTCAATTCGTTGGAGTCTTCTTTTGGGATTGATTGCTGTGAGACTCGGTCTCCAGAATCTTCTCTTGATCATGCCTCTTCATGTGTTTCAATAGAAGTATGATGGTTGACTATCGTACTCGGTTTTGATTCGAGGAACGATGAGTCTAACCTAATACGACTACTTCGAACCACTCTGCTTTGTACCCTTGCGTAGTCTTTCATTAGACTAACCAACCGTAATTGTTCTATGCATGGTTGGCTGGTGTCATCCGTTCGATTCGGCACATCAGATAAGAATCCGAGAAACAAAGGCTAGAACGACTATAAAAGCAAACGGTGTTTTAATGGATTTATCAAGTTGCGATCATTGGCGGGTGATCATTACGATCAAGACCCTTGTATTTATACTTTGCAAAGACTTCCGCTGATTACTCTGTTTTGTCCTATGGGGATTGGGATGTAATCCCCAGACATATGTTTTAACCAAAGATTTTGGTATTTACATCATGATTGTTGTTTATGATTTGTATTTAAACCGGTAAAGCCTGGGGTGGCTTCGGTGTGGAAACCGAGGTCACTGACGGTAATACCTTTCCAAATGGGTTACGATTTGGGGGTGTTACATAGACCTTGTCTTTTTTCTTATTTTTTATAATGTGATATTAAAGTGTATATATATATATATATACAACTAGTCTGCTAGTTTTGAGGATGAAGCATACAATTGTGTATTATTTTTCATTATTGATATTTGACCTTCTTATTTTTCATAATTTTGTCTTAGACCTATGGAGGTTTATAATAATATGCAGTGATATATACGCAGCTTGTGCAGTACGTGTGTTAGTTTTGAGGATGAAGCATACAATTCCTTGGAATTTCATATTTTCAAGTCCCACAAAAAGGCATGGAATCTTGCAAATCTGAAATTAATGTGTGTACTTGTTTTAATGCATTATTTTTCTGACATTATCAGGATATTTTAAGAGATCAAGAATCATTAGGGGAAGTTTTTGTGACTCGACGACAAGATCTATTAGCAATGTCTTTGGAGAAGGAAGAACATCCAGGATGCGTTAAGAGGGGTTGGTGGAGATGTCACAATGACTGCATACTATGGCCATGGTGCACGAGGTATAACGACATCCAATGGAGAAGTTGCCATTAGAGAAGTTGTGAAACAAATTGAGGAAAAGATGGAGGTGAAATATAAAGAAAATACGAAGCACATGTGCAACAAATTAATAAATACCTTGAGACAGTACTTCATCGTAAGACCACAAACATTCCTATGTTTTCATTCCAAGTGGACAAAAAGACTGATTGATATGGGGAGATTGATTTAGTAGCAAAAAGACTGATTGAGATGGGTTTTAATGGTCATAAGCGTGAAAGATGATACAGTCTATTATCTTGATCCATTACATAGGGAGATTGATTTAGTAGCGAAAAGACTGATTGAGATGTAAGTTCTATTGATATTTACAAAAATCATGCCTTATCTTGTATATTTAGTCTCTATTATTTACATCAGTTTTAATTACTTTTTTTAAATAGGAGCTTAAAAGTGTTTTGGGCTCACAGATGGAGCAAAATAAACCTCGCCAATATACATGATAGGTCAAAGTCAAGGTACAATCTATTATTTGAAATTATTTCATGTTTCGAATAATGATAACATTATTTATTGTTTTAGGGTCCTTGTCAGCCCAACCTTGTGGATTGTGAATATTATATGTTGCGATATATGCGGGAGATTGTTGCAGTTCGAAACACAAATTCAATTTCGAAAGGAGTATTATCTCTAACTTTTCTTCAATAATAATGATTACATATTCCTAGGATTGTTGTTCCATCCATATGTTATATCATTCGTGTTTAATTTTGTAGTACTATAATAAGTGCCAACATCCATATTCCTCGAAGGAAATTGATGAAATTTGTGCAGAGTGGTTCCAGTACTTCATCAAAATATCTAATGAAGAGGTATTCCCTTTGACTTTAATTTATATGACATGTATTTCTCTATTTGTCATTGTTAAAAAATTAACTATATGTGAACTAGTAAATTGATGTATGATTTATATGTCAGGTCATAGCTTAAATGACAATATGCATCAATTGTAGAATCATGGTTGACATGGAGATATATTACTCAGGGTTGACATAGAGATATATTATAGGTCAAGTGAAGCACAAACCAAATCAACACTTTTGTTCCTCTAGAAAAGTATTTCATTCGGCAACGTCTGTTTACAAATTTCAACGTATGTTTAAAAATTTTGTTGTCTTTTGAACTAGTTAATTATTGACAATGCATTAAGTTTAGTTTTATTGGATGATGTAGATATTATTTTCCACTGACCATATGATATTTTGATCTTATCTAATACTTTTGGATAATCTATTGTTCATTTATAAGATCAACTTGTTAATTGGTATGTCATTTTACACTTGTTGATATGGTGAATTGTACATGAAATTAGTAATGTGAATTGTACAGGAATTGGCATTGTGAATTAACAAGAATTTGTCCATTAAAAAATATGCTTTATACACCGGTTATATAAAACCTATGTATATATGTAAGGGTCGGTCTTCCAAAATACACGTGGTAATGATATGTTTATACAACGGTTGTAAACTGATGTATTAAGTGTCTTCCCCTTGGCACGTCAATGGTTATTACATGAGTTTATTGGGTTTTATACATCGTGTATCAAACCGATGTAGAAAACATTTTACATGTGTTGAATCGTCATTAGACATCGGTTCTTCACCGATGTATATACCCTCCCCTGAGTCCGCATTTCTAATACACTGGTTTTGATGGACATTATACATCGTTTCACAACCGATGTATAATACTTTATTACATTGGTTGCGATTTAATACATCACTAACCTGTACACTAGTTAAAAACCGATGTGTAATGTGTTACACGCCCGGTGTAAAATGCCTTTTTTGTTCTAGTGCACCCCCTTAAAAGAAGTTTTGACCCCGAAACTTGGCCGATACAGCTCGGAGAAGCGACCTTATTTTAAGTTACCCAACCTTAAAAGTTTAACCATGCCTAACCCATTTAACACTTTGTAAATTGGTTCAAGCATTTCTAAGTTAAAATTTATAAGTTGGTTCCAATTACAGTTAAAGTAAGGTTAACCATAATTTAGACCTTTCATAACTTAAGGGAATTTTATAACCTTGTTTTCACCAATATACATTTTACCATATTACCCTTATGGCAATAATGAGGGTTATTACATTACTACCTCCTTAAAAAATAGTTTCGACCCCGAAACTAACATCACTAAGGTAGAGGGACCGGTTTCACCATTAACCTCACTACCCGAACTTAATATCCTTAACCATTTCATCCTTGAAATTGCTCCTAGGAAAATGATATGCTTTCTCAACCATACCATTATCTTTCATATCTTATCTCCATGTGCTACACCTGTAATAAATCGTGACTATCTCCACAAGGTCATAATTATCTTAGGATAATAGTCTCCAAAATCATCGCAATAGACTTGCTATATCTTAAGCATGAGAACACACATTTCTCTTTCAACTTTTCTCTTTATAAACCACTCTCAACGTTCATACCGTATCTTCCTTAAGTTGATATCTTAAATAAATTTGGTCTTCGTACTCTATATCACCAAAGTCGAACTATTTATTCGATCATGAATCCACCTACTATATACTGCCTTGGTTCCTTACCCTCGTTGGAATCGATATGATCATCCACACAATTATGATTACCTTACACCGAGTATCCATTATAGTCTCCAATATAATCTCACTTTTATGCCCTATTCATCATAAAGATTTTGATGTCCTATTCATCATAAAGATTTTGATGTCCTCCAGCAGAAGAATATAACATTTCCCTACTAACTTCCTTTCGATGATCAGGTCCTCAAAGTACATACATAGAACTCACTTATACCCCAAACTTAGTACCTCCAATTGTCATATTGGCTTACTCTTTACATATGCACCTCATCGATCTCATTATTTACCTTATTTAAATTTGACCCTTGTGCCATTTCTTAACCCAAAATCTTTACGCATATGATTCCTAAATTTTCCACAATTAACCACACTGCATCCTATTCCTGTTTACCTCAACATGATTTAATAATCCGTTCCACAAGATTATAACTTCGTTTTACCCAAACGTGTCATACGATCACCTTCATAGATGATGTGACCCTGCCTCCCATGACGGCCCAAGACGAGGAAGAAGCCATGAGCCTACGCTCACAGGGCCCAGTGACAAGGTCTAGGTCCAAGGCCATCGCCGCCGGTGCGTCACTTATCGCACGTGCCGTCGCCAGCCAAGGAAGCCCAGAGACCAATCCAAGGCTCGTCGTCCTCGCCACCATCGGAAGTGAAAGAACACGTTCTTCTGAAGACTTTGACACTTCGTCGTCTCACGCGATGATCTCTTCAAAGCCTTCACCGCGTTAATGAGTTTCACGCGTTCTTTTTAAGATATTATCTATATTTGATATTTCCAGCTTGCTTTAGATAGTTTCCTTATTTACAGCATTTTAGATAGTTTCCTTTCAGTCATTCTATCTTTTAGGGTTTGTACCTTTTGCATGCTTGCATAGGCTAGCCCTTAGGCTCGTTTCGACCCAAGCCCATTAGGTCTTGTTCGAGACCCCTTGGCTATTTAAAGCCTCCTTTGTTAATGTTATTTCTCACGTTCAAGTTAAAGTTCAAGGTTTAAAGTCGAGTGCTTATCCTCCTTCCCTTGATCGGACGTCACCCATATCCCTCTCATCCCCATTCCCTCCGCCGCCGACGCTACGGCAAACGCTTGATCTTCTCAAGCAAATCTATCTTCGCATCTCCTTCACTCGTAGTCGACGCTATGACACCAACGACTTGTTACATCAAGTCAGCTATCCCTCCATTCAATCGCTTCCGCCATCGCTTCCATCCTTCCATCAATCGCTTCCATCGCCATCGATTCATCGCGTTCTTCCGTTCGCGATCATCATCACCACGTTCCACAGCAGAATACTGGAGACGAGTGACTTCTCAACCAAGACTAGATCCAAAAGTCATCACCTTTGGCAATTCGACTTGTCACAGGAGACAAGGACACATCAATAGACGTAGGTCACTTTTTCCTCAAGTTCATTCGATAACATCCACATACTTATTTTATTCCACACTTATTTGATCCACCAAAATCATAACAAACTTTCACCGGTTGAGTTTGTTATTCACCCATAAATCTTTAAACAACCAGTTGTCCTCACATAATATATTATCCCAAATCAGCAACCCTTTTGCTTTACCCAAATTTAGTATTTACACAAGACTAAATCGCCATAATACTCTTATGTCCTTATATCATTTCCTTAAGAAAGCCTCATAACGAAACCTCAACTAGGTCTTCCAAAGTACTACTTCTACACACTTAGTTCTTCAAAACGCTTTAACCACTGGTCCTACAATGGACACACTTACTTATAAACCCCACAATTACAACTCTTAATTTTAAAGTCTACTCATGATCGTATTAGAGTACGATCATTTCAAAGAAAACGAACTCCTTACGAAATATCTCTCTTTATATAATTTATACACCTCACCCCATCTAATGCTCAGAGTATACACATGAGGAATAACCTCAAACTCCATAGAACATTACTATACACACCAAATCCTTATAGCAAGGAATCCTTACAACATTACTTCTCGAGACAATGCTCATGACTCCGAGCAAAGGGAGCAGATAATGTCAATGCCCAACTTGACATTATTGCAAGAACATAGAGGGGTTCTTACGGATAGTTTCGACCTCGAAACTAGCGCTAACAAGGTAGGGAACAACAATACGTGTCCCACCCAACACTATCATTTATGAGTCCAGTCAGTCTTTATCAACACATGACATGTACTATTTTTGGACTCAAGGATCCCCGTATGAACGAACAACTTATAATAGTAACGAATTTAGTGATTTCCGACACAAGGAAACACCTCTTTATTATTCGGAACATTACATTAAGACTTTTGACAAAAAAAGTCGAACAGACAGATTACTAAACTATAGAGACTATCGACATGAGTCATTGCTCCTTGTTTATCAAGTGTATAACTCGCGATTTACATTATTTACTTTGATTAAATTTGGCATTTATGCCCATCTCTAACTCAAAAACTTTTTCCAAAGGAAATTTAACATTCAAATGATTCTTCTCTAACTTAAGCCCCTTATTTTGCTTAAAATAATCACTCAACATTTTATCCCTATTTTCCTCAAGCACGATTTTGATAATTCCTTTAACACATTTATGATCAATCATTTTATTTTATCCAAAACGTGTCACAAGATCACCTTAATAATTATAAATAACCTTCTCATCAAGCTTAGATGGCAAGAATTTAAAAACTTATTTTACTCCGTGTTTTAATCAACACAATTCAAACAAACCTTTACCGACTGAATTTATTATTCACCAATAAACACTTAATTTCCCTCACACAATCTATTATCCTAATTAAAGCACACTTTTTGGCTAACCAAATTTACCATCTACCTCGTATTAAATCCCTTAATAATCCTCATATCATTACATTACTTCCTAAAAACATGTCCTTATAATGTCATTTATCACTTGAGTAAGTTTCTCCAATTACAACATTTATACACTTAGCTCCTTCCAAAAGCTCTATACCATTAGGCCTATAAAGAATACACCTACTCATAATCACAATGTTTAAATCCTTATATGTTTAAATAATAAACCATTAATCGCATTATATTGCGATCCTCTTAGGGAAAAACAACTCTTAGTAATTTCTTTTTCCCAAAACGAACCACATAAGGTATTACTCTTATTTCCTCAAAATATCATATCGATAAATGATTCATTACCAACAAAATCAATCACTTCAGTCATAATCCTTCAGTAGATATATACGAGTAACATTTGTTACCTTACTCCTTAAGTGCACATAAGACAAATCTCTTTACTAAATCCTTTAGTTTATCGAAATCCTCAACATAACCTACTCTTATACTATAACGCTCGACCACTACACTCACGAGACAACGCTCGACAACTCGACTGGAAAAGAAAATAATGCCAATACCCAACTTGGCATTTAGAATTTTCCAACTTATGCGTGACTCTTCAATCACTACGTTATGATACGAATTGTAAGGGTCCAAACAAATAACTTTATATTAGTTTGACTGACCCTCCACCATTAACCTTAAAACGATCTTCTTCTCCTCCTTGAGAATGGATCAATTAGGAGAAATGTCAACCTTTAACTGACATTAAACCTAAGAATGGACGATAACCTTAAGGATGAATCTAAGGAATAGGTAACCAAATCGAAGCTTGCAGAAGTTTGAAAACCACTTATTATTAAACCTTATACTTTATACATATAGATCATTTATACCTAACTTGGCAAAATCATTATAGTTATCTCTTTGAAATAAAGACATTATTATTTCTTTATAAACTCTTACAAAAATCCAAACCACACTTTTTAAAGTTATAACACAAACTTAATTTTTTTTAAATGTTTATAACTTTATTTTATAGAAGTACGATGAAAATTAACGCTTAACACAAGAGAGTTTAAACATTACTTTTAACACCATAACGAATACCATTTTATTCCTTCAATACTAGGAGAACGTTACTTTTAACTTTCAAAAAAATTTAAGAAATTTTAAAATCTTAATTTTAATACTACAATTTAGATTTACAAAATTCCTTTTTAAAAGAATACTCGTGCTAATCTAGCATTTAAGTCCACATATAAATCCACACAAAAATCCATTTACTGTAATATCATATCAAATTATATAATAACGTTATTTCTAGCAATATATACAACCTATTATAAAGTCATATTTTAACACATCGTTTAATTAAATTTGTTCCCAAACAGAAAACAACAACTTTTATCCCATCTTAATTAACAATCAATTAATTGATAATCAAGGGAAACATGGAATAGTGAGCAAGAGCGAACCGCCACTTGCCTTAATCTAGACGAACGAAGATGTCGGGTTTCGGGATCTGGAAACTGGAATCTGAATACGGATTCCTACGACGATGTCGAGACAATAGACGGAACCCTAAGTTAGATTCGATATAAACGAATGATACAAATGTATAAACGATATGAACGAAAAGAAACAAAGGCCTAAGCCGTGACCGTGTTTGTCCAAGTCACGATCGTGCTTGCTAGAGCAAGCCGTGGTCGCGGTTTGGACATCCGCGGTCGCGGAATTCTGGGCACATCCGCGGTCGCGGAATTCATCCACGCGGTCACGGATCTCCCTTCCGACGATGGCTCAACTCGGCTTCGAGGCTTACCGACGACGAAGGCGACAACTTCTTGACTTCGGACGAAGGCTCACCACGACCACCACCACCTCGACACCTCCAAGGCACTTCCGGCGACACCAAAAACTTCGGCGAAGCTCCGACGATCTCCTAGAACTGCGGCGATGCACTAAACAAGAGAGAGAGGGCTTGAGAAGCTGTGGATGATTATTTCCGAAGCTGAAGACCCCTATTTATAGGGTGAGGGGGAGCTCAACGCCGAGAACACCAATCGATCGGCATCCCCATCGGCGTAACGGCGGCACACGAACCGGCGAAACGCAGAAAGAACGAAGGAGACGAAGAACAGTATTTCTGCGGTCGCGGAAATGCCGCGAGCGCGTCTTTTGCCCTTTGGTCGCGGGTTTCGTTCAAGGTCATGCTAAGTCTTTTTTTTTAGCTCCTCTAAAAATATTCTAAGACCCACTAATGCATTAAACGTATATCCAAACGTTCAAAAGATTAATACAGAGATTACAGAGGTTACAGAAATTGCCCATTATGTCATTCATACAAAACGATAGTTCGGGACTTTTAGGGGTTATTACATATATAATTTTGAAAAAACGTACCTTTGACATGGGTAAAATGTAGATTTTAATTTTTTGCTTTATATATTAATTTATAACTAAGTTTAACATGGTTTTCGATTTTACACATATATATTATAAATAATTTTAATTACAAATAAGAAGTAATGTAACTAATAAGGAAAAGTATATATTATAAATAATTTTATTTTACAAGTAAGAAGAAACCAATAATGTAAAAATATATAAATAATCTTTGAGATTATAATATCTGTATAGTTAAGGTAGGTTATTTTAGATAAAATATAAATAGATAAGAAATAGAATAAATTGTAGTTGTACATTGAGATTTGCCTACATGGCATAGCTCACGGGCTAATACGTAGGAGAGATAATTATGGCTTTAGTATACTAAATAGATGTTTTCTACTATTATTGTTTTAATAGTGTTATTACAGTTGAAACATATTACTGATTATTTCATATATATTATGTATGTAGATATTATTGGTCTATTGGTTGGAATTGGTGATAAAATTGTTACTCGTACTAACTGTAATGGGAAAGACGATAAAAAGGATCAACCCTCAGTTAATGGATACAAGGATTTTATTAAAAATTGTCATTGATATATGACTGATTTGCATTGTTTTGATATATATATATATATGAGTTTAAATTAAATTAATATTTATCGATAATAGTCATAACTAATATTATATTCCTACAATGCAATAGATGGACATTTATAATTTTCATGTATTAGATGAACATTTTGATTATGCTTTATCGTTTTGGTAATATTTTTGTTAGGAATGTGACTATCCCCGTTTCAAAACTACTTAGCCAAATTTTACTATTAATAAAGTTATGGAGAGTTTCGTCTCTCTTTCGATAATTCATTTTGTTAATCTCTTCAATGTTTTGTATTCAAATAGTCATTTCGTATATTAGCATTTATCTACTTCTATATCACTCACTACCTACATATTTTTATATCAATTAAATATATATAATTTTTATATACTACTATTCTAAATATAAGAAAAAATAAACAAATTCCGTATAAGGTACGGGTACTATAGTAGTTTAGAACAATTTAAAAATATTCATGGAATGAAAAACAAAAAAGATAAAGAAGTGTTTCTTGGATGAGTTGAACCCAAGATCTCATGGTCCTCTCTTCACTCAACTACTACTGGACTATGTTTTCTTGTGGTTTTTTAAGGGAAAAAATATATAAAATAACACGCTGACAAGGAAGGACACCGCGTTTGATCAAGGGAAACGGACGACTGCGATCTTTTCACACTTCGCACCCTAAGATCCCTTGGCATTTGATCCCGGATCAATAGATATTGTAAAATCGCGTAGGATTATATAATGAGAAAATTGGGTTTAAAGGGCCCTTTTTTCACATAAATAACATGTTTAGGCCCATTTTTTTCAAAATTGCAAGTATGACCCCCTATTGCTACACATATGGCCCAAAGGCATTTTGGAAGTGTTTTTTTAGGATTTAAGGTTTAGAATTTAGGGTTTAGGGGTTAGGGTTTAGGGAAGTTTAATGAGTTAGTGGGTCAATGAGCTAATTTATTTAATTAGGACTCCAAATTTATTATTCCGCCCCTCTTAAGGGTCAAAAATCATAAGCAGAGTTATATAATCTGAAAGTAATCAAGAGCCCATTTGAAAGTTGCTGGGCTTTTGAGCTCTCAAGACCCATCAATATGCTCAAATTGGGCTGGGTCCGACAGAAAATGATATGGGCCAAGCACACAGCTTCGGATCCAACTTCTAGAATTAAACTTCCTCTTTTTATGTCCACCTACTACATTAGTTGACATTTTCTTTTCCTTGCCGTATAGAATAATAAAAGGAATGAAAGCAAAAAGCTTCTGAAGTTTCCAATCTCTTATTTGTACACTTTTTAATATTTCATGAAGACTTTAGTGCATGTAGGTTGAATAGTGTAAGCTTTATGATGAAGTGAGGGATCTTCCGTGAAAATATGTATTCATACCTGCAGATATCATCAATTCATCATACTGTTGTAATTTATCTCACAACTTATCATATTGTTTTATGTTGACGAAACTTTCATCTTTGAAATTCACAGACTTCGTGTATGTTTGTTCAGAAAACGGTAATGTTTTCTTGACAAAGAAATATAATAATTAATAACAAAAGGTAAAAGTTGTGATGTAATTGATTAGAGAGAAAACTCGATCAACCAATTAGTTAATAAACCCAAATAACCAACTAATTAATAAAAAAATCACTATCTCTCAGTATTTAACCTAGTAAGTTTTCAAACGTCTACTTAATTGTATTATTAATCGGATTACGAACAATCTTGTGAATAAAAACTTTACAATGTAGGTTACACAACGTTTCTAGATCTAACCTTAACCCTTAAGCAAGTGTGAGCAACATAACAACACAAGTAATGACTCAACCCTAGCTCAAGTAATCACTTAAACACTTAAAAACTCGTACATTTGACTTCGAAAATCCCAAATTGCGTACATGAATTAACTCTAGGCTTAATGTATATATATAGCACCATAAAAAATCTAAATTTCTATCTTTGATTTGTCCAACACATGACTACATCAAAGATATTGTTTCCATATATCTTATGCTATTACCATAAATACAAACTTCACTAAAACTATTCTAAAAGATAAGAGTTTTCATAAATAAAACTTAACCAAATACTATCTAAAACTCAAGCATTGAATCCAAGTCTTCATGAAGATCTCGTTTCTATATTTAATTAATTTTTCTCACAAAGTCTCATAGTTGTATATCGTCATTTTTTGCTTCGTTCCTAATGTTGTTCATTTGCTTCACAACACAACACAACATAAAAACTTTGTCACGTTGTTCCTTTACCTTGCAACTTGTTCTGCTTGACGTGACAATATTCCTTTCTCTTTTTTGTTTTGCTTTAAACCATAAAAACCTAATTATATTTATCAATGACTATCAAACCAGAAAAAACAATCTCATTCCAACACTAAGATTTGTTTGTTATACTAATTTATAATGGTGTTTTTATGATTAAATACTTTTGTAATATAATAGTGTTTGGTAAAATATATTTATGAACCCCATTTTATAGTAAATTATAAAAGAGTAATTACACAAAAACTTTATAAATAATAAAGCCATTATAAATGATTTTACAAAAGAAACCCTACATAGTTAAACAAAATTTACCGTTTTGATAAAAAAGCACCCTGTCAATTCTGATCCAGGTTGTACTTTTGATGGTCACATACTGGCAACATCAGACTAAGATATCATTAAATTAACTGCGTGACAAGAAAAATATTCACATATGTGTGGAATTGTGGGGTTGTTTGTTTGTCGTTTAGTTGATGCGAGTGCGTGAGAGGGGAATTTTGTGTGATAAAAAACCATCAACCAAATCCTCACCAACCAAGAGAAAATATGGCCAGTAAAACAGGACACATTTTTACCCGTTATACGTACAGCTAGCGAACACAAATTACAATCAGTTTTTAATTAAGTAGAAAGTAAAACAACGTGGAAACGAATTTTCGTGTAAAACCGTACCACTAACGCATATTTACCAGAATGTGTTTAGCACGAGAAAATGGTGTATTAATTTCATCATTTTCTATTTTGGATCCATCATATTTTGTTAAAAGTAATTCGGCTTTGGCGTCCAGTGCGTTTGATATTCATTCTTTTCCGTTCCATAAAGGGAAGAAGTTTCGAAACGTTCGATATACTTGCTTTCCCGGTTAAAAATTAATACTAGTGCTTTTTGAGTTTTCAGTGTAGACGTTTGGGAGCATTCAAACTGCATGGAGAGAAAGTTTTCCAAAATAGCAGCCACTTGGAAATCGGAAATTGCCTAGAAAGACTGTCAATTCACAACTCACTAAAAAAAAGTCCTCCAACTAAACTATACGGAGTATTATGCATGTCAAATTGTCAATGGCCCCATCAGATTAAAACTATAATACATATATAGCTGCATTGTTCTAAAGTGAATTAGAAATTAACCTGGAGATAGAAAAGGGCTTCATCAAAAAGCAGGTTACATTTTCAAATTTCAGAATTGTCAAAAACTTTGACAAATGTAATGTACCCCACCACCGCGGCCCAAAATCAAAAGCCTCGGTAGATTTTGTCACCATCTGCATTGTCTTTTGCCTACGTTGTGTTTTTTTTTTTATATACTAAGTATTATATTTTGTTTCACAATCATTCTTTTTGATTAAATATTGCCCTAATCGCATATACAAGAATTAGTTGATTGAATGGTCACCGTGTTTGTGCTCCATTTTTAATTTGCCTATACCTTTCGTGCCGATGTTATAATTCTCAAGCAAAAAGAAGAAGCACTTAATTAAGTTTCTCAACTTAATGCATTGTGTTCAAACTTACTAATTTTTCTTTAGGAAAAGAAAGGGTCTAGGTGTCTTAGGCTTTGTTCAGCAAAACTTTTTTGAGATTAACGGAATTTTATTTTATTTTTAATCTACTTGATGAGTGTTCGGTAAAAAAAATTGTTAATTTGGCTTAAGCTAACATAGCTTGATTTTGCCATTTTTTTTAATGTGGCCTCCTAAGATTATTAAAGATTAACAAGTAACATTTTACTTTTCACCCATTTTATCTTATAATATCAAACATCAATTATATTTTTAAAAAATTAAGCTAATAAATTAATCCAATTTTAGCTAATCATTCAACTCCAATTTCACTTTCAGATACTCATTCGGTTCTGGCTCCTATTTCAGCTATATATACCGAACAAAGTCTTAAACAGACCTACTGCACTGAAAGACTGAAAATTCCGATAATTAATATAGATCACTCGACATAAAAACCATCTAATATGAAGGAAAGCTTCATTAGGCTTCGTGCAAAAAAAACTATTCGAGCACATATGATAATTTTCTCAGATTAATTAAGATAATGTGAACATGTACTATCTTTATATTACTATTATTCGACGCCAATTGAAACCATTACTAATTTTTATTTATATATATATATATATATAGGGGCGCGCTCAGGTAAAACGGGTATTGTGGCAAAACGGAAGTACAAATAATGAGCGTTGGATTGAAGAGATTGGAGGACTGGATTTGATGGAGCAAAATAAGCCACATGAGGGTGCATTGTACCGAATTTGAATAACATGTCTTCTTTATTGAATTACCAAAATTAATATCCTACAAAATAGGAAGTTGTTCCTACAAAATATGGTAAATGTGCAAATTGGAGAGAGAATGAGATTATTCAAATATTTAAACTTTAAATGGAAGATTATTTTAAATTCGTTTAGATTTAAATTCGTTTTGCTCGTTTAATGATTTTCCAGTGTTCGTGAATATCGTTAGTGTGTTCACGAATATCAATCATTTGTTAATGAATATCGTTCATGTTTGTTTGAATATCGATTTCTATTTAATAAGTGAATATTTAATATCTTAAAAATGTGAATATCATCACTTAAATCATGAATTTCACCACTTGATAATATGAATATCACACTAAGTTACATGAATATCTCAATTAATCACGTGAATATCAAATTCACTTATATGAATATCACCACTCAATTTGTGAATATCACTACCCATTTTGTGAATATCGCTCACCGCCCACCACCCAATTACATTAATATAGTCACCCAAGTACATGAATATCATCACCTAACTACACGAATATCACCACCCAATATCTTTGAAGCTTCGATTCATGGCGGTAAGGTTTAACAATGACATTGTCGCGTCGATTTTGGGTCGCACAGTCGCACGATCAACTTGAATATCAACATTATTATAATGAATATCAACAACATTATATTGAATATCACATCATAAATTTTGAATATCGACTATTCAACGCATGAAACCTCATGAATATGAACAATATTATAGTGAATATCACATCATACAATTTGAATATCAATTGCAAATAGTACAAACAACACCATCAACAAGCAATTTGAATACTATAATAGCGATAGTTATTCCATATGTGATGATATTCACGTATTTTGTACGCATAGTCATACAAGTAAGTAGTCGATATTCATAAAAACATTGTCAATATTCAGAGTTTAATTCGCACATGATGATTATTCAGAATTTAGGTGAATATCACATCATAAATATCAAATACTCAACGCATGAGTATTTTGGGGAACGAAGATTATGCAACATTGAATACAATATACAGAATGCAATGCTAACAAATTTAATTAACCAGGAACGAAGTTGCTGCTGTTGTTTCTAATCCGTAAGCGGCTTAATGTAGGAATTTGATTATAGCAATCTTGAAGCTTGATTATACTGTAATTGATTTAAAATCTGAAGAAGACAAAAGAACATAGAGATAGGGAGAAGATGCAATTTTACTCCTCTATCTGCCTGTCTTCTTGCTTGTCCTCTCCATGGCTCACATCAGATGTTTCCTTCCCAGTAGCAAGTGCTGTTTGATTAGAAATTCCAAGATTTAGTGAAGCATATAATTGAAAATACAAACCCCCTTTAAGAATGAGAACTCAGTAAATAATCGACAATCACTTACTGTTAGAGAGCTAATTACTACTACTTCATAATTAACACCAATTTTCAGTGACAACGGAGGCCGGAATTCGGATCCACATCCCCTTCATTTGGTTGAAACAGCACGAAATCGAGCGGATTTGCTTCGGATTCGCCTTGTACGCGAAGAAAGGATAAGTGTTGATCAGAAATAGAGAGAAATAGAGGGATTACTTCCGGCACGAGCGGCTCCGGCAAGTCCCCTCTCGTCGACGACGGTGAATGAGTCGGGTTTCGATGGGCTCCAGATGGGTGGTGGTGGTCGGATCTGGTGGTGCGTGGTGGGGACTCGGTTCTGGGCGCGACTCGCGAGGGAGTGGGGGCGGTGTTGGTGTTGGTCTCCGCGAGTCTCTCGGATCTGGGCACGCTGGGATGGTGAGATCAGGTGCGGTGGTTGGTTCGCGAGCAGCAACGCGAGGTGGTCTGGTGCAGGGCTCGCAGTGGTGAGTGGATCGGAGCGGGCATGTGGAGGTGCGCGGTTGTTGTGGGTTCAGTGTTGGCGGGGCTTCACAGCAGCAGCCATGGATCTAGGCGAGTGAAGGTCGCCGGCGAGTCTGGGTAAGAGGAGGGAGAGGCAGGGGAGTCACGGCGGCTCGCGGGCAGAGGTTGAAGACGAACAATCCAATGAGACTTGCAGAGGTTGAAGACGTGTGCAGAGGTTGAAGACGAAGCGGGATCGTAACTGGAAGATCGTGTGAATGTGATTTATGGAAAGTGAACGATCTTTGTGATATGGGTAAATCAAATCCCAAAAATTACGTTAATGTGAGAAAATCAGGTGTGTGCAGCCTATTGTACAATATGTACATCTTCCTACATCCAATTCGGGTCATTGATTTGATTCTAATCTAAATGTCATTATTTATACTTTTATTTTATCCTAATAGGCTGTTTTACTAGATCTTAATTCTATATATATATATATATATCCAAAGAGGAGTGGACATTGGGTATAAGGTAAGAATACAAATGTAGATTATATATCATAGTTATCATTCATTTGTAAAATCAAGTTATTATTAGAAAAAATAGGGAGGAAGTCAAAAAGTAATCAAATATAGAATGATAGAATGATGATGTAAATACTAGTGTAATTAAGCTAGGTAATCTTTGTTTGGGGGGGAATATTAAAATGGAGAATCCAAGAAAGAAAGGGATTGTGGAGTGTTGCGTGTTGACGTACGGCAGCGAGAAACACGTCTTTCAATTCGCGCACCCTTTCCTTCTTCTTGCAATGGCTCACCGGTCGCCCTTCTTTATCAACTCCGATCCATCTATGTATATTATTTTGTAAATATACATTCAGATCATCCCACAGAAAGATTGTTAGGTACGAACTGTGTTTAAAATATCAACGTGCAAACAAATAAAAAGAACGGTGAAAAAACATTACTGTCGAATTATATTTGTATAATTTGCGTATTAAATTTATTGGGTAAAAAAACAACTCTTATACACCAAATTGTATCAAATTGTACATTGAAATCTCTTAAAATGTGCACTAAAATATGTTAAATTGTGCACCAGAATTACAATTTTACGGAGTATTAAGTAGTACACTTATATTTTTTTAAGTGCACATATATATCAACTTTCTCAGTGCACAAGCACACATGAACTATGATGCACACTTATTTGGTCACCAACCTTGAAGGTAGTGGGGCCTGTATTAATTACCAATAAATAAGTATTGACTATCCATTGAAATATATGATCAACTCATTTCCCACTAAGTAGTTAATTACTTATCTGACCCGGTCCAAAATTAGAGCGAGCTAGCTAGCTTGAATGACATCAATTAATCGATATAATTATTATCAAATCATGTGCTTATCCATTATATCATTTGTTTGATTCGTTGAAACATCTTCGTTCTTGGACATATATATATTGTGAGTGTTCATTTGGTTGAGAAGTAAATTTATATGATTTAAAATTATTTGAGAAGTAATATTAAATATATGTGTTTGGTTGATTTTTTTATTTTTGAAAAATGCATATATTTAATTTATGGGATTTTTAATTCCTACAAAACATAAAAAGTGCAATCACCTAGGAAGGGACGGGTAAGATTTTATTCCCTCATATTTTTCATGATTTAGATTTTAACCAAACATAATTTACTAATTTTCATGAATTTAAATTCTCATGTTTTGATTTCACATGAAGTAATTTCCTAGAAATTACACTTCTCACTAGGGGTGAGCACGGGTCGAGAAAACCGAAGCCCGAACCGAACCCGACCCGAAAAACCTGAACCGAACCCGAACCGACATGCCTTCGGTTCGGGTTTCGGTCCGACCAAATCAGAGTTTCGGGTTTCGGTTCGGTTCGGGTCGGGTCGGGTTCGGGTTTTTAGTGTAATTTAGCCTGTTTTTTAACGAAAAGTGTTGTTTAGCCCGAATCCGACCTGAACCCGAACCGAACCTAATCCGAACCGATGTCTTCGGTTCGGTCTTCGGTCCCGGATTTTTGGCCGTTCGGGTTTTAGGCTTTTCGGGTTCGGTTCGGTTCGGGTCGGATTCCTGCCCGTGGTCAGCCCTACTTCTCACATTCAACCAAATAAACACTAACTTATACGGATTATTATTTTTTCATTTTAAAATTATCTTCATATGAATATGATATCCAATATATTGTATATATATTCTTGTCACTAATTTTAATTGTAGCTATATGTGTACCTCTCCTAATTAATTAAATTAAAGAAAATCTATAATAAAAAAATTCATATGGAACATGCAAATCCTGCTCAAGTGCTCATATATATATGTTGCATACTCCGTACATTATAAAACAAAAACAATATCATACAGACTAGGGGTGTTCATCCGGTCCGAACCGGACCGGATTTTTGGGCATATGTGGACCGAAGACCGGACCGGACCGGATAGGTCCGGTCCGGTCTTAATCCGGTCTGGTCCGGTCTTGGACCGGATTGGACCGGATTTAATTTTAAAAAATAAAAAAATTAAATTCTTATTTAAAATCTATAAAAAAATATTTATAAAACATATATATTCCTAACTGATTAAATTTAAAAAAATATCTACAAAAAAATACATATAAATCTCTAAAAAAAATATATAAAACATATAAATTACAAAAAAAAAATTTTTTTTAAAAATTCCGGTCTTCCGGTCCGGACCGGATTTTTTCCGGGTTTGGACCAGACCGGACCGGAAACCGATTTTGGGGAAATGGTGGACCGGAGACCGGACCGGAATTTTACCGGTCCGGTCCGGTCATTTCCGATCCGGTCCGAAAATCCGATCCGGTCCACCCATGAACACCCCTAATACAAACGATAATTAATTAATAATTGAGTAAGAGTCCGTTTGGATTCCAAAAATAATATTTTAAAATACATTATTTTATATTAAATTAATAATTTAATATAAGATAATACAATTTAATGTATTATTATTGGAAATCCAAACAGACCCTAATACTGTTTGGCCAGATAATAAAATACAAATATATATCATCGATCATTCCCTTCGTATATGTAATGTATACATGTGATTCTAAATGCCGGTACGTACGAACAAAACAAGAAGAAAAACCCTCGTACCCTACTGGCATCTTTCTCTTTTCACTCTTAAGAAAACTCAAAATTATTCACACATCAATTATCTTTCAATTATTTGTGTTTTTAATTGCCCTTGCCCTCTTCTTTTTCCATGCTTCAAAAAGCCCTGCTTAATTAGTCAGCCATCTCAATATAATAATACTAATCTTTTGATTAAACTAGTACCCGTTTCCATCTACCACTTTCCTCCAGCTTTCTCTTCCCTTGATTCATGTTAAGTACAAGAGAAAGACATCAAAGGAGAAGCTATCTAATATTCAGGCTTCATTAGCACCGAATTATCTCTCATAACAAAGAATCGAAAGAAAGAAGAGATCAAGAAAATCAAGTAATGGGGAGGGCACCTTGTTGTGACAAAGCAAACGTCAAGAGAGGGCCATGGTCGCCCGAGGAAGACGCCAAGCTCAAGTCCTACATCGAAGAGCATGGCACCCATGGCAACTGGATCGCCTTGCCCCAGAAGATGGGTACTGATTTATCTATCTGTTTGTCTATCTATCTATCAGATATACACATGTATGTATACAACACCTCTACAGGTACAAAAAATTGTAGAAGAAACTAACTTTAACCTTAAAATGATGAATAGGGTTAAGGAGATGTGGGAAGAGTTGTAGACTTCGATGGCTAAACTACCTCCGACCCAACATCAGGCACGGAGGCTTCTCTGAAGAGGAAGATAGGCTGATATGTAGCCTCTATGTTAGCATCGGAAGCAGGTGAGTTGGTTAATTAGTTTGATGGGAAGATTAATGAGAATCCTTTCTCTAATTTCACACTGTTGGACAAATCGAAATCTAAAGTTTAGACATAACTTGTCTAGTATATAAGCTTGATGAGCTACTCCTTCTATTGTCAATTGATTTTAGGATGTAAGGACTCATGTACATGAAGGCAAAACTATTGTAGCTAATAATTAGTTATTAGTGATTTTAAATCCTAGTAATTACGTGCAGGTGGTCGATAATAGCAGCACAACTTCCGGGGAGAACAGATAATGATATCAAGAACTACTGGAACACAAAGCTGAAGAAGAAGTTGCTAGGCAAGCAAAGGAAGGATCTTGAGCATCAATATTCGTCGATGGGCCGAAAACTCAAGAGACTCGGCTTAGAGGGCAACATTAGTCATCATGGGCTACCTAATTCCGGTTTCAACTCGATTCCCATCAACAATCAAGTGACGTGGCCGTTGAATGCTGAGCTGGCCAACGTCGACGACCACTCGTCTATGAGAAGCTTGTTGATGAAGCTTGGAGGAACACCGATCAACGGCTATGATCAAGCCATGTACAACTTGCACCCTTCATTCCCTAGTACTGCCGACATTCCACAAATTAGCAACCAATTGATGAATATTGATGGTTATAATGTAAGTCAAGCCATGGACAACAACTCTATCACTACTTTTCCAGCCGAGGTAGAAGAGCTAATGTCAAGTATTAATCCGGGTTCTTCCCAGAGAGCGATGAACGGCCTAGATTTAGTGGATTGGGAAAGGATGATGATGATCAATGGCAATGCTAGTGGTGGTAGTGAAGTGACTAGTTGTGGGGAGAGTCAAGCTGGATCTTGGGGCGACATGAGCTCCTTTGTTTCCCTGCCCATGGCTGCTGGGGTTTCAGGTGTGGATCATGCTGCTTTTGATGAACTCAGGTACAATTGATGGAGAGGGATCATTGGAATTAATGCATATCAACCATGTTGTAAATTCTTGCGGAGGATATTTTTTAGTTAGGTGTGTTTGGGATTCCAGGCTAGGAACGAAAACCCTAATAGATCTATAAATGTGTGTGCTTTGTTTTGTTTACCATTGTTCGTCTTTCTTTATATCCTTGATTGATCACTGCTGTTCTTGTATTTGTTGAGCTTTGTATTGATGAGCTATTAGTTTTTTGGAGGAGAGTAGAGTTAATTTATAGTAAGTACTATACGTCTATACCATTTGGTGTAATATATATATATATATATATATATATATATGTACTGTATTATTTAATTTGGAATTGAAGCAGATGCACAGTTTCATTAATTAATTTGTTGTTAATTGTTTTCTGCGTTAATTTTGTTGATCAATTTATTGCATATATTAAGATGTGAACCAACGTCATTTCCGGGTAAGCATAAACAGGTGACCGAGTGAATGTTTCGAGTGCAGTGCATGCCCTAATGATCAATTGATTAGTACAGTTAATTTTGCAAATTCTGATAATCTGATCGGGTTATTGAGGCATATATAACTGAATAATACGGAGTATCAAGCATAACTACAGTTTTTCTACATATGGCATAGGTTGAAATTTCTCTTTTGGAAAACTGTTTTCTAAAAAAAATATTTATGTCCTAAAAAAAATTTAATTAATAAAATATTTTATAATGAGGTGTTTAACCTATGTTCTATAAAACTAAGTTAGAAAACTTAATAGCCAGCCAAATAAATGAAATAACATGAAGGTAAAAATCAAATTCCAAGAAAATGCTATATATCTGATTACGCTAACCCTATCCCCATGTCCTCTAGCAATTTCAGCATGATCAGTCAAACACACTTTGCAGGATTCCAAGGATAGCAGCAAAATCAGGGAATGTTTATTTTGCACCTTAATTTAGATCACGAGTGTATAAACAATGAAAATTCCGATTCGATTTTACGATTCTAGCGATTTTACGATCTAAAAGTGGTGAATAAAACGAATTCGATTCTAGGTAGAATCTAATTGAAAGTAGGATCTTAATATTTCATTATAACATTAGTTGAATCTTGTGTACGATTTCGATTCTGCGCGCATACATTTTTTACGATTCTTACGATCCTATAACATGTTTATTATATGAAACTATTTCATTATGAGATGCAAATGTATAGTTAAAATATACAAAATATATAATATTTTTCTTTTATCTATTACAATATATTTTAATTGGTAAATCACAAGTAAATTATTGTAGAAAACATAATGTTTTCATATTATAAGATCACTAATATATTATGTTTTTTCAAGTTTTCACTCCAAATATAAAACATGTATCGTTTATTAGGTTGATTTCTACTCTACGTAGATTATGTTGTAGAATCTTAGGATTTTACGATCCAATTTAAAAAGCAGCTTACGATCTGATCCAAAAATCCCAATTTTAACAACATTAACGGTGCATGTCATATGTTACTATGTATACGAGTTCATGTTTCCAAAGATTCACATCTGATTCTTTCGAATTCATTGGGTGATACAGAATTGGTTGTGAGTGGAAGAGTTTATACAAATGGATCACACAATATCCGATTCAGATATAAAGCATTTTGGCAGAACGAATCGAATTAAGACAAAAAAAGTTCACTCCTCCTAATTAGGTTAATATTAATGTGTTAATTAATCCATAGCCACTCGTTCTTTCGACAAAATTATAGTATGAAAAAAAATAGAATAGCTAGCCAAGTTGTACATTTATACTCCCTCCGTCCCTTCCTGAAAATTTGTCTCATGGTCAATCTTGATACTATTTACAGTTGAAGAGAATTTTTAAAATTTCTTCAAATATATAAGAAAAAACATAGTCATGTGAGGTTTTGTTTGATTCGTCTCAACGAGTACTTTGATAATATCAAAAAATTATAAATATTTCTAATTAGCTGACAAATTAGGTTTATGTTGTTATCCATCTCCTTGCTGGATGATGATCGATCCTGAATTTTCAGCATGCTTTATCATCCTAGGTTTCCACTATCCATAACACGAAGAACGTACAATCAGAAGTAGGATATACACGTACAAAATGATCAAGCCTCACCAAATCGACAGGCATGTGAATGTGATGACATATGTGAATCATGCATGAGTTTCGAATTCTCCTTTCCTATCATATAAATACACAAAACGTAAAACGATTGAGCCTCACCCACTCAACTGATAGGGGTCTTGATATCGGTAACCATAAAGTCATATATATGTTTAAACCCTTTTTTTCGGTTTTATAATGGTCTACTCTTGTACGGAAACAAAAGACAAAAAATATTCATACAAAATTCTCCTAAAATATTTATATATTCTTTTGAATTATTTTAAATAAATCAATGAATAACCATCCATCTAGCTAGCTAGCTTGCTGTAGAAAGTTGTTAAAAAAGATGACAAAAATAATCGAAGTGTTAGCTTGATATACGAAGTTGGTTACATTTGTGCTGGAAAGGAACCTAACCTTCTGAATGCAAGTTCCCTTGTCAGTTCATTTCCTTTGTTTCTTCACTTTTGACGATGACAAATACATGTTAAATTAATATTTTCATGAGTTTAGATTGGCAGAATTATCAGTTCAACAATCTAAGAAGAGCAAGTGTTGGGAACTGCAAAGGGAACCGAGATAGGGAACTGACGAACTTTAACGTAACATCTGAAGAAGCTGGAACGTGGTTTGCCCATGATGATGAAGAGTGTCTTGTACAACCTAAGATGATAGCCCTTCGGATCTATGGAAGCCTCTGTGCAAGAATTGCTCTTGTTGTGGACGAAAATGGCTAATCTCCAAAGGATGAAGAACTAGGGCACCTTCGGCACTTTTAGGGTTTTTGGTGGATGACGATGGAACGATTGAATGGGTGTTGATTTGTGGGGGATAAGCACTCTCCTAGGTCTAGATATCACGCACTAAACCAAGGAAAAGCGACCAAGAGAAATCGGAGATACAACACACTCAAATCTCTCAAGGGAAGAACTTGATATCACACACAAGTTAAGGAACAAAGAGAAAAGCTTAGAAACTGAATAACTCTGGTTTTGATCTGAATAAACGTACCCCAAACAATGCCAAATTGTTTGCCTTAGTAACCTAGCAATCGGTTACCAAAAACCAATTAAAGAAAATACTAAAAATAGCCCACTAAGCCTAATTACGGACCCACCTTCTAAACACAATTAAAAGGCAATTTAGGGAATTAAAATTAAGTGTAAAAATGTTTAAAAACCACAGCATTAAATCGGAATTAATATCAGCCTTCAAATGATCTTCACGTGGGCTTTAACCCGGATGGACGCCGGCGCCGAGAAACCCGGAGAGAGACTCAAGGCATAGGACCAGGCTGGGCTCGGTTTGGATCGGCACTCCGTGAGCCATCAGACCTCCCTTGAGCTGGTGGTGCAGTAGACGAGCTCGGGCCCGGGTGATGGTGCCAGGTGTGAGCTTGTGCCTTCGCCCCTCCTCACGTGCGGCCGCAAATCTAGGGCTAACCTTGGGACTCGGCAATTGGTGTAATGGCTTGGCACTGTGGGCTCCATTGGTCTGGGGTGACTCCATGGGAGCTGTGGGTGCCTTGGTGGCCGGAGGAACTGGTGGTTTGCTGAGGGAAGTCTCCATGTGGCTTGGCGGGAATTTAGGGTTAGGGTCCTCGGTCTCCCTTGGTGCTCTTGGTCTTGGCTCCTCTTGAATGATGGGCACCTCGTTGGACATTTGCATAGTCATATCATCCTCCCTCTCTTGAAAGGGATTCGACCTCGAATCCAGCTCGTCAAGGTCTTGATCATCGTCCACAATGTAAGGCATCAAATCGGCGACGTTGAAAACATCATGTGTGCCATAAGAGGATGGCAGCTCCAGCTTGTAAGCATTGTCGTTGATCCTCTCAAGGACTTGAAAAGGACCATCTCCTCTTGGTTTGAGCTTGGAGTTGCGGAGAGTGGGGAAGCGCTCCTTCCTTAGGTGCACCCAAACTAGGTCACCCGGTTCAAAGAGAACTTCTCTTCGTCCTTTGTTGGCATGCTTCTTGTATTGCGCATTCTTCCTCTCAATTTGCAGCCTTGTGTCCCCATGCAACACCTTGATTCTAGCAGCCTCATCCGACCCTTCTTGGCTTTCCCTCTCCTTGATAGTGTATGGCAACAACTCTAAGGGTGTAATGGGGTTGCGCCCATACACGACCTCAAAGGGTGTCTTCTTGGTAGTCGCATGGACTGCCCTATTATAAGCAAACTCAATGAAGGGCAAGCTATCTTCCCACCTGCGCAAGTTAGTCCTCAAAATAATTCTAAGTAAAGTACCAAGCGTTCGATTGACTACCTCGGTTTGTCCATCCGTTTGAGGATGACAAGTGGTGGAAAAGAGTAGTTTAGTACCCATCTTGGCCCATAAGGTCTTCCAAAAGTAGCTCAAGAATTTCACATCCCTATCCGAAACAATGGACCTAGGAACTCCATGTAATCTCACAATATGATCAAAGAAAAGGTTAGCAATATGAGATGCATCATCGGTCTTATGACACGCAATGAAGTGTGCCATTTTGGAGAACCGGTCCACTACTACAAAGATGGAGTCTCTCCCTCTCTTAAACCTTGGTAATCCCAAAACAAAGTCCATGGAAATGTCTTTTCAAGGATGTTTGGGGATAGGTAAGGGAGTATAGAGACCATGAGGTTGCATCTTTGCTTTGGCACGTACACAAGTCGTACAAGAGGCGCAATGCTTCTCTACGGCCTTGAGCATACATGGCCAATAAAAATGCTCCCTCAACACATGTAAGGTTTTAAGGACACCAAAATGTCCCATCAACCCTCCTCCATGAGCTTCTTGCACTAATGTGGGTCGAAGAGAACCCTTAGGGATACACAACTTTTGACCCTTGAATAAGAACCCTTCATGCAAGTAGAATTGGTCCTTACTTCCATGAGACTTACATGCAGCATATATATCACAAAAATCAGCATCATGTGCATATAAATCCTTCATGAAAGAGAACCCAAGCAACTTGGCATCTAAGATAGTCAAGAGTGTGTACCTCCTAGATAGTGCATCCGCCACTACACTGTCCTTTCCCTTCTTGTGTTTTATGACATAAGGGAAAGACTCAATGAACTCCACCCACTTGGCATGTCTTTTGTTGAGCTTGTTTTGCCCCTTTAAATATTTCAATGCCTCGTGGTCGGAGTGTATGACAAATTCTTTTGGTAGCAAATAGTGTTGCCACACTTGTAGTACACGTACAAGTGCCAAAAGCTCTTTGTCATACGTGGGGTAATTCAGCTCGGCTCCCCCTAATTTTTCACTAAAATAAGCTATAGGTTTGCCCTCTTGCATAAGGACACCCCCAAGGCCTATTCCCGAAGCATCACATTCTATCTCAAAAGTTTTGTCAAAGTTTGGCAAAGATAGAAGTGGTGCTTGAGTGAGCTTGGCTTTAAGGCTAGTAAAGGCCGCCTCTTGCTTGGTGCCCCATTGGAACACCACGCCCTTCTTTGTGAGCTCGGTGAGGGGAGTAGCCAATGTGCTAAAATCCCTCACAAAGCGGCGGTAAAAGCCAGCCAAACCAAGGAAACTACGGACTTGAGTCATAGTCGTAGGTGTTGGCCATTCGTGAATAGCCTTCACCTTCTCTTCGTCCACTCTCAATCCGTCTTTGCACACCACAAACCCAAGAAATACCACATGATCTGAATAGAAGTGGCACTTCTTGAAGTTGGCATACAACTTCTCCTCCCTAAGAACCTCAAGAACATGTCTAAGGTGCTCAATATGATCCTCAAGATTATGGCTATACACAAGGATGTCATCAAAGTATACAACCACAAACTTGCCAAGAAATGACCTCAAGACATGGTTCATGAGTCTCATGAATGTACTAGGGGCATTTGTCAACCCAAAAGGCATTACCAACCATTCATACAGCCCATATTTAGTTTTGAAGGCCGTTTTCCATTCATCGCCCTCTTTCATGCGAATTTGGTGATAACCACTTTTGAGGTTGATTTTGGAGAAAACACTGGCCCCATGCAACTCGTCAAGCATGTCATCTAGCCTAGGGATAGGATGTCGGTACTTGATAGTGATGTTGTTAATTGCTCGGCAATCAACACACATTCTCCAAGTACCATCCTTCTTAGGAACTAAGATGACGGGAACCGCGCAAGGGCTAAGGCTCTCTCGAACATAACCCTTGCTAAGCAATTCATCTACTTGACGTTGGAGCTCTTTTGTCTCCTCAGGATTAACCCTATAAGCAGCCCGGTTTGGTAGTGTTGCCCCCGGTATGAAATCAATTTGATGCTCAATACCTCTTACCGGTGGCAACCCACTTGGCACTTCCTCTTGAAAGAGATCTTCAAACTCCATCAAGAGGTGAGTGATGGGCGTAGGGAGTTCTCCAAGGTCAGCCAAGGTGAGTAAGCTATCTCTTGGTATGAGCAAAAGACATTGCTCACCTTGCTTGACTACTTGAACAACCTCCTTAGGCTTAGCCAAAAGCATATGATTGGGAACTCCTCCTTTGTTCCCAATTGCCAACTTCTTGCATGGCTTTGGCTCGGCCTTTTGTTGGGCTCTCCTTTGCTCTTGAGCCAAATGATCGGCCATGATCTCATGAGGTGACAAAGGGTGTAAAGTAATTCTCTTACCATTCATGATAAAAGAATACCCATTTGTCACTCCATGATGAATCACACCTCTATCAAATTGCCATGGCCTCCCTAGAAGGAGATGGCATGCGGTCATGGGAAGTAAATCACACACAACCTCATCCTCGTATCCCCCTATGGTAAGCTGAATTGTGACTTGCTCCTTGACCTTAAGAGGAGTGTTGGAGTTCAACCAACAAAGTGTATAGGGCTGTGGATGAGGAGTAGTAGCTAGGTGAAACCTTTCTACTACTTCTTGGTCAAGTATGTTATAACATGACCCTCCATCCACCATCACACTACATACTTTCCCCTTAATAGTGCACCTAGTGTGGAAGATAATCTCCCTTTGACTAGGTACACTTGGAACATCCGAGGTAATCAAAACCTTCTTGGTCACCAAACATTCACCTTGGGTAGCCACAACCTGTAATTTCTCTACAAGGTAAGGAGAAGAGAGTGTAGAAGTCAAACCGAGTTCTCCCCTTGAAGTGCTCACATTCGGTGGGGATTGGGATACCTCTTGAGATTGGCTCGGTGATGGGTCGTGAGCAAGATCCCACTTCTCCTCCATGACCTTCATGAAGGCAGCCTTCTCATCTCGAATGATTTTCAAGAGTTGTCGAGTTCGCTCCTCGGCTTGGCGACCTTGATCTTCGGCTTCCTTCTTGGCGGATTGTATTGCCAATAGTAGTGTTTTCAAGGTGATCTCCGAAGCCATGTCCTTGTCCTTGGATCTCGACATAGTGTCCTACACAAAGAAAACCCAAGCACAACAGCCCATAAGAAAGAAGACAACAAGTGATACCCTAGCTAGTAAGCAAGCTACAAAATTCAGTTTTAAACCAAAGAAAATTCGTAACTTTACTAGCTCAAAACTTGGTTAAGGTAGGGCTGTCTAGATGCTCAAATTGACTCCAAAGACAAGATAAAATTGCACCACAACTTTAAGTTAATCCTTGTGCTAAGTCCACAACTTTCACAACACAAATGCAAGTACTTAGCCTCTGAAATTCCTTTACACAAGTTGAGTGAAAATTCTGGCCGAATAACAACAATGAAGAGCTTCACAATATATCAAACGAAAGGAAAATTCAACACAAGATATCAAGCTTTGAACAACCACTTTTCCAAGCCAAGTCTTTTCTTTATTATTTTAATGGCTTGACTCTTCCGGTTTTTCTTTTTTTTTTCTTTTTTTTTTGAACACTAGAACAACTTAATAAACTGAAAATACAGAATTGATAGTCGGAATCAACACTTACGAAATTCAAGACTTTTCCTACGCACGAATGAAGATCGGTTGCTTCGGTTTGCACAAGAATAACCCTTGGTTGATTAAATGCCAAATACAAATGTAAAAGACTCAAAATTATTTAAACTAAATGCACTATTAGGTCACGGCTGGATAATGCAGAAAAGAAGTCGGAATTTTGAATTTTAAACATGCAACAACTTGAACAAACAAACCCTAAAATCTAGGAAGAAAATGCTAACCACTCCCCCTAATGATGCACAGCTGATTTCTCCTAAAACAAACTGCAAAAACTCGACTCCTCTTCCTCCTATGCAGACTCAAAGACTCAAATGCAAACAAACAAGAAGGAAAGAGCAAGAACAACCTACGGACACTACACATGCGATCATGCAAGGGCACGAAATGGAGAGCAAGTAAAATGCCGATTTTTCTATAGATTTAAAGCCAAATTTAGAGCAAGACTTACGTAGCTCTGATACCAAATGATAGCCCTTCGGATCTATGGAAGCCTCTGTGCAAGAATTGCTCTTGTTGTGGACGAAAATGGCTAATCTCCAAAGGATGAAGAACTAGGGCACCTTCGGCACTTTTAGGGTTTTTGGTGGATGACGATGGAACGATTGAATGGGTGTTGATTTATGGGGGATAAGCACTCTCCTAGGTCTAGATATCACGCACTAAACCAAGGAAAAGCGACCAAGAGAAATCAGAGATACAACACACTCAAATCTCTCAAGGGAAGAACTTGATATCACACACAAGTTAAGGAACAAAGAGAAAAGCTTCGAAACTGAATAACTCTGGTTTTGATCTGAATAAACGTACCCCAAACAATGCCAAATTGTTTGCCTTAGTAACCTAGCAATCGGTTATCAAAAACCAATTAAAGAAAATACTAAAAATAGCCCACTAAGCCTAATTACGGACCCACCTTCTAAACACAATTAAAAGGCAATTTAGGGAATTAAAATTAAGTGTAAAAATGTTTAAAAACCACAGCATTAAATCGGAATTAACATCAGCCTTCAAATGATCTTCACGTGGGCTTTTAACCCGGATGGACGCCGGCGCCGAGAAACCCGGAGAGAGACTCAAGGCATAGGACCAGGCTGGGCTCGGTTTGGATCGGCACTCCGTGAGCCATCAGACCTCCCTTGAGCTGGTGGTGCAGTAGACGAGCTCGGGCCCGGGTGATGGTGCCAGGTGTGAGCTTGTGCCTTCGCCCCTCCTCAGGTGTGGCCGCAAATCTAGGGCTAACCCTGGGACTCGGCAATTGGTGTAATGGCTCGGCACTGTGGGCTCCATTGGTCTGGGGTGACTCCATGGGAGCTGTGGGTGCCTTGGTGGCCGGAGGAACTGGTGGTTTGCCGAGGGAAGTCTCCATGTGGCTTGGCGGGAATTTAGGGTTAGGGTCCTCGGTCTCCCTTGGTGCTCTTGGTCTTGGCTCCTCTTGAATGATGGGCACCTCGTTGAACATTTGCATAGTCATATCATAAGAGATTGCTATCTACGTTTGTTAGTTGTAGGTTGTTGTGCAAAATCTTGGAAATATATTGTTTGATATCTTTGATAACAAACAATATCGATCTATTATGATTTTATGACAAATTTTATTTATAATTTCGACTGAGTTGTTGAGATCTTTTAGAAGCTTTCTCAACACTCTTCTAAGATTATAAGTAATAATCTCATTGTCTCTAAATAATTATGTAAAAAAAAAAACGAAGTCAAAATTAGTACATCAAAGCGAGAAATCATATGCTGGAAGAAGAAGTATTCAGCAAAGAGTTCAGTAAGTTCTTCATCGATTGTGATTGTTTACTTGGTTGATTATGACTATATTCTTAGGAGTGTTTAAGAATAAAGTTGTGTGTTGTCTTGATCTTCTTGTAATTGAATCTTCAATACAGAAGTAGACTTGTTCAAAACCTTTTTCAAGTGAAAGGTAGTGAGTTTTCTCCTAGATAACTAGTTGGTTATCAAGGGGTCCCACTGTAAGGAACTGTGTCTTGTTTTACCTAAATTTCCTATTCCGCTGCGTAAGGAACTAATCGAACCTCGCTGAGACGCAGTTCCCTTGTTTCTAACACATTCGATCCTACAAGTTGTGAACCGCTGACTACTTGCCAAGTCCTCCAACGAAAGTCATACGAGATATCAGATATATGAAAATCATAATATGAATATTACTGTATAAGTGCTATCTATGTATCATATCAAATATGAATATAGATATAAATATGACTTATCAGTGATATACACAATATACGTACTTTTTAGACATATAAAAATGACACTCTTATATACCTTTGATATCACTCTAATATCAAATTAACATCGATATTTCATATACCAAAAACATGCATTATTTTTGTATCAATATTAGAATATACTAAACACATGAATAATATGTCATGGTTGATAACTTAGATATGAGGCGCTAATTCACTACATATTGTTGGAAGAATGAGTTGACATAACATTGAATTTTCAATTTTTAATGCTATATTAATATATTTATCTCTATCGCAGTGAATTTTGTCAATGCTTTTGACAATTCTGGCCTCCCTCAATTACCCAAATAAATGAACCAACTAACCAATTGAATCTATATCATAGTCTTTCTTTAAACCCTTTTCAATGCAATCATCACTTTGGATTCTTCTCTTGATTATTGAATATGAATGGATATCCTTCTTGAATAACTATTTGTTTTTAATTTGAACTTGCACGGAGTAACTAGGAAATATTTTCTTTCTTTTTGACGGGATGGAACTTTCTTCTTGAAATAACTTAGGACTCGTTTAGTATGACCCAGGAATTGGGTTGAAATCGGAATGAGAATCGAAATCAGAAATGTCTCATTCTCATTCTCGTAGCTTATTGTTTGGTATGTTTTCGTGTCGAAAGAGACGAGAGAGATGAGTGTAGTTTATTTTGGAATGACTCATACCTTGTCTTTTTCATTAGAATTAATTTGTTCTTGTTGGTTGAAATGAACCATTCCAAGAAATTAAACCGATTCCATTTAATGAACCATTCCAAGAAATTAAACCGATTCCATTTTTTTCTTAACCAAACACAAATATTGGAATGAGCCATGCATTCCGATTCCAATTTCTCATTCTTTTGGAATCAAACCAAACGGGGTCTTAAATGGACACTTACTCTAGCCTATTTAACAAACTGATCGACCCTGAATTTATTTAATTGATCAATATTCAATAGTACCATAGCTCAATTTTAGGAGAGAATATCCCTCGTTTTTTGGTACGTATTTAGAGAATATATCCCTCGTTGAGTAGAAGAGTAACAGAAAATTCCTTGTAGAAACAGCCAATTTACAAGATTTGTTTAAGTTTTCCAGAACAAAAATAAGCATCTCTGCTCCAGAGAAACAGCCAAGCGACGATCATTTTCTATACTTTAAAGATAATCAAATATACAACATGGCCCTGTTTTCAGCAAAACATTAGAATATGAAAAATAAGTAAAATCCCACAACAAATAAGATTACAGCAGTAGTAGTATATATACTATATATATATATCAATATATGTGGAGTAGTAGATTAACTAATTATATGGTACTTTCCACCTGGTGAGAATCATTATTGAGAAAATATATATATATATATATATATATATATATATATATATATATAAGCATTCGGTTTTATGCTATTGAACTGTAGTGGTGAACTTCCTTAAGCTTGTTGATCGTTGAAACTTGAAAGTGACACTCATCGTATAAATTTTTATATTAAAATAAAATTTGCATTTTTCTTTTCATTGGGTTGGATATTTAGCAAAATTTAGTGCACAACTTGTTCATTGCCTTTAATTTGGGCGCGCCCTCGTATGTTGCGTGCAATGTGTATCAAAACTTTTAATTGGTGGACTTTTCTCTAATTGTCGCTTCTCTGGTCTACAATAATTGCATAACAAATTAACAATGAATAATTTTTCATTTAAAATAGTAAAAAACCAGTGGATAATTGATCCCACTAAATAAATAGATTTTCATTTAAAATCTGGATTCCTAAATAAACATTTAGCAAAACTTGGAGAAATTGACAATTTCAGTGAACATTTAAGATCTCAACGGCCAATAACAAATACCGAGTATAATTCTGACAAAAGTAATACTCTCTCCGTTCACATATACTTGTCTTTTTTCAATTTTGCACACATATGAAGGAATTTATTACTTGTGTTTTGAAATTTTAATTTTTTTCTACGGAGTAATTTCTATCATCTACCAGTCTACTACCCTTTGGAACTAATAAGTAAATAGAAAAAAAAAGTCAAGATAACACAATTCCAATATAATTTAATGATTTATATGTGATAATTTGTCTTGAAAACATATAAAGATAAATATTGATGAAAAAAATTAAGGCTAAAAAGACTTTTACAAGTAAACGGAGGGAGTATTATATGGATGGCAACGGGGCGGGGATTCCCCATTTCCCGTGGGGAATCCCCACTACGGGGACAGAGAATTTAAACGGGGATGGGGGCGGAGGCGGGGGAAAACTTAAAAAACGAGCGGGGACGGGGAGCGGGGCGGGGATAGAGGTCCCCACCCCGTTCCCCGTCCCGTCCCTAGCGGAGAAACCTGCGGGGATTCCCGCCGTATACAATATTTTTGTGATTTTCTTAACCTTAAATCCTAAATTTTATATTATTTAGTCCCTAAACCTTGTACCCTTTGGACGTTAAACCATAAATCTCAAATTAATTATACCCTAAATCGTAATAATATATAAATTTAGACAAATTAAAAAAAAAATTATGTGTAGTGAAACGGGGACGGGATCCCCGACGGGGAGCGGGGCCCCGACGGGGACGGGGATGGGGAAAGATTTTGATCCCCGTTCGGGGACGGGGACTAGGGCCAAAACCGGGGACGGGGACGGGAAGAGTACTCCCCGTCCCGAACCCACCCCGTTGCCATCCCTAGGGAGTAACAAATATAGGCCTTGTTTGGTGAGGCATTTATAATGCTTTTTTGTTGTTGATAAAGATACGTATCCAAGAAAAATACTTTTAGTTATTTGGAATTTGTATTATTGATTCTTCACAATTTACCATCAAAATGCATATATAATTAATTTTAACCAGGCAAACACTATTATAAGGAGTATCAAATAAGTATTTATCCATACAGAAATATTTATAAACATCTACCACCAAGTAGGGTACGTTATATGTCTTCATTTTTTGGGCTGTTTTTGCTTTCAAACATGTAATACAAGGCCCACTTTCTGTTTCTTATGTTCCATTTTTGGGTAATGAACGAGGAATTTCATCTTCTAACAACTTGCAATTAGAGTAACTTACAAACGTACAATTAGAGTCCAGATTGGATAAAAACTGTGCATTTTTTGACACATAAAATGCCTCCTCTGTTCATTTGATCAAATACTAATAACAATGGACAGTGAAATTCAATGATTCATAGACAGCAAGACTGCAAACATGTCCACACTTTCAAGTATGGTCCGCCCAAATAAAATTAGGGGTATAAAAACACATACAAAAAAAAATAGCAACCAGTAAAATTGCTTTCAAATCTTTCCTATACAAAAATTGCTTTGAAAACCCTTGAATTGTCAGGAGCAGCTAAAGTGCCTATACAACATTGAAAGACACTATTCTTCCCTTCTCTTTATAAGCCAAAAAATGTGTTCCATCTTATCTGATTGGGAAGTTTCAGCCAATAAACTATCTGTGCAGCAGCTGCTCAGAGGAGTGCAGAAGAGCCAATCTTTGTATTGTCCAGTTAACTACATCTAACTTTTAGAGTTTCCTGACATAAGAAAACAAAAGAATAGTTTGAGAATTTTATAGGATGAAAGCATTACAAAAGCTTATTGTATTTTCCTTTTTCTAGAATCTGACAAAACCATGTTGTCAAGCTGTAAATTAGACTACAATTACCATTAGGTCCAAGGTTACTTATGGGCGGGTTCGATTCAAATCCCATATGAAGCAGATTTTGCAGCTCACCGTCCCACAAACCCTACAAGTATATATAAGAGGCAATGCAATTAATCCCACTAATATCACATTTTCAGTGAACAGTACAACAATAGCTTGGGAATTGTACAGCTAACCTAAACATACATCAAATAGGATTATTTATTTTTTGTTAAAGAAGGATGGATTACCAATTAAATCCACCCATGTAAGACATACCTTAATTACAGGAGGTACAGAATGGTATGGGGATGCTGTACTAGATATACCCGAAAAGGCTCCTTGATGGATATCTGTAGCGCAAAGGTGGGCAGAGCTCATTCCAGGAGTAAGGCCAAGGATAGGTGCACTAGTGCCTCTTGAATGAAAGATCTGCATAGAAGATAGACAAGGATAAATTATCTGGAAAAAAAGCCTCCATGAGGGGATATAATTTGATTCCTCAACATAATGATGAGTTGCATTGCACGTAAGTTTATATTGTAAGTGATCAACGGGTGTTGTTGGGTTCATTACTTACATCTTTTGATAGGATTTGCTCAATGTTGAAGTCCAGTTCTGGATTGACAGCAGCAAGCTTCATGGATAGAAACTGCAACCAGAAGAGTACAAGAAGTTAATAGTCAGCACAATTGATCCATAATACCTACATGTGAAGAAACTTTGCAGGCAATGCTCTAGAAGATTGTGAACATGATATTCTATGTGTCATCTGATGGTAAAATTTATAGAACAATCATAGTTCCTGATAAAATTGATGGTTTTATACTTTTATGACAAGGTAAGGTGACAAAAATAGTAACTAATCCATATCAACAAAAATGTACATTCACATATTATGCAAAATCCCATTTAGAAGCTGAATATTTAGAACAAAATACGTTACTGCCATAGCTCCCTGTTCTATTGACCCCTCCCCTTTGTTTCGGCAATTTTCAGTACTTTAGACATAAAAATTCACAACACCTCACCTCAACTTGATGTTGGAGTGACTGCACATAGTTGATAATCTCATCAAGCATCACTGCTTTCCCCGTAATCTAGCAGGAGCAATAGAATGATAAGGGAATCCAAATCATCAGCAACTTTCATTCGCAAAAGGATGTAAAATTGTCCAACAGAAAAGGAAAAATGAGCCGAAAAACATGTCCATGTTCAAGTACCTTATTGCATCCAGGAACAAGTTCTTGAAGTAATTTCATCCTATCATTGATCTTTTCTCTCCTGACCTACAAGGTGCAATTCTCCTTGTTACACTTGTTGAACTTGTTAAATATGAAAACAGGATGTATATCTACTACTTAAGAGCAGAACATGTACAGTACCCGTTCGGCTAGACTATGACTGTTTGTAGCCTGTCCTTTTCTGGCTCTGACATGAACATAATTTCCTTTGGACGCCTCTCCGTCTATAGAATTATCTTTTGTTTGTCCACCCATTTGCTTATAACGCTGATCGGAACTGTCATTCTCTTCAATTTTCTGCTTTTTCTCATCCATATCCTTTTCATCCGAAATATCATCTGATGCATCCCTCTGTGAATCCCCTTCAGCATTCTACAGATTGGTAAAAATGTACACTGAAACAGTTAGAAGATCTGATACCACAACAACATTCTATCATGATCAAACCACAAACAAAGACACATTAGAAACAAGATCCACAGCATTGTACTATACAATGCAAATATATCAGTGATAGATATATATCACTAAGCGAAGACTGCGAAGTAATTAAAAAGTCATCCAATAACTGGTTAGGCAATTGGAGGAGAGCAGATACACATACCTTCTTTCTTTTGCCAGTAGGTGAAGCCCCCTGAGATGTCTCCTCCGGAACACGGCGATCCTCCTCAGATTGTATTGGATCCATGGATGCCTTCTCAATCATGGTGGTCTTATTTGAAGCACCAGAATTCTGGGCACAGCCCGGCAGGTCGCAGTGATTCACCATTCCAGAGAAGCTTCCACCACCAAACACAGATAGTTTTGGCAACATTTCAACAGCATTTGTATCATCAGACGAGCAGTGTTGCATAAATTGAGATGTGGCTCTCATCCCCATGTTCTCGGAGATAGCAGGATACAGCGGATTAGCAAAATGGCCATGAGAAGCCATCAAGGAAGCCCCGAAATTCTCGCTTTGGCTTAGTGAAACAATCGGGTCCCAACCCGAATCATAACAGCTTCCCAATCTTCCTTCATGGGACGAAGAATTAAACATAGACCCTGAGTTCACAGCTGATTCAGCAACTTTTTTCTCAGCTAGTGATCCTGTACTGTTTAACCCTGAAGATCTATGTTGAAACCCCATTTGACCACTCCAATCCTCCTCCATCTTCAGAGCCAAAAATAAATAAAGGACCTTTCTATAAAAGATTCCCTCCAATTCAACAGTAGACTTAGCCCAGAAACAAAGCTAGGGAGGAATTATAAAATTGGAAAAGAAAAAGAAGAAAGAGAAAGATCTATGGAGCTTATGCCAAGCTGGGTGTAGTTTGACTAAATTTGGCTTGCCTTTGATATATCTTGCGGAACTCAGCAAGGGAAGAAATGTATATGGAAGCTTTATAGATCTGAGAAAGGGGAGTTAAAAGCAAAAGAACCCACCCACAACAGCATCCTAGACACACAAAGTATAATTCGAAAACAAGAAAGGGAAAATCCCACGTAACATACCAGGAATACAATTTGGTTGTTCCTGTAATCAACCCTAGGATCAAATCAAACACCTTCTTTACTGTCAACAAATTGCTTTCTTACAGACAGCAAAGTGAAGCTTTCAGAGCATAAAGCAGAAGAAGCAGATTCGCTTCCTTTTCTTACCATGGAACGAAATGCCGCTAAACCTAATTGCTTCCACTGGTGATCGAGTGGGCTGAAATTCAAATTGATGCCAACTGAAAACCAAAGAGGGGGGAAATTGGGGAGCTCGTTTTAGAAATCGAAACCCTAGAGAGCAAGTAGAGTAGAGATTGCTGAATATGATATTCTCTGACGAATTAGGATCAGCTAGGCATCGAATTTCACTTTCGAGTGACAAGGAAAATGCAACACCCAACAAACAGCATCCAATTTGAGAAATAAAGTTGACAAGAAGAAGAAATCAGGAAATTTGTGCTTGCAGAAATAAGAACTCAAACATCAAATTCTTACAAAGTACTAGATGAGACGATCGTCTGTATTGGCAGGAGAGAGAAACAGAGATCGCCCCTTTGCTTACCTGCCCAAGCAATCAAACAGGTGACATGGATTTTTTTATACAAAAAGGAAGACTAGATTTGAAGAGCCTGAGAAAGAAATGTATAAAAGTACAACTTACTGCACCTGTAAATCTGTAATTATTTTATTTTTATTTTTTTGATTAGGTAAGAATTTAAAGTTGTGTATGATACACAACTTTGAGAGGCCGAATACATCAGCAGTCGGAAAAACTGACAAGAAATCAAATCGAACAAAAACACAAAGATACAAACTAGAAGAAGATAGAGCAAAGAACCTAGAGGTGAGGTGAGTAAAACACAAAAGAGACTTGCGCCGTCGGAAGGATCGTCATCATCCTTGATAAGCCCGGAACTACAACTCGGTTCACCGCCTAGAAAAGCTCCATCAACCCAAGAGAGCATCAAAACCCACTAAAAAAATAAAAATAAAATAAAATAAAAATGCTCAGTGCCTCCTCGGCAGTCCGGAAATCATCAGAAGGAGATGGCCTCCTCGTCCTGGTGGCCGATGGTTGCCTTCACGGCCTGGTGCCCGGTGGTTGCCTTCTCGTCGGCGGCCTGGTTGCCTTCTCGTCGGCGGCTCATAACTCCACCTCCAAGGCTTCCAGTGAAACCGCCAACGAGGCGAGTCGGATCTGTTGGAGCTGCTGCGCTTCGCCGACCGGAGATCTCCCGAACGGTGGTGGCGATTCTCTGGCCGGAGATCTCCCTCACGGTGGCCGAAGACGACGGCGTCGAGATCTCGTCTCCTCAGGAGGATTGTCTCCTCAGGAAGATCATCTTCTTCACTTGGTCGCTTGCTCGATGTTGGCGGCGGTAAACCGGAGTGCTCTCGCCAAGATCTCCCTCACGGTGGCGGCGGTTCCCTGACCGGAGGTCTCCCTCACGGTGTCCGAAAACGACGTCGCACGGCAAGGTCAAAACTTCGAGCACCTGACAAGGTGGTGACGGGGAAGGTGGTGGCGGCGGTGGTAAGGTGGTGGGGGGAGGTGGTGGCGGCGGAAGGCCGGGAGCGATTCCCAATGAGGCAGTGTGTGCCGGTGAGACGGATGCCATGGTAGCGGCGGCGGCTCGTCTCCAGTGGGCGGTGGCCATTGTTGGGATTTGATTTCAGTATGAGCAGCGGCGAGGTGGGTTTAGGGTTTCAAAGGGAGCGTTTTTCATTTATTGACAGGTGTGATTTTTTTAAATATGTAATTATAATATGCCACAATTAGTTGTTGGTGAATTTATTTATTTTTTCTTTCTTTTGTGGTCAAAATTTCTCTTGCAAGACATGTGGAAGATTGAGAGGTTCTTCACCTGAGACCCAAGTTTTGTGGTTTGCTTTGCCTTTTATTCAAATTTTTACTTTATTTTCCAGCTATACAGCATTTTACTACTTGATTTCTCTGACATACTTGTATAATTCCTTGCTGTCCCACACTAATTTTCTCTAATTGCCAACTAACTAACCCACCAAAACTGATTAGAAAACAGAAGTTTTCATTTCTTAATGCTAAGGGTAAATTGTACAAGAATCATTCATAGGAAACTATTTAAATATAGAAAAATTATGTAAATTGTGCATAAAACTCGATGATCAGCACTCACAGATCCACACCATTGTAGACTCCTAGCTCCCCAAATGGGCCCTGCCAAATCATCCTAAACAAGGCTTCAATATACACCAAATATCAACATGTGATTGCACCCTTTGGATATACTCCTATGTGGGTCCGCTTTCCGGCTTCCCATTCTTTCCAAATCCATTATATATATGTAGCTGATTAATTATTTGACTATTCTAGCGTAAGTTTAAACGAGTAGCTGAATTTGATTTAATAAGTTGAAATTAAGAGTTTATTTTTTAATAAGTTAGTAATATTTTCATAAAATAAAAAGATGATTTCATAAAATAGGAGTGTGAAATTATTTAAAAAAATAGATAACTGTTGTGATCCAGATATGAAGAGAATGAAAGAGAGATAGAGGGTAGGAGAGAGAAGAGAGACAATTGAGAGAACAGAAAGTTGTTATTGATATTCGATACCCTCTCGGTTACACATCAGCTCCTATATAAAGCCCTTAAGGCTAGACATAACAATGCCTTCCCTTTTTAAGCCTTGTCCTCAAGGCGCCAAATGAAAATCTGGAAATTACTGCAACAGTTGACTAGCATGCTCTCAGGTGGCTTCTTGAACGCCCAAATTCTGCCATTGGACTAGCCACTCCGTAACGGGATCTCCATTGGCGAGGTACTGCACACGGGTGTCCAGAATCGCAACTGGATGAACAGCACAGTCACCCTCAGGCGTAGTAGTGGAAAGCTCAGTCAGAGGTTGTATAGCAGGACCAATATGCCGCTTAAGTTGGGAAACATGAAAGACCGGATGGATCCGGGAATGAGCGGGAAGTGCTAGTCGATATGCAACAGACCCAATCTTGGCAAGCACTTCAAATGGGCCATAGTACTTAGAACACAATTTTAAATGCTTACGAATGGCGACACAGGACTGGCGGTAGGGCTGGAGCTTCAGATAAACCATGTCACCCACATCCAGATCTCTCTTCGTTCGCTTGGAGTCAGCCTGTTGCTTCATTCTGGACTGGGCCTGCTGCAAATTGAGGCGCAACTGAGACAAAGTCAACTCCCTCTCCTTGAGCCAATCTTCCACCGTTGCTGTAGAGACCGCGCGCAGAAGCATCAGTGCCTAACTGAGGCGGCGGATACCCATAAAGTGCCTAAAAAGGAGTCATTTTGAGTGTCGTGTGATAGTTAGAATTGTACCACCACTCAGCCAAAGACAACCAACGAGCCCACTGATGCGGTTTAGAGGAGGTCATAGCACGCAAATATCACTCCAAACACCTATTAACGCGCTCTGTCTGGCCATCCGACTGCGGATGATAAGCTGTTGACAAATTGAGACTCGTGCCAAAAGCAGAGAACAAGTCCCTCCAGAAATGACTTATGAAGATGCGATCGCGATCGGAGACGATGCTAGAAGGCATCCCATGGAGTTTGAACACGGAATGCATAAACTCTTGTGCGACCTTAGACGCAGTAAAAGGATGTGTTAAAGGAATGAAATGGGCGTATTTAGTCATACGATCCACAACCACCAAGATTGTATCCTTGCCTAAAGATTTGGGAAGCCCTTCCACAAAATCCATGGAAACATGCTTCCAAGCTCTGTCTGGTAAGGAAAGCGGTTGAAGAAGACCTGGATACTTAACGTGCTCACTCTTGTTGGGTTGACACTTGACAGTTGTCACATTGGGAGACAAAAGAAACAACCATTTGCTTCATTCCTGGCCAATAAAAGAGTGATTTTAGGCGTTGATACGTACCACGAATGTGTAACACCCCCAAATCTGAACCCATTTGGAAAGATATTACCGCCAGTGACCTCAGTGTTCCTTACCGAGATCACCCAAGGCTTTACCGTTTGAATACAAACCATGAAATACAATGATACAAAATGATAACTTTATTCATATAAAACATGAGTCCCGGGATTACATCCCAATCCCGAATAGGACAAACACAGAGTTTAACAAAGTACAGCGGAAGTCTTTAAACAAGGTACAACGGAAGTCTTTTAAATATATTACAAACAAGGATCTTGACCACAATGGTCATCTCCCAAGGATCTCAACCTGATTAAAAGAAATTATTAAAAATATCCAAAAACAACCGTCGTCTTCATAGTCAATTTAGTCTCCTCATATCTTCGCTCTATCTGATGTGCCGAATCGAACGGATGACATCAGCCAACCATGCAGAGAACAATTGCGGTTGGTTAGTCTACTGAATAGACTATGCAAGGGTACAAAGCAGAGTGGTTCGAAGCAGTCATATTAGGTTAGACTCATCGCTTCTCGAATAATAACCGATGACGATAGTCAACCATCATACTCCTACTGGAATAAACAAGAGGTATGCACAAGAGAAGATTCTGGAAGACTGAATCTTCACATAAATCGACCCGAAAAGAGACTCCAAGAGATTGAGTCTTTAAGGAAATATGACAAATCTGGAACGTTTAAAGAATCAGACAACAGTGATTTAAAAGCTGACTTAGATGTTTCGATTCACGACCAACCTCACCGCTTACAGCGAATCCAGATTGAAAAGAGAACGTACTCTGATCAAAAGTCGAGACGAGCTTTCCTAGTTGCACTACTCGCCAAATGTATATTAATTATGTGCACTCGGGCACTTTATCTTATTAAATTCCAAAACCCACATTACATTATAAGATTTTAAACATATGCCATGTCATGCAGGACATACAACTAAGGAATGAACCTCACAGAGTCCAAATCTCATCTATATCGAAAGAATGAACCTCACAGAGTCCAAGCTTCTACTATCGCAGGGTCTTGCTCGCCCTAACAGTTATAAAGAAACGAATGGACCTCTAAGAATCCAGGCGTTCCTACAAATACTCATGCTAACTAACAGTTCAAGCACATAAATAGTTCAAGATAAATCCACATAAATGCCCTCAAGGCGAACATAAATAATAACGTTGTTCTAACAGATATACAACCTATTATAATATCATTATTACAGTTTCCAAAACAGTTTATAAAACCAATTCCAGATAAACACAGTAATCATTCCAAATTAATTACTCAGATAAACAACTGATAATTAATGTAAATATGGAACGATGAGCAAGAGCGAACCGCCACTTGCCTTAATCCGCAGAATAGAAACAAGCCTAACGACAACAACGGGATTCCGGGCTCGACATGGGTATAGCTCCGACAGCACAACGACCTTCGAGTCGACCCATAAAAGGAACCCTAAGTTAGATCCGACATAACCACAGTACGAATCTAAAAACGACAAAAGAAAACGAAAGGAACGATGCCACAACGACGACTACCAAAGCCAAAAGCCAAAGAGGCATTCTGGGCTCTGGCGGTGGTCGCCGTTCTTGGCGGCGATCGCCGCAGTTCATCACGGAGGGCGCCGTGAAGAACACGGCGGTCGCCGTGAAGAACTCAGACGACAGAAGCGGCGAGAAAACTCACCCAAAACACGAGCGACTCGGCCTCCTTCGACTTGCTTTGGTTTCTAACCTCCAAGGCTACCAAAAGCTTCACAAAGGCACTCTGGAAACACCACCAAACGACCTCCGGCGAAAGCTTTAGAAATCCGGCGAGGCACAACTCCGGTGAGGCAAGAATTTGGGAGAGCTTGGGCTGTGGATTGAGCTCAAAAACCCCTCCCAAACACCTCCTTTTATAGCCAAAGCACCGGGAACACAATGATGGCCCTACGAAGAGCTACTCCGGCGTTGCCAGAGCCACGCCGGCGACCTTCGGGCAAGGACCTCCGGACAACAACGACGGCGGGCACCGTCATAAATGCGACGGGCGCCGCCATAGGCATGGCGTCCTCAGATAGGAGAAGACCCAGCCTGCTCCTCGAGCCTGGCGACGGCGGGCGCCGCCCCTGTGGCTTTGCCGCCTCCTCAGCTCTTAGACGAAAACGATATTAACCTGGGATAAAATTATCGTACGCGAACGAGTATTAAAATCCAAAGCACGTCGTCTGTATTTTATTTCACTGAGAAAAATATTACAGATACAGAGCACATTACAGAATGTCTCCAACTTTCTGAATTAAATCCGACGTACATAACGGGTACTCGGGAAAAATCCCGAAACTCCAGAAATAGCTTACAAAAATACGGGGTATCATAGAATGTCGGAGTGACCACCTACAGGTGAGTCATGCATGGAACTCATCAATCGTTGTTGTAAGTCAGAAGAAGCTCCAATATACAAGCGACCCTTGAAACGCAAAATTCCTTCCTTAACTGAATAATCGATGCACGAATCCTGAGTAGCAGCTATCAACAGTTGTTGAGCAATAGGATCTTGTGCGTAGCTGGCCACAATCTCCAACATCCAACGGGGTTCAGCTGAAGATAAAACATGTAAAGACGGTTGACCTGGTTCAAATTGTCTGGATAGGGCATCGGCCACCCTATTATCCATACCTTTCTTGTAACAGATAGTGTAACTGAGACCAAGCAGTTTGCAAACAACCTTTCGCTGAAGGTGGGTAGAAAGTTGTTGATCTACCAAATGACGCAGCGACTGGTGATCCATTTGAATGACAAACGAAGTGGGTTCGAGGTAATGGCGCCACTTGTCGACCGCAATTAAAATGGCAACCAACTCTTTCTCATAAGTGGAAAGATGAATCTGAGAACCTTTCAATGCTTGACTAATGAAAGCAATAGGTCTACCCCGCTGCATTAAAACCACACCTACTCCTGAAATCAGTCTCCACAACAAAGGGCATGGTGAAGTCTGGTAAGCGAAGCACAGAGGCTGAACTCATGGCACGCTTGAGATCCTGAAATGCATGTTCCGCTACTGAAGACCAGCAAAATTCATTTCTCTTCAATAGCTCAGTGAGAGGTCTCGCCATCACACCATATCCACGGATAAACCTTCGATAATATCCTGTCAATCCCAAGAAGCCTCGTAAACTTTTGACAGAATGCGAAGAATGCCAATCCACCATTGCCTTCACTTTAGCCGGGTCAGTAGCAACCCCTCGACCAGAAATCAAATGTCCTAAATACTCAACCTGATCTTGTGCAAAAGCACACTTAGATCGTTTGGCATATAACCGATGTTGCCGCATAACCTGTAGAACACACTGCAAATGGTGCAAATGATCAGCCATGGTGCTACTGTATATGAGGATGTCATCGAAAAACACTAGGACAAACTTCCTCAAGAATGATCCAAACACATCACTCGTCAAAGCTTGGAAGGTAGCCGAGGCATTAGTCAAACCAAACGGCATGACTTTGAACTCAAAATGCCCGTGATGAGTACGGAACGCAGTCTTCGGTATGTCATCCTCAACAACTCGTACCTGGTGATACCCAACTCGCAAATCCAGTTTTGAGAAATACTGAGCACCATTGAGTTCATCAAGCAACTCTTCGATATGGGGAATCGGAAATTTATCTTTGACCGTAGCATCATTCAGCTTCCTGTAATCGACACAGAAACGCCACGATCCATCTTTTTTTTTAACTAGTAAAGTCGGAGACGCGAAAGGGCTTTGAGTGGGTCGAATGATATGCGATAAAGTTTGGTACAATTTCCGTTTTCTGAAAATAAGGGTAGCGATAAGGTTTGGTACAAATAGGAGAAGTGCCCGGTTTCGGGGGAATACTATGCTCATGACCTCTCTCCGGTGGTAACTGATCCGACTCTTGGAAAATATCCTCAAACTAAACAAGCAACTCATCAATAGCAGGAAAAGAAGGAATTGATGCACCTTTCAGAGAGAAGAAGCTGACAACCTGCGTGACAATCATGGGAACCTTCTTGCGGAAAAGCCTGTGAAGTCGTCGCCCATACATGATTTTCAAGGATGCCTCATCTTTAACCCCGCAAATCTCAGTGTGAACACCATCTTTCAAGAATGAAATTTTGAGCTGCTTGAAATCAAATAACACAGGACTATATCGCCTTAGCCAATCACCCCCTAAAACCATGTCACATCCACCCAATTTCAGAATGCGAAGAGCAAAACTAAATTCTTTGCCCTGCATTTCCCACGTAAATCCAGAACATACCTGAGAACTAAACATGTTTTGACCATTAGCAACTGATACTTCCATCATAGATGCTTCTTGGATCGAAAATTTAGCCTCTCTTGCGACTCGGGGATCCAAGAAACTGTGAGTGGCTCCGCTATCAATCAGTATCGTGATTCCTTTGGATCTTACGGTACCCTTAATTTTGATTGTTGTCAAGGAATTGCTACCAGAAATCGCGTGTACATATACCTCCGGCTCCTCCCCAGTTACCCCTTGATCTGGATCATCTCCCTGATCAGCATCTGCATCAAACGTCTCAGTTTGTGATTCCTCTACCAGAGCAGCAAGAAGACTATGCAGAGTCTGCGTCTTGCAGCGATGGCCCACAAAATAGCGATCGCCACACTTGTAGCATAGACCAAGCTGTCTTCTTGGTTCAGTGGAAGTGGTTGAATTCTTGGAGTTACTGGGCACTAGGTTACTTGGTGAAGGTAGAGTTGGTTTTGGAAATTGTCGGTTATCCAAGAATGAGTTACGATTAGCTGGATTGAAAGAAGGGTTAGGTTTCCAGGGTGGCTTACTCAATCGAAGAATGGCCTGCACCGCACTGATATGCAACCTTGCCTGCTCAAACACTGAAACAAGATCCTTAGGCCTGCTCAATTTCACCAACGGTTTAATCTCGCTTCTCAACCCACTCACATAGCTGGAAACGAAGTACGATTCTGGAAGATGAGGATTAACAACCAACATACACGCACGGAGCTCTTCGAATTTCTCGTTGTAATCCTCTAATTCCCCATTCTGTTCTAACTTGTTGAACTCTTCGACAATGTCGGAACCTTGCTTCTTGCCGAAACGAGTACAGATGGCCTCGCACAACTCTTGCCAGGAGAGATTCAGTTGTTGCAGTAACACTCCTTGCAACCACACATCGGCTCGGCCGTTGACGTACATCGCAGCAATCTCGACCTTCTGACCTTCTGGAATTCCGAAAATGGTGAAGTACTTGTCGTATTTTCGAATCCAGCTCCTTGGCTTACTTCCTTCGAAAGCTGGAAAATCCAATTTAGGTGTCCTAATCGCACCGCCTCTACTATCAAAACTCCAAGAACCACTGGAATTTCCCATTTCTACAGACACATGAGGATGCGTGCTGGAATTCCCTTATTCCCGTGGTTTGGACTTGCCATGAATCTGCTAACAAGACTTACAACAAACATAAGATCGGGGCGAGTTGTAGTCAGGTACATGAGGCTCCCCACCATCTGTTTATACAGTGTAGAATCAGCAACCACACCAGCAGCTGCACCAGTACCATCTCGTTGCAATTTCTGTCCAAGAACAATTGGATTATTGACAGAGTTGTAATCCTGCAGTTTGAATATGTTAACCACTTCAGAAGCATACTTCCTCTGACATATAAAGATTCCATCTTCCTTTTGTAACACTTCAATTCCAAGGAAATACCTCATTCTCCCTAGATCTGTCATATCAAATTCATTCTTCATGGACTTTTTGAAATCCTTCAACAACTCTTTATCATCACTTGTGAATAGCAGATCATCCACATAAATGCTAACAATCAAGGTTTTGCCCCCCTTTTTCTTGATAAACAAGGTTTGTTCACTAGGACTGCTTTTGAATCCTTCTTTGAGGAAGAAGGCTTCTATACGGCTGAACCAGGCCCTGGGCGCCTGTTTTAAACCATAGAGAGCTTTATGCAGCTTGTAGACCATGTGTTCCTTCCCCACAACTTCATAACCTTGAGGTTGCTCCACAAAAACATCTTCTGCCAGCTTCCCATGTAAGAAGGCAGATTTTACATCAAGTTGGTGAATTTCCCATCCTTTCTGAGCAGCCATTGCAATTAACATACGAACAGTGTCCAATCTAGCAACTGGTGCAAACACTTCTGTGTAGTCTATTCCGTACTTCTGTGAGTATCCTTTAACAACAAGCCTAGCCTTGAATTTATCTACCTCCCCCAATTCATTGAGTTTGGTTTTATAAATCCATTTTACACCAATCTTTTTGGCTCCTTTGGGAAGTTCAGTCAGCACCCAAGTTTGATTCTTCTCAATGGAGTTTACTTCTGTATCCATTGCTTGCTTCCATTTTGGATGCTTGACAGCTTCCTCAAAAGTTGTAGGATCCTCTGAGATAGCCCAGTTTACAACATTCTCTGCATCAGATAAGTTGTCTCCTGAGATATAATCAGTCCAGTTTACTACATCCTCTGCATCAGATAAGTTGTCTCCTGAGACATAGTCATTTTCCCATCTTGGTGGTCGTCGTAATCTTCCATCCCTTGATGTTCCTCCCTCATACACAGGAACATCATCGGAATTTCCATCTAAAGCTGAGCTGCTATTTTCTGCTCCTTCCCTTTCCTCACTGTGATTACTGTCATCTCTAGTTTCCCATTCCAAATCTACAGATTTCCCAGTTTGCTCAGTCGTGTGATCAAATTTCCAATCCCATGCTTTATCCTCCTCAAATACAACATGTCTGCTCGTGTGGATTTTCTTCTCAATTGGATCAAACATCCTGAATCCCTTTGATTTGCTGCTGAAACCTAGAAAGACACATTTCACACTTTTGGCATCAAGTTTAGTTCTCTTCACATCTGGAATGTGAACATGTCCTATGCACCCAAAGACTTTGAAATGTTCTACCGATGGTTTTACACCACTCCATGCTTCTTCAGGTGTCATATCTTGCACAGCAAAAGTAGGACATTTGTTTAGAACATGGTTTGCCCATTGCACAGCTTCAGGCCAGAACATCTTTGGAACTTCTTTTTCTGTCAAGGTCGCCCTCACCATATTCATAATAGTGCGATTTTTGCGCTCAAAAACACCGTTCTGCTGTGGTGTGTAGGATGTAGTGAGTTGTCTTTTGATGCCATGTTCTAAACAAAACTCCTTGAATTCTCCTGAATTGAATTCACCCCCTCTATCTGTCCTTAAACATTTAATGAACAGACCCGTTTCCTTTTCAACAAGAGACTTGAACAACTTGAAGTGTTGGAAGGCTTCTGACTTATCCAAAATAAAGAAAATCCAGGTTTTCCGAGAGAAATCATCAATAAAGGTAATCAAATACCTCTTCTGGCTGTTTGAAGGAGGAGAGATTGGACCACACAGGTCAGAATGGATAAGCTGCAACTTCTCAGTGGCTCTCCATGAGCTTTGTTTTGGAAATGGCACTCGGTGTTGCTTCCCTTTCATACATGATTCACATGTAACATTTTCTTGTCCAATCTCAAGCAGACCAACAACCATCTCTTTCTGCTGTAAGGTATGCAGTCCCTTATAACTGAGATGCCCATATCGCTTGTGCCATAATACTGCTTTGTTTGATACATCAACCTGAAGACATCTTTCTTCCTCTGTTTCAGCACAAAACTCAGCAAGCAAAACATACATTCTATTTGTCTTCATAACAGATTCAACAATTTTTCCTTTTGTAGGATGAAAAATACAGCATGTTCTATGTTCTCCTCCTTTGAATAACACATCTAATCCCTTTTCTTGCAGTTGTCCAACACTAAGCAGGTTATTTCTTAGATCAGGAACATAAAACACATCACTCATCACATACTTTACATCCTGAAGCATGATCTTTACCACACCTTTCCCTTGAACGTTCATACTCTGATCATTTCCAAGCCTAACAGTATTACTGAAGGTAGTATCTAAGCTTGAGAACATACCTCGATCTCCACACATGTGATTTGAACAACCAGAGTCCACAAACCAGGTATTTCTTCTCTGTAATCCTCGAAGTTCCACATGTGCCATTAGCAACACTTCTTCCTCTTCCTTAATATAATTTACTTCCTGCTTCCCAGTTGGACACTCGTATTGGAAGTGTCCAAGGTTGTGACACCTATAGCACTCAATTGTCGCCTTGTTGAAAGAACGACCTCTGCCTCTTCCTCGACCTCTGTAAGAGCCTCTGCCTATGACATACAGAGCCTGATCCTCTTCCTCATGCTTGTGTTGCCTGAATTTCTGCTCATGCACTGCCAACGAGCTCTGCAGTTCATCAATAGACATTTTCCCTTTGTCTTTAGATTCCTCAATGGAAATCACCACATAAGTGAACTGATCTGTTAGAGTTCGAAGGATCTTTTCTACGATCTTAGAATCTGGCATTGTCTCCCCGTTGCTTCTCATCTTGTTTGAGACTGCCATAACTCTTCCAAAATACTCATCAATCTTCTCATCTGTCTTCATGACAAGAACCTCGAATTCTCTCCTCAGAGAGTTGAGAAGAGATCTTTTCACTCTCTCGTTCCCTCCAAATTTACTCTTCATTGAGTCCCAAATAATTTTGGATGTCCTACGATCCAAAATCTGCTCAAATATAGTTCGATAAATCGCTTGAAATAGGTAATGCTTTACCTGATGGTCTTTCTGCCGAAGTTCCTCCACAGCCCTTTTCTGAGCATTCGTAGCCTCGGCTCCTTCTGGGATCTCTGTAAATCCTTATGACACCAGATTCCACAGCCCCTTTGCTCGTAGAAGATTCTCCATCAATTCACTCCAATGGTCGTAGTGACCATCATAGTGAGGGATTTTCGTCAGAGATCTCTCTTCACTCATGATTTTTCTCCTCTTGGATCACTCGCTCTGATACCAAATGTGAAGAATGGTTCAGAGAAACTGAATGAACTACTTCATTAAAGAAAAACAAGTGCCTTTTAAAGGCTTACAAACATAACTGTCAAGTACCGAAAAATAAGGGCACTACCACCCACAAACTTAGCTGAAATACTGGAAATATAATAACTAAAATGGACTTAGTCTAAACCAAGTAAATTGATCAGATTAATCCTAAATAAATGCAACTTACTTAACTCAACAGTTTGGCGCCTAAAATTCCCCGATCTAGCGGTTCTTGAAAAGGATCGCTTCTCAGATTTGAAGCCGCCGGAGATTGATCCTTCTGAAGAAGAATCCTCAACATCTCAGTCATCTGCGAGAACTGTTGATCCGTCTTTCTTCCTTGATCTTCGATCAGTTTCTTGTGTTCATCTTGTCTGGATCGAGATTCCTCCACGAATTGTTGCGTAGTACTCATGAACTCCTTGCTAGTGGCTACGAACTGCTGAATCTCGAGCAATTGAGTCTCAGTCTTGCGAAGACTCTCCTCCATCGTACGTAGCCTTGTCCCATCCGCCATTGTTGAAGGCGAAGAATAAGCTCTGATACCAAATCTGTTATGGCCCGGATATGAAGAGAATGAAAGAGAGATAGAGGGAAGAGGGAGACAGAAGAGAGACAGTTGAGAGAACAAAAAGTTGTTATTGATATTCGATACCCTCTCGGTTACACATCAGCTCCTATATAAAGCCCTTAAGGCTAGACATAACAATAATTTCCCCATTGTAAATGATAATAGGGTAGAAAAAATATAAGCTAGCATAAGCCGACAGATAACATAATTTTTTGGGGTGATTTCAGTTTCAATAAGCTTTGAAAAGCCTCCTTAAATTTCGATAAGCTATTTTACCGAGTAATCAAACATTACAGTGAAAGCTACTTTCATAATCATCAATTACCATAAACTCCTCAAGCTTGAAGCTACCATATATTTCAATAAACTACTTTTTGAACGGACCCTATATCACTGTACTAAAATGATACATTGATACTCCCTCCGATCGGTTTTATGTGACGTTCTAGCATTTTGCACATAAATTAAGACAACTAGTGTATTACCCGTGTCATGCACGGGTATAGTGAAAAATACAAAATTTAAAATATAATCTAAATTCATGACAAATAAAGATACCAAATCAATGAAAACAATAAACTTATGTGCATTACAATAAACTATAGAAGACAATGCTGAGTGTTAATAAAATATATACATGAATTTATAAATTATGAAATAAATAGTGGTAAATTATTTACCCTTTGGTCAATTAGTACTCATGATGTTATAGTTCTAATAGACTTGAAAATGAAGTTTTGAAAAGTAGATGGAACTGCTTTCTTAAATAGGTGTGATATGCAAACGTAAATATTTAAAAAAAGATTTGATATTTATAAAGGATTTGATGAACAAACGCGTTGACTTCTTCCATAACCAATAAAAAGCACACATTTAATATTTTATAGGGTGAAGATCTATTTAACCACATAAAAAAACAAAAAAAATACAGATATTAAATTTGAATTAAGACTAAAATTGAAGTTAGTTACAACAATTTTTCTAAATGACACGGATGATTTTCATTTAAATGGATTATTTTTTGTTGAAAGATTAGAATGATTTGAACAAATTTCTAAGTGATTTATATATAGCAAACTCTTCAAAATCATATCTAATTAAAGTTTGTTAGTGGAAAAATAAAATTTACAATAATTTGAAAAGAAAAAAAAACTAAAAATTGAGAATTGACTGATATATTTTTCTTCTTTCAGTTTGTCTAAATGCTAGTACTATTTTGGCTTATATAAATTTAATTAGTTACAATTAACTTATTTATTGTTTTAACTTATCTAATGCATAACATTTAAAACATGAGTTTATCAATGATTATGTTAGTGGTAAATTCATGCACGTAATTCAATGACAAAGATGGTACTAATGTATCAGCTTTTGAGCTCTATTTTTTATATTGAATAATATGATTAAAAGGTGTAATTTTAAACGACATCATATATTTGAATCTGATCCTTATTTTAAATTTACATATTTAGTCAAAAGCTACATTTATCAAACAAAAAAGTTATTAAAAGATTAACATTAATGCTAAAATCTCTAAGTGTTTTAGATAAAATTTTATTTAAAATCTCACAAAACTTTATGGGTTAAAATAAATTACACTTCAATTTTTTTAAAGAGAATTACTCATAAATTGACACATAAACATGTTGGGTTCAAAATCATTATGGAGGCTCTAAATGTGTGAGCTTTAGTACATACATATATATATATATATATAGATAGATTAAATATGTAAGACTTGTTACCAAAAAAATGTGAGACCTAATTAAAATTAAACTTGCAAATATAATTTATTACTTTAAATTAGGAATTTATGGTTGTTTGATTTTTATATATGATTGTATACGCTAACCAAATGACAATATTCTTATATTTTTTAAACGTATACTTTAAAAAGAAAAAGATAAATTATTAAATAATTACTTAGCATTTAAAATTAATTTTTTAAAATTTATTTGTTGATATAAAACCCACTTCAATTATTTTTCAAATAACATATCATATTCTATATGCAATTTTTCTTATTTATCATTAATAATTTCAATTTGATAAATAATTTATTTTTAAATCTTTAAACCTGAAATCTATGAAAGGAGATTTTTTTATGCTTATCAGATTCGCATGGGATTAGATATCAAAATGTGAATGCATTATAATTAAAATTCTACAATTTTAACATCTACGTGAAAAAATTGAGTTAGTCAATTTGAAAACCAAAAAAATCGGAAATGAAAAACTAATTGCAAAATCACAAGTTTTTAGTTAGTTACAAAGATTTTTCTTCCTCTTAACAATAAACATTATTATTTTAAATTTGATAAGATTTTCTGGTTTATAGTTAAATAAAATATAAAAGCAAAGCAAATAAAAAATTTGTTAACAAACCATATAACCAAATTATAATTTTTAAGTATTTTAAAAAGTTGAAATATTTAAAATTTAATTTTAAAAATTAATCACAAAATGACACATAGGATCGGTGGACCCATAATCAATATGGTGGCTCTAAATTCATTTTCTTTATATATATATATATTAATAATTACATATTAGTTTCGTTAATAAAAAAATTGGACAAAACTTTTGCTGGTCTACAAAACATGCAGACTATTTTATTCTAATATATATGTTGATCGCAAAATTTAATAAGCTTAAGTTGATCAAGCGCAAAACTGCTAAGCTTTCACCGTACAATTATGTAAAACTCCCCAATTGGGTTGTTGTCGATGTTTAAATAAAATACGATTTAAGTTGCTCATAGTATTACTTTAGATGTATTTTTATTATATATAATATGTGTCTATAAAGTCTATATATTAAGAGTCGTATGTTTTTAGTTGGTGTCCATACTAAAATTTGTTAAGATTTCCAAATTAGTTAAATCAAATCTTAAAGTATCTAGTGTAATTTTGAATTTTAAAATTATAATGTAAAAATAATTTAAAATAACCACAAAATTGTATCTATGATATCAATTTCCTAGATTCCTACAGCTTGGCAACAAAAAAAATAGAAAAAAAAACTTCTAAAAATCTCCTAACAAACTACAAAACAAAAAGTTATAAACTATAATTCCGATATGAAAGCGGAATTATATTTGATAAGCATTTAAAAGTTAAATTATTTATAATTTATTTTTAAGAATTAATCACAAAATAACACATAAAATTTGTGGGACCAGAAGTATTATGGTGGCTCGAAATTCAATAGCTTTAATATATATATATATATATATAAATGTTTAAATAAAATACAATTTAAATTGCTCATAGTATTAGTTTAAATGTATTTTTATTATATAATATGTGTCTATAGAGTCTATATATTAAGATTTAGATGTTAGTTTAATTGGGGTCCATAATAAAATTTGTTAAGATTTCCAAATTAGTTAAATCAAATCTTAAAGTATCTAGTTTAAATTTGAATTTTAAAATTGTAATGTAAAAATAATTTAAAATAACCACAAAATTGTACCTATAATATCAATCTCCTAGATTCCTACGGCTTGGCAACAAAAAAAATAGAAAAAAATCTCATAACAAACTACAAATCAAAAAGTTATAAACTACAAATCCGATATCAAAGCAAAATTATATTTGATAAGCAAATAAAATCTAAAATATTTATAGTTTATTTTTAAGGATTAATCACAAAATGACACATAAGCTTTGTGGGGCCAAAAGCATTCTGATGGCTCGAAATTCAATAGTTTTAATGTATATATATAATGTTTAAATAAAATACGATTTAAATTGCTCATAGTATTAGTTTAAATGTATTTTTATTATATATAACATGTGTGTATAAGGTCTATATATTAAGATTAATATGTTAGTTTAGTTGGGGTCCATAATAAAGTTTGTTAAGATTTCCAAATTAGTTAAATCAAATCTTAAAGTATCTAGTTTAATTTTGAATTTTAAAATTATAACGTAAAATAATTTAAAATAATCACAAAATTGTTCCTATAATATCAATTTCCTAGATTTCTATGGCTTGGCAACACAAAAAATAGAAAAAAAACCTCTAAAAAACTTCTAAAAATCTCCTAACAAACTACAAAACAAAAAGTTAAAAACTACAAATCCGATATCAAAGCAAAATTATATTTGATAAGCATTTAAAAGTTAAAATATTTTTAATTTATTTTTAAGAATTAATTACAAATTGACACATAGAATTTGTGGGACCAGAATGAATATGATGGCTCTAAATTCCTTTAATTTAATATACTCCCTCCGTTTTTTAATCTTGGTCGTTTGAAGCCCAAACCCATGGAACCAAATCTTAGTCGTTTCAGATTTTTCTTTTTTTCTTTTCTTTTTTCTTTTAGTACTCAGTAATAGTTACAACCACTTTACACCATTTTCCATATATAATTAAGGAATCTGTTATTTCCAAGAGAGAAGCGTTCTTCCTCTATTAACTCTTCCCTGCAACCCCCTCCGATGTTCTACTTCATCCAAGTTTATCCTTGTAATTCTCTCTATTTTTTCTTCCTAATTTTCAATGGATCGTGAAAATTCTGATGAAGATCTTTCGCAAATGATCGTGCCCGATAGTGAAGACGAGACCGATTTCCTACTGCGATGATGTAGAGATCCATCACCACAAGGAGAATCAAGAGGAGGAAGAAAAAAACAACAAAGATTTGGGGCTAAGAATTTTATCTCAACCAACAAAATCAGAAGCAGGAAGAGAAGCATAACCTAGAGCAAATTGATGAAATAGAATTAGAGCTTTATCCAGATAAACAAAATCAGGAGCAGGAAGAAGAAGTGCACTACGTAAAAGATGAGTTGGGTTTTCCATTAGACCTAAACAAACCCTACATCAATTTCCATTAGACCTAAATGGATGTGAAGTACTCATTGTTAGAAAATAACTCAAATTTGTATCTATGGAAATATACTCTGTTCATGTTCTAATTTTTGTTTCAATTACACACTGATGAAGGAATAATTTGGCTCCAAAAATTTTCAATAGTTTACTTAAATCAGTAATTTGAATTTTTTATAATTTCGTTTGTAAGAGCTTGAAATTTCAGGATTGAAAAGCAAGAAAATATACACAGAATCGTGAGTTGTAATTAATGGAGCAGAGGTTCTGTTTATATGGAGTATTTCTATGTCTAATTAGCCACCAAAATTAATACACTGTAATAAATTAAAAGAGAGATGTTACACATGCTTAACTGTTTTAGTGGAGACTTAAATTCTCCTTAATATTGGTGATATATGATGAAACGATTTAGATAAAAAAACGGAGGGAGTATATATATAGATATTTAACACCTCCTCTAAACACTCTAATCAACTAATAGATTCATGTGAAGATAATTATTATACATCGAAAATGATGTGAGACATGTATAGTGGTTGCTTTTTAGACTAATTGGGCGGGATAATTACTTTTCTAGACTTTGGAAAATGGTATTTTTTTATTCCAAGGTTAATTAATGGTTGGAGAATTAGAATCTTTCAATTTTATATACTCAACGGCAGTTAAATAAAATCAATTTTAGAAGGGTAAAACGTCAATTAAAAAAAATCAGAGGGAGTATATACTCAACTAAAATAATACTCCCTCCGTTTCTTTATAATTGACGTTTGGAGGGTAGGATGGTGTTTCATTTTAGTTGTCGTTGCAATTAATATGTGGTTCATTTTAGTTGTTTTGGACTAAAACCGAATACAAATTTCCCAGAAGAATTTAATACTCTTAGGGTCCGTTCGGTTGGGTTGAAGGAGGAGATGAAGGAGGAGATGAATGAGGATGTGGAGATGAAGTTGAAGCAAATGCTTAGGGTCCGTTCAGTTGGATTGAAGGAGGAGATGAAGGAGAAGATGAAGTTGGATGTGGAGATGAAGTTTAAACATCAATATATATTTAAAAGTTGGTTTCCTAGCCAATAAATGTTACCCCTTTAATGCATGAAATAAAATGTGCTACTCTTTGGGCCGAAATGTTGGGTTCCTAGAAATCGAAATGGCTTCCCAGCCAATAAACTCTTTGGCCCGAAATGTTGGCTTCCTAGAAATGGAAATGGCCCAGCTAGTAAATGTTGGATTCTTAGGAAGAAAAATAACGTAATACAATATCCACAAGCCCCATTGGGTCGAAATGGCTTTATGCCTCAAATTTGCTACACTTCAAATACATGTTGGACTTGGAGGGCTTGGCCCACTCCTGAAATGGCCCCATTCGGCCCCATTGGGCCGAAATGGATTTCTGCCTCAAATTTGCTACACTTAATTTGCTATTACTCCTCAATTCGATTGAAACTTCCTGCAAGAACAATTATTATAGCTCTTAATAAGCTGCCCTTTCATTTGCACATGGACAATTTCTAAAAAAATAGGACTTTAAATATGGTTTCCAGCCTTTACCTCCTGCAGTAAAACGACTTATTAATAAGCTGCCCTTTCATTTGCACATGGACAGTTTCTAAAAAATTAGGACTTTAAATATCGTTTCCAGCCTTTACCTCCTACAGTAGAACGACCTCTTATTTCATGCACCATGTCTTCTTCAAAGGAAACCCAGAGCCATGATTCGTATGTTGTTGTTTCTGATGCATCGACGAAGGGGAAAGGGCCTTCCAGCATCACCGGTCCCTCAACCCCGCCCAACAAAAAAGGATCGACTGCAGTGGTAGCGCGCTCGGCTGACTCCTGCGCAGCTCTTGGCGAGCTGACCTTTGGAACCGCCTGCACAATAAGAATCATGGTATGTCGTAAGTGGGAGTCCACAGACTTGAAGGACAGACCTATCACCACCGACTATATCATCTCAGATGAGCATGTATTCTCCTTTTCATTAGCTTTACCATGTTGTATTAGTACGACTTTAGTTTTTACCTATGTCTTCTTTAACAAAAAAAACTGTATAATGGGGGGGGGGGGGGGGGGCTTTACACTGTACTGTATGGAGTGGGATTGCTCACCGTTTCACCACAACACTAGAGGAGGGTAATTGCTATATTATTAAAGGGTTTACCGTCAAGCCAAACAAAGATAGATTCCGCGTGCGCGATGCCGACAATTATTGTATCCAACTGGAAGGTAACACTGTCGTGAAGGCCCTCGAATGTCATTCTTCGCTCTTCCAACGGCATCCCTTCCAGCTGACACCTTTTGAAGATATAGCTCTGAATGGTTCCAGGTTCCTCCTCGGTACGACAGTCTTTATACCCCTGAAATGCTGGAACATTACACGGCGAGGACTACAAACTTACTTTTCTGTTTGACCCTGCAGATGTGATAGGAATTGTTACCCGTATTGGCGAGATCAATGCCACAAGGAACAATTCCCAGCTGCTCGACATTCATCTGCAAAATGAAAGGTACATCAGCCTTCGTTTTCCCTATTGGATGCCCTAATTGAGGTGCAGAATGGAACAAATTACTATTTCTAATTGCCAAACATATAATACTGAACTCAGAAAAATATAATCCTTGCCTGTCCAGGGGCAGACAGCTCCGCGTTACACTGTGGGGCCGGCTATGCAACGAGTTTCTCTTGAGGAATGCTACCTCGTAGTCCAACTATGTCCTCATCCTGCCCGACATGCATGTCAAGGAGTGGAAAGGTATGAATTATATCACTCTGTAATCTTATTGCGCATTAAAATCAGCAAGATATCAGTCCAATTACCTTCAGTTGTCTTTCTCTTTCCATCATGTACTGCTCAATCAGAGTCACCTTCTCGGCCACCTTGATCCCAAAAAAGCATCTTCATGTAATTTGTATGAATGAGACACAGGACATGAACAAAATTAGTAGGGCAAGATATGTGTCAGAGTTACTTAAGATTGTTCTACTAATGCCAAGTGTCAATGATTTATTGGATTTTAGTTTCACACATGGTGGAGAGTCTTACTACCAAAAACCACTTGCACCATATTGAAACATCAATGCCATAACACTAGCAGAATTTATGGTAAGATAAGCTTAGAAAATGGCAAAAGGTAAATCAAATTTGTAATATATTTGCATCAATCTGATCTTCACTGAAGGTTTTATCAGACTGTTTGTGTAACTCTCTCTCATCTCCCTTAACTTAGTGATGACATTACACTGCCTTTTTGGGTTTTAGGAGTAATCCAAACTCCTAATTCCTACCCTAGAATAATGAATTTGCAAATCCAAACTCCTATTTATGGTTACTTTGCCTTGAAAAACACAACTTTTACCCAAAGAGGGGGTCCTCTACCCTCCCCCTATCCCCTTGATTCAGAAATTGGACATGACTTAGCTAGATCATTTAAACTCTTATTAGCCCCCTAAATGCCCTCCTAAAAAATCTAGAGTAACGCCTGAATGAATTCCATATATCCCGTTGAACACAGATTCAGTATTTCGCATCATAATCTTATTTTTCCCTGAGCAACCTTCTGCTGTAGCCTGCTGAAACTGTGTCACCTGGCTCACCTCTATGTATTATTTTCCACTCACCCCATGCACTCATGTACAGGGGAAATATATTTATCGAGCACTTCAGCAACTTCACTACGTGATGAGGAAGACATCTCTGATATACAAACATTTAAGACATTGCTAATGTACTTTTTTATCCTTAAACTTACCATAGTATTATTGCAAAACATTAACTTCTCTTCTTAATCCAGCAGCGCGGGCCTTCCTGCTGTTGCGCTCCCACTCGGCCCCCAAATCCCAGTAGAGGGAACACTTCAACAACTTCTGCAGCTGGGGAGAGAGCAAAAAGCCGACAGGCAGAAGGCGAGTCTTACGCAATTCGGCATACCACTAATTTACTTTGTCCTTTCCCAAATTTACCTCTTTCCGTTCCTTTGTTGATAGGAATCTGTAGCCCTGTACTGCAAAGTGAAGATCGAGAATGTTAGGACCAAACATAGCTGGTATTATTTCTCATGTGGCATGGCTAATTGCAAAAAAGGAGTTAGCAAGGTGGGTGACCAGTTCTGGTGTGAATCATGCTCCAAGATTTGTGAATTTCCCCAAACAAGGTAATATGTTCCCAACTCCTTTAGCACTACGCTACGTAAATATACAAAGCCAGACTACCTTACATTAGCCCATTATGGACATGTACCGGCTGCATTTGGATATTTTCGATGATACATCCTCAATGGCTATCACTGATTTTGACGAGATAGCTGAGACCCTAATCAAAAAAAGGGCAAGCAAATTGTTAGAAGAAGTTGTGGTACGCTTTGCAGTAGCATGAAAAAAACAGATTTTTTAACATATACCTACAATTAGCTATTTACTCCCTCTGTTTCTTTCGCTACATAGGATGATGCAGACGAAAGCGTCCTCCCCAAGGATATCCAGTCCCTGACAAATACGCAGCACATTCTGGGACCTGAAGACCCATACCTACTTCAATCATGGAGACTACGAGAGTTTCACTGCGAGCAAAATAGTCAATACCTCAGCAATTGGAAAGGTATAATTGAAGCAGAAATCCACACCCTACTTACCTCCTTGCAATGCATCGCGTCTTTAATTGCCATCACCTAAGCAGCACATCGGGACATCATGTCATGTACAGGATGTCGCAGCTGCTCCTGCTGGTGCCATTGAATCCCATAGTGAAGTTGCTGCATAGCATGCAGAAGAAAATGGGACTGAGCAAGCACTGCCCCAAGTCAATGACATGTAAGGGAACATGTTGGCAGTACCTTGTATGGCTAAATATAAGCTCGACTGACAGCTGTGCTTCATTGCAATGGCGTGCAGGTTAGGAGGTGTGAACCTACGCGGCGAAACAGTAGCTGGGCCCAAGAAAAGAAAGTTGAATTGTGTCTCAGATGGGCGGGAGGAAATGGGCGCTCTATATCCAGGCGCCAATATGACCGCACAAGGAACATCCCAAAGCAAGGACATGTGAGTTGCTACACCTGCATTGTGCACTATAATTTAGCTTTTGACGATGCCTAACCTATTCCGTTGCATCATGCTTTGCAGAATTGAGGATGCCATTACAACAGGTTGTGGGAGCCCAAGCGCCCAGAAGAGGAGACCATTTGTCATCGAAGATGAGGACTGGAACCAAAGCTAAGCGATTATTGTCAGTCAGTTTGGGAATGTGGGAAGCAAAATTAGATACCTCTTTTCAAATGCCTTCTGTTTGTAACTTTGCTTTTTTTACGCTTTCACGAATTATGTTTTTAATGCTTCTATCCTACTGAAATAAAGCCCACAAAACTTATCCCGGCCTACATGATCATCACCTTGCTTACAACTATGTCCACCAAAGCAAAGAACAAAGAGACAAACACATGAAAACGAAATAGGGATAGGAAACTAATCCAATGCACCCACATGCAACGATGGAGATGTTAATGAAAAATCACCCACTTCACACTTATAAAAATGCATTCCAAACTAGAAGTTAAAAATAGAGGAGAAATAACAGTTTTGCGTTTTCTCTTTCTTTGGGTTTCAAAGACAAGAACAGTAATTTGGCATTCGAAAGAATGGCTTAACACTCAAATATGACATTCGAAACAAATACAAAACTGTGATTTCTCCTCTATTTTTGACACTCATATGAGGGGCTTAAACAGATATTGTTGTGGTCAGTGCATATATTGGTTTAGGCGTGAACTTTACAGTATAAATAGTAGTAGAAAACACTATCCAACAATACAAATGCATATTATTCTTAAACATCGTGACATAATAGAAAAAGACCACCAAAACAAGGAAATGACCGCAACTAAAAAAAGGAAAATAAGAGCAAAACATATAATGGAAGGAGTTTCGCATGGGTGGGTTTTAGAGAATAGATTCAGATCGACATAACAAGGAAAGCTGCATTGTAAAAAATACAGAGAACCGTAGAGAAAATGAACAACAACGTAAAAAGTGAACAACTTTTTCACCTCTTCAACAAGTTCCTCATGCTTTACAGCTCCAGAAGCAGCAATTACCTGCAATTGTAGCCAGTGAAAGAAGTGATTGTCTCATTGTCTGATTTAATTGGCACTACATTATTACAATTTACAACAAAGGCTCTGTCAAGTGAGATGTTGCACTTAAACACTTACCATTGTAGGAGTTGTATTGTGTGTAGATATACAGTTCTGAAGATGAGCTTTGGTTATTGTTTTAATATTTTGGGCAGGACCAAGAATAGTTCTACCCAAGGGAGTATATTGAAATTCTGTTGCATGCAAATGGTCAAAAATGACTTCCTCAGTTTGTTCTTCAATCTGTGAAAGATTACAATGTGAGGCATTGTTCGCATAACAACTGCATGAAACAATAGGTAAATATCTATGACAAATAATAATTTATTCTATAAACGCAGGGAAAAAACAAGGAGAACACAGGTACATCAAAACAAGTGAAGGATGTGAAAAGATAGGAAATGAAACAGATTTAAAAAACAGAAAGCAACAACATTTGTCAATGGAACTCCGCTTCCTCCTCTTGCAGCTCTCTGGTTTATAGCATCTCATTTGACACCATTTGAAAAGCCCTTAAGTGACTAAGAAGATATCAACACTTACAAGGACCCCTGCAAACTACACTTTGATGCTTAAGAATAACACCTTGGTAGCAGTAAAATTTGAAATCATCCGCATCTAGCAACAATTTACGAGTTTAACTTTCAAAAGTGGCAATGAAAAACAACATAGATACCTTTAAAAAAATTTCTAACAGGTATCATATAATACATTTTAATCTACCATGTGAAAAATTCTCACACGTCCATTAACGAACCTCGAATTAGCCTCAAAAAGTTGACAAACGACATTTATCTCTTCCTCAGCCTCTTTATCTCATCCTCCTCAGCCAGCTGTACAAGCAAAAGAAGAGCAAGAGAAGTTTAGGAGAGCAGATATGGGCAGATGATCTAAAGAAGGCTAATTGGAGAAATTCAAGTACATGGGGTTATTGTAGATATTACCTTCAGTGGTCTTTCTCTTTCCATCCTGTACTGCTCAATCAGAGTCATCTTCTCGGCCACCTGGATCCAAAAAAAACAAAAATCTGTAATTTGTATGAAAGACTCACAGGACATGAACAAAATTAGTAGGGCAAGATATCTGTCAGAGTTACTTAAGATTGTTCTACTAATGCCAAGTGTAAATGGTTTATTGGATTTTAGTTTCGCACATGGTGGAGAGTCTTACTACCAAAAACCACTTGCACCATATTGAAACATCAACGACATAACACTAACAAATTTTACGGTGAGATCGGCTTTGAAAACGGCAAAAGGTAAATCAAATTTGTACTATATTTGCAACAAACTGATGATCTTCACTGAAGGTTTTATCAGCATCCTGGTTGATAGTGCTTCATCATCATGACATTGTTGTTTGGAAAAACAAATAGCCGGCCACACTTAAGGACAACTTATCAATCCACTAAGACGGCCATAGTATTTTTTTCCTCACTAAAGTAAAATTAACCCCTTTTCCCTATTGCATATTGATCAGCAACTTATCAAGAATAGCAGATTCATTCCTAATCCTTTCCTCAAGATGACTTGCATGAAAATTGCATTCTAGAGCAGACAATAAATGACAAAACTGGTACCTCCGTTTTTTGTTTAAATGGTTTCTGAGATGTACCTTTAACTTACTTCTTCTTCAACTTCCTCCCACCAACCTTTCTTGAGGAAACTGAGGTCTGAAATGAAATTAATAGGGTAGAGAAGTGTCAAAAACTATAAGCAAACTGTTTTTTCTTAGCGAGAAACAACAACATTCTCAAATCCTTACACTTCTTCGGCTTCTCAAACTACCAGTTGAACTCCTCCTTCCAGCTGAACTCCTCAAGCTGTTGCAATTAATTGAAAAACCCAAAAGTAAAATAACTCCACATGTCTGGATCCCCAAGGAGAAAATGTTCATGCCTAATTCATGAAACAAGATGAACATGCCCTATTGTGTGTAGAATTCAAAGACATGAATCATTTGACTTCCAGTATTTTCTCAGCCTTTTGACCATAATAATCAACCCCAACCCACAATTTTGTATCACTAGGTTGTAACCTTTACAAGCAAATAAACAGCCCGGCAACACGAGAGAAATCAGGATGTTATAAATTGCATCTCTTGGAATGAAACCTTCAATAATGAACAATATCAAAATGTTTTCACAACAATTACCAATAAAAATGAGGAGTACAGGGTTAAAAGGGAAAAGAGAGGTTGTTATTAACAGTTTAACACTAGACAGATCAACTTATCAAAAGATTCAAAACAACAAATAGATTGAAAGAACAAATTGACATGAAAAAAAAGGCGATCAGGAGTTTCACCTCATAACTTGGCAAATTACAAGCATGACATCTAAAACATTCAACATGCCCAAATGCACCAAGCAGTTCAGGAATCGGCCAAAGTATATGGTAACCAACACACATCCTGCTGGAGAGGGAAACGATCGAAATCAAATTAATATAATAGTTTCTTCCCTAATTTTCCATATCAATTATCGAGAAATTAAAAATGAGTACATTAATTAAGTTTCAATCCTGAAGATGTGCTGTTAGTTGGAATTATATAATTTGACTCAAGATGTCATTGGAACCAAACTTCTGCCTAATCCTAAATCCATCATCACGAAGCTCAGCAGATAACTTTTAATTGTACAACCAGTTTTAAAGACCCTAGCCGGCGACAAAGAGAAAGAAATATGATACCCTAGAAATTGAAAATCAAAGAATAAAGCAAAGAGATTACTGAATAGATAGATCGATCAACCATAAATACCTTCTTTTGGCACTCAGGTGGTCTCGTCTCCACACCAGAAACTGTCAATACCTCAACAAGTTGAATAAACATGTTGATCTTATAGATTATGCTTCAACCACTGAAGAACACCCTGCCATTGCTCAGGCTAATCAGCATTGATAATTGTTTTCAGACATTCACCAAGTTGTGCCCTGCATAGCAGTATAGCAGACAAACCTCACCTATCTCAGTCCAAATAACAATTTCGCTTCAGCCAATAAAGATGGCCAAAAGATACACCCGATATACTATGTGAACTTTGACTGAGCACTACTGCTAAAATGGTTTGAAAAGAGGAAAAAAAAATCCTTCACTACCTTAGTATTGGAGGAACTTGGGTAACAAAGATGTGATCCCTCACAATGGTTTAATCACTTTCCAAGATATTAGATTCCTCCTCTGATATTCAAAATAGAGAGGGAAAGTTTAAACAGCTGTGAGCAAGTCATGGAAGAATAAAAGTGGACTACTGTTAATTCAATATATAATAATGAATGATAGGCTATTGGATTGTTATGGTAGGAAAGTAACTTCATTCCAACATATACTAAACACTTAAGACTGACCAGGGTCATGAGGTGACCAATTTTTGGCAATGAAATTCTTGAAATGAATGCTTGCAAACTGCCTCACTGCAATGTCGCAGTTTCCATCGAGTTTAATCTGTAATAACCTGACAAGATGTTGTGGTGTGTCCTCCAACTGCAATTGCACATCCAAAACAAATAAACAATTAGCAAGTACAAACTAATAAGCATCAGGTACTATGAAGCATCAGGGACTAGAAGCATCATATACCAAAGATCATAGTATACAAATGGAAGAAAACAAACAATTACACTAATCAGCGCTGGCAATAATTATAACTATAGAGAAAAATTGACAATTCTTATACCATCAAATTATTGCAGCTTCACATATCAATTCGAAACAATTTATCAGGGGAATAACAAATGAATTGAGGTTAAAAAAGACATCATATCCAAATTATGCATACATATGATCAAATTACGGCCTGTTGTTTCGACTCCGTGCATTTAAAAAAAACTTAACGGTTCAGAAGATTAGAAACAAAAGAAATAAAAGATTTTTAAAGAGACCGAGTCAAGAGAGAGATGACCTGGTTGAGACTCTGCTCAGCAGCTTTGCGTTCAGCAGGATTCGGACTAGGCATGAACATCACGAAGTTGAGCAGATAACTTTAAATTGTACAATCAAGGTTTGTAAAGACACTAGCCGGCGACAAAGAGAAAGATATATGAAACCCTAGAAATTGAAAATCAAAGAATAAAGCTAAAAGATTACTGAATAGATAGATCGATCAACCATAAATACCTCCTTTTGGCACTTAGGTGGCCTCGTCTCCACACCATAAAATCAACCGAAAAACTGGATGATCGAGATCGCCGCTGCCTGCTCAAAATCGCCCCATGCTTCTCCAATCGAGCTTCGTCTCGCCGCCGCCTGCTGAAAATCACCGGCATCTTCTCGTCGCTTCCAGCTCAAAATCACCGGCCTCCACTCGCCCTTGCCTGCTAGAAATCAAAAATGCGGTCCCATCTCGACCCAAACCGGAAAACTGGATGCTCGAAATCGCCGCTGCGGCGCTGCCTGCTCAAAATCGCCACATCCTTCTTCAAATCGGGCTTTGTCTCGCCGCCGCCTGCTGAAAATCACCGGCATCTCCTCGCCGCTTCCTGCTCAAAATCACCGGCCTCCACTCGCCCTTGCCTACTGGAAATCAAAAACGCGGTCCCGTCTCGACCCAATAACACTGACTGCTCCGTTTGGGATGGAAACTGTCTCGAGCTTATAGGGTTTCATAGTCGGGATTGGAGAACATCTCTTGGTTGAACATGAGCTTTGCTCTTTTTTAAAAAAAAAATTAAAAAGTGGAAATCCGATGCTGCCTTGGTCCCATGCCAAACGACATCGTCTGGCTAAAAAAAAGTACCCTTCTATTTCATTTAAGAAAAACCAAAAAAATAAAACCTCTACTCTCTTTCGTTTCCCCATTTCGAGCTATTCGATACTGTTGCATTCAACACCGCACAGCCTGAACAGGCAACCTTCCTCCGACGGCGACAATTCGCCACCGCCAACCGGCAGCCCAGCCCTCTCGACGGCTGATTAACTGTGAGTTGTTCCCCCCTCCCCTATATGTTTTCATAGATGAAATTAGTTTTTTGGGCTTGAATAGATTGTGGTAAAATTGAATAATTTTTTGCTTGATTTGCACTGAATTGATTTTGTTTAGTAATGTAGATTTGTAGACTATATGTTGAATTTTATTGATAATTGGTTGAAAATTGAATTTGGAGTTTGATTTGTGTGAATTGGAAATTGGTTGAAGATGAAATGTGAATTTGGGTTTTTCCCCCTTACTAGAATTATGGACAAATTAGTTATTCTGAGTCAGAAATCAACAATTCCAACTATAGAGCATCTGAACAAAGAAATAAGAATTATACTATATCCATTTTAAATTTACATAAAAGTTACTTTCATTCTTTTGCATAGGTTTTTTAATACAAATATGAATTAAGATTAACTAAAGAAACAGATGTTATTATTCTACTAATAATATACCTACACATCTAATTGAACATAGCAAAGTCATGCTAATCTTTGAACCCTAGGTGCAGCTTCAAATACCCAATTTGTAGAACCTCTGTATTCAGCCTTCGTGAAGTCACTATAAGTTCAAATTGGCGTTGGCGGAATGAAGAAGACTAAGCGGATGAAGAAGACTGGCACGCCAAACACCAAAGGTACCGTCTACACCAATACTAGACCTACACATATGGAATTGAACACCATGATGCAATGACAATTGCATATGCAGGCGAGTTACCCAATTTTACAAATTCAGACTTTCCAATACAATTATGCACAACCACGGTACGGAGGAAAGATGGACTGGTTCAGACCTTTTGTGGCTTGCAAATACCAGACTCAGGTATATCTACCTAAGTAGTGGTGACCAAACATCCTAATCATTAGTTGCGCCCATCATGAACAACACACATACTTATAAATCATACTCCTTAATGACAACAGGGCACTTACCAGATGTCATCTCGGAAGAACACACATCAAATACGTATCAATCACACCAATGTATGCCAACACGCATTTTTGATATGGAAATACACAGTCACATACATCCTTATATCAACATATTGTAAACATACACATAAATAAATGATGTGCACCAAAGATGGCATTCTAATATCAATATCACATGTCTACATGCAACAGTGCAGGTGTAGCCCCCGCGCAATCAGTAAAAGTGTATGCAGCCCATAAATCATGTGGTAAGATCAATCAATACTTACATTTACCAATTCATATCGACACAAAATGTTTACTAACCATCGATTGTCATACCAGGGACACAAGTATTATATGAGAAGTTGGAGTACCCTAAATATAAATGTCGTTTATGCAATGCCAGCATGTGCAAGGAGGAAAAAAAATAGCAGCAACAGAGGCAAATCTCACCTTCTCCATATGCTGTCAAGAAGGCAAGGTCAGGCTCCCAACATTATAGGACACCCCAGAACCCCTGAAACATTTGCTACATGGCAGCAACCCTGAATGTGCAGATTTCAGGCAAAAAACCAGGATCTACAACAACATATTTGCATTCACATCATTTGGCGCCCGAATTGATGAAAAAATCAACCAGTCACGCGGGTCGTACACTTTCAGGATTTCGGGCCAAAACTACCATAGACTAGGCTCACTTATGCCTGAAGAAGGAGCCCCACCCAAGTATGCTCAGTTGTACTTCTCCGATACTGGAAATGAACTGCACAATAGGATGGGGTGCATGGATCTAACTGGTAAGGACATAGACCAATCAGTCGTGCTGGATTTGATGCAAATGTTGCATTCGACTAGCAGTGTAGCAAATACATTTACAATGGCGAGAGATTGGGCAACATCAAATGACTCTATGGAGTTCACACTCAAACTCCTTGGTGAAAGGAAGCCAAATGAAAGGCAATATAACCTCCCTACAGTTTCTGAAGTGGCTGCCCTAATTGTGGGAGACTTTGGCCAGAGTACAGCCCCAAGAGATGTTTACATACAAAGCAAAACAAGAGGCCCACAAAGGATATCTGAATTGCATCCCCTGTACATGGATCTACAGTATCCACTACTCTTTCCCCATGGTGAAGATGGCTTTCATGAAAACATTTCATATTATTCAAATAGTGGAAGGCGGAAAACTCAAAGGGGACATGTTACAATGAGAGAGTTCTATTGTTATAGAATTCAACAACGGATTGATGAAGGGACGACACTCTTACGCGGAGGGAGGTTGTACCACCAATTTCTGGTGGACGCATATACCACAATGGAGGAACAACGCCTACGCTGGATCAAATTCAACCAAAAACAACTACAGGCTGATTTGTATAATAATATCTACGATGCAGTATTGAAAGGCGACACTGAAGCAAGGTCCATTGGTAAACAAATAGTTCTCTCGGTAACCTTCACTGGCAGCCCGAGGTACATGGTCCAAAACTATCAAGACGCAATGGCATTATGCAGGACATTTGGAAACCCTAGCATGTTTATCACATTCACGGCTAATCCAAAATGGCCAGAGATAGAGGAAATGCTCAAGGAATTAGAAGGGCAACAAAGGGTTGACAGACCGGAAATCATGACGCGTCTTTTCAAGCGGAAGTTATCGCAACTAATGCAACACATCAACCAAAAATGCATTTTTGGGCCAACAAATGCTGGTATCATCTGCTTTACATACATATTTCAAATACATAATGCATGAATATTTAAACCTAACTTTTCTAATTCTATATTCCTTATCTAATCATGCTAACATGCACATATTACAAATATATTTAGTACACTCATTCCATAGCACCATATTTCAGAATGCTTTTCGCATTTCATGCTACTAATCCGTTGATTTTAAAATATATCACAGTTGTCTACACAATAGAATTCCAAAAAAGGGGTCTTCCACATGCACATATTATAATTTAGCTACAAGAAGGGATACATGCAAAGACAACAAGGGACATTGATGAAGTCATTTCAGCTGAAATCCCTTGCAAGGAAAGAGATCCAGAAGCACATAAAGTTGTGGTTGAACATATGTTGCATGGGTCGTGTGGTGAGGGAAACAAAAACGCACCATGCATGAGTAATGGTGTATGCAAGAAACATTTTCCAAAGCCATTTTATGCAGCCACTACACTTGATGAAGATGGTTATCCCGTCTACCATCGAAGACAAAATGGGGTATTTGTGCAAAAAGGAAAGACAAAGCTTGATAACCGATATGTGGTGCCATACAACAGGTATTTGCTGCTAAAATATCAAGCCCACATTAATGTGGAATGGTGCAATCATTCCAAAGCAATAAAGTACCTCTTCAAGTACATCAGCAAAGGGCCCGACAGAGCAACTGCAGTCTTTATGCAAAGCACTACCAATGTTGATAATAGTGAGCCAGGGAAAAAGGTTGAAGTAGATGAGATCCAACAGTTTCTAGAGTGCCATTACTTATCTGCTTGTGAAGCTGTGTGGTGGATCTTTGCTTTTGATATTCCCTATTCTAGGCCAGCTGTCATTCGCTTGACATTTCACTTGCCCGATCAAAACCCGGTCACAGTTTCAGATAGTCAGGACTTGTCAGCATTACTTTAGAGGGAAGAAGTCAAGAAAACTATGTTCACTGAATGGTTTACCCTAAATACCATAAATGTTGAAGCAAGACAATACACATATGCAGAAATACCTACATCATATGTGTGGAATGCAACATACAACATATGGAGTAGAAGGGCCCAGCAAAAGCCAATTGGGTGTATTGTGTACTATCATCCAGCTGCAGGGGAGAGATACTATCTTAGAATGCTCTTAAATGTTGTCAAAGGGCCAAAGAATTTTGAAGAGATCAGAACGGTGGATGGGTCAACATATGACAGCTTCAGGCAAGCTTGCTATGCACGCGGCATGCTAAATGAGGACACAGAATGGACGGATGCGATTCAAGAAGCACAGGTATGGGCAACTGGACCCCAGCTATGAGAATTGTTCATCACGATACTGCTTTTCTGTGATGTCAACAACCCCGCCAAACTATGGGACCACAATTGGGAGGAACTTTCAGAGGACATACTCTACCAAAAGAGAAAGCAGTTCAGATTCCCAACCTTAGAGCTCAGTGAGAATCAAATCAAGAACTACTGTTTATTGCATATTCAAGACATACTTGCAAGGAATGGAAAAGGACTATCATATTTCCTGGACCTACCAAAGCCGGACAAAAGTTTGCTCACAAATATGGATAATAAACTAATTCAAGAAGAGATGGCCTACAACACTTCAGAAATGGCTGATCTACACCGTACCCTTCTCGGAGCACTAAACTCAAATCAACTCATTATTTATCAGAAGGTTATACAATCAGTTCAAAATCAAGTCGGGGAATTCTTCTTTCTTTATGGGCCAGGAGGCACAGGAAAGACTTTTTTGTACAAAACCATTATGGCAAAATTAAGATCTGTGAGGAAGATTGTTCTCGCCGTTGCATCATCAGGTATGTAATACACACATTTTACAAAGCACAACACAAACTGCTACAAAGTATTGCATTATTTCCAAACTAACATCCATAACGAAATTACTTACCTCCACATTGTTACCTTAAATTGTACAGGAATAGCATCACTACTTCTTCCAGGAGGTCGGACATCTCACAGCAGGTTCGTCATCCCAATCGATCTGCTTGAGAATAGCACATGCGGTATCACACAAAACTCACATTTAGCCCAGCTGATGCATGAGGTTCAACTGATAATTTGGGATGAGGCCCCAATGATGCAAAGGTTTGCATTTGAAGCACTCAACAGAACATTACAAGATATTCAAGGCATCAAAAATAAGGACAACAAACATAAAATGTTCGGAGGGATTACAGTACTACTAGGAGGAGATTTCAGACAAATCCTGCCGGTGATAACAAAGGGAAAAAGACAAGAAATTGTGCAAGCATGTATAAACAACTCTCCTTTGTGGCAAAGTTGTCAGGTATTGACATTATCACAAAGCATGAGAGTGAATGAGCGTCAGAGCAATGGAACGATCGACACCTACAAACAAAAGTTCAATGAGTGGATCCTACAGGTGGGCGATGGGAATGCAAAAGCAATAGCTCTTGAAGATGAGGATGAGGCAACGTGGATTGACATTCCCCAACAATTCATCATTGCTCCAGGAAATAACCCGATTGCACAGATAATTGATGAAGTGTTCACTGATTTTGCCCCAAACCAGAAAAACACAGACTACCTCCAGGAAAAGGCTATTCTCACACCACTGAATGAAGATGCAGACAAGATAAACGAGCATATGTTCAACACCTTGCAAGGAACAATGCACACATACAAGAGCTCTGACGAGATCTGTATGGCTTCGACAGACATCGCACAACATGAGCACATGTACCCCATCGAATTCCTGAACAAACTTAATTTCTCAGGTGCAACTACATTTAAGCATACCCACTCCATACTAAAAAAGCGAAACCTACCCCTTATACCATGTGGAATTATGTACAATTTTATAACAGGTATGCCTCCCCACATCCTCAACCTAAAAGAAGGGTTGTCGGTCATGCTAATACGAAATGTTAACCCTACCCAAGGACTATGCAATGGCACACGCCTCATAATTACACATCTAGGTGAATGGGTCATCGAGGCTGAAATCATAACAGGCACAAACATGGGAAGAAAGGTGCTTATTCCGAGAATTACACTAAGTTCAACAAAGACAAAATGGCCAATTGTTATGAAGCGGAGGCAGTTCCCCATTAAACAATGCTTCGCAATGACTATCAACAAAAGTCAAGGCCAGTCTTTAAAGCATGTGGGTTTATATCTTCCAAAACCTGTTTTTCTGCCACGGGCAACTGTATGTTGGTATTTCACGTGTCACAGACCCACAAGGACTGAAGGTGCTGATTGTGAATGAAGGAAACCAACCTAACAACCGCATAAAAAACATTGTATTCAAGGAGGCTTTCAACAACTTAGCATCACATGCAAGCTTATCCTAATAACACTACACAAACACTAATTACATTACATGTATTGTTATTTAATTTGTACCAACTATTATCCCCTATACTTCTTTTTGGAATACAACACCCTAATACATTTCTTGGGTTGCTATTACAATACACAACTCACATCAGGTACACAACACCACCTCCGCCACTCCAGCATAAAGCAAGAAACAACGAAGAATCACAAAAATAGGTATGGGTCACTAACAGTAACAAAAAAAATTATTAGAGTTCAATTTTTCCTCCACAATGCTCCTCAATAGGCAACTAACAAGTCTAACTTCAAAGCCTTACGAGGCTGGATGAGACAGCATTTTGTGCTGATCATAACTACAGCCTAGTGCCGGCTTAGTTAGCAACTTTGCAACTACAATTTTTGTAATGATGGAAGAGCTAGGGCTGGAAGATGAAGTTAACTACTTACTACATTCTGGATGGGATGCTTGCTAGGAGCAACATTGAGGTCTATCTGCTCCCGGTTGCCACTCTTTTCTCTCTGCGTAAATGATGTTTCTATTTCTTGACCATGTGTAGACGACCCGTTTTGTTCATAAGACTTCATATGAGCAAAAGACACACAAAACCTTTCATAAAAAAATCAACACATCCCTACAAAAAAAATTCCACTTTAATTCAAAATTAAAAGTATACTTCTAAAAAATTTTTTTTAACAAAAATAGATTCATAAGTACAATCACACCATTTCATACCTACCAAAGTTACATTTAAACAAACATAAAATAATATATGTCTAATATAAAAAACATAACAACGATCCATATATTACGAGCTCATTTCTATAACGTCACATAAGCGGCCCGTGCGAAGCACGGGCTCTGATTTCTAGTTTGCTTAATGTTGGGGGGTGACATTAGGCATTAAGGAGGAGATGAAGTGAGAGTTTAAGCATTTACTCACTTAATGCCCTTGTAGCCGAACTGACCCTTAATGTTGGAGGGGTGACATTAAGCATTAAGTGAGAGTGGAAGTGAGAGTTGAAGCAAATTCTTCAACTTTAACTCACTTCCAATCCAACATACCGAACGAACACTTACTCTATTTTCAAGAGTTAATTCACAAAACTTTAATGGAGGGGGCAATGTTCTAAAAATCCTTGCCTAGGGCCGCCTAGGCCCCGGCTAGGTGCTAGGCGGTCACCCTCCGCCTAGGACCCGCCTAAATCCGCCTAGGCGAGAAGAATCCACAAATGTTGTGGAAGCAGCAACATCTTAAAAGATGACGGATGCATATAACATGATTTTGGATTAGGCTTTGTAGAATAAGGCCCATAATATAACATCAAATCTCATCCCAACATAGTTTTATAAAGATTAATTGATTTGGGAGAACATAATCAAATAATTACATGGATCATGCATTAATTTTTAGTCCGCCTAGGCCTCCGCCTAGGCGCTAGCCCCCCCCCCCCCCCCCCCTCACCGCCCAGCTCCCGCCTAGCGACTTTTAGAACATTGAATGGAGTATATAAATGGTTCATTGACCGGTTCAATTTTGTGTTCTGTAGCCAATAGAATTAGATGAGTAATTAATTAAAGCTAAAACAAATTACGTATCCCAATATTTGTGTTTTAGCTCCAAACGTCACTTACAATGAAACGGATGGAGTAGTAGTATATATCTAGCTAACAACCTTTTTAATCATAACGTATATGTGATATAGTGTGACATTAGACTAGAAAAAGGGATTGATTAAGGAGAACATAAATATATAAAATAGATCCATAAATATATAAAATAGAGCTATCCTTCAATTATATGGGTTTATGGAGTATTTAAGGAGGTGAAGAGGTAGAGATTATGCATATAAATATTATAGTTGTGAGTCTGTTGAATCGTAGTTGTTAGACAGAGAACGATGTGACTGTTTCCTGAGCAGCGAAAATAATATAGATTCAAGAGTAACAATCAAGACAATTTCCTATAAAGGAAACTCTATCAACCAACTAGTTGAAAAGAGAAAAATCTCTATCTCTAGGTGTTACCTTAGGAGAATTTCAAACCTTGTATACTTGTATTATTAATAAGTTGTACAATCTCACAAGTCTTCTCTCCACCTATTTTCACACAGATCCTAGGTTTCTAGACTTTGAGTGCAATCAACTCACAATGACACAAGAACATAAAGGAAACCCTAAGCAATCAAGTACTATACCCGTACCTTGCCTTTGGATCTCTTGATCTCAACTTTACAATAAGCTCTTCATGGACTTCGGTGTGATAGCTGAAATTCATTTTCCCAAGGTAAACTCATCTATTTATAGAGTTAGCAAAGATCTCTTACCCAATTACCAAATAGTTAGCAACCCCGTTATATAAGGTAAAAGTGAAATATTTTCTTTCCAACTAAACAATTCAGCTTGTAATCTCATAGTTTTCATATAAAAACTTTCATAAGACTCGCTATCTATCACTTCTTTCTCCAAGTAAATCTTCAAATCTCGTTTCCTTGTGTAGTGATCTTCACCTGGTAACAGCTGACAACTTCTTCTTCCACGCATTGTTCCTGAAATGATGTTTTCATGTATAAAAGTTTCCTTATATGAAATCTATGCGCTTTTCATATTTCCATTTTGCTTCTGTGTAACCGTTCCTTGTTTTCACAACGTTCCGTTGCACTCCTCTGCTTTCTCTTCTTCACATGATTTCCATTGTTCCCTAATTCTTTCATAAAACCTGAAACTCATAGAAATAACAAAAACCATAAAACCTAATGATGTTTATCATCATCAAAACCAGAGGGAACGTCAAGGTTTCAATAATTTCCCCATTTTTGGTGATGACAAACCCATTCAAAAATTGTTCGATCAAAACAAAGAGTAATAAACAAGTCAATATAACTCATCATGCATCTAAGATCAAGTGTTTAAGCAAAATTTTATATCAAATGAATAATTACAGTTCATACCTTCAAGTTGCATCATTGTTCCCCCTCAGCACTAGCATCGCTCAAAAGTTCATAAAGAATTAGGAACAATAAGATTGTTACCTCTCTTTACTGAGTTCATCGCACAATTTTCCACACTTCCCCATTTTGGCATCATCAAAAGATCAAAAGTAACCAGTGGAACAACAAAAGCTAAGATAACAAATTACTAGCAAAATATAAGTTCATTAAACTAGCAGGGAATTGATTACAAAACATCAAAAATAACTTGACAAACAACACAAAAAGATCAAAGAGCAGTCAACTTAACAAAATAACATAGGAAAGTCAATAGAAGAGGTTATAACGGGCTGGATAGAAAAGAGGTCCACTCAAGACTTAGAATCCTCCTTCTGGTCCTTGTCCTTGTTGAGGAAATGTTCAAGAAGCAGCGACAAAATATTCTTTATCTCACGCAGCTCAGCCAACATCTGGCCTTGCATAGAGTTGTTCCTCGATGTTCCCTCACCAGCTTCACGCTTGATGATCTCGGACGTGGGCAGAGTTCTCTTATCATCACCCTGATACTTCATCTTGTTGATGTTCACCATGTCTAACTCAGTGACCATGGGAACTTCACCTTATGCTCTGTAAACCTTCTCATTTTGCAGAATCAACTTGATCACATTCGGATAGGCCAATGAATAAGTTTTGGCAGTGCACTTCGCCATGTGTTGCAAAATGACCCTAGGAAGGTCAATCTTTTCCTTATGCCAAAACCTATCCAAAAGCACCAGATCAGTATTGGTGATCGCATTCATCTTCTCTTGGCTAGGAACGACAACCTTCATGATGATATGATGCACTATTCTCTGAGGCAGAGTGAGGGTAGACACATGAGTTGCTCCAGCAGTGGCCTTGAAGAGCCTTTGAACACTGGACTCTTTGGCCTTTTTCTGAGCATCAGTGACCTTGTCACCCGGAATATCATAAAAACCTTCAGCAATAACACCCAGCAGGCGTGCAAGCTTGGAAACAGTAAATGACAAATCTTCCCCAGACACTGACGATGTTCCCAGCATAGTCGAAGTAGAATTGAGACGGAAGGAACTGTAAAACTCACGAACCTGATCGGGGTTGACTAAGACGCGGTTTGAGAAAAGATGTTCCCAGCCTTGAAAGTTAATTCTCTCCAGGACTTCCTCGAAACCATTCTCCAAGAGGAAGTTCCCTGGGATCAACAGCTATGGGAGGATTTTCTTCCCGCCAGTGAAGGTGGGAACGACATGCTGTTCTTCTCTCTTCGCCTTCTTTTTTGGTTCGGCTTTCTTCGCCGATCGCAGTCTCTCCTTTAAAGTACCAGGAGTTGTCTCACCGGCATCAGACTTGGTGGGAGTGGAGAAGGCAGTGGCAGCGCGTTCTTCCCTAATGTACTGGACATCCGAGTCATCATCCACGTCCTCAGAGCCAATAGTGTGTTTGCGCTTCCTGCTTGGGGGAACCACTTCGAGTGGGCGAGTTCCCAACTCCTTTTCCATCTCAGCCATAGCCTCATCCTCATCGTCATCTTTGTCCTTAGGAGGAGAGGTGACTTCCTGATCAGCGGCAACCACCAGGTCTCGGGACGACACCAGAGATTTTTCTTTTGTAGGTGATGTCGATGTTCCCTGAGGTTGTTCCTCTTTAGGTTGGTCCTCCTGTAGTTCGGCGATTGAGGAGGTGATTTCTTTGGCAATCTCTGCCACGACGGCGATGGAGGTAGTTGGGTTGGAGGATGGGGTGCGAGCAGCCTTTTGCTCCTCGATTGTCCTCTAGAGAGCAGCTAGTTGCTCATCATTGAGGGTGGAAACATCGATGGAGGGGACAGAGGTTGAGCTTGTGGTGTCTATGGGGTAGTGTTTGAGAAAGGGAGAGGTGAAGGTGTTTAGGTTTTGAGGCGGCAGAGAGCAAAGAAAGGCGGTGAAAGATTTGGAAGCGAGAGAGTATTGGGAGCAAGAGATTAGAAGATATTCACACCCAAAAAATCTCACCGAAAAGATCATCCAAATAGTCAACTCAATCTGTTCTCTCCTCTAGTAACGGGTCTTTTTCTCTCAGTTATGCAAAACTGGCCGTTCCTCTCTGAAGAGCCATCAAATCAACATTCAATTTCTCCTTCTCAGTGAAGCAACGTTCACCTGCAAATCTCAACGTTCCTCAGACTGTTCCCACATTGATGTTCCTGTCTCTGTTCCCCCTTAGGCCAAGTTCCATCCAGACGACTCTGAGATACTTGAGTGGATGAAAAGGCTAGTTTGGATATTTAATGGGGTTCACACAAAATAGCAAAGATATATCCAAACAAAAATAGGGTAGGGAACAAAGAAGATCCAGATAATTATACCCATTAAAATTTGGTAAACAAAGAAGAGTTCATAGGGAACGTTTACATGGATCAAGGCTTGGGACGACATTGCAACCAATTATCATTTTCGCTTATGACGAGGGTGCAGATAATCAAATCGGTTGCTTTGGGCATGAAAAAAGATGTTATCATGTAAAGTTGAAGCACATATGATCAAGAATAGAAGTTGCAAGAGATTATGATATTATGTAACACAAAGCACATAGCAAGAATAAACAAACAAACATTTTGCAAATAACATGCTGCATAGAAGATGTTCCTTGATTAATTTGATCGATCTAGCCAATCATGGAGGGAATAGTAGACAGGGAGTTCCTCAATTCAGAGAGATCATCCCAAGGAGCATTCTCAAATTCTCAAAGGGCTTTCTATCTAGTGCTTTGGTGAATATATCTGCAACTTGATCTTCTGTCCTACAATGATCCATTCTTATAAAAAATTTCTCAACATTATCATGTAGAAAATGATGACGAATATCGATATGCTTAGTACGTGAGTGATGAACAAGATTTTTGGAAATATTAATAGCACTAATATTATCACACATAATGGAAACAATGCCAAGAGACATACCAAAATCCTCCAATTGTTGTTTGAGCCACAATGCATGGGCACAACAAGATGCAACAGCTACGTACTCAGCTTCAGCGGTGGAAAGAACAACATAATTTTGCTTCTTTGATCCCCAAGAGATAAGGCATGTGCCTAGGAATTGTGTCGTCCCTAAAGTGCTTTTGCGATCCACTAAGTGACCTGTAAAATCAGCGTCAGTGAAGCCCACGAGTTCAAACCCACTGTTCCTTGGATACCAAAGGCAGAGATGATCGTTCCCTTTCAAGTACCGCAGAATCCGTTTGACTTCAGTTAGGTGTGACTCCTTAGGATTTGCCTGAAATCTTGCACAAAGACACACACTAAACATAATATATGGCCTACTTGTCGTTAGATAGAGTAATGAGCCAATCATTCCTCTATACATTGTAGCATCCACATCTTTGCCATTCAAGTTTGCTTTATCTTGATGTTTGAGTTCAACACAACTTCTCATGTTCCTACTATTCCTCAGTATCTCTTGTCTCTAAGGGCAACGCTTCCCCTAGAGTGTCGTTGAAGTGAGGTGAGATGATCTCTATATCCCGTCATATGGCATGAGCATGCACTATCAATGAACCACATGTTGTTCCCTCTCACTTCATCATGCATTAAGAAAGTTAGTGTTTTGCAACCCAGGCAAGCTTGGCTTTACCTGGTCGCTTAGAGACAAAGTGATATTCTCTAGGCTTAGCATGGAACATATCAGGAGATGCCTCATAATCATTCAAATCAACATTGTTACTTGTACTGTTCATGCGTTGTGTGTTCTCTTCAGTGAACTTTTGTTTCTTAGCACAGTTTCTCACAACATGGCCGTTGTTCCCACAATGCCAGCAAATCTTATAATAATCCCCCAAGGTGTACTTATGGTTTGGAATAGGGATCCTATGTTGTTTGGCTCTAACTGGGTCAGGTGTACTAGGTAGGTTTCCCTGGGATTGAATGAGATACATCTAATGGGCAGGTTGACCTATGTACCAGGATTGGTTTGCATTCAACCCATTCTTCAGACTTTTCACACGCTCTTCTAGGTAAATGTTCCTATCCTTGGTATTCTGGAGATCTCTATCCTTTAATTCTCTAAGCTCAGGTATGGTTAACTCATGTTCCTCACTCTCTTGTTTTTCACCTTTGTACCTCACACCATTGGACTCAACAAAGGTAATTTCTTCCTCCTTAAGCTTATGCTCAACTAGAATAGAGTGAATTTTGTCAATCTGAGCTTTCATATGAGAAAGTTCCCTCTCTGTGTTAGAGGAACTAAGTTCACTACGAGTAGCATCACATTTAACACAAGGAACAGCAGAGGAACTAGCAATTCTAGATAGAGATTCATTCAATTCAATGCATTTGTCCTCAGCATTACTCAGATCATTTTGAGTTTTAAGGTTCTCATTATACATGCTTTTGATAAGAGAAATCAATGACTTTTTATCATAATTAACAAGAGATTCAAAGAAAGTTTCAGGATCTACCTCTTGTTCCTCACTTGATGACCTCAGAGTCATTGCACACATTTTATGGTTGTCCTGTGCCTTTGGGTCATCATCATCAGTCTTGATATATCCACCTTGGATGATCTTCCAGCTGTCTTCATCGACGTCTTTTATCCAGGATGTAAATCGATCTTTCCATTGCGTGTGTTGCTCTTGGACGAGGAACGGTGGCTTTTGTTCTTTGCTGGATGAAAGTAGAGTCATGGCACACATCTTGTTGTTACCCCATGCCTCTGGCTCGTCATCATCAAAGTTAGCATAATCATCACCCCAGACAGCAATGAAAGCTTTCTTCTTGTCGTTCCTAGTATTGTCACCATTGGTGTTGTCTGAGTTGTTCCCCTTGGGACACTTGTTAGCATAGTGACCCTTGTCCTTGCAGTTGTAGCATGTAACATCCTTGAGATCACGTTTATCACCATTGTTCCCATCATTCCTGAATGATTTGCCCTTGCGATAGAGAGATCGCATGGCCTTGGTGAGAAGAGCAGTTTCTGGATCTATACCATCCAAGTTGTCATTTTTGTTGTCTTCTACCATCTTGACAGGCTTTTCAACCATCAAGGCTATGCCTTTAGGTTTAACATACTTGTCTTCTTCATTATATTTTTTTATTTTTCCAAACACCTCATGAAATGTGAGAGAGAGGGTATTGGGATTCTCCTTGAGAATAACTTTGGTCATCTTGTGCCTTGGAGGAAGTTCATCGATGATGATGAGGACTTTCTCCTTGGAAACAATTTATTCATCTTTGACCTCATGAGCAGTGATTTCCTCAAACATAGATTGATATGAGGAAACAGTCACACCGTCGATCATGGCGAAGTTGTAGAAAGTCCTTCTTGGCTTGAAAGTGACTGATCTCTCAAAGATCGGAACTTCCCATGTGCATCTGCTCCAAAGCAGCCCACATATATTTGGCGGTTGCATAGGATTGCAACTTAGATGCATCTTCAGCACTGATGGCGTTGCTGATGAACATTTGTGCCTTTGAGTTTTTCTCCATGATTCTGAAATCATCTTGACTACAAGGCGTTGTTCCCTTAAGCATTGCTTCAGAAACTTTTTCATCACCAACTTCAATGACTCTCAAGCATTGGTAGTCATTACTCTTCATCCAAGCGATGAAGAGATCCTTCCAGTGTTGAAACTTTCCACCGATGGGCAGGAACGGTGGTTTGTTGTTCTCAATTCTGACTTCATGAGTTGACGACATTGTTACTTGTGAATATGAAAAGAAAAGACACAATCTAGAGTGAACCTGCTCTAATACCAATTGTTGAATCGTAGTGTGTTAGACAGGGAACGATGTGACTGTTTCCTGGGCAACATAAATAATATAGATTCAAAAGTAACAATCAAGACAGTTCCTTATAGAGGAAACTCTATCAACCAACTAGTTGAAAAGAGAAAAACATCTACCTCTAGGTGTTACCTTAGGAGGATTTCAAACCTTGTATACTTGTATTATTAATAAGTTGTACAATCTCACAAGTCTTCTCTCCACCTATTCTCACACAGATCCTAGGTTTCTAGACTTTGAGTGCAATCAACTCACAATAACACAAGAACATAAAGAAAATCATAAGCAATCAAGTACTATACCCGTACATTACCTTTGGATCTCCTGATCTCAACTTTACAATAAGCACTTCATGGAGTTCGGTGTGATAGCTGAGATACCTTTCCCCAAGGTAAACTCATCTATTTATAGAGTTAGCAAAGTTCTCTTACACAATTACCAAATAGTTAGCAACCCCACTATATAAGGTAACAGTGAAAGATTTTCTTTCCAACTAAACAATTCAACTTGTAATCTCATAGTTTCCATATAGAAACTTTCCTAAGACTCGCTATCTATCACTTCTTTCTCCAAGTAAATCTTCAAATCTCGTTTCCTTGTGTAGCGATCTTCACCTGGTAATAGCAGGCAACTTATGCTTCCATGCATTGTTCCTGAAATGTTGTTTCCATGTATAAAAGTTTCCATATATGAAATCTACGCGCTTTTCATATTTCCAATTTGCTTATGCATAACCGTTCCTTGTTTTCACAATGTTCTGTTGCACTCCTCTGCCTTTTCTTCTTCACATGATTTCCATTATTTCTTAATTCTTTCATAAAACTTGAAACTCATAGGAACAACAAAAATCATAAAACCTAATGGTGTTTATCATTATCAAAATCAGATGGAACGTCAAGGTTCCAACCTGGTTGCGTGTTAGTTTGTAAGTGTGTTTGGGTTCACAGAAATGTCGGTTTGATCGGGCTCTGAACATCACAGCCAACCTGGTTGCGAGCTCATCACAACCAACCATCCACTCACCTAGCCTACCTGTGATTGTGAGTACATCTATATATCCTTCTCTCATATACTATATTTTCGGGTCTTGCTGAAGGAATTGTGTCCTTTAATCAAAGGTGCAATTACCGAACATGGAATATGACTATAAATGGAGATTTACAATCCGGGTATTTTAGGGATCGTAGTGCTTTGCTAAAAGCCAACTACGATTAATGGGCTTAATCGAGTTAGGCCTATGGCTATATTAACCGAGTCCTATGAGGTCACACACATAGAGTTATCGGGCTGGATCAAACTGAACCGGAAGCCCATGTTGGACATGGAATTTCGGCCCTATGACTTAAGTTGGGAGATTGGCTTTATTATTAGTGGATAAGAGTTGCCATTAATAATTACTAGATAAGGAGATATCTTATTAGAAGATATAGATACAATATAAAGATATTATATATATTACCAAAGATAAGATATGATCTTATAAGTAATCGTTACCAAAAGGGAATAACACACACTTTCCTCTCCTCCATAATCTGCACGGCCGAACCACCAAAGATAAGCCAAGCTCGTTCGTTCGTTCGTTTGTTCATTCATTCTAGCAGACGAGACCAAATGTGATCCAGATTCCAGACTCGTGTGGACTGAGTAGAGAAGCCACACTTGGGGCTTTCGATCTCCGTTGAAACTCTATCGGAGCGTTTCGACTCGCATCAAACGGTATGTGACTCTACTTCTAGTTGATCCGTATCAATTCATGCATGAGATCCTTATTAGATGCTAGAAAATAGTTTTCTGAAATTCCGCTTATACGCATCTAATCCCAACAGTGGTATCATGAGCCTCTTGCATAAATTGATAGGATCAAAATATTAAAAGAGTTAATTTTGATGCATGTCTTGATTCAAATTAAGTGGTAAATTGATATATAGGTTAATTTACATGATTAAAATTCTAATTTTAATTGATTGGATTAGCAAAGTTGAAGAACTTTATAAACAAATATGCATGTAAAATTGTTCTACCCATACTTGATTCATGTGATTTAATTATGAAAGAGTGATATGATTTTGGCATGTTTTAAATCATTAGATGAAAATTTTGATTTTCAATAAGATGGATCAATCCCCTAAATTTTGTTTTTCCACAATTTTGTTTTTTTTATGAAATTGTTTCATACATAAAATTCTATAAAAAAAAAGGGGACCGAACCGGATCCGATCCGGTTCGGCGCGCACCCCGGCTCATGGGGATGGGTCCGGCTAGTGCAGACCACGAATCGCATGCGGGTCTGGGTGGAGCGGCCAGCAGTGGCTGCGCGGTTTGGCTCGGGCGGGTTCGCACGGGTTTTGTGCGATAGAACTGCGGTTCTGCGCGGGTCCACGCCTGACTCGCGTCCGGGTTCATGCATGGGTGCAGCAGGTCGGACCACGGCTCAACAAAGGGGCGGCCAGTTACGCTGTGCGGCTCGGGTCAGACTACAGGTCTGCGCGGCTCGGTGTGGTTCGGTGGGCACGGGCTGGTCCGGGCTGGGCTCGGGCACGGCTTGGTCCGGTTGGGTAGATTTTGTATTTTAGGATATTTTCCTAAAAAATTAAGATAAGATCTTGTATTCTTGTTTGCCCAATTGGATAATATTTGATATTATCTATAATATAATTTCCTAAAAGTTAGGAAAGAATCCCACTAGATTAAGATAAGGATATTTGATATCTTATCTTGTTTATGCATATCTTATTCAATAATGCATTTTAATGATTAATTCTATATATTGATTTTATTTGAATTAAGATATTAATATTGAATTATTTATCTCATGAGATGATTTATTTAATTTAATAGTATTTGTTTAATATTATTGCTTATTGTTATTAATTAGATTAATATTATTGATAATATTTGATATTATTATTGCATGTATGATTTAATATTATGATATTTTTGCTTGCTTGAGGTGACTAGTATGGCCCATTTTAGGATAGAAAATACGATATGCGTATCGTTATGTTTTCTTGTACACGATCTGCGTATCATTATGTATTTTTGTAATTTAATTTTTAGTAATTAGATTATTCAGAAAATTATATAATACAAGAAGAGAAGATCCTAAGAAGACCAAGGATGGAGATCCATGAAGGGTACCAAGGATGGAGATCCATGGAGAACAAGACCCATGAAGATTAGATCTTTAATTTCGGTTTTAGGGGGCATATTAGGATCACATTTAATTATTGCATTTTGAATGCTTATTATTTTAAGCCTTGCATGATTGTTTGTTTGTGCTATTTTGTTCACTAGTAAATAGACAACCATTGCATGCTTAAGTCCCTAAAAGAATATTGAAGTATTGTCTTTCCATGTCATAACCCATGAGGCCCTTGGAATTTGTTGGATAGGTTTCGCCAAAGCGAGGTGTCCTTCTTTGACATTGGGATAGTGAGGGTGGATCTATATCAGGGATTCATAAACCTTGACATGGTTATACTCAACAAGAGACCAAAAGGCAAAGTTTTGGATCTTAAGGCATAGAGATGAGTCTAACATGGGATGTGGGCCATCAACCAAGAATTATAAGGAGTTATAATTAGTAAATGTTACTTACCTTGATCACATAAAACTTGAGGAAGTGCCAAAGTACGCTTGGGTCTTATCTGAGATAGGGTCTTGGAATCATTTTATTCACCAGGGACAAACTTAATCTGAATAAAATGTGCATTTGCTTAAATTTTAAAGCATGTTTAATTTTGAGCTTTTGCATGTCAAGAATAAACTTATCTGCATATTACTTCCTTTGTAGATATCATGTCTAGCAACGATAACTTGAAATTCACCCTGCGCTCAATTGTTGAGAAGAACAAAACTCTGAATGAACTACATGGCATGCTCAAAACAGCTGAGCAAAATATCCAAGTTGACAATAAAAAGAAGTTCTTATGGTCAACAAAGGGAAAGAGTTCAATAAGGGGCCTAAAGGGAAGCAACAAAACCAAGGGAAAGGCAAGAAAGTTGCCAAACCCAAGGCAGCTGAGAAGCCAAAGGTGGCTGCTCAGCATGACTGCTTCTAATGCAAGGCCAAGGGGCACTAGAAGAGAAACTACCCCAAATACCTAGAAGACAAGAAGAATGGAACTGTGAGTTCCACTTCATGTATTTGTGTTATTGAAGTCTTAACAACCAAAGCTACTACTTGGGTATTAGATACCGGATGTGGTTCTCACATTATTTCGAATGTGCAAGGATTAAGAAGTAGGCGGCAGTTGGAGAAGGGAGAGATAGACCTGCGCGTTGGAAATGGAGCAAGAGTTGTTGCGCTTGCCTTAGGAGATTATAGTCTATCTTTACCTTCTGGCTTAGTTTTAGAATTGAATAATTGTTATTTTGTTCCTTCAATCACTAAGAACCTTGTTTCGATTTCAATTTTGCATCTTGAAGGTTTTGAATTTATCATTAAGAATGGAGGCCTTTCCATTTTTAAGAATAATATTTTCTATGCCAATGCTCCCATGAGTAATGGACTCTTTGTGTTGGACCTCAAGTCTGAACTTTATAACATTAATACTAAGAGGCAAAAGTCGAATGATTTGAGTGAAGCCTATCTATGGCACTGTCGCTTGGGTCACATTAGCTTGAACCGCATGGAGACACTCCATAAAGATGGAATTCTCAAATCAATTGATTGTGAATCACTTGAGACATGTGAGTCATGCCTAATGGGCAAGATGACGAGGTCACCTTTCACTGGGACAAGTGAAAGAGCTATTGAGCTACTGGCACTAATACATACTGATGTCTGTGGACCAATGAGCACAAAAGCTAGAGGAGGCTATCGATACTTCATTACATTTACTGACGACATGAGTAGATATGGGTATATCTACTTAATGAGGTATATCTACTTAATGATGCATAAATCTAAAGGCACACTAACAGGACCATGTTAGACATGGTCCGATCAATGATGAGTTTTGCTAACCTTCCAGTATCCTTCTGGGATATGCCCTCACAACCGCTGCGTTCACACTAATCAGGACTCCGTCTAGGACTGTAGACAAGACACCATATGAGATATGGACTAGAAGAGTTTCAAGTCTATCTTTTCTGAAAATCTGGGGATGTGAAGCTTATGTAAAGCGTTTACTATCAGATAAGCTTGTACCCAAATCAGATAAATGCTTCTTTATAGGGTATCCTAAAAAAACCAAGGGATACTACTTCTACAATCTCACTGAGCACAAAGTGTTTGTTGCAAGGGATAGTGTCTTTTTGAAAAAAGAGTTTATTTCCAAGAAGCCAAGTGGGAGAAATGTTCATCTTGAAGAGGTTCAAGATGAGCAACAAACCCAACAACAGGTCGACATGGACGATGCCAGCGAGGAGATGCCAGTATCTGGAGGCATAGATTCCCAATGGGAAGTTGTCCAGGTACCGAAACCAATACCTCAAGAACCGGATTCAAATGAGGACCCACAAACAGTTGTGGATAGTGCTCCAGTTGTTGAACCCACACGTAGATCAAACAGGCCAAGGGCACAGCCAAGACGATATGATGATTTCATCTTGACTGCAAGCCTTGATATTCTGCTTTTAGAAAGCAGAGAGCCTACCACCTATAAGCAAGCAGCGACGGGTCCAGACTCCGAGAAATGGCTTAAGGCCATGAAATCTAAAATGGATTCTATGTCTGGGACTTGATAGATTTGCCAGATGGGGCAAAACCCATCGGATGAAAATGGGTTTTCAAACTCAAGACAGACAAAGATGGAAATGTATATGTTTACAAGGAAAGGTTAGTTGCCAAGGGTTTTAAATAGATTCATGGTACTGACTATGATGAGACATTTTCACCGGTTGTAATGATCATGTCCATTAGGATACTCCTAGCTATTGCCGCTTATTATGATTATGAGATTTGACAAATGGATGTCAAGACCTCTTTTCTAAATGGATATTTAGGAGAGGATGTGTACATGACACATCCAGAAGGTTTTGAAGATCCAACAGACCCTAGGAAGGTATGCAAGCTTAAGACTTAAGCAAGCATCCAGGAGTTGGAACATTCGATTTGATGAAGCTATCAAAGAGTTTAACTTCATCAGATGCGAAGAAGAGTCTTGTGTTTACAAGCAGTTTAGTGGGAGCAAAGTGGTCTTCTTAGTCCTGTATGTGGATGACATGCTCATTGGAAATGACATCCCGATGCTAGAGTCCGTTAAGGAATGGTTGAAGAAATGTTTTTCAATGAAGGACCTAGGAGAAGCGGAGTACATACTGGGTATCAAGATCTATAGAGATAGATCTAAGAGACTGCTTGGACTAAGTAAAGGAACTTATATAGATAAGATTCTTGATAGGTTCAAAATGCAGGAGTCCAAGAAAAGATTTCTACCCATGCAACATGGCATATACTTTAGCAAGAAGCAGTGTCCTAAGACACCTGCTGAGCTAGAGAAGATGAGTAAGTGATAGCTCTATGACCCTCTCAATGACGGCGAAGGACGAAGAGGGAACAATGGGAGTGCACTCGAAAAGGGCCAGACGCAGGAGAGCAGCACATGAACACTTCTGCGACCGCGATGGACACGGCCGCGACCGCAGAAGCTTGGTCCGCGACCGCGGGACGATGCCGATTTCCGAGATTTTTGACGCGGGCATCCGCGATCGCGGAAATATTTCCGCGACCACGGATTTGCCTCGACTTGTTAATTCCAATCATTTTTCGCGATCGCGGAAGTATTTCCGCGACCGCGGATTTGCCTCGACCTTTTTATTCCAATGATTTTCCGCGATCGTGGACGTAATTCCGCGACCGCGGAAACGAGCATGCGCGCTCATTTAGACGTCTTTATTTTCGAAGTTTTCTTATATTTTTATTATTATCTTTGTTGCTATATAAACCCTGGAACCCTAGTTTGTAATCTTCACGTTGAATTTGGGTAGTAAAGTTGAGTACGCTCCTTCCCTTGAGTTCTAACGTCAACTCTTCGATCCCACGGATCGTCTATCCCGTAGCTTGTCGCTTTGAGCAATTATTCATCGTCTCTAGTACCCATGGATGCCAGTTGATGCCAGTCGGTCCTTTGTGACGTAGTACCCATGGATGCCACCCATCTTCTCTTGGGGCGACCTTGGCAATTTGACAAGCGAGCTCTTCATGATGGGTTTCTCAACAGGGTTTCCGCGATCGCGGATGCCCGCGTCAAAAATCTCGGAAATCGGCATCGTCCCGCGGTCGAGGACCAAGCTTCCGCGGTCGCGGCCGTGTCCGCCGCGGTCGCGGAAGTGCTCCTGTGCTGCTCTCCTGCGTCTGGCCCTCTTCGAGTGCACTCCCATTGTTCCCTCTTCGTCCTTCGCCGTCATTGAGAGGGTCATGGAGCTATCAGTAAGGTCCCTTATGCTTCTGCTATAGGATCTATCATGGCATGATATGTACACGCCCTGATGTTGCATTTGCTCTGAGCATGTGTAGCAGATACCAATCGAATCCTGGAGATGCACATTGGTGTGCAGCCAAGAACATCCTAAAGTACTTAAGAAGAACCAAGGATGACTTCTTGGTATATGAGGGTGATGACAAGTTAGTCGTTCAAGGATATACTGATGCAAGCTTCCAGACAGACCGGGATGATTTTGAGTCCCGGTTAGGATATGTCTTCATCCTAAATGGAGAAGCTGTGAGCTAGAAGAGCTCCAAGCAGGACACAGTAGTTGATTCTACGACAGAGGCAGAGTACATCGCCGCTAGTGAAGCGGCGAAAAAGGTTGTCTGGATTAGGCAGTTCATTGATGAGCTCGGCGTCGTTCCTACCATATCAGGGGCAATTGACGTCTATTGTGACAACAATGACGCCATAGCCCAAGCCAAGGAACCGAGATCAAGCTCCAAATCCAGACACGTACTGAGGAAGTATCACCTTATTCGGAAAATCATCAATAGAGGAGACGTCAGGATGTGCAAAGTGCACACATATGACAACATTGCAGATCCGTTGACCAAGCCTATGCATAGGCCCAAGCATGAGAGTCACACTAGGGCCAAGGGCCTCAAGCACATTGGAGAATGGCTTTGAGATTGTATTGTCTTACATTATGAACCTTGTTTTATGTATGTCAGACACGTTTTGTGCTTGATTATATGATATACAACTTTCATTCTTATTTAATCATTGCTTGGAATTAAATAAAATGTCCAAATAATTTATAATTCGCAAATGGGCTCATCGTAAGTGTTTTGGTGAATGAAACCCCATTAAGTGAACTGAAATTATGAATTATTCAAAGTCCATACTCTAAGTCATTAACTAGGGTATAAATGACTTCATTAAAGACTATATTGTAAGTTGACTGATAGCGCCAGGTTTCATGGGATATAGGGACATAGAGATGTCTAGTCAATTACATAGATATGTATGGATGATACATATAGGACTGACCCACCTTAAGACTCTCCAAAAGGGATTGAAGAGTTTTAAGTTAAACCATGATTGGTAGATTCCTCAGACATGAGTATGATATGGTTCCTCTTGATGATTGGTATGTCTTTAACGTTGTTAAACGCTGACCGTAACAGGCAGTTATAAAGGCATTGATTAGGATAGCTAAAAGTTGAGTGGGAGCTATAGTCATACAAGACTGGAGAAGTCCTCCTCCTTCATGTATACAGTGATGCATGGACAGGAATGGTGTCTCGGCCACTTGAAGAGCGAGAACTGAAAAATGCATGGCCATGCTCGGATGGATTATCTATAAGCATCCGTTATTTGACAGTTCAAACTCAAGAGTTCAAGAAACACATTTGATAAAAGATATGGATGTCATCATATCATCAAATAAGACATTAAGAGACAAAGGGATTTAACATTGCACACTTGTTTTAAGGACAAGTGGGAGATTGAAAGAATTGTGTCCTTTAATCAAAGGTGCAATTACAGAACATGGAATAGGACTATTAATGGAGATTTACAATCCGGGTATTTTAGGGATCGTAGTGCTTTGCTAGAAGTCAACTACGATTAATGGGCTTAATCGGGTTAGGCCCATGGCTATAATAACCGAGTCCTATGAGGTCATACACATAGAGTTATCGGGTTGGATCAAACTGAACTGGAAGCCCATGTTGGACATGGAATTTCGGCCCTATGGCTTAAGTTGGGAGATTGGCTTTATTATTAATGGATAAGAGTTACCATTAATAATTACTAGATAAGAAGATATCTTATTAGAAGATATAGATACAATATAATGATATTATATCTATTACCAAAGATAAGATATGATCTTATAAGTAATCGTTACCAAAAGGGAATAACACACACTTTCCTCTCCTCCATATTCTGCACGGCTGAACCACCAAAGAGAAGTCAAGCTTGTTCCTTCGTTCTAGCAGACGAGACCAAAGGCGATTCATATTCCAGACTCGTGTGGACTAAGTAGAGAAGCCATACTTGGGGCTTTCGATCTCCGCTGAAACTCTGTCGGAGCATTTCGACTCGCATCAAACGGTATATGACTCTACTTCTAGTTGATCCGTATCAATTCATGCATGAGATCCTTATTAAATAATTTTATGAAATTCCGCTTATACACATCTAATCCCAATACTTGCTAATTCAGGTGAGAGTAGATACAATTAATACAAGATATATGTACACGTGGTATAAAAAATGTACACATCAAAAAGAAATATACACATAATATAGAATAAATGTGTACAAGTATAAAGTATAAATATACACAAATTACAAAATAAATAAACATACATTTTCAATAAAATGATGTACATTCAACTTAATTAAAATACGTACATGCATAATACAAATATTTACAGAGATTCCGTCTTCTTTTTATAATATAATATATTTGTGTCATTTTCTCATGTACTGGGTAATTTTGTACGCGTGTATATGTTTTCATTGCACATAAAAAAATCATTCCCATATAATTCAAACTCTATACTTTTATATCAAACGGTTTAATTAGCTAGTAATTAATTTGCGAGCCTGCTATATACACGATATTTTTCACCTATATACACGACAATCTATACGTCAAGACATGGCTTACAGGTGAAAATACGTATAATTGTAAGATTATACGTATTTTTTTATTATAAAAAATATATAAATCTCTACGCCAGCCCATATTAGGGCCGGTCCAACTTCTAAATTTGATTTTTTACAATCTGGTGTACGCCAGATTCTGGCGCAGGATTTTAAAAAAAAAAAAAAAAACTGGGCGCACACAAGTGAACAATTTTTAAATCTGTATTTGACTCTAGTAATAGACGTTTTCAAGTAATCAGGGTTACATGGCAATAAATTCGGTTGTATCATGAGGTTTCAATATACTTTTATTCATGTACGTTTCTCCACCAATTCATTTGATATTAACTGTTTGTTATTATTATTCTCGAAAATCACATATAACTATGGTTATATCTTATAGTTATATCCAATTTGGTTATATCTTATAGTTATATGCTACGGTTATATTCTTTAGTTATATACTATGGTTATATCCAATTTGGTTATATCTATAGTTATATACTATGGTTATATCCAATTTGATTATATCTTATAGTTATATCCAATTTGGTTATATCTTATCGTTATATCATATAATTATATATTATGGTTATATCCAATTTGGCTATATCTTATGGTTATATCCAACTTGGTTATATCTTATAGTTATATACTATGGTTATATCCAATTTGGTTATATCTTATGGTTATATCCTATAGTATATAACTAAAGGATATAACCATAAGATATAACCATAATATATAACTATAGGACAATAGTATATAACTATAGGATATAACCATAGTATATAACTATAGGATATAACCATAAGATATAACCATAATATATAACTATAGGACAATAGTATATAACTATAGGATATAACCATAGTATATAACTATAGGATATAACTATAGTATATAACTATAAGATATAACCATAGTATATAACTATATGACAATAGTATCTATAACTATAGGATATAACCATACTATATAACTAAAGGATATAACCATAGTATATAACTATAGGATATAACGATAAGATATAACCAAATTGGATATAACCATAGTATATAACCATAGTATATAACCATAGTATATAACTATAGGATATAACCATAGTATATAACTAAAGAATATAACCGTAGTATATAACTATAAGATATAACCAAATTGGATATAACTATAAGATATAATCATAGTATATAACCATAGTATATAACTATAGGATATAACCAAATTGGATATAACTATAAGATAAAACAATAGGATATAACCATAGTATATAACTAAAGGATATGACCATAGTATATAACCATAAGATATAACCAAATTGGATATAACTATAGGACAATCGTATATAACTATAGGACAATAGTATATAACTATAGGATATAACCATAGTATATAACTATAGGATATAATCATAGTATATAACTATAGGACAATATTATATAACTATAGGATATAATCGTAGTATATAACTATAGGATATAATCATAGTATATAACTATAGGACAATAGTATATAACTATAGGATATAACCATACTATATAACTATAGGATATAATAAGAGTATATAACTATAGGATATAACCATAGTATATAACTAAAGGATATAACCATAGTATATAACTATAGGATATAATCATAGTATATAACTATAGAATATAACCATAGTATATAACTATAGGATATAATCATAGTATATAACTATAGGATATAACCATACTGTATAACTATAGGATATAATCATAGTATATAACTATAGGACAATAGTATATAACTATAGGATATAACCATACTATATAACTATAGGATATAATAAGAGTATATAACTATAGGATATAACCATAATATAACTAAAGGATATAACCATAGTATATATAATCATAAGATATAACCAAATTGGATATAACTATAGGATAATAGTATATAACTATAGGATATAACCATAGTATATAACTATAGGATATAATCATAGTATATGACTATAGGATATAACCATACTATATAACTATAGGATATAATCATAGTATATAACTATAGGATATAACCATACTATATAACTATAGGATATAATCATAGTATATAACTATAGGACAATAGTATATAACTATAGGATATAACCATACTATATAACTATAGGATATAATAAGAGTATATAACTATAGGATATAACCATAGTATATAACTAAAGGATATAACCATAGTATATAACTATAAGATATAACCATAAGATATAACCAAATTGGATATAACTAAATGATATAACCATAGTATATAACTATAGGATATAACCATAAGATATAACCAAATTGAATATAACTATAAGATATAATCATAATATATAATTATAGGATTTAACGATAAGATATAACCAAATTGGATATAACTATAAGATATAACCATAGTATATAACTATAGGATATAACCATAAGATATAACCAAATTGGATATAACCATAGTATATAACTCTAAGATATAACCAAATTGGATATAACCATAAGATATAACCAAATTCGATATAACCATAATATATAATTATAGGATATAACGATAAGATATAACCAAATTGGATATAACTATAAGATATAACCATAGGATATAACCATAAGATATAACCATAGTATATAACTATAAGATATAACCAAATTGGATATAACCATAGTATATAACTATAAGATATAACCAAATTGGATATAACCATAGTATATAACTAAAGAATATAACCGTAGCATATAACTATAAGATATAACCAAATTGATATAACTATAAGATATAACCATAGTTATATATGTGATTTTCGAGAATAATAATAACAAACAGTTAATATCAAATGAATTGGTGGAGAAACGTACATGAATAAAAGTATATTGAAACCTCATGATACAACCGAATTTATTGCCATGTAACCCTGATTACTTGAAAACGTCTATTACTAGAGTCAAATACAGATTTTAAAAAATATATATTGTTCACTTGGGTGCGCCCAAAAAGATTTTTTTTTTTTTAAATCCTGCGCCAGAATCTGGCGTACATCAGATTGTAAAAAATCAAATTTAGAAGTTGGGCGGGCCCTAATATGGGCTGGCCCAATCTGTACGCCAGAATCTGGCGTACGCCAGATTCTGGCATAGAGATTTATACTTTTTTTATTAAAAAAATACGTATAATCTTACAATTATACGTATTTTCACCTGACAATTATACGTATTTTCACCTGTACGCCAAGACATGGCGTACGCCATGTCTTGGCGTATAGATTGTCGTGTATATAGTATCAGCCTTAATTTGGAATAGATTTTATATATAAATATCATATATATATTACAATAAAGCAATTTTTCTTATAATTATCTTGGTTCTGAATATACTTTATTTCTACGAAAAAAAGTCGGCACTTACGTGTGAAATTTACAAGCAGATGAACAATCATTCCATTCCAGAATTAATAGGGCCTCATATTTCTTTAATTTTATAAATACTAGAAATCGAAGCCCGTGCTTCGCACGTGCCTTTTTCTGTATATGTAGTGTCACGATTTAAATTTGAGTTTTTAGTATATGGATTGTTGTTTAATGTTTTATCTTAGACAATATATTGTTTGATATGTATTTAAATGTAATATCTATGTCTTGACAAAAAAATGTAATATCTAAGTATTTTAGGTATAAAATGCTATGATTGTACGAAGTACAATTTTATTTATTTATTTTGGTCAGAAGTTCAATTTAAATTTTGAATTAAGGTGGTAGTTGTTTTTGTAAGGATGCGCTTTTTCCTTTGAAAATATTTGGGAAATATTTTAGAAATGCCTATTTAATTATATGTTGTGCTTGAACTCGAGTATTTGTAAAAAACTTATTACAACAACTCTCATTTCTTACATGCTTTACTACCCTCCATATTTCTATTTTTTGCCTTTATCTTACAAATTTATTGCATTTTAATAATGTCTTTTTTGTTATGCTTTAGTTATTAATATTCATTAATATATCGTTTTATTTATTTGGTCTGAAATATATATTGTTTTATTAGTCACATTGACTTTACATATTCCTAGACATTAATATCATTTTAATTAAAATATATTAGTCATTAATTCTTATTCTTATTAAATACGGAGTAATATAAATAGTTGCTGACTCTGCATTTTCTTAAACCTTGTTACATTTTATATAAAAGTACATTAGTTATTTTATCGATACTTGCTTACTCTTCTTAGCGAAATTACAATTCATAACGTCTTCCTTGTACATTTCATATGTGAGAGTGAGTACATGTCTATTATTTCGGCTTTCATCCTTGATTAATTCCTCAAGACTAACACCAATGAGGCCAAATTTAGTATATATACATGATGAATGTAAAATGAATATGTATAAAATAGAACAATAAAAATCATCCTTAACCAAAATAACAACACACCTACCTATAACGATTTAGTACAAAAAAGAAACTAAAAATACAAACCTAATTGAATTTATGCTACCAATAGTTGAAGGGTTTACATCGTCCATAAATAGTTTGTTTTATTCTTTACTAACAACCAGTCGTCCTAAATCGATTGTCTTTGTCCTCCTTCTAGTGAAAGCTACTGGTGCATGATGTAACCAATCGATGCCTCATCAGTGCTATTAGATTATTCAATTCTCTGACATCTTCACATAAAATTAATCTATCTCGATCAAAAGACAAATATATTAATAAATTTAAACCGATATATGTAAGTATTATAGACTACAAAAGAGATCCAAATACATATAATCAAGGATAGTTTACCGTGAGGTGGATATATACTTGCATCATCGACAATCGAGAATCCTCATTCACATCTTTAACTTAATAATTATGCTTACTTTAGTGATCATGTCTTTTTAAGGTGTTGTCCACTATCCCCCAAGCTTCACTATATGGCTTTCTAAAGCTAATTTCCATGTAGAAGAATGAGATGATGAATGCCCAGCGCAAATGAACGGAATACCACCGTTTTCTCCCCTTTATAGATGAAAATGTTACTTGGAAACTGAAGTCATTTTGACATATAACCGTTTAGACATCTTGACTATAATTTGTTTCCAACCATTCACTGTGTACTAAATACGGGAGTTACATGTAGTAATTGGATAATATTAAAATAGGAGTAAATGAGAGCAAAATATAACGTATACAGTATGTAGTAACTATCACTAATTGAGATTTAGGTTAAAAAATGAGTCATAATATAAAGAGTAGTCCGTACGTAGAGGCAAGATTTAGCTGAAAAAAGTGTGTGAGGGGAGGGAATAATTACTTACAAATAGTGCTCATTTTTTATATATACACATAATTATGCTATGGTATATTAAAATAAACAAAGAAAAATTAATTACTTAAATTACAAAGTAGCCTATAATTATACTTATGTATTTTATATTGGTTTATAAACCCTATAGTAAAAACCGATCGAAAAATCTAACATATTATATACATATTATATACTAAGGGTGACAAACTAATCCAACAGGCAAACTATAACTTTAGGCATATTTAAGCCTTTGATTTTGTCTTTAAAAGTTAGAATACAATGACCTAGAATGTTAACTTTTAAATATATATAGATATAGATGGTTATTTTTCATGCTTAATAGAAATATAAATTGAACTATGTTGAAAACTTAACGTGAAGATATAAGAATTATACAACGATATGAAAATGAGGACTTTTTAATTGATTAATATGTAGTAATTGTATATAATTGTGAATCAAAAACTTTGTATATTATATAGACAATTATAGATTATTAATATAATTGTTAATATATGAAATTGTCACTTAAGTACTTTTTGGATTTGAGAAATTGTTTAGATTTTGTGCTAAATAAATAAGGCATGAAATAAATAAATAAAACTAATTCATCTTTAAAAGTTAACATTCAATGACCTAGAATGCTAACTTTTTTTTATATATATAAGGTAAGAATTCGAGTAACCGACAAAAATGTCGGACAGCTCGAGAGGCCGAAAAAATGACAACTGGAAAAACCAGTTAGTACAACACAGACAAGCAAATGAAAATACAACAAAGCAAAAGCAAGCTACAAGACTAGAGAGAGAAGTGAGTCCACCACAAACGAACAGTGCCACCAGACGACGGGTCAAACAGGAAAACAATCCTGGGAAGTGAAGAATGGACAACCATGACGTTGCCCCCACCAAGATGAGGGATCTTCAAGAGTCTCGACCACCCTAACGTTGCCTTCGGGATCTTCAGGAGCCTCAACACAACCTAGAATGCTAAAAATAAAATAAAATTGATTAAGTAAAAACTAGACTGGAAACCACAGAAGAGCCGGTTTCTCAGTCTATAGCATCCTTTCGGATGAGAATTACAAATTCTGAGAAATCTGCACTGAAGAGAAAAGTTGTAAAACACACAGGATATCAGAAATAATCATTTCAATATCCCATGGACAGTGCCAGATTTGGTTTAGGACATTCACAACGGTCAGGTTATCGCATCCAAGCTGTATGTCGGTAATGCCTAATTCATAGGCCTTTACCAGGGCATTTCTTACCGCAAGCGTTTCCATTTTTAATGGGGTTGAGGTACCACATTTATCCCCAAAGATAAAAGTAGGTTCACCTTTGTTGTTCCAAAAAATATACCCAAAGCTAGATTCACCATTCGTTTTTGTTGATCCATCAGTATTGATTTTAATAATTTTATCTGGAGGTTTTTTCCATTTTTTTATTGGTCGTTTGAAGCTATGTGTTCTATGAGGTTTCGGTCTGTCATCTGCAAGGCAGTCAGAGTTCCAGGTTTTCGTCTTATTCCAGTTCTCAATTTGTTGTTCGATATAATTAGGAACATCCTTGATGTGGTTGGCATCATTATTTGGGCTTCCAAAGCTTTGTTGGTTTCTATAGAACCAGAGTCCCCACCAAGAAACCAGTAATTCTATAAACTGCAAGCGATCGGTTTTTTGTCGAATTTCATCAATGATTTCATTGATTTTTCTATTTGCTATGTTTATGGAAGTAATAATACCATATGTGGATCGGTTCATTTTCTCTATTGTTTTCTTGGTATGGTTACAATGGAATAGGAGATGATTCAAATCCTCCAATTGTGCATTGCATCTGATGCATCCCTGGGGGATTGCTACCCCTTTTTCTGTTAGTCTTGATTTTGTTAGTAATCCGTTTTTCAGTATTTTCCAAACAAAGTTTTTAACTTTGGGGTAAGTGTCCATTTTCCAGATCCAAGCGGAATCATACGCAGTATATCTTTTGTTTCTATTAATTAGCTTCATGGCAGAGTTTGTAGAAAACCAACCCTTCTTGCTGGCTCCCAATACATTCTATCATGAATATCATTCAGCGGAATTGGGATTGATGTGATCATTGTTACTAAGTCATAGGGTAAGTATTGTTCTATTAGGTTCTTATTCCAGGTTTTATTTGGTAGCATAAAATCGGCTACCGTAGCATCTTTGTTCAAGGTAACTTGTGTGTTTATGGATTCACTCAACGGGGATTTGGAAACCCAATTATCAAGCCAGAATTTGATTGTTTTGCCATTACCAACTTGCCATATTAGTCCAGACTTGAATTCATCAATGAGTTCAATCATTTTGGACCATTGCCAAGAGCAGTTTCTTTTTTTCTCGTAGTGAAGGATATGGATTGTTTTCAGGTACTTTTCAGTAACAACTCTAACCCAGTAGTTATTTGGTTCTGCTAAGATTTTCCATAGCAATTTGAATTGTAGGGCTTTGTTTATATCCTTAGATTTTCTCAGGCCAAGGCCTCCTTGTTGTGTTGGTTTATAAATTTTTTCCCAGCCTATCAGAGGCTTATAGGAGCTATCTTTGTTCCAAAAAAAAGGATATGTTTAGTTTTTCAAGCTCATTATGTGTGTGAAGGTAGCATAAAGCTTTGCATAAGAAAGTTTGGTCTAGAAGCCAGGTTGGTTTTGATCAGAGTTGTCTTGCCTGCTTGGGACAGAGAGTTTGCTTTCCATTTTGCGAGTTGTTGTTGTGTACTGAGTAGAAGATCCGAGAACGTATTCGAGTTGACTCTGCCATTAATGATAGGACACCCAAGGTATTTATCAAGGGATATCATATTTGTAATGATGAGGATACCTTGTATCGCTGTTTTCTTTTGATTGGTAACTTTTTTAGTGACTTGAAACGCTGATTTGTGAAAATTCACTTTTTGTCCTGAGATTTTACAGTATTCATCAATAATGTCCTTTATTTCTTTACAGTGCTCTTGTTTAGCTTTTGATAAGATCATAATATCATCAGCAAAAGCTAGGAAAGGGATTCTTGATCCTTGATGATTGATTTGGAATCCCAAAGGATTACGAGGTCTTTCAGAGGCTTTTTGTAGTTTTCTAACAAGGATTTCCGATCCCAAAATAAATAGGAAAGGGGAGAGGGGGTCACCCTGCCGAAGACCTCTTATCGGTTTGAAAATTTATGTCGGTCCGTTGTTTACAAGCACCGAAAAAGAGACTGTGGTTATACATTCTCTTACCCAGTTGATAAATTTTTCATGGAATCCAAATTTCTCCATAGTTTTGAGAATGAAATTCCATTCAATTCTGTCATACGTTTTTTCCATATCTAATTTAAGCGCAATGAAGCCTTCAGATCCTTTTTTCGATTTGAAGGAATGAAAGATCTCATGGGCAATTAGGATATTATCTTGAATTGCCTTGTTTGTAGCAAACGCACCTTGTAGGGGGTGAATTAATTTTTTCATGGTTCCTTTAAGTCTTGTTGTTAAGATCTTTGAGATTGTTTTGTAAATTGTGGAACATAGACTAATAGGTCTATAGTGATTGGTGGAGTTCGGATTGTCACATTTTGGTATTAAGGAGATGAATGTGTGGTTAACCTGTTTGAGTAGTTTCCCGGAGAAGAAAAAGCTTTTAACAGCTTGAATAACAGAGGGGCCTACAATATCCCAATATTTTTGGTAGAATTCTGCTGTCATATCATCTGGGCCCGGAGATTTATTCGAGCCAATGTTAAAGACAACCTTTTTTATTTCTCCATTTGTTACATTCTTGATTAGTTCTAGATTGTCTACGTCAGAGATTTCAGATTGAATTAGTTCCAGATTGTCTTGAAAAAGTCTTTGGTTCATATTTTCGCTTTTGAATCTTTTGATGAAATCATTTCTGATTTCAGATCTAATGTTTTCTTCACCAGTAATGCTAATTCCTTCTTGTGTTTTGATTTCTTTAATGATTTTCCTGTTTCTTCTTCCACTTGCTATTTTGTGGAAATAGCTTGTGTTTGTGTCATTGAATTTAATGTGTTTAACTTTTGCTCTTTGGTTCCAGTAAATTTTTTGGAAGCAGAGGAGCTTTTCCTTTTTTCCATGATTCTAATTTCTTTCTTAATAAGGTCACTTGTAGGGGAATTACAGATCTCGATTTGGATTTCAGAGAGTTGTTTTTTCAATGCTTTGTAATTGAGTAAAAACATTGCCGAAGGTGCTTTTGTTCCAGGCCTTTGCATGTTTCTTCAATAATTTTGTTTTGGATACCAGATTATATAATCTAGATCCGTGATAGTTAGTTCTCCAGGCTTGTTTTACAACATTTCTGAAATCCTTTCTAGTCATCCAGACATTCTCAAATTTGAAAGGCTGGTTTTTAAAGGGTGTTTCTAAGTCCAAGTCAATAGAGATGGGACAGTGGTCGGAGCTTGTAAAAGCAAAATGTTTGGTACAGATATTCGGGTACCATTGAAGGATCTAGTGATGGATGAGTACCCTATCCAGTTTTTCATATATGTTGTCAATTTCTGTAATGTTTTTTTCGCCAGGTGTAGCCATTTCCTTGAATAGGGGTATCTATTAGTTCACATTCATTTTTAAAATGACGTAATCTTGCGAATTTGGTCAATGGTGGTAATAAACCGCCTAATTTCTCAAAGGGGTCTTGAATTTCGTTCAGATCTCCCATGACAATGCACGGAAGGGAGCAATTTTTAATAAAGGAGGTGAGACCATTCCAGAATATATTTTTTCCAGCCTCATTCGGTGGAGCATAAGTAATGATTAACATTAGTTTCTTGTTCGAGATTTGATTAGTATATTTGACCGAGATAAACCTCGTATCAATTTGATCAATTTCAAGGATTTCATTTGTAAGTTGGTAGGTCTTCCACATAACACAGATACCACCTGAAAATCCCGTAGCCGGGATATAGTAAAATTGATCAAAGCCTGCTTTTCTCCAAACTTTTTCACTTGGTTCTTTATTTGTTCTAGTTTCAAAGAGTGCAAATAATTGGATACGTTCAATTTTGCAGAAGGATTCAACATCCGTCCAAAAGGTTTTCTTACCGATACCACGACAATTTCAGGTCGTAATCTTCATAAAAAACTCATCATGAATTTGCCCCATATCATAAGACATTTAGGGGACTTCTAAAGGGCTTTGGTAATAATGTTGTAGTGTTCAGTAGTCTGTAAATTCCAATAATTCATGCAATTAGGTGATTTCTCATCATGGTTTTGGTGTCGTTGGTTTTGGAGTCGTTCCCCAAATGACGGGCAATGTTGTTCATGGCAGATTATCCGAGCAATGATCTTGAGCGATCTACAAAGTTTACGTTTGTTTCCTCTATTTTGTTCAGTGGTCATAATTGTGTTGTTCTTGGAGTAATAGTTTGTTTTGTTGTTTGCTTTTCTCAAGCGGGGTTGTTCTATGGGTTTGTGGGGGTCACCCAAGAAATGTTGGTTTATCCTAAAAGGACTCTAGGTATGTAGTTTAAACCTGTTCGAATAGAGTTTGTTCTTGGAATGAATAATCCAAATATCTAGTTTCCTTTGATTATCGAAATGGTAAAAAAAACCATTCCAATTCAGGGGAAACAGTGTACCTAACACTTGAAACTCTGTTCAGCATTAATACACCAGTCACCAGGCAAGCAATTATATCTTTGATTCGGTCTTCATTCTGAGTATGATTAGCATCATTCTCAATGCCTGTATAACAGTTTTTAAGAACAAAAAATGGGCAATCCCAAAGAGAGATAATGTCAATGACCATATACCTTCCTTGTGATTTCCACAAGTTAAGTACATTATTCACTCCATTTAGGTTGTTCAAATCCTCATGAATGAGTAATAACTGCACAGCAGCATGTTTGTTCATGAGATAGTTGTTCAGTAAGATCATTTGTTTCAGTAGAGTAGTATGTTTGTCATGTCATTTCCTTTGTTCTCCTTCAAGCGTTTGATTGTGCTGTTGCTCAGAGTTCCCTTGATCCTTTGAGAATATCTGCACAGCAGAAAGTTTGTTCACAAAAAAGTTGTTCAGTAAGATCATTTGTTTCAGAAGAGTAGTCTGTTTGTCATGCCATATCCTTTGTTCTACTTCAAGTGTCTGAGTATGCTGTTGCTCAAGGTTCACTTGATCCTGTTGGCAGTTAAGCAATTTAAGAACATAAAAATACATCCAGCCAAGGGGAAGCCGAGGAAAGAAAGAAAGACAACAAGAAATAAAAGGGGAAGGGAAAGCCAACCAGAGAAACTTAAACCAAAAAGAACCCTGTCTGGCAAGAGAAAGCAGAGACAAACCAAGCAGAGGCCCTCTCAGATCACAAAAAAAAAGAGTCAGAGGATTCAAATTTCCAATAGTCAGCATCAGAAAAACAACTAGAGTCATTGAACAAGTGTAAAGAATCTTTGAAATTCACCAAGTAATCCGAGTGTATAACACAACCAGAGTTGCCTTGAGAATAAAAATGCATGTTCTGGGTTTGAGTGGTTTTTAGAGACAAAACATGTAGAAAGAAGAGCAAAGAATAAATAAAGAACAAAAACAAGAATAAGAGAAGGAGAGGACTTTGATCCATTTCAAAAATAGACTTGTCCATAGAGAGGAGACTGTGCGTCTCAGGGAGAGTTTGAGATTGGTCACAATTGCCATCAGAGACGCAGATGAAGCAAGTGGTAATAGGGTCACAGATCCACAACCAAATGCAAGAGAACATCCACGAATCAGCAAAATAAGGAATCAAGTGGTAACGTTTCACAGACAAGTAATGTAAAAAATGTCCAACAAGGTTAAATATAGAAACAACATAAATCAGGAAACCAAAGAAGAACCTGGTCGCCGAAAAACAAGAGACGAAGAGGAGAGTAAAAAGAAGAGGGTCAGAACAACAAAACATGGTCGCCGGTGGTGGCATCTTGCAGTCTACCAGAGATCTGAACAGCAACCCCCGAAAATACCCAGATCTATTGAAGAAGATCGATTCATCGCTGGGCCAGATCTCGACGGCCTGGAAGCTGGCCTCGAACTAGACGTCGGCGGTGGCATCGTAGTCGGGATTTGCCTTGCCGGCAGCGCTCTCAGAGTAGGCGCCGGAAAAGCCCTGGAGGGTGACCCGGAGGTTGAAACCGTGCATCAGAGCAGGGGAGAGGTCGGTGGTGAGCGGTTTCCGGGAGTTCACAGCGGGGACGATGTTGGTGCCAACGTAGGTCAGGCCAAGGTTCCCAGCCCTTCTCGCCAGCGAACCGGGGTCCCATTCTGGCTCGCGGGTGCAAAAACTGAAAGGAGGGGGCGAGAGGTTTCGTTGAAGAGGAGTCGGAATCGGGAAACAGTCACCAAGGTTACTGGTGTGAGGAAGAGAGATAGGACTACCCTCTCTCACCCTTGTAATCGAAGCTCTCTCACAGAGGCCAACCCGGACGAGATGGATCTGATGAGAAAAGGTTTGGGCATAATGTTCAAGAAGGGTGCAATCGGTGAAGCTGTTAAGCTTGAGGAGCGGCGGTGGCCGGGTTTCAGGGGGCGGAGTGAAGTTGGGAAAAGAGAGCGTTTTCATTTTCGTTATCGTTTTCATTTTTGGATTGTGTAAAAGCTCGAAAGGTTGTTTCTAGAATGCTAACTTTTAAATATATATATAGATGGTTGTTTTTCATGCTTAATATAAAGTTAAATTGAACTATGTTGAAAATTTAACGTAAAGATGTAAGAGTTATACAATGATATGAAAATGAGGACTTATTAATTGATTAATATGTAGTAATTGTGAATCAAAAACTTTTTATATTATATAGAAGATTATATATTATTGATATAATTGTTAATATATGACATTGTCACTTTAGTACTTTTCGGATTTGAGAAATTGTTTAAATTTTGGGCTAAATAAATAAGGCCAGAAATGAAAAAAAAAATCAATTCATCTTTAAAAGTTAGCATTCAATGACCTAGAATGCTAACTTTTAAATATATATAATATGGTATATTAAATAAACAAATAAAAATTAATTACTTAAATTACAAAGTAGCCTATAATTATACTTATGTATTTTATATTGATTTATAAACCCTATAGTAAAAACCGATCGGAAAATCTAACATATTATATATTAAGGGTGATAAACTAATCCTACAAGCAAACTATAACTTTAGGCCTATTTAAGCCTTTGATTTTGTCTTTAAAAGTTAGCATTCAATGACCTAGAATGCTAACTTTTAAATATATATAGATATAGATGGTTATTTTTCATGCTTAATAGAAATATAAATTGAACTATGTTGAAAATTTAACGTGAAGATATAAGAATTATACAATAATATAAAAATAAGGACTTTTTAATTGATTAATATGTAGTAATTGTATATAATTGTGAATAAAAAACTTTGTATATTTTATAGACAATTACAGATTATTAATATATGAAATTGTCACTTTAGTACTTTTTGAATTTGAGAAATTATTTAGATTTTGTGCTAAATAAATAAGGCATGAAATGAAAAAAAAACTAATTTATCTTTAAAAATTAGCATTCAATGACCTAGAATACTAACTTTTAAATGTATATAGATGATCAATTAATCAACTAACACTGCAATGATGACGCAGTTTAAGAATCTCTTTATGTGCCTTCGGACGCTGTTATGATTAAGATTAGTCATAGCTAACTTTTTTTTTTCTCTATACTACTATTGTAGTACAATTTTTTTCTTACTCTATTCCTATCACAATACTTATGTGTTTAAACAATTTCACATAAATTAAAAAGAGTATTAAATGCATAAATATGTCTCTATTTATTACTTAACTTTATTACACTTTTAATATAATTACTAACAACGTTTCTCTCATTTATTAAAAAGTATTAAATTCTATAAAGACATATAAGTAAAGTAAATGCAAAAACTACTAAAAAAAGTATTTTGAACAGATTATGATACTAAAGGAGTATATATGCTCTTAAGTTAATTAACTAAAGACGTCATTTTTAATCATAGGTTACGACGGCGTCTTCCACTGTAAAAGCATTCTTTTTTGATATAGTATAGAGGAGGGAGTCATCAGTGATGCATGACAATAACTCATCAACCATAATTGGTCTTTGGCTTAAAGTTAACACCAACTCGATTTAGATTTACCCATACATTATAAACATATGCGCACACGTACTGCACTAATTTTGCAAATGATTTTAAAGTTATGTCACGTAACACTAATTATATATACCGTGTAGGAAAGGGGGAAATATCGACTTTAATTATATATAAACGTGAAAATGACTTGTACGTACATATATTTTACCCAAATCTTCTTTGCTTATACAAGAAAAACGTATAATAAACAAAAATCAATTCATAGTGCAATGCAAATTACATAGTATGCTAAGCAATATATATATAGTTCGTTTTTACATAAACTCAATATTAATTAATCATAGTGTTTTATATAAAATTCTCATAAGGATTCTGGATCTTTGGTACTGGGCCGTCCTCATGAATGTATGGCCCATCAAACATCATCTGAAGCTTCATATAGAATATGATTGGGGCCGGTTTTGTTATGAAAAGCCCATTGGGCTACGTGTGCGGGCCCCCCTTGAGATCCTTCAAAACGCACTAATCTTGTGAAATGAAGATAAACTTGTATAACTCCCTAGATAAGATTTCAACCGGTCAATATCATTTGTTTCATGGACCATTTCACGTCTCATCAATCAATGTAGTTGGTACTAAAACTACTTTTATAAGTCTATTTACATTACCATGGGTCAAATAAAGGTGAATGTGACTAATGAAATAGGATAGAGTATCTTTCATTGTACATGTTTTTTACAAATTAGGTTTTTTCGACTGATAATGACTTAATTTATGTGGTACATCAAATTTTATCATATTTCACACTATAACCCTAAAGTTTATAATAATTTCACCAAATATCCATAACTGTTATTATTGACTTTCACCGTTAAGTTTTTCTTGAAAATAAAAAGAAAATTTCGTGTCACCCATCTTACCCTCTTCTTGGACCGGGACAACGACCGACCGTCGGTGACTAAACTCCGGCAAGCAGAGCTCCTCCAACTTCAACCTCACCGTCTTCCTCCACTGACGAGTTTGTAATTTTCCAGCCGTCTCAGGGTTTATTCGAATTGATCGGCCGGTGAGTTTTGAGCTTGAATCGCCATTGACCGCCGGTGTTCCCCACATCAGAGCTAGAGAGGTGAACGAGATCTTCGTCGCAAGAGGCATAGGCGAAGAACATCCATCACATTGTTTACGAAATTAATTCCACGCAACTCAACTTTGATTTTGTGGGTTACACTTAAGAGGGTAGGATGGGTTAAAAAGGATATCTTGTGAAATAATTATAAAACTCAGGGTTATCATGTGAAATATGATAAAGTTTGGTGTATCATGCGAATTAAGTCATACTTCGGAGTTATCAGATGAAAAAATCGTTATGAATTCCTTGTGTTACCCTGTAGTGTCATGACCATATGACTGTCTATTTAAGACTTTGCCAATTGACATGGACGGATGTAAGATTTTAGTTTAGTGGGGGCTAAAATCTTAAAGAGTATAAGTTTATTGTCTGTCTTATACAAAATTTCAATTTCAAAGTCTAGCGTCTATATAAGTGTACGTATCGTCTACGGTCTACCTTACGCAAACAACCTTAAATTCAAACAACAAACCCGAATTCCAAATGAAATTTGCGCAAAATTGATCACAAAATTACACAATTTACTATTCTCACTGTGTAATTTCAAAAAAATTGTATAAAAAAATTGATTTCAAAATTTACAAATCCATAAATCCTAAATTTTGAATTTTTTAAACACAAATAATAAAAAATATAGATAAAATAGTGCATTTTTTATTGAATAGTTTCTATACAAATTTGGATAAAGTTGTGTTTTTTTAGTATTTTCTATTATTGTCCATAACAAATGCTATATAAAAATTAATTTCTAATTTTTTTATGGAAATACATAAATGTTCAAGAAAAAGTTTATTTTCTTTTAAAATAGGGAGGTGCTAGCTACGCTCAAATTTTTTTACTAAATAAGTTCAACTGCTCACGCGTACAGAAAGCGAGAGCGGGAGCCGATGCACGGCTACGCGAAGCGGAAGCGAGACCTAGTGAACGGGTATCCGTATCAAATAGGCCACGCACACGCAATGCGGGAGCGGGAGTATTTGTCACATTAAGTGACAAAGAGTCACGCACTCGCAACGCGGGAGTGTGACTCTTTGTCACTAAATGTGACAAATACTCCCGCTCCCGCATTGCGTGTGCGTGGCCCTAGTGATGTTCGACCATTTTCCAACGGTCGGATTTTCGACCGTTGGAAAATTTGTCTATAAAATCCGAACTTTACATCACAAAATTTTACAACATCTAAACCTTCTCAAAAGCAATTTGAAAGTTAAAAAATGTCAAAGAATGATAGAGTTTCGCTACAAGGAGAAGATATTGAGAATAATGAAACTGAAGAGGTATTTATTATTTGAAATTTAAATTTATTTTGTTTTTCATTTTTAGTTAAATAATACAGTACCGTTGCTATATAGTTTAATTTTCTATACTTAGTGTAGATATTAATTTATATAGTTTTTTTTGTTTTTTTAATTATATGATGTAGTTCATTTTCATATACTTAGTGTAGCTATTACATTATGTAGTTTATTTCATTAGGCTTAGTGCGTCTATTAAATTAGTGTAATTGTTAAATTATGTAGATCATTTTGATATACTTAGTGTAATTATTAAATTATGTAGTTCAATTTTGATATACTTAGCGCGTCTATTAAATTATGTAGTTCAATTGTTAAATTATGTAGCTATTACATTGTGTAGTTTATTTTGATATACTTAGCGCGTCTATTAAATTACTTATATCATGTAGTTTATTTGTATATACTCGGTGTAACTATTATAATTATATGATGTAGTTCATTTTGATATACTTAGTATAACTATTTCGGTATGACTTGTAAGTAGATATGTACTTAATTAAATGTTAATAGTGTAAGGATGAATCATTGTATTGTTTATCTAAACAATGAAACATATTGTAAATAGGTACACACGAGAGATTACTCAGAGGACTTTTACGTAGACTTGGTGTGGGATAGTCGGGAGGAAATGATTAAATGGGTTAAACAAAAGGGTCTGGAATTGATGATGATTATTGTCATTCAAAACTCAAATCTTAGAAGGGTGAAGATGAATTGCGAGCAATTCGGTAAGTATAAACCTAAAAACATCGAGGGGATGAGAACCAACACAAAGAAGTGCAACTGTCCATTTGTGGTGATTGGGTTTAGGGTGAGTAGAGATTCAGAAACAGGGACATAAAGATGGGGGGGGGGGAGCTTAGTGTCATTAACGGACACCACGACCTTCCTACTAGTTTCCTTAGGCATGCATATATGGGTCGAATGAACTCAGACCAGGAGGGCATGGTTAGGAGATGGACAAATATGAAATTGATGCCAAGGTGTATTATTTATGAGCTTCAGAATCAATTCCCCGAAAATGTGACATTCGTCAAACAAATCAACAACTTCTGGCGGAAGATTCAATTCGAGGAACGTGGAGATTTGACGGTAACCCAATGGACGCTAACATTCTTGAAAAAACAACTGTACAAAGTGTATCATAGAAGGGATAAGCAAACTGATGAAGTGGATATCTTATTATTTGCCAACCCAAATTCACTGCACTTGTTTAAGCTATTCTCATATGTCGTTGTTGTTGACAGCACATACAAGACTAATAGGTGCGTATTTAATGGATTTTAATATTTAATATTTTTGTTATTTATACAATCCTATTAAGACTTGTTATAATTATAGGTATGGCATGGCTTTGGTTGAGATTGTTGGTTTTTCCTCCACCGGCAAGACGTTCAACATTGCATATGCATTTACTAAAGGGGATGACATACCTCATTACGTTTTTATCATGGAAAGTATGGAGAAAATATATACGTATGTGGGAGAAAAGCCAACGGCCATAGTGACTGATCGAGAAATTGCTCTCATCACTGCAATTGGTGAAGTTTTCGGAGATACGGTGAACCACCTTTTGTGTTGGGTGCACATTAAACACAATATTGAATCATATGCTTTCACCGTCCTCAAGGCCAAGGATAGCGCCGACGCTTTTACAAATAAATGTTGGGGTTGTTTTTGTCAAGCACGGAGGAAACATACGAAATGAGACTCCAACAGTTGAGAAAATCATGGCACAATGGCCTTGTTGGATACGTGGAAAGGATGTGGCTCAATCCATACAAGGAGAATATAGTCAGAGCTTGGACCAACCTTCATCTTCATTTCTTCACCCGAACCACAAATAGGTACCTTTTACTCTAATCTGTATGTTTGATATTATTGCACAAGATAGTTTATAACGTTTTCTTTTTTTATAGGGTTGAGGGTATACACAAAAACTTGAAAGAGGTTTTGAAATCTTCTCAATACGGTTTCAACTCATTTATTGAGAGGATCCACTATGCCTTGGAGTTCCAGTGTGAGAGGGTTAGAGAAATAATGGAAATGTCACGAACAAAAGTTCCAACGGAGGTGCATGACTTGCCAACCCACATCCATGCCTTATTTTCCCCTTTATTCTACAAAGTGACAGAGAAGTTCTTGCAGATACTTTTGGATATGTATTATTTTATACTGGATGGAAAGATCCAGAAAGTTTGCAAAGATCATTGGTGGACAACATGCTATGGGCTTCCGTGCATCCACAGAATCGGAATAGCCATGATTACAAACACTCCGATCATGCCGAGTGAGATTCACCGCTTTTGGAAACAACTGAAGTGGAAAGGAGATTCGGCAGTGGTTGCGGAGGAGAGAGATGGTGGCACGGTACCGGTCGCGGTGCATCATGTGATTAAAATAATTAGTTTAGTTATACTAAGATTCTATTGAATTAATTTATAAAAAAATTGTAAAAATTAACCAAATATGAATAAACAATGAAAAATATAAATTTAATATTTATAAATTTCAATAACAGGATTTGGTAGTGGCTGCGGAGTCAGCGCGCTCCCAGCAACGAAATCTGAGTCGCCACGTAGCAGAGCGGCGTGTTACCGCATCGGTCCGTCGGGGCGATAGGGATCGTTCAGGATCTAGGGATCTGCTTGTAATACCCCTCATTTTTGTAAGGGCATTTTGGTAATTTTTCCAACTCCCGTACTACAAGTCGGATTATTTTTAGAGAAGTTCAGACATTCTACAAAAAGCTTGATCTCTGTAATATTTTCCTGAATGGAATAAAATACATTCGACGTATTTTCGGGGCTTAGAATATTCGTTCGGGTACAAATATATTTAACCCGGGGTTAAAACCCATAATTCTTCCTGGACAAAAGACGGCGAAAGAGGCAGAAATTGGCCTCCACCGCACCCGTGGCAAGGTCACCGCACCCGCAGTCAGTCCACCGCACCCCGCGGTGTCATCATCGTTTTTCTGCTCCGTCGGACATCGACCGCCGCGTCAACGTGCTTCGCCTCTGCAGCGATGTCCCATCTGTCGTTGTAGGCGCCTACCATGACTCACCTGCTTGCTTGGGCTCTATAAAAGGAGAGGATATGGGGAAGATTTGGAGCACATCAGATCTCACTCTCTCCCTCTCAAATCTCTCTCGTCGGAAAATTCAAAGCTCTCGCCGAAGTTCTTCAAGGTCGTCGCCGGAGCCTTCGAAGGAGGAGGTGGTGCTCTCGAGGTGGTGCTAAGTGTCCAGAAGTTGGAGCCACCACGAATCGAGCCCCAACGAGTCTCCCCCGGTGAGTTTTATTCCTCGTCGTGTCGTCGGAGTTCTTCGTCCCCGACGACCGCACCCGCGGTGTGCCTGGGCGCTTGTGGTTGTGGCTTGGGTTTTGTGGTCTCGATTGGGATTTCCGTTCTTTCGATTTAGTTCATTTTTCTTTAGATTCATACTATTTTATGTTGAATCTAACTTAGGGTTTCGTTATGGGTCATTCTGTAGGGATCTGAAATCCGAGTTTTGTCCCCGTTCCGGACCCAGAAACTCATCGTTCGATCGTTCGTCTGATCTAAGGCAAGTGGCAGTTCGCTCTTGCTTATCATTCCATATTTCTATTAATTATCAATTGTTTAATTGTTAATTAAATTGGGATGAATTACTGTCTTCGTTGGGAGCAGATTTTATAAATGATATGATTAAAAGGTATATTATAATATGTTGTATATACTGCTAGAAACAACGCTATTATATCTGTTATTACCATGATGGTATTGATGTAGATTTTTATGCGAACTTGAAATATAGTTAGCACGAGTATTCATAGGAACGCTGCTTACCTTGCGAGGTAGCCGTTTCTTTATAACCATGGTGGATAGGATGTCCAAGCCCTAACACCATTTCTCTGGTCATGACTATCCTCTATCCGAGTATAGGGGAGGTGCGCTTAGCTGGCGTCAAACCTTTCGGGATATGCTTCCAAGATATCTCTCGTATCGAGATGATATATTTATATGATAAAAGCTTATAACGTGAATATACGTTTTGGAATTGAAATAAGATAAGTGCCGCTATGCACATAATTAATGAACATTGGGCGAGAAGTACAACGTGGAAACTCGTCTGGGCTTTGATTAGAGTAAGTCCACCCTCCGAATCTGAATTCGCATTACGCGGTGAGGTTGGTCGTGGACCCAAATAGTCAAGTCGCTTTTAAACTCCTGTATGAACTTATAATGTTCCCAAACTTGTCATACTTCCGATAAGACTCAATTCGTTGGAGTCTTTTCTTCATATGTTTCCGTAAGACTCAATCTTTCAGAGTCTTCTCTCGATCATTATTCTTTGGATAATTTCAGTAGAAGTATTAAGGTTTACTATCGTCATCGGCTTTCATTCGAGAAGCGATGGGTCTAACCTAATACGACTACTTAGAACCTTTCTATTTAACCCTTGCATAGTCTTTCATTAGACTAACCAACCGGTTATTTTCCCTTGCATGGTTGGCTGGTGTCATCCGTCTCATACGGCACATCAGATAAACTGCAGTTCCATAAAGGCTAGAAACGACGGTGAAGGCAGATGGAATTTTGAAGTGTTTTACCAAGGTTGAGATCCTTGGCGGCTGATCGTTTCGATCAAGACCCTAGTGTTATTTATTTTAAAGACTTCCGCTGTATTAAACGTGTTTTGTATTAAGACCACTCTGTATTTCTGTCGTATTTGGATTATGAATGTAATTCCAAGACTTTGATTTAATACGAAATGTTATGATATTTTGTATTATAAATGTTGTTTATGTTTTGTATAAACTGGTTAAGCCTTGGGTGACTTCGGATGTGGAATCTGAGGTCACTGGCGGTAATACTTTCAAGGATATATTTGGGGGTGTTACAGATTTGGTATCAGAGCCAAAAAAAATTCGTGTAGGGATTTCAAAACTTTTGTAAACCGTCTACTCGTTTTGGACTGAAAAATGTTTTCAAAGGATTGGAATTTCCAAATAAAATTTTCTTGACTAAAACGTGTCTGTTGTTCAAGTCGTGCCTTCTTTAGTCTAATATAGTAAGTTCATTTCTATATTTAGAAAGACTAACTCTCTTTTCGTCGCCCGTAGGTTATGGGTGCATGTTTTTCTCTTCAGAGGAACTCGGAAGAAGCCGAGGTGGCTCTGCCATCTCCAGTAAGGCTAGAGTTCCCGGTTCCCCCTCGATGCTTTGAGATCGGGGAATCCAGTAGTCCACCCGATGAGGTGAAGACCGTACTCCCTGAGTCTGTAGTATTAGTGTCCGATAATGCCGAGGTTCCTGAGGCAGAGCCCGAAGAGGAGCCAAGGGAGGACACTGAGGATGAAGGGGAGCCGTCAGAGTACGCAAGAGGGTACTATGACGACGACTTCATGATCGAGTCAATTCCCGAGGAGGATCCGGAAGAGGAAGAGGATCCCGATGAGGACCTCGAGGAGCAAGGCTATGAGTTCAATGACCTAGAACACTTACTGATGGACTGTGAGGACCCGGGGGTGCAGTTCATTCCCCCTAGTCCGGAGTTGCCACTTGAGCAGGAGTATTCACCTTTGTCTCCTGCCGCTTGGGAAACGCTTTACGAGGTAGTATTCGCCAGGAGAAGGAGTGATCCACAAGATGCATCTGAGAACTCACAGCCTATTCCCGTTCAGAGGAGACTGATGTTGAGTCCTGACTTGCGAGAGGTGCTTCGCCAAATTCAGATGGCTTCCTCTGAAGCTTATCGCCAGATAGATGGGGCGGTTGAGCATGCTCGAAGAAGGGCAAGACTAGGAGAGTCAGATGTGATTGGTCAGAGTGTTTCCGCGCCTAGGATAAGGCCAAGGTATCAGGACCAAGGATTGAGTTGTGTGCTCCAGGGCTGAGCAGGGTGAGAAGTCCATCGCCAGACTCCGATGGTGAACCTCGTTCGAAGAAGCCATGTATGAGGAGTGGTGATTACAGAAAATGTTTCAGGGCGCCATGATTAGGGCAGTGTTGACTTTAGCAGTTTCTTTTCTATTTTTTCAGTGTTCGTTTTGTTATGAAACTTTAATCTCCGAGCAATTTTGTCTTGTCGTTCGGGAGATCCCTTTTGTAGAACCTAGTAACTCAGTTTGAGTTTATCAATGAAAATTTACCAAGTTTGATCTATTCTAAGTTGATTTTATTACATTGAGTACATTGGAATAATATTAATGTTATAAAATACTTGGAATTTGATCGGTAAACAGATGATGAACACAAGGAACACCATTCGTGCTGGTGCTGGGCCAAGCAATGACCCCGGACCAAATGTGAGGAACACTGCAAACCCCATGAATGAACACGAGTCTGCTTCTAATAACAATCCAGTGGGCAATGACCAAGTTCCGCCTAACGCTCCAGTAGTGTTTAACGCTGCAGCAATAGAGGCTATTCGGGGAATTGTGATGCAGGCATTCACCGATATCATGCGACCAATTGCGCCTCAGGCACAAGGCGTGCCAGTTCCTCCAGCGGTTCCTAGATTCGAGGAGCCAGATATCCATGTACCCCGAGAAGACGCTGTCAGGAATAGAGGCGACTATGGCCGAGCACTGAAGGCCATAAGCTCTATGAGGCCTGATAGTTATGATGGGAAAGGAGAGCCAGTCAGGGTGGGACATTGATTCTCGCACATGGAGCGATTGTTCCGCAATGTTGAGTGCACTGAAGCTGAGAAGGTGCACATTGCTTCCCTTCAGCTGAAAGAGGTAGCTAGTGAATGGTGGGAAGGCACCGGTCTAGCTGATCACCCTGGTTTGAACTGGGGCATGTTCAAGGCAAAGATGACTAATCGTTTCTTCTCCCGAGCTATGAGGGAAGAAAAACACAAGGAGTTCCTCTATCCAAAGACGGATGGATTGAAAGTGACTGAGCTTGCGGCCAAGTTCAATCACTTGCTATAGTATGTTGGGCCGGAGGTGTCCAGCGAAGAGCAAAAGATCTGGCATTTCCATGAGTGTATGAATCCAGATATTAAGCCGTTGATGGTACGTCACGGATGCTCTACTTTGGAGCAGTACGTGGACGCTGCCTACAAACTGGAAGTGACTCTGGAGGAGTCAACGAAGAAGCGCAATCGCCAGAGGTCAATACAGAACCAGTCTCAGGCGAGTGGATTCAAGCGTCCCGCGCCACCGTCTAATTTTGCCAAGTCTGGCAAAGCAAAAACGGATATGACTCATGGAGGGTGTACGCAACAGTCGGGTCAAGGCAAGAATCTGATCCAGTGCTACAATTGTGGTACACTCGGGCACAAGAGCAATGTGTGTCCTAAGGAAAAGAAGATATGCTATGGCTGTGGAAAGGAGGGACATGTGCAGACGTTCTGTCCGCAGAGAAGGCAGAAAGGAGCTGAATCACAGTAAGGGTCTGTTAATCAGAATAATTGACCCAGGTTCAGACCAGTGGAAGCTCCTAGTCCTTCGACACAGAAAACTGTACAGAACAAGGGGAAAGCCCCAACTGATTCTGGAAGTCAGGGTCAACGCCTTAACGAGATGCGTGAGGCTGATTGACCAAATGCTCTGATTGCTCAAGGTACTCTATACCTCCATTCTACTTCTGTATGTATGTTGTTTGATTCGGGTGCTACTCGTTCCTTTATTTCGGAGAGTTGTGTCAGTAAGTTAGGCTTAGTATGCAACGAGGTTTGTGAACCTTTCGTTGTGAATCTTCCTAATGGTGAACATTTAGTGGGTACCAAGTGTCTGTCAGAATTTCCGATTACCATTCAGGGTAGAAAGTTTGAAGCAGATTTGATCTGTATAGCCATGGCTCCATACGACATTATTCTCGGTATGGATTGGCTGACGCATCATGGGGCGGTAATCGATTTTAGCTCAAGGACTGTGACGGTGTCATCTGGGGGCCAGTTTGTATGCAAATTCAAGGATCATAATGACGTTAATAACGGCAGGCTCATCAATGCGATGGCTGCGTTTAAGCTACTTCGACAAGGTTGTGTCGGGTACCTGTGCTATCTGGACGAGCCCAAGAAAGATGATCCATCAGTTCTTGATATTCCGGTCGTTTGTGAGTTTCCAAACGTCTTTCCGTAAGAAATTCCTGGTTTACCCCCGTATCGTGACGTGGAGTTTACATTGATCTCGAGCCTGGTACCGTGCCGATCTCTAAGGCACCGTACCGGATGGCTCCTGTTGAGATGCAAGAGTTGAAGAAGCAACTCGAAGATCTTCTTGAGAAGGGATATATAAGGCCGAGCGCATCACCTTGGGGCGCTCCGGTTTTGTTCGTCGAGAAGAAAGATGGATCGTTCCGACTTTGTATCGACTATCGAGAGTTGAATAAAGTCACGATCAAGAACAAGTATCAGTTGCTGAGGATTGATGATATGTTGGATCAACTGCAAGGAGCTAAAGTCTTTTCCAAAATCGATCTGAGATCTGGTTACCATCAGCTCAGAATTCGTGAGGAGGATATTCCGAGGACTGTTTTCCGGACGAGATATGGTCACTACGAGTTCGTAGTCATGCCATTTGGACTTACCAATGCTCCAGCAGTTTTCATGGATCTAATGCATCGATGTTTCTACCAATACTTGGATAAGTTCGTAGTGGTCTTCATCGACGACATTTTGATTTATTCCCCGAGCGTGGAAGCTCACGAGGAACATCTTCGGATTACTTTGTCAGTCCTTAGACAGAATCAGCTATATGCAAAGTTGTCTAAGTGTGACTTTTGGATCAAGGAAGTGGCTTTCTTAGGCAATGTGATTAATGAGAATGGGGTTATGGTTGATCCCCAAAAGATTGAAGCGGTAGCAAATTGGAAGCGGCCTCAAAATGTGAAGAAGGTGCGCAGTTTTCTTGGACTTGCTGGATATTATAGACGGTTCGTGGAGGGATTTTCTAAGATCGCTCTACCTATGATCGGTTTGCTCCGCAAAGTCCACAAGAAGTTTGTCTGGGATGACAAGTGCGAGACTAGTTTTCAGAAGTTGAAGCAGTGTCTGACCTCTACACCAGTGTTAGCGCTATCGGAAGGAAATTATGGTTATGTGGTCTATAGTGATTCTTCGAAGAGTGGTTTGGGATGTGTGTTGATGCAAAGAGGCAAGGTTATTGCATACGCATCTAGACAATTGAAAATCTATGAAGCAAACTATCTGACGCATGATCTGGAATTAGCAGCGGTAGTTTTTGTGCTGAAGATTTGGAGACACTATCTTTATGGTGTAAGATGCCAAGTCTTCACCGATCATAAGAGTCTCAAGTACGTGTTCACTCAGAAGGAGCTGAATATGAGACAACGTCGCTGGTTAGAGCTACTCAAAGACTACGACATCGAGTTGATGTATCATCCGGGCAAGGCTAATGTAGTAGCCGATGCATTGAGTCGGAAGACGCCGCACGAGACTGTAGTGGCTCTACTTACTGCTCAGACCAAGCTGAACCAAGAGTTGTGCGAAATTGAAGTCTTGTACGATCAACGTCGAGGATACCTGAGTATGCTTGAGATTCAAGCTACGCTACTTGATCAAATCAGGGAGAAACAGGTTGATGATGTAGTCATGGTGAAGCTAAGCAGTGAAGTGATGGACGGGAAAGCTCCCAGTTTCGTGATTCAGGAGGATGGATCACTCTGGTTTCATGACCGGATTTGTGTGCCTGACGTTGATGGTCTTCGCCAGTTGGTGATGAAGGAGGCCCATTCGTCAGCTTATTCTGTACATCCAGGCTCTAGCAAGATGTACAAGGACCTCAGGAAGAAGTTCTGGTGGCCCAACATGAAGTGAATGTAGCAGAGTTTGTGGCGAAATACTTGACTTGTCAGAAGGTCAAGATAGAACACCGCAGACCAGGTGGTGAGTTGCTACATCTTCTAGTACCAGAATGGAAATGGGAGGATATTGCTATGGATTTCGTCATAGGGCTACCAAAGACTCAAAGTCAAAAGGATGCTATATGGGTAATCATTGACAGGCTCACGAAGAGTGCTCACTTTATGGCTATCAAGTCAACATGGGGAACCCAGAAGCTATCTGAAGTGTTTCTACACGAGATTGTCCGTTTGCATGGTACTCCAAAGACCATTGTATCGGATCGTGATGGCCGATTCATGTCGAGATTATGGAAAGAACTCCACAAGGCCATGGGAACCGAGTTGAGATTTAGTATTGCGTTTCATCCTCAGACGGATGGACAGTCTGAGAGGACCATCCAGACTGTGGAAGATATGCTAAGAGCTTGTGTACTCGATCGTCCGACTAGTTGGGAGAACAACCTGAGTCTGATTGAGTTCACGTACAACAACAGTTGGCATGCTACCATTAAGATGGCTCCATTCGAGGCTCTGTACGGTCGAAGGTACAGATCTCCGATTTGTTGGGATGGGAATGCCGACAAGGTTATGCTCGGACCAGAGTTAGTCGAGAGGACTGCCTCGGACATTGCTTTGATAAGACAGAGGATGTTGACAGCTCAGAGTCGACAAAAGTCTTATGCAGATCTGAAGCGCAGGAAAGTCGAGTTTGAGGTTGGTGACAAGGTATTTGTCAGGGTGTCGCCATCCAAGGGTGTGTTTAGATTCGATAAGCGTGGGAAGCTTAACCCTCTCTACGTGGGACCATTTGAGATCCTTGACAGAGTGGGGTCTCTAGCATATCGTTTGGCATTGCCGCCATCGGCGCATCCAGTACATAACGTGTTCCACATATCCTTGTTGAGGAAGTACGTGCTAGATGAGTCTCATGTGTTGAGTTATGACGACATCGAGATTCAGACAAATGGTACCTACGAGGAGATACCGGTGCGTATTCTCGAATGTCGTGAGAAGCAGTTATGGAACAAGGTGGTACCATTGGTACGGATTTTGTGGTCCAAGTCAGGAACTGAAGATGTTACTTGGGAAACCTGGGAGACTGAGGCGGATATGCTTAGTCGTTTTCCCGAGCTGTTTTCGGCCTAGTTTTGGGATCGAAACTTTTTTTTAAGGAGGAAGTGATGTAATACCCCTCATTTTTGTAAGGGCATTTTGGTAATTTTTCCAACTCCTGTACTACAAGTCGGATTATTTTCAGAGAAGTTCAGACATTCTGCAAAATGCTTGATCTCTGTAATATTTCCCTAAATGGAATAAAATACATTCAACGTATTTTCGGGGCTTAGAATATTCGTTCGGGTACAAATATATTTAACTCGGGGTTAAAACCCATACCCATAATTCTTTCCGGACAAAAGAGGGAGAAAGAGGCAGAAATTGGCCTCCACCGCACCCGCGGCAAGGTCACCGCACCCACGGCAAGGTCACCGCACCCGCGGTCAGTCCACCGTACCCCGCGGTGTCATCATCGTTTTTCTGCTCCGCCGGACATCGACTGCCGCGTTGACGTGCTTCGCCTCTACAGCGACGTCCCATATGTCATTGTAGGCGCCTACCATGACTCACCTGCTTGTTTGGGCTCTATAAAAGGAGAGGATCTGGGGAAGATTTGGAGCACATCAGATCTCACTCTCTCCCTCTCAAATCTCTCTTTCTCTCTCGCCGGAAAATTCGAAGCTCTCGCCGGAGTTCTTCAAGGTCGTCGTCGGAGATTTCGAAGGAGGAGGTGGTGCTCTCGAGGTTGTGCTAAGTGTCCAGAAGTTGGAGCCACCATGAATCGAGCCCCAACGAGTCTCCCCCGGTGAGTTTTCTTCCTCGTCGTGTCGTCGGAGTTCTTCGTCCCCGACGACGGCACCCGCGGCAGAGCCACCGCACCCGCGGTGTACCTGGGCGCTTGTGGTTATGGCTTGGGTTTTGTGGTCTCGATTGGGATTTCCGTTCTTTCGATTTCGTTCGCTTTTCTTTAGATTCGTACTATTTTATGTCGAATCTAACTTAGGGTTTCGTTATGGGTCATTCCGTAGGGATCTGAAATCCGAGTTTTGTCCCCGTTCTGGACCCAGAAACTCATCGTTCGATCGTTCATCTGATCTAAGGCAAGTGGTGGTTCGCTCTTGCTTATCATTCCATATTTCTATTAATTATCAATTGTTTAATTATTAATTAAATTGGGATGAATTACTGTCTTCGTTGGGAGCAGATTTTATAAATGATATGATTAAAAGGTATATTATAATATGTTGTATATACTGCTAGAAAAAACGCTATTATATCTGTTATTACCATGATGGTATTGATGTAGATTTTTATGCGAACTTGAAATATAGTTAGCACGAGTATTCATAAGAATGCTGCTTACCTTGCGAGGTAGCCGTTTCTTTATAACCATGGTGGATAGGATGTCCAAGCCCTAACACCATTTCTCTGGTCATGACTATCCTCTATCCGAGTATAGGGGAGGTGCGCTTAGCTGGCGTCAAACCTTTCGGGATATGCTCCCAAGATATCTCTCGTATCGAGATGATATATTTATATGATAAAAGCTTATAACGTGAATATACGTTTTGGAATTGAAATAAGATAAGTGTCGCTATGCACATAATTAATGAACATTGGGCGAGAAGTACAACGTGGAAACTCGTCTGGGCTTTGATTAGAGTAAGTCCACCCTCCGAATCTGAATTCGCATTACGCGGTGAGGTTGGTCGTGGACCCAAATAGTCAAGTCGCTTTTAAACTCCTGTATGAACTTATAATGTTCCCAAACTTGTCATACTTCCGATAAGACTCAATTCGTTGGAGTCTTTTCTTCATATGTTTCCGTAAGACTCAATCTTTCAAAGTCTTCTCTCGATCATTATTCTTTGGATAATTTCAGTAGAAGTATTAAGGTTTACTATCGTCATCGGCTTTCATTCGAGAAGCGATGGGTCTAACCTAATACGACTACTTAGAACCTTTCTGTTTAACCCTTGCATAGTCTTTCATTAGACTAACCAACCGGTTATTTTCCCTTGCATGGTTGGCTGGTGTCATCCGTCTCATACGGCACATCAGATAAACTGCAGTTCCATGAAAGCTAGAAACGACGGTGAAGGCAGATGAAATTTTGAAGTGTTTTACCAAGGTTGAGATCCTTGGCGGGTGATCGTTTCGATCAAGACCCTAGTGTTATTTATTTTAAAGACTTCCGCTGTATTAAACGTGTTTTGTATTAAGACCACTCTGTATTTCTGTCGTATTTGGATTATGAATGTAATTCCAAGACTTTGATTTAATACGAAATGTTATGATATTTTGTATTATAAATGTTGTTTATGTTTTGTATAAACTGGTTAAGCCTTGGGTGACTTCGGATGTGGAATCTGAGGTCACTGGCGGTAATACTTTCAAGGATATATTTGGAGGTGTTACACTGCTTGCCGATATGACCAGGGAGGCATCATCGGGGCCCAGCAGTGACCATCCAGAGCCGATGGTTGAGGATGTATACGAGGATGCCCCGCCCATGACACATCCCGACTCTCAGGAGCACACGGGGGCGGAGTCAGAGGACCCGACGACCACTCCTTCCGCTCCCTCGACGACCCCGCGAGCTGCTCATTCTCTTGCCCCACCTTCTGCTCCCCACATGACCCAACTAGCTCCTCCCCCTCCTGCTCCCCTAGGAGATCACCCCCCTCCTACTGCTCGCACGAGCCGTCGTGGCATTCAAGGCCGAGGAGGTCGTGCCGCACAACCTCGTAGGCCGTGACGAGGTCGACCGGTTCTTCCTCCTCTAGAGCCGGCTCCCGAACCCGATGTCGAGACCGAGCCCGATGCCGAGGGCGAGGCTGGCCCTATTGGGGGCGAGCGTAGGCCGTGGATGTCAGGGGGGCCATATCAGGGACAGTTTTGACCAGTTATCCGACACACATTGCTCGGTACATTTGGGCTGGTGCGGACGTGTCGATGGTATGTACGGTTTATTAATGATAATTTGTTTGATTTTTCATTACAACAACTATGTGTTTAACCTAGTAACTTTTTTTACAGACCCGACCGTAGCTACGAGCCCACACGCGTGTCCTCGACTTCGATAGACTTCATCCACATGCTTCACTCGACCCTGATACGTGGTGGGCTATTGCACATCGTAACGGTCTGACCCAGCTGGGGTCGTTGGACTATGGGGATGTCGATCACATCCTCATCAGCGCATTTGTGGGGCGTTGGTATCCCGAGACCAATAACTTTCACTTTCCATGGGGCGAGGTTACAATCACTTTGCATGACGTCCAGATGATTATGGGACTTCCCATCGATGGGGTCGACATGACGGAGCAGATGGCTGATGGGCCTCTCAGGATTCGCCTCTGCCAGATGTTTGACATTTCCATGGATGACATGTACGGGTACAATGGGCGCAGCGGACTCCTCGGGAAGGACGTCGTGGATTTTGTGGCGAAGATGATGCTGAGAGGACAGAGACAGGAGGATATAGCGTCTTTCTATCTGTTCCTCTTGATTGGTTGTACTATTATGTGCGACAGGTATACCGACTGTAACCTCTGGTAAATTTTTGTAGCCCTTATTTTTAATATCTTATACTAATTTCTTTTCTTTTGAAAAATAGGTCCACCAACCGGGTGAAGCACAAGTATATGCAATTCGTGCTGGACCATGACAGAGTTGGCAAATTTCCTGGGGCGCTGGGGTTCTTGCGATTTTGTATCGCAACCTAGGGGAGGCATCTCGGGCCCAGACGACCGGCATAGCGGGTTGTATGAGGCTTTTCCAGGTATGATTTATTATTTTTATTACTTGTACCCTGACATTTTATTTTGTTAACATCTTGTAAAATGGTCTTATAGTGTTGGATATGGCGTTATTTTCCGCGTTTCGGAGGACACACGTCACAGGACCCGCAGCGACTAGCGGATCCGCGGGCAGCAGCCGTGGACGAGCTTGGACCCATTCCCCGCGTGAATGCGGATAGGCTCGTCCAGCTTAGACATGCGCTAGATATGGTTACAGCTGATGAGGTACAATCTACAACCGAATCTAATTACTTATAATGGTATTTTTATAGGCTCTTAACAAATAGTAACATGATGTAATTACAGGTCCGTTGGATGCCTTGGAGAGTAAGGGGCGAACGCCCGGAGGAGGCAGGCTCGGAGGTGGATTTCAAGACTACCCACCAGGGATCCAGGTTCGACGGTATCATCCGTTGCCTTGATGTCCAGGAGGGGTACATGCCGAGCCAAGTGCTACGCCAGTTCGGTCTGAGGCAGGTGGTTCCTCCACCTCTGTTTCAGCCGAGTTTGGTGAACAGAGGGATATGTTCGAGCAATTACAAGGTGGAGTTCAACGGGCCAGAATTTCCTACATGGGCAGACCGCGACAACCATCTCTTCGATATTGATGCGTTTCAGCCATGTAGGTGGCCCTGGACTGTGATACCCACTACATACACTATTTTGAGGAGATTACTCATCTGTACGTGGATCCTACCTCCCAACCACAAAATGTCATTCCCCGACCTCCAGTAGTTGATATCGCTGCGGTATATGTTTTCTTATTTTTAAATGTTTACTACGTATGCATTAGTGTACGTAATATTAACATATTTAAATTATGCAGCGGGCGCAGATGGTGCTCGGGTTGACACATGCCCGGTTGGATACCGACGGGATCACTGATGGAGAGAGGGCGTACCTTCTCAGTGTCATCCAGATATTGGTAGGGGACGCTCACCCGGTGTCGGATCCACCTCAGCGCGCATCACACATTTTTAGGGAATCACAGTATGAGCACGGTCAGAGTAGCGGTGCAGGGGCGATGAGGGAGAGGATGGACTCGACCCGACACATGATTAGTTTTATTTTGAGTTTGTTTTAGTATTTTGTATATGATACATCTATTTTGTATATAATTTACCTATTGGGGTCTATTTTGAAATTACGAATTTGATTCCCTATTTAATTTTCCTACCTTCAAAAGTATATTGATTATCTACATTTACTATTTCTTATCAAAGACAATCAACGAATAACTAATAATCTCTAAAAAAATGATTGTGCTATATGACCAAATTCGTAAAGGAAAATTGAAGGCTTGTGTTTTATAAAGAATTCATTGAGTATTATAACCCTTCCTACCAACATTTGTTAAATTGAAAAATGAAATATTTGAAGTTAACATTAATTTTATTTTTATAAAATAATCAAATTAACATTAATCAATGTAACATTAAATTTATTTTTATAATAATTAATGTAACAATTTTTTTTATTTTCATATAATAATGAATTTAACATTAATTTTATTTTTATAATAATCATTTTTTCAATATTTCTCAAAGTTAAAAAATATTAACCAACACAAGGTCACGCACCCGCAAAGCGGGTGCGTGACCTCATAAAAATCGGATACCCTCACTTTTAATACGCTCCCGTTTTCCGTGTGCGTGGGTTCGATCTCGCTCCCACTTTCCGTGTGCGTGAGTCTTTTGAGCGTAAACAGAAGAAAAAATGAGCGTATCTAGCGATCGCGTTAAAATACATAAATTATAGCCCTCATTGGGCTCCACATGGGACCACCCATGCCCATTAGAGACAGTATTTTTATCAACGCTTTGTTGGTTCAGTGCACACCGACACTAGGCTCCCTAAGCTCTGGAAATCTCGAGTTCGAGTCCTTCTAGCAGCGTGTACGGAGTACGAATTTTGGGAGAAACATGCCTTTACTGCCAGTTGTCTCGGACTGAATTAAACCGGTTGGTCGAAGACAAAAAGGACGATATTTCTCATCATAAAAATTGTAATTACATAAAATAATAGTATAGTAGAAACTATTTAGATCATTATAATGGAAAAAGAGATTTGAACCTATTGATTAAAATGCCATCACCTATTAAGGCTTGATGTAATTACATAGTTTTGATTTGACTATAATCATATAAATACATATACACCGGTAGGGTTTTCGGGCGCCATCACCCAAAAAGTGTTCGTCTAATACTCTCTCTGTTTGACAATATATGTCATTTTAGGTCTTGACACACATTTTAAGAGTGTCATCATTTATCCTAAAAAATTTCTACTTTTAGTTATTTTTTTACCTACTCTTTTTACATATTTATTTTTAAGTCAATGAATAGAGAAATAGAATACTAAAGTAATTAAAAATTCAATTTTCAAAAAAAATTATTATTAATCATCAATAATTTTTTACTTAAAATAACTAGAATGACAAATATTAATAAATAAGATTTTAAGCCTAAAATAACATAACAGGAGAGTATTAAACTTTATGTTATATATGCGGTGGGATATATGGTATTTAAGTTTACATATCTTGCCTTTTCCCTATTGCAAATTACCGATATTCTCTCGAAAAATCTCTCTCATTTTCCACAGAGATCTTCCTTTTTGACCATCTCAAATGTGCCACTATAGTACTATACCCCTTTTTCCCTCCTGCTCTACAGCAATTTGGCTTCAATAATCACGTTTGATTTCCCCTTTTAATACATTTTCTTCTTACTTTTTTCCCTTTAACCAAAGGATTTTGTGGGTTTTGTTAATCTGTGTGTTACCTTGAAATGTTTTTCATCAGGTTGTCAAAAATCTGGATTCCTCATTCCTCATAAATCTCGTGAAGCATCTTATGATCAAAAACTTTCCCTTTTCTTGTCTCCTGAGACTTGTACTCTGTCCTTTTTTTGGTTAACAAAAATCGTCCTAATCTTCTTTGCAATCCAACTAAGAAATCAAAAGGAGAAAAAGAATATCCAAGAAAGAAAAAGAAGAAGTTGTGTAATCATCAGAGTAAGTGAACTATTTGAGTGCGGTCTTTATACCTATTACTTTCATCCCGAATTTCCAGATCCACATTCATCAATTTTAGTGATATAAATCATGTTTTTTCTTAAAAATGTTACATATGTATTTCTTATGAACAATAATTTGATTTCTCTTATCTTCTTTTCGGAAAGCCTTTGATAGTTAAATTATTAATGCTAATCAATCATTTTAATCACAAGAAAGAATGGTCAAAGATCATGATCAAATCACACATGCATGGATACACAACCACGAGGGAGAATAAATCTAAAAAATTCCAAACATGCAGAGAAATTTATGTCAAATGATTGCAATTGTTATAGTGTGGTGTGTACACATTAGGACATGGATTTGCTTTTTTGAATGTTCACAACACACAAGCATATATGTATTTCACTATATATTTTGCTATGCTTTCTATCTGGCTGGATGATTACAGCTAGGTTTGAGTGGCATTTTGTCAAGCCCAAAAAAAGGTGATCAAAAAATTGGAGGAGACAAATTGGGTCCAAACTAATTATTACCCCATTAAATTCCAAAAAATGAATACCTAACTTATTAAAGCCCTTTTTAATCACAAGAATCTCCCTTTCCCCTTTAGCCCTTTTGTGCAGAAAAGTTGGAAAGGAATGAAAGATCAAGATCAAGAGAGAGAGAGAATGTACGCTTCTAGTTCCATACTACCTTTGGAGAAAGCAGAGATAAGATGCAACAAAGTGGCAATTTGCAATTATGCAATATTGCATGCTTGAGAAATGCTACAATAATCATTATAAATTTCTTGAGATGGTCAAAGTTACACAAAACCACCTTTTTTCGGGGAGAATGTTCGCACCCGTTTTTTTATATGGCGCCCAAAAAGCGGGTAATTTTTTTTTAAAAAAAAAATTAATCTTGGGTGCAACCTGGTTGCGCCCAAGTGAATGAACCGGGTTGTTAAAAAACCCGGTTCATGGCCGATTTATATATAAAAAAAATCCGGTTCTCCTTGGACGCAACGTATTACGCAAAAGAAAAAAACGAAAAAAAAATAGTAGCGCCCACGCTTGTATTTAAATCAACAAATTTATTTTATATTTAAAATAAATTTACTACATACTCATCCCATTGTATATATCCTGCTATTTTATATGATTTGGAAATTCAAATACTTAGTAGATTTGTACACTTGTGTGCATTTGACTATAGTAATAAACGTTTTCAATTAATCAGGGTTATATGGCAATAAATTCGTTTGTATCATGAGGTTTCAATATACTTTTATTCATCTAAAATTCATGTATGTTTCTCCACTAATTCGTTTGTTATTAACTGTTTATTATTATTATTCTCGAAAATCACATATAACTATGGTTATATCCAATTTGGTTATGTCTTATGGTCATATACTACGGTTATATTCTATAGTTATATACTATGGTTATATCCTATAATTATATACTATGATTATATCTTAAGGTTATATTCCATAGTTATATACTATGGTTATATCCTATATTATATCATATAGTTATATACTATGTTTATATCCTATAGTTATATACTATGATTATATCTTATAGTTATATCCAATTTGGTTATATCATATCGTTATATCCTATAGTTATATACTATGGTTATATCCTTCGAAAATCACATATAACTATGGTTATATCCAATTTGGTTATGTCTTATGGTCATATACTATGGTTATATTCTATAGTTATATACTATGGTTATATCCTATAATTATATAATATGATTATATCTTATGGTTATATTTTATAGTTATATACTATGGTTATATCCTATATTATATCATATAGATATACTATGTTTATATCCTATAGTTATATACTATGATTATATCTTATTATTATATCCAATTTGGTTATATCATAGTTATATCTTATAGTTATATACTATGGTTATATCCTCTATTATATTCTATAGTTATATACTATGGTTATATCCTATATTATATACTATGATTATATCTTATAGTTATATCCAAATTGGTTATATCATATCGTTATATATAATAGTTATATACTATGATTATATCTTATAGTTATATCCAATTTGGTTATATCATATCGTTATATACTATGGTTATATCATAAAGTTATATACAATAATTATATTTTATAGTTATATGACTTATATCCAATTTGGTTATATCATATCGTTATATTCTATAGTTATATATATTATGATTATATCTTATGGTTAGATTATATAGTTATATACTATGGTTATATCCTATAATATATTCTATAGTTATATATTATGGTTATATCATATCGTTATATTCTATAGTTATATATATTATGATTATATCTTATGGTTAGATTATATAGTTATAATATACTATGGTTATATCCTATAATATATTCTATAGTTATATATTATGGTTATATCATATATTATATAGTTATATACTATGATAAAGACCCTAAACCCTAAAACACCCTAAAACAATCCCCACACACCCTTTGGGCGCAACTAGGTTGCGTCCAGAACTATGGGCGCAACTAGGTTGTGCCCAAGGGGTTTCTAGTGTTTTTTTAGGGTTTAGGGTTAGGTTTTGGGGTTGTGGTTTAAGGTTTAGGGTTTTCGTACTACGATTATATCGTATGGTTATATTCAATAGTTATATCATATATTACATTCTATAGTTATATCATGTAATGACATTATATATTACCCCCCAACCACTATCATACCTTTCAAGGTCCGAAACAATTTAGCAAAATATTCAGTCAATAAATAGATATTATAAGTTATTTTTCCAACTTTAACTTGAAAATTTTAAACTTTGTACTACAATGATAAAGACCCTAAATCCTAAACCCTAAAATAATCCCCACACAACCCTTTGGGCGCAACCTAGTTGCGCCCAAGGGGTTTCTAGTGTTTTTTTAGGGTTTATGGTTAGGTTTTGGGGTTTATGGTTTGGGGTTTTCATCCATTCGAGTACAAAGTCTAACATTGATTACTTGATTTGAGATTAGGGAGAAAACAACGATAAAATAGAGTTTAATCCATAAAGTAATTCTATTTTTCAGTACGTGTTCCTCCAATTAAATAGTTGAATATACTATGATTATATATTATAGTTATATAATATGGTTATATCTTATAGTTATATACTACGGTTATATCCTATAGTTATATACTACAGTTATATCTTATAGTTATATCCAATTTGGTTATATCATATTGTTATATCCTATAATTATATATATATGATTATATCTTATGGTTATATTTTATAGTTATATACTATGGTTATATCATATATTATATTCTATAGTTATATACTATGGTTATATCCTATAATTATATACTATGATTATATCTTATGGTTATATCCTATATTATATCATATAGTTATATAAAATGGTTATATCATATAGTTATATACTATGACTATATCTTATAGTTATATCCAATTTGGTTATATCCTTATAGTTATATCCAATTTGGCTATATCCTTATGGTTATATTCTATAGTAATAACCAAATTGGATATAACTACAAGGATATAACCAAATTGGATATATATATATAAGATATAATCATAGTATATAACTATATGATATAACCATAGTATATAACTATAGAATATAACCATAAGATATAACCAATTTGGATATAACTATAAGATATATTCATAGTATATAACTATAGAATATAACCATAAGATATGACCAAATTGAATAAAACTAAAAGATATAATCATAGTATATAACTATAGGATATAACTATAGGATATAACTATAGTATATAACTATAGAATATAACCATAAGATATAACCAAATTGGATATAACTATAAGATATAATCATAGTATATAACTATAGTATATAATCATAGTTATATCGAGAATAATAATAACAAATAGTTAATATCAAACGAATTGATGGAGAAATGCACATGAATTTTAAATGAATAAAAGCATATTGAAACCTCATGATAGGGTTGAGCACGGTTCGGTTTAACAAAAAAATTTAACCGAACCGGACCGAAAAAAACGATCCAAACCGAAACCAAAATAATTCGGTTTGGTTTAGGTATTTCTGGGTTTCAGTTTTCGGTTCGGTTCGGTTTAATTTTGATTCGGTTAAACCAAATTTAAAAAATAAGTCTTGGCTATCTTGCTTATTGGGCCGGTTTAGTTAAAAAATAAGGCCCATCAGGCCATCATTCTCTTGTTGAATCTTCCCATTCCGCCCGCCTCGAGGCTCCCAGACCCAGTTGTTGCCCTGCGTCCCCTGCCCTGCTCTTCAGTTCACGCAATTGTTGCCCCCAATTGCAAGTTCCCATTGGCTGCTGCTTGACGCCGCCGTTGCTGACTTGCTGCCGAGGCCAGTTTCTGGCTCACTGTTGTTTGCGACTCCGTCGTTGCTGCCCCCAGGAACCGCTGCTTGCGACTCCGCCAGGAACTGCTTCTTGCGACTCCGCCGACCGCCGTTGCTGCCCCCACTTGCTCGTTGCTGCTGCTTGACGCCGCCGGTGGTGGCCACGTCTTGTCGAGTCGATGTCTTGCCCAGTTCCTGGCTCACCCCTCGGACCTCGGTCGCCGAGAGACACCGGTGGTGGCCACGTCTTGCCGAATCGCCGGTGGTGGCCATTGTGCTAGAATTAGTAAAATCGGTTTTTCGTTTTTTAGCCGAATCGGGTTCGGACCGAACCGAACCGATCCATCATAACTCGGTTCGGTTTTCGGTTCAGTTTTTTGGGAGTTTCGGTTTTTGGTTTGTTCGGTTCGGTCCGGTTCCGGACCGATGCTCACCCCTACCTCATGATACAAACAAATTTATAGTCATATACACAAGTATACAAATCTACTAGGTATTTGAATTCCCAAATCATATAAAATAGCAGGACAGATACAATGCGATGAGTATGTAGTAAATTTATCTAAATATGAAATATATTTATTGATTTAAATACAAGCGTTGCGCCCATTTTTTATTTTTTTTTTATGGGTGCAACGTAGTGAACCGGTTCAGATAAAGAACCGGTTCAATAATCTTTAAATATTATTTTTCAAAATATAAAAAATTCACCCGGACCTTGGGCGCAATCTAGTTACACCCAAGGAATTGTTTTTTTTTTTCTTTAAAAAAAATATCAACTTTTTGGGCACAACCATAAAAAAGCGAGTGCGAACATTAATCTTTTTTTACATCTTTTGCATTATTGGATACATATTGTGTTGAAGTTTTGTTCTTGAGCAGAAATCTGAGATAAAAATGAGCAAGTTGAGTGATTTCATGCAAAGTGGGGGCCTCACACTCTTGTATATTGCCAATTTCATAAACAGAGAATTTAGCCTTTCTCTAATTTCTTCCTTGCAATCTGCAAAATCCCCAAATCTTCTCCCAATAGGATCCCCGAAAAGGTTTAGTTTTGACATAAAGTTTCTTAACACAATGGCATACAGACATAAAATTGGCCCCCAACTTCTAATTTTCTTCCACTAATCCTCTTTTAAAAGTACCCACTACATGAAAAGAAAGTTTTTAACCCATCCCAACTCTTAAACCAACCACACTATTTTCATATCCCTTTTCTTTTTCTGACCCAATCAACATCTCAACTCTTCACCATCAACAGGGCTTTTACAATAGCTAAGTTAAGCTAAGAAGCATCACTCCATGCAGCATAAACTGGAAAGTTAGCAGTTGGTGGTGAAATCCATGAAACTGGTGCCTTTGCAAACATCATAATGTTTGGAGGAGAGCCACTCTTCTCAGCTGGGCTACCTTCCCTTGAGCTGTTCAAGCTTGTCACAATGGATGATGCATTCGACAACTGAACCGATCCAGATGCCTGCAAGAAGTTTGATCCTTGATAGTTCCCAACATTTGGGATACCCTCTTGCCTTTGATGATCAAACACCATTTGTTGTTGTTGTTCTTGTTCTTGTTGCTGCTGTTGTTGTTGTTGTTGTTGTTGTTGTTGTTGTTGTTGTTGTGGGAAGTCACCAAGCACCATTTTCCAATCACAATTGTTGTAATTCGAGTCCCGGTTAATCTGAGGTGAAGGGGTGTGATCAAGTGGTTTGATCCTCTTAGCTTGTTCCCCAGCTAGAAGAGTGTTGCTAGACATGATCTTGTCCACATCATACCGCGTTATGTCAAAGTTGGTGACTGCATTCGCTCCACGAAACTTGATGGCTGCAACATCATAGGCTTCAGCTGCCTCCTCTTGTGTGCCTGTTTTCAGTTTTGTCAAGATTAGTCATAAAAAATCACCCATGTCCATGACAAAATAACATAAATAAAATCATGCATTTCATCCAAGAATGTCATATACATATTCCATTCCTTTTGGTTTCAACTTTTTGGCTGATCTCTGAAGGGATCTCAGCCTTATTAAAAGGCATCCAGCCATTATACAAAAGCATAGGGGAGCAGAGAATAATAATTCATTAAAAAAAAAAAAGTAATTTTGGTAAGAAACTTCATTTTTTTTTAGTTGAAAAAGGTTTAATAATGAAGGAAATTGAAGTACTAGAAGCAATATTCATAAGAGAGAAGAGGAATTCTATCATAAGAACTCACTGAATGTGCCAAGATAGAGGTCTTTGTTTCCTGCTACCCTGCCTATTCTTGCTTGCCACCTTCCATGCTGATGGTGTCTGCACAATTTCAACAAAAGGAAATTGAAAATAAATAAATTGAAAACCCATTAATGCAAAGAATATTAAACTGTAATGTTTAAGTAAAGAATCTGCATTTGAAGAACAAGCTAAGATATACCTTGTAACTCCTCTGTACATGGAAGCACCCCTAGAGAATCCACTGCTCCTTCTGTTGAAAGGGGGGACAAAAGATTCAAGTTTTAGGTAATGTTGATTATGTGATATTATTGTTCATGAGGACATGTGTATACATTTTTACCTTCTCAAGTGAGCAACAAATTCTTGGCGAGTCATGTTCTTCATTTCCTCAAGCCCTTCTTTGTAATTCTCCACCTGAAAAAAATTAGGTACAAAACCATGATGAGCATTTTGAATACTAAATTAAGGATCATCCATGTGGGAACAGGACAAAGGAACATAATCAATGAGATTTAAAGATAGGATTTTAGTTACTGGGAAGTTTATATGAGTTGATGGGCCCCAGTATTTCAGTGCAGCTAGATCATAAGCCCTTGCAGCTTTCTCCTCCATATCATATCCACCTACAAAATAGTCACACAACACAGATTTTTAGTGTCCAATTTTCAGAAATGAAAGCAATATCAACAGTAGAAAATGCTTACCCAAATAAACTGAAGTTTTCAAATATTAGATCCCAAAATAGCATCCATCCAATACATGTGAACATGAGAAAAAACAAAGATAAAGACAAAAAAACAAGCATGAGATCATACAAGTTAGATTGAAACCCTGCAATACAGTCAAAAGAACATTACTTTCAAACAAAGTATTTCAAACTTGACTAACCTTGCCTTCCTTTCCTAGTTTGCCCTTCTTTCTTACAGCTATTATCCCAGAGATGAGCTTCATATCTTCCAGTCCATCTGTGCCTGATTGAGATCAATCATCCCAAAACCAAAATGTTACTTGAAACATTAAGCATCAAAACTCATTTACAGAACAAATAGAAGAAGAAACTTTACTTGGTGACTCCTCTATACTGTGAAGTCCTCTGTCCAAAAGTGTCAATAGACTTCCTATGAACAATCTGCTTCTGACCCACTTTCCCAGACCCTCTTTTCTTGGTTTCCATTGCCAGACAAGTATCAGCTCCAATGGGCTCTGAAGCCTGGCCAGCTGCAGCAGCAAGATTGACACTCCCCAGCAGCTGCTGTTCCATGGCTTGTTGGGCTGCGTAGCTTCTTGCAACCCAGTTGGGCATTTGAGAGATCTGATCAGCACTGAATCCAGTGACAAGGCTGCTGCTGCTGCTGTTGTTGTTGTTGTTGTTGTTGTTGTTGTTGTTGTTGTTGTTGTTGTTGTTAATGTCTCCCCTTTGCTCTTCTCCAGTAGAGTAGTAGGGATAATGCTGTTGAAATGCATCTTCTTGGTAGTAGATGCTGTTCAAGCTGAGTGGAACTGTTTCCCTCTCACTACCCAAGAAGTTCTCCAGCTTTGGAGATGAATCTACAACAGCAACAACAACAACAACCATACATTATTACTAAGAAAGCAGTAGAAATAGTAGATTTGGCAAAGAAGAGTAAAATACCTTCAGATTGGGATCTTGATAGAGCTTCCATGATGCAAAGGGAGCCATCTGATTTGATGGGCATTACACTGAGCTGCTGTGGAGGATGATGAAACCCAGAAGAGAAGCTGACATCAGCACCAGGAAAGCAGAGTGCAGTAGAGCAAGTGTTGAGCTGCTGAGGAGGAGCAAGAAAGAAGCTTGTGGGAACAGAGGAGTTGGAAACAGAGGAAACTCCCATTTTCATGTTGCTTGAGAGTGAAAAACCTAACCAATTACTACTACTATTATTACTGTTGTTGTCATCCATGGTCATCTCTACCTTTTCTCTCTTGAGGTTTTTTTTACTCACTCTCTAACTAGCTCTACTTCTTTCTCTTCCTAGAGCAATAAACTAATCATGTCAAAATGCACATAAATTTTCTTATTTTCTTTTGGTTTGGTTTTGGATTGTCTTGATCCCAAGAGAACAAGGTCTTTGTTGGGTAAGCTCACCACAAATCTAAGTAAAAGTGACTCAAGACTCTCTCTATATCTATATAGAAAGAAAAGAGATGGACATACAAAGTAAAGGGAGAGCCCATTAAAAGTAAACAAAGAGAATGAAATAGAGCAAGGCAAAGCAATGCCATTCCATAGGGATCTGTGATTTATAAGTATTTTAGATTGAGGAAGACCACTTTGTTTGGCTTTTTTATCCAGCTCACATTAATTACCAAATATGATCTTGCATTTCTATTGGATTCTCCTTCTCTTTTAAGTTTTAACCACTCCTCTCTTAAAACCCTTGCAAACCCAAGATAGGATTGTTAATATTATTTGTACACCAATATAATCATTCCCATAAAGTGTATTATGAAAGCATAATATGTATATGATCAATATTATGTATGTAAAGTAATGTAACTTGATTACCCACGTTAATGTATGTAGTGTAACACTAAATATACATGTGCAGCAATCCAAGTATTAAAAAAGTGTGTAGCTTTTATGATTTAAGCGACAACACAAGACTATAAAATGTACCAAAATCTTACTCATTGTTCACATGCGCATGTATTGGAGGTGGGTGCTATTTTTTTACTATATCCAATCTTTGAAAATCTTCAGTTTTATTAAATTAAAAATTAAGACTTTGTTTGATTTTGTATATATAAAGACTTTATTTTTTTAAAAAAAATCCCTTCACGAGTACTAAAAAAGTCTTTATAATCCTAATTCTAGAAATTTCAAAAACAAATAAAATATTAATAAAAATTGTTAAGACTGATGAAATAAATAAAAAGATTTTCTCCGGCCCCAATCCAAGGGGGAAGAGACCTATATATTTAGGAATGTTAATTTTATACAGTTACCAAATTTAATTTGTGTTAAAAAATAAAAGTAAGTGTTGGAACATTGACGTTCCCTCTGATTTTGATGATAATAAACACTATTAGGTTTTATGGTTTTTGTTGTTCCTATGAGTTTCAGATTTTATGAAAAATTAGAGAGCAATGAAAATCATGTGAAGAAAATAAATCAGATGAGTGTAACAGAACATTGTGAAAATAAGAAACTGTTACGCGAAAACAAATTGGAAATATGAAACGCGCGTAGATTTCATAGAAGGAAATTTTTATACATGGAAGCAACATTTAAGGAACAATGCGTGATCGCGTGAATTGTCAGTTGTTACCAGGTGAAGACCGCTACACAAGGAAACGATATTTGAAGATTTATTTGGAGAGAAGTGATAGATAGCGGGTCTTAGGAAAATTTTTATAAGAAAACTATTAGATTACAAGCTGAATTGTTTAGTTGGAAAGAAAATCTTATATGGTTACCTTGTATGACGATTGATAGATCGTTTTGGTATTTGGTAAGGTGATCTTGTCTAACACTATAAATAAAGGAGTTTGTCTTAGGGAAAGGAATCTCAACTATAACCATCGAAGCATACCAAGGAGCTATTGTAAGTTGAAATTGAAGATTCAAAGGCAAGGTACGAACTATGTTGCGAGTGCTTGCTTAGAGTCTTGTTGTGTTCTTGTATCATTGTGAGTCGATTGCACTCAAAGTCTAGAAACCTAGAATCTGTGTGAGAATAGGTGAAAAAAAGACTTGTGAGATTGTACAACTTATTAATAATACAAGTATACAAGGTTTGAAACCTTCTTAGATCGAGTAACACCTAGATGTAGAGGTTTTTCTCTTTTCAACCAGTTGATTGATAGAGTTTCATCTATAAGAAATTGTCTTAATTGTTACTCTTAAATCTATATTATTTTCGCTGCCCAGATAACACCCAGATAACAGTAACATCGTTTTCTGTCTAACATACTACGATTTATTAGAGTAATTTATTCTTCTTAAATTAAGTTTTTTTTGGTGTTCTCTGTCTTCTGTAGAGAGTTGACAGGAAGTCGCTTCATACAGTGCCTACATACATTAGTCATTACCCATGCCCAGACAACACTATAATCTGACCTCTTCTCTGCAAATGGCGGAAAATAAACAGCCAAATTCCAGCCATGCAGAATTTTTTATATTACAATTATAAAGTAATTTCGATGATCAATTCATGAAAATGTTACAGGGAATTGTTATTTTTTTTCCATGAGCTTTGAAATTCCCTTTTATCAGAATTTTGCATGCAGAATATTGCATGAAACTGAGAGGAGGAATAGCAAGATAAGATTTTCCCAAAGAGAATGATTATGATTTATATCAAGAAGTTGGACCTTGAAAGTGAGTTTCAAGTTTTTTTGGAGGGAAAATATAATACTCCGAGGTAACTAAATTTATGTATCATATCATATGCATATGATTATGGGGCAATCATGACAAAATCCACCCAACACATTACACATAGCACACACCACCACACTATTTAACACAGTTTTTTTTTTTTTTAATAAGGTAAGAATTAGATTAGTGTCAAGAAGAACTTAACACTCAGCCTATAACATCCTTTCGGATGAGAATTTTGAGCTCTGAGTTGTTCATGATATCGTTCAGAAAAAAGTTGTAATCAAGTTTTACAATGTGATCGGCCACCGAGTTCAATTCTCATAAGATATAGAAAATATGCACTGTCTGTATTAGATTTTAATAAAATCTAACACAAAATTTTTGTTTCAAAATTCACTCTCTTTTCTAATTGCCATCATTAAAATACCCCAAAAAGCAGTGCAAAAATAGTGCAATTTCAAGGCCCCATTTTGCTTCAAATCAACTTCCTATCAGAATTATGAGTTGTTTTCAATTTTGGCACCACCTTCTCATATATCTTTAGCTAGTGCCTAGTGGGATAAAAAAGGATATATATGTTGATTTGAATTAATAGTTTGGTGTGGAGAAGGAAAAAAGTTGAAAATGATAAAGCATCAAGCCTTCATTATTCACTCAAAGAGCTCATTTTCAGACCAAGGACCCGTTCGGTTTAGATGAAGTGGGATTGAAAGGAGCATTACGTTGGTTAAAGTTTAAACAAATTACATAATTCACCCCATTAAGAAAAATGGAGATGAAGTGGGAGTGGAAGTGCCTACTTCCACTTCCACTCACTTAAGTGTGTGAAAGCTTCCATCCATTATAACCAAGGGCGGACTTACGTAGGGACGAGTGGGGGCACATGCCCCCACTAAAAAATTTTTTTTTTTTTTTTTTATATTTTGCATCACTTCTTATCTGTGTCTACATTCATCCATTGTTTTTCCCTATTCAATGTAATATTATGTTCAATTGAATCTATAGTGTATGTGATATAAATAAGGGGTTGAGATTATACAGTTTAGTAGTTTACCTATAATTTTTGTTTCTCTATATATGAAATGAATTAGATTGGGTGCTTAGAGAAACATCATAATATCGAAAGTGAACTAATCCAACAATCAGAGTACTAGATGATATTATTTTCAATTTTTATTTTTCGATAAGGTTAAATTGAATTGATATAGGAATAGGATAGAACATATAAAGTTTATATTTATCAAATATAAAGCAAATTTAACAATGTCATGTAATTCGACAATAAAAAGAGAACACTCCTAAGTAATATTTAGTTGCTTAAATCACTGATTATTCAACTAATCTCAGCTTATCATTTTTGTTCCCATTGGTATGAAGAGAATTTTTATTATGCATATGTTATGTTTCACTCAGTCTCGATTAATTCTTGTTTTTTGTTGATTTTTTTTTTACACATCTTCCATGCATTGTTGAATCATTGTTTTGTAATCATGTATCCCTCATGAGAAACTCTTTTAATTTGTTATTAATAATAATTACATCGGGTTATTTTCGTCATATTAACTCAATTTTTTTTTTTAAATTGATTTTTAGTCACGCAAGATTTGTGCCCCCACTGGGCAAAAATCCTGCGTCCGCCCCTGATTATAACCGAACCGGTCCCAAGTAGAATAAGTTTTAACTAGTACGTAATATCATTTTAGGGTCTCTTTGGATTCTTAATGAGAATGTATTAAATTGTACTCCTTATTTTGCATTAAATTATATTAAATGTGTCGTTTAATATAAGATAATGCAATTTAGTTCATTTTATTGGAAATCCAAACAAACCCTTCACCTTTTACTCTTTGAAAAAAGAATTCAATGAGCAAAAAACTCCCACTATTTAGAAGTATAAGTTTTAACTAGTTCATTAACTAGACTAAGATTACCCTTAATTTGAAGAAAAAAAAATCATAGCATTTCTCATTGTTAATCGTTAATTGATTTTGTCTATAAACACTAAATGACATTTTATTTTAGGAGTATTAGAAGACCAAAATAATATACTTTTAAACCGAGTAAATATTAAATTTAAAAATATATCTTCACTATAATTTCTAACTACGAAAACACACGTGAAAAGATTATATCAAAACAGCCAAAATGACAAAGATTTTGAAGCAAAAGTACTCGGTTAAAATATCCAATATTATGAGTTTAAAAAATAGTAAAAATTATTACAAGAGGGTCCGTACGTATAAATTCTCTGATCCGTTAACACTTCTTGCTGGTTGTAGTAATAATCGACACAGCATTACATCGTTATAAAATATTGGAGTAGTAACTTTCTTGTCTCTGAGTAAAATTTAAGAGATGCTTCAGTTCCACCATTAATTGATTAATTCAACCTCTCATTTTTTTTTACTGTGCCTTCATTTATTATCTCCCATTCATTCCTCTACTTTTCTTCGATCGGTTCACAATGAGGGAATGTTGTAGAATAGTTTTCTCTGATTGTTTTTTTTTTTTTTTTGTTTGTTTCGCCCTGTAAAATGATGACTTTGCCGGTATAACTCAAGACAGAGAATTAAAAAAGTCAATCCATAAACCTAACCACATCAAATTAAATACTTAATTGTTGAATTCTTCAGTTTTGGTGAACCTACACAAATCCACAGTAAGATTTCTATTATCTACTGTAAAAAAAAAACGACTATGGTAAATTTAAACTTGCACACATGCAAACAATCTTATGTGTTAGGCATATTCCCATGGTTTTTTTACCGTGCACATAATAAAATTTCGTAATATTTTTTTTTTAAAGGATTCATCATTTTGTATCTAGAAAATAGTTTAAAAATAATTTCTAAAATTAACTTCTTAGCATGTGTCGGACACACTAAAAAAACTATATACTTGATGTTTGATACAGAGTATATAAGATATTAATATCAGTATTATCAAGATCCAATGACACATTCTCCTATAACATAGTTTGTATCAAAAGTATAATGCATATGGCAAACCTAAATCCTATATTCATACATGATTTCTCGTATATTTGATATCGATGCATAAGTGATGCATAACCCGCAATAAACATTAAAAAAAAAAGAACTCAAACGAGGGGATGCTAGAGATCACGTGAGAGTAGAAAAATCAAAAGAAAAGCAATTGAATTTGCAGGGAAGAAGAAAACATCCCAAAATTTTCGCAATCGTTTTTTTTTTGCGGCGCACTTTTTTTTAAAAAAAAATTATTTAATCTTGGGCGCAACCATGTTGCGCCCAAGAGTCGGTTTGTTTTTTTAGAAAATGGAAATATATTTTTAGAAATGGATCAGTTTAGGGTTCGATGATTAAAATATATTTTTTTAGAAATTCAATTTATTTATTTTTGAAATTCAATTTTTTTTTTGAAGAATGGTTTTTTGAAAAAAAATTATAAATGGAATTTTATAAAAACTTTTTGGACGCAACGGTATTGCGCTGAAAAAAAGTTATTCAAAAAGTTACCGTTGCAAACGGTAACTTTTGTTGATATATATATATGCAACTATTTCGTCCATTTTGGCATTGATCCATTTTAGATAATGTCTTCGTCAAGGGTGAATGATGCACTCGGTCCATTTGAGCACTTAGATGATGCACCTGGTCTTGATTTGATTCATGACGATAATTTACGGGTACGTATATATTTATTCCGAAGTTTATTTCAAATTTAGTAAATTAAAGTAGTTTATTGTAGTTTAGAACTTTGATTAAAATGTTCATACGATGAATACATGTTTTAGGTTAGCGGCATTATTTTTGTATTTTCTATATTCTATTATATAGTTGTGAAATATTTTTCTGAAAGTTTATTTGCGAAATAATATGTTCGTGGTAAGAACATGGATATGTTAGTTTTAAGAAACACCCTTAGAAAAACCTCTAATTTATAAAATATTTTTGAAAATAAATAGGACGACTCTAGTGATAGTGAATATTCGCCAGTGGACTATTCTGCTCATTTTACTACGGATGAAGAATGGAGTGATAGAGATAGTATGATCAACTCGGCTAAGAACGTAGGTTTGGAGTTGCATATGGTGATTGTAATAAGTAAATCATGGCCTAACCGAAAGGTCATATTGTCGTATGAGAAGTCCGGGCCATATAGAGTAGCGAAGAAGAAGGCGGGTGAGGTTCCCGAGGCAACCCCTAAACGGATATACAATGCGAGGACAAAGAAGAGCGAGTGTCCGTTTCAGTTGCATGGGGTGGTTGTGAAAGGAGATTGGCTCAAATTTGACCGTTGGAGATTATCCGTCGTTTGTGGATCGTACGACCATGAGCTTTCTAGTAGTTTGATCGGTCATGCATTTGCCGACCGGCTTTCGCAGGAACAACGAGAGCGTTTGAATTTTTTGTCAGGCTCTAGAATAAAGCCGAAGGCTATTATGAGTCTATTTCTACACGAGGATCCCAAATGCTTGACATCAAGGAGCCAACTCTACAATTACAAGTGTCGGGAGAGGCTGAAATGCAAGGGGAATTTGACGGTGCCGCAATACATGTTGGATTTTCTAGACGCGAGACATTATTATACAAGCTATGAAACGCGTCGCAATGAAGAAGGGAATGAGGTTTTGAGTGACATTTTTATTTGTCACCCCGGAGCTAGACATTTGTTGAGTTTATTCCCCAGCATCGTCATCATGGATACGACCTACAAGACGAACATGTATGAAAGTTCAATTATCGGTATTATTACATCTAAAATATGTAATTGCATATAAATGTTATAATTTTTACATTTATAGGTACGGTATGCCTTTGTTGGAGTTTGTTGGATTCACTTGCACCAACCGTACGTTTTGTATTGCGATCGTATTCATATATGATGAGACGACGGAGCACTACACATGGGCCTTGGATCGCCTTAAGATCATTCTCGGGGGACAGGAAACCAAGGCGATCATGTCAGATCGAGAGCTCGGTCTTGTGAAAGCCGTCGATGTAGTATTTCCCAACTCGAAGCATCTGTTGTGTAGGGTCCATGTGAACCGCAACGTGGAAGCTTATGCAATGAAATGGGTCCCCAATGTTGACCATTTTAGTGGTAATATTCGTTGGTTGTTAAGGTCGCCCACTGAGGATGTGTACAAGGAGCGACTTGAATACTTGGCGGAAAAGTGGACTAAGCTACCCTAGCTGATGGATTACGTGAAGAGGGTATGGCTTGCTGACTACAAGAAGATGCTAGTCTGTGCATGGTGCGACACGGTTCTCCATTTCGGCACAAGATCATCAAACAGGTAAATTCTTAAGTGATCATGTAAAAGGTAAATTCATAAATGCAACTAAGCGTAATTTGAGTTTTATTTTCAGGGTCGAGAGTCAGCACTCTATGCTGAAGGACGGGATCGAATCGTCTGTTGGAGGCTTGGACACCCTCGTGCAGCAAATCAACAATATGTTTGCTGATCAGATTCGGGAAATCAGGGGTGATATGGAGCAGAGTGCTTTTAAGGCGCCCACAGAGATCGTAAACGGGCCGATTTGGGTGAAGACTTTTTTCAGGCGCATTCTTTATAAAGTCTCGGAAAAGTGCTTAAGACTGTTATACACTTCAGTTGTTAGGGCCCAACAAGGAAAAATTCCCGAGGAAGAATGTCGTGATGTGTTTTGGAGAGCCACCCTAGGCCTGCCTTGCCCACACACGATCAAGGAATATGTAAAGACCGGTTTCCCATTGAGGCCAAGTGAAATCCACATTTATTGGAAGCAAATCAAGTGGGAAGGGGTTGGGCATGCTGAGCTCGCACTGAATGAGGAAGTCTTTATCTCAGAAGAAGATGTCCTCTTAGGTGCCATGTTTGGAGATTGGAGCAACGAAGAATTGCACCCAGAGCTGAAGACCGACTTTGCACGCCGGTACAGAGCTTTCCATGAGCCGAGATCGTGTACCGTAGAAGAGCCCTCGACCGCTTCGACCAAGAAGGGGAGACCTAAAAAGAAGAAGAACGATACCAAGAGGGACCCTAGTTGGTTTGAGCACGTGGCGGAAGAAAAAAGGAAGAAGTACGAGGAAAAGAAGAAGAAGGCCGAGGACCGGAAAAATTCCTCTGTGGGATCTAAAGGACGTCCTCTGAGCGGTAAACGGCGCAACAGAGTTTCACCTGGCAAGGAAAGCACCACTAGAGCACCTCAGGGCGACATGGACGTTATTTACCTCGGCTTCAACTGGGGTCGAGATAATATTGATTCGTTTATGTTCGCCTGCATTGGAGGAGTACAAAATGTAATGGGCGATGGTCATTGTGGGTACCGTTCATTGGTTGTACTATTAGGGCATGACGAAGACGCTTATCGGTACGTCCGATGGGAGCTTTCCAAGGAGCTACAACAACGTCGAGCGTTGTACACCTCGGCTTGTCATTTTACCCCCATATCGGACCTGATCAGGTTTGTGAATTTTACTGGGGTGTGCACGAGGGATCACTGGATGGAAGTTCCTATGGCCGGCTTGGTATTTGCCACACGATACTAGGTGGCTCTTGTTGTGTTATCATATGCTGGACCTCACACATGCCTCCCAATGTGGGCTCCCCCAGACGCACAACCTCCCACTAGGTTGCATGCGATAGCCCTTGTAGGCAACCATGATCATTTTGTACATGTATGCATTTCCAAATTATTTCATCATTAACCTATATTTTTTGATACTATGTTATAAGTAACCCCTGTTTTATTTGTATAGGTTTGGCTGGTTGATGATCAATGCCCGATTCCACCCCCACCCCTTGTTTGGACCCAATGGAAAGATGCAAGCGTTGAAGGATGAGAGGAACCGTTTCAGGCTAGGATGCAAGATTACCTTATCCAAATGAGCATGGGTGGTAACGGTCCCATATTTGTGTAGTCCTAGGGCTTAGGATATCCAACTACTACAAATGTTGGATCGGGATGAAGTTGGATATGTTTAGTCGATGTAAATCCACTCCTTTTCCAATTTGTAAAGTGAAATTTTTTGGATGGATGACAACAAAAAACCTCAACGATTGGGATTCCTGGGTAAGGAAAATGTGCTCTATCCATCAATCCACTTTGGAGAATGCTGGTAATTTTTTATCTTCTATTTTTATTGGTTCATGGTAGAATTTTCCGTTTCATTTTCCAAATTCAAGTGCAAATTTCAGTTTATATGCGCAACATTTGTGTGCCTAAGGCTCTTTTTGGTTGGATGGGTGATTTTAGTGAAAATCAAAGGCATTTTCTCTGTTTGCTTAGTGGAAGCTTAATGGAGCCTCAATAAAGTTGCACGGTTTGTGACAAACCGTGCCACTTTACAGAAGCGGCTCTTATGGAACCAAATTTGGGCGCAACACCGTTGCGTCCAAAGGCTTGTGAATGGGATAGTTTGGGAGCAATGGCGTCGCACCCAGAATGCTGGGCGCAACGGCGTTGCGCCCAACTAGTTGTGAGGGGGTTTATGGTAGGGTTTTTTAGGGTTTGGGGTTTTAGTAGCTATGGTCCATTCATCAGGGTTCAAGGTTTGGAGTCATTAAATTTTTTTGAATAAAATATCTTGAATAGGTATATATTGGCCCGATATTTTGTAGTTTTTTTCGTAACCCTAAATGTACTTCTGAAGCTCTTTTACTGAAGGACCATCAGAGAAACTCAAATAATCCCAAACAAATTTGGACATGTAAAACCTCAATCCTAAACCCTAAAGCCTAATTGGAGACTATAATACTGTTTAAATCCTAAACCATAGAAACCCTAAACCATAGAAACCCTAGACCTCAATCTCAAATCAATTTAAGGCTCGATTGTTTTTCTTAATGTTTTTACACTCAAACCCAATCTTTGACAATCTGAAAGCCAGTCTAAAATGGAGATGAAATGCAAAGCGTGCTACTCTGTTGACATTAGCTACAAGCGTTGGTTGCGATTGCTCGTTGCATATACTCACAATAAGTTTTTGTGAAACGTTCGGAGATGAAATGCAAAGCGTGCTACTCTCTTGACATTATCTCACTGAAGTCAAAACCCCACCCTATGTCCTATGAGACCCTAAACCCCAAACCCTAAAAAATCCAAAAATTAACCCCATCTAGTTTGGGCGCAACGCCGTTGCGCCCAGCATTCTGGACGCGACGCCGTTGTGCCCAACTGGTTGTGAGGGGGTTTAGGGTTTATGGTTGAAGGGATTAGGTCATTATAGTATAAAGTTTAAGCCAATATGGTTTAGGGTCACAAAAAAGCTCCCAATATCAATAAAGCAAGCACCCCCGTCCCCCAAGCCGTGCCGACCACTCAGTCCCAATCCTCGAATAACGACAGCATCTTCACCATCAGCTGGTTCGTGGACTTGTCCACGAAAATGCTGCAAGACAGAACGTGCCATAGGTATCCCGTCGCTATCGACTGGGGCTCGTCGTCCTCACGTATCATGTGTAGCAGGTGCTCACAAAAATCAAAGGCAGAAACCCGACCCCTAAGGACCTCCCCCCGCATCTTCCTATCCCGGACACCGAACATGTAGCTGAAAATCTCCCGCCCCAACGCCTTAAGCGCTTTGTCACTCGGGTCGACATCCATAGAAACTGTCGGATCGCGACACGGAAACCCCTCTATCCTCACTCCCAAAATCCTCTCCACGTCGTGAAACGTGATCGTAATCTCGCCCCATGGAAAATGAAAGTTGTTCGTCTCAGGGTGCCACCTCTCGACGAACACTGATATAAGAACGTGGTCGACCCTACCAAACTGAAAATCCCGAAGACCGGCCAATCCGGACTGTTGCACGAGCCAATACCAACTCCCCTCAACCACCTCGTCCGGAATGTATCTCCTTCAGTCACTGAATTTGGCTAGGCGAGTATAAGCCCTCAAACGCCGTATGAGGACGGTGCAGGCGGAGGAGGAGCGTGCCAAATCCGGTGCGCAATGTGAGTCGTGAAGCTCCGTAGCACCTCAGGCAACTCAAGCCCGTACGGAGGGGGGGAGGGGGCTCCACGGCAGGTGGACCTTCACCATCGGGAGGGGGAACAGGCTGCTGGGGTGCGGGAGGGGGAACGGGCTGCTGGGGGAGGGAGGGGGAGGGACCTCCTCCATAACGACGTCGTCCAAATAAGGACTCCCGCCCGCAAACTCCTCTGTCTCGACAAACGCCTCCTCCATGTCTCGGGCGGGACTCTGCAAAGCCGGAGGTGAACACACGTGAGGATGAGGATCCGCTAACGGATCGGATACTGTTCCAATAACGGGTTTCGCTATTGGAACATGATCCTTCGGGATTCTACTCTTGCGCTTGGGGGGGGGGGGGTTTGGAAGTTTCAGTGCTTACGACCGGAAGCTGTCACGGGTCGAGATTCCACCGTACGACCCCCCCCCCCCCCCCCCCATCTTTCGTTTGATTCTCTCGACTAAATCCTGTTTTATTCAAATAATTGTCCCAAATTAACTTAATTATACCCACTTCAAATTTTGCTAAATTTTTAATTCTAATATTCCATTATATTTGTCTAATTTAAACAAATTTCTAATTGCTATAAAATTACAATACATTTCTAATTTAATATTCTAATTATATACTAAGTTACTAACTTCTCCAATACAATTACATAAATTCATCTAATTTTATTCAAAGCACTCGAATAAAATAACTAATTGTATTACATAAATTTATCTAATTATATACTAACTTCTCCAATACATTACTAACTTCTCTAATTCATTTAATTTTATTCAAATTCTATTTTATTAATATAATTACATAAATTTATTATAATAATACACTAATTTATTATATGCAATTCTAATATATTAAATATGAAAATGAATAAAATAACTAATTGTATTACATAAATTTATTTTAATAATATACTAATTTCTCATTTGTATTCAATAATATACTAAACTTATTCTAATAATATAATTACAAAAAAAAATTCGAATTTTTGTTATATAATTCTAATATTTTCTAACAAATCTAAATATTTCTACAAATAATAAAATAACAAATTAATTATATATATATTATTAAATATGAATTGTATAAGGAAAACTATGTACCTCAACTCGTTCCCGACGAGTGTATTTTCGTCGCATTTTGGGTCGGCTCGCCTCTCCAACCTGCGCCACCGCCTCGACACCAACGGTCGCGGCAACGTCCAAGGCATTTTCCGACCCCACCTCCGCTAGCACCCCGATCGGAAACTGGCCGCTCGCCGGAAGCACCGCATCCTCCCCCGGAATATCGCCGACCACCGCCGGTTGTTCCTCTGTCGGAATATCGCCCATCGCCGCCGCAAGCGCGGCGTCCTCCGCATCAGCCACCGCCACCCACGCCTCCCAATCGGCCGTGAAATCTGGATTTTTTTCCAGATCCGCCGCTGCCGCGCACTCAGCCGTCGCCGCTTCCGCTCGCCGCCGCTCTCCCCGCCGTTGTCACCGCCTTCGATCGAAGCCACCAGATCTGTGGCCGCCAGAATCTTCATCGAAGACCCCTCCTCACGCCGGATCTGGCCCTCTTCGCCACCGCCGGAATCTCCATCGCTGCTAAAGGTCACCGCTGTCATCACTGAAGAAGATGAAGATGGGAAGAAGATGAAGATGGAGTGACGCTACTTTGTAGCGCCCATCTAATTTGTTTTTTTTTCGATAAAATTCATTTACTTAAAAAAAAAGGGAAATTCCTGTTGGTGCCCCTGAGTTTAGGGTTATTCCTGTTGGTGTCCCACAATTAAGTTTTTTCTTGTTGGTACCCCTAAGGTTTTGGTTTGTTCGCTTTGTAACCGAAATTTTTTATATCCGTATCATTTAGGTTCAAATTGATCAAATAGAAGCTCATCACTATCTTTATTGACCTCAACTTAGTAGGATTCGACTCTTAAAACACTCAAATCCATACTCGAACCATTCCGATTTGAATTCTTAAGGTCGAAACGGGTTGTTGCTTCGGAATTCAAATCGACATGGTTCGGACATGGATTTGAGTATTTTAGGAGTCAAATCTTACTAATTTGAGGGCGAGGAACACAATGGCAGACTTGGATTTAATCAATTTGAACTAGAATGGTACAAACATGAAAATGTTTGGTTACGAAACAAGCAAACTCAAACCTTAGGGACACCAACAGGAAAAAACTTAATCGTGGGACACCAACAGAAATAACCCTAAACACAGGGGCACTAACATGAATTTCCCAAAAAAAAATTAACAATTTTTTAAAAAAAATATTTTTCAGATATTTAAATTAAATAATATATTTAAATTTAAGTTAAAAATATTTTTCACATATTTAAATTCATTTTTTTTTAAATTTAAAAATGATGAACCGGTTCAATAAACCCGGTTTCACCCAAGATTATTATTATTTTTTTTTAAAAAAAATTCAATTTTTGGTTATGCCCAAAAACGGGTGTGCCACAAAAAAAAAGGTGTGAACATTCTATCCGTTTATTATCTCCCATTCATTCCTCTACTTTTTCTTCGATCGGTTCACAATGAGGGAATGTTGTAGAATAGTTTTCTCTGATTGTTTTTTTGTTTGTTTGTTTCGCCCTATAAAATGATGACTTTGCCGATATAACTCAAGACAGAGAATTAAAAAAGTCAATCCATAAACCTAACCACATCAAATTAAATACTTAATTGTTGAATTCTTCAGTTTTGGTGAACCTACACAAATCCACAGTAAGATTTCTATTATCTACTGTAAAAAAAACGACTATGGTAAATTTAAACTTGCACACATGCAATTATGCAAACAATCTTATGTGTTAGGCATATTCCCATGGTTTTTTTACTGTGCTCATGGACAGTGGACACATAATAAAATTTCGTAAAACACACTAAAAAAACTGTATATTTGATGTTTGATAGTATATAAGATCCAATAACACATTCTCCTATAACATAGTTTGTATCAAAAGTATAATGCATATGGCAAACCTAAATTCTATATTCATACATGATTTCTCGTATATTTGATATCGATGTCTAAGTGACGCGTAACCCGCAATAAACATAAAAAGAAAAGAACTCAAACGAGGGGATGCTAGAGATCACGTGAGAGGAGAAAAATCAAAAGAAAAGCAATTGAATTTGCAGGGAAGAAGAAAACATCCCAAAATTTGTCCAAATAAGAATACAAATATACAAATCCAAAAATGGAAGCACAAGAGACTTTTTTTTCCCATTGCCTAGTTCATACAGGAGCACAGGCTATCAGCAGTAGTAGCAGCCACAACTTAGCATAGCATTCATATGATATTTTGTTTTAATTGACCCACCTATATTTGAGTCTACAGAAGCTTCTCTTTCAATTTCATCATAACTTACCAGGATTGATATGAATACATTATATATATTTAAAAAAAAGATGCAAGCTTTTTGTATGTTTTGCAAGGTAGTAACTATATAACATTTGTATAAAAAAGTTATGAAACTTAAATTTCAATAAGCAGGAGAAGAACTGAGTTTGCATCAGGGAATTCATTCAACTAAGTCTTCCAAACTGTCTTTTACCCTCACTGTCACACACAAGGGGGAGAGTTTTGTAAAGTCACCATCTCACCTTACTCTTTGTCCTGTCATCTATCATGTTCCCTTGATCCCCAAATTCCATATGATTTTCTACATCATTATTCTTGTGTTTACACGACTTTGTTCGGGATATGGGTGCGTACATCTTGACCCACCAGACCCCGCGCACGCGGGATTACACTGAGCTGGTTGTTGTTTTGTAATTAGACCGTTGTGTATGAAATTCTTGACACTTGAATTCCAATTGAAGTCACTTTAATTTCCTACTAACAAGCCACTTCAATTTTCAAACTAAACATATTTGGAGTGGTGTTATGCATGAAATTACTAGCTGTAATGTTTGCATTAGTAAAAAAAGGTGTATATCACCATTGAAACAAAGAGGGAAAAAGGAAAGGAATGGGATTTAAAGTCACTGCAATCTAAATACAGTCAACAAAATTCAAAGTGTCCTTTCACTACTCTCTCAAACATCCCAATCCAAACTTTAATTTACCTCCCTCACACCCTGCAAAACTTGGCTGTGTGTTTCTTGTTTGTGGCTTCTTTCTCCATCACACCCTTTCATTTTGGGAGCAAAGGAATGATAAAAACCTTGCTTTCTATGGTAAAACTTGTTGGGTTCCTCAACCAATACATTCTCTTTCAACTCTTTAACACTTTCAAAATGTGAAATGTGATGCAGTAGGAAAAATAAATTCAAAGGACAAGCTTAGCATTTGCACGCTTCCCCTAAAGCAAACATCTTGCACCACTTCAAAAGTATAACATCACTTTGCTCCCAAAAACAAACAAGGTCCTTTAAATTTGCAAAAGAAAACACACCCAACTTCAAAGTTACCCCAATACATTATCCCCCCTGAATCCTATTAAATGGGGAAACAGGGTATTTAACACAAAGTAATATCACTGGTCTAACTAGTAACTACCAAACTGTACAGTACTCGTTGATTTAGATTTGTGCATGCAAGATTCAAACTTTAATGAATGTATTAAATTCATATCTATAAATGGAAGACCATTCTCTAATTGTTTTGGCTTATAGTGTGGTTCATGCTAGATTGCTAATTGTGTCTGAGAAATAATGTAAACTGAGCTGCTGAAGCTTGATAAGGATCAGAATACCAAATACTCAAGTCTTTAGTGACAGTGGTCAGAGCCAAGCAGTATATGACTGTTGGGGTTTGAAGAAGAATCACAGAAAGAGCGCAAGTAAGAAATTGCCATCTTTCTCTGAATTGGGCTTGGTTCTTTGTTAGTGTATTTACATTAGATTATGAATTTAGATAAAGTTAGTCCATAATATGATCTTTGCATTAGTACATCTTTGTTTCGATGTAGTAGCTTTGTTCTTCTCTTCGACAAACGATGTACTCGGTATCTCAATTTTCCAGGTGTGTCTGGATTTCGAATTCTTTCTTTATCAAAAAATATATCTCCAGCAACCGTACATTCAAAGACTGGCTGCCAAATGCTACAAGCCGACCTAAAGACAAGGCTTTCTTCTTCCCAATCCTACTCTTTCTGCTTTCTTTTTTTGTGTTTAGTTTCATGTAGAGGGAAGCCTGATCCACCTATGCTCTTTTGAATTCAGAGAACCCAGAAAGTGCAGAAGAGGATATGTCACTTTTATGGTATGTTACAACTTACAAGACCATATTTTGGAATGATAAAATTTCTTCAACACATTTGTTATGGCTTGGTGAAACTGTGGAAGGAGAGTTTGACCTTTCCATTCAATTTAATCCACTCGCAACAAAGATGTACTATCTCCAATGTAATATACGCTTTGGACAATTTGACACCATGTTTAAGAAAAATGTTAATTAAACCTAAAATTTTACAATTTTTCTCAATGTTCATCATATTTTTTAACCAGAGTTTGGAAGCAAGATATTCGATGGCAATTTTTATAACTCACTCTTAATTAAATGCCTATAAAACCTACAACGACATATCAAGTTGATCAAAATTCAAATACTAAAACGACATTTAATTTAGATCCGAGAGAGTATTTAAATTACTAAACAGTTGTTTAATGTGAAATGTTTTTTTTCCCTTTCCTTTCTCCAAAATATCCGTGCTTCTTTTATCTTAACATACAATATATCAGCAGACTGTATCTTCTGGATGAAGTACTGTTGGAAAGTTGAATTTTACAGACTGGTAAGTTCTGATGCACTTAGATTTCTAATATCATCAATATTATGCACCTGATAACAAATAACAGCAGATAGAAAAATGTAATATCTTCCAAAGAAAAAGCATAGCGCCTTATTATGAGACTTTATGGAACAAAAGTAATTGTATGCCATTATGAACAAGACTAAGCATGGGGCCTTCAAGTTTCAAGTTTGACTCTCTCCTTCTCATAGTATGTATATATTAAAACATAGCAATTACAAAATAATCAAGTAGATCACTAGAACATCAGTATTAGACTATTAGTTGTGCATAATATTGAAATAAGAAATCTGGCTGAGATAACAAGAGACATTGCACTAGCACAAAGATAACAGAAAATGGCATGTTGTGTACACAACTATTTGCTAATCATTTTAAGCCTACAATATATCATGCCTGTCAAATATCCAGAGCTCTCAAAGCAACTGATCCTCAAGAAAATACAATTTGGATCCTTCAGGCACAATTACGGACTTGTGTTTGAATTTATCACTTCTCCAGGGTAGCACAAGATTTAGAGAAACAGCGGGAATTTGTCTTAAAGAGGACATCATGCCTTCTCCCTTAAGTGAAAGAATGAACATTGAACATGAAAACTGTATCTCATAAATTTAACCACATGTTTTTAGCAGCATCCAATTACTGAAGGAGGAAAAAAAATGGGTAGGTGTAATCAAGTTTCACCAGGACAGGTAGCAAATATGCACGGAATAGGAGCAAAGACAGAAAATGTTTTACAGGATCATGATATGCTAGGACAATGTTAGAGGTCTATTGCCAAATCCAATCCACCCCGTTTTCTATTATTGCAAATCTATAGAGGCAATGTATTGTGTGCATATGATTATTGGATGGGGATAACTTTAACTTTCAGAAGCAAAATGCAAAGATCATATTATGGACAAACTTTATCTACTATGGTTCACTCGTGAATGTGAATTAAGTTATTAATCTGCTACAGTTACTTGTAAATACTGACAGGATATATAATGTTTGTTTAGGTTTGACAAACATATCAAAACTGAGTCAGGGGATATTACAATTTAGTTTCTGTCGTGGTGAACCCTTCTCACCACCTACGCACCAATGATGTGAGCAACTGCAGCAAAGTGAACATTTTCCATCAAGATAACAGAAAATCATATGCAGGCGGGGAAAAGAAAGACATTTATCTTGTTTCCTGAAACTGGACACATTGAACTTAAACTATTTCTAAAACAAAGATAACAATATATAAAACCAAAATGCATAAATTATATTACCAATGCAAACAAATTGACAGGGTTGAAAACTAACCGAAAAATTGTTCTACAGTCTACACAAGACATCACCTTCACTTCTGCTTTGTTCAGGCAGATAAAGATGAGATTCAATTGAGTACACTACATTCATCATTATAATGGCACATATCCATATTGTAATAGATTTGCATAATCATATATTATCTTCCTCCCATGATACATGTCTAATCAACTAAACTCCCAAAAGAATTGTGCCCCGGATTCACAAGTCCATATGTACTGGGCCATTTTGGATTCTTTGTCCTCCTTTAGAACATTAAAGAAAAAGTTTGTTCACATGCAACAGTAACACTCCAACCCCTAAAATCATCCTCATAATTAATACCACTCACCTCAAGTCGTCGGGTGTTACACAAAAGCACATTTACTTTCTGTATTGTGATTGATCATCCAATAAGTAATTGGCATTAGCCTAACTTAATCCATCAGGGTTTTTAATAAATAAATTGAAAAGGATAATTACTCAAGACATTCCGGTAGAAACTCTTCGTCCAATTACTGTCGAAGTCTACTAAGTCATTGTGAACTATGAAAACAGACACAATAAATCTGATAGAAAAATCATTTTCAAAGACATTATATTTCAGGAGAAACAGACTCTGTAAATATTTGAAGTGTGAAATGATAATCAGCTGGCTATAATAAAAACAGTGAAGTGCTTCTGGCACCCGATGATCGGAAGAAAGAAAGCTTCCATACCTCAAACAGTTCAAATGGGCTTCCCTTCTTGTACATGTCATCTTTTTGGCCCTTATCACCAGAGATTATAGAGAAGAGGAGAGCTCTCCAGCCTATAAGTAGCACTGCAGTGCTACCCACACTTACTAAACTGAAGTTGAGTGGTGGAAGGTGGCCAAGAGTTATGGATCTTATACCCAATCCAAGCTGTGAAAGGAACCAGAGGGAGAGTTCAGTTGCAGTAGAATGCCCTCATAGACTAATATACACAAAGCTGAAGCTATCACTGATGCTTTAATTATCAATAAAAATGGTCTCTAGTTGACAAGACATAAAGATACCATGCTGCCAGCAATAAATTCTAATCTTATTACACACAGAAAGCCACATCTTGACTCATAAGAAAATTCTAATCATGGTCAAAATACCAAATGAGCAAATCACAATCCATTATAAGGTAGTTGTCAAATGCTGTCATAGTGTTTGCCATTCCTTTAGTGCAGTTAACATTCTTTTACATTGAATTATACACTAATAGCTACAAAATATCACTGTCTCAACCAGTAGTCAAAAACTCAAAATTGATTGGAAAATGATTCAGCTCTAGTTTCACTCCCTGGTACATCAGCAAATTCGAATAGTATAATCAACCGATTATTGAAAATCTGACACAGTCCAATGTATGTCAATCATTTCCGAAATCCTGTCCTATTACTACAGGCAATAGATATGGCACTAGTCTCGACCAGCAAATTTGCATATAGTATAGACTCCACACATCTTAAGCAGAACAATATAGCACTTCTGAATATGAATGATCAGGAAGAAAGAAACCAACTTTCTCATATCCTGTCCTGTTACTATAGGCAATATATCCACCATACAAAAACCAATGATTCTTAAAGCCTTCTGGCATTGAGCCATTAACAAACACCGAAACAACGACAGCCAAAGAGCTTGACTTACAATTATACCGACAGCCCATGATTTAGCAGCAGCAGAAACAGCCTTTGACAAACCATTCATTCCTCGACCGTCTTCATCGAAACCCCCAAGAAAATATGCACCCAGAAACCAACCTAACATGATCCGAAACAACATTAGGTCATTGTAAAAGAAACAAGGTCAACTAAAAAACGTGTGCATCCATTTCAGACTAAAAATTATCCTACCAGCAATGAAAGGATCCGCTGTTTTTAGTGTCTCTATGTCGAAAACAGAGAAGCCATGGCTGAATCTTCCAACCGCAGAGAACAAAACCAGTGCCAGTACATCGCCACCAGCCAAGAGTGATATACGCCTACATTAAACCCCGAACAGATGTAACCTAGAACATATCCAATTCCAAATATTGAAAATCTCAACGGATGTAATTTCGAATTTTACCCCCATTTCTCCAAGCGAGACGACGAATTGGGCTTCTCGAATTGAATTACACCTTCTAAAGGAACACTATCGCCACTCACCAACACAGGCTGTTCAGCGGTAGCAGTGGAGGAGGAGGGAGAATCAATCCCATCATTCGATTTAGCTGATGCAAGAGGATGACGGTGGACTTTTCTAGGGTTTAAGGGATTGAACTTGGTATTGCGCTTGGAGAATAGAGTGGTTTTGGGATGAATCAATTTGGAAGAAGAAAGAGGAGTAGAAGAAGAAGAGGAACGACATCTAGCGGCGGAGGTGGTGGTAGAGGATAGAGCTCCGGCGGCGGTGGAAGCTGCTTGACCAAGCACCAACATTTCGGCGATGGCGATTCAGATTTTCTCAATCCAGCTACCAATTCTGTACCTCAAGATAGAAATCTGGTGTGATGGGTGGCGGCCCTATCACTGCAAATTCACGTGGATGAATAGAGGGATGGGATTCGGAATTCTCCCAATTTTTTTCTTTATTTTTTAGTTTTTATTTTTCTGTTTAACGTTTGTCCTCTTTCACTGCTGCTATTTTTTTGTGGCGCGCAGTTATGGAGTCATTGACCTTTGGTGGTGACAGCTGAGTGCAGTGGTTCATATTCAAATCAAACCTGTTTTTCGCAATTTGAATTTCATGCACCAGAGATTTTCTTGTTTTGTACCGGAAATCCTAAACGCAATAATATAGCATTTAAAAAAAAATAAAAAAAATTGTAAGCGCTATATGGTAGCGTTTGAGTAAACCCGGTTCAAGTTAAACGTAACCATATAGCGTTTACTTTTTAGAGGGGTTCAATTAAATTAAAAAAAACGAAATTAAAATTGAAAAAAAATATAGCGTTTTTAAACGCTATTAAAACATGTTTTGTCTCTTCTTCCTCCCTCTTCTTCTTTCCCTTTCCATTTTCAGAAATTCTAAACCCTAAAATGTCTAACGGCGGCGATCGTGTGGAGGACATCGGCGATCGTGTGGAGGCGGGAGGAGAGACGGCGGTGGTGGAGCTTCTGGCGGAGGTGGGAGGAGAGACGGTGGTGGAGGAGGCGGCGACGGCGGAGGTTCTGATGGAGGAGGCGGCGGCGAGGACGACGACGCCGGAGGAGCTTGTTCCGGAGACAATGCCGGAGGAGGTGGGTCCGGTTCGGTTCGGTGGAGGAAGTTGGTCCGGGTCGGGGCCGATTGGAGGAGACGATGTGGGGTCGGAAAACGCTCTCTCTTTGGCGGCGGCAGTCGGAGCGACAGCGGTGGCGCAGTCGTCGACGTTCTCTCCTTGTAGATCCGAGCATTCTCATAAGCATCCAACCTCAACTCCTCCAACTCTTGCAATTGCAACATCCTCTTCTCACCGACTGCCTTCATGTCAAAGTTGAACAATTTAATCGCCCAATAAGCTTTATGCTCTAACTCGACCGGGAGATGACAAGACTTCACATACACTAGCCGGAACGGTGTAGTGCCAATAGGAGTTTTGAACGCTGTCCTATAAGCCCAAAGTGCATCATCAAGCTTCATAGACCAATCGGGAAACCTGTAACACCCCTGACTTACGTCGGTAGTGCCACACGTCAATGACCTCAGACGTTGCTGTCCGATGTCACCCAAGGCTTAAATCAGAACAATTAAGCTTAAATAAATATATTAAAGAAAAAAAGGTTTAAACAGCGAAAGACATTTTCTTATAAACCTCAATACTTTTATTGAAAGACTTCTCCCAAAACGAGAGGAATGTTTTACAACAGAGTAGAATCACAGCGGAAACTTATAAAAATTACATAGCGGAAGACTTTTAAGAATAAACATATCACATGACTAGGTTATAAAAATATACATTAAAGTAATGTCTAACGACCTTGAAAGACCGACACTTAAATCTGCAACTACAAGTCTCTCTTCTTCAATTGGTTACTTCAAGTCTGCGGGAACCAACCACTGATGTGCCGTATGAGACGGATGACACCAGCCAACCATGCAAGGAATAAAACCCGGTTGGTTAGTCTAATGAAAGACTATGCAAGGGTGAAAACAGATGGTTCTAGTGATCGTAACCGTTTACTATCATTGTCCTTCGAATAATAACCGAAGGAATGATATATAACCCGGAACTTTCACGGAATGATTATTTATTTTAGATATGCACTGAAGAGAAGACTCTGAAAGATTGAGCCTTACGGAAACAATATGAAGAGAAGACTCCAACGAATTGAGTCTTATAGGAAGTATGACAAGTGTTTGGGAATATTAAAGTTTCACGCAAACGTTTAAAAGCGACTTGACTATTTGGGTCCACGACCAACCTCACCACATAATGCGAATTCAGATTCGGAAGGTGGACTTACTCTAATCGAAGCCCAGACGAGTTTCCACGTTGTACTTCTCGCCCAAGGTTCATTAATTATGTGCCTAATCGCACTTATCTTATTTAATTCCAAAACGTACATTTACGTTATAAGCTTTTATAATATCTCCTCACAAGAGATAATATCTCCTCACAAGAGATGTAAAAGGGATATCTCCTCACAAGAGATAATCCAACCCTGAGTAAGGGCATGGTCATGACCAGAGAGAGTACTAGGGGAAAATCCACATAGCACCAGTTATAAAGAAACAACTAAACCTCACAAGATACATAACGTTCCTACGAATACTCGTGCTAACTAAACAGTTAAAACACGCAATAGTCCACATCAATGCCATCTAGGCAATAACAGATATAATACTGTTATTTCTAGCAATATATACAACCTATTATAATATCTGTATTTTAATCATATATATATATACATATATAATAGCGTTGTTTCTAGCAGTATATACAACATATTATAATATTCCTTTTTAAATCGTATCATTTATCAAATCTGTTCCCAAACGAAAACAATAGTTCATCCCAATTTAATTAACAATTAAACAATTGATAATTAATGGAAATATGGAATGATAAGCTGATAAGGGGGATAGTCGTCGTATCACCTAATCAAATAAATCCTAGCAAACCTAAACAAGTAGTTAAGGCAAGCAAGGGTAGAATCCACAGGAAGGAAGGGATTAATCTATGTGTTGTTCGCATGCAATAGTAACAAGAGGGGGGTTTTGTAGTTGGTTGGTTGCAAACAAAACAAACAAAACAAAGTAGAATGGATGAAATATCAAGAGAGAAAAACACTTAGCCAAGTAATGTCCACATAAGTCATTCAAAGGTTGTTCATAGATTAAGTCCTATCTTTCTATTCGGTTATTCCTGTCCCGATCTTATGTGAATTCAGAGGGAAACCTTCCACAAAGAACCCTTACCAATGAATAACCCTAGTACCACTAAAGGTTCAACCCAAAGGCAGCAATGCATATAAGAATTAACCAGGATACACAGAACGCTCGCTCAGATGCATTTACCATGTAATTATCTCTCCCTACAATAGAACAATTTCAACCAGAGCATGTAAATTGTAGTTGCTACAACAGAATAGGACGTTAGCCCAACAGTTTCCTAATCCTAGCAATATGAAAATCACCAATAACAACTAGTTGCGCGGGCTAGTGCAATTAATGAAATCCAATGGAATAAGCTTAGAAGAGATAATATAAATCAATAGGAATAAATAGATAAAAACAAAACCTCACAACCAGATGAATAAACTCATGCTTCCATTACCGGACTAAGCCAAAGAGGCTTAGCTCCTCATAGACATGGTGAAAACTTCAAAGGAAAAGAAAACAACGATGAATGAAAATTGCAACTAAAGTGTGTAAGATTTCAACCCTAATGCCAAAAGAAAGTATTTATAGGGCTCTAACAAAATGACCTAGTCCATTAAGAAACTAACTAAATTAAAAATAAGAAAAAGGGAAAAAGAAATCTGAAAAGATAAGCTCAGGAAAAGACGCAGCTTTCGGCGCTGATGACCCGCGATCGCGGCCCAAGACCCGCGATCGCGGTTAATGCTCGATTTTCAGCTTCTGCACCACTTTCGTAAAAACTTAATAACGTTTGATTCCCAACTCGGATTGTGCTCATATTTTGGGGACTTGTAGTAGACTTCAAGATCTAACTCCTAGAATTGGAATCACTGCATTTGGACATCTGAGTAGAGAGAATGAATCAATTGAATTCAGCATATTGTTCTTCTACTCTCGTGTGGACTCTCTCCTTGGTTCTTCTTCGTCTCCTCAGTGGTCAACTTCTCTTCCTCTGGATATCTTCAATTTGCTTCTCCAGACCACCAAATCCACATTTCTCCTCTCTAACTCCATACTCCTTGGTGGCTCCATATCCCGAATCTTCAAATGTACTCCAATAAGCTCAAAACACCACCAAAACACCAATCTTCGCCCCCAAACACCATGCACATGAATGTGTCTAAATCTACCCGAATGGCACCAATAAAACCCTCTAATAACTCTTAGTTAATCCCTACAAAGTAGTGCTTATCAAACTCCCCCATGCTTAGACCTTTGCTCGTCCTCGAGTAAACTGAAAGAAAGTCTACTCCTCCAATGCAGCACCCAAGGTCTCAGGAAGCATATCCTCCAACTAAGAGTTACCTAACCCATGTCAAGCTCCTGGCACCAATCTCATCTACAACACTTCCACAACTCAACAAGCTTGAGGGCAAGCAGAGTACTTCCCCCAAGCTCAACCCGGACATCCAATGATGTAAAGTGACCTCTAATCCTAGCCTCCATCTATGACTCCTTATACCTCCCAGAGTGACCTACCCGACAGTTCTTATTTGTCTCATCTTCTTATGTCGCCCCTCCAGGTAAAATGAGATCCTAAAATCACTCCTCTTCTTTTCACTCATTTTGCCTAGGAGCCATTTCGGGTTTTCATCCTAGCCGCTCATATTTTTTTCATAGATGTGCTCACATATGCTCACGTCACTCAGACACCTTTTTACCCCAGCCTAGCGCTGGTCCGGGCCACTTGCTTATTACCCAAGCCGCCCTTTCGGGTTTTCGACTTGTCCTAGGATTTTCATGTATGTCTTTTTTCTTTTTTTGCTTTTTGACTTTTTCTAATTATTTTTTATTTCAAAAGGGAATGCGAACAATGGGTAATGCTGAATGGAAATAACAATGCTGGAATCGAAACTAAGTCACAAGATAGATAGCAAGTACTTTCTACTCCCCCATGCTTGAATCATGCATTGTCCTCAATGTATGGAAGACAAAGAAAAAATTGAGGAGAAGAAAGAAAGAACTCACTGAGCGTACGCCGGGGTGGTAGTCTTCGTCAATAGGAAGGTACTCAGGGATGTAGGGATCCCCATAAACTTCATCACCACTTCAACAGTCAAACTTCCCAAGAGATAAATCATGGAATGTTGGAACTCCGAACTCAGTATGCACAGGTGGTGACGCACAGGTGAAGACGTACCGCATGGAACAACAACAATGGATGGATCAAGGGTACACCGGTTGTTGTTCGCGAACATGATGAAGAAAGACCGCCTCAGAACCGCCATGAATGAACCGCCGTGGAAAAATCGCCATGGAAGGAACACCGTGGAGGAACCGCGATCGCGGCAGTGAAGGCCGTGATCGCGGGTAACGTATGACTTTTTTTTTTGACTAACCCTAATTCACGGTGCGCTGTGGGCCCGCGATCGCGGGTTTTGTGCCGCGATTGCGGGTGTTATGCTGCGGTCGCGATTTCTTCTCGGCTTTCCTGCGTGGTTTAGTCGAAAACAAAAACAAAAACAAAAACACACCAAAATAATGCGAGAACAAAGAAAGAAAGACAAAGGAAAAAAAATACATACCTCGGGTTGCCTCCCGGACAGCGCCTTAGTTATTGTCATGGCTTGACATACTACTCATCCTCCTCAACTAGGGTTGCTCACAACAACTGAACTCCTGGGACCTGGATCAGGCGGATGCCTCTTTATATGCTCCATGTTGAGCATTGCCCCCAGTCTCCTACACTTCGTGATGGATGGAGTGCTGTTCATATCTATGAATGCACTTGCCATCTTCAGAAATGGTTTGCCCAGCATCTCAGGGGCTGCATGTATGTCCTGCCCCGTGCCCAGCGTATAAAAATCAGCCACTTGGATCAATGCTTCCTTTTTGTGCCTCCCTTTTGGCTTCTTCTTGATGTTTCCCAACACCCTTAAAAATTCTGGGCAACGAGGGGTGCTGTATGCCAGAGCGACCAGAGGAACGTTCGCCTTGCGGCTACTGAAGGTGTCAAATAAACCTTTGTTGTTCTTCACCATTCTGGTGTCCTTCAGAGCCATAGGGAAGGGTGTAACGGGGTCCAACAAGACAAGTGGGAGAGAGTTTAGATGCACATACTCATCATAGGCATCTTTGAGAGGGTCAGGGACGATTTTGGGAGGAACAACCGCTTCTGGGGAAGACCGCGATCGCGGTTGGTAGGTCGCGGTGACGTCAAATCCTCGAGATTTCCCACAGTGATCAGGCCGCGATTGCGGTCTTTGGACCGCGGTCGCGGTTTACTCTCGACTTCTGGCCAATTTAATTCAGCGAAGGAGCCGCGATCGCGGTTGGTAGGTCGCGGTCGCGGTTCCTGTTCGTCGGCTTCTTTCTCACTCTCGACCTCTTTTTCTTCATGAGGTACCTCCATACTCTCCTGGACTTCCTCCTCAGCGACCCTTTTAGCCTCGTTCTCAGCCCCGCACCTCAGTGGCACATCACAGACAATCTCTTGTATATTTTCTGCTGCAGGGACTTGAGATATTTCGGACTTCAACTTCATCAACACTTGATTCAGTTGGTTCAGCCGGCTCTGGATACTGGGGGTCGCCTCTTGCTGCTGTTGGGCTACCGTTTCTACTCTTTTTCCCAACAAAGGAACATTCTGAACCATCGTTGTATTCATTGAGGACATGTTCTGAGCCAGGGTTGCAATGCTTTGCATCAAAGTGTTGAGTGCGTCTGCACCGGGCATATACAAACTTGCGTTCTGTCCTTGGACTCCATATGAATATGGTTGCCTGTACGGTGGTTGATTTCCATACGGACTGAACTGTTGTTGGTGTGAGTATGACTCATGTCTCGGCCCATGCGAGTCAACACCTCTTCGTGCATTTATTGTAGCTGCGAATGCGGGAAGTCCTGGACAATCATCGGTGATGTGCAGCGTTGCGTGACATATTCTGTAGGATCTGATTGGTCTTGCTGCACTCGAATAGGGGTGATATCCCCTCTCTGGGGAGAATGAGTAGGAGTATAGGTCATCTCGTGGATCTCCCCAAAAACTCATATCTGTATCAAAAGCAAAAAGGAAAAACAAAAATTAGTAGCACTGGTATGGACCGTAAGATAGGTCCACACCAAAGTAACACGCACACAAACAAACACACAGGAAAATCAAGCCTTGCCTCCCCGGCAACGGCGCCAATTTGATAAGGGGGATAGTCGTCGTATCACCTAATCAAATAAATCCCAGCAAACCTAAACAAGTAGTTAGAGCAAGCAAGGGTCGAATCCACAGGGAGGAAGGGATTAATCTATGTGTTGTTCGCATGCAATAGTAACAAGAGGGGGGTTTTGTAGTTGGTTGGTTGCAAACAAAACAAAGTAGAATGGATGAAATATCAAGAGAGAAAAACACTTAGCCAAGTAATGTCCACATAAGTCATTCAAAGGTTGTTCATAGATTAAGTCCTATCTTCCTATTCGGTTATTCCTGTCCCGATCTTATGTAAATTCAGAGGGAAACCTTCCACAAAGAACCCTTACCAATGAATAACCCTAGTACCACTAAAGGTTCAACCCAAAGGCAACAATGCATATAAGAATTAACCAGGATACACAGAACGCTCGCTCAGATGTATTTACCATGTAATTATCTCTCCCTACAATAGAACAATTTCAACCAGAGCATGTAAATTATAGTTGCTACAGCAGAATAGGACGTTAGCCCAACAGTTTCCTAATCCTAGCAGTATGAAAATCACCAATAACAACTAGTTGCGCGGGCTAGTGCAATTAATGAAATCCAATGGAATAAGCTTAGAAGAGATAATATAACTCAATAGGAATAAATAGATAGGAACAAAACCTCACAACCAGATGAATAAACTCATGTTTCCATTACCGGACTAAGCCAAAGAGGCTTAGCTCCTCATAGACATGGTGAAAACTTCAAAGGAAAAGAAAACAACGATGAATGAAAATTACAACTAAAGTGTGTAAGATTTCAACCCTAATGCTAAAAGAAAGTATTTATAGGGCTCTAACAAAATGACCTAGCCCATTAAGAAACTAACTAAATTAAAAATAAGAAAAAGGGAAAAAGAAATCTATAAAGATAAGCTCAGGAAAAGACGCAGCTTTCGGCGCTGATGATCCGCGATCGCGGCCCAAGACCCGCGATCGCGGTTAATGCTCGATTTTCAGCTTCTGTACCACTTTCGTAAAAACTTAATAACTTTTGATTCCCAACTCGGATTGTGCTCATATTTTGGGGACTTGTAGTAGACTTCAAGATCTAACTCCTCGAATTGGAATCACTGAATTTGGACATCTGAGTAGAGAGAATGAATCAATTGAATTCAGCACATTGTTCTTCTACTCTCGTGTGGACTCTCTCCTTGGTTCTTCTTCGTCTCCTCAGTGGTCAACTTCTCTTCCTCTGGATATCTTCAATTTGCTTCTCCAGACCACCAAATCCACACTTCTCCTCTCTAACTCCATACTCCTTGGTGGCTCCATATCCCGAATCTTCAAATGTACTCCAATAAGCTCAAAACACCACCAAAACACCAATCTTCGCCCCCAAACACCATGCACATGAATGTGTCTAAATCTACCCGAATGGCACCAATAAAACCCTCTAATAACTCTTAGTTAAGCCCTACAAAGTAGTGCTTATCATAAGCAAGAGCGAACCGCCACTTGCCTTAGATTAGACGAAGCTCAATGAAGCTCAAAGACAACGGGTTTCCGGGTCCGAAACGAGGACAAACTCGGATTATGGATTCCTACGAAACGACCCATAACGAACCCTAAGTTAGATTCGATAATAAAATATACGAATCTAAGGAAAGACGAACGAAATCGAAAGAACGTAAATCCCAATCGAGATCACAAAGCCCAAGCCACAACCACGAGTGCCCAGGCACACCGCGGGTGCGGCGGCCTTGACCGCGGGTGCGGTCAAGCCACAGTGGCGAGACGACGACGACGAAAACTCATCGGGGAAGACGACGGGGGCTCGACTCGTGGTGGCTCCGACTTTTGGATTCCTTGGACCACCCAAGCACCACCTTGAGAGCACCTCCTCCTCCTTTGAGAGCTCCGGCGACAACTCCGGCGAAAACTTGCAAATCCGGCGACAATGGAACGAGAGAGAGAGAGAGAGAGAGAGAGAGAGAGAGAGAGAGAGAGAGAGAGAGAGATTGGGATGGCTTCCTCCTCCAAGTCCCCTCCTTTTATAGGCCAAGCAAGGAGGTCAAGCAGGCACCTCCCCCACCGCCTCACCGCCTTGGCTCCGACAAAGGCGAAGCAGCTCAGGCGAAGCCGGTCAAAGTTCGGCGAAGCAGAAAAGTAATGACGACGGCGTGGGTGTGGTGGGTCTCACCGCGGGGTGCGGTGAAGGCCAATTCTGACCGCGGGTGCGGTGGGTCCTATTGCGGGTACGGCGAAGGCTAATTCTGCCTCTTTTGCCCACTTTTGTCCTGGGAAGAATTATGGGTATGGGTTTTAACCCCGGATTAAATATATTCGTATCCGAACAAATATTCTAAACCCTAAAAATACGTCGAATGTATTTTATTCCACTCAGGGAATATTACAGAGCACAAGCATTTTGCAGAATGTCTGAACTTCTCTGAAATTAATCCGACTATAGTACGAGAGTTTGGAAATTTACCAAAATACTCTTTACTAAAAATGAGGGGTATTACAAAACCGTCTTCTCTAAGATACTCTTGATCTCCTGGTTTGAAACCTCAACTTGACCACTTGTTTGAGGGTGATATGGGGTGGCAATCTTGTGTGTTATCCCATACTTCTTCAACATAGCCTCAAACTTCCTCTCAATGAAATGTGATCCCCCATCACTAATCACAACTCTTGGTGTCCCAAATCTTGGAAAAATCACTTTGTTGAAGAAGTTAGACACCACCCTTGAGTCATTTGTTGGAGAGGCAATAGCTTCAACCCACTTAGACACATAATCAACCGCCACAAGGATGTACTTGTTAGAGTAAGACGGCGGAAAAGGTCCCATGAAATCAACTCCCCATACATCAAAAATCTCAACCTCTTGGATGTTATTAAGAGGCATCTCATTCCTCCTAGAAATGTTCCCCGTACGTTGACATGCATCACATGAAGCAATGAAGCGGTGCACATCCTTAAACATAGAAGGCCAATAGAGAGCTGAATTTAAGATCTTGGTGGTTGTCTTTGAGGAACTAGCATGACCTCCACATGGTAGAGAATGACAATGAGTGATAACACTCTCTACCTCCTCCTCATGGATACATCTTCTAATAACTCCATCAGCACACCTCTTGAAAAGCAATGGCTTATCCCAAAAATAATGTCGAACATCTGACATGAATTTCTTCTTCTGTTGGAATGATAGCTTAGGAGGTAACTCATTGCAAACCAAGTAGTTGACAAAATCAACAAACCATAGCATCCTCGAATTTGGAAGAGTCAAGACTTCATTAGCGACCCTGAAAAGATGGTCGTCAGGAAATGAATCATCAATAGGGAGCTCATCTTTAGTGCACTCCAACTGCTCTTGAGTCAACCTAGAAAGATGATCAGCAACCAAATTCTCTGTGCCCTTTTTGTCTCTAATCTCTAAGTCAAACTCTTGAAGAAGAAGAATCCAACGAATCAGTCTAGGCTTGACCTCCTTCTTACTCAAGAGATACCTGATAGCAGCATGATCAGTATAGGCAATAACTTTGGCACCCACCAAATAGGACCTGAACTTCTCAAAAGCAAATACTATAGCAAGCAACTCTTTCTCAGTGGTAGCATAATTCACTTGAGCTTCATCAAGAGTTCTACTAGCATAGTAGATAGCATGTAGCTTCTTGTCCTTCCTTTGGCCTAGAACAGCCCCTATAGCATAATCGCTAGCATCACACATAAGTTCAAAAGGAAGATCCCAATCAGGAGGTTGCATGATAAGAGCTGAAATCAAAGCCTCCTTCAACCTGCAAAAAGCATCCAGACATTCCTTTGAAAATTCAAAGGAAACGTCCTTCATGAGCAAGTTAGTAAGATGTTTGCAGATTTTGGAGAAATCCTTAATGAACCTAGGGTTGAGCACGGTTCGGGTAAACCGAATTTTTTAACCGAACCGGACCAAAAAAACCGATCCAAACCGAAACCGAAATATTTCGGTTTAGGTAATTTTGGATTTTGGTTTTCGGTTCGGTTTAATTTCGGGTAAACCGGATTTAAAAAAATAAGCCTTGCCATTCTTAATTTCTTACTGGGCCGACTGTCATTCATTTGGGCCCATCTCGGCTGCCTCGGCATCTCTTGTTGAATTTGAATCCTCCCAGTTCCCACTTGCAGTCCGCCGTCTTGCACGTTGCCCTAGCCCTGCCGCCCCTACGTGTCCAGTACTCCGGTGTCCCTCCCAGTCCGCCGTCTTGCAGTTGCACGTTGCGACTCTGCCTAGTCCGCCGTTGTTGCCCACTGTCGAGAGTCCTCATTGACTGAATTGTCGTCGTCATTGGCTGCTGCTTGACGCCGGTGGGTGGCCACTTGCTCGTTGCTGCTGCTTGACGCCGCCGGTCGCCGTCTTTCCCAGTTCCTAGACCGCATCGCTCCCTCGGTCGCCGTCATTGGCTGCTGCTTGCGATTGCGTCCCCTCGCCCCACTCACTCCCAGTCTCCACAGCTCCACCGCCTCCATTGTGCTAGAATTCATTAATTCGATTTTTTCGGGTTTTTAGACGAACCGAACCGGATTCAGACCGAACCGAACCAATATAATTCGGTTCGGTTCAATTTTTTTGGAGTTTCGGTTTTTGGTTTTTTCGGTTCGGTTTGGTTTCGGACCGATGCTCACCCCTAAATGAACCTTCTATAGAACCCAGCATGTCCAAGAAAGCTTCTTATGCCCTTGAGCAAAGTTGGAGGTGGTATCTTCTCTATAATCTCAATCTTGGCCCTGTCAACCTCAATTCCACGGTTAGAAACCAAGTGTCCTAACACAATTCCGTTACTTACCATGAAATGACATTTTTCCCAATTCAATACAAGGTTTACTTTCTCACACCGCTGCAAAACTCGAGACAAGTTAGACAAGAAAGCATCAAAAGAAGTACCATATACAGAGAAATCATCAATGAAAACCTCCATGATATCCTCAATCAAGTCAGAAAATATAGCCATCATGCATCTTTGAAAGGTATCCGGTGCATTACATAAACCAAATGGCATTCTCCTATATGCAAATGTGCCATAGGGGCATGTGAAAGTGGTCTTCTCCTGGTCATCAGGATGAATAGGGATTTGAAAGAATCCACTATAACCATCCAAATAACAAAAGTGTGAATGCTTGGCTAACCTTTCTAGCATTTGATCAATGAAGGGAAGTGGAAAATGATCTTTTCTAGTGGCTTTGTTCAATTTCCTATAGTCATGCACATCCTCCAACCTGTGAGTGTCCTAGTAGGAATAAATTCATTCTTTTCATTCTTCACCACATTCATTCCCCCTCTTTTAGGCACAACATGGACAGGACTAACCCATGCACTATCAGAAATAGGATAAATAATGCATGCATCTAACAATTTCAGCACTTCCTTTTTCACTACTTCTTTCATGATAGGATTAAGTCTTCTTTGATGCTCAATGGAGGATTTATGATCATCTTCCATTAAAATCCTATGCATGCACATTGAGGGACTAATTCCTTTTAAATCATCAATAGAATATCCAATGGCTTTTCTATGCAATCTAAGTTCATGCAACAATTTCTCAATTTCACAATCACTTAAACTAGCATTGACAATCACCGGATAGGTTGAATTAGGTCCAAGGAACTCATACCTCAAATTAGATGGAAGTGACTTCAACTCCACCTTTGGTGCCTCTTTCGTCTCCTCCTTAGGAATAAGGTCTTCTCTTGTAAGGGCCTCAACCATGGCCTCAGGCAACTCTTTAGTGGACTCCAGATCAAAGAGCACATCAGCAAGTAGCTCTAGATTTTTAGCTTGAGTCACACTTTCCGTCAAGCAAAACTCTAAAGGATCCTTAGTAATAACAACCATCAAGGATTCCTGAGTTGCATTATCAACTACATCTAACCTGGACACATCATCCTCAAAAGCATGTTGTTTAATAGCTTTAGAAAAATTAAATTAAATTTTCTCATCCCCAATAGTAAAGGAAAGAACACCCTGCTTTACATCAATAAGAGTACCTGCAGTAGCTAGAGAGGGTCTTCCCAATATAATTGGAACAGGAAAATCAGCCTCAATATCTAGGACAATGAAATCAACAGGAATGTAGAACTTACCAATTTGGATGGGAATGTCCTCCAAAATACCTACCGAACGCATTGTGGATCTATTAGCCATGAAGAGAGTCATCTTTATCGGTCTTGGCTCTCCCAAGTCAAGCTTCTTGCATATAGAGAGCGGAATAATACTCACACTAGCCCCTAAATCACACAAGGCATGGTAGGTGCACTTCCCAATCACCATAGGAACATTGAAACTCCCCAGATCTTCAAGCTTATGAGGCAATTTATTTTGAATGAGAGCGTTGCACTCTTGGCTCAAAGAAACGGATTGGTACTCATCCAGCTTCCTCTTGTTGGAGAGGATCTCCTTCAAGAACTTCACATATGTTGGCATTTGCTTTAGAGCATCGGTGAAGGGAATGTTGATGTAGAGCTTTTTCAACACCTCCACAAATCTACCAAATTGTTGATCCAACTGAGCTTGAGCCCTCCTTTGTGGGAAAGGAAGAGGAGGCTTGAAAGGCGGTGGTGGCACATATTTGGGCACTTTCTCTTGCTCCTTCTCTTGGATCACTACTTCTTCGAGCTCTTCAACAACCTTGCCCTTTTGCTTAAGATCCACAGCCTTAGGATCTTCAAGTTGTCTCCCACTCCTCAAGGACACAGCATTGATTTGCCCTTTTGGATTTGCATCAGTTTGACCTGGAAGCTGACCTTGGGGTCTAGGAGCATTCAAAGCATATTGTGCATGCAAGCTATCATGATTCTTCAATATCTTGCTCATGGTCTGAAGCTCTTTCATTATCATGTCAAGCTTGGAATCCTCAGACAGTTGGGCACGTTCTTGATTTTGAGGTGGAGGAGCTCTTTGTTGGAACCCAGGAGGTTGTCTTTGAGCAGCTTGGTTGTTCCCATATGAGAAATTGGGATGATTCCTTCATCCAGGGTTGTATGTGTTGGAATATGAATCATTTCTAGGACCCCGATTGAAGTTGTTCATGTAGTTTGCCTCTCCTTGGGTGTCACCTTGAGCATCAAAAAGTTGACATGATGAAATAGTATGGTCACCCTCTCCACAAAACTGACAAGCTACACCAGATGCAGCCTGAGTGGATGACCCTGCACTCTACCCTTGAGACTTCTAAACCAACAAATTCAGCCTCTCGATCTCTTGTGACAAAGCATCCATTTGAGCTTGTTGGTGCGTTTCAGAATGTACCTCATACATCCATGTTGGTTTCTTTGAAGTTGAGCGAGCATCACTGTAATAATGAGAGTGTTGAGCAGTGTTCTCAATCAAAACCCAAGCTTCATCAACCCCCATTGCCATAATTCTACCACCAGCTGAAGCATCAATAATTAGTCGAGTTGAACTATCAACAGCATTGTAGAAGACATGTAGCAAGGTCCATTTCTCTTGCCCGTGATGAGGGCACAACATCAATAACTCTTTAAATCTCTCCCAACCTTTATAAAGAGACTCGTCAGCTTTCATCTTGAAAGCAAGAATTTGATTTCTCATCTCAGCTGTCTTCTTAGGTGGGAAGTACTTGTTGAGAAATGCCTTGGCTAACTTATCCCAAGTGGTAATAGAGCCTTGAGGTAAGGCCTTGAACCAAGCCTTGGCCCTATCTCATAGAGAGAACGAAAATGCTCGCAAGAAGAGCGCATCTTGGCTCACGTCATGGATCTTCACAGTGTCCATCAGCTCAGTGAAAGTGGCCAGATGTAGGTGCGGGTTCTCAGAAGGCAAACCTCCAAACTGATTCTGTTAAACCATGTTGATCAAAGACGGTTTGAGCTCGAAGTTACGAGCTTGCACTGGAGGTCAAACCACACCAGAAACTTGACCTCGGTGATCGGGCATCACATAATCACCAAGAGTCATACATGGTTGATCTCCATTACCCAACAAGCCACCATTCCCATTACCAGCCATATCTTGCACTCTAATTTCACGTTGTTGCCTTCTTCTTAAGCGAAAAGTACGCTCAGGTTCGGGATCAAAGTCGTTGAAATTATTAGCGCTCAGGACTCTCCGCATCAGAAGAAAACAAACCTGAAACCAAAGTCAAAAGGAAAAGGATCAAAACACACAAAAGACTTAGTCAAACCAGTTGTAGGGAATACAATCGATACTAGCAAAATGTCCCCGGTAATGGCACCAAAAACTTGATGTGCCGAAAACCTATCCACAAGTGTATGGGGGTCAGTTGTAGCTGTTCAAGTGTCGTTCCCACGAGGACAATGTAGTACCTTTTGTAACTAAACTGGTAAGCTAAGCCGTAAGAAAGATTTGTTTGATTAAACTAAGAAATAAGTATTGCAAATATAAGTAAATTCAAAGGATGGAAATTATCTAGGATTAAGGATCCCCACAACAATGCCTTGGTAAACTTTTGTGTGTTTATCTTAGAATAGCATGAACTCGTTTGACGGTAAGTTATCAAATACCTCTACTAACTCCTTTCAGACAATAGTAGATGTATCTAAACTCCAACTAACAATCGCTGTCGCGCAAAGCTAATCAAATTTAGACCCCTTGAGCACTTAGAATCTATGATAAAATCGGGTTAACATTCACTTTTGTGCTCCACTAAATCCAGACTAACCTAGGGTTTCTATGATAACTTAGAACTCCGCAAGAACAAACAAGTTTATTCAGGTTCAATTCTTAGTAATTCCAATAATAGTAATCTCCTTTCAGACTCATACCTTGTCTAATTCATTCATTAGGTTTCTCCTTTCAGACTCAACCTAATAGAATTCTAATTGATAATATACCAATAGCAATATGAACCCTAGAATTGAATCAAATAAGAACTCATGCTACCAATTCAGACAAACACAATTTGCAAGTCTACCAATTCATTATTGGGATCACCCCAACCCTAGATAAAAGGGGTTTAGCCTAGCATGCTTGGAGAATCAATCAAAAACATTATATGAATCAGAGAAATCATTCAAATAGATAAAAAGAAGAGAAATACTTGTTTGAATCCAAGAACAATCTCCAATCTTCAACAATCTTCAAGAAAACTCAACCAAAACACAACTAGGGTTCTTTTGAGAGTGTCTACGTTCAGGAAAAAAAATAACATAATGATCCTCCGCCCCCTCCCAAATCTGATAGAAAAGGAGCTATAGGTGTTTCAGTTCTCAAAAAAACCGTTACGGACCCTGACTCGGCCCGGAACTCGGTCGAGTTCTAGGCCGAGTTTCCACCTGCCGCCGACGACACGGTCCACAACTCGGCCGAGTTGCGGCCCGAGTTGTGACCTGTTCCGACGACTCAATCCATAACTCGGTCGAGTTGTGGACCGAGTTGTGATCTGTTTTCCTTCATCTTCACTAGCTCGACCGAGTTGTGATCTGTTTTCCTTCATCTTCACTAGCTCGACCGAGTTGTCATCTCGAACTCTCCTCGATTGATCTCTTAGTCAAGCCTTCTCCTTGTCACTTGTATTTCGACCTTGGCACCATCCCTTCGAGCCATCCACTCGAACATCTTCAAAACCGCCTCCAAATGATCCTAAAATCAGAAAAACACAAGAGTAGATTCCGAACACTACGAATTCTATGAAAACCAAATAAAACTAAAATAAAAAGAAGCAAAACAAACCTATTTAGGAGAAATAAACATGATCTAAACTAGCCTAAATGCATGCTATCACATCCAAAGACCAACAGCTTCCATTTTCCGTGGGGCGAGATTACCGTCACACTTCATGACGTCGAGAGGATCATGGGGCTGCCTATCGAGGGATACGCCGTTAGTGCGGTACTAGATGATGCGGCGTTGGCCGATTTATGGCATGAGGTTTTTGACTACGACCCAAAGGAGATGAGGAAGTGCGTCGCGACAGTTGGGGTTGATGCATGGGACTTCGTGTTCGACGTTCGTTGAATGATTTTGATAGGCGAGGACCCCATGTCTTATGCAGCAGGGTATTTATTCCACTTGCTGGGGTCCAGCTTGTTTGTGAACAAGTCCACGAACAAGCTCAAGTGTTAGTTGTTGCCGTTGTGCGTGTATCATGAGCGTACCCAGCAGACGGCCTGGGAAGCCGGAGTTCTCGTCTTCCTGTACAGAAACCTAGGTGAGGCTTCACGTGGGAAGGCCAAGAGCATAGCCGGTTGTTGTTTGCTACTCCAAGTAAAACGTCGCTAATCTTTTAATCTTTGTATATTGCACCAAACTTTAAAACTACCATTTAAAAAATTAGGGTTTAAATTTATTTTGTGACGATTGTAGATGTGGATATGGGCTTACTTTCCTTGGTTTCCCGGACATCCACATCCCCAGGTTAGGAGAGCCAACGATGACCGACGAGCGGCATGGTATTGGGTATTACGCCCCCCTTCACGGAATCCATCTCGGATTCGGAGTTACCGCCACGTCCTTGATGAGTATCGGTGTGAGGATGTAAGTACATGATTCTATTATTATTTTTTGATTAGCGTATAATGATTACTCGTAACATTGATGTTTTTTATGGTTGTAGGTGCGGTGGATGCCACACGGTCAGCTGGATTTCCATTCGCGGTATAGAGCTTCTACATATCGAGGCACGATACGCTTCCAGACGATAGTAGAGCCGTACATGCCTGACCGCGTGGCACGCCAATTTGGACGGATCCAGAGCAGGCCTCTGGACCCGATATTGGGATATACAGTTGAACGCCCTGCAAGTCTAAAAGGGAAGGATGCTTACAAGCTGGAGATTGATGCCCACTGGGACGGTTGGGATCGCTTGGATGAGCATCTTTGCGATGAGCTTTTAGCTAGTCCGTTGGCTGTTGCTGATTATGATATGGATGAGGACTATCTCGATTGGTTCATTCCCATTTCACATCCATATGTCAAACACGACGCGACCGAGATACCTCATCCCAGACGCCATGCTGTTCCGGCTTTGGATGCATCTCGGGTATCTTTAGGTTCTAGAATCTATCATATTACATATTTATAATTTCCTTATAAAGTTTATTCACTTAACATTATACGATAACGAGCACAGCGGTTGAACATGGTGAGGGCGCATGTCCGGGAGGTTATTCTGTGAGGAGGTGGCGGGATGGAGGATTGGTAGAGGATTGCAGACATTATCGATGTCGACGAGATACCTATTACTGATCCACCGGTGCGGGCGTCACATCGACAGTCACTGAGCCAGTTTTTGACAGGTGAGTCATCAGCCGCCCCATGACCCAGATTGTCATCTATATACGAGAGGGGTTCATCATCCAGGTTGGCGGCTGAGCAGGAAGCAGCTGAGCGAGAAGCACGTGATCGGGAGATGGCAGAGCGTTTGTAGTCTAGGCTAGAAAGGGGCTCTGATAGCGACGATGATTAGGCAGTGGATGTTATTATCTCTTTTGTAGTGACATTTCGTATTATATTTGTTCGTACTCATATTCTATTTGCACCGCTTTCATATTAAATTTGTTTGTACTTGTATTTTATTAGGTTTTCGGTAATGACCCGTTTTCAAAATAGCCCAATTTTGAGCCTAATATGGTCGTCTTAAAAAAGGCACGCCCCAAACCCTAAACTCGTCTATAAAAAGGCCCACGCCCCAAACCCTAATACTTACATCAAGTGGCGCTGCCCAAAACTCGACCCCCGCCATAGTGAAATCGGATTTCCGGTAATGATAATCATCTTTTTGTGCTTTACTTTTTTCAAGAGTTTATAGCTTGCAATACAGATCTGGGAATACCAAAGATTACAGGAGAGGATGGCTTCGTCGTCCAGCAACGCACAAGCTCTGATTACAATGTGCAAGTGCAATTTTCCAATCGTCATGTACATTGTAGACAAACCCTATCACTACAAACGAAGGTATCTTGCATGCAAGGATTACATCCCACTGGAGCGAGATAGTACAATGAGAGGATGCCGTACCTTTAGATGGCTTGATCCACCGTATGAAGAAAATATTGCCAAGATTATCAGAGATTTGGTGTTGGAAAGAAATGAGCTTAAACAGCTAAACCAGATCCTTTCAGATTCAAATGTGAAGTTAAGAAAGTAGATATATTATCGGGGTTTTCAAATTGATTAATGTTATAAGTAAGGACCTTAGTTCGGTGCTTATTTCTATTGTATGTTTATTTTTAGTTTTATGCAAGTGTATTTCCAATTATCTTTATTCTGAAGATAAGAAAGCATAAATGGACAGTGCCATTTTGTATTATATTTCTTCGTTTTCGTATTCTATTAACACTAAGAAATCCATATTTAACACTAAAATACACCCTATGGTTTTCAAAAAAGCCTAAACGCCACACTGTAGCGTTTACAACTTAAACGCTACAGTGTGGCGTTTAGGCTTGTAAACACTACACTGTAGCGTTTAGTGTTATGTGAGAGGGTTTAGGATAGGGTTTTTTAGGGTATAGGGTTGTAATGGCTATGGTCCATTCATCAGGGTTTAAGGTTTGGGGTGTTCAAATTTCTCATTAATTCTTAAAAAATACAAAAACAGTTAAACGCCACATTGTGTCGTTTAAAATTAAAATATAAAATAAACGCTATCAGGTTGCGTTTATAACCTGGTGCGAAAAAAAAAACCCGGTGCAAAACTAAACCCCCTTTCACAATATATGGAAGTAAAAATTGTGAAATTTGGTTGGTCATAATACTGATAGAGCGATAGATGAGCAAACTATAGAAATTGCAATTATGTAACTTATTAGTCTTTACCTGCAAAGAATCCAGAACTTTGCTTGTTATTAGACGCAAGAACAATTAACAAACAAATCCACTTGGATCCATTTAATTACACAGACAATACCTTGTTAGCCCTCGTTTGGTTGAACGTGGGAAATCAAGTTCCTGAAAATTTAACTACTTTTCAGAAATTGTAAATTGTTGAAAATTATGAAATCATATTTGGTTCAAAATTGTTGTTTTTATATTAACATAAAAAGTAACTTAAGATTCACTTGCATCCACATCATACTAAATTTTCAACTTCATTACTACATACCGAAACCAATTAAACCAAATAATGCTTAATCTAATTGTATCAGAGCAAGCATACAGAAACTAGTTAAGTTAATCAGTTCAAAACTGGTACCTGCTCTTATTTGCAGGCATATGAATCTGCATGTTCAACAAAGATGAATAAACAATATTACATCAGGGAAATGTGAAGAATGAGACTAACAGAGATCATACAAGTCCAACATTTAAATTCTTCTAATGGTAAATAAGGTTATGTTATATCATGCATGCTGATACAGCAAGTTGGTAAGCATCCAAAGAGCATACCAAGTGAAAAGTATATCTCACCACGAGTCCACAGCGGCGCGTTGCATCACAATTCACAATCACAACTCCATCACAATTCCATAAAAGAAGAACAACATTTATACACATCCAGACATAAAACATCCAAATCACCAGAAATAACTAAAATAAATAATATAACATGAAAGGCAACATCGTCTACTGTCTACGGGGAAGAGGGGAGATAAAAGGGAGATTTTTTTACAATGGATGCAACTCCATCCAAACAAGTTGATTATCAAGAATCAAGCATAGCCGGATGGTCAGCTGGAATCCCCTGATAAGAGCGGCTGTTGTTTCCTGTCAAATGATCTTTGTGTTTGAGTGCTCTTGCCATTGCTACTACTCTGCCTGGTCTTTGGAGTAAAGGATCTGTTGTAATTAGACCTCAAACCCTCAGTTGTCATCAGGGAACCCTTATCTTGCACATCATAGTTACTTCCACAAGAGGGAACCAATTTCCCAAACGCCACACTGTTATCAACACCAAACGAGCCAGCACCAGATTCAAGGTTCATGGGATAAACATAAGACGGACCATGAAACAAAGGTCCATAACCGACCATCTCCAAGCCATTCCAGTGAGGCATCACGTAGCCAACAGAGCCATACCCGGGCCAAGCCATGTGATATCCAGCACCACCGTAGCCAGTTGCAGGAATACCCTCATGGCCTGGATGGAATCCGAGATTAGCATTGTCAGGCCAATAGTTCTCCTGTGGATAACCACCATACGGGAGAGCGCTTCCACCACCAAAACTCGAATTCTGACCACCATTCCTAGTGAACTCTTTTGGGATTGCCCTCTTCACCTCCACATACTTCCCGTCCAATACATGAAAGCTGTTGCTCGTAATCTTATCAACGACATCCTCAGAGTCGAATGTTATGAAACCGAAACCCCTAGGCATATTAGTCACGCTATCATACATCACAACTACATCAGTAATCCTACCAAACTTCTCGAAGTAGTTCTTGAACTCCTCCTCAGTCACATTAGCAGATAAACCGCCTACAAAAATCTTCTTAGTCCTAAACTGACTGTCACAGTTGGGACTAGCACTACTTTCTCTGTGGCTCTGATGACAATGCTGTACGCATCTCGGTTTTGCTTTCTTGACTTCTACCTATACAATCAATCCCAAAATAAAGCAACGCCTTTTCAGAAGCATACAAACTAAACTTTCCGTCAGATCATTACATAAAACTCAATCTCGCAGCAAAATAATAGAATTCTAACAGAAACGCAGGGTTAGGGTTTCAGGAAAAGTTGGAGAAAACTAACCGTCCTGCCAGAAATTTCATGGTGGTCGTTGAGGGCTTTGAGAGCGGAGGATGGATCGGCGAAGGTGACAAAAGCGAAACCCCTAGGGTTTCCGGTGTTGCGATTTGTGGCTATGGTGGAGGATGAGACTTCGCCGTAGCGGCTGAAGTACTCAGTGAGCGTAGTTACGTTGGTCTCCCACGAGATCCCGCCCACAAATATCTTCCCGCTCTCGAAGTCAACCATGGTGAAGATGTTGCTCCCGGTGAAAACTCAAAAAGCTCTGAATTTCCCTCTAGTTTCAAAATTGAGTCACCATTTACATCTACCTCTGATTTGTCTTAATCGTCCTCGGTGATAGTTAAAAGGATGAAAAAAGCATAGAGATAAAATTACATTGGTGACTATAATTTGAGGCTCATAGATTACGGCCCATTAGGCCCATATATATGCTTTTACAAGGCCTACGATAAAATAGGTTGTTTGAATAGTGCGGAAAAACACGTTTTATACTAGTTGGCCTAATGCTACTCAATCAACTTAATTGGTATACAAGTAAAGTACACAATCTATATCTACTTAAAATTTGACTTTCTTATCCTCATTAATGATCCACTTGAATTCTCTTCAATTGTTTTACTTCACAACAGAGTTGAACAATATGTTTTGCCCTCAAATATTGGGTCACTGAATGATATGAAAAGACAAAAAAAATACAATCAGATATTGGGCTATTAAAAATTGGGCTACAAATGCATGGACGACCCTACTGTATCCCAAATGAAATATTCATCAACTGCTAAGCCTTTCATCTATCACAATTAACACATTTAAGTATATAAAGATGAAATAACAACAACAAAAAAGCTTAAGTCAAACATAATTTTAACCGAAAAAAAGGAGAAGAAAGAGAGCCAAATCAAACGGTTGTACCACATTACAACTATATTTAAATCACAAGAAGCTCAAAGGTTGTACAACATAAAACGACAAACAACAAGCTTTTTAACACAAAAAAACAATTGAAACGGTTGTACCACATCATAGCTATATTTAAATCAGACGTTCAAATTCAATTGTCGTAACCATTATACTATTGTCGTCCCCTGGTGATCCAGCCTTAGTGACGACCCCAACAATTTAATCATTGGCAGTCCAATAGCTACATATTTAAATCAAAGTTTGTACATCACAAAATAAAAAATTTAAAGCAGAAGTTAGAATCCTATCCCACAAGTGAAACGGTTCTACCACATTATAGCTATATTTAATATATAAATTACATTAGCATTACACTTACCTCATCTCTTCCTATATATATATATAGAGGGACGCTCTAGTAAAACGACTCTTACGGTAAAACGAGTGGATAATTTTGGAGCGTTGGATTGAGGGTGATAAATGGCTAGATTAGGAGAGAGAAAATATGGTGTAGTGGGGGTGTAAATCATGGAATAAATATCACAAAAAACTTTTTTGAATTTTATTAATTAACCACATCTAAAATAAGAAGTTAAATGTAGATTTGGAGAGAGAAAGATACTGCAAATCCCCATCAGCGTTATTCCTCAAGCCTCCACCGAGATCCGCGTTATTCACTGTGTTTTTAGTTAATACGCATATTCAGTGGAAGTTCGTGCATATCAATATATTTAATTAGTTGAAAATTAACATTATGCATATCGAAACGAATATTGTGAATATTGTTAAATGTTCTTTGCATATCTATTAATTTTGTTCATGTTCCATCGTATTCATGCTGATATTCACTATCCTATATCTGATATTCAAGTATTGTGGGTACTTATTCACTATGTATATAATGCATCCACTGAATTGAAAAAACAATTGTGCATATCTGTGCATATCAAAACACATTATTTGAATATCGTTCAAGTATTTCTGAATATATGTTATTCGTTATCATGTTCAGTCGTATACATACTGATGTTCATAAACTCTTAATACATACTGATGTTCAGCCGTAATGATTAAGAAGATGATAATGATGAATATGGGAAAACCAATATATACACTGCATATATTCTGCATATCAATGTATGAAAAATTCATATCTCATCCACACAAATGAATATCATATTCACGGCCAAGGAAATAATCCATAATTACAAATTGCATATCATACAAGTGTATTCTGCATATATATGGAAAATGCATATCTCATCCATACAAATGAATATCACATTTATGGTCAAAGAAATAATCTATAATTACAAATTGCATATCATACAAGTATATCTGAATTACAATATTGTTAACGTGAATATCATAACGCCCAACGTCGCCGCCGCATGAGTTCTCAAGCAGTTCGTCGCCGACTGACATTTCCATGTCCACACCACCCCTCTCCACGTCGTCGTCGCGCTCCTCGCCTGCCCCACCGGATTCCTCCGGCAAGCATGCATCCTCTCCATTGAAGAATTGAAAAGATTGAGAAACCAAAAGGATTTAGGGTTCAAAAAATTAGAGTAAGATCGAATAAAAACCCTAAATTAGAACTCCAAATCAGCCGACGGTAATGGAGGACGCCAATAATCCACGAGCCAAAAAATTACACATGCAAAATCGAATGAAAACCCTAAATTAGAACTCCAAATCGAAGAACACATTTGAAAATTTGAACCGAAATTGAAGACAATGGAGAAATTTGAAGGCTACGGACAAGGAATCTCAGTGGGACAACGGTTTTAGGGTTACCTTTAGAGACAAACGGAAGAAGGCGTTGACGGCGGCGTTCGACAGTCGACGACAGAGAGTTGGGCGAGCGAAGAGACTATAGAGACCACGACGGCGAAAATCGAATGTGGCGAAGATGATGGGGCTTCACGCACGACTTCAATGGCGTTTGAATGAAGCTTCAATGGCTATTGAAGAAAGCATTGGTGAGGAGAGAGAGAGAGAGGAGTACGTAAATCTGATTTCAAGATCTGGTGTGAATTTGGAAAGTAGGTAAAAAGAATCCCTAATAAGGTGCGTGGGAAGAATAATCTGGTGTGTGCAAACCCACATACAACCTATGCATCCCTCTTGGATAAATCTAATCCGTTGATATCACTCTCATCTAATGGCTTTAATTTATCCACCCGTTTACCCTAAAGGGCTGTTTCACTAGAGCATGGATATATATATATATATATATATATATATATATATATATATATATATATATATATATATATATATGATACCTGACCACCCCACTACTCTTCGCTTCGCTGCTCCATCCTTCACACACAAATAACAATCATGAAAGAAACTATATACCACTAAATCAATTAACCGAAGGGTTTAACTCCGACATGTTTGTCGCAAGTGGGATGCCTTCGACAAGATCAATTACATACATCATCACATGCTTTATTCTATCCGATAACATGGTATGTAAACAAAGCAATGATATATTTGGTTTAATTTTCTCTCTAATTCAATAAATAACTGAAAGTTACAGACAACTTTATGTTTCCATCTCTAGAGTGACAGATCCACAAGGTTTCAAATATTTTGACTGAAGGGGATCAAAATTACTTTAAACACACAAGAAAAATTGTGTTTAAGGAAGCTTTCAACAAGCTCACCACGCAAAATAAGGTAACAAATTTCTCTGTATTTAGATCAACTCATTATCTATATTTAGATCAACTCATTATAATTGTTAATATAAATGTTTTTTGCTTGAAGGGGATCAAAATTGCTTTAAACACACAAGGAATATTCTGTTTAAGGAAGCTTTCAACAAGCTCACCACGGAAAATAAGATAACAAATTTATCTGTATTTAGATCAACACATTATAATTGTTAATATAAATTGATGAAAATTATGTCCTCTACTTATACAGGGGCTGCACGGAATAAAGCAAGTTGACGCAATGCATAAAGCATTAAATCATGTACAATAACGTAAAATTTTCTATGTAATTCAGTTATATTGTGTTTATTTTTATACCTTGCTTTCAACATGGAGTAGTGTTTAATAATCTCATACTCACTACCTTGCTGACATTATGAGGACATGCAAATGTGTTATACTCAACATATAGAATCATTTGGACAAGTATATTACTGACTAAAAGGGAAGTAATTTAAACTCACCTTTTTAGATACACTTTCTTCTTTCAAAATAATAAGGCAGCCTCTACACATACAATTTTAATTAAGGAACACACTGTTTATCTGAACAAATCATAAAGCAAACTATTTTATGGACGATGTAAACCCTTCAACTTTTGGTAGCATAAATTCAACTAGGTTCGTATTTTTAGTTCCTTATTATACTAATCGATTTAGGTAGGTGTATTGTTATTTTGGTTAAGGATGATTTTTGTTGTTCTATTTTATACATATTCATTTTACACTCATCATGTATATATACTAAATTTGGTCTTATTTTTCTTGGTCTAGAGGAATTAATCAAGGATGGAAGTCGAAATAATTGACATATACTCACTCTCACATATGAAATGTACAAGGAAGAAGTTATGAATTATAATTTCGCTAAGAAGAGTAAGCATGTATCAATAAAATAACTAATGTACTTTTATATAAAATGTAACAAGGTTTAAGAATATGCAGAGTCACCAATTATTTCTATTACTTATAAGAATATGAAGTAATGACTAATATATTTTAATTAAAATGATATTTGTCTAGGAATATGTAAAGTCAATGTGACCAATAAAACGATATATATTCCAGACCAAAAAAATAAAACAATATATTAATGAATATTAATAACTAAAGCATAACAAAATACATTATTAAAAGGCAATATATTTGTAAGATAAAGGCAAAAGTTAGAAATGTGGAGGGTAATAGAGCATGAAATGAGAGTTGTTGTAGGAAGTTTCTTATAAATACTCCAGTTCAAGCACAACATATAAAGATGGTTTTAATCTCAAGATGCGTCACAACCAGATGCCATATAGGCAGAGCATTGGATGACGTTGTTTGAATTTGTATTCTAATGTCTCATAAACGTATATTATCCGCGCGTTTCATACTTAATAATATGTAACATTTACTAACATTTAGCTGGTTTAATGGTGAAGTGACATTAACTTAAAGTGAAATAACCATGACTGGAAAACCTAAACTCTCCCAAAATTCTCCCCATTTCCCAAACCCTAAAACATGTCGTCACTTGCCCTCAAGTTTCAAGCTCGATCAATCTCGGCCTAAGAATCACAATCCAAACCAAAGATCATCCTCTTCGATCCTCTTTCTCCACTTCATTTGGAGCTTTACCCAATTTGATAGCTTGAATAGCCTTCTCACTCATGGCTTCCCTCTGATCTATTTCAAATCTGAGATTAACATCTCGAACAATGATGATTCACTTCAGTAGTACCTTCTTCCTGTAGCTGAGGACAAACATCAGAAGGGTGGAATTGAACATAGCAAATCCCACATGCTTTGACTTGTTGAGGAGTGTTTTGGTTCGCCATTCTCTTCACCATCTCCTTCAACTCAGCTAACTCATTCAGCACAGGGTTAGATCCTACAGGAGTCACATCATTGACTACTTTTCTCTGGTACGTCCTACCAAAGCTCCTGGTACTCTCACTCATCTCCTGAAATCTTGCCATGGCTGTGTCCGGTGTCAGATTAAGAATGCTCCCACCGCATGCAGCGTCAACCATCCTTCTCTCTTGATCTAGCAGACCATTGTGTAAGTAGAGAACAAGATCCTGTTTGGCGTATCCGTGGAACGGACAGCTAGAGCAAAGCCTCTTATACCGCTCAAGATAGTCATATAGCGTCTCATCAGCACCCTGCTCAATGTTAGCAATTGCCTTTTTCAAAGCATTCGCCTTCTTTGTTGGGAAGTACTTGTCAAGAAACGCCTTGTGCAGTTTAGTACAAGAATCTATGATCCCTGACGGTAAGTGATAGTACCAGTCGCTAGCAGAGTCTAGCAAAGAAAAACCAAAGGCTCTCATCTTGATTTGATCCTCTGTCACATTCCTTGGCTTCATAGTCATGCAGACATTGTGGAATTTACCCAGGTGAGATATTGGGTCCTCTCCACTCAAACCATGGAATTTCGGGAGATAAGCAACAACTCCAGATTTCAGCTCAAAGTTCACCCCTTCGTCAAGTGCAGGGATGACGACAGCCAAGAGGGGTTGTGCCCCAATATTCGGCTTAGTAAGCTCTCTCAGAGTTTCGGCCATTGCAGCAGGAGGGATGTCAATTGGCTCAACTGTTTCAACTGTTTTAACCTCTTCTTCTTCTTCTTCTCCTTGATCGCGTAGGTTCGCACGGAACGATCTGTCGATTTCTGGATCAAAAGCAACTAGAGGAGAGTCAGTACTACGGGTGTCGACCATAAGATAGGTCTCCACCAAAATCAATCACAAAAACACACAACAAAACAGAAAACTTCCCCGGCAACGGCGCCAAATTTGACGTGGCCGAAATATGCAATGCAAATATCGTTGAATGGCCTAGTCAAAGTAAAAGTCCTAACAACCTACTAAACAGATGTATAGTAAGCAAGTAAGGGTCGAACCCATATGGAAGATCTGATGAAGTATGCAATTATGATTAACAAGTAACAAGGAAGGGGGGGTTGGTTGGTTATCAAACAGAGCAAAGTGAACAAGTTTAGTTGACTTGAGAATATGATTGGGGAAGAAGTTCCACTAGAACGAGATCCACAATACAGAGATATAATTTGATCACCAAAATCTATTAAATCCAAGTTCTTTATCTATTCTTATAGTTGTTCCCATCCTGATCTTGATTAACTACCAATTCAGACAGTTGTTGATAGTACTTACTACAATATCAATGGAAGAAAACCTTACCATTAATAAAGCAATAGCAATACACACAAGGATATAGGATACATGCAAATAGAAGAAAACCTTACTACTTAACATGCAAATGATTCTCACTCACAATTGCGCACTCGTATTCCACTATATGCAACAATTATGTTTTCTACTAGATATGCACTCGTATTCCACTATATGCAAACCCTAGCAATGGATAAATAGTATTCAACCTAGTTGATTAGGCTATGAAGAATAACAATGAATCAATATTCAATATAACCAAGAGAATCAAACCAACACATATAAGAATAGGAACAAGGGATAGAAATCTCACAAACAATTCAACTGTATTGCTTCAAACGTCTAGTAGAACAAGGGGAAATTAGTGCTCCATTCAGATGTAAATAAAACCCTAATGAGAAAAACAACGATAATGATGAAAGTAAAAGTGTCAAAAAGTTCTCTGCCTCTTAACCTAGAAAGAGGTCTTAAATAGGCTTAGGAAATAAGTTTAACCTAATTAAAAAAGCAAGGGAAATAAAATACTAGAAGTAAGAAAGTCCGAAAATGCATAAAAGGAAATAATGTCTTCTGCTGGCCGCGAGGCGTGACGTGCCTACCGCGGGGCGGTGAGATCCACCGCGGGGCGTCAGTTCCTTCTCTGAGATCCACCGTCGGGTCGCGGTGGCTCTGGAGCGGGGCGGTGACACTCGCCCAGTCCTCTCTTCAGCTCTTCTTCTCTTCTGCTCTTCATTACTACCAAGTGTTGGTAGTCTTCTCCAATTAATCTTCAGCAGATCCTCATCCATCTTCATCATCTCCATCTAAGCTGTAAATCCCTGGATATCTTCAATTCTCCCCACATCTTCTGGATTACAGACTTAGCCTCAAATCTTATCATAAACTCCTCCAAATAATGCTAATAGTTGTTAGTAAAGGTGCATGAAATGGCACCTATCAGTAGGCGGCCACTAATCTTATCGTTCTCCGCTACAGCCTCTTGGCTTGATTTTGGCTCCAGCCATGGCTCTCGGCTCTGCGTTCTGATTTTGTGGGTACAACTGTTGGCGCTCATAGCTAACCTTCTCTGGACTCCCAGACTCTGGAGCTCCACGGCGCTGCTTGATGATCTCTGACTGGAAGATTGGTGTTGTTGGTCTCTCCGCTGGAAGATTGGTGCTACTGGTGGTTTCGTGGTCTCTGGCTGGTGTCAGATCGACCACCTTCCCCTGCATACTCACTACCCCACTACAAGGTGTATCACCCCTAACCTCGACTCTCACTACTTTATCTATTTCTACTTCAAATACATAAGTCTCTTATGTGATTACTTTATTATTGTTCAAAAGATTCAAGTTTGAATTTTGTTCACGATATGTATAGATAAAATGATAACCTTAAGTGTTGTCCATGATATTTGAGTTAAAATATCATTAGTCATGTGTATGGAGAAAATGATATTAGGAGGATCTTCTATAAAATGGGGCTATAAAGTACCCGATCCGGACGTTGAGCGACACTGACTAATCGAAGCGGACGAGTCAAAGATAAGACAAAAAACACACATATATATATATATTAGTTAGTAAGCTAAGTACATTATAAAAAAAAATGCATATATATATATATTAGTTAGTAAGCTAAGTACGTTATAAAAAAAATGCATATCCAATTTAATTTGAATCCATATATATATGAATATATATATATATATAGAAACAAGATCTGGTAAAACAACTTCATAAGGTAAAGCGGAAGTATAAATGAGAGCCATTTTATTAGAATTAAGGCAATGGTCTAGATTAAAACTAAAATGGTGTAAATTAATATAGTGGACTGTACACACACCAAATTCTTTATTCTCCACGTGATTTTAGGGATTTTTTTACCCAAATCTTTTCAACTTCCTTTTTTAATTCTTAAAAACCACAATCGTCTTCAACCTGCCTCTCGATTATTCCCACTAGCCTCTCGTTTTCTCCATCTCTCTCTTTCTTCATCTTCTTGAATGGGGGCCTCTGGCGGTGGAATGTGGGCTGAGTGCTGCGGTGGGCGAGTTGTGGCTCGTCGGTGGGTTCAGTGGTCGCGAGCAGCAGCAGTGGGCGGAAGTCGGGGCGACAATGGCGTTGGGCAACGGCTTGGTCGCACCGCAATGCGCGGTGGATCTGGGTTCAGATCTGGCGGTCGTGCGGCGGGAGAGGTCAGGAGAGGCAGGATCGAAATTGGGCGTTGGCGGGGTTGGTGAAGTGGGTTGCGGGACATGGTTCAGCACGGGGCTAGCGGTGAGGATGCAGCGGCTGCGTGGTGGTGGTCGAGCTTGGTTGGTTCAGTGGATCTGGTGTGGGCTCGGTGTGGTGGTTCGATGTGGGTTGGAGCCGGTGGGGTGTGGGTTTGGTTGTGTGTGCAGGAGGTTTCCGATGGAGAACGAGGCGGCGGCGACGAGGAGAGTGGCTCTGGTGGCCGCCATTAGAGGATCCCTAATTCAAAAAAACCCTAAATCCTTTTGGTTTTTTACTCTAATGTTGATGTTCATATTTTGCATTATGATATTCATGTTAACAGTATTGTTATTCACAGTGTTACAGTTTGTGTGTTTTGATATTTATGTTTCGGATATTGTATATTTGATATTCAGTTTCTCTGTGGTATTATTCATTATAATGATATTAATATTCATATGGATTCAGATTCTGCTTGATGATGGTGTTATATGAGTTGTTGGTCATTGATATTCACGTTAATTACGTACGGTCAATTGAGTAGTGATCAATATTCATAATTTGATTGGTGATATTTATGTAATATTCATGATATTGGGGTGATATTCGTGTAATATGTGTTGATATTCATGTAATTGGGTGGTAATATTAATAATTGGGCAGTGATCGATATTCATGAATTGAATGGTGATATTCATGTAATATTCACAATATCGAGGGTGATGTTCGTGTAATATGTGTTAATATTCATGTAATTGGGTGGTACTATTAATGTAATTAGTAGTGATCGATATTCATGAATTGAGTTATGTTATTCATGTACTTGAGTGTGATATTCATGTAATTGATTGTGTTATTCATATATTATTAAGTGGTGATATTCATATTTTAAGTTGTGGTATTCATGTCTTTAATTGGTGATATCCACATATTAAACAAAGATATTCATACAAACATGAACGATATTCAAAAAAACAATGACAAAAGCAACAAGAACAAGTTTACAAATCTACGAATTTGCAAAGCATTAGGACACTGAAAAAATCAAGTGGTGATATTTATGTTTTAAGTGGAGATATTCACAGCCATCGATATTCATAAACGCATGAATGATATTCATAAAGACGTGTTCAATATTCGAATGCTTCGGAAATTTCTTTGTTAGACGAACAAGTAGATGAAAATCGGTAATTGATGGAGCTTCCACCGGATTGAGCTTTGAAGAACGTCAATGGAGAGAAAGCAAAAGATCGTGAATGGAGGAGCGGTTTAGGAAAGAGAATAATATTGTGTTTTCTCTCTCATCTAACAACCTACTTAATTATATTTTGTTAATTAAAAATTAATTAATTGTCTTATTTGAGTAGATTTGGTGGTTATACCCCTACCATATTTATTGTAAGGCTCAATCATCCATCCATCAATCACCATCCATCCAACGCTCCAGATTAATACTTTCGTTTTACCATAACTCCCGTTTTACCGGACCGTTTTTCTCTCTCTATATATATATATGCTAATGGCAATACTTTACACTTCACTTGTTAGGATGGCGCCGATGGATATTGACAATATGCAAGTAAATAAAGAATGCTTATATTGGAAGCCTAATAAACACAAGTTTATTCTCTCTTTGCTCTCTTCTCTTCTCTCAAATCTCTCCCTTTCTCTTAGTTTATAACACGTTATCAGCACGAGTCGCTCATAAATTATTAGTTCAAGAACTCAATTGCTCAGTTCCCCTGCATTCGACTGCCAACTTAATATCCTTTACAATTCTAATTATTTTCTTCGGTTATCCTCTTCTAGCGTTACTTGTTTACTATCTTCCTCTAATTGTTTGAAACCCATCTTTTTTGTAATAATCAATCAAAGCATATCAATGAAATACATATTTTACGTATTGACTTTTATATCTTGTTTAATAGCTTTATTTTGTTAGTACCGTAGATCATTGATATGCTTTGATTGATTATTGCACAGTTGACAAGAAACTTTTACTCCGGGCAAAGAATATGTTAACAATTCCAGAACGACGGTTCGTAGGGTTTGATATCATAACTCGTCATATAAGTCCTTTTATTTTTTTACGTATAATATTTATTTCATTTATATAGTTTGTCTTTCTGATTTGAAATATTACATACATCTCGTAAAGTGGATGTATTTATAAAAGTAAATTATTAATTATCCCCAGAAGAGGATGTATATATAACGCGTGGTTATATCATTCTGAAGCGATAGTTCAACTTTTCAGTCCCTGAAGTGATAGTTTTCAACAATAGTTTTTAATCCCTAAAGTGATATGATTTGATCCCTGAAGCGATAGTTTAGTTTTTAATCCCTGAAGCGATAGTTTTCAATCCTGAAGCGATAGTTTTTAATCCCAAAAGTGATAATTTCAATCCATGCAACGATATTTTCAATCACTGAAGTGATAATTATGTATGTATGATTCCTGAAGTGACATTATTTTGTAACGATGTAATTTATCTTATGAAATCATACTCCTTTCAATCCCTGAAGCGATATGTCTCAATCCCTGAAGCGATAATTTTCAATCCCTGAAGCGATAATTTTCAATCCTTGAAGTGATAATTTTTATCCCTGAATCCCTAAAGTGGTAGTTTTCAATCCCTGAAGTGATACTTTTAAATCCCTGAAGTGACAGTTTTCAATCCCTGAAGTGACAGTTTAGTTTTCAATCCCTGAAGCAATAGTTTAGTTTTCAATCCTTGAAGCGATAGTTTTGAAACGATAGTTTTCAATCCTTGAAGCGATAGTTTTTCAATCCATGTCCCTGAAGCGATAATTTTATCTCTCGAAAAGGATATTTTATTCTAAATAGGATGTATTTATAAAGCAACTGATAACGTTGATGGATTCATCCCTGAAGATGATGTATTTATAAGGATTATATCACCCAGTAGTGTGATGGATTTCATTTCCCGAAGCGGATGACATATTATAAATCTAATTACTTATCCATTTTATTTGTAAGCTTGTTTATTTTCAATTGCATATTTATTTTCACGTTCTTTTATTTTGTTCTTATACTATTGAAAAATGACATCCCTTGAAGTGGATGCACACATAATATATTTGTCAAGGTATAGACAAATCCAAAATTATTCCCGTAGTGATAAGCTTTATCTCCCGAAGTAGACGAAACAATAAACCATATTACTCCTTGTAGTGAGTAATTATAGAAAATATCATTTCCTGAAGCAGATAATAAAATGATATATTAGAAATAACCTCTTGTAGTAGGTTATAAAATGGTCAATAAATTTGGTGTTTAATTTATTGTCACCCGAAGTTGACAACGATCCTCTTTATTTAAGTAATGTTGTTTGTGTTATTTTTTTTGTTTCATTAATTATGTTTATTTTTACATATTTTATGTATTTATAGTAAAATAATAATCTCATCCTTGGGAGTGGATGTACACATAAAATCAAATTGTCCCTGAAGTGACATGATTCCTCGAAATGAAAGAATGATGAATTTATCTTCTTTAAATAGTGTCTTAGTTCTCTAATTTATTTTGGAATAGTTGCTATGATTGCAATGCCAAATTTAAAGGGTTTCCAGAAGAAACAGTTTAACAGATGGTTTTAAGTGTTAAGTTTCATTTGGCTAAACATATTTGGAAAACCAATTTAGCACTTGGGATTTTTGTAGAAATTGTGCTAAACTAATAATTTGATCATACCATCCTCAACTCGATGAGAGTATTAAGACTCAATATTTTGACAATTTAGAGATCACTATATACTCCTGAAGAGTTTCATGATCATACATCAATTGTTTGTACTATGATAGTAGTACATATTTTAAGGCATTTGTTTGTATTCGAAAGTTAGAAATCAATGTGATGATTTATCTAATTCTAAGTTGATGATATCCCAAATATTAAAGGATCACCCATATGAAAATTTCAATGGTAGGAACTACTGTCGATAATTCCATTACTTATACCATTTTGATAAACCAGAAGTTTCTTTACCCTGCAAATGGCAACAACCAAGTGTGAAATATAAGGTTTAAGAAGAGTGTCTCATTCATGACTCCAGAAGAGGTCTATCTTGTTATTGGAAATAACAATATATTAGATGAGTAACACTCTATGTTTACAAGTTCAAGACAAACTTGTTGATCATTTGAAAAGATATTCGACAAATTGGTTATCATGCAGAATTCATGAATGAGGAAAATATCGAATATCTATCCAAAAGTCCATAGGAAACTTCGCACACTAGGTATATACGACAACCCATTGAATCATATAATATTTCTAACCAGAAGTTAGTTTATGGCAAAAATATTTCTTTGTGGCAAAAATGAATTCGATCACCTAAGTGAAGTAATGATGTGCATGATCATTATAAATTCACTCAAACACCTACTAAAGGACCGGAGGATCCTAGGACATGGAGTCCTTGTCTTAGAGTGATCGTAAACACACGACTTGTTTTCTTGGTAACAATGTCGATTATGTAAAGAGTAAATGCATAGTCTCCATGTTTCGTGACATATTCAAGAATACATATGAGGACTAATAACACCGTCATATGGACCAATGTTAATTGTTCATATATTTTATGATGTTGATAGATGCCTCAACACATTGGTCACACGAAACATAAAGTGGGAGAAATAAATCAATCATGTAGTGTAACGGTCGAGCATCGGGTAGCTCACACTATTTAATAGAACGACATAGTACAGTCGTTGTTTATATGGTCATCAATCATAGTTGGGTTAAAGCTAATACATGAAACGATCTAGAAGAATCGTTGACCGTATGAGGTCATATAAAGTTTAAATGTCGAGAATTAAGTTTGACTGACCATGATATATTTCCCTAATTGAAACTTATCTCCAGAAGAGAACGGAAAGTATATAGATATGCGGTGTACATCCCATTCTCACCCTAAATGAACTAAATTAATGCCACAAGGAAAATTGAGATTCTACGAGGGCAGGAGTCCCTATGGATTATTGAATACCTAGAGCTTATATTGGGTGATCGCTCGGTATCAAGATTATCATTTTGAAGAGATAAAATCCCAACTTTAGGGGGAGCGGACAATTAGACTAATATGTATAAGAGATTGCAAGGAATGCAAATTCTCGATAATTTTATATCCTTGGTTAAACGAACATGAACCAGAAGTTTAACGGATCGTATACATAATGATATAGCTAGGTTGCTATAAATTGCATTTACTAAAAGCCAAGAAAGTGACGGAGTCACATATACCAACTGAAATGCCTAGCTCATTTGGAGGTTCTTGTAGTAACTCCAAACCAATCAACTACAAGGAAGTCTTAATTACGCCAGAAGCGTGGGAGACTATTAGACTATATCTGAAGCTCAATTTTCCTGAAGAAGAATGATATATTGCAGCTTAACAAGCTGTTAATTGTTGACATGTGACATTTCTTGAGATAAGTTCTTCAAGAAAATCGTATCTCAGATTACACATCATAAGCAAGGACTTTAAAGGACAAGTACAAAATGTTTGTTACAATCCATTTCGGAAGGACTCGAAATGCGCTTGTCCTTGATGATGTTGTTTGAATAAGTACTTGCACCAGAAGTGACATACAAGAAGGTTAATGATTCTTGATCAATGGAAATACGTCGACAATGATGATTGGTAGAGCTGAGAAAGGCGATTCAAGCAAAGTTAAATTTTGTATATCAAAAGTGATATGTTTTGGACCAATTACATATGTAAATCATTATTTGGAAATGGTTATCTGTATTGCTTTGTATTTATATTTTTGATACAAGATTGTACATGCAAGTTCTCGAAGAACCAAGATTTATGTGCACGAATTCAAATGGAGATATATGAAGGTCATGTATCACTCCGCTCTCAATATCACTTACATATTGACAATATCTATCTACACTCATGAGCTTTCAGTCGAAAGGAGGACAAGTTCAACCGATTCAGTCAAGCAATGTTAAATTGAGGGGGAGAATTACAACTGAACTCTTTTTCCCTTAGTCTTGGTTTTTATCCCATTGGGTTTTTCCAGACAAGGTTTTTAACGAGGCAGTTAGTGATGTACATCCAAGGGGGAGTGTTATAATATTATATTTATGGATGTATATAAGATAGACTTCTCTAAACCTTAGAGTTGACTTATTTCCCAAGCATTGTAAACCCTATATAAGGCTCTTATTGAAAGCCTAATAAACACAAGTTTACTCTCTCTTTGCTCTCTTCTCTTCTCTCAAATCTCTCACTTTCTCTTAGTTTATAACACTCTGTATATAGTGTTGGTGGGAAAACTATCTATCTTTTACGTGCGGATAATGGGAAATTGAGAATATTTTTTTATTAGGTAAAAATTAGACTGAAAACCACAGAAGAGATGATTTCTCAGTCTATAGCGTCCTTTCGGATGAGAATTACAAATTCTAGACTAGCTCGAATATCTTTCAAGGAACTCCGCTGGACCATTTTTGCGATGAAGTCGGCCACCACGTTTGTTTTTCGGAAGACATGAAAAATCTGCACTGAAGAAAACAGTTTTAAAACACACAGGATATCAGAAATTAACATTTCAATATTCCATGAACATTATCAGATTTAATTAAAAACATTCACAATAGTAAGGTTATCGCATTCAAATTGAGAACATATTTAAACTAATGAAATCATGCTGAAGAAATTTTATTGAGAAAGACCCACATTGCATGTGAGCCTAAGGTTTGAAGGAGAGATGATGGTCCGAGGTGCATGTGGTGGCGCGAACCCCCAAAATCAAAGTATATATGGATGTCATTGTTCCTTCAAAAAGGGTTGCTTACTTGGTTCAATTCAATTGCTGACTAATTTATGTATATTCAAATATATCGGACTACGTAAATATGGCATCTCTAGGTGTTATACTACAATTTATAAATATTTTGTGCCGGAGCCAACTTTTGCATCTCTAATTTGTCACTTCCGCTTCCTCCCAAGCGAATTGAAGCATTGTATAATGTAATGTATTGGTCCCTTGGTTCTATATAATGCCCAAACGCCAAAAGTTGCGCACCCACTTTGTTGCGAGGATTTGTTGCTTTAGACCCAATTGGGCAATATATAAGTCTAACAAAATTTCATCTTAAAATTAATTGAAAATATGAGAACTTATATATTAGGTTTTGAATTCTCACAATTCCAATGCGGAATTCATTATTTGATACCACTTGTTGTTGGTGAATGTCCTTTTGGGCCTGATGGTTTCCACGTTCTTCGGTAAGTGAGATGGAAAATACAATTAAAACTTAGCTATCGAATCAACGCAATTTTTATGGATGATAGCGTAAAAAAACAGGGAACGAGATAAAGAACTCTCTTCTTATCAAGTCGTGAGGACTGAAGTAAATTACATCACTTTCACGTTAGCACGAAAATCATACACAAATTTTAAGCTAAAACGCCAAGAAAATTGGGTCTTGAATCAAAACCCCCCTTCTCTGTGGCGTTGGAGGCTAGCCGGGGAGTTATGTTCTTGCTTAGTGGCTTTGTGTAGACGCGTGGTGATCGGTCATGCTCTATGAGTCGGCGAGTGTGTGTCGCACGGTGATTGGGCCGTTGAACAGCACGTCACGTGAATGGGAAGGGCGGTGTAGGAGTGTCTTGTTTTGATTGGTGATTTGTGCCATCCTCGCTTGGCTATGCGTATGGATCATGCGTTCATATGATCGACGTGACATTCTTGGATATTCTGTTATAGGTCTATCAGTGTCTACGCGATTGATGGCGCGATGTGTCATTTGTTGCATTGATAGTCAGTGTGGTAGATTCAGATTGCTAGTGCCAATGACCTCAAATGGTGTGTGCTATCAGGGCTCAACTATATCAAGCTCAACAAATAAGCTTAATTGGATTCAATCCTAAAATCAATTAATAATAGTAGGAATATCTAACCTACTTATATACTAGACTTGGTCGTTTGAAATTATCATAATTTCAATGTGAAATTTATAATTGACTCTCAACACACTTTATAACTTATAAGTCATAGAGAGAACGTTGTTGTTGTTGTGTGCGCCTTATGTCTACAAAACCTAGAAAGTAAGTTTTTCAAATTGTTTAGCTTATTACTTTTTAGTTCATAATAATCACGGGGTTTGTAGCCAAGTAGACATGAGAAGAGTGGATTGGAGAAACCCAAAGCCTAATAAGTAATGTAATTCCTAGTTTAGTTTAACCGTAAGAACCTAAACTTTTGGGAACATAATTCCTTAGGAAGTAATTTTATGTGATCGAAATTTCTAAAAGAAGTAAAAATTTACGTTTGATGTAAAAGTATTTTAATTTTAAACGTTACAATATTTAAGCCAGTAAGCACAATTCACCCTCCACCTAGGGTTATTTTCAGACAGTTTTGAAAGTTGAAACTGTTTTCGCAAATACTCACAAGTTGGGGGATAAATGGTGCAAATGAAAGGTATATGTATCGAGACTCGAGAGGTGGGGCGTTGGGCATGCCAATTGCGAATTCCGAAGAGATAGATCGGGGAATTGCTCAACAAGTCCTTGGATAATTGCGAACTCAATTGGAGTGAGGCCTCGGAATTTGAATATTACTCACATAAACTGAGTTCGTTAAATGTCATTAATGCTTTAAAATTTCTAAATCATCAGTTCCGCAACATTGAAATAAACGGCGATTCAATTCATGAAATCAAAAACACCGGGGATTCCGTACAATAATTATTCGAGTGTGGGAGAAAAGAAGATGGTGAAATGGCGCGCACAAGTTGGTAACCAACTAACAACCAGAATAAAGGCGAGGGGCCCGCTTCTTCTGTAGGAATCGACGCCCAACCGAAGCTTGTCGGGGTAGAGGAAGCTGCCTCACCCTTCTTATCCATTCTTCCTTAGGGTTTCATGCCCCTCTCCTGACACGTCACCCCCCCAAATCCACGGTTAATATTTCACGTTGTGATGCTACAACTTACAATTCATACGTTTACTTTTCAAACTTTTATAAAGATGGTAAATTGGTAACTTTGAAGGGGGAAAATGCATACAATTACCCGGAGCCAGCTAGCATTCAAAGTCACGCAAAGCGTCCGTACTCAAACCTAATTGTGTTCTCTTTTAATTACCGAGGGGTCCCATGTTCACTTATACGTTAGGAGGCATCATGTTGGGTTGTTACTGTTAAGTCTGAGGGAACAAATGATTTATTTTCACAGGATATGTAGCGGAATAAAATACAAAAAAGATGAAATGTAGAACTCACGACTGAGAGTGAAAAAACCTCGATTAGTCAAACAATTAATCAGAGAAAATCACTACCTTCAAGCTTATCGATTGAGAGGATTTTAAAGAGGTCTACTTGTCTTATTAGTTTCTTTGTTCGGCTACACGTATAGCTCGGACTTCTAACCTTGGACTTCTCACCTAGTCTTGAATCACTCCTGTTGAATTCCTTAGGTTTTGATGGTAACAAACATTCAACTAATCTGGGTATTAAGTGTTTCAGGAACAAAGACAATTATCTCAAGGAACCATTGCAGCAAAGGATCGCAGAGGAAACAAAGCTCTGTTCATGTGCTTTGTTACCTCTCAAGGAACTGTAGTGACGAACAAGATCAAAGCTGCGAATGGAATGAAGAAATCCAGCGTGACGATTATGGAAACAAATCAAAGGAGATCACGCGGTCAAGGATGGAAGACTTCGGCTGCAAGGACTAAGCCGATCGAGAAGATATGGAGAGAGAAGAAGTCCGATTGTGTTATCTTAGGAGAACTTTCCTAAGATAATATATTTGGAGAGAGAAGAATCTTATCTTAATTCGTTAATGTTATCTTAGGAATTATTTTCTTAGATAATATCGGTTGTTAAGATAATATTCTTCAAATCAATTAATATCATCTTGTTACCAAGTTTAGGAAGATAGGACTATCTTGTTACAATTAGGGTTTTTCCGAGTTGTATTTAATAGGAGTATGGATTCTTTTCTATGTAACCATGAAGAGGAAAAAGAAGAACCGAGAGCGTTCAGTTGAGAAGAAAAAGAGAGTGAAGTGTGTGTAAGTCTTTGAGGGTTGAGTTCGATTCATCGTTGTAGAAGAGGTTTCAAATCTAGGTGGGAAGTTTAGAGGTTGAAGTCCAGGATACAAGTGTAATCGAACAAGAAATCAATAAGACAAGTAGACGCTTCAAAATCCTCTCAAGCGAAAGCTTGAAGGTAGTGGTTTTTCCTTGAGAAGCTAGTTTTGCCAATCAGGGTTTCCACTATATATCGTGAGTTCGTTCGTTATCTTTCTTATTGTTTTTAATCCGCTGTGCCTTCTGTGGGAACAAAGCCTTTGTTCCCTCAGACGTAACTCTAACGATCCAACAATTGGTATCAGAGCCTGGTGCTCTAGATTGTTTGTCTTAGTTACAGATTCTGCAGGAAAGATGTCATCAGGAAAAGCCTTGGACAGAGACTCTTGTGAAAGTGATGTAGATGTGGCTCTCATCACTCAAGCCATGAAGAAGATATGGTCTCGAAGCAAAGGGCTTAAGGATTCGGTTATGGTTCACAATGACATGAAGGAGGTTGTCTGCTCTCACTGTTATGACAACGGACACTTCGCAAAAAATTGCCTCAACAAAGCCGCAGGTTCCTCTTAGGTCTTCAACGAGGAACAAGCGTGGGTTGCGAAGTGGGGAGACTGCAGCTTAGATGTTGCAGTGTCTCCTCCCTCTAAGGAGGTCTGTTTGATGAGCTCAAAAGGTCACAACGTATCAGAAGGTGGTTCTCATAAACTCAAAGAGGAAGCAAGGAAAGGTTCTTGACACCTTGACAGTGCATGCTCAAGTCATATGACAGGGAACAGTGAATGGTTCACTTCTCTCCAGCCAGCCTCAGGGGCATCAATAACTTTTGGGAACAAAAGTAAGGGTGAGGTTTGTGGTATCGGTAAAGTGAGACTCTCTAAACACATCACTGTGGATAACGTAAATCTAGTAAATAATCTCAAGTTTGATCTGTTTAGTGTGGCTCAACTATGTCAAAACAAGAAAAATAGGGTAGTCTTTACCACTAATGACTGTCATGTTGAGTGTCTAAGCACAGGGAAAATCTTACTCAAAGGGATCTGCGACAATAACGTTTACAAGGTCGACCCTGCTTTCATCCCTGACAAGGATCTATGCTTGTCGTCTATTGCTGAGACGACAGACTTGTGGCACAAACACTTTGGACATGCTAGCCTTCAACTCCTCTCCAAGCTTCACAGACATGAATTAGTGAACGGCCTTCCAAAGGTTGAAGCAATGAGAAGTGACGTGTGTGACGCATGCATCAAAGGAAAACAAGTCAGGTCTTCCTTCAAGTAAAAAAGGGACGTAAGTACAACTCGTCCTCTGGAATTAGTCCACATGGATCTTTGTGGGCCTATGCGCACAAAGAGCCGTGGGGGGAATGCATATGTCTTTGTTATTGTTGATGACTATTCCAGGTACACATGGACTATTTTTATCTCAACAAAGGATGAAGTGTTCGCTGAGTTTGAATCCTGGCTTAAGGCAGCCGAAAGAAGCACTGGTCATTCCTTAGTGATCTATCTAAACTCAGTGAGGAACAGAAGGAAAAGCCAAAAGGCATTGTGTTTGTTGCAGCCAAGAATGAAAAGAAGACAGAAAAGAAGGAAGTGAATCTTTTTGGAATTGGGTATCAACCTAAGCTTCCTGTTGATGGCACCAAGTCTAAACGTCCTAGAGTCGAAGGAAAGCAGTCAACACAAGAAAAGGGGGAAAGTTCCTCGCGGAGGAACAATCACAAAGATTGCTCAAATTCGACTGATGGGAACAAGGCTTGGTACCATGGACAGAAAGCACATGACATTTGGTTGAAGCAATCTCAAAGCGGTAAGTCCAATCATATCAATTTTCATTCGAGGATTGCTAACAAAACTATTTGGCCTGGACAGAGCAAGTATGTTGATCTAAAGTGTCAAAGAGTATGTTGGTATTGTGGGCACTCTGGTCACTACAAACAAGAGTGCCTCCTGAAGAAACACAATGAGGAACTTGCTCGAACCACTAGGGAGAAAATGAATGCTAAACCTCCAGAAATCAAATATGTTGCTCCCACACCCAGAAAGCGTAAGCTTGTCTGGGTTCGCAAGAACTAACTCTTTCTGTGCAGGATAAAGTGAGGAAAGTTCCCGGTATTTCACTCGTATTAAGTTCAGTTACCTGATAGGGAACAAAGCGAGTCTCACCTCACTTCTGCAGGAATATTTGAGACTCTAAGGCCTGGTGGCAAAGGTAAAGGAAATGTAGATGTGGATAAAGGCTTAATGACTAAATTGTTCCTTGTTTGAAAATTTAGGTACCATGTACATCTAGAAAAGACATCACTGTGTGGAGAAAGATTGGCATACAGGGAATCTCGTGGAACAAAGAATCAAACGCCAGTTTTCTCATTAAGACACCTGTTGGGGAACTCTACATTCAGTTTCATACGAAGCCTGGTTTGTTCCCTTAACCACATGTCTATTTGTTGTGTTCTCTCAATGATTGGCTAAATTACATGGTAAAGTGTGAAAGGTTAATCATCATGTCTTGATCTGCATTCATTCTCTTGATCATTTGTTGACGCCTTGCTTAGACTCATGCTAATACTTCACTAATGTGCAAAATTGCATGCATGATTCTCTATGCTATCTTGTTAATACATGATTCAGCTTTCTTTCGGCCCAAAAGAGTCAACTTGATACATTGATCCCTCATTATAAGCCCAAATGATTGTTGACTCTACAGCTTACATTAGCCATCATGCTTGATGCTTCCTACGAGCCACTCTAATCATCCACATCTGGGAGCCTCTCATTCATGATTAAACATTATTAAAAATTCTCGTATATGTTTATGTGTGATGTTCTTTGTACCCTCTCTGGTAACATTACCCCCGCATCACACTCCTCTACTTTTTCGGAAAGTCGAGAATACGAATTGTCGCCTCTGTGGTCTGTGGCTGGGATTTGACAGGTATGATGTGTAATGATGGCTTGCAACTGCTTGAGAAGTGTTCGTGCATAAAAGGTGATGTGGTGGTTGCGTGATGGTTGTTGCTCGCGGAAGAACAATCACAAAGATTGCTCAAATTCGACTGATGGGAACAAGGCTTGGTACCATGGACAGAAAGCACATGACATTTGGTTGAAGCAATCTCAAAGCGGTAAGTCCAATCATATCAATTTTCATTCGAGGATTGCTAACAAAACTATTTGGCCTGGACAGAGCAAGTATGTTGATCTAAAGTGTCAAAGAGTATGTTGGTATTGTGGGCACTCTGGTCACTACAAACAAGAGTGCCTCCTGAAGAAACACAATGAGGAACTTGCTCGAACCACTAGGGAGAAAATGAATGCTAAACCTCCAGAAATCAAATATGTTGCTCCCACACCCAGAAAGCGTAAGCTTGTCTGGGTTCGCAAGAACTAACTCTTTCTGTGCAGGATAAAGTGAGGAAAGTTCTCGGTATTTCACTCGTATTAAGTTCAGTTACCTGATAGGGAACAAAGCGAGTCTCACCTCACTTCTGCAGGAATATTTGAGACTCTAAGGCCTGGTGGCAAAGGTAAAGGAAATGGAGATGTGGATAAAGGCTTAATGACTAAATTGTTCCTTGTTTGAAAATTTAGGTACTATGTACATCTAGAAAAGACATCACTGTGTGGAGAAAGATTGGCATACAGGGAATCTCGTGGAACAAAGAATCAAACGCCAGTTTTCTCATTAAGACACCTGTTGGGGAACTCTACATTCAGTTTCATACGAAGCCTGGTTTGTTCCCTTAATCACATGTCTATTTGTTGTGTTCCCTCAATGATTGGCTAAATTACATGGTAAAGTGTGAAAGGTTAATCATCATGTCTTGATCTGTATTCATTCTCTTGATCATTTGTTGACGCCTTGCTTAGACTCATGCTAATACTTCACTAATGTGCAAAATTGCATGCATGATTCTCTATGCTATCTTGTTAATACATGATTCAGCTTTCTTTCGGCCCAAAAGAGTCAACTTGATACATTGATCCCTCATTATAAGCCCAAATGATTGTTGACTCTACAGCTTACATTAGCCATCATGCTTGATGCTTCCTACGAGCCACTCTAATCATCCACATCTGGGAGCCTCTCATTCATGATTAAACATTATTAAAAATTCTCGTATATGTTTATGTGTGATGTTCTTTGTACCCTCTCTGGTAACATTACCCCCGCATCACACTCCTCTACTTTTTCGGAAAGTCGAGAATACGAATTGTCGCCTCTGTGGTCTGTGGCTGGGATTTGACAAGTATGATGTGTAATGATGGCTTGCAACTGCTTGAGAAGTGTTCGTGCATAAAAGGTGATGTGGTGGTTGCGTGATGGTTGTTGCTCGCGGAGGAACAATCACAAAGATTGCTCAAATTCGACTGATGGGAACAAGGCTTGGTACCATGGACAGAAAGCACATGACATTTGGTTGAAGCAATCTCAAAGCGGTAAGTCCAATCATATCAATTTTCATTCGAGGATTGCTAACAAAACTATTTGGCCTGGACAGAGCAAGTATGTTGATCTAAAGTGTCAAAGAGTATGTTGGTATTGTGGGCACTCTGGTCACTACAAACAAGAGTGCCTCCTGAAGAAACACAATGAGGAACTTGCTCGAACCACTAGGGAGAAAATGAATGCTAAACCTCCAGAAATCAAATATGTTGCTCCCACACCCAGAAAGCGTAAGCTTGTCTGGGTTCGCAAGAACTAACTCTTTCTGTGCAGGATAAAGTGAGAAAAGTTCCTGGTATTTCACTCGTATTAAGTTCAGTTACCTGATAGGGAACAAAGCGAGTCTCACCTCACTTCTGCAGGAATATTTGAGACTCTAAGGCCTGGTGGCAAAGGTAAAGGAAATGGAGATGTGGATAAAGGCTTAATGACTAAATTGTTCCTTGTTTAAAAATTTAGGTACCATGTACATCTAGAAAAGACATCACTGTGTGGAGAAAGATTGGCATACAGGGAATCTCGTGGAACAAAGAATCAAACGCCAGTTTTCTCATTAAGACACCTATTGGGGAACTCTACATTCAGTTTCATACGAAGCCTGGTTTGTTCCCTTAACCACATGTCTATTTGTTGTGTTCCCTCAATGATTGGCTAAATTACATGGTAAAGTGTGAAAGGTTAATCATCATGTCTTGATCTGCATTCATTCTCTTGATCATTTGTTGACGCCTTGCTTAGACTCATGCTAATACTTCACTAATGTGCAAAATTGCATGCATGATTCTCTATGCTATCTTGTTAATACATGATTCAGCTTTCTTTCGGCCCAAAAGAGTCAACTTGATGCATTGATCCCTCATTATAAGCCCAAATGATTGTTGACTCTACAGCTTACATTAGCCATCATGCTTGATGCTTCCTACGAGCCACTCTAATCATCCACATCTGGGAGCCTCTCATTCATGATTAAACATTATTAAAAATTCTCGTATATGTTTATGTGTGATGTTCTTTGTACCCTCTCTGGTAACATTACCCCCGCATCACACTCCTCTACTTTTTCGGAAAGTCGAGAATACGAATTGTCGCCTCTGTGGTCTGTGGCTGGGATTTGACAGGTATGATGTGTAATGATGGCTTGCAACTGCTTGAGAAGTGTTCGTGCATAAAAGGTGATGTGGTGGTTGCGTGATGGTTGTTGCGCTTGAGATTTTGTGGGCTTTGATGGATTTGGACAGAATCTTTTACAAGATTTATTTTTGGAAAATATCTTATTGGCTGTGATCCTTGGTAAAAGAAGGAAAAAAGAAGATTGGGATCATTATCCTTAATACTTGAAAAGATATGAAAAAGGATTCTTGTGTTTTCTCCCCTCCTATCTATGGCGTTCTCTGCAAAGTTGTCATGTTACTCCCGTGTGCTGTTTCAAAAAAAAAAAAAAAACTGGAACAGCACAGGGAACACAAAGAGGGGACAAATGAATCTTTCTTCTACCGGCGGTTGGATGCTAGTAAGCTACACAAGAAGCAGTTTGTGTTGCAAAAAGGTATTGGTTGGGTCAAGGTTAGACGTGAGATGGAAGCTGGTGTGGAGGAAGAAGAGTCTGAAGGTGCAGACTCTGAGGGGGAACAAAATGTGGAATCTGATTTGAGGAAGGACCGTGAGAAGTTTGTCTCGCGCAATATCTCTGTTGGCAGAACAACAAAGGCGTCTTACGGAGTAAGTGAATGCCTAAATTGCTATTCATATTTCAGCTCCCGCTACAGGCACCAGTGGTACTTGATTCGTCGTTCTCTGGCTAACCAATCCCTCTTTTGTTCCCTAGCACATTTATCCCTTACTGCTTGTTTTTCCTTGTCTCTGGCTGATGTGTTTCCATTGACTGGCATGTTGATCATATGTGTTATCTTTGCTTATTTTGTAGTTGTCTTTACATGCAGTCTATGTTTGTGCGTTTCAATCTAATGCAAAAGGGGTTATTTTGCTTATCCTGTTGTGGTCTTTTTCTCTCTATCTCTTTACTTATGTTTTTGATGATGCCAACAGGGGGAAAATGACAGGTAGCTTTGGTTAAGGGGGAACAGAACATGGTTTCATATGTTGCTGAGTTGAGGGGGAACTAATACTGCCTTAGTGGAAAGACTTTCTCTCCATAACTGTATTTATCTCATACGTGTATGCTTTATTGTCAAGGGTGTTTGTCACCATCAAAAAGGGGGAATTTGTTGAATTCCTTAGGTTTTGATGGTAACAAACATTCAACTAATCTGGGTACTAAGTGTTTCAGGAATAAAGACAATTATCTCAGGGAACCATTGCAGCAAAGGATCACAGAGGGAACAAAGCTCTGTTCATGTGCTTTGTTACCTCTCAAGGAACTGTAGTGACGAACAAGATCAAAGCTGCGAATGGAAGGAAGAAATCTAGCGTGACGATTATGGAAACAAATCAAAGGAGATCACGCGGTCAAGGATGGAAGACTTCGGCTGCAAGGACTAAGCCGATCGAGAAGATATGGAGAGAGAAGAAGTCCGATTGTGTTATCTTAGGAAAACTTTACTAAGATAATATATTTGGAGAGAGAAGAATCTTATCTTAATCTGTTAATGTTATCTTAGGAATTATTTCCTTAGATAATATCGGTTGTTAAGATAATATTCTTCAAATCAATTAATATCATCTTGTTACCAAGTTTAGGAAGATAGGATTATCTTGTTACAATTAGGGTTTTTCCGAGTTGTATTTAATAGAAGTATGGATTCTTTTCTATGTAACCACGAAGAGGAAAAAGAAGAACCGAGAGCGTTCAGTTGAGAAGAAAAAGAGAGTGAAGTGTGTGTAAGTCTTTGAGGGTTGAGTTCGATTCATCGTTGTAGAAGAGGTTTCAAATCTAGGTGGGAAGTCTAGAGGTTGAAGTCCAGGATACAAGTGTAATCGAACAAGAAATCAATAAGACAAGTAGACGCTTCAAAATCCTCTCAAGCGGAAACTTGAAGGTAGTGGTTTTTCCTTGAGAAGCTAGTTTTGCCAATCAGGGTTTCCACTATATATCGTGAGTTCGTTCGTTATCTTTCTTGCTGTTTTTAATCCGCTGTGCCTTCTGTGGGAACAAAGTCTTTGTTCCCTCAGACGTAACTCTAACGATCCAACAACTCCTATAACCGATGAACACGAACTCAACTTCAAAGACTGCGTAAACACCTTTACTTGCTTGCACCATAAATAGTTGCTCGAAGTCCACACTTTGAAATTAGCGAACCACTCCAAAATATCCTAGCCTGAAACCCTAGTATCCATGAATATCTTTTTCCTACTATCCCAGTATAAAAAAGATCTTCTCAAACTATAAGAGATAATATTTTAACCATAGAGAATTACCTAGAGATACTTTCCTAGAATAAATCTAAAATATAAGATATATCAATCTTCTTTCCATATCTTCCAACAACCCTAGAAGCGCAATCTTCCAAGTCTCCAGATCGTAGTCTTCATATCACAACCGCGTCTCTTCCATGATGAGATCTTCACATATCACAAGTTTCCTTTTTGGTAGATGCAATTGTCATTGTGAGAGCGGCGTTGTTCCTTTCTGATGTGACCCTGCCTCCCATAACGGCCCATAACAAGGAAGAAGCCATGAGCCTACGCTCAGAGGGCCCAGTGACAAGGTCTAGGTCCAAGGCCATCGCCGCCGCCATCGCGTCACTTATCGCACGCGCCGTCGCCAGCCAAGGAAGCCCAGACGACAATCCAAGACTCGTCGTCCTCGCCACCATCGGAAGTGAAACAACGCGTTCTTTTGAAGCCTTTGACACTTCGTCATCTCTCGCGATGATTTCTTCACAGCTTTCACCGCGTTAGAAGCTTCACGCGTTCTTTTACAGACACTATCTATATTTGGTATTTCCAGCGTATTTTAGATAGTTTCCTTTCAGTCATTCTATCTTTTAGGGTTTGTGCCTTTTGCATGCTTGCATGGGCTAGCCCACGAGGTTCGACTCGGCCCATCCGACGTCTCACCTCCCCTATTTATACCCGACTTTGTTAATGTTATTTCTTACGTTCAAGTTAAAGTTCAAGGTTTTAAGTCGAGTGTTAATTCCTCCTTCCCTTGATCGTACGTCACCCTTATCCCTCTCATCCTCATTCACTCCGCCGTCGACGCTACGGCAACCACTCGATCTCCATCGAGTTTATCCCCTCCGTAGTCGACGCTACGACACCAACGACTTGTCTCTTCAAGTCGCCTAGTCTTCATCAAACCGCTTCCGCCACCGCTACCATCTTTCTACCAAATCGCTTCCATCACCGCCGAGATCCATTCATTGCGTTCTTCCGTTCGCGATCAACTACATCATCACGTTCCACAGTAGAATCACCACACCGAGTGATTTCCCAACCAAGACTAGATCCAAATGCGTCTCCTTCGACAATTTGGCTTGTCATCGGAGGCAAGGACACATCAACTGGCATCAGAGCCCAACAGTCTTGTAAGTCACGAACTCAAGTTTCACTCTTGTTCACGATTTTTTTTCTTGCCCACCATCGTTTGCTTCACTGAAAGATCACGAAAAATCAGAACTTTCCATATTTGCTACACCTATTCGGTTTCTACAAGGTAATACCTTGGCCAAAAAAAATTCTTGTTCCCCAACTTTTGGTGTGTTAGGTAATTTTGTTATCTTGCATGCTAGAATATTTTGTTTCCTTATTTCATGCGTGGATAGAATTTCCTTGTTTGCTAGATATTACTTTTTAGGTTGTTAAACCGAATTTCCATATATAAGATATCATCCAATCTTATCGTCTCTCTCTTATCTCTAACATCACACTTGTGATATTCTTGTTACTTAGACCTTTTTATTTTATTTCCTTTTGCAAATCCGAAAAGATCAAAAGATAAGATATCGGATATTAAAAAAAAAAGATATCGAAAAGATATTAAAAAAAAAAGTTTCCAAAGTTAGGGACATCCAAAATAAGGCAACCCTAACCCACATCGGTCTATGCTCATCTTCTATATCTCTCCACCGTCTAGGTCAAGCTTCCTAGAAGGTACTTTCTTGCTAATTCGGTTACTTTGTTTTTGTTTGTTTTAGGGTTTCAATTTGTTCTTGTTTGTTTGATTGCAACTTGCTTGATACACCATCTCTTGTGCAAGCCAAGCCGCCCTCACGGCAAGCCAAACAAGCCCTATCGATGTAACCTTTGTGACTTGACTAGTGATTTGCTTGGTTGTTGTTCTTTGTTGTCTTTTGGTTTGTTTTTACTCCCATGTCTGGTCATCTTGTTATAGGCACCACGCAGATTGGACACAGTGGAGACGACCGCGAAGATAACACCACCAACCCACTACCTCCACAGTTGGGTCTCCCTCAAGACCAACCACCACAAGACCAACCCCGCGATCCCATCATGGGGTTGTCCGAAGATCAAATCTTGATCTAGGATCTTCGACAAGAGAACGCCACTCTCAGAGCCAACCAACAAGAGGCAGCCATTGTGCCAACCCCAACACCACCTAGTGGTCTGGACGCGCCGCCTCCCACTGGAGCAATTGACGCGGTCCCATCTAAGACACGCGTGGACAAAGGCAAGGGAATTATGCCGTCTACTTCTCAACATCAACCACAACTCAACAGAATGCAGAGTGTCGTTGAGAGCCGCCAAGGCTTCGTTCCCAGGATGGATCGCTACGTGCCTAGAGCCACCCCCGGTGGCCACGACACCGGCTCCGACCGCGACGCCGACGACTTTCGAGGTGAGTACTCTGAACCTTACAACTTTGATGATAGGTATGCCTCTCGGAGAACCCAGCGCCATGTGCCAAACTCCACACCATGCGATGGCTGACGTCATCAGGCCGCCCAAGCTGACGCGACGCCAAGAAGACCAAGCCGCCGCGACACTGGACATATGCGACACGATGATCAATTGAGGACACCCCCTACCCAACAATGCAGCCATGATGTTCGCGATCATCTTCGACACCAGAGTGTTCGAACACCGCGTTACGAATCTGATGGCTACGCGTCGATCACACCAAATGTCCAAGACGACTTCGACGAGTATGATGACGAAGAAATCGAGGACTCAGGTATGGTAAACCCAAATTTTTTCCACCCCCTCTTGGAGATCCACTTGAATTGCAGGATCACCCATCGGATTGGATTCCTTCACCGCGTCTCCGGCCCCAAGGAGAACACATTCGAAACATTGGCGGCGAGTTCCGCGATGTTTTGTAGAGAGACAATCGACACGACAACTACGATACCCAGCCGCGAAGACGTCAACACGATGACGCCTACACACCCAGGGATGAGTTTGTCCGTGAAGATCGCGAACAACGCAATAGACACCAGGTTGGACGCGATAGACCACATGGGTTGCACGCCTTTGAGAACCCCCTCTATGACGCCGGCCCTAACAACGCGTTCAACCAAGCAACTGACCAGCCTCGATACCAGCGACATCAAGTCAAGGTAAAAATTGAGCATTTTCATGGAGAATACAACCCCTCTGTTTTTCTTGAATGGGTGCAGGCTACGGAGTACACCCTTCAATATAATCGAGTGCCGCCTGAGGATCATGTCGATGCCGCGACGCTTAACTTCCGAGGAGCTGCCCGAGTGTGGTGGTATCGATTCGAAGATGATTGCGTTCGTCACCATAGGACACGAGTCACAGAATGGCATCAACTCGTCTATGTGATGAACAAGAAATACATGCCTCCAGACTACAAGAATCAAATGCGATTGGAGATTGCCATGGCTCACCAGGGGTCGATGACTCCACTCGAGTTCTTTTCCAAGCTTGAGGACATGTATTACAAAGCCAACATCTCTGTTGCACCATCTACCTTGAGGACAAAATTCTTGAGTGGCTTGAACACCAACATCCGTGATCAACTAGAGATCTTGCCAATCAAGGATTTGAACACACTCACCCACACGACGATGCAAATTCATGCCCAATTATCTCGCCGAAAGTCTTACACATATTCCACTGGCCAACAAAGGTATTCTTCTAACACTAGTGGATTACCTTATACTAATGTTCGCCCTAGTGCCTCTACCACAGCCGCGTCTAGCCAAGCCTCCAAGGCGAAGCCCGCGACGCCGACCACCGCGCCGCACCAGAACGCGCCAAGACAGGCTCTAGTGAACAACGATCGCGCGCGTGATATTGAGTGTTACAAATGTGGTGGAAGAGGCCACTACAAGAAGGATTGCCCCAATGCTCGCAAGGTGTTGTTCTCCACAGCCGCCGCCGGCTACGAGTCTTGTGAAGATGAGGAGACCACACTTGACGCGATCACTGAAGGCAACGAAGAAGAGGACGAAGATGCGTATGACTGCGAACCCACTTCTCTGCACGCGGGCACACCATTGAGCTTGGTGACGCGTCGTCTCCTCACCGTCAAGGAAGCCAGCTTACACGATCAACGAGAGAATTTGTTCCACACAAGGGCTCTAGTCCAAACCGCTTCCTTGAGTGTAATCATTGATGGAGGATCTTGTGCCAATATTGTGAATGAGAAGGTCGTCAACCACTTCAAATTGCCTACGACGCCTCATCCACAACCTTATGCCCTCCAATGGATTTCTTCAAGTCCAGGTAACACAGTATCTCGCCAATGTTTAATTTCTTTTTCCATAGGGCAATACTGTGATTCTATTCTTTGTGATGTCATTGCAATGGACGCCACCCATATTTTGCTTGGGCGCCCATGGCAATTTGACAGGCGCGTGCTTCATGATGGCTATTTGAACACTTATGTGTTCAACTACCATGGGAAGCGCGTCACTTTGCATCCAATGTCTCCCCATGAAATCTTGCAGGATCAGGTAGAACGCGATCGCCAGAAGGCCATAGAGGCCGCGTCGACTAGGTCACACGAGTGTCCAGAGGAACTACAGAGGCAAACCTCCTCCAAATCTGGAAACACTTCGTCTTCTCCAGGCCATAGCAAGAAGAAACACCACGCCACAACTGGGACACCGCGTGCCCCACAGCTCGCCGATAAGTTGCCACCAGCGCGTCCTTTGCAGGGCACCTGTGAGCAACGCGTTCTTTTGGCCAGGCCTAGTGACCTCACTGCTTGTTTGACTGGGAAGACTCCATGTTTTCTGCTTATGCCAACTCCCTACATTCCGGCATCGTCCACGACCGTGCCTTTGCCACCAGAGATCGCGAAGTTGCTAGCCGCGTTCACTGACGTATTCCCAGACGAGTTGCCACAAGGACTACCTCCCCTGAGAGGCATTGAGCACCAAATTGACCTTGTGCCAGGTGCTTCTTTGCCAAACCGCACTGCGTATAGAGCTGGTCCAGAGGAGACCAAAGAGCTACATCGCCAAGTCCAAGAATTGTTGGATCGCGGGTACGTAAGGGAATCTTTTTCCCCTTGTGATGTGCTTGTGATCCTTGTGCCCAAGAAGGATGGCATATGGAGAATGTGTGTTGACTGCCGCGCGATAAACCAGATCAAAGTCAAGTATAGGCACCCTATCCCACGCCTTGATGATATGCTTGATGAACTTCATGGAGCCACACTCTTCTCCAAGATTGATTTGAAGAGTGGTTATCACCAGATCAGAATGAAAGAAGGTGATGAGTGGAAGACCGCGTTCAAGACCAAGTATGGGCTCTATGAGTGGCTTGTCATGCCCTTTGGGCTCACGAATGCGCCCAGCACCTTCATGTGCGTGATGAACCACGTGTTGAGATCTTTCCTTGGCAAGTTTGTTGTCGTTTATTTCGATGACATTCTTGTGTATTCCCGGAGCCTAGAAGCCCATGTTGATCACCTTCGCCAAGTGCTTGAGTGCCTTCGACACGAGAGCATGTTCGCCAATCTAGCCAAGTGCTCCTTTTGCTCTGCGTCAACCAACTTTCTGGGCTACATTGTGAGTAGCGATGGTTTATGCGTTGACAGCGAGAAGATCGCAGCCATCAAAGAGTGGCCAACGCCTACAACACCGACACATGTACGAAGCTTTCTCGGCCTCACGGGATTTTATAGGCATTTTGTATGCGACTTTTCCTCCATTGCCGCGCCACTCTATGAGCTCACCAAGAAAGGAAGCACAATTTTGTGGCTTGAGTCCCATGAACGCGCCTTCTCGGCCTTGAAGACCGCATTATGCCAAGCTCCTTTGCTCCAGCTTCCAGATTTCACCAAACACTTCGAGGTGGAATGTGATGCCTCAGATATAGGCATTGGTGGTGTGCTATACCAAGAAAAAAAGCCAATTGCCTACTTCAGTGAGAAGCTCACAGGGGCCACGCTCAATTACCCCACATATGACAAAGAGCTTTATGCCTTAGTACGCATGCTGAAGACATGGCAACACTACCTTTGGCCGCGTGAATTTGTCATCCACAGTAATCACGCCGCGTTGAGCTACTTGAAGAGCCAAGCTCACCTCAATCGATGCCATGCTCGCTGGGTGGAGTTCCTGGAGATTTTTCCTTATGTCGTGGTCCACAAAAAGGGAAAGGACAACATTATCGCCGACGCGCTCTCTCGCAGATGCATGCACAGGGCGACCAAGTTGACACCATTCGAAGTGGTGTATGGCATGAACCCTTTGACACCACTGGATTTGTCACCGCGTCCTCTCCGAGACCCAGTACATGTCTCCGCCGCCAATCGCGCTGAGCAGGTCCAAGAGCTTCATCGACGCACCAAGGAGCAGATGGAGAGGAGGGCCGTGCATTATGTCTCATAGAAGAATTCAGGCCGCCGCCGCGTCGTGTTTGCCCCCAGAGACCTTGTCTGGGTGCATCTACGAAAAGAGAGGTTCCCCTCGCGGCGAAAACACAAACTGGCACCACGTGGAGATGGCCCTTTCCGCGTGATCAAAGCCATCAGGGACAATGCTTATCAACTCGAGCTCCCACCAGATTTCGGAGTCCACGCGTCCTTCAACGTGGTAGACTTGACTCCATATGTTGAGCCAGAGTTTGATGATGGTGAAGCGGGGATGCTTCACAACCACGTGGGGGAGGGTGATGTGACCATGCCTCTCATGACGGCCCAAGACGAGGAAGAAGCCATGAGCCTACGCTCAGAGGGCCCAGTGACAAGGTCTAGGTCCAAGGCCATCGCCGCCGCCATCGCGTCACTTATCGCACGCGCCGTCACCAGCCAAGGAAGCCCAGACGACAATCCAAGACTCATCGTCCTCGCCACCATCGGAAGTGAAACAACGCATTCTTTTGAAGCCTTTGACACTTCGTCGTCTCTCGCGATGATTTCTTCACAGCCTTCACCGCGTTAGAAGCTTCACGCGTTCTTTTACAGACACTATCTATATTTGGTATTTCCAGCGTATTTTAGATAGTTTCCTTTCAGTCATTCTATCTTTTAGGGTTTGTGCCTTTTGCATGCTTGCATGGGCTAGCCCACGAGGTTCGACTCGGCCCATCTGACGTCTCACCTCCCCTATTTATACCCGACTTTGTTAATGTTATTTCTTACGTTCAAGTTAAAGTTCAAGGTTTTAAGTCGAGTGTTAATTCCTTCTTCCCTTGATCGGACGTCACCCTTATCCCTCTCATCCCCATTCACTCCGCCGCCGACGCTACGGCAACCACTCGATCTCCATCGAGTTTATCCCCTCCGCAGTCGACGCTACGACACCAACAACTTGTCTCTTCAAGTCACATAGTCTTCATCAAACCGCTTCTGCCACCGCTACCATCTTTCCACCAAATCGCTTCCATCACCGTCGAGATCCATTCATTGCGTTCTTCCGTTCGCGATCAACTACATCATCACGTTCCACATCAGAATCACCACACCGAGTGACTTCCCAACCAAGACTAGATCCAAAGGCGTCTCCTTCGACAATTTGGCTTGTCATCGGAGGCAAGTACACATCACTTTCGAGGTAGAAAAACATCTAGAGGATCTTGAGTTCCCTCGTCGAGACCAAGTCGTTGTTTGTTCCCTGTGACATACTTATTGTTTCCTGAAACACTCAACACATATTTTAGTTGGATGTTTGTTACAATGAAAACCAAGAAATTCAACACATCAAACTCAAGATATGGGGTTAAGATCAAGTATGGGCCGATATAATTTCAGAAAGTTTGTATAGCATCCTAATTCTCGCCATTTTGCCCCAGATGAAACACATATATCTTGAGTCCTCCATAACAATTGTTCAACCCATCTTCCTTGCTTCTTTATAGCCACCTTCATAATGAAACAACCACAAACATGTCCCTTTGCTTTTTTTTTCTTCCCCGCACAACCAAAGACAACCTTAACCCTTGCGCCTTGTGTTCTTCCTCGCGATAAGAAGCGGAGCTAGGGGGTTTAGGGAGGTCAGGTGTTGTTAAATCGCAATGTATTAGTCAGGGAACGGATATACTGTTTACTGGGCAGCGAAATAAAATAATTCAGATAAGCTAGTAACAATCACACACTTCCTTAGAGAGGAAAACACAATTAACCGACTAGTTAATTAGAAAAACCCTCTACCCCTAGGTTTTACCCTAGTAGGATTTCAATTGTCTACTTGTATTATTAATTTCGGTTTTACAATCAAACAAGTCCAAATTCAATCTAGTCACACACAGTTCCTAGACTCTAGACTTCTAAGCAAGTGTGAAGACCTAATAACACAAGAACACACAAAACCCTAGCAAAATACTCAAGTTCATACCTTTACTTCTTTTCTTTCTCTTGATATCTCTTTCAAAAGCCTTGATTGTGTTACCTCTTCTAGATAACTAGTCACATATATATAGTCATAGACAAAGTCCATTAACTAACCTAGATCGGCCCATAACACGCCTATTAAGTGCTCATTTGGTTGGTAAGTAACTTACCATGAATTTAAATACCATATGAAGTAATATCAAAGATATGTATATAGTCTAATATTATTTATCATCATCAAAATCAGATAAAAACATTATCGTTCCAACACATGCCTCCCTTTTCCCCAAACTCTCTCTATATATAGTCTAGTAGTTACTATGAATGAAACTTAGTTCAGTGGCTAGTTTTTTCATCCCCGATCTTTCCATTGTGGCCCAAACAAATTACACAATTTTATTTCATTTATGAATAAAACAATTTGTATTTTAATCTAAAAGCCAATCATGGAAGAGTGACGCAAATCAGACACATAAGTGTGTAATTGATTGTTTCATTAGCTACCACGCTGACCATGTTCAAACTTGCAATGTGGGGTGTACTTGCATGTGTTCCCAATATAATATAATTAATCTAACAATCCCACACACAAAAATCAAAGCATGTAGTTTGCCAACAACCAACTTGCTGTGAATTAATTAGCTAATTAATAACATAAGTACATGATACTCAATTGCAACCTTGTCACCTTTAGCTTAGGAATCTTTCAATTTGACTATTAATTTCACACACAAAGGAGATCTCAATCGGAGTATTAGTGTATATATTGACATTTTATAATGCCATTGGTAGTTGGCCAAGTACAACGATAGTTTTTATAATCATTTTTCTACTATTTTTATAATAAATCTAAACTCCTCCTCACGTTCATCCTACTTGGCGTGGTGGCTCAACTTGTTGGAGCTAGCTGGACTTTCGAGATGCTGGACAAAGATATTTCATCCGTTCTTACGACTCTCATCCTTTTCGAATGCTATATGCAGATTTTAATATCAATTTAATTTTTATTTTATTAAAAATATATTCATCAATATTATATAGGCTTCGTTTGGAATGTCGAGTTAAAGCTAAATGAGTAGTTAAAATTTTGTTGAAATTGAATGAGTAGTTGAAACTGGAATTGAAGCTTGATTTGTCAGTTTACTTATTAAAAAAAATACTTGGATGTTCGATATTACGAGCTAAAATGACGAAAAAAGTAAATTTATTTTGTTAATCTTTAACAAGCTTGGGAAGTCACATTAAAAAAAAGTAGGGTTGTTCAAAAATGGACCGGACCGGAAAATTGGACCGGCCCGGATCGGAAATGACCGGACCGGACCGGTGAAAATACGGTCCGGTCTCCGGTCCAGATAATTTCCTTAATCCGGTCCGGTCCAAATCCGGAAAAAAACTGGTCCGGACCGGTGGACCGGATTTTTTTTATAATTTTTTTTTTTAATTTATATGTTTTTTGGGAGATTTATATGTATTTTTTTATAGATATTTTTTAATTTAATAAGTTAGGAGTAATATATTTTTTAGATATTTTTAAACACGATTTCTATTTCACGCACCGGCAAAATTGCTATTTCACGCACCGGTTCGTCCGTCACGGGTCAAATGAAGCCGCCCGTGACGAACGAAAGCACTCCGTCCGTGACGGACCACAGTAAACCGTCCGTGACGCACCAACCCCATCCGTGCGTCACGGATAAACATTCTGATCTGCGACACGATTTTGGAATTGCCATAACTTTTGATTCCCTAGTCCAAACGCACTGAAATTTGGAGGAGTTATAGTTGATATCTTGATCTTTAATCTGACGTGGGAATCACTCAATTCGGAGTTACTTAGAAAAAGTTATACTTCTCCAAAGACAGGACAAAGAAATAGAGATCTCTTAAGCGCCACGGCGAGTAGAGATACTTCTCCATTTGTTTCTCAGCTGATGGCGTTCGAACCTTATTCTACAAGAAAGAGACGAGGTCGCAAGGCGACTTAAATGCTATTGTACTCGCACATTGTAATCCTATTGTGATCCATGATTGCAATGCTATTGTAATCCGACTTAAATGCTATTGTACTCGCCTTGGCGCTTAAGAGATCTCTATTTCTTTGTCCCATCTTTGGATAAGTATAACGTTTTCTACGTAACTCCGAATTGAGTGATTCCAACGTTAGATTAAATATCAAGATGTCAACTATAACTACTCCAATTTTCAGCGTGTTTGGACTAGGGAATCAAAAGTACGTTATAGCGATTCCAAAATCGTGTCGCGGATCAGCATGTTTATCTGTGACGGACGAAACATGTTCATCTGTGACAGACGAAACATGTTCATCCGTGACGGACGAAACATGTTCATCCGTGACGGACGAAACATGTTCATCCGTCAGGGATGAAAATGCTTCGTCCGTCACGGATGAACATTTTTCGTCCGTCACAGATGAACCAAGGCGTTAAATTAAGTTTCTTTTATTGATGTTAACATCAATAAAGTAATTGTTTATAAACATATTCTGATTATGTTCAGTTTTTAAATTATATGACTTGATAGATTTTGCATTGTAATTCAAAACAAAGACCTAGATAAACCGGTTTTTGAAAAGAAAAACATTTATTAGAGTCTGTTAATAGTACATAACTACTATATGTCCATGTGTCATGTACATGTTTGGATAAATATATACTATATATTTAACGGTATATCAATTGATAATATAAGATGCTATTGACTAACAAAAAATATTATAATAATTATATTGTTTTAGCATGCTAAAAAATTAGAGAAGGATTATGTAGCTCAAGTAAATCATATGTTATTAAAGTAAGAATCAGACGGTTAAACAAACTAAGTTTCTTTTATAAATATGCATGAGAATGATTTATTCCATAAAGGTAACAAAACTTTAAGTAATATATTCATGAAACAATATAAAATATATTTTATGTATATATATTGCAAAAAATACTATGTGACAGTTTAATTAGTGGCTTAATAAATCTAAAAGTATAGTGCAAGTAATATACACACCGACATTAAAATGAACTATGTTTGGCCAAATTAGAGTCTTGATAATGCTTATAATTTCAATAAGATTGGTCATACATAAAGATAATAGAAAGCTTGTTCCATCTCGATTGTCAAATGTTTCCCATTTGTTTTGAAGCAATCATATCCCTTCTTTCTAATGGTTTGAGATATCTCTACTCACCTTGGCGCTTAAGAGATCTCTATTTCTTTGTCCCGTCTTTGGAGAAGTATAACTTTTTCTACGTAACTCCGAATTGAGTGATTCCAACGTCAAATTAAAGATCAATATGTCAACTATACCTCCTCCAAATTTCAGCGCGTTTGGACGAGGGAATCAAAAGTTATGGAGATTCCAAAATCGTATCGCGGATCAGAATGTCCATCCGTGACGCACGGATGGGGTTGGTGCGTCACGGACGGTTTACTGTGGTCCATCACGGACGGAGTGCTTTCGTTCGTCACGGGCGGCTTCATTTGATACGTCACGTACGAAACAGTGCGTGAAATAGAAATTTTACCCGTGCGTGAAATAGCAAGGGCCTTTTTTTATAGATTTTAAATAAGAATTTATTATTTTTAAATAAAATCCGGTCTAACGGGTCCTGGACCGGAACTAGACCAGACCGAATAGATCTGGTCCGATCCGGTCTCCGGTCCAGATTTCTGAAAAAATCCGGTCCGGTCCAGACCGGATGAACACCCCTAAAAAAAAGGCAAATATAAGTTGCCCGAATTAATCTACTACAACCTCCTAAAACTAAATTAACATATTTTTAACCAAACACTTAATAGGTAAATGAAAAACCCAAGCTTGATTAACCTTAAAAAAAAGTTTAGTAAAAAAGCCTTATTAATAAAATGAAATATTTATTTTTTATTGACCAATTTATTTATTTTTCTTTTAATTTCAGTGTTCGAAATGAGAGGAGTATTTGAGCTAGGTGTTCTATTCTATAATCTTTAACTCGATATTTTAAGAAAATACTCTTTTATCGACCCATTAACGAATTTTAAAATTTGAGTCCATTTAATCCTTTTATTATCTCTATAACATTGAAGTCTAAATCATTTTAAGCATATAGTGTTAGTCTTCACATTAATTGAGTTTATATATCTACAATATAATTGTCTTATATTTTTTTATAACAACTTTATTTGTATATTGAAATATATTGATCATTAAAACATTGTATATTAATGGGATAATTATATAAGTTTCTAGCGGATCAATATAGCAATATCTGTTGGGCATTTGTACCTCCTTTCCCATCCATCTAATATAACGGTTATGAAATTTAAAAAAAGATAGCAATATCTATTTTCGTTTATGCTATAGTATTAATAGTAATGTCGTATTGAAACCCATGTTACACGGTTTTATCCTATTTATAACACTTTTAATCAATAATATTGATTTTTAGTAAAATAGGCTTCATAATAATAATCAAGGGGCGTGCTCCGGTAAAACGGGAATTGTGATAAAACGGAAGTACAAATAAGGAGCGTTGGATTGAAGAGATTGGAGAGCTGGATTTGATGGAGCAAAATAAGCTACATGGGGGTGCATTGTACCGAATTTGAATAACCTGCCTTCTTTATTGAATTACCGAAATTAATATCCTACAAAATAGGAAGTTGTTTTGTAATTGGAGAGAGAATGATATTCTTCAAATATTTAAAATTTAAATGGGAAGATTATTTTAAATTCGTTTAGATTTAAATTCGTTATGTTCGTTTAATGATTTTCCAAAGTTCGTGAATATCGTTAATGTGTTCACGAATATCGATCATTTGTTAATGAATATCGTTCATGTTTGTTTGAATATCGATTTCTATTTAATAAGTAAACATTTAATATCTTAAAAATGTGAATATATTACTTGAATCATGAATTTCACCACTTGATAATATGAATATCACACTAAGTTACATGAATATCTCAATTAATCACATGAATATCAAATTCAGTTACACGAATATCACCACTCAATTTGTGAATATCACTACCCATTTTGTGAATATCGCCCACCACCCAATTACATTAATATAGTCACCCAAGTACATGAATATCATCACCTAACTACACGAATATCACCACCCAATATCTTCGAAGCTTTGATTCATGGCGGTAAGGTTTAACAATGACATTGTCGCATCGATTTTGGGTCGCACAGTCGCACGATCAACCTGAATATCAACATTATTATAATGAATATCAACAACATTATTATAATGAATATCAAGAACATTATATTGAATATCACATCATAAAATTTGAATATCGACTATTCAACGCATGAAACCTCATGAATATGAACAACATTATATTGAATATCACATCATAAAATTTGAATATCGACTATTCAACGCATGAAACCTCGTGAATATGAACAACATTATAGTGAATATCACATCATAAAATTTGAATATCAACTACTCAATGTGACTTAAATCCAACATAAATATAGGATCCGTCTAATTTTTACTTTATTAAAAAATAAATTGGAAATATATACATAACAAACAGTTATAAAAAAAACTTACAAAATGGATGATGATCGAAATGGATAACACCCTCCATTAGTATTGTAGGTGTCAAGACCTGGAAATTAAAATGGTGAAGGGAAAATTAGTAACAAGATAGCTAGCATATCACAATAATTATATAGCAGTAATGAAAATGGTTAGAAATTGAGCAAATTTGTTTACTCTGAGGCCGTGGACGGATTAGCATCAGTCTTGTCTCTAGGCATGTTCTCAAGGTCCTGCACTGATTTCTGAAGTTTCCTGGTGAAGGAAGATTCGGGGGCTTTCAAAATTGCAGGGAAGTCGACGAGGACAGTCCACCTCACCAACATCATCTCTGGCAGGGAAGTCAATGCCAAGCAACCCTCCGTCGTCGCCATCGGCACCGAGAACTCCTTCCCGTCGAGGAGCAGAGGATCGACAATCCCCACCGGAATATGAACAAATCCCACCGACATCTCAGACAGGGCAGATCAGTGGATGTACCTCTGGCTCACGAGATTCGGTCGCCTTCGATCTCGGATTCGACTTGTCATCCATTGAAGAAGAGATCCGAGACGCCCACGCCCAGATCCACTGCCCTCGAACCACTTCTTCACGCCTCTGCTTCGTCTGCGTGCCCAGATCTGCTTCATCTTCAACCTCTACAGGAGAGACCGAGAGATCCGAGACGCCCACGCCCAGATCCACTGCCCTCGACCCACTTCTTCACGCCTCTGCTTCGTCTGCGTGCCCAGATCTGCTTCATCTTCAACCTCTGCAGGTCCTCCATCGGAAAGAGGATGGCGAGCAATCGGATCTTCGCCGTCGCGGATCTCTTCGCAACCACTGATGGCGATTGAAGGTCGTTGATGCAGATCTTGACCGTCGGCTGAAGATCTTCGGGTGATGCAGATCCAAATTGGCGAGAAAAGGGGAGATGAACGAGTCGATAGGTAGAAGAGGAAGAGATAATGGAAACTAAAAGATCGGTCTTGATTTAAAGAATCCCAAAAAATCCGTTATTTGATTTTAATCTGGTGGATGATTTCTATAGTAAAATATGTGTACCCTCCAAAATTAAATCCGAGCCATTAATTTGATTCTAATCTAAAGGTCCTAAATTGTAATTCCGTTTTACCCTAAGAGACCGTTTACCTGATCTTAATTCTAATAATCAAAATATTAATACAGTCATCCATTAAACAATCTAGTAATTACTCGCGACTCATACAATTAAAGATACAAGAACTTTAACGAAATTAATTAATTAATAAGTTTGCATATGCGAAGTGGACACGAAATTATATGTTTTGGTATAGTATAAGTAGATGTTTTAAGCAGTGGTCACGAGGCCCATGATTCTTAATTCCTGAAAATTAAACATATAAGTATTTAAATAAACGAACAAGTCCATATGAGTGGGAAAGGGCGTGACAATTAATAGTTCCACAATGCGTAGAATTTAATTTCGCACCCCTTGGTCGATCACGTGGAGGCTAGCTAGGGTTCATATTTCTTTTCCCACACGAATGCCTTTTTTATAATGTTCGATTCCATAATGCCGCTTCCAATTTAATGTTTTGAATAAGGTAAATCGTGACATACGTAATAATAATGTTAATAATTGATCGAGTCGTGTATCGTGATATAACTTCAATAAAACCCGTTACTTGTCATTATATCGATCACGTGCATCAGGCTTATAATATATGTGAGATCGGAAGTCGTATTTTTCTGTATGAATTAATCGGATTATACTACCTCTATGCATGCTTATTCATTTCTCGTGCTTAAGTGTTGATATTAATTCTATCCGAATTCTGAATTCAGAAACAAATACAAATAAATACAAACGAGTTTTTAATGATAATAAAAGTAAAATGAGGCTTTGTTAACATTAAACTTTACAAAACTAGTTGAACAAAATAAACAAAACAAAACAAAACTTTTCAAATACTCCGTAACGAATAAGAGAATGCTGAGCCATCTTGTTGTAATTTACCGCCACCGGTACTTTTAACCGGTTTCCTCTTGCGGCTCACTTAACTAGTGATAACGCATTTATGATTGACAATAATTTTTGCAGCGTTTTAATTCCGAGTTTTTTTGTTTCACGATGACGATGTTATAGTATATACTGTAGCTTCTTACTTCCTATCCCCCACCTTTATTTTTCACCCTTTGAAGTAACAAATTAAAGGTAAGTGGGTCATGTATAATTTAATGACATTAATATTGTCCTCTCGTCCTCCTCATATAACGCGGAGTTATATAAGTTCGACTTTCTCGCTCTGTTGGATTGTTAGTGTTACGTATGAAAAAACAAATATTTTGTTCGCACAGAAGGTGTAACGGAATAGTATAACAAGAAAGATAATATAAAGAACTCACGATGTATAGTGGAAATCCCAATTAGTCAAATAACTAACTAGGGAAAAATCACAACCTTCAAGCTTTTCGTTTGAGAGGATTTTGAAGACTCTACTTGTCTTTTTAATTTCTTGATCGGTAATACTTGTAGCCTGGACAGCTGGACTTCAAACCCTAGACTTTCCACCTAGATTTGAATCTTTTCTACAACGATGAACACGAACACACTCTTCTAAGACTCACATACACCTCACTTTATTTTCTCTCAATTGAATGCTCCAATTTCGTACTTAAGAAATGATTCTCACACTTCTATTTATACAACTCGAAAAACTCATTAACAAGATAAAATCTCTCTCTCTCTCTCTCTCTCTCTCTCTCTCTCTCTCTCTCTCTCTCTCTCTCTCTCTCTCTCTCTCTCTCTCTCTCTCTCTCTCTCTCTCTAATTGTTAGCAACAGGAAGATATTATTTGATTTAAAAAGATATAATCTTAACCGAATATATTATCTAAGTTAAGGAAAGATTTCCTAAGATAATATAATCGGGTCAAGACAAAATCTTTCTCTCTCCATATCTTCCAATCGGCGTGATCCACTCGATTTCATTTTCTTCAACCGCATGATCTTCAAAGATAATCTTCATTCTAATCGTTCTTCACTCCATTCGCAGCTTGATGTTTGTTCGACACTGATGTTCCTTGAGAGGTAACAAAGCATATGGAAAAGCCTTATGTAACAACCCCTAAAAGTCCCGAACTGTCGTTTTGTAAGAAAGACGCGATGGACATATTTTGTAATCTCTGTAATAACCTTTTGAACGTATTATTATACGTTTAATAAAAATTTGGGTCATAAAGTATTTGGGAGTGCTAAAATAGTAAGATTTAGCATGTCCTCGAACGAGACCCGCGACCAAAGGCCAAGAAACGCGATCGCGGCAGTTCCGTGACCGCAGATTGAATCCGCGGGCGCGGTTTCACCCAGAGCCAAACCGCGATCGCGGCTCTGAAACCGCGACCGCGGAAATCCCTGTTCGTCTTCTTCGCCGGCTTCTAGAAGATCGACGTTTGGCTTGCTCCTCGTGCTCCTAACGCCGAGGGGGAGCTGGATCGATTGGTTTTTGCCGGTGGGGGGTGAACTCCCGCTGCTCCTTGGCTATAAAAGGAGGTCGTGGCAGCCTCTTCTCCATCATCCATCAAGCTCCATCCCTCTCTCTCGTTTAAGTGGTGTCGCCGGAGTTTTCTAGTCGTCGCCGAAATTTGTAGTGGTCGCCGGAAGTGTCGTTGGCAGCTTTGGAGTGGTGGTGATACGCGGTGGTGAAGTTCAAGCGTCGTCGTCATCGTCGGTAAGCCCGAGTTCATCTCCAAGCCGTCGTTTGGATGGGCATCCGCGACCGCGGATATGCCTAGCAAGCGCGATCGTGGCTTTGGTGACGATGAATCTGAGACCGCTCCGACAATCAAGTCTGATCCCGATTCTGTAGAAGTTCCGATGGTCGGCAGATCGGTGCTTGAGTTCACCCCGTTGACCGAAAAATCCGAGTCCGAGAGCGGGGAAGAAAGAGAAGTGCAATCCAAGCAAACCTCTACCCCCGAGGTCTCTGATGAAGATAAGGACTCAATGGAGGATCCAGAGAACGAGAAGGAGCTGTTGGATCCCTTCCACGAAGAGTGGGAAGAGTTTTTCTGGATTTTGAATCAGCCCGACAATGAGGACTGATAGGACCGGAAACCGGTGTCATTTTCCTGTCAAAATAATCCCAATTCACCTACTAAAGAGTATAGTAAGTAATTCAGGGTCGATCCCACATGGAGTCGGTTATCTGTATGCAATAACGTGTGACTAACAAGTAACAGGGGGTTGTTTGGAATAATCGCAATGTAACCAAAGATGTAATTACTGACAAGAAATGAAATATAATGAGGGAAAGTATTCCACCAGACAAATATGCACACCACAATGCAAGCGGTTGATCACTGAAAACTATCTTTCCAAATTCTTTTACTATCTTATTATTGTTCCCACCCTGATCGTGAATACTATCGATTCTCACAGTTATCGATAGACTTATTACGGTACCAATGATAAAGTACAACTGATTCTCACAGTTGTCAGCGTACTCTAGCACCAATACAACAATAGCAATGCATACAAGGATATAGGATACATGCAAGTAGAAAGACGTACAAGTACTCACTCCCCTACTTAACATGCAATTGATTCTCACACACAATTGTACGCTCGGAACCCCTATACGCACAATTGTGTTTGCCACTAGATATGCACTCGGAACCCCTATATGCAATCCTAGCAATATGATAGATGCCGAAAAACCTAGTTAGCTACGCTAGAAGAATCAACATAAATCAATAGACAGTTCAAACAAGAGAATCAATCCAACTTAATAAGATATAGAACAAGGCATATAAATCTCACAACCAATTCATTGTAGTGCTTCAATTGTCTAGCGAAACAAAAGTGTTTAGCTATCCATTGTTCAAAAACCTAGAAATTGTATTGTTAAAAAGAGAAAGGGGCTCCTTCTATGAACTATTAAAAAGATCTTAAATAGGTTCTCAGAAGTTTAACCTAGCAAACAAAATAAGGAAATAAAATATACTAAAGTAATAATGTCTAAAATAGGAATATTAATAAAACACGTCAGCCGCGCGGTCTTCACTCCCACCGCGAGGCGGTAATGCTCCACCGCGAGGCGGTAATGCTCCACCGCGAGGCGGTGGCTTCTTCTCTAAGCCATTCTCTGAGGATCTTCGCCGGGTCGCGGTGGCAGTGGCGAGGGGCGGCACTGGCCAGCCTCTTCATCCTTCATCTGTTCCCAAGTACTACCAAGTGAGGTAGCTTTCTCCTTTAGTTTTGAGCAGACTTCTCCATCAATCCTCTATCTTCTTCACTAAGCTGTAAAACCTTCATATCTGTACTTCTTCAACTCTTCTCCTGGATTACAGACTTAGCCTCTTCTTATACCAAAACTCCATCTAAAACGTGTCAATAGTCGCTAGTTAAGGTGCACTAAATTGCACCTATCAAATATCCCCACACTTAGACTTTTACTCGTCCCGAGTAAATCAGCTCAAACATACTCCTCTATATCAAATAGCAAGGCCTCAGGAAGTGTGACAACATAGGATACTAACGACTACAACAGCTCAACAATTAGCCCTCAAACAACCAAAACGAATAATGCGAGAGAACTCTAATCCTAACTCATGTCTAGCTCTTTATTGCTCCAAAGTGGCCTACCCGAACTCCTTATACTGACTCTTCTTATGACGCCTCGCCAATAGGTAAAGAGAAATCCTAGAATCACTCTTTTTCTTTTCCGCTCATCTTGCCAAGGCGCCCTTTCGGGTTTTCACCAAGCCACTCATTTCATTTTACTAGACGTCTCACATGTTCTCACATCACTCCAGTCCACTTTTTCCCTGGTCTATACCAGTCAGACTACCTGCTTCTTGCCTGAGCCGCCCTTGCGGGTTTCAGCTCATCCCATGATTTTGATTGCCTTTTCAAATTTTTGTGGCTTTTTTTTTTTTGAATATCGAAAATGCAAGTACGAAATGCATGAAATAAATCTGTACACTAGCTATGATAGACAATGAGTCTAAATCCCTCCCCACACTTGAAATACACATTGTCCTCAATGTAGAGACGAAGACAAAGAAATAGGGAAGAGAGAAAATAAACTCACTGAAAAGGTGTACACTATGGATGGCGCGGCGGAGGTGGGTGCCTCCTAAAGTACTGCTCCTGAATAAAAACCTCGGCTACACTCAGCTGGTCGGTGATGTCCCGTGTAATCTCGGCCTGTATGGCCTGCAACCGAGCCAATGTTGCGTCGTTCACAGCCTCCTGACGTTGCGTGAAAGCATCAAAATGGATGAACATCTCATCCCAGGAGAACTCAGGGGGCGGTGCAGAAGTGGAGGCCACGTCGAGAGCAGGTGAATCGACATCTATGGTCATGGGCAAAGTAGCCTGTGGCTCAGTCTCCTCCTCTGAAGGGATAATCTCAGCGTCGGAAGGGATGTACCAACCAGTGAAATCTCTCGGATAAGCTAAAGGACGAGGGAGACGTAAAAGATGACCGCCATAAGAGCACCACATATACTGCCCCGGAGATCTGCTCAACATACCACATCGCCGCATATAAGGGATATCATAGCGAATAGGGAAGAGCGGTTGCGGCATAGTATCCAACGAAATCCTATCCGCAGCAATCAAGGTAATCAACCCTCCCTGAACAATATCTTGCGCAGCGCCCTCGCGGATCTGCTGCAGCCCATACAGCCAAATCACAACCCATCCAGGGGTCACCTCATCTAATGGATCAATCATCGCGGAGATGTAACACCCCCAAAACTTAACCCTTTTGGAAAGGTATTACCGCCAGTGACCCTAGTGTTCCTTACCGAGATCACCCAAGGCTTTACCGTTTAAATACAAATCATGAAATACAATGATACAAAATGATAACCTTATTCATATAAAACACGAGTCTCGGGATTACATCCCAATCCCGAATAGGACAAACACAGAGTTTAAATAAATTACAACGGAAATCTTAAACAAGGTACATCGGAAGTTTTTTAAATGAATTACAAACAAGGATCTTGACCGCAATGGTCATCTCCCAAGAATCTCAACCTGATTAAAAGAAATTATTAAAAACGTCGGAAAACCACCGTCGACTCCATAGTCCTTCTAGTCTTCTCATCTATACTCTATCTGATGTGCCGAATCGAACGGATGACACCAGCCCACATGCGGAGAACAAAGTTCGTGGGTTAGTCTACTTAAATAGACTAGCAAGGGTAAAAAGCAGAGTGGTTCGAGTGATCGAAACCGTTTACTATCATTGTCCCTCGAATAATAACCGAAGGGACGATACATAACCCGGCACTTTCACGGAATAACAACAAGAGGTATGCATGAGAGAAGATTCTGGAAGACTTCATCTTCACAGAAATCGACTCGAAAAGAGACTCCAAGAGATTGAGTCTTTAAGGAAAAATGACAAATCTGGAATATTTAAAGAATCATACAACAATGATTTTAAAAGTTGACTGAGATGCTTCAGTTCACGACCAACCTCATCGCATACAGCGAATCCAGATCGGAGAGAGAACGTACTATGATCAAAGTCGAGACGAGCTTTCCTAGCTGCACTATTTACTTAGCTGCACTACTCGCCATGGGTTTATTAATCATGTGCACTCGGGCACATATCTTATTTAATTACAAAATACACATTACTGAAACACGTTAATGTTATTAAGAGCGGCACACAGCTTAAATCTCAGGGTGACAATCATGTCGACCCAAATTAAAACACACACAACCCACACGCGGGACTTAACATTATTATGCCGAGTAACAACGGCGTTATACTACACCGGGTGACCTTACGTTCACCCAGATTGCACTATTACAGTGCTTACACTTTAATTATGTGCTTAACTGCACTTATCTTATTTAATTACAACACACACACACACACACACTGTTGAGGCTTTTAATATTATTTCGAGAACACGGAAGTTATTATTACACCGGGTGACCTTACGTTCACCCTGATTGCACTGCCACAGCGCTTACAGTTTAATTTACAGGGTGACAGTTATGCCACCCCAATGCACTAGCTAAGTGCTTAATACATAGGACTGCAATTAAGCTCATCCAATGGCGCTTAAAACACTTCAGATCCTTACATGTGGATAAGAAGCATAGGTCATGACCCTTAAATTATTCAGAATAATCCAAGGAATATTATGATTTAAAGAAACGACAAATCCTTACTTGGATTAGCGTTCCCACGAATATTAAATTATAAAGAAACGACTAATCCTTACTTGGATTAGCGTTCCTACGCACACTCGTGTTAACTAAACAGTCTAACACAACAATTATTCACATTAAATCCATCCAGGCAATCAACTTAAACACAGAGATAATAGAAACAACTAATCCTTACTTGGATTAGTTTTTCTATTAACCCGCATGCTATTCTAGCATTAAGATTAATTCCACAACAATACCATCACGGTAATTATCACATAGGATAGCGTTGTTCTAACATATATACAACCTATGATAATGTCATTATTACAGTTTCCAAGACAGTTTATAAAACCATTTCCAGATAAACACAGTAATCATTCCAAATTAATTACTCAGATAAACAGCTGATAATTAATGTAAATATGGAACGATGAGCAAGAGCGAACCGCCACTTGCCTTAGTCCGCAGATCTGGAACAAAGCAGAGACAACGGGATTCCGGGCTCGACACAGGTATAGCTCCGACAGCACAACGACCTTCGAGTCGACCCATGAGGAAACCCTAAGTTAGATCCGACATAAACTAGTACGAATCTATGGAAAGACGAAAGAACCCGAAAGAAACGACGCCACGATGACAACCAACCAAGCCAAAGCCATGAAGGCATTCTGGGCACTGGCGGAAGTCGCCGCATTCATCACGGCGGTCGCCATGAAGAACACGGTCGATAGAGACGAGATAAATCTCACCAAAACAAAGCGTGTTTCGACCCCTTTCCGCCTTGCTTGGTTTCTGACCTCCAAAGGCAACCAAGAGGCTTCAAAAGGGCTGCTGGAAACACCACCAAACGACACCGACGGGGGCTTCAGAAATTCCGGCGAAGGGCACAACTCCGGCGAGACGAATTTTGGCAGAGATTTGGTGCTGGAATGGCTCAAAACCTTTCCCCCAACACCCCCTTTTATAGCCAAGCATCTGGAGTTCAAAACGAGAGGGCTTAGAGCTAGTTCGGCGCTCGCCAGAAGTCGTGCCGGCGACCAACAGGCAAGGACCGCCGGATAACGAAGGTGGCAATTACGGCGGTCGTCGCGGCCTGGCACACCAGCTGCCTCCTCGAGCATTGGGACGGCGGGCGCCATGACATTACAGCGGTCGCCGTGCTTGGGTCTCACTACGGCGGTCGCCGCGACTTTACGACGGTCGCCGTGACACCTTTTTCCCGCCCGTTCAGCTTTGGACGAACATGATATTAAGCCGGGATAAAAATTATCGTACGCAAACGACAATTAAAATACAAGGCACGTCGCATGTATTTTATTTCACTGAGAAAAATATTACAGATACAGAGCGCATTACAGAATGCCTCCAACTACTTGAATTAAATCCGACGTACACAACGGGTACTCGGGAAAATTCCAAAAATTCCCAAAATAATCCTTACAGAATTACGGGGTATCACATCACCTCCCCCTTAAAAGAAGTTTCGACCCCGAAACTTGCATTAAGCCAATGAGGATACTACCTCAACACCAATCTTACCACCTGGATCCAACATCCTTAATCACTTCATCCTTGAAATGGATCACATGAGATATTATTCTTAATTCCTTAGGATATCATTCTGAAAATGATTCATCCGCCTTAATGCTTATGACACAAACTTACGCATGAGAGATAGCTCATGATCTCTCCGAACAAAACTCTACAAGTTCATTCCCTTTCCTTAAGAAATCTCGGAAGAACTCAGCGTATGAGATAACGCTTACCATAGTACTCCTTACGTGTATATAGACAATTCTCCTTACTGAATCTTTAATACATCGGGATCATCAACATATCCTTAACTGCAACATTTCCTCTCAACATGACCGCTTCACCACTTAATCTTCCTCAAAGAGCTGCATTCGATCTTATAGATGACATACTCTATGTATGAAGAAGAATCTTAGGAGTGGATTTAGATTTAAACAACAGAGTCGACCCTGGGATTAACCACATAGGGAACGAACATCTAAGTTGTCCACAAAACTTCACCACCATAAGTCCGACAGTCCTTATCCTTACTTGGCATAAGTTGTTCTCGACACTTACGAGGTTTCGTATGAACAACTAATTTGCAATGATAACACATTCTAAAATTTTCCAAAACACGAAAACACTTCATTAACATTAAACATTACATGAATTGACAAAAGTCGATCAGGCAGATCTTAACACCACGGAGATTACCGACACACGTCGTTACTCCTTAATCTTAAAGAAAGTCTTAACACAAATACAACTTAATGGATCAGGGTTCTTCTCCATTGGCTTGACTCATTATGAAGAGTCGTTGCCCTTGGCCTGAAGACCCCATATGCGCTTTGCCTTTATTACGAGCCATAGACTGCTCAGGAGTAGATACCACTGGCCTTGGGTTCTGTCCACCTCTAACATTTGACGCCTGATAAGATTGCATTGGTCCCTGACCCTTCAGTCTGCAGTATGTTTTTATGTGGCCTTCTCTTCCACAATTATGACACATCCTCTTGTCCTTTTGGCAAACAAAACTTTTATGCCCTTCTTCACCACAATTGTGGCACTGAATTGCTCTGCCGCTCCAACCTGAGCCTCTGGCAGAGTCTGACTGAGTTGTCTCGGTCTTAGCACGACCAGACCTTTCAAACTTGGTAGGCGATGCCGGTCGTTTGAATGAACCAACCTGGCGATCCTGTTGCCCACCATTTCCCTTAACTTGCTTCTCCCTCTTAAGGGCAGACTCCTCCAATGTGACTTCCGTCTTGTAGGCTGCATCCACATATTGCTCTAACGTAGTACAGCCATGATGCAACATTAGAGGCTTGATCTCTGGATTCATCCATCCATGGAAGTACCAGATCTTCTGCTCCTCGGTTGACACCTCAGGTCCAGCGTACTGCATCAAGTGATTGAACTTAGCTGCGAGCTCAGTCACCTTTAACCCATCAGTCTGCGGGTATAGAAATTCCTTATGCTTTTCCTCCCTCATAGCTCGGGAAAAGAAACGATCGGTCATCTTGGTTTTGAACATGCTCCAATTCAGCTCGGGATGTTCAGCCAGACCGGTGCTCTCCCACCATTCGCTAGCCACATCCTTGAGTTGAAGAGAGGCGATGTGCACTTTTCCAGCCTCAGTGCAATTAATGTTCCGGAGCAAATGCTCCATATGCGAGAACCAATATGTCACCCTGACTGGTTCTCTAGTACCGTCATAGCTGTCAGGCCTCATTGAACTCACGGCTTTTAACACCTGCCCGTAAGTTCCTCTGTTTCTGACAACATTGATCTGAGGTACTTGCTCCATTGACTCCTCGACTTCAGGAATAGCCTGAGGAACTGGACCACCTTGTACTTGTGGTGCAACTGGTCGCATAACATCTGTGATTGCCTGCATGACAATTCCTCGAATTGCCTCCACTGCTGCAGCATCAAACATCATTGGAGCGTTGGCCTGAGCTTGGCCATTGCCTCCCTGGTTATTGTTAGAAGCAGCCTCACGCTCTTCTGTTGGGTCTGCAGCATTCCTCGCATTTGGTCTGGGGTCATTACTCGGCCCAGCACCAGCACGGATAACGTTCCTTGTGTTCACCATCTGTTTACCGATCCAATTCCAAGGATTTTATCACATTAGTATCTTCTGATATACTTATTGTAATAAAATCAACTTAGAATAGATCAACTTGGTAATTTCTATTGATGAACTCAAACTGAGTTACTAGGTTCTACCACCTTAACTCAAAATGAGAGAACTGGGAATTCAAGCCTTATTGGGTATAACGAAACCACCTTGGCTTCTCCTGGTTCCTCTGAAGAGAATAGAATGCACTCATATCATACGGGACAACGAGGAAGGAATTAGTCTTTCTAGATATAGAAGCAAACTTACTATATCAGACCATATAGAAGACAGGACTATGAACGGTGTTTTCAAACTCTTTTCACTTTGAAAAAATTCAGAGCCCTTCTTAAAGCATTTTCAAAAACGGATAAATGATTTATAAAAATCCAAACCCGTTTTAAAACAACCTTTGGCTCTGATACCACAACTGTAACACCCCTAAAACTTAACCCTTTTGGAAATGTATTACCGCCAGTGACCCCAGTGTTCCTTACCGAGATCACCCAAGGCTTTACCGTTTAAATACAAATCATGAAATACAATGATACAAAATGATAACCTTATTCATATAAAACATGAGTCCCGGGATTACATCCCAATCCCGAATAGGACAAACACAGAGTTTAAATAAATTACAACGAAAATCTTAAACAAGGTATAGCGGAAGTTTTTTAAATGAATTACAAACAAGGATCTTGACCGTAATGGTCATCTCCCAAGAATCTCAACCTGATTAAAAGAAATTATTAAAAACGTCGGAAAACCACCGTCGACTCCATAGTCCTTCTAGTCTTCTCATCTATACTCTATCTGATGTGCCGAATCGAACGGATGTCACCAGCCCACATGCGGAGAACAAAGTTCGTGGGTTAGTCTACTTAAATAGACTAGGAAGGGTAAAAAGCAGAGTGGTTCGAGTGATCGAAACCATTTACTATCATTGTCCCTCGAATAATAACCGAAGGGACGATACATAACCCGACACTTTCACAGAATAACAATAAGAGGTATGCATGAGAGAAGATTCTGGAAGACTTCATCTTCACAGAAATCGACTCGAAAAGAGACTCCAAGAGATTGAGTCTTTAAGGAAAAATGACAAATCTGGAATATTTAAAGAATCATACAACAACGATTTTAAAAGTTGACTGAGATGCTTCAGTTCACGACCAACCTCATCGCATACAGCGAATCCAGATCGGAGAGAGAACGTACTATGATCAAAGTCGAGACGAGCTTTCCTAGCTGCACTATTTACTTAGATGCACTACTCGCCATGGGTTTATTAATCATGTGCACTCGGGCACATATCTTATTTAATTACAAAACACATATTACTGAAACACGTTAATGTTATTAAGAGCGGCACACAGCTTAAATGTCAGGGTGACAATCATGTCGACCCAAATTAAAACACACACAACCCACACGCGGGACTTAACATTATTATGCCGAGTAACAACGGCGTTATACTACACCGGGTGACCTTACGTTCACCCTGATTGCACTATTACAGTGCTTACACTTTAATTATGTGCTTAACTGCACTTATCTTATTTAATTACAACACACACACACACACACACACACACACTGTTGAGGCTTTTAATATTATTCCGAGAATACGGAAGTTATTATTACACCGGGTGACCTTATGTTCACCCTGATTGCACTGCCACAGCGCTTACAGTTTAATTTACAGGGTGACAGTTATGTCCACCCCAATGCACTAGCTAAGTGCTTAATATACAGGACTGCAATTAAGCTCATCCAATGGCGCTTGCAAGGCGCTTAAAACACTTCAGATCCTTACATGTGGATAAGAAGCATAGGTCATGACCCTTAAATTATTCGGAATAATCCGAGGTATATTATGATTTAAAGAAACGACAAATCCTTACTTGGATTAGCATTCCCACGAATATTAAATTATAAAGAAACGACTAATCCTTACTTGGATTAGCGTTCCTACGCACACTCGTGTTAACTAAACAGTCTAACACAGCAATTATTCACATTAAAGCCATCCATGCAATCAACTTAAACACAGAGATAATAGAAACAGCTAATCCTTACTTGGATTAGTTTTCCTATTAACCCGCATGCTATTCTAGCATTAAGATTAATTCCACAACAATACCATCACGGTAATTATCACATAGGATAGCGTTGTTCTAACAGATATACAACCTATGATAATGTCATTATTACAGTTTCCAAGACAGTTTATAAAACCATTTCCAGATAAACACAGTAATCATTCCAAATTAATTACTCAGATAAATAGCTGATAATTAATGTAAATATGGAACGATGAGCAAGAGCGAACCGCCACTTGCCTTAGTCCGCAGATCTGGAACAAAGCAGAGACAACGGGATTCCGGGCTCGACACAGGTATAGCTCCGACAGCACAACGACCTTCGAGTCGACCCATGAGGAAACCCTAAGTTAGATCCGACATAAACTAGTACGAATCTATGGAAATATGAAAGAACCCGAAAGAAACGACGCCACGACGACAACCAACCAAGCCAAAGCCACGAAGGCATTCTGGGCACTGGCGGCGGTCGCCGTTCTTGGCGGCGGTCACCGCATTCATCACGGCGGTCGCCGTGAAGAACACGGCGGTCGCTGTGAAGAACACGGCGGTCGCCGTGAAGAACACGGTCGACAGAGACGAGAGAAATATCACCAAAACAAAGCGCGTTTCGACCCCTTTCCGCCTTGCTTGGTTTCTGACCTCCAAAGGCAACCAAGAGGCTTCAAAAGGGCTGCTGGAAACACCACCAAACGACACCGACGAGGGCTTCAAAAATTCCGGCGAAGGGCACAACTCCGGCGAGACAAATTTTGGCAGAGATTTGGTGCTGGAATGGCTCAAAACCTTTCCCCCAACACCCCCTTTTATAGCCAAGCATCTGGAGTTCAAAACGAGAGGGCCTAGAGCTAGTTCGGCGCTCGCCAGAAGTCGCGCCGGCGACCAACAGGCAAGGACCGCCGGATAACGAAGGTGGCAATTACGGCGAGCGCCGTAATTTACGGCGGTCGTCGTGGCCTGGCACACCAGCTGCCTCCTCGAGCATTGGGACGGCGGGCGCCGTGACTTTACGGTGGTCGCCGTGCTTGGGTCTCACTACGACGGTCACCGCGACTTTACGGCGGTCGCCGTGACACCTTTTTCCCGCCCGTTCAGCTTTGGACGAACATGACATTAAGCCGGGATAAAAATTATCGTACGCGAACGACAATTAAAATCCAAGGCACGTCGCCTGTATTTTATTTCACTGAGAAAAATATTACAGATACAGAGCACATTACAGAATGCCTCCAACTACTTGAATTAAATCCGACGTACACAACGGGTACTCGGGAAAATTCCAAAAATTCCCAAAATAATCCTTACAGAATTACGGGGTATCACAGCCTCCTGACGCTGCGTGAAAGCATCAAAATGGACGAACATCTCGTCCCAGGAGAACTCAGGGGGCGGTGCAGAAGTGGAGGCCACGTCGAGAGCAGGTGAATCGACATCCATGGTCATGGGCAAAGCAGCATGTGGCTCAGTCTCCTCGTCTGAAGGGATAATCTCAGCGTCGGAAGGGATGTACCAACCAGTGAAATCTCTCGGATAAGCTAAAGGACGAGGGAGACGTAAAAGATGACCGCCATAAGAGCACCACATATACTGCCCCGGAGATCCGCTCAACATACCACATCGCCGCATATAAGGGATATCATAGCGAATAGGGAAGAGCGGTTGCGGCAAAGTATCCAACGAAATCCTATCCGCATCAATCAAGGTAATCAACCCTCCCTGAACAATATCTTGCGCAGCGCCCTCGCAGATCTGCTGCAGCCCATACAACCAAATCACAACCCATCCAGGGGTCACCTCATCTAATGGATCAATCATCGCGGAGAAAAGACCAAGACGTTTCAGGGAAACCTTTCCCTCCTCCACACACCCACAAAATGTCCTAAGCAGCACAATGTATACCAAGCGGAGGCAGGGATGGACAATCTATTCACTGGTCTTTTCCTTCTTCTGATATTCAGGCATACCCGATGCACTGATCCAAAATTCCTTCATGGCCGCCTTGTCGGGACCATGTCTCCACCCACCAGTAGATGGTCTCGAAACACCTAGCAACGCCCTAACTTCCTCGATAGGAAAACCATAACTCCGACCCTCATACTTGAAGGTGATACCCGGAATGAATTTCTGCTCCTTGCCGTTAACGACACGACGCGTGTAGCTCTTAGTCATGGTGGCGATAAATTGGCAGCAAAGTTCAGAGAAAACGGGGGCACATTTGTCTAGGAAGCCCCCCAATCCCAACTTGTCCAGACATTGCTGAGTCATGTCGAGCAAACCCAACTCAGTGAGTGATCCCTTATCAAGGAAATGAGTCGGTTGTACATGTCTAGCCGACACCACATCGTATATTTTCAACTCCTCCTCAGTCATCCCAACTTTCCTAGCCCTCGGCATTGAGTAAGAAATTAAGTTCTTGAGACAAAAGGCTAGGCAAAGGGCACTTACAATCGGCCGAAGACAGACTATGAGGGTCACCGCGGGGCGGCGATGATTTCTGAGCACAGCAGCCGGGCCGCGGCGATGTTGACGCGAGGCGGCGACTGTTCACCTTCGTCTCCAAATTCAAAAATCTGACTCGCGCGAGGCGGCGATACTACGCCGCGAGGCGGTCACTGTGCGATTCCTCCTCAAACACCACCAAACCACCGGAAGAGCACCCAATTTGGTACTGATCACACCAACAAGCAAAAGGTCACCCCCCTTCAACTACGAACCACCACAGGGGGGGTCGGAAATCGCCACAAAGAAAGGTCTGGGTAGAGAAGAAACAAGGTTGGGTTAAGGGCTTCCACTACCAAGGTGAGGGGAGAGGCCGATTTCGGTGGAGAGGGTTGTGGGCTAAGGTTTTGGAGATCGTGGAATAGGGCATGGCAGAGTGAGGGACGGGGAAGAAAAAGGAGATTAGGGTTTGGCGGGAGAGCTAATGGGGTAATAAGTGAAGAAGGGAGGTACCGAGCCGCGGTTTTCAACTGACACCGTCAATTCCTTCGTATCCAACTCAAGAAATAAAAATATTACTCACCCGTTTAAGGTTTTTTCGGGGCCCTTTATTTCTTGTTTTTTTTTTTTGTTCTTTTTTTTTTAGAGTAGAGAAATTATATCAGAGATCCACCGCGGGGTGGTGAGAGTCGCCGCGGGGCAGTGGGTTATGCTGAGTACCACCTCTTTTCTCGGATTTACTTTCGTACCTGAAATGTGAGTAACAGGCGAACGAAACAAAGCAAAAATAAACTACGAAAATAATCTAGGGAAAAGAAAAAGAACTAACCCGGGTTACCTCCCGGACTGTGCCTTGGTTAACGTCGTTGGCTCGACGTGGGTTGTGGCTCATCCTGCTTCAGTGTCAGGGTGTTCGAGGAGTAGTGTCTCATCCTGGTTTGGATCGAACCCCTCGTGGTAAGGCTTACATCTGTGGCCGTTCACCTTGAAGGTGGTGCCGGTCTTGGGATTAATCAGGCCTATGGCTCCATGGGGATGCACCTCAGCGATTTCATACGGGCCTGACCACTTGGATTTCAGCTTTCCAACAAAGAGCTTGAGCCGAGATTGGAATAGAAGAACTTTATCTCTTGGCTTGAAATCCTTTCGCAAAATATGCTTGTCATGCCACTGCTTGGTCTTCGCCTTGTAGTTAACTGAGTTCTCGTAGGCGTCAAGGCGTAATTCCTCCAGTTCTTGCATTTGTAGCTTACGGAGTTCGCCTGCTTCATCCAGTTGCAAGTTGCAATTCTTTATTGCCCACCACGCCTTATGTTCAAGTTCGACGGGGAGGTGACAAGCTTTTCCAAATACCAGCCGGAATGGAGACATCCCTATCGGAGTTTTGAAAGCTGTACGGTATGCCCACAGCGCATCATTGAGCTTGATGCTCCAATCCCTCTGGTTGGCTGCTACTGTCTTCTCCAGTATAGCCTTAATCACTCTGTTGGAGTTCTCGGCCTGCCCATTAGTCTGAGGATGGTAGGCCGTGGAGATTCTCTGAGTGACGTGATACTTCTTTAGTAGGGCAGTCACTGTCTTGTTGCAGAAATGGGTTCCCCTATCACTAATTAAAGCTTTGGGTATTCCAAATCTTGAGAAAATGTTCTCTTTGAGGAAACCTGCCACGACTTTAGAGTCATCAGTCTTGGTGGCCTTCGCTTCCACCCACTTGGAAACGTAGTCCACCGCAAGTAATATATATAGATTCCCATGAGAGTTAGGAAAGGGTCCCATAAAATCCATGCCCCAAACATCAAATACCTCACAGAAGATCAATGATGATTGCGGCATTTCATTCCTTCTGGTGATGTTGCCAACCCGTTGGCATCAGTCGTAGGATTTACAAAAAATGTAAGCATCCCTAAAGAGGTGTGGCCAGTAAAATCCTGCTTCCAATACTTTTCTAGCAGTCCTATTTTCTCCAAAATGACCCCCACATGCTTCAGAATGACAGAAGTTAAGGACGGATTGTACCTCATTGTCTGGGAGACATCGGCGGACTATCTGATCGACGCAATGCTTCCATAGGTAGGGATCATCCCAAACATAGTGGCGAGCTTCTCTGCACACCTTTGCTTTCTGGGCTCTGGTGTAGTCTGGGGGAAATTCCTCTCGAACCAGATAGTTGACTATGTCTGCATACCATGGTCTGTAAGACTGGATTCCGAAGAGGTCCATGGCTATATGAAAATGAGAGTCATAAATATCTCCAGGGCAAAGTGTGATTCCAGAGATGTGACCGCGGGGCGGTGATGTCTCTGGGGGTCGCGGTGAGCTTTCCTGGTTCTCAAGTAATCCAACCGCCGGGTCGCGGCCGTCATCGTCGCGGGGCGGTGGTATCTCCAACTTCATACTGGCTACAACTCGCCGGGTCGCGGTGGTGGTGACCGCGGGGCGGTGAGTATTCTCTGAGCTGCCCTCGAGTGTAAAAAGTGTGTCATCTGGGAAGGTGCCATGTATGGGGCTCTGCTCTCCGGGTTTATCTTCCTCATGGACGAGCCTACTCAGGTGATCCGCTACGAGGTTCTCTGCTTCCTTCTTATCACGGATTTCCACATCAAATTCAGTGAGAAGGAGAACCCATCAGATTAATCTTGGCTTTGCTTCTTTCTTCGTCATCAGGTAACGAAGAGTTGCGTGATCTGTATAGATAATCACCTTGACTCCCAAGAGGTATTGCCTAAACTTTTCCAAGGCAAAGACAACTGCCAACATTTCTTTCTCAGTGGTGGAGTAGTTCCTATGGGCTCCATTCAGAGTCATGGAGGCGTAATGAATCACGTGGGATGCCCGTCCCACTTTCTGTCCTAGAACTGCTCCAACTGCATAATCGTTGGCGTCACACATGATCTCAAATGGGCGAGACCAGTCAGGTGCCTGAATAATGGGTGCACTTGTCAGGCGTTCTCTCAGGCAATCAAATGCTTTCTTGCATTCATCCGTGAATACGTAGGTCACTTCCTTCTTCAAGAGCTCGCATAGGGGTGAAGAAATTTTTGAGAAATCCTTGATAAATCTTCGGTAGAAACCTGCATGACCTAAAAAGGAACGTACTTCACGCACATTAGTAGGATAAGGCAAAGATTGAATTACATCAATCTTTGCCTTATCGACCTCAATACCCCTAGCAGAGACAATATGACCCAGGACTATCCCCTGTTCCACCATGAAATGACACTTTTCATAATTTAAAACCAAATTGGTTTCAACACATCTTTTAAGTACAAGTGCCAAATGGTCTAAACATGAATCAAAGCTAGTTCCATGTACCGTAAAGTCATCCATAAAGACCTCAATGAATTTCTCAACATAGTCAGAGAAGATACTAACCATACATCGTTGAAATATACCAGGTGCGTTACACAATCCGAATGGCATTCTGCGGTATGCAAAAGTGCCAAAGGGACATGTAAAAGTGGTTTTCTCTTGGTCCTCTGGTGCGATGGCTACCTGGAAGTATCCTGAATATCCGTCGAGAAAACAGTAGTAGGGCCGCCCAGCAAGGCGTTCTAGCATTTGATCAATAAAGGGCAGGGGAAAGTGGTCTTTCCGAGTTACCGCATTCAGCTTACGGTAATCGATGCACACCCTCCATCCTGTGGTGGTCCTGGTGGGAACTAAATCTCCATGTGGATTCTCCACTATGGTAATTCCTCCTTTCTTAGGGACAACCTGGGTTGGACTTACCCATTGGCTGTCCGAAATAGGGAAGATCATATCAGCCTTGAGGAGTTTAAGCACCTCTTTCTTTACCACTTCCATCATTGGAGGGTTCAGCCTTCTCTGTGGCTGCCTAGACGGTTTAGCTCCGTCCTCGAGCAGAATCCGATGCATACAAGTGGAGGGGCTTATCCCTTTTATGTCTGCAATGGTCCATCCAATTGCGGTTTTGTGCTCCCTGAGCACGTCCAACAACTTCATTTCTTGATCTGCAGAAAGCGTACTAGACACAATGACTGGCAAAGTGTCTTTGGCTCCAAGAAAAGCGTATTTGAGATGGTCCGGCAGCGGCTTCAATTCGATCTCTGGAGCCTATTCAACAGAAGGAACGAGCCTTTCGCTCGGGCTTAGTAAGATGGGGCCAATGCCCAAAGGATCTGTAGAATACTTACCATGAGTATCCAGCTGAGCGATGGCTTCCTGCATGTTAGAGGGTAAAGAGTATTCCTCATAGGACGCATCCAAATTATTTTCAACAATAGACATCAACTCGTCAGAACCAGAAATATCAAAGACATCCTGTGCAATAGAATCGATCACATCAATGGAACACAAAGAATGGTCTTCCTTGGGGTATTTCATGGCTTCATAAATATTATATTCCACCTTCTCCCCATCAAATTCCATAGAAAGTGTCCCACTTTGCAAATCAAGTTTGGTCTTAGCAGTTTTCAAAAATGGCATACCTAACAGTATAGGAGTTGCCTTTGTATCTGTTTCCATATCTAAGACATAAAAATCTGCAGGGAATATCAATTTATCGACCATAACAAGGACATCTTCTATTACTCCCCTAGGGTAGACACTAGACCTATCAGCTAATTGAATTACAATACTTGTTTCCTGCAGAGGTCCAAGTCCAAGGGATTCATAGAGAGAATAGGGCAGCACATTAATGGAGGCACCAAGGTCGAGCATAGCTTTTTCAAATTTAGTGTCTCCGATAATACAAGGAATGCTCCACATACCTGGGTCTCCGCACTTCTTTGGCATGCGCCTCTGAAATACAGCAGATACGCGTTCGCTGACCTTGACTTTTTCCTTTCCCTTCAGCTTCTGGTTTCTTTTTATAGTGCACAGCTCCTTTAGAAACTTAGAGTACCTTGGTACACTCTTGACGAGTTTGAGGAGTGGGATGTTCACCTCACACTTACTGAAAGTGTCAAAGAGATCCTTGTCATCAATGACTCTCCTTTTCCTTGAGTGCCTCTGGGAATGGGGCAAGTGGTTTCTCAGATCCAAGGGGAGGAAAGTTGGGGCGAACATAGGGATCCTCCTCCTCGTCAGGGAAATCTACGAGTTCTGGGCTCTCACCGCGCGGCGGTGAGTTCAACGCGGGGCGGTGTGGATCACCGCGGGGCAGTGGTGATGGCGTAGGATTATTGGGAGCTGTCACCAGGTCGCGGTAAGAATCGCCGCGGGGCGGTGACAATGGCTCATTGGCAATATCGGTCTCAGCGTTGTCGTCCTCTTCAGCAGTAGGAGCGACTTGTAATTCCTTGCCACTCCGTAGGGTTACTGCATGTGAAGTTTCTTTCCTGGACTCTTTTCTCAACCCATCAACCTCATCGACTAGGCTGCTCACGGACTCCTTTATGCTCTTTATGTCAGTCGCAGTCTCGCGCACATGCGTTGTAAAATGCATTGTTAGGGCATTGAGCATTGATTCGGTTGAAGAGGGGTTGCTAGCAGTTGGTGGGTTATCAAAGCAAGGTTGTTGCGTTATAACAGGACCGTAGCCTTCAGCAGCATGAACTTCAGCAATAGTGGTATCCTGCAGTTGCTTACCTATCCCCAGAATGACTTCCTTCAAAGAAGCAATTTCTTGCGATACATGTGACTCGCTGGAGATAATAGCACTCACTAATCTGGTCCTTGGGAGTTCATTAAAATCCCTTGTACCTTCATCCATATCGTGAAGTGTGGTCATGGCGACATCGGGAGTCATATTTAGGATACTACCACCACATGTAGCATCAATCATTCTTCGTTCATCGTCCATCAGCCCCTTGTAAATATAGAGCACCAGAGATTTCTTATCAAAACCATGGAATGGGCAACTAGTGCAGAGTCGCTCGAACCGCTCACAATAGTCATAGAGGGTCTCATCCTCACCTTGTTCGATGTTGGTGATTTCCCTTTTCAAGGCGTTTGCCATATGAGCTGGAAAATAGCATGCAAGGAAGACCTTATGCATCTTAGTCCAGGAATCTATGCTCCCTCCAGGCAGATGATAATACCAGTCTTCAGCCTCGTCTTTAAGAGTGAACCCGAAGGCTCTCATTTTAAGTTGTTCCTCAGTGACATCGGCTGGCTTAATGCTCATAAGGATGATGTGGAATTTGTTCAAATGAAGAATGGGATCCTCTCCACTTCGTCCATAAAATCTCGGGAGTAACCGTATTACTCCTGATCTGAGCTCAAAAGTTACCCCATCAGCAAGGGGTGGAATGATTATAGCCAATGACTGCTGTATCAAGGTTGGTTCCGTCAATTGTCGGAGTGTCTGCGTCATTCGTACATGTCTCTGTATGAACTTCAACAAGTAGTGAATCAGAAGCAAAAGTGTGGATCGTAAGATAGATCCACACGGCAATCAATCACAAATAATCACAAACAGAAAATTTGACTCCTCGGCAACGACGCCAAATTTGACAGGACCGGAAACCGGTGTCGTTTTCTTGTCAAAATAATCCCAATTCACCTACTAAAGAGTATAGTAAGTAAGTCAGGGTCGATCCCACATGGAGTCGGTTATCTGTATGCAATAACGTGTGACTAACAAGTAACAGGGGGTTGTTTGGAATAATCGCAATGTAAACAAAGATGTAATTACTGACAAGAAATGAAATATAATGAGGGAAAGTATTCCACCAGACAAATATCCGCACCACAATGCAAGCGGTTGATCACTGAAAACTATCTTTCCAAATTCTTTTACTATCTTATTATTGTTCCCACCCTGATCGTGAATACTATCGATTCTCACAGTTGTCGATAGACTTATTACGGTACCAATGATAAAGTACAACTGATTCTCACAGTTGTCAGCATACTCTAGCACCAATACAGCAATAGCAATGCACACAAGGATATAGGATACATGCAAGTAGAAAGACGTACAAGTACTCACTCCCCTACTTAACATGCAATTGATTCTCATACACAATTGTACGCTCGGAACCCCTATACGCACAATTGTGTTTGCCACTAGATATGCACTCGGAACCCCTATATGCAATCCTAGCAATATGATAGATGCCGAAAAACCTAGTTAGCTACGCTAGAAGAATCAACATAAATCAATAGACAGTTCAAACAAGAGAATCAATCCAACTTAATAAGATATAGAACAAGGCATAGAAATCTCACAACCAATTCCTTGTAGTGCTTCAATTGTCTAGCGAAACAAAAGTGTTTAGCTATCCATTGTTCAAAAACCTAGAAATTGTATTGTTAAAAAGAGAGAGGGGCTCCTTCTACGAACTATTAAAAAGATCTTAAATAGGTTCTCAGAAGTTTAACCTAGCAAACAAAATAAGGAAATAAAATATACTAAAGTAATAATGTCTAAAATAGGAATATTAATAAAACACGTCAGCCGCGCGGTCTTCACTCCCACCGCGAGGCGGTAATGCTCCACTGCGAGGCGGTAATGCTCCACCGCGAGGCGGTGGCTTCTTCTCTGAGCCCTTCTCTGAGGATCTTCGCCGGGTCGCGGTGGCAGTGGCACGGGGCGGCACTGGCCAGCCTCTTCATCCTTCATCTGCTCCCAAGTACTACCAAGTGAGGTAGCTTTCTCCTTTAGTTTTGAGCAAACTTCTCCATCAATCCTCTATCTTCTTCACTAATCTGTAAAACCTTCATATCTGTACTTCTTCAACTCTTCTCCTAGATTACAGACTTAGCCTCTTCTTATACCAAAACTCCATCTAAAACGTGTCAATAGTCGCTAGTTAAGGTGCACTAAATTGCATCTATCAAGGACCTTTGGGGGCAAAGATGGCGAAGCTCCGAGCCACAGAAGGGTGATGTGGACAAGTCTGGGGAGCCATCAGTGCCTGCTGAGGGATCAAGTGATCCAAAATAGAAGAGGTTAACTGATGACTCGGAGGAAGAGTTACCTCCGGTGGAGAGGAAGCAGTGAATAATAGCCTAGTAATGGTTTTCTTCCTAGTGTTTTCCCATTTGAACAATACTGGAGCAGAAGTCTCCTAATGTTCTTTTTCCCTATTTTCCTTTCAGTTGTTGTTTGACACTTGGTGTGTGCTTCATTAATGAAAAGTTGAGTTTATTAGAAGACTGCCTCAATTATTGCACTTTAAGTATTTACTACATGCAACTTCAATTTGATGGTATATATTTAATATACGTAAACACAATCAGATGGTGAATGCTAGAAACACCGCACGTCATGCAGTTGGACCGATTTATGCTTCTCGGATTCAGATTAGAAATGCAGCGGACCAGGAGGAAGTTGGGTCCGGTTCCCACAGCAACCCAGCGAGGAATGCTCTACCCCATGTAGGAGAGGAAAGGGTACAGGTACCTCTTACTGCTCCAATAGTTTTCAGTGCAGTTGTTGTAGAGGCAATCAGGCAGATCGTAATGCAAGCGGTCACTGAGTTGGTGAGGCCAGGGGTTCAGCAAGCCCAGGGGAATCCAACCCCTCAGGGTACTGCTGGCATTGAGGATACAACAAATAACCCGCCTCTAATGAGTGCTCCGAGAGATGGAAGAAATTATGGTCGTGCACTTAAAGCGATCAACTCCATGAGGCCTGACCCGTATGACGGTGCTGGAGAACCCGTCAAGGTGGCATACTGGTTCCTCCACATGGAGCGTTTGTTTAAGAACATTGTGTGTACTGAGGCTGAGATGGTGCACATTGCTTCGTTATATCTAAAGGATGGGGCCAGTGAATGATGGGAGAGCACGAGATTAGCTGATCATCCCGAGCTGAGCTGGTCAATATTTAAGATCAAGATGTCTGATCGGTTCTTCTCTCGGGCTATGAGGGAGGAGAAATGCAAGGAGTTTCTATACCCAAAGACTAATGGGTTGGGGGTGACAGAGTTGGCTGTCAGGTTTAACCCCTTGTTGTACTATACGGGAGCGGAAGCGTCCAGCGAAGAACGGAAAATCTGGCATTTTCACGAATGGATGAATCCTGACATCAAGCCCTTGATGGTGCGTCATAGTTGTACCACTCTGGAGCAGTATGTGGACGTTGCTTATAAGATGGAAGTGACTTTGGAGGAGTCAGCCATGAAGCATAACCGACAAAGATCGGGGAGCAACTGTGGTAATCAGCAGCAGGATGGTGGGTTCAAGCGTCCAGCTCCGCCTTCCAACTTCTCCAAATCTAATCGGCCTAGGACCGAGGTGACCCAGTCCGGTTCTACTCAACGCTCAAGTCAGAGTAGGGGTCATGTCTAGTGTTTCAACTGTGGGATACCTGGACATAAGAGCAATGAGTGTAGGAAAGAGAAGCAAATATGCTTTACCTGTGGGAAGGAAGGGCATCTGCAAGCTTTCTGCCCCACGAAGAGGAATCAGGGAGCTGAGTCCCAGCAAGGATCGGTTAGCCATAACAACCGACCTCAGCAAAGGCCTGCAAGAAGTGCTACTACGCCGTCTACTGTTCAGGACAAGGGGAAAGCCCTGATTGTTTCAGGCAGTCAAGGGCAGCGACGCTTTGGGGTGAGTCAGTTCGATGAGTAGGACCCCTTGGATAATTAGATACCCTTAGGTTTATCTTTGAATAAGGAGCTACGACGTGTGTGTCAATAGTCTCTGTAGTTGTAAAAATCGTTCGTTTGAATATTTCCTCTGATAGTGCTAACTCAAGTTCCAAATAATAAAGAAGTATTCCCTCGTTTTGGGGAAAATTACTAAATTCATTGCTATCTTGAGTCGTACGTTCATCCAAGACTCCGTGAGTGCCAAAAACGGTATATGTCACGTGTGGATAAGGGTTGTCAGGACTCATAAAGGAGGGGTAACGTATGGAGTCTAGATGTTCGTCCCCTACGTGGTTAACACTAGGGTCGACTCTATTACTTAATTCCTAGATCCATTCTTAGGGATCTCTCTTTATTCTTGGAGTAATGTCACATCGGTTTGACATTAATTGCTTCCTTAGTCGAGTTGACGAGCGTTGTCTCGTAAGTTAAGTTTTACCAAAATTCCTTACTTTAAAGGAAATAAATGTGTGTGGATAATGCTCTATGGGGTTGGGAATTATTTCTCATATGTATACCTTGGGCATTTGTTGTGGTAAAAGTACGTAGGAGTGAACTAATATGAAGTCCAAAATGCCTAGTTGTGAGGTTATACTGTAGTCATTTAAGTGAATAGATTGTATAGAGAGAGTTGTCTCTCTCTAAGGAATTGTATCCCAGAACGATTAATGTTCTGGAATATAAAATATGTAGTAATTTAAAAGTGAGGATTTAAGTGAGTGTGTTGCTTATAAGATTGATGGTTAATTATTTTATTTTTTTGGGAAGATTAAGTTGTGAAGTACTTCATTAGGAGAAAACTTACTTGAATCTAATGAGATATGGAATAAGGACTAGTTATTCGGAGGATATCGATAAACTAAAGGATGTAGCATGGAAATTTGTCTTATGTGCATTTAAGGAGTAAGATAACAAATGTTACTCGTATATACCCATTGAAGGATTATGACGTAAGTGATTGATTTTTGATGGCAAGGCATCGTTCATCAATATGGTAATTTTGAGTAAATAAAATTGAGGAACATTAAAGGTTTTAAGTTAGAGATTGAATAATGGAATACGTTAAGTTAGTCTTGGAAGGATTTTTAGGTTAGAAATGGCGTAAGGAACAAATTGGTTTAAAGATAAGTAATGGAATTGTGGGGTGTACCTTTAAAGGAATTAGAGAATGTAATGTCTCGAGGATTACTATGATCTGATATTTGAATTATAGGGAGATAATGTACGAACTTTGAATTCGATTATGAAGAGGAAATTGGGAGAGAAATATGTGTTCTCATACTTAAGATATAGCAAGACTATTGCGATGATTTTGGAGACTATTATCCTAAGATAATTATGACCTTGTGGATATAGTCACGAGTTAGTACAGGTGTAGCACATGAAGATAATATATGCAAGATAATGGTATGGTTGAGGAAACAGATCGTTTTCATAGGAGCAATTACAAGGATGAAATGATTAAGGATACTAAGTTTAGGTAGTGAGATTAATGGTGAAACCGGTCCCTCTACCTTAGTGATGCTAGTTTCGGGGTCGAAACTATTATTTTAAGAGGGTAGTAATGTAATTACCCTCATGTTACCATAAGGGTAATATGGTAAAATGTATAATTGGTGAAAACAAAATTTATAAGATTTCCTTAAGTTATGAAGGGTCTAAATTATGGTTAACTTTACGTTAACTGTAATCTGAACCAACTTACAAATTTTAACTTAGAAATGCTTGAACCAATTTACAAAGTGTTAAATGGGTTAGGCATGGTTAAACTTATAAGGTTGAGTAACTTAAACTAAGGTCGCTTCTCCGAGCTATTATCGGCCAAGTTTCGGGGTCGAAACTTCTTTTAAGGGGGTAGTATTGTAATAACCCCTAAAAGTCTCGAACTGTCATTTTGTAAGAAAGACGTGATGGGCAATTTCTGTAATCTCTGTAATAACCTTTTTAACGTATTATTATACGTTTAATAAAATTTTGGGTCATAAAGTATTTGGGAGTGCTAAAATAGTAAGATTTAGCATGTCCTCGAATGAGACTCGCGACCAAAGGCCAAGAAACGCGATCGCGGCAGTTCCGCGACCGCAGATTGAATCCGCGGGCGCGGTTTCGCTCAGAGCCAAACCGCGATCGTGGCTCTGAAACCGCGACCGCGGAAATCCCTGTTCGTCTTCTTCACCGGCTTCTAGAAGATCGATGTTTGGCTTGCTCCTCGTGCTCCTAACGCCGGGGGGGGAGCTGGATCGATTGGTTTGCCGGTGGGGGGTGAACTCCCGCTGCTCCTTGGCTATAAAAGGAGGTCGTGGCAGCCTCTTCTCTATCATCCATCAAGCTCCATCCCTCTCTCTCATTTAAGTGGTGTCGCCGGAGTTTTCTAGTCGTCGCCGGAATTTGTAGTGGTTGCCGGAAGTGTCGTTGGCAGCTTTGGAGTGGTGGTGATACGCGGTGGTGAAGTTCAAGCATCGTCGTCGGTAAGCCCGAGTTCGTCTCCAAGCCATCGTCTGGATGGGCATCCGCGACCGCGGCCCATCCACCGCGACCGCGGCTTGAGCCTAGAAAACCGCGACTGTGGCCTTGCCCAGCAAGCGTGATCGTGGCTCTGGTGACCACGGCCGCGGCTTAGGCCCTTTTTCCCTTCGTTCGTTTCGTTTATTCGTTTCGTATCTTCGTGGCGTATCGTATCTAACCTAGGGTACCGTCTTATATCTCATCGTCGTCGTAGGAATCCGTACTCAAATTCAAGTCTCCAGATCTCGGAACCCAATCTCTTCGATTCATTAATCTAAGACAAGTGGCAGTTCGCTCTTGCTCATTATTCCATGTTTCCCTTGATTATCAATTAATTGATTGTTAATTAAGATGGGATAAAAGTTGTTGTTTTCTGTTTGGGAACATATTTAATAAAAAATGTGTTAAAATATGAATCTATAATAGATTGTATATATTGCTAGAAACAACGCTATTATGCATGATATTACCGTAATGGTTTTGGTGTGAATATCTGTGTGAACTTAAATGAGTAGTTAGAACGAGTATTCGTAGGAACGCTATGTACCTTGCGAGGTCTAGTCGTTTCTTTATAACTGGTATTAGGAGGATTTTTTCCTAGTACTTTCTGGTCATGACCTACCCCTATCCGAATATAGGTGGTGGTGCACTCAGCTGGTGCCAACATTCAGGATTCATTCCCATAAATATCTCTCGTATCGAGATGATGTGGATTAAAAGCTGTAACATGAATGTGTGTTTTGGAATTAATAAAGATAAGTGCTTTTACGCACATAATTAATATACCCTCGGGCGAGGAGTACAACGTGGAAACCCCCCAGACTCTTGTTAGAGTAAGTCTTCTTTCCAATCTGGATTCGCATTGCGCGGTGAGGTTGGTCGTAGACCCAAATAATCAAGGTCGTGTTTTAAACTTGTGTGAAAACTTAACGTTCTCAAACACTTGTCATACGTTTCCCATAAGACTCAATTCCTTTGGAGTCTTCTCTTGATCATTCCTCTTCTTGTGTTTCCGTGGAAGTGTTGAGGTTCACTGTCATCATCGGCTATTATTCGAGAAGCGATGGGTGTAACCTAATACGACTACTTAAAACCTTTTTATTTGTACCCTTGCATAGTATTTCATTAACTAACCAACAGGTTATTTTCCTTTGTATGGTTGGCTGGTGTCATCCGTCTCATACGTCACATCAGATAAATTTCCGCATCAGTGAAGGCAAAGACTCGACGTGAAGGCAATTGGCGTTTTCTGTGTCTTTTTCTAAGGTTGAGATCCTAGGCGTAAGATCGTAAGGTCAAGAACCGTTGAGTCGTTTTATTTCAAGACTTCCGCTGTAATAAATATTTGTATTCAATTTTGTTGTCAAATTGTAATTACATCATTTGAAATAAAATATTAATTGGGCAATTATATGTCATCTAATAAAGTTTATGTTTTTATACAGTTTGTTATAAAATGGTTAAGCCTTGGGTGACCCCAGATGTGTAATCTGAGGTCATTGGCGGTAATGTTTCCAAAGGGTATTTTGGGGGTGTTACACCTTTAACCCTACATGGCGACAAAGTTTGATGAGGGTGAAGCGGGGACGCTTCATATCCAAGTGGGGGAGGGTGATGTGACCCTACCCGCCATGAGCGCCACTGAAGAAGAAGAGTCCATGAGCATCAAGAGTGATGGCCCCGTGACCAGGGCTCGCGCCAAGGCCATTGCCAAGGCCACCCAATCCCTGATCGCGCGCCCAAGGCCGCGCCTACACTTCGACTCCTCGCCACCATCCAAGGCCCAGAGGACATCCAGCCGGGCACTCCCACTTCTGACTTGAGCACATCATGGGAGGAGCCGCTATAAGCCTAAGCCAGGTCAGCGCCTCATTCGCACCCCAGCGCGCCGCCCTAGTGCCTGCCTCGCCGCGTCTTGCCGCCGTCGCCGAGGCCTCCAAATGCGCAAGCTCTAGCCTTAGGGTATTTTGGGTTTAGAGGTTTATCTAATGTCTTGACATTCCATTTTTAAGACTTTCTTTATTTAGTACTTTCCATTTTTAGTAAGTCTAGTTTCAGCCTTTCTATTTTGGGTGTGTGCTTCACTATTGCATAGTGGGCTAGCCCATTTGACGCGTCTCGGCCCATCCGAGTGTCGCGTCCTTATTTAAGCCAAACTTGGCTCTTGTAACAAGGTTACGTCAATTTTATCTAAGTATTTGTTGAGAGCCTATTGCTTCCATCTCCCTTAGACCGACGTCACCAAAGTCTCTCTTCTCTCCTCCTTCCTCCGCCGCCGACGCTACGGCACCCACTCGACCTCCATCGAGTCTATCCAACCCTCCGCTGCCGACGCTATGGCCCTTGCTCGATCCATCGAGCCATCCACCCAACCCAACGCGCCTAGCCTTGAGGCCGCATTCGAGATCCACCACCACCTTCGCCGTCGCAATCGTGCCCACGATCGCACTCGCTTCCATCGTCTTCGCTACCCCCATCGCGAGAGTCATTGTCATCGCCATCGAGCCCACTCCCAGCGACATCAACTCTCCCTTGGCGTTGTCCCCAACTTCTCCTCGTGTCAGTAAACCTCAAAGTTCACTGTTCACGCCGCCGCTTCGAAGCCATTCGTGCAATTCAACAAGGCCAAAGCCAAGGTTTCCACGGCCGGCCTTCGAAGCCAAGTGAAGCGACTCACATCAAGATCTGGATCCTTGCCACCACGACACTCGTGCTGGCATTCGGAGATAGGGACGCATCAAAACACTGGTTGAATGAGCATGCACATTGTTCCCAGTCATGACAGATTCATCAAAAACCACATAAATTCTTTCTTCTACCTTCCTGGTCCTCTTGTTGAACACTTTTTAGGCCTTGTTGTGGAGAGAATATCCTACAAAGGTTCATTCATCACTTCTTGGATCAAACTTCCCAAGAGAATCATTTCCATTGTTGTGGATAAAGCACTTGCAACCAAAAGATCGCAAATGAGATACATTCGGCTTTCTTCCCCTTAGGAGTTCATAGGGAGTCCTGTTGAGCGGCGGGCGAATGGTTGCTCTATTCAGTACATAACAAGCAGCATTCAAAGCTTCAGCCCAGAAGCTCATAGGAAGACCACTGGCAATAAGCAGGGTACGCGTCATGTCCTCTAGAGTCTTGTTCTTCCTTTCCACAATACCATTTTGCTGCGGAGTCTTGGGAGCTGAGAAATTATGGTTGATGCAATTATTCCTACAAAGGGATGGAAACTGAGAGTTCTCAAATTCTGACCCATGATCAGTCGACTTGAGCCAAGTTTCAAACTCAGCGAACACTTCGTCCTTTGATGACAGAAAGAGAGTCAATGTGTACCTGGAATAGTCATCAACAATAACAAACACATATATATTTCCACCACGGCTCCTTGTGCGCATAGGCCCACAAAGATCCATGTGGATTAGTTCTAGAGGACGAGTTGTGCTAACCTCCTTCTTTGATTTGAAGGAGGATCTTACATGCTTACCTTTGGTACACGCATCACAAACTTCATTGCGTGTTGCTTCGATCTTAGGAAGACCGTTAACCAGTTCTTGTCTATGAAGTTTGGAACGAAGTTGAGAACTTGCATGTCCAAACCGCTTGTGCCACAAGTCTGTCGTCACAGTGATGGACGACAGACATAGTTCCTTCTCAGGGATAAAAGCAGGATCAACTTTGTAGACATTGTTGTCACATATCCCTTTTAGTAGAATTTTCCATGTACTTATACACTGAACATAACAATCATCAGTAGTAAAGACTACCCTATTTTTCTTGTTTTGACACAGTTGAGCGACACTAAAAAGATCAAATTTGAGATTGTTAACGAGTGTCACATTATCCACAGTTATATGGTTAGAAAGCCTTACCTTACCGAGACCACAAACTTCTCCTTTGCTCTTATTTCCAAAGGTTATTGAACCTCCGGAGGCCTGCTGAAGCAAAGAAAACCAGCTTTTGTTCCCTGTCATATGACTTGAGCATGCACTATCGAAATACCAGGAACATTTCCTCACTTCAGCCTGTATTGAAAAGATTAGTTCTTACGAACCCAGACAAGCTTAGGCTTTCTGGGTGTGGGAGCAACATATTTGATTTTTGCGGGTTTTTCATTCATTTCTCCCTAGCAATACGAGCGATTTCCTCATTGTGTTTCTTCAACATACACTCTTGTTTGTAGTGACCAGAGTGACCACAATACCAACAAACTCTATGGCACTTTAGATCCATATACTTGCTCTGTCCAAGCCAAATTGGTTTGTTAGCAACCCTAGAATGAAAATCAATATGATTGGGCTTAGCGTTCTATGCTTGCTTTAGCCAAATGGAGTGAGCCTTATGTCCATGATACCAAGCTTTGTGCCCATCAGTCGAATTTGCACAATATTTACGATTGTTCCTGCTAGAGGAACTTTTCCTTGTTTCTCGCACAAACTGCTTTCCTTCAACTTCAGGGCTTTGAGACTTGGTGTCATCAACATGAAGCATAGGTTGGTAACCAATTCCAAAGCGAGGCACAATTTTCTTCCCTTGGTTCTTTTCATCCTTGGCAGCTACAAACACAATGCCTTTTGACTCTTCCTTCTGTTCCTTACTGAGTTTAGACAAATCACTAGACAACTTGGCATTGCATAGTTTTAACATTAATGACTCAGATTCTAGTGAGGAAACAGTGGATTCTAGAGATGTAATCTTTTCAGTGAGTTTAGGACACTCTTTACAAGGACTTGGAGAAGAGGATGAGACTTTCTCAAGATTGGTCACTTTTTCTGCCCAACCTTTGTTTTCATCGATCAAACTTGAGATCGACTCATCCTTTTCTTCAATCTGCTCACTGAGAATACTATTCTCATGAACAAGTTTTTTAATGAAGAAGATTAGTTGTTCCTTAGACTTGCTTTTCAAACTTGAGATGAGTTTAGATTCTTTTACCTTAGACTCCTGCAAGCCACCTTCTGTCTTTGATTCATCAGGGTCTTCTATGGCCATCAAACAAACATCCCTTGAGTGAGAGGATTCTTCATCATCTGAGTCGGAATCACCCCATGTTACAACCATTACTTGCTTCCCTTTACGAACCGGAGGAAGACCTGCCTTTTTCTTGAAGCAACTTTTGGCAAAGTGTCCCTTGTTTTGACAGTGATAACAAATAACATCCTTTGTGTCTTTGTTCCCTTCGGAGGAATGAGGGGTACCCTTGTTTCATTGCTCTGGTGATGAGAGCCACATCTTCATCACCGTATTCATCTTCATCTTCAACTTGAGACAAGTCAAAGGCACGTTCAACCTTTAAAGCAATGCTTTGAGCCTTCTCTACTATTTTCTTGTTCATTTTGTGGTTATAGACATAGGCATTTCTTTCAAGTTTGGCAACAACCTCTTCCATAGTGAGAGTCTTGACATCATTCTAGGAGTAAAAGGCGAGAGCAATCGCACCCCATTGGGAGTTGAGGCCTTGCATGAAGTGGTGAGTGAGCTTCCAGTCTGACAACTCTTCACCAATGAATTCTAGTTGACCGACAATCCCCTGGAACCTGGAGTAGAACTCTTGGATGTGTTCACCTTTTCCTTAGGAGATATGATCATACTCCTTCATCAGAGAAAGAATTCGATTCTTCTTGACATCTTCATTTCCGTGATGGAGGCGTCTTAATGCATCCCAGATCTCTTGGGCAATTTTGTAACCAATGACTTTCTTGAGATCAGCAGGGAGCAAAGCCATATGAAGGATCTTCTTGACTCTGCTATTTTTCTCCAGCTTTTTCCAGTCTTCATCAGTATAGTCAGTCCTTGGTTTTGGCCTGTCAGCGTCCTTCTCATTTGGGATAGCAATAGGGTCAACTTCGATGATTTTCCATATTTGTCCATCAAGGGAACAAATGTGGGATTCGATTTGCTCAACCCACCAGTCATATTCACTTCCCTTCAGGACTGGCGACTTCCAAAATGAATCACCAATAGCATTACTTGACGACATCTTTCCTGCAAAGTCTTAACGAAAACAATCTAGAGACCAGGCTCTGATACCAATTGTTGGATCGTTAGTGTTACGTCTGAGGGAACAAATGTTTTGTTCCCATAGAAGGTGCAGCGGAATAGTATAGCAAGAAAGATAATATAAAGAACTCACGATGTATAGTGGAAACCCCAATCAGTCAAATAACTAACCAGGAAAAAACCACTACCTTCAAGCTTCTCGCTTGAGAGGATTTTGAAGAGTCTACTTGTCTTATTGATTTCTTGATCGGTTACACTTGTAGCCTGGACTTCAAACACTAGACTTCCCACCTAGATTTGAATCTCTTCTACAACGATGAACACGAACTCACTCTTCTAAGACTCACATACACTTCACTTTCTTTTCTCTCAATTGAATGCTCCAAGTTTGTACTTAAGAAATTATTCTCACACTTCTATTTATACAACTCGAAAAACTCATTAACAAGATAAAATCTCTCTCTCTCTAATATCAGCAACAAGAAGATATTATTTGATTTAAAAAGATATAATCTTAACCGAATATATTATCTAAGGAAAGATTTCCTAAGATAATATAATCGGGTCAAGACAAAATCTTTCTCTCTCCATATCTTCCAATCGGCGTGATCCACCCGATTTCCTTTTCTTCAACCGCATGATCTTCAAAGATAATCTTCATGCTAATCGTTCTTCACTCCATTCGCAGCTTGATGTTTGTTCGGCACTGATGTTCCTTGAGAGGTAACAAAGCATATGAAAAAGCTTTGTTCCTTCTGCAATCTTGCGCTGCTAATGGTTCCCTGTGACAACTGTATTGTTCCTGAAACACTTGGATATCAGATTAGTTGAATGTTTGTTACCATCAAAACCTAAGGAATTCAACACACTCTCTTACTCGTTTGGTAAAATAATAAGTGTCATTTTAATCTTTTTTATTAAGAAGTACCATGTTTGTCATTTTATATTTTTAGATAATGATTTATTGGTGAGTTACTAAATATGTTATTACAATATGAACACTTTCTCCTCCATCACTAGTCTCCTCCATCCATTCTAAACTCGATTATGGTTTGTCTTTCCCCAAAAACATCAATGATGGCCCCTTGTACGCGAAATCTATTAAAGATCTTGCACTCACAAACAAAAGACAATGTTATCCCTCTAATCCTCGTCAAATCTCGGTATAGGTCTCGCTTCTTAAGTGAATCTGGTGTCTGGGTTGGTGGAATCCCTTTCTCCCAAATTGAAGTTCAAATTTGAACTGATCTGCCACTATGTTCAATATTTGGGAGTGTTGGTATTGGTGTCGGTGTGAAGTCGAAAGTCCTTGGGGATGGTTTGCTTGGAGCAGTTCGACGATATGGCAAGTTGATCATTCTCATTGTTTGGTTGGTCTCTCCTCCATCTCCTCTAGAGGCGTTGTTATCTTCGTTCTTCTTCAAAAAATTCAGTCCATTCTCATCTTGATCACCTTTTCGCATAATATACATATAATTTGTTATAATGGATCCGCCTCTTTACATTGTGTTCGTAACTCGCAAATTGAGCAAGTGTCTGACTATGGTTTTGATCCTTACTTGAAAGTGATATCGTTACATATAATTGGTGGTAGTTCTTGTTGGTTGTTTGTGGTTGATTTGTTATTCTCTGAAAATCCGGTGTTGTTTGGGAAGCGCAGTTTGAAATAAGTATTTTAATATGAACTTTCCTCTACTTTTGAAATGAAAATGAACAACTGAACTCCTCTTTTCAAAATGAAAACAAATTACTTCTTTAATAGTTCTCATCAAAGCAAGTAACTCAAAAAAATCGAGTCCTTTGCATCCTACCCCTTCTTTTAGCAGTGCTAAAGGAAAGGTAAAAATGTCATTGAGATGGTTGTGTATAAAGGAAAGGTAAAAATGCCATTGAGATGGCTGTGTATAAATGGATATTGAATATTTACTCTACTTGTTACCTAAGAACTTTTAATTTGAGAATGAACACTTCTACAACTTTTATTCTTAGCAAATTTTGTTTAGTGGGACCCTTTTACTTTCTTCTTTCTTTCTATTTGTGTATAGAAGGTTGGAAAGGGATCTTGCATTTGGCTTCTTTCAATAAGTTGTGGCTTATGAAGATCATAATATGAAATTGTAGGGGAATTAGAAGAAAGAATTTATGGATTGATATTGAATCAATCTATAAAATTGAAAAAGTACAACTATTAGCTTTATTTGAAACACGAACATATAAACAACCTCATGAACAGATTTGGAGAAAAAGCCGGATTTGACCAATTTCTTTTCTCCCTCGTTGTTGGTTTCTCAAGTGGCCTCCATGTTATGTGGAAACCATATCAGTTGACCATTGAAATACTTGAAATTGATACTATATCTCTAGATTCATCAGTTTACGCTATACAAACATGTGTACGAATAATATGACCATGTTGATACTTGTTTATGCACCACCTTATGAATCAATGAACGTTGCATTTTGGATGAAATAATCCTTTTCATAAAAAAATATCCCATTACCATGCATCATGATGGGAGATCCAAATGAAATTCAAGATTCTTCAGAAAAGAGTGGTGGTCTTCAACCCCACATAAACAGATAAAATAGACTATTATGCATGAAAAATGAGTGTGACTTAATAGATATTCCCTCCCATGGAAATGAATTCACTTGGAGAAAAAATAAAACAAAAATAGACAATCTATATCTACTATAAAGTTAGAACTCTAATGCAATAAATGCTAATGTTTAAGACACTCAAATGGTAAATAGAAACGAGTAATTGGTACAATGGGCCTTGGCCAGCAGATAAAATAAACCCTTAAAAAGTTAGTGACACTGGGCCTGCGAGTTGAGGACCACACGGTACCAGAAAAGCATAGCAGTTTATTACATTTGGAGTTGATTACATATGGGCTGACCAGCTGAGGCCCAAAGTATAACTGTGCCGGTACACGTCCGTTTGCAATCGTCCTTCCAGTTGCACCTTTAAGTGGATGTTAGGAAACCCTCTCGCCTACTGAAACTGCTGCAGTAATGGTTGCCGCTTGGTTGCCATGGTTGCAGTTATGTGGCAACCCTTCGCTTGCTTTTGCAACAAACAGTTCGGCTTGCTGTCAGTTAAATAGGAATTGCCCAGCCCTAAACCCTTTCACACGCAAGACCTCCAAACACATAGAACATGGCCTCTAACGTCTCGGATATCCTTGCAGCAGGTGTCGACCGTTGCTCATCCTCAATGAAAGCAATCGGAAGCATTGTTACTGGTCCCGAAACACCACCAAAGAAGGAGCGCGCTCAGCCTGTTGAGTCATATGTTTCCCTCGGCGAGCTGCGCTTTGGAACTGCCTGCTCAGTAAGAATTATGGTGTGTCGTAAGTGGGAGTCCAAAGATTTAAAGGGCAAACCTATAAGCACTGACTACATCATTTCATATGATCATGTAATTCGCTCTTCAGTTTCTATGTATTTTTATAGCGGCCCCATGATTCCTTTCAATTTACTACTGGTTTTATTCCTGGTCTTTTAGGGCGGGGCAATTCATTGTACTGCGGTGATTGGAGTTGCTCACCGGTTTAACAATTGCTTAGAAGAAGGTAGATGCTGCAGTATTAAAGGATTTACCGTGAAACCAAACAAGGAAAGATTCCGGATACGCAACGACGATAAGCATTGTATTCCAACTCGAAGGCTCCACCCAAGTACAGTGCCTCGACTGTGATGTTTCCTCCTTTGAACGGTATCCCTTTCAGCTAACACCCCTTGAAGATATTGTGCTGAACGGGTCTAGGTTCCTTGTGGGTATGGTTGTCTTCATTGCTTCGGATCGTCTCACCTGACAAACAAGAACACATTTAATCTCAGCTGACACATAAGAACACATTTAAACTAATCCTTTCTTTAATAATGCCCAGATGTGATAGGAGCGGTTACCCGCATCGGGTATGTCAACCCCACTAGAAACAATTCCCAGCTGCTTGACATACATATTCAGAACGAAAGGTATCTTTCCATATTTTTACTAGACGCAGAAGACTTATCATTATGCAACATTACATGATATCTTGATTTATTACCTCTCGCACTTACAGGGGCATGCAGATGCGGGTTACACTCTGGGGCAGCCTCTGTGATGACTTTGTTATGAGATATGCTGCGGTGGAGGGCACTTATGTTCTCATCCTGCCCAGCACATACACATGTCAAGGAGTGGAAAGGTACCCATTTACGGGCTTCTGACTGAGCGTAAATGTGCCCAGTAACATGGCCTGATTACCTGTTTAGACTGTAAATAATGTTGTTAAGCTATGTGAGAACCCCCCAAGTAGAAATTGCCTAGAAAAAAATAAAATACTATTGAGGTTAGCTACCTTCTAACTGTTATTCACCATTGATGTTGGCCTGCGCAGGTGAGATCTATTTATCTAGCACCTCAGCCACGTCAATACAAGATGGGAAAGACATCCCTGCCATCCGCTCATTCAGGGCATTGCTCAGGTGCACTCGCAATGGGAAGGCGAACCATGGTGATCTACAGGCATCCCAAAAACCGGTTGAGCATGAACCACCCCAACCCAATGACATGTGAGGAACGAACTGTTGAACTCATCATTAAGTTGTTAATTTTGTCATTGCATAACTGGTTACGCGTTCCATGTTGCTTCGCAGACTCGAACATGACATTACAAGCCCTAGGAACTCCACCTCCCTGAAGAGAAAGCTGTTTGTGCTCGATGATAAGGAGGAAAAGCAACTCTGATGCTTATTGTGGGTTAGCTAGGTAATCTTTGGAAACAAAACCTCTTTTTAAACATTCCCCCCCCCCCCCTTTGAAATATTGTCACGTTTCTGGTTTTCAAGAATAATATTACCACATTGCGTATTCGTCATTCACATCCTACACATGTGATACTACTACATCCTTAATTTATGAAAATGGTAATTATCCAGCTATAAGTAATGTTAAAGGACTGAAAAGACCAAGATGCGTAGCTGCGAAGGACTTACAGAAATTGTCATTCATAACGGCAGAAATATGTCCTCTGAATTGACATGGGAAATTATTGGTCGCCTAACACCTGAGATGCAAAATGCATACAACATATTCAGAACATGTACCGGGACAATGTGGTCAGATTTATTTTACATATGCAGTATGGCCACATTTGGGTTAAAAATCAAATTTGCAAATGGAAGGTCCATATCAGCATCGATCTGCATCCATAGCTCAAAAACATGCTTAGATAGATAGATACACAAGCCTGGATGTTTAATACACTAACAAATTACGCAAATTGCCCAGAATTTTCAGAAGTCCCAAAAATTCCCAAATCTACTATCACCCACCTCCAACCTTCAAATTTAATCAACCTAATCATTCCACAACATCAATCAACAACCAATTGCACCTAAACTCTTCAATTGAACATAAACACACAAATCTATCAAGTTAGGGTTACAGAAATTGGGGGAAAACTCACATAAGAGTAATTGGAAGGAGATGGTGGTGCAAAGGGTCGGTGGGGATTCAAGGAGGCTTCACCGACGACGACCTACTGTGGGGAGTGGCCGGAGCTAGATGACTGCAGTGGGATTGAGCGAGTTGCGTGCGGCTGAGCGTGGAGGAGCAGCCATGGCGCGAGCTCGACAAGGGAACGAGTCGGGGGCGAGACGAGGCGGTTCGTGGCCGGTGGCACACGTCCTCTCCGGTGGTGGCCTAACAAACGAGAAGGAGAAATGGGTGGGCAGCCATGGAAGAGAAAGAGCAAGGAAGGAAAAATGGGGTTTGGTTTTTACGGGGGGATGGCTTGAAAAGGGGAAGGAGAGAGAATGTGAGGTGAGAGGGGAAATAAAATGAGAAAGGGAAGAAAAAGGGTATTAATATTTTATGGGGTAAAAATGAAGAATTTAAAAGGGGTATAAAATTGGAATTATAGATGAATAAAAGTTAAATTTTAAAAAGGATTAAATTTCGAATATAAATATATGTAGAAGAAATCTCTGATATTACATATTCTGCTTCACAATAGAGTTGAATAATATGTTTATCCTCACATATTGGGTCAACAAATGATTTGCGAAGACAACAAAATTGCAATCACATATTGGGTCATACATACATGCACGGACTCCTACTGTACGTGTGAATGTGTTTGCTGAAAGAAATTGAACCCAATTTTAGGTCTATAAAAAACATAACCATTAATTCCCAATTTCTCATGCAACAATTAAACATTTTTATTTCCCAAAAAAATAAAAAAAATAAAAAAAAATTTTAACCAAAAAAATCAATTAACACATAAGCCTATTGGAATTTTATTAAAAAATCAACTAAAATTTAATTTAATTATATATACAACTTTATTTAATTAAATATATAAGCATAAGTTTTAAATATGTTAAATAAGGATAATATTAATCAGATATAAGAATTCTTTGATCTTCTTCTTCCGCCAATTAAATAATCTATATCTACTTAAAAGGTTGCTTTCTTGCCCTCATTAATGCTCCACTTTAATTTGCTATAATTGTTTTGTTATATAAAAGTTGAGTTTTTTTTCCTCATCAATGATACACTTCAATCTCTATAATTGTTCTACTTCACAATAGAGCTGAACAATATGTTTTACCCTCACATATTGGGCCAACAAATGATTTGAGAAAACAAATAAATTGCAATCAGTTATTGGGCCATAAATGCGTGTACGGACTCCTACTGCACGTGTGAATGTGTTTGCTGAAAGAAATTGAACCCAAATTTAGGTCTATAAAAACTTAACCATTAATGCTCATGCAACAATTAAACATTTTTTCTCTACAAAAACAAAACAAAAAACCATTAAACTTTTTAACCAAAAAGATCAATTAACACATAAGCCTATTGAAATTTTATTAAAAATATTGAAGGTGTAACATTTTCAGCTCACAAGAAAGATAGGACGTACCTGTTCTTCGCACAACACAAATCGACCCGATATGCACCCGGCTGTCGGAGAAGAAGAAGGGAGAACTGTGACCAAATCTGCAACAAGGATAGAACGGCTGATTAAGGAGGCTACCATGGGAAATATCGTGTATTTCATACATATACAATCACAACAAGGGAGTAGGAGAAACACATAACTTACAAACTAAAATACATGAAGGGGGGACAGGAATATATCTCCTATTATGTATTACAAGGTATTTATGCCAGATTTCATTCTCATTACCCTGATATTTGTGAGATCAAATTGTTAGAATATTTGTACTTTTTAATTAAAGTGTGCTTTATCCCTCCTGCACTTTTCAAGTACTTCTTTATTAAGCAATTACGTACTTTCCAAATGCCGTTTTTTTAAAAAATATTACGTGGCCCGCAAAGAAAATTATCTATCATGCTTTTCAAAGTACACCACAACATATTATTTATAAATAAGGCAATATATTGTCACTTCTGTTACATGATGTGGTTCATTCATCGTTTTCATGCTAAAGTATTGGAAACACCTAATAGTATGGACCAACAAAAAGACTTCTTACTAATAACACATGACACAAGAAAATTTGCACTAACGCTTATTAGTAGTACAACCCGTATACCCAAATAAAACAAAAAAAAACCGCATGCCCGTGCGAAGCACGGGCTTAGAATACTAGTATCTATGAAAAATTGGATAGAACTCTTGTCCAACATCAAATTCTACAATGGTATCCGGACATAACTACTAGAAACTACGCTTTTGAAACATCGAATCACTGCCCAATCTCTATTGAACTAACAACATAAACACCTTTCAAATCTGAGAAAGTTTGGATGACTTGATAAGATTTCAAAATTTTGGTCAGATAAGTTTGGAGAACCAGATACCATGGTTCCTGAATGTATGACCTAGTCAAGAAAACACAACTCCTTTAAAGACATGTGAAAGAATGGAACAAGTATATATTTGGAAACATGTTTACTCAGTTACATAAAGTTGAGGAAGATCTTACTACTATTCAGAAGATCATTTGTACTTCTGCAAACAGAACTTTAGCAGAAAAACAAACTAGACTAATAGCAAAAAAAGAACAACTACTAAACTTCCAAAAAATATTCCGGAACCAATGTGCAAAGACAAAACATATCAAATTCAATGACACGAATACGAGCTATTTCCATAAAATCGCAACGGGGAAGAGAGATAGGAAAACTATAAAAGAAATTCGAACACATGAAGGAACCTCCATTATTGGATAAGAAAAAGTACGAATGACATTAGGAAGAATTTTATTATAAGATTTAAAAGTACCCCAATAAATGAAACCATCTTGCAAGAACGTCTAGATCTCATTCAAACAGAAATATCAAGCGGAGATAATATGGAGCTTACTAAATAAGTCACCAATGACGAGATTAGAAATACAGTCTTTGTCATTGGCCAGGACAAGTCGCCATGTCTGGATGGAATGACAACAGAGTTCTGTAAAAAACATTTTTGGTATTTTAGGCACATCGGTAATCCAAGTTGTTAAAAGATTCTTCCTCTTCGGGAAATTTTTAAAACAAATTAACCATACTTTCATCTCTTTTATACCAAAATGTGATAACACCAACTCGACAAACCATTATCGACTGATTAGTCTATTCTCAGCAATAGAAAATATCATAACAAAAATCCTAGCAAAAAGACTCAAGAAAACAATGGAAAAGTTAATTTATTCACTACAGGGTGCCTTGGTTGCGAACAAAGCATCCAAGATAATATTCTAAATACCAAGAAATATTTCACTCTTTCAAGTCTAGGAAAGGTGTTGAAGGCTACATTGCGATCAAGTTGGATATGGAAAAGGCATATGACCGGATTGAGTGAAAATTCATTCTTGTCATCTTTCATAAATTTGGATTCAATACAACTTTTATAAACTAGATTAAATGAATGCATTTCCACCGTGTCATTCTCTGTCATGGTTAACAATGGACCAACATAAATTTTTAAATCCGAAAGAGGACTGTGTCAAGGCCACCCAGTTTCCATATTCCTCTTTATTCTAGGGGTTGAGATCCTTGCCAGGAGACTACAACAAGCATCAGCGAGACAAAGAAAAGCTCTAGATTTTCAAATAACAAAAAATGGGACTAGAATTTCCTTTCTAGCATTTGTAGACGACATTATAATAGTCTCAAAATCAAGCCACCACAATTATAGGGAACAAAGCAAAAAAAAATGATGAATTCTGCCAAATATCGGGACAAAAGTTCAATTTCCATATATCAGGCTTCCAACTCACAAGAATATTATAATCAGGCTTCAAATCAATTTATATTGAATAATATAATATATGTTATAATTATAACGGAAATTTCGCCTGATAACCCTGAATTTTAGATTTTTTCGCAAAATCCTCGAAGGTTTTGACAATTTTGCCTGCTAACCTTTAGTTTTTGACAATTTCGCCTGGTAACCCTGAGTTTTTGATTTTTTTTGCGAAATCCCCTCAAGTTTTGAAAATTTTGTGTGGTAACCCCGAGTTTTTATTTTTTTCGCCGGATACCCCTCCTTCCATTTCACTTAAAAAACGTTAACTTTAAATGTTTATAGGGTTTAGGTTTAGGGTTTTCACAAAATACCCAAATCGTTAAATACAAACGATTTCAATTTTCTTAAAAAAATAAACCATAAACCCTAAAAACGTTTTTAGGGTTAACGGCTTATGAATTTGGGGTTTCAGTGTAGGGTTTAGGGTTTATGTTTAGGGCTTAGGGGTTTAGGGTTTGGGTTTGGGGTTTATGTTTAGGGTTTTGGGTTTAAGATTTATATTTATTTTAAGTGTGGAAATATAAACCCTAACCCTAAACCCCAAAACCCTAAATCCTAAACCACTAAGCCCTTAACCCTAATTTTTTTAGGGTTTATTTAAAAAATAAAACTGTTTGTATTTAAGGATTTGGGTATTTCATGAAGAGAAAAAAGGTAACGTTTTTTTAAGTGAAATGGATTGAGGGATATTCGGCGAAAAAATAAAAAAAAACTCAGGGTTACCACACGAAGTTGTCAAAACTTGAGGAGACGCAAAAAAATCAAAATTCAGGGTTACCAGGCAAAATTATCAAAAACTAAAGGTTACTAGGCAAAATTGTCAAAACTTTAGGGGATTTCGCAAAAAAGTCAAAAACTCATGGTTACCAGACAAAATTTCCGTAATTAAAATATTATATAATATATTTTTGCTAATAATATAATCTACTATATATATATATATACTAAAGTAGATCTCACTTAGTCACACATGACAATGGTACCCTTGAATTAAGTCACGTCATCACATGCACACGCCAATCTCTCATTTTTCACTTTATTTTAATTTATTTAATTATAGATCAAAGATTTCTATCCAAAACCGTACATGCCTAATCAAAACCTAGCATTAATCTCTTCCTAATTTAATTATAAATCAAATATTTCCATCCAAAATTGCACATGCCTATTTTCCATCCAATATTTACCGCTAGTCTCTTCCTAATTAGGGGTGTCAATAGGGAGGGGATTCCCCGAAATCCGCGGAGAATCCCCATTATGGGGGAGAAGATGGGAAAAATAAATGGGGACGGGGATAGAGGCAAATCAATTTTCAGCATGGGGATGGTGACGGGGACGGTAATAATGGTCCGCAACCCGCTCCTCATCCCACCCCTCTCCCCGACGGGAAATTCCATGGGGATCCTCGAATCCCGATGGAGAGTTTCACGAATATATTTATAATATATTAAAAAGTATTATGATTAAAATTTAATAAATGCAATTGAGTTTTTCTATATTAAACTTGAATATGTTTATTCGTATATATTAGACAATGTTAAATTTGATTATATGTTTAATAATTTACCTAATTTATGACAAATTATATGACTTTATTTATTAAAAACTGAAATCAATAAGTAATTTAAATTAAGAATCTAATTGAGAAATCCTTGGAGAAAGTAAATGAGGAAAAGTAGACGATAATGAGGATTCCCCGGTGAGTATGGGGACGTTCATGTGACAAGTTATGTGCGTTTGTGCGTTTTTGTGAAGGTTTGAAAAGTTGGGTGATCATCGCTACTTTGTAGGGTTTAACTAGGAGTTGTTACCGGTGTTTTGGGTACCATTTAGATGAGTTTAGAGCGTTATTGTGAAATATGGAATTGAGGAGTAGAAGTGTGAATATGGTGGTTTGGAGAAGCTTAAATGAAGATATATTGAAGAGAGAAGGAAGCCACCTAAGAAGACGAAGAAGTAGAACCAAGTGGAGCTACAGGAGCAAAAACCGCGGTCGCGGGGCTGAGGGCCGCAGTCGCGGAATCAACGCGAGGCGAGAAGTGAAGAAATCTGAAGTTCCGCGATCGCGGAATTCCAGTAGCGTGGTCGCGGAAAAGCCGAGAGCAAGAGACCAAGAATTGTATTTTCCGCGATCGCTAAAGCTTTCTCCGCGATCGCGGAAACCCATCGGCAGCGCGTGTTCTCTTTCGTCCGAAGATCCGAGTTTTATTATTTTATCTTTATCTCCTTTTCTTTTATTTCGTTACTTTATTTTATTTCCTTTTAAGACTAAGTTTGTTATCTTTTTAGCATTAGGTTTTGGGTTAGGTTATTTAACCTAATTTTCCTAGCCACTTTTAGGGGGGGTCAATTTTTTATCATTTTATCATCGTTCATTAGTCAGTATTGTTTTCCCTTTGAGTTATGAAGAACTAAGCACTCTTTGCTTAGTCCGACGATTGAAGTCTTCACTTGATATACGGTTGTGAGGTTATAACTCTATTTCTTTTCCTTTGAATGTATTGATTCTCTTGTGCTTCATCCCATTGATTCTTATTGATTTTGCTTGTTGGACGCAACTAGTTGATATTAGTAATTGTCTATTGCTAGGGTTTGGTAATTACTGTTTGAGTTACCTTATTCATGAGTAGCAACTGCAATATTCTAAGAACTGTTTGGACTGGTTTATTGTAGAGAGAATTGACTGCATGCAATAGTATGATTGTTTGCTACTCTTGTATGTATCTATTGAAATTTCTGTGTTCATTGCTGCTGTTGAATTGAATCATGGAAGTTTTCCTGGTTATTTAATAGTTAGTATTCTCAGGGTCTGTTTGTCCTGTTTATAACTTAAGAAAAGGAATAGGAACATTCATAGGAAGGAATTAGAGATAATCTAGGATCAACCAATCGAATGAATGGTGGATATTTGTCTGGCTAAGTACTTTTTCCCAATTGATTACAAAACCTTTGTTTTTACTTTGCTTTGTTTACTTGCAATTGAAACAACCAACCAATCCCCCTTTTTTGTTACTTTGACATACATTTGTGCACTTAGAAAGATTACTTCCTCCCTGTGGGATTCGACTCTTGCTTGCATATTCTACCAGTTTAGGTTTTTAAGGATTATTTTGATTAGGCATCACGACTTTAGCCTCTGCCATTGGGCCGATTTGGTAATTTTGGATGTTTGGAGCTGAAAATTTGACTATGGAAGATGGTGTGCTTGACATTGAACTTCCTTGAGGCAAGTTATTTGTGAGCGTTTACCTGTTATAGTCTAAGTTTAGGGGTCTTGATGTCGTATGAGTATTGAATTGTTTGATCCTGTTTCAAGCATGAGTTTATCTATATTGAATTACTCATATTTATTATATAGTCATGACGTGTTGATAAATGAATGATGAATGTTTGTGATTATAATAGTTTGTTATAAAGGAGTGACGATATGTATGAATCTTGTTGGATGTTTTAGACTTACATGTTGTAGTTTAAGTTTAGAGTAATGGACTATGCATGTGTATTATACCTTGGTTTATGCATGAGTATTACATATGAAATTATGTATGAATATCTAACCTTGGATTTTGCATATTTATCGAATCTTAGATTATGCTGGAGTATTGAGCTTCAAATTATGGATGAATGCTGAGATAGTTGGTCGTGTCTTAAACATGTGCATATATACGCGTATCGAGTACTACATTGTCTGTATATGGTGTGATGTGTCGATAAATGGATGTTGGTTGTGTTAACATGAGATGTTGATGAGGATACGATGATCATATGGACGAACATTGTTGTACGGTTGATTTGAAGTAAAATGATATGTTGACTAAAATGTGGTATGATATACATGTGGGTAAGGATGGTTCCGATCCCAAATGGTTTTAAACTGTTTTCTACTGACATGCTCCTCGATAGATGGCTCCATCCGGGTGGAGCGGTTCGAGAGGGTATTCTACCATTTTAGGATAGGTTGGGTGACCTAGCTAGTGACTCCGCTTCCGAACCCGTTTATAGAGGTGATAATACCCGCTATACGGGTTCAGAAGGTACCTTCATGTCCCAAACAGGCTTGAACATGTTTTCGAAACGTTTTCGTACTTGGATTTGTAAATGAGTTTTCTTTGAAAGAAAAATATACTCGAGTGTATAGATTTTGAATGATTTCTTAAAAGTTTGGAACTTGTGTTTTGATTAGAAATTGATTGAAGTTCATGTGATCTAGTGTTGGATTCTCTGTGAGTATGATATGTATGCTTGGAAGATATGGTATTGTGACTATTCTAGCTGTAACTTTTCCTGCATATCTGTATGTATGTGAAGTAATACTCTCTTGTATGTCATGATTGTTTGTAACTTTTTTGTCATGTGTTTACTGACATCAATCTCGCATATCCACAAATCTGTAGAGGATACTTTATCAATGTATCATGTCTAGTTGTAATATTTCTTGCATATTTGTATATGTGTATATAATACATTCTTGTTGTAGCATGTTCATTTGTGCCTTTACATGTGTATCGTGATCCCGTGCTTGCACTATTGCACGTATTAAGTTGCTTATATAATTTGCTAGTCTGGTTGGAGACTAACCCCCATTACCGTGGGGGCTGGTTGTGTCTTATACATGGTCAGGTATTCTTCCACTCAGGATCAGTGTGGACGTCAAGCAAGGTGGACACGATACTAGGGCTAACAATGTGGGTGATATGGGGTCAATTCTATTTCAAACATTTTAGAATTTTCTGATTATATAATTCTCGTTGCGATAAATGTCGTCCTTGTTGAATTGTTTTATCCTCGAAATTTAAATTATCAGTTTTAGTGTCCTAACCACCGTAGAGTTTTATTCTTATAAAGTTGTATTCATATGACCAAAACTTGGTTTATGATGGATTTAGAAATAATATTGTATGCATGATCATCACATCTATGTTTTATATATCTGATTTACCTTCTAATGGTTAATTATTTTGATATTTTATTCCCTAACGCCTTGTGGACCCCTTCGGGATTCATGACATTTTAACACCTCGATTTGGGGCTGTTACAGGATGTCTCATCCTTATCTGGATTCTGGTTCCCCAGACAGGAACCACGTCCAGCGGAGCCTATCACTCCACCTCCCATGGCTTTCACTGTTGTGGTATGTAGTTTTCTTCCGTTTACGGAAATTTCGTTTGTAGTTTATATTCTAATAATGTTTTATTTTTAATACAGCACAACTAGGTTGTGGCCGACGAGATGATTGCAATAGTGATGGATTGACATGGCTGGAAGATAAGATAACATTTGGTGGGGAAGATAATCAGATTTTAACATTAAATATTACTACCAATATTAAAATATAATAAAATTATCTTGTTGATATCTGGAATTTCATCAATCGGCTTAAACAAGGTGATATCTAAAAATTGAGCAGATAAAGAATATGAAGGTCCACTTGGAATTGAAGCGATTTCGTACGTACCAGCATGAACACCGAAGTTGTGAGGACTTAATAAATAATCATAAAAAATAGTAGTATAAAATATTGCTAAAATAAATAATGTTAGCTAAAATAAACATAATACTAACCTCTCCTTAGAATCAATAAAATCTGGAATTAAAGGATCATTAATAATGATCTATGATCTAAGTTCCACCACCAGATACATTGACCAACTTGAATTGATCTGGAGAAATACATATAACACTAATTAAGCTAATATAAAGTAGTAAAAATATCAAAAAGATAATGAACAAAATGGAAAATGTGTTCTTATACTTTGAAAGGTTTTGATCTTGACAAATTGAATTATGACAATAATCGAGTCTTTTATAATACTTTTGACGTAAAGGGCAAATTGGCTAGCATACCGGTCCCACATAGAAAGATTTATCACGTCGTTTCTATAAAAGTTTATACAATAACATGAAGAAAATTTATGAAAGAAAACGTTGGGATTCAATCAATAATAAATTAACACATTCGTAGTAAATATATTCAAAAACGGGCAAACCATGATATGTATGTGTAGTATTGTGAAAATACATATTGGTTCTAATTTAATTCCAAACCATGATACGCAGTCTTCATGAACACCACTAAACATGAACAAACATATTAATTTATCATTTAAAAAAAAGTTGTTGGATATTAAAAAAACTCAATTCACCCGTATAATAGACATAATGTAATTTTCAATTTACAACCTATAATCAACACATTCACGGTAAGTATACAAAAAATCTTATTATATTATGGTGGAAAATAGATATAACGAGGTATTACGTAATAATATATAGATATAAAGAGGTAAATCACATGTGTAAAATATATAGATATAATATAGATTTTCTTGTTCATCTACAATAATATCACCTAGATATATCATATAAACTTCTACTCATTAATATGGTAAGAAAGATATAACTTTGCAAGGTTAATAATTGGGCTTTAATTTATAAAAAATAAAAGGCCAAATAGGTAAATGAGCAAATTAATTTGATGACTTGACATACCTCAATGGTTGACAAATAAGAGAGATAATAATGACTATAGTAATAAATATATAGATATATGAAATAAGAAAACTTTATGATATAATGTTATATTGAATTATTGTTTTCAATATAATGAAAATAATTAAAAGTTCGGATATGATCTATTCTCACTTTATATTATTTATTTTCACTATATGAATAAGACAATCACGTAAAATATGTATATTATATGAATAAGACAATTATTAAGGTTCGATGAAAATAATTAAAAGTTCGGATATGATCTATTCTCACTTTATATTATTTATTTTCATTATATGAATAAGACAATTACGTAAAATATGTATATTATATGAATAAGACAATTATTAAGGTTCGATATAATGAAAATAATTAAAAGTTCGGATATGTTTAAAGGAAAGTAATCTATTATCACTTTATATTAGTTATTTTCATTATATGAATAAGACAATTATGTAAAATATGTATATTATATGAATAAGACAATTATTATGGTTCAATATAATGAACATAATTAAAAGTTCGGATATGTTTAAAGATAAGTAATCTATTACTATATGTAATGAGAGATATTTGGTCGCTAATTCGTGAAAATTGTATAGATAAAAGATGAAGTAATTGTAAAATAGTAGAAGGTGAATATGTAAATGGGCAATTTTTTTGATGATGTGGCATACTTACGAGGTTGACACATAGGAGAGATTAGAAAGACTTTAGTATTTAGTATATGTATATAGATAACTATTGTACTAAGTTAATAACAATAGTATATAACTATATACTATACTCAAACATAGTAAATACTATAGAATTAGAATAACTACTATACTAAGACATAGTTAATAACCATAATATATAAATATTATACTAAGACATAGTTAATAACTATAGTATATGACTATTATACTAAGACATAGTTGATAACTATAGTATTAATACTAGCATATGTCCCCGTGCCCTGCACGGGCTTGGTTAATAAAACTTAAAAACTTAAAATATTATTAAATATTTACGAAAACTAATATGGTAAATTATAAGCTTAATCTCTTGACACACACGATGATAAGGTTTTTGTAGGATTAGAATTGAAAGTATATACGCGGATTTGTATATAAATATGAAAAATAAATTAGGAATTCCATAGAAATAATTAAATAAGAAAATATATAAGTTTAGATTTAAGTAAGGGGAATGTTAATATGTATAATTAATTAAAAAGGAAAAAATGGTTAAATTATATCACATAATTATTTATATAATTTAATGTATATTACCACTTTTGCATCATGAATCATGTATTACCAATTATGTTCAATTGTATGTTATCAATTATATAAAGTATTCAAACTATAAGAAGTAATGTAACTAATAATGTAAAAATATATTATAAATAATTTTATTTACAAATAAGAAGAAACTAATAAGGCAAAAATATATAAATAATCTTTGTGGTGATACTATCAATATAATTAAATCAAGTTATATTAGGTACAAAAATAAGTAGATAAGAAATAAAATATGTAAATATCAAAATTATGGAAGGATAAAATTATAATTGTACTTTAAAATTTGCCTAATTAAACCAAAATCGACTTTTAGAAGTAGCCGTTGGAACAATTGGTCTTGTGCGTCAGGGTTTAGTGTACACCAAATCCTTGCGCACAAGACCAACTTTTGCAACGGCTACTTCTAACTGTTGATCGAATTTTGTTCAAATTCATTGTTCGCAGGGATTTGGCGTATGTCAAATACTAGCGTAGAAGAAAATACAAAATATCACGTATAAAACTACTTCTAACGTCTATATTTTATCTATTCCGCTAGTATTTAGCGTACACAAGATTTGGGCATAGAAAAATGTAATGCGAAAAGATGATTTGTGTAGTGTATATAGAAACTGCCAAATAGTGGAGAAATCAATGTTTAGAATTAATGGATGTGAGATTTGTAAAGAGAATTAAATAGAAAACTAGGGTTGATGCCCGACGCCCGTACTACGCAAGTTTATTTTCTATTTTATTTTTGAAACTTGCTATTTATTTTTTCTTTTTTGTTTAATAAGATGATTTCATGATAAGAATAAAATTGTATTAACATTAAACATATAATTTAATGGTAATTATAATATAATGCATGTAATTATAGTATTTCAATATATAATGATAAATATGTATAGCAAATCATCATTATTCTTATGAGATATATTAAAAAGTGAGTATTATGAAATGAAAATTCAAGTAATTTAACAAAAAGTGTAAACTGGTCGAATTAACGTAAATCAAAAATGTCTTTTTATATGCATTTTTTTATTTCCTCGTATAATTTTGTTGTGCTTAGAACTATATGCTAGCTTTCGTATTACTCTTCGACAATCGTTTGTTTATGCACTGAACTTTAACAATTTGTAATGCATGGCTTATTGCTCTAAGAAAATAGTTTACTCATAGAGAATTGTTAGGTTGTTTTATGTGATCATTCTATTAATAGTGACTACTATATCATATGTTTAAGTAAGCGGATTTTAGTTAAAATTTACAGATTTTTTTGCAGTATAGAAAAAATGAAACTTAACGAAACTGATTGACCAAATAAATCGGTGCCAATATAAGTTGAACATGTTATTTCATACTGAAAGGGTGATGTCTAAAGTTGATCTCAACCAATGTGCATGGTAGAAGATTTTCTTTAATTTTAGATTAAATAATGTTAGAAATAAAATTTTTGATGAACTAAACGTGTAAGAAAAATATTTTTTTACATAGAAGAAAGATGTAGGGGGATAGTTTTTTTTAAAAAAAATTATAAAGTGAAATTATTTTAATTACCATATAATATTTCTGTCTTATACAATATATAAATATATTATACACTTAACTTATAAATAGTTGTGCTTAAAAGTGATTTAAACTTTTCATTTTCCTGTATTTTATTATTATAGTTTTTAAATAATTGGTACTTTAATTTTCATTTTGTGAAACATGCATACTTAAATAGTATTTTGGTAGGTACAAAAACAAATTGCTTAATTTTATAATATTAAAATATATTCAATTATAATAATTATATGAAATTCACAACATTCCATGTAATTTAATCTTTTTCTCATGTATAAAATTATATGTATGACATTTAAATTCGATTATAATAAGGTTAATACCTTATTTCATATATAATAAATTCAAATTATACTTATATCAAATGCAATATGAAAGTTATATATTTAATTTATATTTCATTCAATAATATTTTTTCGTTATAGTACTTATACATGAAAGAATATAAACATGAATTTACTATCATGTGAAATTGAATTTTTTTTAGGATTAGTACTTTAATTGTTTAAGCACAACTTCTATGCTCATAACTTTTTACACTTTAAAAAAAAGAAGATGAAAGTAAATCTTGTATAACACTTAACCTCATTTCGTTAACCTCGTCTTCTTTGCCAAAACATTCAAGTTTTAACATTGGAAAAATATAAGCACTTAAACATAAATGACATATGAGCATGCCGTGTGAAATTTGGGATTAACGGTCCAAATTATTTATTTGTGTTATTCGTATGAATGTGTTACTTTTGTATTCGGTCCAAGATACTTTACAGATTTGGAAAAAAAATCAATTAAGTATGTGATTTTTGTACGTATAGAATTAACAATTTAAATAATTATGGGAAAATAAAGTGAAATAAATAAGACACCCAAAACTCTACTCTATAAGTTCATATATACATATATATTATTAGAGGGAGATTAGATTACATTAGAATTAGAAAATTATTATTGATTATTTTGGTCAAATAAATCAAACATCAATTGTCTGAACACTCTAATTTTTATTATATATATAGATAAATATAGATAGATAGGATAAGATAGGTAATGGTTTTTTATGGTTCCCGTGATTATAGAGTCAATGAAATACAAATTTATTCGACATTGGCTATCAAAAAGGGCTCGACAACCTTCCTCTTTATTGTATCTTGAGAGATTCAACTATAGATTACAATCAAGACTTGATTACACGAGAACCAACCACAGACCTTCAATCCTAAACCGACAAATTGGGCATCGAATCGAAGATCCTCTCAAATGAAATGTTGGAGGCCTATTTATAGAAGATGCTAGCTTCTAAGCTAAGCAAACCCTTCAGACAAAGTTTCTTTCAACAGCATGTATCAGCTACTTGTATCGCTTGTATGCATCAGCTACTTGTATCATCTGCATGCATCAACTAATTGCTTGCATCAGCTACTTGTATCACCAGCTTGTATTAGCTACTTGTATCACATGCTTGCATCAGCTACTTGTATCGTCAGTTTGTATCAACTACTTGCATCAACTACTTGTATCACTTGCATACATCAGCTACTTGTATCAACTACTTGTATCACATGCTTGCATCAACTACTTGTATTACCTGCATGTATCACCATCTAGATTGAGCAACTAGCTTGGTTTAAGCTTCATGCGTGCTTTGATGAGGCGTTAGACAATATAGCTTGAGAGAACGCGATAAAAAAAAGACAACGAGTGCTAATTTTAAAAAATTAACGTGTCCTAAAAATTAGCGTGTTTCATCACATCACTAGCTTGTATCAACTACTTGTATCATATGCTTGCATCAGCTACTTGTATCACCAGCTTGTATCAGCTACTTGTCACACATGTTTGCATCAACTATTTGTATCACCTGCAAGCATCAGCTACTTGTATCACATGCTTACATCAACTACTTGTATCACATGCATGCATCACCATCTAGGTTGAGCAACTAGCTTGGTTTAAGCTTCACGCGTGCTTTGACGAGGCGTCAGACGATATAGCTTGGGAGAATGCGATAAAAAAAGACAACGAGTGCTAATTTTGCAAAATTAATGTATCCTAAAAATTAGCGCGTTCCATTAGTTTTAGTCATCAACAAATGGTTGAATACTAAAAATGTTTAAAACATTTCAAAACATTTTAAGAAGAATTGAACCTTTAACCTTTGTCTTCTTACCACTACTACAATATTGAGCAAATGAAGCGGTGGTTTGCAGCGGATTAGGGTAAGGCAGTGGTTGGGGGTAGCGGTTGACCTATTGAAGCGGTGGTTTGTAGCGGATTAGGGTATTGCAGCGGTTGGGTGCAGCGTTTTACTCAAATGCAGCGTCTATTTGTTGCGGTTGTGTTAATAAAATCTAATGAAGCGGTTTTTTTATACCTAATGCAGCGGTTATGTAAAATAAAAAAATAACTCTATAGCGTGCAGCCCTTGTATATGGCGCGCTTCTAATTAATTATCCCCGTGTTATTCTTATTTCTTCCCCGACCAAAAAAAATTAAACCCAGACGGAAACAATATGACGATGGAGTTTCTTCCCCAAAATTAGGTTTTTTCATGCTCTAAATTTCGAAGGAGATTTCAATCGATTAGGGTTTTTGTTTCTCAAATTTGACAAAGGTTACTTGGAATGGATGGTTAGGAGTGTTGTTCGTCTGGTGTTGTTCGTCTCGTCTGGTGTTGTTCGTCTGTTGAAGGAGAATCCCCAATTGCTCAAGTCGAATTGATTCCATAGCTTACAAGGTATTTGTTTCCATCAATTTTGGTTTTGTTGCCTCGTCGTCTTTTGCTATTTGCTTTCTATTTAACTGCTCCATTGCTTTCAACTTCCAGTACCACAAGGGATGTTGCTGCGTGGGTGCTGTTGCTTCACTGCTCCACCGCCAGTGCTGTTCGTCTGGTGCTGTTCTTCTGGTGTTGTTCGTCTATTGAAGGAGATTCCCCAATTTCGTGCTCAAGTCGAATTGATTCCATAGCTTACAAGGTATTTGTTTCCATCAATTTTGGTTTTGTTGCCTCGTCTTTTGCTATTTGCTTTCTATTTAACTCCTCCATTGCTTTCAACTTCCAGTACCACAAGGGCTGTTGTTGCGTGGGTGTTGTTGCTTCACTGCTCCACCACCAGTGCTTGCCAGAGCCACCTTGCACGAGGTCGGTCTTCTCTGTCCTCCAGTGACCACCGACTCGTGAAATTTACGGTTGGTGCTCTGATTAGGTACGTGTTAAGTTTAGAGGCTATATCATTGCTTATTATTGTGGTGTTTTCGGTGTCTCGTGAGTCGGGATTAGCGTGAATCGATTTCGAACTGGATGGTGTTCAAAATAATTGAGATAAAGAATACATTTGGTTTTCAATGAAATGAAAATTAAAAAAGTGAACAGAGGGAGTACATTATATCATAAGAACTTAATACTCCTTCTGTTTCACAATAATTTTTCTTAATTTTTAGCTATAATTCTTGGTTCATATTATTTGGTCTTTTATATGTAGTTAATATTTAAAATTTCTAAAAGTAGTTGATCTAATTTCAAGGTATCTCAAAATGAATCACTTTGAACATCTTATAGATAGAAAATAACTATCAAAATTAGAATAATTATTATTAAAGAGTCAATAAAAGCAAAAGAGAATCCTTGACCTAGCCCGGAACTACAACTCGATTCACCGTCTAGGAAGCTCCATTCACCAAAGAATGCATCTCATGAAGTCAAGACCAACGGAAACCACACAGACAAAGGATCTGGTTGACAAAAAGCACAAAAACCAGATCCGGAAACAAAGGAAGCAAAGAAACAAAAAAAAGAAAAAAGAAAAAACAGAAAGATAGGAGAGGCCAACACCAGCGCCACCTCCCTCCTTCGCCAACACGTCACCGGCGGCGTCGTCGGGGGTCGGTCGGAGCGGAAACTCAGAGCGGAACCGGGGCTCGGTCGGAGCAGGTGGGAATGGTTCGGACCAAGGCGGGATCTGGGCTTGGAGCACTCAGACCATCCTTGTCCTCGGCGGCGGAGGCTCGGTGCAGAGCAGGAGCTCGGTCGGAGCGGCGGGGGTTAGGGCTCGGTCGGAGCGGCGGGGATAAGGACTGCCTTTATCACCCCAACCAAAGGCTAGGTCCGGCTCCCTGCTCCCCTTGGGAGCGTTTTTTTCTTTCGTTGCTTTTTCTAAGCGTATGCATATAAATGGACCTGGAGCCGAGGTTTTAAAGTCAAATACTTGATAAATGTAATCCTTTTCATTTCATTGTGAATTTGTTGTTTATGATCTAAAAGAATACGTACTCTAGTATTTGGTGGAATAAAACAACGTTTTCATCTACAATGTTTGCAATTTATATTATACAATAGAGGATTAAACTATACTATGGACGTTCTTCTAGAAAAAATAGCTTACTGTTTACGATGAATTGGATTTTTCTCTAGTTTTTTTTTGTGATTGCAGTTGAGGATGAAGGTTGTGCACCACTCTTCCAACTTTTTATCTTCTTCATTTACAATTGTGTAGTGTTTTTGGAAGATACTATTGTGTGTACGGAGTTCGATAAGTGTGGACGTTTTTATATTGAAATAAAAATTGCAAGATGGAATAATTATTTATTTATTTCAATCTAAAAAGAAAAGATGTTTACATGCTATTTTTGATGAGTTGTGTAATGAATAGTCTATATTATGGTATTCTCCGATTACTTTGTGTATGATAGGGTTTAATTGGTTTTGTTACTAAGAACGTTTAAATATGTTTTCAGAGAATTTAAATGAGCTTTTTAAAAGGTTTGAACTGTGTGTTAGAAGAAACTATTCATATCCCATGAATCATCATATTTCACAACCGTTGTGACATTAAAATATGGATTAGAATTCTAATTGGATCATAAAAAAACTATTCATATTCTAAACAACCTTCACGTACATTTACGCTACATAAAATTTAAAAATAATAATATATTCGCTACAATATCCACTTTAGTTTATATATAGCATATATGAACAACTACGTATTATGATATGAAGTATTTTTATATGATTTAAGTGTATAGATGCCATAAAAAAAATACTCCAAAAAGTTTTATCACTAAACTACACATAATTTCATTGAAAACCAACTAAGTAGTACTTTGTGGCATTTACATATTATTCTGTATACTTCAAATTGATTAGAAGATATATACATATATGTAGGTTATTTTTATTATTTGAAACGATATTTATGAAATTATCTTGTGTAAGAATAAATGGGATGGGATCGGATGGGGCATTAAAACTCTATTTTATATTATATAAATATAATATAGATGTAGAATATAGAATATAGAATATAAGTATAGATATATATAATTTTTTAATATAACATATAATTAGTGCTTTGTATTCATGATATATTTTTAATATAGGCTCTATATAGATTTAAAATTTTAATTTTTCATATAAATATATAATGGAGTTTATTAATAAAGTTAATCCAAATCTATAGTTAATGAGATTGGAGTAAGAGAATATAAAGTCTATTTTTATCATCAATAAAATTTAAGTAAACTTAGTAAAATTTAGCCAAAAATACGTAAAATTACAAATAGATTTTAACAAAATTAGGAGGCACAAATAAAGAATAACGGGATGGATTATATTATAGGCGTAATGGCAAAAGTACCAAATTTATGATAGCTCCTTGCAAAAAAAACCTTAGTTTTAAAAGAATGACAAAAGTATCAACTTTTTGTACTTTTTTGGGTATTTTTGCTATAGATAGAGTATGATTTTATCTTTTCTGTTAAATCAAAATATTCTTACAAGTTGACAAATCTTTTCTCCAAAAAAATTAAAAGAAATTCCTAATTTCTCCTTAATCTTCCTCCCTCCCGGTGGCAGCCCTGTCCCATCACCTATTATGGCCTTCAAGCTATGACAATCAATTGTACGGTAGAAAAATTAACGGGCAAGTTTCCCTCCAAAAGAAAAGTAATCTCCTTCCTTCAACCCTCAATCCCTCCACCGTAACATTCACTCTGCCTGACAACGTTTCCTGAAAATTCATGATGAACTTCAAAGCGACCTAACAAAGTTCCTAACATTTACTCCACCTTCTTGAGATAGTTCGCACCTGACGCCCTCCATTAAAGCTTGAATGAGTAAGTAAATTTTCCTGACAAACATTCGTTTTTCTGCTTTGTTTTTTACTCTTTTTTTTCCTTTGATAGAAACTCTATGTTTTTTACGTAGAACAGTGAGAAGTTCAAAACCTTGTTTATTTGTAGGTACGAAAGTAGTATACGTGAAGTTCATAAGTGGTGGAGAATGGAAAGCCCAAGGGAAAAGGTGGTTGTATGAGGGTGATAGAACAGTGAAAGCCATGTTGATTTCCCATGACATGGACTTGGCTACACTGCGGAGGAAATTGATTGAGAAGAACCCATTTGATGAAGAGAATTTCTTTGTGCAGATGCAATACGTTTATCCAAATAAACCTGAACTTCCACCGATCGTTTTAAATGATGACGACGATCTGGCGGCGTTCAAGTTCTTGAACAACTGTGGAGAAAATGCATTAGAGTGGAAGATTGAGTTGTACACCAACCTCCTAATGAAGGAAGAGAATCGAAGTGAAAGGGTTGAACATCATACTTTTCCTTTTCCAACAACTCCACCACCCACTCAGAGCCAAGACAATACAAACCTTTTCAGGTCATTTTTTACGAAAGTCAGAGCAGAAGACAACGATGTCAGGTCAGTAGATGAAATTATTGAAGTTAACAACGAAGCAGAGTTAAGAAGATTAAATAGGGAAGAAGTGAGGGGGAAAAACAAGAGAAAGTGTCCCATGATACTGGAAGACATTATATCAGTGAGCAACGATGATGAGGACATTCAAGCTGCTTCATCAAGAAACAAAGGAAAAGAGAAAATAACTGATTATGCCAATTGTGGAGATTCTTTGGAGGATGAAATAGGAGATGGTTTTGATTACAGGGCTTTTATCAATCAGGTGATGATGCTCCTGGTGATGGTGGTGATGGTTTAGGGTATGCTTCAGGTGATGATGTATTTCATTTTGGACTTGATGATGTGTGGGATGAAATAAATGGCAATCATGGAAAATACAATGAGGAGCAAATAGAGGAGGACCAAGAAGAGTTTGATGTTGATGAAGACATGCTTAGAGAGATTGAAAAGAGATACTATCCAGCGAAGAGGGACATGCAACGCATGTTAGTTGAAGATGAGGATACAAGTGAAAACAAGTCCTCATATCCAACAATGAAGGTTGGTTAGTTTTTCAATTCTAAGGAGGAGTTCAAAGTTGCACTATTTTCCCTGTCAATAGAAAATTTCTATGAGATGCGTGTGAAGAGGTCCGACAAGTCCTCTTATGATGTTGAGTGTGTTGACGACAAATGCACCTTCCTTTGTCGTGGCTCAGTGTATTGTAAAACTTCCTTGTTTAAGGTGCGAGAATATGTGGCGGATCATACTTGTGGCATGAGAGTAAAGCACAATCATCACAGAGGAGCAACTTCTCGCTTGATTGTCGAGAAAGTACTTCACAAGTATGTTTTTCTTGCCTTTCATTGGTTTTTCTTATCAAAGGCCAATATCAATGCATTTATAGATTCACTTCGTGTCATCTCAGGTTTTTAAACGGCCGTAAAGGCCTCCGTACTACAGAGATTCAAGATTTTATGTTAGAGCTTGGAATAAGGACAAACTACTACAAAGCCAATCGAGCGCGACTCTTCGCCCAGGGTATGGCACATGGTACAGTCGAGGAAAGCTATACCGCCATGTACTCTTACATGCACATGTTAGAGAAATCAAATCCTGGAACATACACGAGAATAGTCAGAGATGCTGACCAACGCTTCACGTATGTCTTCTGGACTTTAGGTCAATGGATAAGGGCAACGCCACATCTTAAAAAGGTTAATACAACGACTTTAATTTCGGGGCGTATGCTGTCATTGTCAAGCCATATAGTTGAATTGTCAGGACAAAAACCTATATGACTGCATGTGTGACGAACAGACCAAACATTATAAGTCAGGACTTATGTTGTTGTTTTCAGAGCATATATGACCTTTTTCAGGCCAATTTTTACAACATAGTTTCGTGTATGTAGGTAATATTAGTTGACGACACTCACTTGACAGCCTTGTTCAATGGCATATTTCTCCTAGCTATGGCTCAAGATGGAAACGGACAAATATATCCACTTGTTGTAGCCGTTGTTAACAGTGAGAACGACAATGCGTGGTCATTTTTCTTCAGTGAATTAAAGGTTGTTGTTCCAGATCATCCTGAGGTGTATTTTGTGTCTGACCGTCATGTTAGCATTGGGAAAGCTCTGAGAAATAGATCTTATTTCTCCAAGCATGGGTTTTGCATTTATCACATCTACCAAAACTTCAAGAGGAAGTTTGGCAGGCAAAACCTATTCGGCGTCTTCAAAAAAGTTGTGCACGCTTACACTGTAGCTGAGTTCAATCATCAGTTTGCTCAACTCACAGCTGCATCTCCAAAGATTGGTCAATATCTCAAAGAAGTTGGAGTTAAAAACTGGGCGATGGCGTATTTTCATGGGAACAGATTTAACATCATGACGAGCAACAACGCCAAGTGTCTTAATGGCCTATGGAAAACCCAACGTCAGTGGACTATTCTTGCCATGTTTGATTCCATTCTAGAGACCATTTCTAAATGGTTTTGTGAAAGAAGGGAAATAGCTTCGAAATGGGACCAAGTTTTGTCACCCTCTGTGTACACGCTGGTAGAAGTGAACTACAGAAGGTCAACTAAGATGAGTGTTCGAAGACTTAGCCAGTTTGAAGCAGATGTTATGCAAGAAACTATCAGATACTTTGTGAACCTTAATGCTCGTACATGTGAGTGTAACATATTCCAGATTGATAAAGTTCCATGTGTTTATGCCATAGCAGTTGCAAGTGATAGAGGAGTACCACTGACTGATCTCGCCCATCCCATGTTCAAGAATGAGTTCGTGAGATAAGTGTACAAGGAAACTGTGCATCTTGTTCCTCCAAAAAACCGATGGTCAGTTCCTGAAGTTGTGTCATCCATCAGATGCTCTGCACCACAGGTAAAACGTCCTCGTGGAAGACCATGTATTAATCGATACAGGGCGACGTGGGAAACGAACTATTCTAGGAAGAGGCGGTGTTCTTATTGCGGTATCCTAGGACACAACAAGCAGTAATGTAGGAGGAGAAGGACTGAAGAAGGATTCTAGGAAGAGGCTGGGTTAGCTTTCTTTTGTTTAAAATTGTCACCTTGTTGGTGTTTTTTGGGGGTATAAGATGGTAAACCTTGTTGCGTAAGTATGGTTTAAGTCTATTGTTGTTGGGTGCTTGAAAAGATGTATGGTGTAAGTCTCTATAGTCTTAAACCATACCTCTTTTGTTGGGGTTCCCCTTTTGGCTCGGTTATAAACTTGATAATTTCAATATTTCCTTAACAGTTGCTCGTTTATCTTCTTCTTTTTGTAAAACTCACATAAACGCCCTGTAAAACTCAAAATGGCCATGTAAAACTACGTATATGTCCTGACGTTGTCTTCTACGTGAATATTGCTCCGCATATAAAGAATGTAAAAGTAAAATACGCCATGTAAAACAGCAATACGACCTGAAATACAACACATGTGCCCTGACATAAATAAAATATGCCCTAAAAAACTATATATCTAAAAGAATAAAACATGGTATGACATATTGTGAATGTGCATTTTTGGGTGAGATCATTTAAGGGAAAAAGTTATGTTATCATGGTGGTTGAGAGGATTTAAGTGTATCAAGTAGAAAGTGTTTACAAATTCGAAGTTGTTATGTTATCATGGTTTGTCCTGAATATATGTTCCTGCGTTATGAAAATGTTACATTTGTCCTGAAAATTCTGGAATATGGTCAAAACTTATAAATGTTGTTGAAATAACTGGAATATGGTCAAATCATCAAGTGGACAAAAGGATTTGTACTTCTTAATATTCGAAAACAACACATAACATTACTGGTATTGACTTTCCTTGACAAAGGAACAACATTAAAGGTGTATCAAGTAATAAGTGTTGACATATTCGATGTTGTTATTGCTCTGAAATATAACAACGTTTGTCCTGAAAATATGTTCATGCATTATGAAAATATTACATTTGTCCTGAAAACGCATGAATATGGTCAAAACTCATAAACGCATAATATGGACAAAGGATCATACTTCTTAATATTCCAAAACAACACATAACCTTACAAACTTCCCTTTCTATGACAAAGTTTCCATGGAAATTAATAAGTACACACCCAAACACAAAAGAAACAACATTAAAACTATTAAGGAACAACATTAAAACTACAGGAACAACCCTTTCCACACTTACACATCACGCATCACGGCATCCCGACGGGCATCACTGGGGCAGCACAGCATCGCTTTCATCACGAATCACGTATACTTTGACTCCGGCAATCTTCTCGCCAAGGTGGACGAGATCTGCAACTTGGTTGTCTGTCTGCAGTGGTTGAAGGTACCGCTGCCCGGAGTCTGGGACCTGTTCAAAAAATTGACTTACTACCTGTATACCTGGACATGCTGATGATCATCCCATGTAAGGACCAAATCTCCATCTTGTTATTGCTCTGAAATATAACAACGTTTGTCCTGAAAATATGTTCATGCATTATGAAAATATTACATTTGTCCTGAAAACGCATGAATATGGTCAAAACTCATAAACGCATAATATGGACAAAGGATCATACTTCTTAATATTCCAAAACAACACATAACCTTACAAACTTCCCTTTCCATGACAAAGTTTCCATGGAAATTAATAAGTACACACCCAAACACAAAAGAAACAACATTAAAACTACTATGGAACAACATTAAAACTACAGGAACAACCCTTTCCACACTCACACATCACGGCATCCCGACGGGCATCATTGGGGCAGCACAGCATCGCTTTCATCACGACCACGTAGACTTTGACTCCGGCAATCTTCTCGCCGAGGTGGACGAGATCTGCAACTTGGTTGTCTGTATGCAGTGGTTGAAGGTACCGCTGCCCGGAGTCTAGGACATGTTCAAAAAATTGACTTACTACCTGTATACCTGGACATGCTGATGATCATCCCATGTAAGGACCAAATCTCCATCTTGTTTTGGGGCACCTTGATGAGTGTAGTGTTTCCCCCCCCCCCCCCCCCCCCCCCCCCCCCGTGTAGACATGCGTGGTTAACAAGGCCATTTCGCCGGTGGTGGGGGATAATTCCCCATCTGAGTATACCTGTAGATAGACCTTAATGAATGAGTCCGGCATTTTGCGAAAGAGTTTTTGGAGTTTGAGAGAGATTTGGGACTTTGAGAGTAAGGGGGGATTTGTGAGTGATTTGCACAAGGCATGCCCGATATTTATATACAAAGATGAATGTAGAGTAGAGTTAATGACGGGTAGTTGGGGAAGTAAGGGTTAAGGGTCTTTCAGTGAAAATTAAGAGGGGTCAAATCGGATATGCATTGGAAATGATCACTTTGGAGAAGATTTATTCAAAAGCTTAGGTTTATGTACTTAAAAATGACCTGACAAACTTGAATATTTATTGTAAGACTTCAATATGGCCTGACTTAATTCAAAATTTTGCAAAGTTTTGGTTTTATTCGAGAACTAACCCCGCCATTTTAAACGGTTTTATGCACTTTTTAAATTGTTTTAAAGGCTATTTTTTCGATTTATAAACCGTTTAAATATAGGAAAGATTAAGTTAATGTCGGAAGTTTTTAAACCGTTTTAAAACCGTTCATTAAAAGTCTGATGTTTGTTTCAATTCCGCCCTAAACCCTAACTCATAATCCTCCTTATGCTGTATCCTGCTCTGGCTATGCAAAAGTTGGAGAATATTGACTCAAATGTGCATGTATGAAAATTGCTTGAAAAAGCTTAGGTTTATGTACTAAAAATGACCTGACAAACCGAGTTTTTGGTGTGTAAAACTGAGAAAGATGATGACCTGACACACATCACATCAGCATTGAAATCTCATTTCTTTAATAAAAACCAAAAAAATAAGTAAAAATTCATATTTGCACAGAAAAAAGAACATCAAAGAGGAGAAAGAGGTATAACACCCTCTTCGAAAAGAGAGGAATCGAGAGTAACATCGAAGAGGAAACGAGAGGAACTTATACGATGACAAAAGGCTGGACACAAGGAAGCTCATCTGCCAATTCAAATTCGTGGAGGAGAGGGCACGCAACCGGTGAATCATCAACTCGAAGATGTTTCCATGGCCTCCCTGCAACAATACAACTTGCAAATACACTCAAAATTCAGGAAAACAGTTCTATGGGTGTCTATTATGGAAGGTAATATTGAATTTGAATTTTAGGATTTTGATTTAGGATTTGGGTTATGGATTTAGGGTTCTGATTTGATGCTTTTTCAATTAGTTATAATTTGGGGTTTTTGAATTTGGTGCAAAATTTAGACTAACGATGTATTATTGTGAGAGATGATTTAGACTTTCAATTGGTAATTCAATTTGGATTTGATTTAGACTTAAACTAAGTTCTTGGACGATTTCACTGATAGTTGCTAATTTGATTGGTTTAATTTTGTATTGAACCATAGGCATGTCAGAATTGCAAATACTTCAAATGGATGGATGGTCAAGCTTATGACTTTAGAGCCAATGAGACTATTGAAAGCGTAAGAGTTGTTGAAGATCACGGGACAACCTCTACGCTTATTTCCCCGCATCATTCGACTTCAAGCAATGATATTATGAAGATCAAAACAGAAAATTGAGTGTTGAAAACTGTACTTGGTATGGTGGTACTTGTGGTGTTAGTTGTTGTACTGGTTGTCCAATTTGTAACCTTAATATGATAATTAGTCAAAAGCTTATGTTTAGCAAGACAGTGTATTTTGTAAGATCCGTCATAAGGTTATGTACTTGGTGTGGTGGTATTGTCCTCCTTATGGTGTATCCAGCTCTTGACTGAAATGTGCATGTTTGCAAATTGCTTGAAAAGCTTAGGTTTATGTACTGAAAATGACCTGACAAACAGAATTTTTTGCATGTAAAACGAGAATATGTCCTGACTTAAGCATCATATTGCTTGAAAAGCTTAGGTTTATATACTGAAAATGACATGACAACACGAGCTTCCAAATTAAAATACAATTACCACATGTCTTCCTTGCCAAATGGTACCCAACAAACTTAAACTCCCTAAGCAAGCTAAATTTCCCCAAATCAAACAAATGTCCTTAAACACCATCCCAACGACATCTAAAAATACTATGAGCCATTTGATTTTTGTGTCCATCTACGAATTTGTCGGACGCAAGATCCATGTTTGTCATGCCAAGCATCAACAACTCAACGTGCTTCAAGGTGTAGACCCCATAATCTCCTCTGCAAGATGTACAAAAGCAGTTAGAATGTATATCAATTGTAGTTTGATAAGGATTTATCATTGCATTTATACACATATACTTACCCGCACTTGTTCTGCTTAATGTTATCATGACGAGACACCGATATTGGCTTGTCCAATAATGGTTCACATCTCTTTGCTAGTGGCTCGTACATCTTGACATCCCTTTGAACAGTTTCAATGACGGGCTGAATCATCTCGAAAATATCCTTGTCTGAGTACAGATCCACATTGCAGTCATACACCGTCACACATCAGTTGTATAGTTCAATTTCTAAGGCAAACCAGTGGGACTCTATGATGTTGAAGGGCACATATATGCGTTCCGCATCATCCCATCTCTTGCCATAATCAGTCGGACATGCATCCTTCATGTATTTCATCACTGCATCCTCACCTTTACATGGACTGTCCTTCTGGAAGTGATTGAACTCAGAGGTGACCAAGGTTTGCCAAAAGGTATCAAGCACAACCACCTTTGAAAACCGCTCTGGATCCTCTGAAATCCTTTGACGATAAAGGAACATCATTTGCTCCAGATGTTGTAATGGTGCAACAATGTTAATGTATCCACTGAAAACGATGTTATAAATGCATAATATTTTGAAAGGATGCATTGAAATATTACCTCACTGTCCAACCAGTCCTTTGGGGCAAACAATTTCTCAAAAAACTTCTTATCCAATGCTTGCCCATTCGGTCCAATTCGGGGTTCAATACTGTATGATGGTACATATTCATTTGAATAAAAAACAAGGCAAACAGGTAAACATTTAGACTTTTTCATGACAGTTTAGTACATATACAGTCGATATATAAGTTTATCAGTCCATAACGAATCATTTTCAGGTCATATTACTAACAGTCAGGCCATATAATATTTTGACATTCAGTTCATTATTAAGTAAAGTAGAATGGTTTGGCTCACTAACCTCTCACTTTACATCCACTTTACCAGGTCTGTCATCCTTTCCACCTTGCTATTTTTGGTAATCTTTTTCGCCAATTTATGCTCATCTATATTGTGGAAGGGTGATTTTGTCGCCGCAGCTAGCTCGCGAGTGCGAGTTGGATATTTCCTTTTCTGCACTTGGCGACCCTTGTCCTTTCCCCGCTTTCTCGGCACATTCCCTTCCTTGGTCTCCCCTTCATCATCCCCCGCATCATCACAATCAGCATGTGATACCTTCTCACCTTGTAATTCAGTCACAGCCTCAACACATCGCTCATCAACCTTGGTCCCTCCCTCCACATCATCTCCTTTTGCTACCTCCTCAGCATCCACACCTCCGTCATCAATCTTGCTTCCTCCCTCCATAACATCTCCCTTTGGTTCCTCCACAACTTCGTCATCAACCTTGCTGAGTCCCTCCACAACTCCGTCATCCACACCCTCATCAGACACTGCTTTTGTTGCCACCTCATCTTGTGTCGCCACCACAGTCCCATCATACACCACCTGAAGTGGTGTTGCCTCATTAACCAACTCCTTATTTGCCTCATTTACCCCCTCCTGAGTTGTTATCCCCCGTAGTATTGTAGTCGTCCGGATAAGAAGTGACAGTGAATCTGTTGCATCCCCTTGAACTTCTTGCTCATTTACCATTGCAACATCTTCATCCGCCTTTTCTTGACAACCTACATTATCTGCAGCATCAGCATATGGGGGTGATCCAACCTTCTTCATCTCCCATTGTCCACCAGTTAACACAATTGCACCATAATCTTGCTCTTCATCCATTGTCTCCTGAAACGATGATATATGATATGAAATAAGCAAATATGTTTTGAAATTTGCATAAATGGACTGAAATGTGCATATATGGACTGAACTGTGCATATATAAAGTGAAAAAGTTGGGCATACCTCATCAAACTCTCCCTGTTTGGACTCATTCCCTTCGTCATCTTCAGACTCAGACTTTTCCTCTTCTTCATCTTCATGCTCTGACTCATCACTCTGATCTGTTGACTTCACCTTCCTCATGATCTTATGGTGTTGTGTAGTGTTGGGTTCATCATCACTTTTAACCTCCATAGACTTTGGCTCCTAGTGTTCTCTAATGTCATCATCACTGGATGAAGAGGCCACTATTCTACGAGCTTTGCCTCTTATGAACTTCTTTAACTCAAGGTCTTCCTCCCTTAACAGATCGTGCTTTTCATTCAGAGTATGCATCGTTTCAAGCAATTCATTCAAACAACACATCAATTGCCTTTGGTCCAAACCCTCAATGTTTACAGCTTGCCCTCCTTTACCAACTCCCTTATCCTTTTTACCAGCCCTTTTTCTTTTTGGCTTCAGCTGCTTAACAATCTGATCTAAGGATTTGTGTCCTTCCTCCTCCGGGAAGTAACAATTTTCTCCCTAGTCCTCTCCGTCCTCCTTAGCAAGGATCTGTTTAGCAGCAAAAGTCCCCTCTAGGGCATCCGTAACCAAATCCAAGCTTGGCCTACTCATTTTCAGCCACCTCACACCTCGGGGATGCACATGTTTATTAAGCTTCTGGGCAAACGTTCTGCCAATATGGGGCACTGCCTCATACAACCATATCTGAAACAAATATAATTGAAATTAAACCACAATTATGACCACAAATACTACCTAAAATTTTACATATTCAAGTACTAACACATTACCTGAAACACTATCGGAAAACCCCTTATGGTGTATCTTGCTCTGGCTTTGTCAGAAACTGTAAGTGCAGCCTTAATTGAATACAGTCTTGTGTCCAAAGCAGTAGCCAGACTTTGATGGAGGTCAATATAAGCACTCCTACCCCATGGGAAATTATTGAAACGATCCAAGTCTTGGATCAATTTCACATGCAATGGTCTGACCTTCCTCTTCTTATCACCCCCAGTACAACACCCTCAAGAATTAACAACAAATCCATCTTTAGCTTGAATACATTGTCCTCCCGATACGAGATGAACTTGGTTAAAAGGTTAGAGATTGTAATACTCCTCACTCCAAACAAATCAAACACTGCTTTTTTATCCTTCAATGTGTCCTCCTCATCCGGCATGCCACAATTCAGTCATGTTATAAGTCTAAACTCCTCCATTGAAAACCTACATGGTTTTCCACCAAGATCATACCATGTCTCCCACTTTTTTTTTGTCTCCAGTTGCCTAAACCAAACATGGTGAATCAACTGTGCAGACAACTTCAAGTTCTTCATTATTTTTATAATTGGGGCAAAGGGCCCCTGTAGAACTATTTGCCAGTCTGCACGGCTTAATGTGTTCTCAATACAAGTCAGATATTGAAGCCTTGAATTCTGATTGATCCGACCAAAAAACAACTCCTCACAATGTCACTTGTACTTTATCTGTAAAGAATGACATTCACGAATATATGACATTCATATTCACATAAAGAAAAAAAAGCATCATCTTACTTCATGACATCTTACTTTGTCAGGTAAGATATATGTTTTTCAGGACAAATAAGACTTTGTCAGAGTACATTTTGATTTATCAGGCCAAATGAAAGTTCTTTAGGTCACTCAGACTATTATGATTTCTACACTGTCACAATCTTTACCCTAGACCATAACCCCTATAATTTTGTATCAACATGAATCACCTTAATTTGGATTTATCAGGTCATTCAGGCTACTACAACTTTCTAATCAAACATCTGAATATATATGTTTTTCAGACTACTTGTGTGTTTGTCGGGCAAAATAGGCAAATTTTCAGGTTATATCACACAACAACACTTTACAGCAACACTTTATCAAACTTTATGAAGCTTTTATCTCCCACTTCTTTTTTCATACATAATTTGAGCTGCAAAGTTTTTCAGGTTATATCACACAATAACACTTTACAGCAACACTTTCAAACTTTATGAAGCTTTTATCTCCCACTTCTTTTTTCATACATAATTTGAGCTGTAAAGTTTTTCAGGTTATATCACACAACAACACTCTCTATGCTCTGTTTTTTACAGAGCAATTCATGCTCTATTTTTCATTATCAGCATGCAGTTTATCCAGACCTAAACCTAGCATGCATCACAAATTTCAGACAAAATTATACTTTTTTTCAGGTAAGTAAAGACTTATTCAAGAGAACTAACCCTGTCAACCGACTTCGATGGCTCCTTCCTCGATCTCTTGCCTGTGGGTTCTTCAACCTCCGACAATCTCGGTTTCTTCTTCTGTATCGGAATGACTGGACTGGGTGATTCTTCTTCCTCTGAAGAGTTGTAGGCTCTCTTTATTCTGCCACTCGCCACAGTAGCCGACTTTGCCTTTGTCGGTTGTTCTTATGGGTCTTCAACCCTCTTTCTCTTCACAACAGTAGACGCTTTTGCCTTCTCTTCTCTGGCTTTCGCCGACTTCAAGCTTCTTGTCTTCACCATTCTCGATTTGGGGATTTAGGTTTAAAAATAAAATCGATTGATTTAGGGTTTCAAGAAACAGATTCGGGGAAGAAAGGGAAAATAGAGGTTAACGGACCTGTTATTCTTGACCCTATGTTTGGCTAAAGGTTTATTAAAGGGAGAAAAGGGATAGTAAAAGAGGGTAGAGAAATGATAGGAAAAGAAAAGACATAATTTTAAATAAATGTTGTTTGGCTAGGGTGGAAATAAAAGGGTAGAATTTTAAAAATGTTGTTTGGGAAGTATGAGAAAGTAAAAGAAAATATGAGTTTGATGAGTTTGATTTTTTTTCTTCCTTTTTTAATATTGTTAAGAAATAGGAATTCCTTCAAATTTCATCCAAATAGAAGGGATTGATTTATCCTCAAATCCCTAGTTTATTTTCTCTTCCTTTCTCTCGGTTTACTCTTAAATCTCTTTCAATATTTCAGCCAAATACATCTATTAATTTTCCTTCCTTTCCCATCCTCCTTTTTCCCTTCAAATACTCACTTTCAAACAAAGGGTGAGAGTCGAAAAGATTTGGGGAAGAAAGATAAAAGGAAAATGATGAACTGCAGGTTGGATTTTTTGACTACCGGTTGAACAGGTACTGGATTAGCCAAAAGTTTAAACGATTTTAAACATAAGGCCTGTTTTAAACCTCCATTAACCACTTTTTTGTTTTTTGAAAAAGTTTTATTCATTTTTTATTTTACTTTTTTTGTTTTAAAAAGATTTATGACTTTCTGATACTTTTATAATTATTTTAAAATGGCAGTATTTTTGCAAAAAGCTATTAGAAACTCGATAGTTTTTGTAATTTCGCGTATATTATATATGATTGTGGTGGGGTACAAAGTTGAGCTACAACTCCATTGCTGACTTTGTTCATCTTCCCCGACCCCGTTACGTCGTCTTCATCCCGGACCATTCTCAATCAAAATGTCCCCACAACAATCTATCAAGATTTCCACTCATCTAACAAATCTCTCTCTTCAATTCCCCTTTCTTTATATCTTTCTTTGTTGTTGTTGCATGTTTCAATTTCAGCTAACAAACCCCCCCCCCCCCCCCCCCCATCAATTTCCAAACTAGAAATTCGGCCATTGCAATTTTGGTCCTTTTTCCTTGCCTAATCAATTAGGGTTATCCCCACCCCCTATAAGCCAATCCAGCTAAAGCTAGCCAAGCAAAAAGGGGAAAAAATGTACCATTTTTCTACATCTCTTCTCCTCCTTCCAATATTTTACTTTGCTCACTCAATAATGTATCAGTATCTAGTACCAGCGGCTTTATAGCCCAGGTGGGTATTTAATTTGGGATTTAATTTGTTTCTGATTCTGGAGAAAAAAGGTGGGGCGAAAATGGAGCTTGGGATTCCGGGTTCAGGAAACGGGTTTGGGTTGGGTTCTCTGGATGTTGGAACATCAAAGCAGAAGTGGGGTACGAGATCTGAGGGTTTGAAGCAAGAGGGATCTGGGTTTTTTGGTGGTGATGCTTGGAGGGCCTCAAAAATGGCGAGAACTGAAGCTGATTTCTCACCTGCTGCTAATGCCGCTGTTTCTTCTGATGCTCATATGTTGAGATTCTCTCCCGGTTTTAAGCTTGGGTCTTCTGCATTGCCTGATTTTCACCACATGGAAGCTGCACAGTACAAAAATTCAGGTACTTTGGTTTAAGCAGACAACTTGTTTGATGAAATGACTTGACTTAATTTTAGAAGCTAAAATCCTAATTTGTGTCGCATATTAGAATGTACTTTTTTCTTGAGGGGCTGCTGCTACTTTTGGGGTGATTTGCTTCCTAGATCTATAGCAAGAGACAACTTGGGCTGCAAAAGTAGGTCTTCCCTTTATTTGTTTGACTGGTTTTCGTTGCTGTTGGTTTTCAACATGAGTTCTTACCTCTGGTGGAGGTCATTTCAAGAAGAAAATGGATATGGACTAGTTATCCTTGTTTCTCAAGTCTTGTCTGGGAAAAGTGAATCTTTTCCCTTCTCATTTCATCCTTTGCTTGTGTTTCATCATAATATGGTAGAATTGTAAAATGGAAAAAGGGGAGAAACAATAAGCAACACCTGAGGTGCATTTATTTTCAAGCTTTATAAATCTTATTTTTAGAGGCTGTTTCCTCTGTTTGGTCTTCTTGTAGCAACTGTAGCTTCTCTCTAAGTTTTGTTACAAAAAGTTTAAAAAAATCTGAAATCCCTTTTTTAGCCATTAAGAGTTTAAGAGCAGCCTAATTAATAGTGGAATCAGATTTTGGATGTACTCTCTTGGTGCTAATCTTCCACTATCATCTAGTAAATATACCTATTTGTTTTGTCTAACAGGCTATTATAGTTCTGGAGGTTTGGATGCTTCAACTGGTATGTATCTTCTGAGTGGAGTCAGAGGGCCATTCACACCGTCCCAATGGCTTGAGTTGGAGCAGCAAGCCCTGATCTACAGATACATCACTGCTAATGAGCCTATACCAGTTCATCTGCTGATCCCCATCAGGAAAGCCTTTGATTCAGCTGGATTCTACGGCTTAAATGCCACAACTCTTAAATCTACTGCATGTGAGAGACTCTTTCTTGGTGGAGGATTTCTTCTATGATTTGCTTTTTCACTTGTCATTCAACAATTTCTGGCTTTATGATCAGGGGGATGGGGTCCTTTCCATCTGGGGTATTCAAACAGCAGCACCGACCCTGAGCCTGGTCGGTGCAGGAGGACAGACGGGAAGAAATGGCGGTGCTCAAGAGATGCAGTAGCTAGTCAGAAGTACTGCGAGAAGCATATGAACAGGGGCCGTCATCGTTCAAGAAAGCATGTGGAAGGCCAAGGCACCGCCTCTGGAGCCACCAAATCCTCCACCACAAAGCCGATGCCGCCAGCGGTGCTTCCAGGCGGTGGATCATCCAACAACTTTGACATAAACCCAAATATGAACACTTCTCTCAACAGGTAAGCAAACTACCAACATCACAGAGCAAATGTTTTGCGTTTATGGATCTAAAAACATGAATTGCATGTTGTAATTGTAGGATGATTGTGAACAGAGAAAACAGTGGTCAGACGTTGCAAGATGCAACACAACTTTCCTTCCTTTCTCATGGCATTAACCTGAACTGCAGTGGAAGCTCATTCTCCATTTCCAAACACCAAATTTGCAGTCAAGAATCTGCTCTAAATGGCTTTGGAACTCTTTCTTCCTCTGAGCACCTATTGGATCCTGCCTCACAAAAAGGCTATGGTTCTTATACCCACATTCTTAATGACCCGGAAGAACCTGAAACACGAGACTCTCTTTTCACGTTCTTGGACAACTGGCCTAATGATAACCATTGCAGCGCCAACTTCATGTCTTCCACATCTTCCCCAGCCAATGAGAAGGCTGCTGTGTCACCCCTGAGACTATCTCAAGAACATGAAATAGGTTTGGGATTCGGATCACAGTTCCAGAGCCCTAGAGAAGCTGCTAACTGGAAACCGATCTCATGGGAAGCGTCCATGGGAGGACCTCTTGCTGAGGCATTGCAAGGCAACAGTATCAGCAACCACGCTGATGAAAGCAGGGAAAGGTGTCAACTGAGCTCGTCTTCACCAACCGGTGTCCTGCAGAGGAGCGCTCTCGTGTCATTGTCAAACAGCAGCGCAGGGAGCAGCCCAAGGGCAGGCAAGACAAATTGAGAGCGGTGGTTAGTCTGTGCCCTGATATTCCCTGCCTCTGCTTTGAATTAGTATTTGCATATGTTCCTTATGATAAGCTGAACTTTTGAAGCAGCTCAATTTGTTGTAACTTGTACCATTTTAGAGGGTTCTTAAAACCTGATAGATTTGTCAGACAACATCGCTATGTGACTATGTATGGTATGAAGGATTTGCTTGCTTTTGATGTCCATCTTCCCTTTTTTATTTGGTTGTTTGACCTAATAGAGATTCATCTTCCCTTTCTAACTTGTCATTTTTCATGTAAATCTTAGCTTTCCATGTCTCTAATGCCACTTCAATCTGCTGGCTGTTAACAGGCAACTACAGTTTTTTAAGTTCGGACCTAATACTGAATCGTGTCACGGACTTTTTCCATAGTTATTGTTCCATGCTCCCTCCAGATTTTAATACCCACTTCAGATAGCAATCAGCATACATTGATCTGAGTAGAGTATGACTATTCAAAGCTCTTCCCAGCACAACAAATATATGAGCATCTCTTGAAGTAGTCTCACAGATTCCAAGTTTACAAGTATCATTATGTAATGATCAGCCTTGGCAAAAGAAGCCTGGTACATTCTCAGGGACTACCATTAAACCATTGTGCATATAAGATGTGCCACAGTCCAGTGATTCAGCTATGTGGCAATCATAGCTGATTTTGAATAAAACTGTGAGCATGATGTAGGGTGCTATATTCATCTCTATGGCGAGTAATATAGCCAAAGAGTCAAACTCCAGCCCCATTCTTTTTAATTGTACACATTTAATTAGAATAAGCTTTTCATCTTTTAATAAAGATACCAATGAAATTAATCCGGGGAGCAAAAGCGCAGATATTGTAACCTCGCAAGTCAAAACATATGAAACGAAAAGGGAATTAGTACTGATATGGAGTAATATCCAGCTAAAAAACAGCGTCCATCACAGAAAATCGAACTAATACGAACATGCTGATGAAGCATCAAGACAACATTAATCTAAAACAGTTTTCGAATCGTCGAGTATATAACCGAACTCAATCTAGAGACAATCAAACTCAGTAGTAAAACACGAGACCACAATCCACAAACTAAAGCAATTAGAAACAAGAAAAATGAAAAGAAGCAAACTTTCAAAGAGCGGAGATTAAATTAGACGAAAGAAGAGAGTGATGTAACGAGAGAGGGGGGGAATGCTCATATTCTATGGGTGTAAATTGGGTCTGTCATGCCATGGCGATAGCATTCAGAACGAGGAATTGTTTATAATCATCGCAATCAAATTACCCCTCTGAAACTCGATTTCAAACATGGAAGAAAGGAAGTAGAAAATCAGGATTTATAGAGTTGGTCTGAAGACGGAGATTACAAACCTTGAAGCTCACTGGCACCGATGTGTAAAGAGGCGGTAGCGCTTGATTAATATAGACAACAAGTCCTCTCCAAACCCTAACCCTAACTATTGTCTACGGCAACGGCCGCAATTCCATATCATTTTTCACCAATATTTTTTTTTTTTTATTAATTACCAAAAATAGAGAAACAAATAAATGGGCTTTTCAACCCACATGTCACATAAATTGGCCCAGCCAAGCCTATGAGCCTAGTTCTGATTGTAAATGGGCCCAGGCAAGTTCATGTATAATATGACTGTTATTTTGTTCAGATTTTGAGATGTCAAAGTCACAAAATGAGCATGCTCTAGGAATTGAATGTCTTTTTCTTTGGCATTTAGAAATCACTTAGGTCATTGTAGTAGAGAAGAGAGATTTGAACTTGCAAACTCATGATCACATATATCATCGTTCATTAGTTGAACTTGTGAGGCTTGACTCAGAGTTACACCAAGGTTTGAAACTCTAGGGATTGAGCTTTGTCATACTCATTTGAATAAGAGATACTTCTTTAAAAAAAATAGATGTAATAATCAATAACTTGGCTATATGATTAAATCGAGCACTTTTCTTACAGAGTATTTCGACCCTTATAAGCCTAGGGTTACACGAAATCCCTTGTAAAATAAGACAATAAAAAAAGCCTCGATCTTGTTCTAGGCTTAAGACACAAGAGATACACCCAAAGTTTGCTTGTGTTATTTGTTGGAAGTAAATACAGAACAAAAAGATCAATCTATTAGGAGATCAAAACATGTCCGTTTATAGGGTATGGGTGCCATTGCAATTAGGACAGTTAAGGGTAGTTAAAACTCGTGAAAAACGTGCCAAAATAGGCAACCTGAGGTATGCATGGACCGTGCACTAAAACGCACGGACTATGCACTCCTTTGCGCCAACGATTTATGTCAAACAAAATCAAGCGCACTGTCAGTGCAACTCGAAGTGCAGGAACCACAATGTATTACAAAGAGCATTGCACGGTTCGTACACTAAAACGCATGGACCACAACGCATTACAAAACCAAACGCACGATTCGTGCATTTGCGAGGTTGTCGCGTTTTTTCACACCAAAAACCGCACAATCCATGCACTATGATGCATTGTTCGTGCACTCCATTCTGTAATAGTTTTATACCGTACGTGACCGTCATCCTAATATGCATAATGTGACATTGATAGCTTCGGTCGGGTTCGAGTCCACTTATATGAGTGTGCACATTGCACCTCCAAGTTTACATTGAACTAATCGAATCATATACATCTTGAGTGAACCCGACCACATTAGATGCCTTGATTGAAGGAAAAAATGTAACACCCCCAAAACTTAACCCTTTTGGAAAGGTATTACCGTCAGTGACCCCAGTGTTCCTTACCGAGATCATCCAAGGCTTTACCATATAAATACAATTTATGAAATGCGATTGATACACAATGATCAAGCATTAAATTCCAAAACATAACATTGTCAATGAAACAAGAGTTACGGGATTACAACCCAATCCCGAATAGGTCAAAACATAGTTTAAACCAAACACAGCGGAAGGCTAAGAAAGTACATTACAATCGAAGTTATTGTCCAAAGGATCATAACCTGATTAAAGAAATAATTAAAACATTCAAAAACCACCGCCGACTCCATAGTCCTTCTAATCTTCTGAGCTACTTCTTAACTGATGTGCCGAATCGAACGGATGACACCAGCCAACCATGCAAGGGAAAATATTGGTTGGTTAGTCTAAATGAATAGACTAGCAAGGGTATAAAGCAGACTGGTTCGAAGCAGTCATATTAGGTTAGACTCATCGCTTCTCGGATAATAACCGATGACGGTAGTCAACCATCATATTCCTATTGGAATAAACAAGAGGTATGCACAGGAGAAGATTCTGGAAGACTGAATCTTCACAGAAATCGACTCGAAAGAAGACTCCAACGGAAATGAGTCTTTAAGGAAGTATGACAAATCTGGAAAGTTACAGAATCATACCACAATGATTTAAAACTGACTGAGATGCTTCAGTCAACGACCAACCTCACCGCCTTTCAGCGAATCCAGATCAGAAAGAAGACGTACTACATTCAAGTCAACACGAGTCTTCCTAGCGGCACTATTACCTAGCTGCCCTACTCGCTAAGCGTTCGTTAATTATGTGCGTCAAGGTAGCACTTATCTGATTATGTTTCAAAAACACACATCACATTATAGACTTTTACATGTGTACCCCACCAATGGGACGACACATCTTAGTACACGTTTCGTCGAGAGTGACGTACACCGAAAGGTTTGTGACACCAGCTAAGTGTCCTGTCTCTACACACATGTGTAAGAGACCGATCATGATCATAGAATAGTACCAGATGGGGACGAGCCACCCCGATACCAGATTATAAAGAAACGACTGGACAAAGTCCGAGTAACGTTCCTATCTAACAGTGCTAACTAAACAGTTACAACACCACAACATTTACGGATAAATCCACATAAAGGCCCGAAAGGCGATCACAGATAATATCGTTGTTCTAACAGATATACAACCTATTATATGATTTTCAAAACAGTTTATCAAAACCGTTTCCAGACAAACAGAATATTCATTCCAAATTAATTATTCAGATAAACTACTGATAATTAATGTAAATATGGAACGAAAGAGCAAGAGCGAACCGCCACTTGCCTTACTCCGCAGAATAGTCTAAAGACGTCAACTGGATTCCGGGCTCGACACGGTATAGTTCCGACAGCACAACAACCTTCGAGTCGACCCATAAAAGGAACCCTAAGTTAGATCCGACATAAACAGTACGAATCTAAATACGGCGAAAGAACACGAAAGGAAAGACGCCATGACGACAACCGACCAAGCCAAAGCCACGAAGGCGTTCTGGGCACTGGCGGCGGTCGCCGTTCTTGGCGGCGGTCGCCGTATTCATCACGGCGGTCGCCGTCTTCATCATGGCGGTCGCCGCGAAGAACACGGCGGTCGTCGTCTTCATCACGGCGGTCGCCGCGAAGAACACGGCGGTCGCCGCGAAGAACACGGCGGTCGCCGTGACGAACTCAGACGACGCAGAACGAGAGAAATCTCACCCCAAAACACGAGCGGTTTGGCCTCCTTCGACTTGCTTTGGCTTCTAACCTCCAAGGCTAACCAAAAGCTTCACAAAGGCACTCTGGAAACACACCACAACACCTCCGGCGAGCACAAGAAAACCGACGAAACTCAACTCACTTTGAGGGAGAATTTTGGCAGCGATTCGGGGTTGTAGATGACCCAACACCCAAGCCCAAGCTCCTCTATATATAGGCAAACCCCAAGGAGTACCCAACAAACCCTAAGATGCGGTAAACGATGCAACGGTGCGCCTCGAACGACGCCGGCGACCGACGGGCAATACCCACTGGACAATCACGGCGGTCGCCGTGATTTTGCCTGCGGCGGGCACGCGGCGGTCGCCGTAAATGCGGCGGTCGCCGTCGCTAGGCCTGTCGCGGCCAGCTAGAAGCTGACACACTGACTTCTCGGGCCCAACCATGGCGGTCGCCGTTTCTCCCTTTTCCCGCCCATTCAGCTTTGAACGAGCTTGACGATAAACCGGGATAAAAATTATCGTACGCGAACGACCATTTAAAAATCCAAGGCATGTTGTCTGTATATTATTTCACTGAGAAAAATATTACAGATACAGAGCACATTACAGAATGTCTCAAACTACCTGAATTAAATCCGACGTACACAACGGTACCCGGGAAAATTCCATAATTCCCAATATAACCTTACAAAATTACGGGGTATCACATCTGTGGGGAGTGAATAAAGGGTGGAGAGGTCGCGTGTTCGACTCTCACCAACAACCTGATGGAACTGGCCACCATTAATTTGGTGTAGGCCACCAGAGATGGGTTGTGGTACATGGGTTGCGGCTCATGGATTGTCTCATGTTGGGCTAGGCCCGTGGCTTGAGCACTCACATAAAAGTATACTTTTTTGTAACATCCCAGGCCAAGCTACCCCAGCCACCAAGCCGCCCAGTCACCCAACGGTGCCAGCGCCGGTACTGGTGCCGCCTGGATGTCCAAGGGCATACAGCCCACACACCCAACCCTGCAGCACAATTGGTGATATAAGTGGCAAGGTAATGCCCTTATATCTAAAGGTCCCGGGTTCGATCTCCGTGGGCAACAACCTACCCATTTAAATGGGGGAAGGATTGGGTATGTGGGCTGTATGCCCTTGGACATCCAGGCGGCACCAGTACCGACGCCGGCACCGTTGGGTGGCTGGGCGACTTGGTGGTTGGGGTAGCTTGGCCTGGGATGTTACAAAAAATGTCATTTAATCAAGATGACAATTACTAATGATAGAATAGGATTAATAATGGAGATTTATAATCCAGATATTTTAGGTAGTCTTAGTGGTTTGCTAGAAGCCAACTATGACTTATGAGATAAATTAGATTTGACCCATTGTTATTACATTCGGGTCCTATAAGGTCACACACACTAGAGTAATTAGGCTAGATCAAAGCAACCCGAGGCTCATGGTGGGACAAGGGAATTTTGGCCATATGGTACTATTGAAAGATTGAATTATTCATCAAATAATAATAAAGAGTTATCTATTTACTTGATAATATAAGGAAATTTATCTTTAGAAAAGATAAGATATTGTATCAACCATAAATATCCCTTTTTAGTTAAACGAATATTTATCTTATGATATATATGATAAGATAATATATAATTGTTATATATTCATTGTTCTATTATTATAAGATAATAAAAATAAAGGATAAGATTATATCTATACTAATATAAACGTGTAGCCTCACGTTTATATTATCATGTGCCATTCACATGTAGCTCTCACCGCCTCTCTTTTTCTTTCGTCTCTTCCATCCGCATCTCTCTTTACTGTTCTCCCTTACCAGCGCCTCCATTTTTCCTGGTTGTTCAACTGGAACTAGGTATCGGTTGCTCAGGAGGATTCTTTTGATGAGGAATCATCCCCGCCATTAGTGCCAACCTTTGATGGACCGATTACTAGGTCAAGATTGAAGGAACTACGTCAAGAGCTGGAGACGTTTATGGCACATGATGTATCACATGACGAAGAGGACAAGTCCAAAGTCAAGGCGTTGACTTTATGGTCAACGTTACCTATGTTTAGTCTTATTAATTTATACATTGGATATTTTTAGGACTATTATTTAATTGTTTTAAGCTTTCTATTTTCGGATATTTCGGGATTAAGTGTAACCCGTTTTTGGGAAGCTAGGGCCGGCCCTCCTAGGGTATTTAAGGCCTCCCTTGTCTTCTTCATTAGTCAGATTTCTCATTGTTAAAACACAAAAACAGAGCTTGGGTTTTGCTTTGAAACTCGGCTCCCCGTGAGAGTCTCAATCGATTGTTCTTTCCTGCTTAGTTGTTTTCGTCTTTGTCAAGTCCCTCTGGAGTTGGTGATTTCGTATATCATAAGCAATCCTCTCCGTGCTCCAAGTTCGTCAGCGATTCTTGGTTGTGTGGCGTTGTAGAGATCGGGTTGGTAGATCGTTCGACAAGGTTCCTTGCTATCAAGCAAGCGGGTTTTCTCGTCGTTTCTATTGGTTCTATCTATTATCCTATCCATTAGTTTCACTTCCGCCATTGTTCTAATCTTGTGTTTTCTTTTGTTTTGAGATCCGTTGCCTGGATCCATCTTCTACACGGCTAACCCCGTATCAATTGGTATCAAGAGCTTTGCGGCTTCAGATCGCCTTTGACGGTTCCAGATTCATCATCAAAAATTGGATCTTCCTGTTTTCAATCGTCAATTGAATTTCTTTGTTTGAGTCACATTAGTGAATTGTTAGTCTGACTGATTGTTTGCTCTTGTTTGTCTTGGAAAGGAGTTCGTTGCGGTTGATTGTGACTACGAGGATCCACAAAAACATACCAAAACCGTCCAAAAATCAACAAAAAAATTTCGCCCCCCCCCCTTCCACCATTGTTGTTCGAACCCTAGCTTGGCGAGCAAGACACGACGACGTCCAGGTTCGTGCGCGCCAGAGATCCGGTTGTTCAATTTTGATAATCTTCAAGATACTTGCTTGATTTTCTAGAGATTTTATTTTATCTTTATGGTGTAATATCCCAGGAAAAACAAGTTGCCTAAAAGAAAATTATATCAAAAAAAAAAAGCATTATCGAAATTCAAAAAAGAAAGAAAGAGGAAAAGGCATCTGGGATTTTTGAGAATTTTTCAGAATTTTTTTTTCGAAATACAAAAAAAAAAAAAAAAAAAAATTAGGGTTCCGTTTCAGATTTTTTTTTCGGACCTCTTTGCCGCCGCAACAGTACCCGGCCACAACCCGACCGGGTCCCCACCGGGTTGTGCTCAGTCAGCCCCACCCGACCCCAACCCGACCGGGTCCAGGCCGGGTGAGCCTCAGTTAACCCAACCCTCACGTACCTGCCACCGACCCGGCCCCAACCCGACCGGGTCCCACCCGAGTTCTCCTCAGTCGCCACCACCCGGCCTCCACCCGACCGGGTCCTGCCCGGGTTCCGCTCAGTCGAGCCCCACCCGGCCTGACCCCACCCGACCGGGTCCCACCCCGGGTTACGCTCAGTCAGCCCCACCCGACCCCAACCCGACCGGGTCCCACCCCGGGTTGTTCTCAGTCCGCCCCACCCGACCCCAACCCGACCGGGTCCCACCCCGGGTTGCCCTCAGTCGAGCACTACCCCCCTTCGAACCCCTTCTCCCTTCCGTTCCCTCGGGTCACTCTCGGCTCCAATTGGCTTCGTTCCGAGTCGACAAAGGTACGTCTTTCTGACTTGCAATTTGCATTTCTTGAGTTCGAAACACATATATAGCCCCATCTTTAGTTGCATTTCATTCTTGTGACTATAGTTGTGTCGCTTTCCTTGTTGAGTCGTCCTCTAGTCTCGCTTTTGTTTGAGTCATTTTTCGTCGTACATCTACTTGTCTTGTCTATTACATCTCTGCTTGACCTTGATTTACTGCGTATCTTGAGCACATAGAGAACTTGTCATTTACGAGCCTAACTTCGCAGGTTGTACAATCACTGAGTGCAAACACTTGAGAGTTTTTTTTTTTGGTTTTCCTAACCTTAACGTCTTTCTGTGTTCGTCTAAGTGGTGATCATGACAGGTTCCGGTGATGAACAAGTTACTACAAATGGTTCCCATGTCGATATGCAGGCGATGCTACAACAGTTGGCTTCTACAGTCGCGCAGTTGTCTGCGAAGTTTGACTCGTTGGAGACCCGCTCCAACCCACTCCCGGCTGCGCAGGAACACATTGGTCCATCGCATAGCGCACCGCTTCCCGCCACCGAGCCCTTGGTCGACCAAGCCACGGCCTACCAAGCGGCGATGGACGAGCATCGCCAACCGAGAGCCACTGGCACCGACCGCATACGCCCGATTCGGCATCCCGCACCTCGTGATAGGTCTGAGTCCCCTCCTATGTCGATACGTTCTAGTTTATGGGGTGATGATGATATGCAGGATTATGAGCGCAAGGAGCGTAATGAGTGGCGTCCTTACCGCCCCCGGAATGACCGCGGACAGCCCCGCCGCCGTGAAGCCGAACAAGACGGCATTGGACGGATCAAAGTGAAGATCCCGGCTTTTGATGGAAAGTGTGATCCAGACGTCTACCTTGAATGGGAGACGAAGATTGAGCAGATTTGGGGTTGCCACAATTTCCCTGAACATAAAAAGGTATAACTCGCTGCTCTTGAATTTACTGGTTATGCTTTGGTTTGGTGGGATTCTGTTGTGAAGGCTCGAAGACAAGCCATGGACCCTCCGGTCAACACATGGAACCAGATGAGAGCTATGATGAGGGCCCGCTTCGTTCCCCACCACCACAATAGAGTTCTCCGCAACCGTTTGGAGACTATGAGGCAAGGCTCTTTAGGTGTTGAAGAGGTCTACAACAATATGCAGATAGCCATGGCACGCGGCAACGTCATCGAAGATGAAGAGGCCACTATGTCCAGGTATCTACGTATCTTGCATCCTCATTTAGCTGACACTATAGAATTGTATCCCTATTCTACCATGACAGATTTGCTACACCAAGCAATTAAAGTGGAGAGACAATTCAAGTCCAGCTATACCCAACAACACCGCACGGTACCACAACGCCAAAGCTGGCGTCCCGACCAGCAGCAGGGCCGCACCGGACACCAGAGATCCCGCCCAGCAACCGGTCCGCCTCGCGGCAATGAGCAGAATTCCCATGGTGCGCACCCCTCTACCTCCACCGCACCACAGCAGCCCACACGGCCCGCCCCTGCAGTTACACGAGGTAACCCTGCTGACCCTCCTCCTAGAGCTAGAGATATCACTTGCTTTAAATGTCAAGGAAAGGGTCATTACATGAAGGATTGTCCTAATACTCGTGTTTTGATGATTAATCATTTGGGTGAGTTAGAGTCTGAGTCTGACACTGAGCATGAAAATTTAGTTGCTAGCCATGATATGAATGAGCATGCCAATGATGATGATTTGGATTTTATTGAATATGAGCATGGTGATTCATTGATTGTTAGGAGGACTTTGCATGTTAATCAGGCTCCTTGTGATGATAATCAGCGTGAGAATTTGTTTCATACAAGATGTCTTGTTAAAGGGAAAGTTTGCAACATGATTATTGATGGTGGTAGTTGTTGTAATATTGCTAGTGTTGAATTAGTTAATAAACTGCAACTCCCTACTTTTTTGCATCCTAGACCTTATAGACTTCATTGGATGAATGACTGTGGTGAACTCAAGGTGAATAAGCAAGCTAAGATTACACTTAAGCTAGGAACTTATGAGGATGAAATTTTATGTGATATTGTTCCTATGCAAGCTTGTCATATTTTGTTAGGTCGTCCTTGGCAATTTGATAGACATGTTATTCATGATGGACGTACTAACCAACATGCCTTTGAGTTTCGTGGTAGGAAAGTGGTGTTGAAACCGATGACGCCGCTTCAAGTGGCTGAGGCTTATGATAAGAAAAGAGAGGCCGAGCGTAAGGGTAAGTCCCCAGCCGAACCATCCACTGCCTCCACACGGACCGACCTCACCCTCGCCTCTACCCCTAGCCGAGTGCTCTTAGCATCCAGCAGAGACCACCTGGTAGATTACCTTCCCCCGGACGTCGCCCTCATGTCCCTTTGTCAGGCCTATACCCTGTTAGGTGACGACGACCGAGCTACACTCCCAGCTGTTGTCCAGACCCTTTTAGCTGAGTTCCTTGATGTTTTCCCGGATGAGATACCCCCTGGCCTACCCCCTATTAGAGGCATTGAGCACCAAATAGACCTGATTCCCGGTGCTACCCTACCCAACCGGCCTGCCTATAGGATGAACCCTACTGAGACCCAGGAAATCCAGAACCAAGTCCAGGACCTTCTAGATAAAGGGTATGTTAGAGAGAGCCGATCCCAGTGTGTTGTGCCTGTCTTACTCGTCCCCAAAAAGGACAATACTTGGCGTATGTGTGTTGATTGCAGGGCTATTAATAACATCACGATCAAGTACAGGCACCCGATCCCCAGGCTCGATGACATGTTGGATGAGCTCCATGGCGCCTCCACCTTTTACAAGATCGATCTTCGCAGTGGATACCATCAAATCCGGATGAAGGAAGGAGACGAATGGAAGACAGCATTCAAGACGAAGTTTGGTTTGTATGAGTGGCTTGTTATGCCTTTCGGTTTGACTAATGCCCCCTCTACTTTTATGCGTCTTATGAATCATGTCTTGAGATCTTTTATTGGTAAATTTGTTGTAGTTTACTTTGATGATATTCTGATCTACAGTAAATCTTTGGAAGCACATGCAGAGCACCTCAGAGAAGTTTTATCCACTCTCAGAGCTGTACAGTTGTATGGAAATCTGAAGAAGTGTGATTTTTGCACTGATAGAGTTGTGTTTCTTGGTTTTGTAGTGAGTGCTCATGGACTGCAAGTGGATCAAGAGAAGGTGCAAGCCATCCGTGACTGGCCGACCCCGAGGAACCTAGGTGACGTGCGCAGTTTCCACGGCCTGGCTGGCTTCTACAGGAGGTTCGTTCGAGATTTTAGCACCATTGCAGCCCCGCTGACAGAGATCACAAAGAAGAATACTCCGTTCCGTTGGGGTGAAGCTCAAGAAAAGGCGTTCCAGACTCTCAAGGATCGTTTGACACACGCGTCATTGCTGGTTCTGCCTGACTTCACTCGCCCCTTTGAAGTAGAGTGTGACGCCTCTGGCATTGGTATTGGAGGAGTCCTCATGCAGGAAGGTAAGCCTATTGCCTTATTTTCTGAAAAGTTGAAAGGTGCATGCTTGAATTATTCTACTTATGATAGGGAATTATATGCCTTGTTTAGAGTGCTGAAAACTTGGCAACACTACCTTTGGCCTAGAGAATTTGTGCTTAAAACTGATCATGAGTCCTTAAAGCATTTTAGGAGTCAAGATAAGTTGGATAGGAGGCATGGTAGGTGGATGGAATTCATAGAAACATTTCCCTATGTGATTAAGTATAAGAAATGAAAAGATAATGTTATAGCTGATGCCCTTTCTAGGAGACATACACTCTTGACTACTTTGGATGCTCGGGTCCTTGGATTCGTTTATATTAAGGAGTTGTATGATATGGATGCTGATTTTGGAGTGATTTATAAGCATTGTGTGGAAAAGGGTTCATTTGATAAGTTTTTCTTGTTTGATGAATTCTTGTTTCGAGTTGATAAGGTGTGCATTCCTGTTTGTTTTCTACGGTTGTTACTTGTTGATGAGTCCCATAGAGGTGGATTGATGGGTCATTTTGTTAGAGATAAGACTTATAACATGTTGCATACTCATTTCTATTGGCCACATATGCTTAGGGATGTAGAGAATTTTATCAAACGCTGTGTTGAGTGCTTACAGGCTAAATCTAAGGCAAAACCGCATGGTCTTTATACTCCCTTGCCTATTCCTTGCTTTCCTTGGGTTGATATTAGTATGGATTTTATTGTTGGATTGCCTAGGACTAAGAAGAGGAGAGATTCTATATTTGTGGTTGTTGATAGGTTCTCTAAGATGGCTCACTTTATTGCTTGCCATAAAATTGATGATGCTAGGAATATTGCTGATTTATTCTTTAGAGAGATTGTTCGATTGCATGGTGTACCTCGTACTATTGTGAGTGATAGGGATGTCAAATTTCTGAGTTACTTTTGAAAGACTTTGTGGGGTAAACTTGGTACTAAGTTGTTGTTCTCTACTGCTAGTCACCCCCAGACAGATGGACAAACTGAGGTCACTAACCGTACATTGGGTACTATCCTTAGGGCTGTTATTAAATCTAATCTGAGAAGTTGGGAAGAAGCCTTACCACATGTTGAGTTTGCTTATAATAAGACTATTCATTCTTCTACTAATATGTTCCCTTTTGAATGTGTGTATGGTTTGAATCCCCTAACCCCTTTGGATCTTAAGCTGTTGCCTTTACCGGAACGAACAGACTTTGATGCTGATAGACAAGTTGAGTTCATGAAGGAGCTGCACGAGCGGACTAAGGCTCGTTTGGAAGCTACTGCAGCGAAGAACGCAGCCCGAGCTAATCACGGCCGGCGTCAAGTGTTGTTCGAGCCCGGCGACTTGGTGTGGCTACACCTGCGCAAGGAGCGGTTCCCGGAGCAGAGGAAGTCGAAGCTGTCTCCTAGAGGTGATGGACTGTTCAAGGTGCTGAAGAGAGTAGGCGACAATGCCTATGTGTTGGAGCTGCCCGATGACTATGGCGTGAGCCCGATATTCAATGTCGGTGATCTTACCCCTTATGCAGCCGCTGATGTTGATGACTCGAGGACGAGTCCTTTTCAAGAAGGGGAGAATGATGAGGAATCATCCCCACCATTAGTGTCAACCTTTGATGGACCGATTACTAGGTCAAGATTGAAGGAACTACGTCAAGAGCTGGAGACGTTTATGGCACATGATGTATCACATGACGAAGAGGACAAGTCCAAAGTCAAGGCGTTGACTTTATTGGTCAACGTTACCTATGTTTAGTCTTATTAATTTATGCATTGGATATTTTTAGGACTATTATTTAATTGTTTTAAGCTTTCTATTTTCGGATATTTCGGGATTAAGTGTAACCCGTTTTTGGGAAGCTAGGGCCGGCCCTCCTAGGGTATTTAAGGCCTCCCTTGTCTTCTTCATTAGTCAAATTTCTCATTGTTAAAACACAAAAACAGAGCTTGGGTTTTGCTTTGAAACTCGGCTCCCCGTGAGAGTCTCAATCGATTGTTCTTTCCTGCTTAGTTGTTTTCGTCTTTGTCAAGTCCCTCTGGAGTTGGTGATTTCGTACATCATAAGCAATCCTCTCCGTGCTCCAAGTTCGTCAGCGATTCTTGGTTGTGTGGCGTTGTAGAGATCGGGTTGGTAGATCGTTCGACAAGGTTCCTTGCTATCAAGCAAGCAGGTTTTCTCGTCGTTTCTATTGGTTCTATCTATTATCCTATCCATTAGTTTCACTTCCATCATTGTTCTAATCTTGTATTTTCTTTTATTTTGAGATCCGTTGCCTAAATTCATCTTCTACACGGCTAACCCCGTATCATCTTTCATGGACGAATTCAATTCCAAACGCGCCTCTCCACCAAACATGTCTTTTCCCCTCTTCCCTGCATTGTTTTGTTGCCTAATTTTTCTAAATGAAAGTGTTTAATTACATGTAGAAATCTAGGGCTACTGATGTGGAAATTAGTTGAAATCGATCCGTCTGAATCGGCGGTCCATTCCGTCATGAACTCCTTCGTGAAGCCATGGAGCCAAGGGATAACCTTCGACGACTTCTCTGCTCTCCTCAATCCTTTTCTTCTGTCCAAGGCTTTCAAGGTACGTATTCGATGTCTGCTCCAAATCTCTTTTCTGTCGCCGCCTTCGTTGGATATGAGAAACAAGGGTTTTGCTTTCAACCCTTTCTCTCTTATTAAACAATTGCACCCCGTAGGTGACCTTTATGAACCAATTATACAATTATAGGGCTTTTTAAGATTCTTCCTTACTTTGACCAGTTGCATAAAAGACCATGGTTCGTCGCCGAGACAACACGGTGGTAGCCATGGCGATGCTAACAATTAGAACGATTCTAAATCTTCTAAGGTAATCGCCCCCGATCTAGGGTTCTGCTTCCAAACTTCACTCTTGTTCATTATTTTGTGGCTAGCGTTTTTGTTTCTAAGATTCCCTCTTCTTGATTATAGTTTCTATTTGATCTTTCAATCTAGGGTTTTCTGCTCCAAACTTCCCTCTTGTTAATTTTATGGCGTATTCTTCTTTTTTGTAGTTGGCTCTGCATAATGCATTATTGTTTTTCAATTCGACTGGCCATTTCATGATTTTGTATGATTATTCGAGTAATAATGTTCTGCTACCGGTACATATCGTGTTTTAGCATGTTATAGCTTTCTATCCGTTTTCCTATATAGTTCTATGTCAAGTGTTAGAATTTCATAAGAAACCTGAATACAACAGTGCTGCTTGTTTGTTTTCCACCTCTTAAATTTTGGTTTTACTTACATTGTGGTTGCATTCCTTTATATTGGGCATATAGTTAAAGATTATAGTGGTGGCTTCTGGGCTGTTATGCGGGGGGAATTGTGTTTGTACCATGTTTTAGGCTTTTGGAAATAAGCTATACTATTGAAGATCATGCCTTGATAATTGCGGATATGAAATTTTGATGTTTGTTTGTTGAACATTGCCCACAGAATTCAGTTTGTTCACTTGCAATCTTCATCGGTGTAATTGCTCAAGCATTTTTTTCTGCTTATGAATCAAATATAAAATTGATCTCTATGCAGACGAATTATGATGTTGTGATCGAGCCCCGAGCCGAATCGCAAGCGAGCTTCTCCACCCTACTCCACGTCCACGGCGTCCTCGATCTCCCTTTCCTCATATCTGTATCCTCTCCTTTTCTCGTCCAAGCTTTTCCTGATCTCCACCAATTGCGGTCTCTGAAAACCCTAGGCAGTCTCCACCAATGTCAGAATTTTTGAAAATTTGGAAAGTTGCCAATTGCCTATTTAAAATTGATATTGGTTTATCGTGGTTACTTCAGAAATAGCCTATTGATCTTAATTTCTATCAGGTGTCTTCTTTTCGTCAAATTATTGTCTGGGAAATCCATGAGCTCAAGCCTTTATTTTCTTAATATGATTTAATTTCTCAGCTTGCATTCTATTAAACAAACATGGCAATGCACTCCTGGAAAAGAGGTCGCATGGAACCTATTGTCCTTGTCCACAACTTCTTCTATGTTATGCTTGGAGATGAGCCTGCTGGGATTTTTACTTTAGGAGAACTATATGAGCGTCTTGGATTCTCTAGCTCGCACTTTCACCATTGTTGGATTCTCTAGCTCGCACTTTCACCATTGTTGGATCTGTCGTCAGCTTTGATGCTTTGCTCAAGGTAATGCTTATCTTTATTTTTCATGGAAAGTTATAGTGTTTGGCTGTTTGCCCCTTATACTTTATCTATCACATATTCACATGGATTGTGTCTGCAGTTCTGGTGGCCCATGTAGAGCTACTGATCTAGCATTTGTGTACTGTCATTGTGCATTCTGCTTATATTGTCTTAATAGTTTGATATTGCACCCTAATTGGGCTAATATGGCTTAGGCTAATAATTAGATGACATTGCTTGCTTTCATGTTAGGAGATTATGCCCTCATATTATTAGCTCTTAACTTAAGTTTGCATAATGATTTTGTTGTTGCCATCCTTTCAAATAAACGATCTTTGATATCTTTTCTTTTGTTGATTGCATTTGAGTATTACTTTAAACGTTTATCTTGTTGGTGACATAATGTTTAGTTTAATTTTTCAGGCTGTTTATATATTCGATTTTGGCATCCCAATGTTCGACGATGGCCACAATACTACACATCCAGTAAAGTGGGGGTTGTGGGTCATCCATAGGCTATTGCTCAGTACAGTTTATGGCTACATTTTATTCATTCACTATTCAAAATGGAAAGAACATCTAGACGTGAGTATCTTGGAAACGAATAACTTTGCAATCTCATCCAAAATCTAACTCATCATAATCTATCTCTTTTCTATAGCAAGACCAACATTCTACATGTACGTTATTGTATTGTCTGCAATGAATGTGGTGGTTGTCTCTGCTTGTGGGCTTGCAGGTCTTGGAGTGAACATAGGATTTACGTAGAAATTAAGGAGCTATATTAGCCATATTAATCTCTCAAAGACTCGAGCTTTAGGTCTATAAATGACGCTGAACTATTATCTCACCTTGCTGGTTATATGATCTTGCCAACATATGCTATCACTCGCTTTATCTTCCATTCTTGTATGTGACCTTCCTCACAGGTTTTTTCCAAGCAAGTATCCAATTTGTTTCTTTCTTCCCTTTTTATTTGTGCTCACAAAGAGTCGAGCTCTAGTATGTCGTTGGCGCCACCGCAGAACGGGATGTCTAAGACGAGCAACTTCGTTATCCCCGCGCCCAACGAGCCGAGCAAGAAGATCGCTATGTATTCCTGGAGTTCTACGATGCGTGTACCGCTGGTGGAATCTTGAGTTGTGGTCTGACTCACATGGTTTTCACTCCTCTGGACCTTGTCAAATGTAATATGCAGGTTAGTCGATGTGTTGCTCTGTCTCTTTCAGTTCCCCTTCAAATGTATAGATCTTAATATTTATCTTCGTTAATGTGGAAACGCTAATTCCGGCTTGGATTACATGGATTTGTGATTGCGTTGACATTTTTCTAGGTTTTCTAGATTGAGCTTGTTGAATTGCAGTTCTTCTAGATGGAAAAGTTTACTTGTATTTTGATCTGGCTTGCGATGCTTGAAATTCCGTTGACTTGCATCTTTGACATTGGAGTAATTTGATTACTTTCCCTGATTGTTGTGGTTGTTGCATCTTATGTCATTTCTGCTCGGTGTGCATTTGTGTCAGATCTCAGGTTAGTTTGAAGCATATGATAGTATTAGAGATGTTTCTGTATCCAGGAATTATGTGATTATCAACTGATTATTGACCTTTGCAGTTATAAAAGGGATTTGGTATTTTAGCTTAAAAAATGATACTTGCATCACCCTTATTTTTTGGTGTCAAGGCTCATGTTGTTACTGGTATGCATACTTGACGATTTTGGCTCTCTTATTGCTTGTGTTAATAGTTTGAATTTTCTCTGAAGCCTCAACTATATAAATGGTGCAGGAGAAATTACATGTTATATGCAATTGACATGTAATGAAGTTTGTGTTGCTTTTGTTTTTTGTTTTTGGATATTATGGATTGTCCTTTTATTGTCATTCCATAATCTTCATTTTTATAAGCAGCTTGAAGAGATAGTCTATCTTTCCATTCACATGTGCACTCTCTTTCTTTTAGGGGTGGGCTTTATTGTGGGTGAAGATGCAATTTTCGTTTCTGCCGCCACCATGCTACAATTTGAGAAATAATACCACATGCAATTTTGTACAGGAGAATGAAGAATTAGTAGTTTCAGTACACATAGAGTAGGTATAAGGAATATGAAAGTACATGTACTCTTCTGTTACAGATTTACAAAGAGGTCAATCTGATGCTTAGCTAAAACATCTGTTTCTTGCACATCAGGATGTTGAAAGCTAGCTCGATGCTTATATTGAGAAGAGAAGGAAAATAAATGCTTCCAAGGACCACATGTATCTGTTGTAAACTGTTACGTTGGTAGTATCTGTTGTGGAGCAACTTCAGGTAATGGCTTCAAACAGGCAATACAGAGGCAGTTGCTCAGTTAGAGGTATAATGTTTATAAGTTATAACAGACATGAATAGATGACCTGCTATTTTTGTACTTATATTTAGTGGTTTCCAGAAATTATCATGATGCAACATTTTCTAATTTATGTGTGTTGCAGTCAGTGAACCAATTGTCTAGCCGCTTTGAAGCCTACACAGACGTGCCTAAAATAACAGAACTAAGAGAGAAGCTTATATATATCAGGCAAATCCTCAAGTCTCATGTTTTCTCCGACTTTTCAAGGTAAAATTTCACCACAACGTGTCAACACATTCACTTGACCAGGACTAGGATTTACTTGTGTGACTTTCATAGTTGAAAACGTGTGAGGAGGCATAAATGTGCAACATTTTTTGTCGATTAACCTTGATGCCAAAACAACAAAGGCATTTAAAGAGAAAATTGATGACGAATATTGTGTCAACTTATGGGTTACTTTTGTATCCTAAAAATTACTTTGGAGCTAAGAACTATTCCTTAATTTTTTTTTTTACTTTTGAACAATGCACTAATCTAATGAATGCATGTCAACAGGATTTTGTTGTTCCTGTTCAGAGAATGGATCAACACTCCTGTAATTTATCAGCATGGTTTCCATGTTGGGGCTGGATCAATTATTTCCCTTATTTGGGTATCCTTGTATAAGTTGGGATAGATAAAAAAGAGTATAACATCAAGAGTAACAACAATACTAGAAGGCCAAGAGGTGTAAATGTTTATCTAATCATTAGGCTACTTGCATTTGATTTCCTTTTATTAATTGCCTAATTTCTCTTCGGCTGGTTCTTTGCTAACTTACAATGGTATTTGGACGAAGATGAGTAAGACTGTCCTTTTGGTCTTATGGGTCATTTGTTAGATTTTCTGTAGGTATTTCACCCTTTTTCATCTATCCCTTTTCTATATCCTCAATTATGTTTTTTGTTGGTTTTCTTTCGTAAATTTGTGTTGACTTGCAAGATTTATATGGGTGATTCAGTGTCGTGTTCACCAATTATGTTCTTTGTTGGGTGCTTGTGCCGCCTTCTTGGAAAACTACGACACCTCATCATCAGCGAAAGTTACCGTTGGAGGGTCTCAGTATAACCTACCTCCTTGGTCCATTAGTATCCTCCCTGATTGCAAGAAAGAAGATAACACTGCTAAGGTAAGGAAGAAACCGAGGAAGGCTTTTGTTGTTTTTAAAAACATAAAAAACATGTTTCTAATGTTATTTTCAAATGTTTAAGGTGATCGCCCCAAGCGGAAACCCAAAGATGACATCAGTGAGTAGCTTCTCATGGCAATCTTATATGGATGAAACTCCATCTGTTGGTGACAACAACATGTTTTCATTAGACGGTTTGTATGAGCAGTTGAATGTCACGAGAGACGCATCCGACTATCTATGGTACATGACTGAGTAAGTGGCCAAAAACCAGATTTAGTCATTTTTCTTTACATTATCAGAATTTGAGCTTGATCATTACATTTTGAGTCCATTTTCAGTGTCAACATAGATGCTGATGAAGGATTCTTAAAGACTGGAAAATTACCCTATTCTCACAGTCATGTCCTTAGGCCATGCTTTGCACATTTTTGTCAACAGTGAACTAGCCAGTAAGGCTTCGTAGTTTTCGGTCTTCTGTTATCTCTTTTTCCTTTACTATGTTGTTATTAACCTTCCTATATTATCCTTCCATGCAGTTATTGAATACAGGTCACTAGAAAGACCACAACTGACCTTCAACGGTCCAGTGAAGACAAAATTCGGTGCTAACAAAATTTCCTTGTTAAGAGTAGCTATGGGGCTAGCATTGCGTACTTCAACTTCATCTAAAATCCTTTCTATCACGGTAATCTTGTCGTTCTTACTATATGCTCATCGCGTCGTTTTTAGAATGTTGGTACACATTTTGAAAGATGGAACGAAGGCGTTTTTGGTCTTGTCAATCTAAAGGGTCTTGACGCCTTGTGCAGATTTGGGCGAGGTGATGGAGGAGCCCGTCATTTCGAGGCTCTTCTGGTTTTATTTTTGCAAAGCAGAGAATTGTCGCCGGTGGATTTGGCCTCAACCATCACCAGATACTATCTTTGAATGTGCATGTGCAGCCTTCTTGTTGTTATTACTTTACAGATACTATCTTTCTGTTCATTGAATAATTTTGGGACTTAAATCTAAAGTGGGCATGGATATACCTTCCTTGCTACTGCTATTTTGCAACTTATGGTTTGTTGTCGTTTGAGAATCTTAGTTTTTCTTGTCTAACATCTATAGCATATTCAACAGCTTCCTCAATATGGCCAGGTGTGGTAAATTACTATATCTTCTTGTTTATCTTCACTTTTCCAGGATTCTATCAAACAAAAAAATTGCTGCTCTTAATGATGACAACACAAGAATGAGAGTTTAGGTATTAGCTGCTGCTTATTTCTTACAGAAGTCCAGCAAAGTCATGTCATGTTTCTTAGCATCAGGAAGATCCATTGATTCAGCAATGGAGGTCAAAGGAATGCTCAGTCTGGTGTATCTAGGCTTTCTACTGCACATATCTTATTGTTCATCTTGTGTATATTATATAAAATACATATATATGTGGAAGAGAGTGTTTATGATTATTACTTCATCACCGAATTAGTGCTTCTCCTGGTGATTCTTTTTCTTAGCAAATCATAGTTGTATTGAATTGCATCTCTTATTGAAGCAGTGATTTGTTAGTATGGAGAATAGGCAAGCAAATTAGATCGAATTGCATCTCTCATTGAAGCAATAATTTTTTTGATATGGAGTGTTTATTTCTAAACAAATTCATGTTTTACTACTTCACCTGCTATCTCTCGATCAAAATTTCAGGAGGGTGAATTTGTAAGCATTTGTGTGAAGAAACTGAGAATGAACTAAAAATAATTGATCACAATAAGAATTATTTGACTACTTCTTTCCTTTTCTATCATTTGCAAAGGGCACAATAAACTGGTAAAACAGAAAGACATTACTGAGCATTGTCTAAAAATATTCAGGTAGTATAAGGAGGTAATCTCTTTACTTCTGGGAGTTTGATAGGGCGAACAGAGCGGATGATTTTAATTGTATATTGGCTTAGTCACAAGTTTATTATTAAGCCAAACATAATTGACTTTCTAATCCTTCTAAATCCAAAAATAAGTAGCAATCAAGATCCTACTTGTCAATTTTCTTGATATTCAAAAGTTTTTTTCCCCTTTTTGTGTAAAATTTCATGCGATAAGCACATAAATTAGAATATCTAGTACAATTTTTCTAATTTATATTCTTATGGTATACGTTAAGGCTTCATTCCCTAAAAATGCTTAAATCCGTTAAAAATCTGTAATTGTGTAATAATACAATTTCAATATTCGAATATAGGTAAAAAAATCGTATTGAATAAATAATTTCAATGTTCGCATGTTAAAAATTATGCATGTTAAAAATTATTCGAATATAGCCTCATGACCAAAATTATGCATGTTAAAAATTCTGTTTTTTTGCTTAATTTTGACCCGAAAATCGATTTGTATGTTTAATTTATGTAAGAGATATGATTTCTTGTATAAGTCATAATCACACATAAAAATACTTGATTTTTCATGTTGGTGAAAATTGATTCAAACTCTAGAAATTTAAAATTTCATGCCTTGAATACCCAAACTTGATTAATTTTGTATGAAATTGGTTCATACATTAATTTTTCAGAAATATTAATTTTTTGAAAATTACACCATACTATCCTTAAAATCATCAAAATTTGTAATTGTTATAAAATTTGAGTGGGAGAAGGAGTAAAACCGTGGCTGGGTGGCCAATAAGGCTCACGACGGTTCGATGGTGGTGGTCCGGCTAGGCGGGGTTGTGCGGCGCGGTGGCTAGTGGCTAGACCTGTACAAGTCCGGGCCAGCCCGTCCGGCCCGGTTTAAAAACCGGGCAGGGCCCAACCCGGCCCGGTGCATGAACGGGTCGGGCGTGGACACTCCTCTAGGCCCGAACGGGCCTAGAGGCCCGACACTCGGTTAAAATTTAAAAAATATAAATATATTTATATATATAATATATATTATTCTAAATATGTATAGTTATTAAATTTTCAACCCTTATTATATAATATTTCAATTTTTTAGTCTATTTAGTATATAATATATATAATTACATATACTATATAATATAAAACATAATTATATACTATAAAACATACTTACATATTATATAATACAAACCGGGCCGGCCCGTCGGGCTACCCGACCCGGTTTCCCGGGCAGGCTTGGACAACGATTTTAGCCCGTTTGGACCGGGCGGGCTTAGCCCGGCCCGGTCAACCGGGCTGGAATCGTCCCTAAAGCCCGGCCCGAACCCGGCCCGGGCCCGGACTTGTACAGGTCTACTAGTGGCTGGGTTGCTGGTGCGGTCGACTGGGGTGGGCTGGATGCAGGGTGCATCGGTAAGGGTTAGGTGGCTAGGGCTAGGGCTTGTTAGCCTAAGATCCTAACTACATAAAATAGATATGATAACAAAATATCTTATCTCTAGAGTATATTTTATCCAATTATACATGGTAATGATTAATATTGGTATTAATTACATATATGATTTTATTGAATTAAAATAATAATAAGATTGGATGAATTATTTTATTGGATAATTTAATTAATTTAATCTTAAAAGTCTATTATTATGATTAATGTTCTATTATTGTCTCTTAATATTTAATTGATATTATATTATACATGTATGATTTACTATTATGATATTATTATTGCATGCAGTGACTGATATGACTCAAATAGGATAGAAAATACGATTTGCGTATCGTTATTGTTTTCTTGTATACAATCTGCGTATCGTTATGTATTTTTGTAATTTAATTTTTAAGAAATTAGATTATATTTACATAATGTAATACAAGAGAAGAAGATCCTATGAAGATTCCAATATGAAGATCCAAAGGAGAATCAAGGACGGAGATCCAAGAGACAAGAAAAATCTATGAAAATTAGATCAACTAGTACAAAAATTGCGTTTTACATCAATTAATATACACCGGATGCATGTCAAAGTGTTGTAAGAAGATGGAGCTATGCTATTATACATCGGTTATTCACCAGGTCCGACGTATAATGTTTGGCGCGTCCAAAAGGAAACCGATGTATATAGTATATACATCGGGCGCTCAATAACCCATGTATAAACGTCATGTTTTCAATTTTACAACGAAAGTAAAAACCGATGTGTATACTATATACGTCGTAAATTGTGAACCCATGTATAAATAACATATTTTTCTATTATAATTATATACAAAATATATTTATGGTATTTATGTTGTAATTTTTTATATAAATATAACTATTGTTTTTTCATGATCTTATTTGAATTTCTTCAACCTTAGTCATGCCTTTTTATAGCCTTCAATATATATCAAGTAATTAACTTTAATTTTTTATTAATTGATATTTTTCTAAAATATGGAAAATAATATACAAAATATATTAAATTAAATATATACATATATTCTAGCTATTGTTGAATTAATATTTTATATGTATTTGGCTGACTCCTAAAAATATTATGTCTAACTTTTTCTTAGCCCTCGTTTGGTTCGTGCTACACTTTCTAGGAAGTTGAACTTTCCTATGAAGTATATTTATTTCTTGTGTTTGGTTCAAAAATAAAACATGAGAATTTGTTTTTCAGAAAGTTGCAATTTCTCCAAATCAAAGGAATTGCACTTACCTTGAAGAAGTATGTAAGATCTACTTTCTGCGTTTCAAATTGGAAATATTATTACTTCCTATGTTAATATAAAAACAACAATTTTGAAGCAAATATGATTTCGCAATTTCCAGTAATTTACAATTCCTAGGAAGTAGCTAAATTTTTAGAAACTTAATTTTTCACGTTCAACCAATTAATCACCAATTAATCATACTTGATCACTAGCTAGCTTTGATATCATAAATAAAATAGATTACCATGTATATGTATCTACTTTTTATTAAAATAAAAACGTTCCCCTACCTTTGACCTGCTTAAGCTTAACCCTTAGTTAAGTTAGTTTATCTTTCTACGTACAGTTTCCCCCTTACACTTTCGCGCCCCGTTCGCAGAATCCAACACCGCTTCTCTCCGCCGCCGGTGTAACGTCGCTGTTGTTCTTCACCCTTGTGCAATTACCCTCTTATCATCTCTGGTTCCCGCGCGAAGCACAATGGCCGCACCTTTTGCTGTTCAAATTCGCGACCGAGGTGTGCCCATTGTTCTTATCCACCGCCAGTGTACGTCGTCGTTGTTGTAGTGTTGAATTTGCTGCTAATTTCCTTCATAATCTCTATTATCCATCTTCATTCAAGGTTGTGCTTGCTTTCTTTGTTGTTTGGCATGATTTTATGTCTGCACTTTAAGGTTTTTGATGCATACAACTTCTGAAGTATTTTAGTCCATCAAGTGTATTAGTACTAAAAAATAATTCTTAGTACTAAACATTTACCTTTGCTACAATCAATTCCAATTGTCCGATTCTGGCATGAACATCTTGCACTCTGAGTCCTTCTTTTAGAACACCATCTACAAATGCAGAAAGCGAGTTAGAGCAGAATAGCAAAGGTCCAATTGTTGATGAAGTAATACTACACATGAGTAACAATGCGAATATTTATACATGATTGTATATTGATCTTGTCTGCTAGGTTTTCTGTTTTCTTTTCCTTTTTGGGGTGGAAGCCCTTAAATGTTTCTTGAATCATTATATTGGAGAGTTCCTGTACGTACAAGGATAATTACAATCTGTGTTTGAAGGTAGCTGCTAGCTTAAGATTGATGGCTAGTGGTGGTCATGCTTTATTGTCGACTTGCCCAGGGATTGGTTTAATGGTGGTTTTCACATGCCTAAATAGACTATTATTATGAAATGATGCAATTATGATTTATTAGTACAATACCATTGTGCCTCCTTCTGAGGGAAAAAGATTAGGCTTCCCTAGACACACAAGAATTTAAGACACATGATACATTTGAGGGTGACCGGATTGAGGATTTGCTTGATGATGTTGCGGTGATTTTGAATATGGTGATGATATGTTTGCAAACTTGATATATGATTCTCACAAGCCCCTTTATGATGACTGCACAAATTTTACAAGATTATGTACTACTATGAAGCTTTACAATTTAAAAGCTCGACATGGATGGACGGTTAAGAGATTTACGGATCTACTTGAACTATTAAAGCAAATGCTTCCAGAGCTGAACTGTCTTCCTGATCGTACTTATGCATCAAAAAAACTTATGCGTTCCTTGAGAATGGAATATGAGAGGATACATGCATGCCCTAATGATTGCATTTTGTATCGAAAAGAATATGAGTCTTTAGAAAATTGTCCAACATGTGGTGCATGCAGCACAGTATAAAAAAAAGGAGTTCCTGCAAAAGTGTTATGGTATTTTCCTATTATGTCAAGATTTCGATGTTTGTTTCGTAATGCTGAAGATGCTAAGGAATCAGTTTGGCATTCGTGCAGAGTGGTTCCAGCACTTCATTAACATTTCTAATGAAGAGGTATTTCCTTTGACTTTAGTTTATATGACATGTATTTTTCTATTTGTCAATTTTCAGAAATTAACTATGTATGAACTAGTAAATTGATGTATGATTTATGTGTGTCAGGTTGTAGCTTAAATGACAATATGCATCAATTGTAGAATCATGGTTGACATGGAGATATTGATTATAGGTCAAGTGAAGCACAAACCAAATCAACACTTCACTAATTTGTTCCTCTAGAAAAGTATTTCATTCGGCAACCTCTGGTTACAACATTTTGTTGTCTTTTCAACTAGTTAGTTATTGACAATGCATTAAGTTTAGTTTTATTGGATGATGATGTAGATATTATTGTCCATTGAACATTTGATATTTTGATCTTATCTAATACTTTTGGATAATCTATTGTTCGTTTAAGACCAGCTTGTTAATTGGTATGTCATTTTACACTCTTGTTGGCACTATGAATTATACAGGAAATTGGTATTGTGAATTGTACATGAAATTGGCATTGTGAATTAACAGGAATTTGTACATTAAAAAAAAACTTTATACACCGGTTATATAAAACCTATGTACAAGGGTCGGCCTACCAAAATACACATGGTAATGATATGTTTATACAACGGTTGTAAATTGATGTATTAAGTATCTTCCCCATGGCACGCCAATGAATATTACATGAGTTTATTGGTTTTTATACACCGTATATCAAACCGATGTAGATAACATTTTACATGTGTTGTATCGTCTTTAGACATCGGTTCTTGACCGATGTATATACCCTCCCCCGAGTCTGCATTATTAATTACACTGGTTTTAATGGACATTATACATCGGTTCAGAACCGATGTATAATACTTTATTACATTGGTTATGCTTTAATACATCACTACCTTGTACACCGGTTAAAAACCGATGTGTAATGTGTTACACGCCTGGTGTAAAACGCCTTTTTTGTTCTAGTGATATCTTATGGGTTATTAGGGGCCATACTAGAATCACATTTATTTATTGCATTTGTTTACTTTAAATATCTCTAAGTTTATGCTTGCTTGTTTATTTATACTATTTAGTTCACTAGTAAATAGACTTGCATGATAAACCTAGTTCCCTTACAAGAAAATTGAGATTTTACATTTCCAAATCATAACCTATGAGTCCCTTGGAATTTGATGGATAGGTTTTGCCAAAGCAAGGTGTCCTTATTTGACTTGGAGATAGTACGGGTAAATCTATATAAGGGGTTTACAACTTTGATTTGGATATACTCAACAAAAGACCAAAAGATAAAGTTTTGGATTTTGAGGCATGAGATAGATTTGACATAAGATGTAATCTATCAACCAAGAGTTATAAATGTTATAACTAGTAAAAGTTACTTACCTTGATCACATAGGATTTAGGGAAGTGTCAAAGTACGCCTAAAGTCTTATCTGAAATAGGATATTGAAATCATTTTATTCAAAGGGATAATTTTAATGGATAAAATGGCATTAACTTATTTATGTTTAAAGCATGTTTAAAAATTTTAACCTCTTCATGATTTACATTTTGCATGTTATTTATGTTGTAGATATCATGTCTATAAACGATAACCCAACAATCATTAACTTACGTTCGATTCTTGAGAAGAATAAGCTGAACAGAAACAACTTCCTCGACTGGAAAAAAAATCTGAGAATTGTTCTCAGGTCTGAAGGAAGAGAGAATGTCCTTGACACTCATATCCCAACACTGACTGCTATGTCTACTCTAGAGGAGATAGTAGAGGAAAAGCATATCAGATATAAGTCAGTGATTGTCACTTGTCTTATGTTGGCTTCCATGGAATCGAGCCTTCAAAAGAGGTTTGAGAGGATGAATGCCTACACCATCATTCACAACCTAAAAGTTATGTTTCAGGAGCAAGCGAGAATGGAGAGATATGAGACTCATAAAGCAATTATTGATTGCAAACTTGAGAGAGGCAATCCAGTTAGTGCTCATGTGTTCAATATGATTGGACAATCTGAGAACATGGAAAGACTTGGCCACCCATATAGTTAAGAGTTGGCTATAGACATCATACTCCACTCTCTGCATGATGAATTTGCTCAATTCAAGCTGAACTTCAATATGAATGGAGTTGGAAAAACACTTGAAGAGCTACATGGGATGCTCAAAACAGCTGAGCAAAATTTCTATATTGACACCAAAAAAGAGATCTTGATGGTCAACAAGGGAAGATGGTTCAAGAAAGGGGCACCTGGACAACATAAGAAGAACGTGCAAGGGAAGGACAAACAAGTTGCACAACCCAAGCAGACTTCTGAAAAAGCTAAAGTAGCTACTGACCATGATTGTTTCTACTGCCATGCCAAGGGACATTGGAAGATGAACTGTCCAAAATACATGGAAGATAAAAAGAATGGGACTATGAGTTCCAATTCAGGTACAAATGTTATAGAAGTCCTAACAATTAAAGCTTCAACATGGGTATTAGACTCAGGTTGTGGTTCTCACATTATTTCGAATGTGCAGGGACTAAGAAGAAGTAAAAGCTTAGCTAAGGGAGAGGTAGACCTACACATTGGAAATGAAGCAAGGGTTGTTGTACTTGTCATTGGAGATTATAGTTTACATTTACTTTCTGGTTTAGTATTAGAACTTAATAATTGTTATTTTGTCCCGTCTATTACTAGAAACCTTATTGTGACTTGTGTTTTAGATTTAGAAGGCTATGATTTTATACTCAAAGATCAGGGGGTTTTTATTTACAAGGATAACATCTTTTATGTTGATGCACTACTGAGTAATAGACTCTATATGGTGAATCAAGGATCCAACATCTATAACATAAACACCAAAAAGCAAAAAGCAAATGATTGTGACACTACCTATTTATGGCATTGTCGATTAGGTCACATTAACTTAAATCGCATGAAGAAGCTCCAAAAGGATGGACTTCTAACCTCATTTGATTGTGAATCATTTGAAACATGTGAATCTTGCCCAATGAGAAAGATGACATGGTCACCTTTTACTGGAGTGAGTGAAAGGGCAACCGAGCTTTTGACCCTAATACATACAGATGTATGTGGACCAATGAACACATAAGCTAGAGGTGGTTACATATACTTCATAACCTTTACTGATAGTTTAAGTAGATATGGATACATATACTTAATGAAGCATAAGTCTGAATCTTTTGAAAAGTTCAAAGAGTTTCAGAATGAAGTTGAAAACCAACTTGGCAAGAAAATTAAAGCACTACGATCTGATCGTGGTGGTGAATATTTGAGTCAAGAATTTGATCATCATTTAAGAAGTTGTGGGATCGTCTTACAACTAACTCCACCAAGAACACCACAATTGAATGGTGTGTCTGAAAGGAGGAATAAGACCTTGTTGGATATGGTTCGGTCTATGATGAATTTTGTTGATCTTCCAATATCTTTCTGGGGATATGCTCTCACAATTGCAGTATTCACACTAAGCAGGACTCCGTCCAAAGTTGTAGATAAGACATCATATGAGTTATGGACTGGAAGAGTTCTAAGTTTGTGTTTTCTAAAGATCTGGGGATGTGAAGCTTATGTAATGATAAGCTTGCACCCAAATCAGATAAGTGCTTCTTTGTAGGGTATCCCAAGGAAACTAAAGGATACTATTTCTAAAATCCCAGTCAGCACAAAGTGTTTGTTGCTAGGGATATTGTCTTTATGGAAAAAAAAATTATTTCCAAAAAGTCAAGTGGGAGAAATGTTGATCTCGAAGAAGTTCGAGAAGAGCAACAAACTGAGCAACAAGATGACATGGATTACTCTATGTCAGAGATGACGGTATTTGGGGACCTAATCCCGCAAGGAGAGGGAACTCATACACCGAAGGTAGTGGAGTCGCAAGACCCCATTCCTATCGTTTCTCCTGAATCTGATTCCAATGAGGTCCCACAAAAATGGTGTGGCATATCCTCCTGTTGTTCAGCCCACACGTAGATCAGATAGGCCCACACGTAGATCAGATAGGCCCAGAACGCAGCCAAAGAGATATGTTGATTTCATATTGACTATGAGTTTAGACATCCTGCTTTTAGAAAGCAATGAGCCTACTATATACAAGCAAGTTGTGGTGAGTCCAGACTCCGAGAAATGGCGTATTGTCATGAAGACTGAAATAGATTCCATGTATGAGAATCAAGTATGGGACTTGAGAGATTTTCCAGATGGGGTAGTACCCATAGAGTGCATATGGGTTTACAAACTCAAAACATACAAGGATGGAAACGTAATAATTTTCAAAGCGAGACTGGTTGCAGAAGGCTTTAAACAGATTCATGGTATTGACTATGATGAAACCTTCTCTCCAGTCGTCATGATCAGATCCATTCAGATACTCCTAGAAATTGCAGCTCATTATGATTATGAGATCTGGCAAATGGATGTCAAGACCGCTTTTCTAAATGGATATTTAGAAGAGGATGTGTACATGACACAACCTGAGGGTTTTGATGATCCACAGAATCCTATGAAAGTATGCAAGCTTAAGAAGTCCATATATGGACTTAAACAAGCATTAATGAGTTAAAACCTTCGATTGGATGAAGTGGTCAAACAGTTTGATTTCATCAGATGTGAAGAAGAACCTTGTGTTAACAAGAAGTTTAGTGGGAGCAAAGTGGTCTTCTTGGTCTTGTATGTGAATGACATACTACTAATTGGAAATGACATTCCTATGCTGGAGTCCGTTAAGGACTGGCTTAAGAAGTATTTCTCAATGAAGGACATAGGAGAAGCCGAGTACATATTAGGCATCAAGATCTATAGAGATAGGTCTAAGAGACTTATTGAACTAAGTCAAGGAACTTATGTGGATAAGGTTCTTGATATGTTCAATATGAAGAATTCCAAGAAGGGATTCTTGCCTATGTAGCATGACTTACATCTCAGCAAGAAGGAGTGCCCAATGACACCTGCTAAGCTAGAGAGAATGAGTAGGATTTCGTATGCATCTACACTAGGATCCATCATGTATGTCATGGTTTGTACTCGCCCGGATGTTGCATTCGCTTTTAGCATGTGTGGCAGATACCAATCGACTCCAGGTGAAGCACACTGGAATACAGCTAAGAATATCCTTAAATACTTGAGAAGGACTAAGGATGATTTCTTAGTGTATGGAGAACATGATGAGCTGATTGTTGAAGGATATATTAATGTGAACTGGAAGAGTTCAAAGTAAAGCATGATAGCTAATTCTACAATAGAAATTGAATACATTGCCGCATTAGATGCAGCATAGTAAGATATATGGATAAGGAAGTTCGTTATCAGACTTGGTATCATTCATAGTTATGCAAAATTTACACGGATAATAACGTTACAGATCCGTTAAGTAAACCTATACCTAAGCTCAAGCGTGATAGTCACCATGGCTAAGGGTCTCAAGCACATTGGAGAATGACTCTGAGATTGTATTGTTTTAAGATTATGGATGTTGATATCATGATTGTTGAAACATTGCATCATGTTTGTTTTTCAAAATAAAGTTTCATTATTTAATTGTGGTTTAGAATTAAATGAAATGTCCTAATAATTTATAATCATCAAATATGATCATCATAAAAGTTATGGTGGATGAAACCCTATTACGTGAACTGATATTATGAATTATGAGTTGTTTGTAGCCTAAGTCATTAAATTGGACATAAATGACTCAATACAAGCTATTATGTTAGTTGATTGATAGCGCCAAGTTTCACGGGCTATAGGGACATGGAGATGTCTAATCAATTACATGATCATGTATGATGGATACATGTTGGGCATACCTACCTTAAGATTCTTCAAATGAGTTGTAGAATTTTAAGTTGAACTATGATTAGTAGATTCCTCATACATGAGTGCGATATACCTCTTGCTTGGTGATTGGTAGTCTTTGACATTGTCAAACACCGTTGCGTAAAAAGCGGCTATAAAGGCAGTGATCAAGATTGTTGAAAATTGAGTGGGAGCTATAGCCACGCAAGATTGGAGAAGTCCTCCTATTTATATATCTGTATATATGTGGATAGGAATGGTGTCTTGGCCACTTGAAGAGTAAAAATTGAAAATGCATGGTCGTGCTCAAATGGATCAATAGTAATCATTTGTTTTGATAGTTCAAGCTTGGAGTTCGAGAAACAATTTGAATATTGATACGGATTAAATAAGATGTTATCATATCAACAAATTAGACACTAAGTGACAAAAGAATTGATATTGCACACTTTTTTAAGGACAAGTGGGAGATTGAAGGAATATATGTCCTTTAATCAAGATGGCAATTACTAATGATAGAATATGATTAATATTAGATATTTATAATCGGATAATTTAGGTAGTCTTCATGCTTTGCTAGAAGCCAACTATGACTTATAGGATAAATTAGATTTGGCTCATTGCTATTACATCCGGGTCCTATAAAGTCACACACACTAGAGTAATTGAGCTAGATCAAAGCAACCCGAGGCCCATGGTGGGACAATGGAATTTTGTCCATATGGTAATATTGGAAGAGTGGATTATTTATCAAGTAATAATAAAGAGTTATCTATTTACTTGATGATATAAGGAAATTTATCTTTAGGAAATATAAGATATTGTATCAACCATAAATATTCATTTATAGTTAAAAGGATATTTATGAGATATATGATAAGATAATATATAATTGTTATATATACATTATTTTATTATTATAAGATAATAAAAATAAAGGATAAGATTAAGATATATCTACATGCATTCTTGGCAATCATATGAAATTTTACGTGAAAGTTGCAAACTCTCCAAAAAGTGAAATCACGTACGGCCGAACTCCAAATAGTTAGAGCTTTGTTGTTCTCGTTCATTCATCCTAGTAGATGAAGGCAAGAGGATCTAGTACCTAGGGGCGGATTCAGGACGGGGAGTACTCTCTCCGTCCCCGTTTTTTGCCCCAGTTTCCGCCCCCGTCCCCGTCCCCGAACGGGGATCAAAAACTTCCCCCGTCCCCGTCCCTGTCCCCGCTGGAGCCCTGCTCCCCGTCGGGGATCCCCGTCCCTGTTTTACTACACATAATTTTTTAAAATTTTGTTTTAATTTATATATTATTAAGATTTAGGGTATAAATAATTTGAGATTTATGATTTAACGTCTAAAGGGTACAAGGTTTAGGGACTAAACAATATAAAATTTAGGATTTAAGGTTAAAAGAATCACAAAAATAATATATTCGGCGGGGATCCCCGTGGGTTTCCCCGCCGGGGACAGGGCGGGGAACGGGGTGGGGACCTCTATGGCTCTATCCCCGCCCCGTCCCCGCTCGGGGTTTAAATCCCCCCCATCCCCGCCCCCATCCCCGTTTAAACGCACCGTCCCCGTCCCCGTAGCGGGGATTCCCCACGGGGAATGGGGAATCTCCGCCCACCGCGCTCGTGTGGACTAAGTAGAGAAGTCACAATTGATGCTCTATTCTCCAGGGAGATCCCAGTAAGAATTTTTGTATCTAAAGGTATGTTTCTCTTTCAGATATGATTCATATTAAGTTTATGCATGAGATCCTAAGTTAGATGTTAAAAATATGTTTTCTGAAATTCCGTTTAAAGCATCTAAATCTCTATATTGATAACCCTAAAATCACCAAAATCCAAGTATTTTGTTCTCTTGCATTCCAGGCTTTAGAAGCATAATGCAGAGCTTCTATCAACTTCCCAAGTTTTTTCATGGCACAATCATTCTCGATTCTCCAATCTCCACTATATATAGATTTGTTCACTAGTTACCAAGTACTTCCTCTTATGCAAAAAGTACTTCGAGTGCTAACTAATGATGCTATATTATAGTCCTGTAAAGCTTGTACATAGTATAAGTAGAAGACAATGCAAGTTGAAGTTGTTGCACAATCATGCAACATAAGTGTAACCCAAATTATATTAGTTATATATTGATATTATATTATGACCTTATTTAGTTTGTTTATATTCTATATTTAGTTTTTTGATTTGTCATATACTTATCTTTGAGAACTTAAATTGTTCATTGAGAATACATTTTTATTCATGATTGATGTTGTTGTGTTCAAACTGAATGAACATAGTCGTAGATTCACTATTTTTCAGCATGACAAACGATCCAACTTTGATTGTTGAACTCAAAAAGTTAATTTCAGAAACCCAGGTATTTAATATTTTGTTCATATATAACGCATATAACACAATAATATATATCACATAACTGATTAATTATATACTTATATTGATTATTTTTTAATAATGTCGAACCACTACCATGTGAGTTCGTACACTCCAATGTGTCGTCCAATGAAATGCTTAGTTCTTCTAAGTTCTCTAATGAAAGCCTATTGGTTGAAGTTGAGATGAATAATATGGTATACAAGATCAACATATTAAATAAGACTTATTATATGATTTCATGTTTTATCAACATTATTATCAGGCATTTTTACTTATTTTTGAGGTTTTATTTAATATTTATTATTATATGATATTATTGGTGTTAAATTATATTTATTTTGTTATGGAATAATCATATAATTTTATTTATTTAATAATACTATATATTATTTTTTACAAAAACTTCTGCAAGAGAGGGGTCAATCAACTAGTTGTTTTTACCCATTAAACCAATTCATTTTTTATATCAAATTTACCTTTCTTAACTCACGTTTTTTACACTCGGAAAATAAAATGAGGAATTAGCAAAATATAGGTCTCCCCCATATTTACATTATACTCTTAGTCCATGAATTTAGGAATTAGCATTCCATGTCTAACTTTTATTACATGGGTACCTGTTTAGGGGTAAAATGGTCCAAAATAATTACAACAATGCCCAAATTCCCTATTCTTCTATTTTCCAGAAAAAGGTAAATTTATTTTTTAGTTTTCCTTTTCTTTTGGTTGTTTTGGGATTATAAAAAAAAATTAATAATATTTGTTTATGTTTACTTTTTTGTTGTATTATTAAGAAATTATAAAAAGGTAAACTAAATTCTTTTTTAATAATATCCTATAATTAATTTACCTTTTTTGTTACAAAGACTAAGCAACAAAATTATTAGCCCCCCCAAAAACCGTTCCCTTTTTCCCCAAATTCCCTCCAAAATCTTCTTACCGACATTGTTGCAACTTCAATCTCTCTGCAACTTCAATCGCTCTCATCTCTCCATTGTTGCAGCTTTCAGTTTCTTCAACCCGATAGTCGCCGCCCTCCACTTTTTCTTATTCCCTTCTCTCCGAACTGAACCTCCATTGTTGCAACCTCTGAACCTCGTAAAAAAAACCCTAGAAAATGCCAGTGTTTAGAGGCGGTAAAGAATCGAGCCCAATGAAGAGTGGAGAGAAAAGGAAGAGAAAAGAAGACGACAACCAGGATCGAAAGAAGAAGAAGCAGAGAGACGAAGTGCAGGTGAAAGGGAAAAAAACCTCTGACAGTCCCATAGCCAAAAAATTCGGGAAGGGCATGTCGATTAGCCCAAAAGCAAAAACAACAAAGGCGAAAAAAACTCATAATCTTCAAAGGGGATGTAAGTTTTTCTACATTTTGTCATGTCAGACTTCGCAAATGGTTCAATTTGTTTGTTTATGAGATTTTTCATTTGATTTGCAGATTAGGTATAGTTATTACAGAGGGGAACATTCTACGGAAGAATTAACATTAACTGTAGGGTGCACTTTGTTCGTGAGATTGAAAACAAGTTGACACCTGCGGATTGACAACGGGTTTTGGATGGCCCATTTGGAAAAGTAATGAAAATGTTGCAACATGTATCATTTTCTTCACAGACATTGCATGCAGTTCTATTCAAGCAACTTGAAACAAAAAAGAAGGGGGAGTCTTGGTAAGAGGTGGCAGGAAAAAAGTTGAGGTTTTCGATCAAGGAGTTCGGTGTCATCACTGGACTGAATCGTGGGGAAATTCCATTTGTGGATACTAAAGGTGACGGGCTAGTAATGGAGAGATTTTTTGGTAGTCCAAGTGGTCCTAAGACGACAGTACAAGATGTTTACGACGGATTCAAAGAACATCGTGAGTTGGACAATTACAAACTGAAGTTGGCACTGTTGTTAATAGTTGACGGTCTGTTGGTGGGAGGGGATGAGAAGAGGTTGGTGAAGCTGATGCATGTTAAGCTGTTGGAGAATAATGTTTTGGGATTATCCATAAGGGAAAGGTTGCTTATGAAGAGCTTCACAAGTCATTGACCACATCACTAGCCAAACGGATGCAAACAGTAGAGAAGGAAAAGCTACTCTCCAACCTACTAAGAATTTCATATTCCATTCAAGGCATACCAGTTGTGTTTCAGGTATTTGTATTATGCATTTTTAATGGTTCAAATATGAATCACTGAGTTATGTGGTGTCTGGATGGAGTGGTACTCATAGTGAAACAATAGTGTATTTTCTTTGCATAGTTGTATACTTTATGCTATAGTGTGACCGGATGTTTAAATACAGGGTGATAGGGTCATCATGAATATGCAGGATGTCTGTTTGGTTTGAAGGGTGCACTTACAGAATATCATGGTGCATAACAACAAATGTGATGTTATTTGTTGTTTGATTGAAACAACATATTAGTTTTCCACCATAGTTTTATGTGCATTCCAACCAGATTTTAGGTTACATGGTGACCGGATTTAAAATATAGGGTGACAGGATATCATGATTTAATGTATCATAGTTTTATGTGCATTCCATTTTTTGTCTAATTTGATTATTTGCAAATACTCAAACCACTTGTTATTGTAGATATGGGTATGGGAAGTTGTGCCAACAGTTGGTCTCCAATTTGCATCAAAGTTGAGAGAATTTGCAATGTCTCGAGGTATTCGTTGGTTTTCAGATGAACTCTCTGAACATGGAGTCTTGGAGTTGTCTTTGGCTGATCCTAAGAATGTGGTTAAGCCCATTCTTATTCCCGATGAAGATGAGGTGGATATGCTGTCCGACTGCTACTATGCTGATGAAAATGATGACCGGTATTTTGACAAGATTGTGAAGGAAGCAATGAAGGGTTTGAAAAAGAAGGGAAAGAAGAAGTAAGGAAAAGATGGGGCGAGCCCGAGTAATGCATCTGTGCATTCATCAGAGGTGATAAGTGAGATGTTCAGAATGATGAAGAGGATGGAAAAATGAGTGATTGAGAGGATGTGAAGGCTGGAAAAGAGTGTATCAAACCAGGAGGAGGTACTTAAGCATAAGAGTAAGGGGAAACCAAAGTTTGAAGAGGATGAGGAGGATTTTGAATCCTATGATGAGTCTGAGGAGGAAGTTTATAAGGATGACCATGAAACAGAGGATGAGGAGGTAGAGGATGAGGATGTACAGGAAGAGGAGGTTGAGAGTGAGGGGACAAATGACGATGAGGAAGTTGAGGATGATGATAATGGTGATGATGATGAAGATGGTGATGGTGATGGGGGTAGTGAGAATGAATAACTTCGCTAGGGTGGTGACAAAGAGGTAGAGACTGAAAGCAAACAGGATGATGATGTGGGGGAAGAAGATGAAGAGGATGAGGAGGAGGAGAAGGATGATGACAAGGAGGATGAGGAGGAGAAGGATGATGACAAGGAGGATGAGGTTGAGGTTGAGGAGGAGGAGAAGGTAGAGGCTGAGGTTGAGGAGGAAACGGTAGAGTCTGAGGTTGAGGAGAAGAAGGTAGAGGCTGAAGGCAAAGAGGTATGAAATATGCTCTTCTGAAAATTTTCATTTACTACTTTGACAGTTTTATTTGTACCATGGTGACAGGATTTTGAGCGTCTCTGTCAGGATTGGAGTTTATATCTTTTACAATTTTATTTGTGGCATGGTGACAAGATTTATAGTCGTGTATGTCAGGAGTTTGACATGGTTATTATGATTGCAAGATTTTGATAATTATGTGCTGAAGATGTTGAGAATCCAGATGTTGTAATAGGCATTGTTCAAGACCTAAATGAAAAGGCTGGCGATGGCAAAAAAGATCAGGATTTTACTAATGATCTTAAAGGTGCCCCACGGGAGAAGGTTACCCTACATGAAGCTCTTGAAGTGCTAACCACAACGGCCATAGAGGTGGCCGCTGTGGTTGAGGTGACTGATGTATCCAGCAAGGGGAAATCCAAAAGGAAACGAAAGCAGACTCCCCCATTGAAGAGGGTCCTTCCTAGCCGTATCATGAAGCCATTCTCCAAAAAGCTAACATCTTACACATATGAGAAAAAGGGGGAAATTTTGAAGAAGATAACCAAGAATTCACAGGTGAAAGAGATGACTGCTTTGTTGCAATGGATGGATGATGAAAGGTTAGTATCTCACGGATTTAATTATGTTGAACTATCTCATGAATTTAATTATGCCTTCATTCTTTTTCAGCTATGAGCCAAGAGTTGGACTCCATGGTGAATCAATGGACAAGGACTGGTTTCAGCTATTACTGGAACCAAAAGCTTGGCTGGGTGATGGTGTAAGTTATTTAGTTATGATGTCAAATTAGTTAACTGTTGGGATTTGTTGCAATGTCTGATAGGATGCTTTTTATTTTTTGAAGCAAATGGATGAAGTTTGTTATTATATCCGTAAGGCGCTTCTGGAGAATCCTACAGACAAACATAATGCCATAGTATTGGACATTTTCTGGTCTGAAGATTATAAAGATGCATTCAAATACTATGTCAAACATCAAACTATTCCACATACAACTGAACGTGTAATTGAATACTTTAGGGAAGATAGCCCTAAATTCTATGGGTCTAGTTAAGATGATATGGATTTCATTTATTCCCCCTACAACCTCCATAATGAACATTGGGTAGCTCTACAGATCGATCTGCAGTAATGGCAGATAAATGTATATGATTGTAATATGGATTTGAACAAAACCTTGGAGGTAGAGAACATGGTGTTTGGGGTGAGCAAATTTCTTCCTCGCTTCATGAGTCAATACCCGCCGCTTGCCCATAAATTTGCACATCGGGGTACTGAGGAGTTTAAATTTTCTATAATTCAAGAAGTGAAGCAGAACAAGCGCGGGTCAGTCGAAATATCAATACCCTTACCAATTTTTTTATATACTTCATCTAACTAACTTTGATGCATTTTCTGTTCCTAGTGGCGACTATGGGATGTACACTCTGAAACACATAGAGATGCTCAATGCTGGTTGGAAAAATATTGACGTTGTGGCAGACAAATTTATCGACGGCTTCAGGAGGGATATGGCTCACAGTGTGTTTGACGGGGTATGGAGGTTGAACATAAGGAACCCTGAGGTTTAAATTGGATGTTTGGATAATTTTATTGAGGTCGACAACATTAGGTTCTTTGTAGTTTGGATGATTTTTTGAACATGTTGTTCGAAAACATTAGGTTCTTTGTGGTTTGGATGACATTTGTTTAGATTACGCACAATGTTATGACAATTTGAACAAAAAACATATGTGACAGGCTAACCTAAATGGCATGACAGGATACATTCCATTTAAGTGCCATTTCATACTCGATCAAAGTAGATGTGGTAGTTAAGTTCCATGGCAGTTATGTGCGTGTCAGTTAAATGGAAGTTATATTGCAGTTATCGAAAGCATTAGGTTCTTTGTGGTTTGGATGACATTTGTTTAGATTACGCACAATGTTATGACAACTTGAACAAAAAGCATATGTGTTAGGCTTACCTAAATGGCATGACATGATACGTTCCATTTAAGTGCCATTTCATACTCGATCAAAGTAGATGTGGTAGTTAAGTTCCATGGTAGTTATGTGCATGCCAGTTAAATGGAAGTTACATGGCAATTAAATGACAGTTGCAAAAAAAATATACACTGACTTTATAATATACACATTATAAAGTAGCATGACAGGATGAGTGTAAGAGGGCACTTAATTCTGACATATCATTCACTTTTGCTTTCATGTACAAAGTATTTAAAGTACAGAAATAGGGGATTCTATGATATACGAAGATACCTTAAATACAAGGTATTTAAAGTACATCCCCGACATGATATATAAAGTACAAAGACATGATATCTAAAGTTATAATTAACCCTACTAACTCCTTTTTAGGAGAGTAAATAATCCGTCATAAATCTACCCCTAACTGCCAACCAACTCTTTTTTATATACCTCCTCTTAGCCACATTTCCTCATCAACAACTCTTCCAACATCTTCCTAATCTACACAACTCCACATTTCCTCCTCTTCCTTCCTTCCCATGGATGAACAACCGACATAACATATAGTGTACACCATGGTCCATACCGGCGGGAGAATCGTACCTACAAGGGGACAAATGGCAAGCGCCTCCACCCACTTCTACGAGGGTGGCATTTCTGAAAACTGGTCACCGATGGCTGAAAGGGTAAGAGACATTTGGTGGCTCATTAGCCAACTTTATAACTTTAACAAGTGTGAATGAGCCTTGCAGAACCACGAAGACGCCGCCGCCCTTGCCGAACCACAAACCTTGAGGGCGTTGCAGAACCACGAAGACGCCGTCGTCCTTGCCGACCTCAGTAGGACAATGGCCTTCATAAACATTTCTATCGTGACCGGAGAGGTGGACGACGTCCTTCAGCCACGCGGCTTCCCAGCCTTCGCCATGTCCTCCGTAGGAGATGTGTCTATCTAATATTTAGTATTTTATTTAATACTTTAGTGTAGTGACTATCTAATGCCACATAGTATATAGTACTTTATGATAATACGTGTAATATTTAGTACATTATGAAGCATGTTATGTATTTTTGTTTTATATAATATAGTACTTTATGAAGCATGTTATGTATTTTCATTTTATATAATATAGTACTTCATGATAATATGTGTAATATTTAGAACATTTCAACTAAATATCAAATCAATATCAATTTGAACCAAACAAATAAAGTTCACAAACTAGTTGGTAAGATAATTTCAAACCATATTAAATATGACAGGACAAGTCAATGAGCAAGACAAGATTGGTTACATTTACATATTATAACTCATTAAAAAATATACAGTTTCAATACGGGAATCTAACAAAAGCATAATATTCAGTTGGATTTGACAAGAGCATGACAAGATATCTAAAGATCATTCCAAAATATCATTGACTTTTGCTTTTTTAGTGCAAAATATTCAGTCAGATTTGACCAGGGCATACAATACTGACATACGGGAATCTGGGATATGTATGACCCTGACATGATATCTAAAGAAATTGCCATAAATTACCCATAAGCTGCCAACCAACTCCATTTCACTCCTTTATATACCTCCTCTTAGCCACATTTCCTCAACTACAACTCTTCCAACATCTCCCTAATCTACATAACTCTTACTCATCTACTACTCATCATTCATGGATGAACATCCAACACAATATAGGGTGTATACCACGGTCCATACTGGGGAGGGAATTGTCCCTACAAGAGGACAAATGGCAAGCGCCTCCACCCACGTCTACGAGGGTGGCATTTTGGAAAATTGGGCGCCGATGTCCGACATGGTAAGAGACATATGATGGCTCCTTGGGCAACTTTACAATTTTAACAATTGTGAACAGGACGCGGCCTACTTCTTTGAAGTAGTACCCCCGCACGACGGCCCTCGTACCTTGAGGGCCTTGTAGAACCGTGGAGACGCCGCCGCCCTTGCCGACCTTGGCAGGATATTGGCTTTCATTAAAAAATATATTGTGACCAGAGAGGTCGACGACGTGCTTCACCCACGCGCCCTCCCACCTTCCTACGTGTTCCCTCTATTCACATAAAGTTCGTAGAATCACATCAAACATTGCAACTATAGGACATGCACGCTCCTCCTTAAACAATGAATTAAAACATTCAGCATTGTTCATTGTCATTATGTTGAACCTGTTTGCCGGAAAGTGAGCCCTTGACCATGTGAATAACCCTGCACTTAGAACATATTTTGTAACCTGTTTTGAATCACTTTCCAACTTTCGTTACTGCTTCGTATACTCCTCAACAGTGTAAGCCTTTGCAACCTTGTTCCAGTGACTCAACAGGTCTCCCCTATGGTATTTTGTCTTGAAGTTCTGATATATATGATAGGTGCAAAAGCCATGACCTACAAGAGTATAGTGTTTTCTCAATCCCTTTGTAATACTCGCGTGACGATCAGACACAAACACAACTTCTTCCGTGTCTGCTACAACGACTTTCATCTAACTGAAGAAAAATGACCATGACGCATCATTCTCGCTGTCAACCACTGCGAATGTGAGAGGGTATATGCCTCTGTTTCCATCTTAGGCTGTAGCTAGAAGAAGATGGCCAAAGTATTTCCCACTCAAAAAAGCTCCATCCACTGAAATTACATGCGACCAGAAAACAATCCTTAAAACAACTTATCATCCTATCATTCAACGGAATATCATCATGTCATGCGCACACATCCTGTCATACATCTCTACTCATCCTTACTGTACTTGATTGTGCAAAAATTACTTATCAAGCATGCATACCTTCCTCAGTTGGGACAATCCCCTTATCCAAGGACCCAAGGACCAGAAGCAGTACTTGAAACAGTTGTTAGAATATGTGGTAATAGCCGTGTGGGAGCCAGGATTCATTTTTTTTAGCATGTAAAGACACGAGTTCAAGTCTCTGTAACTCCCCTCCGCAGTACCTCGTATCATGTCCTCGGCTAACAAGCCTGCTCGATTGGCCTTAGAATAACTGGCATCAATTCCAATGTCCTTCATGGTACTTTGTATTTCTCTTGCTCTTAGGGCTTCCTTACGACCTCTGAACCTATCAAACAATAAAATAGAATCATCACTCACATCCATGGCATAAGGCATTACACGTACCTGAAACAACTTAGTTTTACCTTGGAAGTATCTTTTCAGCTATTACGGATGCAATTGCATGTTTGTTGTGGTTATGTTGATAACGCAATCCACAACTATGGGTTCCATCAAACTTTCAAACCACGAACAAACCACTTTCTTTCTTTACTGAGCCACGACATCCAAATGTGCATGCATTGTCGACACACCCTACTAAATATATTGTTTTGTCAGACTTCTTCACCCTTAGTTGGAAACAATCCTTCAAAGCAATTGCAGTTAACACAACTTTCAACTCCTTCTTGGTATAAAATGTATCTCCCATCTTTATCATATTATCAGCCCCCTGCTTTACTTCATCATCTTTGAATCTGGCCCATTCACCATCCTCATCCATTGCTCGGTAAAACCTCTCTTCAAATTCAGCTACATCTGATGTGAAACAAGGGGTTGAATGCCCTTGTCTCACAAGCTTGAGCTCCAGATCGTGGCACAAGTAGGCTTGAACTTCTCCTTGGAGCTCCGACTGACTTGGGAAGCTCCTTGAGGAAGGATTGAAGGCGGAAGAAAAGAAGGAAGAGCTTGGCAACCGAGAAGAGCAAGGGGCCATACGAGGGGTGCTTCGGCTAGCTGAGGTGGAGCAAGGGGCCAAGGGAACCTCTAGAGGAGGTTCCTTGGCTGGCTTCTTCTTGCAACACAAACAAGAGATTGATTGAATGAGAGTTTCGTGAGATTTGAGAGAAAGAAGGAGAAATTGTTGAATGCTTGGGGTTGATAGATAAGTGGAGGCCTTAGGGAGGTATTCCTCAACCTAAGGGAAATATTCCACTTTTTAATTCTTCAACCAACTTACAAGGAGCCAACAAAAGGGTTTAAATAGTCATGACATTTCAGCCAACAAATAAAAACCTCTAATGAGCCTTAGTGAGTTGAAACCCGTATGCAAATGGCTCTTCACACCCACTAAGGCAAGACTAAAATCATAAAAGTAAATAACTAAAATGGAAATGGATAAAAGCCTTGAGAGGCTTGGATAGGTGCGGCCACTAGGCCGGGCATGGGCCACGTGCGCCTATGGGTGTCTTGGCAGCAAGGGCGCACCGAGTGTCATGGGCCTTGGTCGTGGCCAAGTGATGGCCTTGATGAGTGCTTCAGACATCCCCCAATGTGGAGGTGAGGTGCCCATGGATCGCCCGTGTCGTTGATGGAGGACAAGGAGGGGGTTGGAACCCATCATTCTCCCCTTCTTGAGGTAGAATTGTCCTCAATTCGTCATCGGGGACCGGGGGCACATAAGGGCCGAAGAGGACAGCCAATGTGAGAGCGGGGTGGGCGCCGTAGTCCTCGGGAAGATCTACCTCATAAGCATCATCGGAGAGCCACTTGATCACTTGGAAGGCAGCATGGCCGTATCGGTGAGGCTTGGAGCGGCGTCGGGTTGGAATCCGTGCAAACGGTAGGATCATGTTCGCCAATGTCCTAGGTCAAGCAAACTCAACAAGCAACTGAAAGGCCAACCAACGGTGCGGTGGGGCCCTAGGGATGGCTCTAAGCAAGGCACCGGGGTGGAGGTGGCTACTAGTGTCAAGGGTAAAGCTCTTCCCAAATTTCAGCCACAACATCCTCCAAAAATGACCCACAAACCTAGGATCCCAAGCCAACACAATAGCACGAGGGATTCCATGTAAGATCACCCCGGGGTCAAAGGTAAGGGTATCTAGCTCGGGTGCAAGGTGTGTAGTGCCACAAGGAATGCCATGATCCATCCTAGGGAGGTTGTAGCCTAACACACAAATGGAATCCCTCCCCTTCTTAAGCGTAGGCAATCCGGTTAGAAAGACGACGGCTAAGTCTTCCCAATGGGTGGATGGGAGAGATAGGGGTGTGTGAGGACCGGGAGGGTGGGACCTACGCAAAAGCGGAGAAAGTGTATGCCAAAAGACATAATCCTCAAATGTTGCCATGTGTGATGTAGTCTCAAACTCTCTACAGGTCTCATGGTCATCCGTAATCAACAAGTTCCTAGAGGAGGCCCTAAGGACACAATGCTCACCCGCTCGGATAAGGAAACCATCATCCCAATAATAGGCCGCAAGGTCATCCAAAGTGGCATACTCGGCTAGGGTAGGGCTAGAGGGGTGGTCATGAGCATGTAAAGATAAAGTAAGTGAAAACTCCAAAATGTGATCATGACAAAGAGAATGAAGCACATACCTCCTAGACAAGATGTCGGCAATCTTGTCGTGGATCTTTGTGTGCTTGACACCAAATGGCCAAGTCTCCATAAGCTCCATCCCACACACATGGCGCCGGCCAATGTGGGCGTCGATCTTCAAGTGGACAAGAGCTTCATAATGAGCGTGGAGGGAGAGCTCCGTGGCTGGTGAAGTAATGAGACGCCGACCTCCTTGGTAATGGGGCAATAGTGAGGCCCCGAGTGGTAACAATGGTGCCGGCCAAGGCGGTAACAAGGCGCAAGTGATAGCAACATGCATGTGAGACTTAATCAAAGGCCTCCAAGGAAGAGGCTCAAGCAAAGGGTGAAGTCTTGTGCAAGTTCGGAATTGTTACTGTGGCTTTGGTTCTGGACAGTCTTCGGTAAAACGGCTATAACTATGGCTAGAAAATTGATCTCGAGATGATTCAAGATGCGTTGGAAAGCTGATTAAAAGATCTACAACTTCATAGTTTACGTCGAATCAAGATTCCAACAAGAAGATGGTCATAATCGAGTTTTACTGAGAGCTGTGCATGTCTTCTGCGACCGCGGAAGAATGTTACTGACGTTCGACCTGTGACAGACACTTTTCCGCGATCGCGGAAGTATTTCCGCGATCGCGGATTTGCTACGACTTTTTATTCCAAATCATTTTCCGCGATCGCGGATGTATTGCAGCGACCGCGGAAACGAGCCCGAGCGCTCGTCTTCTCGTCTTTATTTCCGAAACCTAGTATTATTTTATTATTATTTGTTAGCGACTATTTAAACTAGAAAACCCTAGTTTTAATGTTACGTTGAATTTGAGTAGTAAAGTTGAGTACGCTCCTTCCCTTGAGTTCTAACGTCAACTCTTCGATCCCACGGATCGTCTATCCCGTAGCTCGTCGCTTCGAGCAATTGTTCATCGTCTCTTCGGTGTTCGTGATCATCTCTTTGATCCTTTCGTTCATCACTTTGAACGCGTTTGAGGATTATCTCTTTATCCCTAGGAAAGCCATCACTTTGGCTACGGAAGAGAAGGAATCGAATTCAAGCTTGAGAAATCAAAGATCCTGCGTTGCAGACAACACTTCAGGGGTTGTTCATATCAACTGGCATCAGAGCCTATCAAAGCTAAGTTTGTTTCTTCTCTCTTATTGTGATTCCTTGAAACTTTTCCGCTTACAAACCCAGAATTTTTTCCCCCACCACCACTCGCCAGAATCCTTACCGCCGTGAACACCACCACACCACCACCATCGTTCCGCCACCACCACCCCGTCCGCCACCCTCTCCTTCACGGCCTGCAAACCCTAATTTCCTTTAGGTTTTGGTTATTCTCAAGTTAGAGTAACCTTGGACTTTTTAATTTTCCTTAAATCTCTCCTTCTAGCAATATCTTGTTCCCTTATTTGCATACTTGATTTCCTTGTTTATTTGTGTGATTAATTCTAAGAAATTTGATTTGATCTGCTTGAACTTGTGGATTTGTGTGTTGTTTGGGACTTGATTTGCTAGTTCTTGCTTTGTTGCCTTCCGTTCAAACCTCTCCCTCCTCACGAGCAACCAAAATTAGTACGCCCAGCGGAAAATTTCTTGGTTCACTTTTGAGACAAGGACTTGGCTTGGTAACAAACATGTTTTTAGTCGTCTTAAACCTTGTCAAAATAATTCCTAGCAAACCTAAACTAGTAGTCAGGGTAAGCAGGGTCGATCCCACAGGGATGAGTTGATTTCTTAGTGTTCACTAGCATGCAATGGTAACAAAGGGGGGTTTTGGATTGGTTTCAAGTAACAAGTAAACAAAGCAAATAACAAAGCAAGGTTTTTTTAATCAATTAAGGGAAAACACTTAGCCAAACAAATATCCACTTTTCCTATGATAGATTGATCCTAGGTCATCTCTATTCATTTCCCTAGATTATTCCTGTCCCTATTCTGAATTAGTTAATAGTCCAACCAGTCCTAATAACCCTAACTATTAAACAAATCCCTACTAACCTTCACGATTTAATTCAATAGCAGCAAGAAGCATATGAATTAGCCAGGATACATGCAACACCACAACTCGCAGTATTTAACATACAATCAATCTTCTTTCATAAATATCTAGTCCAACCAGTCCTAGATAATCATGGATGCTACTCTAGATAAGGAATCTCAACCAGTAAATTCCAAACCCTAGCAATAGATAATTATTAAACTCAACTAGGTGATCAATCTAATCAAATCAATAACAATCAATAGGAATATGCTCAAGAAGAAAGATATAATCCAAAGGAATTAGAAAATAGAGAATTAACCTCACAATCAAATCATAAGAAAAGCTTCAATTGTCAGACTAAGCAAAGGGTGCTTAGCTCCTCATAGTCTTGGAAAACAATATTCTTCAAAGGGGAAAACAACGATAATAAAACTGATACGAAGTGTCTAGATGATGAATGGAGGCTGTGGAATTTAGGTTAAATAAACTTAACCTAAAGCCCAAGATCACAAACCTCATCTAAAAGGAAACAATACTAAAGTTCGGAATAAAATAAAGGAAAAAGAAATCGGAAATTGCAAACTAAAGAAAACTCGGAAATCCTTCACGGGCTGTCTCCCGTGTCCAACCGCGACCGCGGAAGCCACACCGCCATCGCGGAAAATGCTTCACTGCTCTCGACTTCTGACTTCTTTTTCCGCGGGCGCGGGCCCATCGCCGCGATCGCGGTCGCTGATTCTCTTTGCTCCTTTTCTCGGAAATCACCGCGATCTCGCTTGGCTCTCTCTTCTTGCTCGCGGGCACTCGTGGAAGACACATCTTCATCATTTGTGTGGATTTCTCCATGGTTCTTCCTTGTCTCCTCAAGTGGTCTATGTTGGGCCTGGCATCCCCAGAGAAGACGAGTCGGGTGAATCGATCCCAAGCCCACTGCAGATCGGAAGAACAAAGGAAAAGCCCAGAGGAGGCGACGAGACTTCACTGGTCGAGTGCCCTCCGACAAGATCGCGAGAATCTCGCCATGCATTAAATGCCCAGATCACGCAACGACCACGACATTCAAGCCACCGTAATTATAGAGATTTAATGGCATAATCTTCACCATTACTCCTAGCATTGAAGATAAAATATATGGCAAAAAATATAACGGTAACAAAGAAAAAGGACTAACCATTTTTAGAGGACGAGGAAGATAAGGCGAGAAGGCACACAATTACGCTGAGGACACAAGCATTCTGGCTCAGAGACAGATCAGAACAACACTTACGCTCCCCGCCTAGCTCTCTAGCAACCATCTGCGCTTACTCTCCACCGGCCGTCACCTAAAAGTCATCGGTCGAATCCTACACGACCGCTCGGTCTAAACTACGATAAGTTGTATCTCGATTCAATCCGATCAATACATTATCTAATAAAATCATCTCGCTATTCTACATTTACTCTTTGCTTGTCAATTATCTGCTTGGTTTGGATTGTTTTCTATCACCCGATCGACTAGTTACCCTGTCTAAGGCGATTTAGGTCGTCCGATCTTTTCGCCCCAAAACAATTTGGCGCCCACCGTGGGGCAACTTGCCGATCACCCTTCCGAAACTTTCCAACCATGACTATTGACCCACCTACCAACAACGAAGAACTTCGTCTCGAAGACAAAACCCAAGATGTAGGAAACACAATCGAAAATCCTACTCCAACCCAGTTCCAAGAACTTTCCCAAAAAATGGCCACCCTTCAAGAGGAACTAGCCCAGCAACGCCAAAAGACTGAAGCCCTAGCCGCTTTGTCAACCCAATCCGAAGCCGAGATCGCGCAACTAACTCGTGAAAATGAGTCTCTTAAGTCGCAGGTACAGTCAGTGGCTTCAGGATCTAGGAACGTGCCCGTCCACGGCGGCACCTGAACATGCCTCGACATGGACAACATCGAGCTGACGCCTCCGAGCATACGACGTCCTGGACACACTGAGGGTACGTCTCGAACTCCTTTCGCTAGTCCATTTTCGACTAACCATGTCACCTTTTCCACACCGATCGGGTCTGCTGGGACCCGAATCGATGAACCACAGGTTACCAATCCGCCAGATGTCCTAGCTCTTTTCCAGCAGATGCTCGACAAACACATGAAGACGATCAACGATCGCTTCAACAGGCTCCCAGGAGTCCCGCAACCAATCGAGAGGGAAACGTCCGGCGGATTTGAAGAATCCCCGTTCGTCGAAGAAATCGTAAGGGTCGAGATCCCTAAGAAGTTCCATCTCCCCAACATGGCGACGTTTGACGGCACCACCGATCCAGATGACCATATCTCTCTCTATAAACAAAAACTAATGGCTGCATCTGTTTCAAGGGAGAGTCGCGAGGCAGTCATGTGCAAAAGCTTTGGCATAACCCTTGCGGGTCCCGCACTAACATGGTTTATGCGTTTGCCTCAGGGAATGATTACATCCTTTGCGGATCTGGTCAACTCTTTCAAGAGTCAATTCGCCAACAGTCGGAGGCTCGAAAGACAATCAAGTGACCTCTACCGAGTCACACAAAGGTATAACGAACCCCTTCGGAATTATCTTAACATGTACAATAAGGAGAAAGTGGCAATTCCCCACTATGACGTCACAACCTCCATCGAAGCCTTCCGACAAGGCTTGGTCAAAGACAGCAATCTCTACGAGGAGATTACCAAGTACCCATGCAAAAGTTTTGAAGATGTCCAGGCCAAAACCATGGCCGAGGTAAGATTGGAAGAGGACCGTGAGTCGCGTAAAGCCTCACGCGGACCCGATCCATTCGACCGTAAACATCCCTCCGACAACCGTCGAGACAGACGATCTCATCCCTATTCTCGTAATCGAAATGAACCAAATCAGGTAAACTCTTTCCAAGACAGGTCACAGGAATGGAGAGACGGTCCGGCGTTGCCTCCTAGGGTCCAGTCTTATAATTTCAATGTTTTTGTGTCGGAGCTCGTCAAGAGTTTTGACAAATATGGAAAAGAGGTAAGATGGCCCCGAAACAGCGACCGACCGGATGTCAAGAAGGACATGAGTCGATGGTGCGAATTCCACGGCGACCACGGTCATTCGACCGACGAGTGCATCGCCCTACGGAAGGAAGTCGCTAGGCTGCTCTCACAGGGGCTCTTACGCGACGTAATCTCGGAGCGGGCAAAGGCTACTATGGAACGTCGAGATCAGGTAAAACAGAACAAACCCCCATCTCCCGTCCATACAAAAGTTGTCAATACCATTTCAGGTGGATCGGATATATGTGGAAACACATACTCTGCGGCTAAGCGACACGCTAGGGAAAGCAAGGGTGACAAGCCCGAGGCATCGAAATTCAAGCCAAGGAGGACATCTAACCTTCCGACGGTCACATTCGACGAATCCGATTCCGACGGGTCGGATAGTCACCACGATGGTCTGGTAATCTCTTTGTCTATTGGTAATTGTTTAATACGGAGAGTACTAATCGATACAGGGAGTTCGATAAACCTCTTGACCCTTGACGCTCTTAAAGAAATGGGTCTGACTGAGAACGACCTAATCAAGAAGTCGACCCCACTGGTCGGGTTCAGTGGTGAGGTTAAGCATACGACTGGTGAAATCATTCTAACCACATACGCTGGAGGAATCAACCAACAAGTGAAATTCTTAGTCCTAGACTGTCCGTCTCCCTATAATTGTATTCTTGGCAGGCCATGGATACACGCTATGAAGGCAGTACCTTCAACGTATCATCAAGTTATCAAATTCCCCACTGAATGGGAGTCCAAGAGATCAAAGGAGATCAAAGGACCGCCAAAGAATGCTATGTCGCTTCCATGAAAAGCGCAGTCGAACACAAGACCGCATAGCAACCACAGAGCCGCGAAGGGCCTAGTCGGTACGTCGAACCAGAAATGGAAAAACTCGATGAAATCGCACTAGACCCTTCAAAGCCAAACCAAACGGTAAGGGTCGGGTCAGACTTGGACGACTCGACCAGACAACAACTTCTTGACTTTCTCAGGGCCAATGCCGACTGTTTCGCATGGTCGCATGAGGATATGGTCGGAATATCTCCAAACGTTATTACTCATAAATTAAATGTGGATCCATCTCATCCCCCTGTCAAGCAAAAACGCAGGAAGTTCGCCCCCGAGCGGAACAAGATAGTCGACGACGAAGTCAAAAGCTTATTGGAAACAGGAAAGATCAGGGAGGTCCACTATCTTGAATGGCTAGCCAACGTGGTCGTAGTCCAGAAGAAGAACGGCAAATGGAGAGTCTGCATCGACTTCACAGACCTCAACAAGGCTTGTCCCAAGGACTCGTTTCCTCTACCCCATATCGACGCCATGGTCGATGCCATAGCGGGGCACGAAATGCTTACCTTCATGGATGCTTTTAGCGGTTACAATCAGATCCTCATGGAACCCGACGATCAAGAAAAAATAGCATTCATCACCAGCCAAGGTATCTATTATTACCAAGTAATGCCATTTGGTCTGAAAAATGCAGGGGCTACGTATCAACGACTAGTCAACAAAATGTTCAAAGACCAAATCGGAGACACGATGGAAGTCTATATAGACGACATGTTGGTCAAGTCCAAAAAGAAAGAAGATCACATAGACCACCTACGCGACAACTTCGAGGTGCTCAAAAGGTACAACATGAAACTAAACCCTACTAAATGCTCCTTCGGAGTGTCGTCAGGGAAGTTCTTAGGATACATGGTGACACAAAGAGGAGTAGAGGCCAGCCCAGAACAAATCAAGGCTCTCATCAACCTTCGACCCCCCTATGCGTCAAAGACGTACAGAAGCTCACAGGTCGGATAGCAGCTCTAAACAGATTCATCTCCAAATCATCCGACAAGTGCAAACCCTTCCACGACGCACTCAAGAAGAACAAGTCCTTTCAATGGACGGAAGAACACGAAGCAGCGTTCCAAAACCTCAAAGAGTATCTGGCCAGTCCCGTGTTACTAGCCAAACCCAAAGGCGACGAGACTTTATTTCTTTATCTTGCAGTGTCAGAATCAGCCGTAAGCGCAGTACTGGTCAGAGAGGAGAATGGAAAATAGTTGCCAATATACTACGTCAGTCGGATGCTGTTACCAGCCGAAACAAGGTATTCGTCACTTGAAAAGCTCGTGCTATCATTGGTAATGGCTTTGAACAAACTCAAACCATATTTCGAATCTCATACTATTACTGTTCGCACTAATCATCCCATGAGAGCTATCATGAGGAAACCTGAGTTCACATGACGAATGACCAAATGGGCCATACACCTCAGCGGTTACGACATCGAATACGAGCCTAGGACAGCGATCAAGTCGCAAGCCTTAGCCGACTTTGTGGCCGATTTCAGTTCGACCCTAGAGCAAGAAGCCACAAAAGAAGCAACACAACTACTCGCGACGGACGAGGCAGGTACATGGGAGCTCCACACAGACGGGGCATCGAATGCCAGAGGATCGGGGATAGGGGTCGTGCTAAAATCGCCACAAGGAGACAAGATAGCTCAAGCTGTCAGATGTGAATGGGATGCGACTAACAACGAAGCTGAATACGAAGCACTCATATTCGGAATCATCTTGGCTCGCGACCTAGGGGTCCGAGAGATCGAAGTCATTTGCGACTCTCTGCTAGTCGTAAACCAGATACAAGGGGCGTATAATGCCAAGGACGCCAGAATGATAGCCTACCTGGAGGTAGCCAAGAAACTGATCGGACAATTCCAAACATTCAACATCAGACAAGTGCCCAGAGATCTTAACTCCCAAGCTGACGCACTCGCTAATCTAGGATCCGTCCTAGACCCGAAGGAATTTCCACACATACCATTGGCCCACATCATGACGCCAGCCGTCCCAAGGACATCCGTCGAGTCAACAACATTGCTTGAAGAACTCGTCGCCATGGAAATAGGCGACCGACCAGAAGAAGACATCGTCGACACCAATGACGACTGGATACTACCTTACATTAGATGGTTGAAAGACGGCATCCTACCCGACGACAAGACAGAAGCAAAAAGGCTCAAGACTCCAGAAATCGGATGTATCTTACAATCGTTGCATGAAGGGGAGTGTGGCAACCACATCGGCGGACGAAGCCTCTCGGGAAAAGCCCTACAAAACGAGTACTATTGGCCAACGATGAACAAAGACGCCATGGAATACACCAAGAAGTGCGACGCCTGTCAGCGGCACACACCCATCCATCATTAGCCTTCGGAGCTCCTCCATCCGACCCTGGCTCCATGGCCCTTTATGAGATAGGGAATGGACATTGTCGGAAAGCTCCCTCCCGCGTCGGGTCAAAGAGTCTTTTTCCTTGCCATGACGGACTACTTCTCTAAATGGATCGAAGCCGAAGCCTACAGAGAGGTAAAAGATCAACACGTCATTTCATTCATAAAACGCAATATCTTGTGCAGATTTGGCGTCCCATCAGAAACCGTGTGCGACAATGGCTCCCAATTCATCAGTCATAAGACTCGAGCCTTCTACGACCAATGGAACATCAAGTTGGTCACATCCACACCTCGGTATCCGCAATCCAATGGACAAGCCGAATCCAGCAATAAGATCATTATCAACAACCTCAAGAAACGCCTCACAGGGGCTAAAGGCAAATGGGCAGATGAACTCCCACTTATTCTCTGGTCCGACAGGACTACTCCAAAGAATGCGACCGGGAAATCGCCTTTCTCTCTCGTCTATGGGAGTGAGGCGGTCATCCCGGCTGAGTTACTGGTTCCGACCGCTCACTGCAACCTTCAGACAAATGAACAAAACGACATCGAACTAGCACACAATCTGGACACAGCGGACGAGATCAGAGAGAAAGCCCGAATCAGGATGGTCAGGTTCCAACAACAAGTCGCAAGGAGCTATAACAAGAACGTCCGAATCAAGGCATTCAAGGTCGGAGACTGGGTCCTCAGGAAAACTTTCCAGAACACTAAGAACCCATCCGACGGAAAGCTAGCGCCACAGTGGGAAGGACCTTACTTGATCACCGAAGTGGTCGGACATGGAGCATATTAGTTAAAGGATAAAGACGGACAACCGATCCCGAGGAGTTGGAATGCAGCACATCTAAAACTCTACCATTTCTGAACCAATGAGGTAAAACATCACACAAATCTTATACCTCGCATATACATTGCTATATGTCGTATACAAATCGCACGCTATCGCATATACATTGCTACCTGTCGCATACATACCGCATGCTATCGCATGTACATCGCTATCTTCTTTTACATGTCATCATCTGACACTAAGCGAGCACTTCCTCCTTATAAAAACACAAATGCAGAACAACATTTACATTGGATCCTGTCATCCGCAAAAAAAGCGCTTACATTACATTACACGATTGATCGGAACACGGGGAGATGACAACACAGGCACGTCGGCACACCGCCTGCCTTACACAAAACATAAGGTACAACACCTTATTACATTTATGCAATAAAACATATTGCTTACCTTCCCGGCATAATGTCATGACTAACACATATACAAACACATCGCATGCCTGCTCTACATACATACATACGGTGAAACCCCACTCGACGGAGCACACGGGTGAAACCGACACATACAAAATACAAAACATCGTCGACAACTTCCTAGGAAGTCCGACGAACATGTACGAGACAAACTAACATACGACTCGATATGTAAAAATGCAATTGCGTTGGAATAAAAGCATTTTTATACATAAAACGCGACCCACGATGGTAGACGGGTCGCCAAACACATTGTCTGCCTACACATCTGTAGGACTTTACCAACAATCATTCAGAAATATCCTGCGACCCGCGATGGTGGACGGGTCGCTAAAACACATGATATTCAAACCCACACACAGGTGGGGCAAACGAAGTCATACTACGCGAAGAAAACAAATCAGACGTCGGGGACAGTGGCATTACCTTCCACAGGGGATGGCTCCAGAGATGCTATCTCGTCAGTCGGCTCGACACCGCCAGGATGGACCTCGTCCTCATCGGCGCCTTCATCCACGGCCTCTTCTCCGACGCCGGCCAAGCAAAACAGCTCCTGACCAGGATCGCCCTTTGGGAACATGGAGTCCAGAGTCTCCTTCTCCGCTTTCAGGTCCCAGAGCTCATGCTTGCCCTCGTTGAACTCTTCGATCATCTCGATGCGCGACTTCACAGCATAAAAGGCCCCAACATCGCCAGCAATCTGGCCATCGGCAATCCGAGCCCGCTTCATCTCCTCCTCAATGCCTGATCGGCACTCTTCAAACCCCCTTCGACTTGCGACCAACTCTTCTTGACAACTCTTCAGCTCCCTGGTGAGGCGACGCTCAGTCTCACGGCAGCGACTCTCCGCTCCCTCCAGCTTGGTCCTCAAAGACGCAAGGTCGGACTCTGACCTAGCAGCCCTGTCCTCGGCCTTGACAAGCATCGCCTGAACACCGGAGTAAGCTCCTAAGAAATAATGGAAGGCCTGACAGAAAGACACACGACAACACAAAAACACGATCAAGAAACGCGGTCGAGCAAAAAGAAACATAAAAACAAGAACAAAGGGCAACTCACCCTCCATGCGGAGTATCCCGCTTCACCAATGCAGTCTAGAGGGGAGACATCCTTAACTTCCGACTTCAAAGTCGGGTCTTGAGCGCGAAAAAGGTCGGCGATCGACTGTCCGACGGCACCGATCTTGCCGACCCCCTCAGCGGTCACACTCTTCTTCCTAGGGATGTCCTCCACCTTGACGTCTTCAGGGCGAGCGCTCGCCTTCCTCTTAGAGCCAGTCTTGACTGGAACCGTCAGATCCACCATATCCGGTTTGCTTGACGTGGCTTTGGCCGCCGCCTTCCTCTGCTCGATCAGACTTTTCCTTGACGCCACCCTCAAACAAGCACTCGATCGACCACCAGGGGAACCTAACACGACAGAACAACAGAAATGGAGAAATCCTAAAGTACACGACAAAATAAAAAACAGTAAAAGACGCCTAGAGTCAAGAATCTACCTTTTGCACGAGACGATGAGACATTCGACATGTCGTCTTGAGAGGTATGGGTCATCGACAGCAGGTTGACGTTCACAAACTTTCTTTTAGACGCGGGAATTTCAAGGACAATCTTCGACAAGCCTTCCGACCGGCTACTCACTTCTAGATCTTCTGGTTCGGGGACTACAAAAAAGAAAAGTTAAAGCAAGAGTTAAGACACATAAAATACGCGAAAGAGAAGACAAATACATACTATCGATTCGCCACTCCGTCAACAAAAACGGACACTCTCCCTCCTTCTCCAAAGAAGAACGTTCGACGAAAAAGAACTTCGACCCCCATCCGCGGTCGTTGACATCAGGGCTCTGCACCAAGGGCTTCCGACCATGTCGGATACGCAACTGAATGCGACAGGAACTCTTCGACCCAATAAAGTAGTTATACCACAGAGCGTCAAAATCAAAATCGGCCCCAGTTTGAACATTCACAAGGTCTAAAACCCTAAGAACTCTCCACGCCTGAGGCATTACTTGACATGGCGCCAGCGCCAAAGTGGATAAAAAATCCCTGACAAGGGGAGAGAAAGGAAATTTGTGCCCTATTCTAAACGGGTATGCGTAGAAGCAAATCCATCCTTCGTAACGCGCATCGGCCCTCTCGTCTGGATGAGGCAACCTGGCGACCGTCTCCGGTGGAAAGCCCCCGACTTGGAGAACTTGATCCAGCTCCGCCTGGGACAAAATGCTAGTCAATGCATCCGACTCCTTCAAAATGAAACGAGGAGGAGTTTCGCCTTCACGAGAATCGGAAAGAGTCTTCGACGACTCAGAAGCCTCGATGGAAACCATTTCGAGAATGGAAAGAGAGAGAGAGATCAAAGAGCTATGACTAGAGAAATCAGAAAACTATGGCGAGAGAGACCGAGAAGCTTACCAGAAGAAACTTGCAAAGGAAGATGGGATGAAGACTAATCGATTCCTTCTGCTCCGAATTTATGGAGGGAAGTGAAGATTTGCAGAGGCGTTGCATCATGCCCCGATCACGCGCCACGTAGCCCTGAGCAAACGCGCCAAAAAAGGATGGTGGAGATCGTGTTTTCGGAAGTTGCCTCGGATTCCACTTTCCTTGCTTAAACTGAAAGCCCAAGGCAACTTGGGGCTATTGTTGGGCCTGGCATCCCCGGAGAAGACGAGTCGGGTGAATCGAGCCCAAGCCCACTGCAGATCGGAAGAACAAAGGAAAAGCCCAGAGGAGGCGACGAGACTTCACTGGTCGAGTGCCCTCCGACAAGATCGCGAGAATCTCGCCATGCATTAAATGCCCAGATCACGCAACGACCACGACATTCAAGCCACCGTAATTACAGAGATTTAATGGCATAATCTTCACCATTACTCCCAGCATTGAAGATAAAATATATGGCAAAAAATATAACGGTAACAAAGAAAAAGGACTTACCATTTTTGGAGGACGAGGAAGATAAGGCGATAAGGCACACAATTACGCTGAGGACATAAGCATTCTGGCTCAGAGACAGATCAGAACAACACTTACGCTCCCCGCCTAGCTCTCTTGCAACCATCTGCGCTTACTCTCCACCGGCCGTCACCTAAAAGTCATCGGTCGAATCCTACACGACCGCTCGGTCTAAACTACGATAAGTTGTATCTCGATTCGATCCGATCAATACATTATCTAATAAAATCATCTCGCTATTCTACATTTACTCTTTGCTTGTCAATTATCTACTTGGTTTGGATTGTTTTCTATCACCCGATCGACTAGTTACACCGTCTAAGGCGATTTAGGTCGTCCGATCTTTTTGCCCCAAATCAGTATACTCCTCTTCCTCTGGATGTCTTCAATTAGCTTCTCCAGACCACCATATCCACACTTCATCTCTCCAACTCCCTACTCCACAGTTGTGCACTAAATTCCTACAAATGACACCTCAAACCCCGGTAACAACTCCTAGATAGGCACTACAAAATAGTGTTGATCACTTGGACTTGTTCTTTTGTTTGGTGCAACTTACTCCTTGCGTTGTATGCTTCGTATAGGGGTACTATGGAGTTTCCTACAACAAGCTTCTCCCTTTGGCGGCAAGACGTGCTTGCCCGTATCGCGAAGCTCGAACGTGAGCGAGCTGAGACCATACGTGAAAAAGCTGAGATCATACGTGAGAAAGCGGGGATCGTCCAACGCATTAGGGAATTGGAGGAGGTCATAGCCGAGGAGATTGCCCACAAGCAAGCCCAACATGATGCGGAGTTTATGTTGGTCTCTCAATGCGATACGTATCCGTTCGTGATGACTCCTTCTCCAAAAGGCGCTGATTTGGTGGATGTGGAATCCTATCCTATGTCCTTCGATCATCCCAAGTGGGACGAGTATGAGGAAGAGGTCGTCGAAGCCCCGATCCTTGATGGTTGTTCGTCACAACACAGCCTTTCATCGGCCCCTCCGCCGCATTCATCACCGCTTCCGCAACCAATGCTCGTACCTGGTAAGCTTGAGGTTTCTATTGTTGTTCTTAGACACCTCTCTCCCACCACAATCATAGAAGATTCAGCCGCAAAGGTGACAACTTTGATGTTATTCGAGGCTGATGCACAACTTGTTCCTTTGCTCTTTCTGGATGTTCGTGTATCTCTACTTGATGCTTCTTTCTTCATCCACGTCGAATCGAGGACGCTTCGAAGTCAAGAAGGGGAGATTGATAGCAACATGCATGTGAGACTTAATCAAAGGCCTCCAATGAAGAGGCTCAAGCAAATGGTGAAGTCTTGTGCAAGTTCGGAATTGTTACTGTCGCTTTGGTTTTGGACTGTCTTCGGTAAATCGACCATAATTGTGGCTAGAAAATTAATATCGAGATGATTCCAGATGCTTTGGAAAGCTGATTCAAATATCTACAACTTCATAGTTTACGTCGAATCAAGATTCCAACAAGAAGATGGTCATAATCGAGTTTTACTGAGAGTTGTGCATGTCTTCTGCGACCGCGGAAATGTTACTGACGCTTTCTGCAATCGCGGATTTGCTACGGCTTTTTCTTCCAAATCATTTTCCGCGATCGCGGATGTATTGCCGCGACCGCGGATGTAACACCCCCAAATCTGAACCCAAATGGAAAGGTATTACCGCCAGTGACCTCGATATTCCTCACCGAAGTCACCCCAGGCTTTACTGTTTAAATACAATCATGAAATACAATGATACAAAATGATAACTTTATTCATATAAAACATGAGTCCCGGGATTACATCCCAATCCCGAATAGGACAAACACAGAGTTTTAAACAGAGTACAGCGGAAGTATTTTAAATATATAACAAAGTGAATAAGTTACAACGGAAGTCTTTCTGGAAATTTTACAAAAAGGGTTGTGATCGAAATGATCACCTGCCCAAGGATCTCAACCTGATTAAAAGATAATTATTAAAACATCCAAAAACAACCGTCGTCTTCATAGTCAATCTAGTCTCCTCATATCTTCGCTCTATCTGATATGCCAAATCGAACGGATGACACCAGCCAACCATGCAGAGAACAATTACGGTTGGTTAGTCTACTGAATAGACTATGCAAGGGTACAAAGCAGAAGGTTCGAAGTAGTTGTATTAGGTTAGACTTATCGTTTCTCGAATAATAACCGATAACGATAATCAACCTTCATACTTCTACTGAATTACAACAAGAGGTATGCACAAGAGAAGATGTTGGAAGACTGAATCTTTGCAGAAATCGACCCGAAAGAAGACTCCAACGGAAGTGAGTCTTAAGGAAATATGACAAATCTGGAACGTTTAAAGAATCAGACATCAGTGATTTAAAAGCTGACTTAGATGTTTCGGTTCACGACCACCCTCACCTCTTACAGCGAATCCAGATTGGAAAGAGAACGTACTCTGATCAAAAGTCGAGACGAGCTTTCCTAGTTGCACTATTTACTTAGCTGCACTACTCGCCAAAGGTATATTAATTATGTGCACTCAGGCACTTTATCTTATTAAATTCCCAAAATCCACATTAGGTTATAAGCTTTTAAACATATTCCCTGTCACGCAGGACATACAACTAAGGAATGGACCTCACAGAATCCAAGCCTATGGACTTATATCGAAGGAATGAACCTCACAGAGTCCAAGCTTCTACTATCGTAGGGTCTTGATCGCCCTTTTCCCCAAGTTATAAAGAAACGAATGGACCTCTCAGAGTCCAGGCGTTCCTACGAATACTCGTGCTAACTAACAGATCGAGCACAACAATAGTTCAGGATAAATCCACATAAATGCCCTCAAGGCGAACATAAATAATAGCGTTGTTCTAACAGATATACAACCTATTATAATATCATTATTACAGTTTCCAAAACAGTTTATAAAACCATTTCCAGATAAACACAGTAATCATTCCAAATTAATTACTCAGATAAACAACTGATAATTAATGTAAATATGGAACGATGAGCAAGAGCGAACCGCCACTTGCCTTAATCCGCAGAGTTTGAACGAAGCCTAACGACGAGTTTCCGGGCTAGACACAGGGACAGATCTGGCACACAGATTCCTTCGAATCGACCCATAAAGAAACCCTAAGTTAGATTCGACAAAGACGAGCACGAACGAAAGAAATCGAAAGGAACGACGTCCGATCGAAGGCTACAGAAGCCAAAGCCACAACAATGCAACAACTAAAGGGCGGCGGTCGCCGCCTGCCTTACGGCGGGCGCCGCCAGCCTCACGGCGGTCGCCGCCTGCCTTACGGCGGGCGTCGCCAGCCTCACGGCGGTCGCCGGTGTTCGTGGCGGCGGTCGCCGCCGGCCTTACGGCGGGCGCCGCTACGAACATCGGAAATTTTACGAGAACAGAAATCTTACCAATGTCGATCGATTTGGTTCGCCTTTGCCTTGCTTTGGATTCTAAGCTTCTAAGGGCCTCCAAAGCTTCTCCTTTGCAACTGGAACGACACCAAAATGAGCTCCGACGATCGACTTCAAACTTTTCGGCGAGAGCTCTGTTTTTCGGCGAGGTGAATTTGAGAGATTTGAGCTTGTTTCTGTGCTCCAATCTGCTCCCAAACCACTCCAATTTATAGCCCAGCTTCAAAGAGGATAAGATCGTCCAACAAAACCACGTGGAAGGCCGAGATCGAAGCACCGTCCGATCGCCGGCAACTGGCAAGGCTACGCCTGCACAAAAGCAGCGGTCGCCGTTTTCCTAGGCCACCTGGCGATGTGAAACTTCGACGAAGGTGCCGAAGAGTTGACTTGCGGCGGTCGCCGCCACGTGGCAGCGGTCGCCGCCAAGTCAACTCTTATCCGATTAGCTTTTGGATAAGTTTGGCTTAGCCCGGGATAAAAATAATCGTACACGAACGAGTATTAAGTCCCAAAGTACGTCGACTGTATATTATTTCACTGAGAAAAATATTACAGAGATTGAGAACATTACAGAATGTCTTTCTGTCTCCGAAATTAATCCGACATACCAAATAGGCTTTCGGAAATAATCCCAGAACTCCAAAATATCCTTATAGAAATACGGGGTATCACAGCGGAAACGAGCCCGAGCGCTCGTCTTTATTTCCGAAACCTAGTATTATTTTATTATTATTTGTTAGCGACTATTTAAACTAGCAAACCCTAGTTTTAATGTTACGTTGAATTTGAGTAGTAAAGTTGAGTACGCTCCTTCCCTTGAGTTCTAACATCAACTCTTCGATCCCACGGATCGTCTATCCTATAGCTCGTCGCTTCGAGCAATTGTTCATCGTCTCTTCGGTGTTCGTGATCATCTCTTTGATCCTTTCGTTCATCACTTTGAACGTGTTTGAGGGTTATCTCTTTAGCCCTAGGAAAGCCATCACTTTGGCTACGGAAGAGAAGGAATCGAATTCAAGCTTGAGGAATCAAAGATCCTGCGTTGCAGACAACACTTCAGGGGTTGTTCATATCATCCCACTTCTGATTCGTACGAAATTCAGATCCATAATCTTTACCCTATTAATGTAAATACTAATGTTATTCATTTGCATTTAATGAAATAACAATCTCTCAATCTTGAAACATAAAGAACTACTATTTCTAACTACACATGCAATATCAAAATACCAAATACAATATTACAAAACTATACCGCGAGTCAAACTATATTTGTCCTCACTTTTCTTAAAATATAGATTACAAAACAATTATTAATGTAAATACTAATTTTATTCATTTCCATTTAATGACATAGCAATCTCTCAATCTCGAAACTTAAAGAACTACTATTTCTAACTACACATGCAATATCAAAATACTGCATACAATATTACAAAACTAAACCGCGAGTGAAACTATATTTGTCCTCACTTTTCTTAAAATATAGATTACAAAACAATTATTAATGTAAATACTAATGTTATTCATTTCCATTTAATGACATAATAACAATCTCTCAATCTGCAAACTTAAAGAACTACTATATCTAACTATACATGAAATATCAAAATACCTCACTTTTCTCAAAATGTCGCATACAATATTACAACACTAAACCGCGAGTCAAACTATATATACTTTTACGCCTCTATATACATGAACCAATTCACAATATCGCATGCAATATTACTATAACTAATTCATACATATCTATATATATAATGCAAATATCAAGCCTTTTACGAATTATGAAATACTAACCGCGAAATTGATGGGGTTGAATTCTTCATCACTGCTCAAATATTCTTCATCGCTACTCCAATAATCGTTTTCAGTATTTTCCATTTTGGTAAGATTGTATTCGAATGTGTGCAAAAAATGGATGATTGAGTTTGAGTATATATAGAGGGGTATTTCGGCCGTTGAAATTATAGCCGTTGGGCTACGCAAGATCCTTGCGTACGCAAGATCCTTGCGTAGGGGCCAAAATTCAAATCACCCCAACGGCTATAAGTCCAACGGCCATATTCGAACCTCTACGCCAGAATCTTGCGTACGTAAGATTCTGGCGTAGAGGGTTTATACTTTTTTTTAAAAAAATTACTCTGTATTTCCCTGGAATGGCCTTATACGCACGTATACGGCGTACGCAAACATTTGGCGTAGAGAATTGTAGTGCGAAAATTCAAAAAACGTAGTGCATATAGTGGGACCGTTAATGATTTGTAAATAAGGACATTTGTGTCAAATTATAAAGTTTCTTAATAGGAGTGCCCAACTCTAAAATGACAACCTTTGTCATACAGAGGGAGTATTTTATTTGGGCTTTTAGCAAAAATAGCCATTTGGAAGCTAGATTTAGCAAAAATAGCCTTGTTGCTTTTGGCATTACAAGCATGTCCAATTTAGTTCCCATGTATTTTGTATTTACCTTTCTTCTTTTAAATACAAAAAGTTGGATTTTTTTTCATTTCCATAAAAATAAAGGTAAAAAAAGTAAAAAGATATAAAATCCGGATTTTTTAATAAATAAGTACAATGGAAAAATAATAAAAGAATAAGAAAATCCTGACATGATAAAAGAAGCAGCAAAACGAGAAAGAAAGAAGTACAACCTTAAAAAGTACATGTCACATCAATCAGTCCAATTTTTCCTCCAAAAAAAAATTTCTCCCAAAACTTTACCTCTGTTACCTAGCAACTTTAATCGTCGTGCTTGTTTGGTTGAATGTGGGAAGTGTAATTTATAGGAAGTTACTTCATGTGAAATCAAAATATGAGAATTTAAATTCATGGGAATTGGTAAATTATGTTTGGTTAAAATCTAAATCATGAGAAATATGGGGGAAGAAAATCTTACCCACCCCTCCCTAGGTGATTGCACTTCCTATGTTTTGTAGGAATTGAAAATCCCATGAATTAAATATATGCATTTTTCAAAAACAAAAAGGCCAACCAAACACATATATTTGATATCACTTCCCAAGTAATTTAAAATCATGAGAATTTACTTCCCAACCAAACGAGCATCTTCGAAATTCCTGCCAGACTACATTCATCTACATTCCTCTTGTTTCTTCTTCTTCTTTAATCCTGCTACACTTCATTAAACGCTATTCTCCTTTCTTTAGCGAGAAAGAAATCCGCCACACTTCATTAAACGCCATTCCCATTTCTTTAGCGAGAAAGAATCCTGCCATACCTGTTAGTTGTTCAGAAGAAGGGAATCTTATCAAACATTGAATATGGCATGGCTAAGTTGTTATTGTTTTCAGAGTTGAAAATGCCTATTAAATGCCACTTGTATTCTTATGGTTACTTTTTGTTGTAGGTCGAACAAAGTTCATGATGTCTTTGATTAGCGGTGAGGAGTGGAAGTTGCGTGGTGAAACTTGGACATATGAAGGCACTCAGAAGGCTAACGAAATTATGGTTACGGATACCTCAAGGTTTCAAGAGTTATGGATAAAAATTTCCGAAAAGCTCTCTGTTGATCATGATATGTTTTGTTTGAAGTTGAGTTACACTTCAGCTTTCAAAGCAAATCTACCACCTTTTGATCTTACTGACGACGATGATCTTGAAGCATTCAGATTTCTTAATATGAAATCTTGTAAATAGGGGGTCTGGCTGATAGCCCTTTATGCAAGCTTGACAATGAAGGGTGCAAATAACTTGTTTGGGGAGTTTTTTGAGGAGAAACATTGTATCGATGTAGAGTTAAGTGCATCCCCACCATTGGTAACACAAACACAACCTCCTGTCTGAACAGTGGAAGGTGAAAATAGCATGGGTGACAAGATACTAGATGATATACTGCATGATGATGTTCTTCAGGATGCAAGGGGAACGTCTTGGATGAATGACATGACATATGCCGATAATGACCGGAAAAGGAAGAAGGATGATGTAAGAAAATGGTTTTGCGAGAAATCAACACCAGCAGAAGTTGTCTCACTAAGCAGCGATGATGAAAAAGTTGCAACCAAGCAAAGGGGGTCACTAAGCAGCGACGATGAAGAAGTTCTTGTTTCTGCAACAAAGCACATGGGGTGTGACATGGTCGTAATTGCTGACGATGATCAAACAAATGAAAAGGACATCCTTGGTGACATTGAAGCGGAAGGCCACACCGATTTTATGAATGATAACCTTGGTGACAATGTAGGCCTTGGCGAGGAGGAAATGGACTCCGATTTTATGAATGATGTTGATGGGTTCCAACCCCCCCCCCCCATTGTCCTCCATCAACGACACCGGCAAGCCATGGGCACCTCGCCTCCACATTGGGGGATGTCTGAAGCACTCATTAAGGCCATCACTTGGCCACGGCCAAGGCCCATGACACTCGGCGCGTCCTTGCTATCAAGACACCCATAGGCGCGCGGCCCATGCCCGACCTAGTGGCCGCACCTATCCAAGCCTCTCAAGGCTTTTATCCATTTCCCTTTTAGTTATTTACTTTCATGGTTTTAGTCTTGTCTTAGTGGGTGTGAAGAGCCAATTACATATGAGCTTCAACTCACTAAGGCCCATGAGAGGTTTTCCTTTGTTGGCTGATATGCTATGACTATTTAAACCCTTTTGTTAGCTCCTTGTAAGTTGGTTGGAGAATTAAGAAGTAGAATATTTCCCTTAGGTTGAGGAATACCTCCCTAAGGCCTCCACTTATCTATCAACCCCAAGCATTCAACAATCTTTCCTTTCTCTCAAATCTCACGCAACTCTCATTCAATCAATCTCTTGTTTGTGTTCCAAGAAGAAGCCAACCTAGGAACCTTCTCTAGAGGTTCCCTTGGCCCTTTGCTCCACCTCGGCTAGCCGAAGCACCCTTCGGTTGGACCCTTGCTCTTTTCGGCTGCCCAAGCTCTTCCTTCCTTGCTTCTGCCTTCAATCTTTCCTCAAGGAGCTTCCCAAGTCAGCCGAAGCCCCAAGGAGAAGTTCAAGCCTACTTGTACCACGGTTCGGAGCTCAAGCTTGTGAGACAAGGACATTCAACCCCTTGTTTCACATCAATTGGTATCAGAGCTCAAAGGCCAACTTAAGTTCTTCTTGTTCTTCTCATTTTTTTCCATGTTTTTATGCTTATTAGCCTTTACTCTAGCTTCCCTCCAAAAATCGCCTCAAAAAACACACAAAATCGGCCACCACGTCGTCGCCCCCTGCCACCGTCCACCACCACCCTACAACCACCACCCCATTCCCCATGACTGGCCATGTTCCCATGCTTAGTTACTAGCTCCCTTTTGAATTTCTTAAGTGTTGCATGTGACTTGGTTATATTTGGCAAGAGCTAAATGTGTTTTCTTTCTTTGCATATTTGTTTGTCTTAGCCTATTTGGGTAAATGTCAAATTTGACTCTTGGCTGATTTGTTTGGGGTAGAGAGCTAGGAAGCTTCCCATTGTGGGCTTCAAAAAGGGTAGGAATATAAGTGGCAAGTCAAAAACACTCTCTTTCTCTCTTCTCAAGCTTTGTCCCACCCCAAAAAGGGACATTGCCAATCTAAACTCCCCTTGTTGCCGCCCCTCTCCAAATTAAAAAAAAAATTGTTGTGGGCCCACTCTTCAATTCAAACACAAAGGCCCATTCTCCCTTTCGGCCTCACTACTCAAAATAAAAGAATAAAGCCTAAGGAAAACCAAGAGGCCAAAAGAAAAAGGCAAAGGCCCAATTCAAAAAAAAAAGGATTAAAAGAAGAGAAACAAGTTTCATTCGGTTGGGCCACAGCCAATTTTGTGGGCTCTCCCACCTTACTTGTCAACTTGGGCCACTAAGCCTACCTCCCCATTTTCTTCTCTTCTCTTGTCACTTCACTTCTCCTCTTTCATGGCCCATATGGCAGCCCACTCCCTCCCTTTCTCACACTCATCACTCTAAGTTTGAAGGTTGGGTTTTCCTAATTAGCCTAAGTCACACAAATTGGAAGGATGGAAAGTGCCTAAGTTCTAATCAAGTTGGCAAGTCACATGCTCCACCGACCTTGTTCCCTTACTTGAGCCTCCATTGTTTGCTTTAGCTTGATTGCCTAGGCCTCGCTTGCTCTCTTTCTTGGTGTGATTGTTTGATTGCTTGAGCCTTTGTTTGTCTTAGGATTAGCTTGTTGCCATCTATTGGTGTGATTGCCTTGGTTGCCTAGAACATTGATTTGCCTTGCCTTATTGCTTGTATTGCATTGGTTTGATTGTCTTAGGCCTAAGGTATTCATCTTCTCTTACTATGATTTGTGATTGCTTGGAACTTTTTACTTGCTTTGCCTATTGCTTGTGCTAGGTGAGTCCCCATGGAAGAGCCATATTGGCCTTATCACGCTCGGCCGCTGCCGGGCCGACGCCCACGAAGCCACGCTCGTGATCCCATTCCCTTGTATGGAGGTCCTTCTCCACGCGCCGCCCCTAGGCCCACCACCGCCTACAAGGTCAATCTCCACTATGATCCTACTTTCACCGAGTTCGACATGGAGTCTTTTGGCGGGTGTGAAGAGGAAGGCCCATATGGAGAATATCTCGAGGGCTTTTAAGACGAGGCTTGGGCGGATGTGTACCCCCGGGGGTATGACCGCGCTCGGGGCAAGCCCCGATGCCCGCTCGACTATCGTGACCCGCATTGGCTACCACCTCCCCGTGCCGATGGCCACGCTCGCCGCACCCAACAAGACCGGTGCCTCTTGGCCAGCTCCCGAACCACACTCGCGGTGCCCACGTCATACTTAGCCCAGTCACGGCCGACTCCCATTCTCACAGCGAGCCGTCGTGATGTGGCTGAGACCATGGCGGTTGCCCTTGAGGAGTGTCGCGCCGCTCTAGCTGCCGAGGCCGAGTTCCGCCGGAAGATAGAGGTTGCCGAGGCCGAGCTCCTCCGAAAGATAGAGATTGTTGAGGCTGAGCTCAGCCGGAAGAGAGAGATTGCCGAGTCAACCCACACCATCGCAACCGCGATGAGCCGCAGCCGAGGAGGCACCCACCGCCAAGGCTCCCCTCGCGGCCACCGGTAGTCCACCATCACCAGGCACACTCCCCACCGTCACGGCATCCCCTTCCCCCCTTGGTGCCGCACCCTTGCCTCACCACAAAGGAGGGTGGTGTCGTGTTACCACATTGGCCGACACCCTTGTCGCCTATTTGCGCTTCCTCCCATGGCTCGGCAACCCACCACCACCTTGGGGCCTCGGCACGTATGGAGCCCATCGAGCATCTTGACGCTCGGCCGCCACCGGGCCGGCGTCCGCCAGACCACGCCGAGGATGTGCCTAGTGACCGGCAACCCGAAACCGCAGCCGAGGAGGCACGCACCGCCAAGGCCTACCTTGAGGTTTTCGATTCTCCACCACCGCCTGGCGCGCTCACCATATGAGCGACCCCCCCCCCCCTTGGTTCTGCGCCCTTGCCTTACCACCAAAGAGGGCAATGCCTTGTTCCAAACTCGGCTGGCCACACCCTTGGCTCAGCCCAGATTTGGATGGTCGCTGCCCATCGCCTCAAGCGGTCCCGTGTCGCCTCTTGGCGCCTCCCTATTGCCCCACCCTCAGAGAGGCCGACGCCCCATTTCGGCGCCACTAGAGAAGGATAGCGCCTTACTTCCGCCTTGGTCGGCGCCCATGTTGTCTCTTGACGCCTCTCCATTTCTCCGTACACATGGAGGCCGCCATCCCATTGTCGCGCCACCAGAGGAGAACGACGCCTTGTCATCAACTTGGCCAACACCCATGTTGCTTCTTGGCGCCGCTCCATTGCCGCACTCTTGCATCACCACCAAGGAGGGCGGAGCCGCGTTGCCACCTTGGTCGGCGCCCTTGTCGCCCAGTCGCGCCTCTTCATTGCCCCACCCCCAGGTAGGCCAGTGCCCTATTGTCGCGCCGCCGGAGGAGAGCGGTGCCTTGTTGCACACTTGGCTGGCCGCACCCTTGACTCAGCCGCGACTTGGCTGGCCGCCGCCCATCGCCGCTAACGGTCCCTTGTCGCCTATTAGCGCCTCTCGATCGACCCATCCTCACGGAGGCCGGCGCCCCATGGCTGACCCACTAGAGGAGGCTTGATGATATGAACAACTCCTGAAGTGTTGTCTGCAACGCAGGATCTTTGATTCCTCAAGCTTGAATTCGATTCCTTCTCTTCCGTAGCCAAAGTGATGGCTTTCCTAGGGCTAAAGAGATAACCCTCAAACGCGTTCAAAGTGATGAACAAAAGGATCAAAGAGATGATCACGAACACCGAAGAGACGATGAACAATTGCTCGAAGCAATGAGCTACGGGATAGACGATCCGTGGGATCGAAGAGTTGACGTTAGAACTCAAGGGAATGAGCGTACTCAACTTTACTACTCAAATTCAAAGTAACATTAAAACTAGGGTTTGCTAGTTTAAATAGTCGCTAACAAATAATAATAAAATAATACTAGGTTTCGGAAATAAAGACGAGAAGACGAGCGCTCGGGCTCATTTCCGCGGTCGCGGCAATACATTCGCGATTGCGGAAAATGATTTGGAAGAAAAAGCCGTAGCAAATCCGCGATCGCGGAAAAGTGTCTGTCACAGGTCGAACGTTAGTAACATTTCCGCGGTCGCGGAAATTCTTCCGCGGTCGCGGAAGACATGTACAGCTCTCAGTAAAACTCGATCATGACCATCTTCTTGTTGGAATATTGATTCGACGTAAACTATGAAGTTGTAGATATTTGAATCAGCTTTCCAACGCATCTTGAATCATCTCGAGATCAATTTTCTAGCCACAGTTATGGCCATTTTACCGAAGATAGTCCAGAACCAAAGCGACAGTAACAATTCCGAACTTGCACAAGACTTCACCCTTTGCTTGAGCCTCTTCCTTGGAGGCCTTTGATCAAGTCTCACATGCATGTTGCTATCAGGATAACCGACATGAGTTGGTTGATTGGGGTCAGAAGAGGGGCAAATAATTGATGATGGTTCTAGTCATTCGCCGAAGTAATGAAAGACATGTTAGTTTGACGTGCGAGCACTTTGGTGAATATAGATCGGGGAGGAAGAAAGTTAGTAAAGATGATCCGAATGAGCCTGTGGTAATTCGTGAAAGCAGATCGAAGAAGTCTGGGTGCATATTTGAGTTATACGGTCTTCCGACTACCTTCCTTGGGCATCCATACATGGGTCGAATGACCCCTGATGAGCAGTGCATTGTCAGGAATTCCGGCGAGAGGTTCAATCCGCCGAGTGTTATTGTTGCGGAGTTGAGAAGGTGCAACCCCGAAAATGTAACATCAAGGAAACAAGTTTCCAACTATTTACAAAAGATGCACTACGCGGATCGTGGGGAAATGACGGTCACCCAATGGACCCTAAATTTCTTCAAAGAAAACAGGTACGAAGTGCATCCTTTGAGGAAGCGGTCTACGTCTGAGATCGATATCCTATTTTTCGCTCACCCTGACTCGCTGCACCCGTTGAAGTTGTTCCCGTACGTGGTAGTTATCGACGCCACATACAAGACAAATAGGTATATAATGGCCTTATGTTTATTACAATTTAATATAGTCGTAATATACATGATCTAAAATTGCTTATACTCTTTTGTTTTCTTACATTCATCCTTAGGTATAAAATGCATCTTGTGGAGATTGTCGATTTTACATGCACTAATAAGACGTTCAACATCGCCTATGCATTTACGCGAGAGGAAGATGGTTTGCATTACGGATTCATAATGCAAAAGCTTATGTATTTGTTTCAAGAGGCGGGAGTAATGTCGACGGCCATAATGACTGGTCGAGAGAAGGCCCTCATCAATGCAATTCAGATAGTTTTCAAAGATCGGGTTAAACATCTTTTATGTTGGGTGCATATCAAACACAACATCGAGGCATATGCTAATCCAATCTTGAAGGATTCGAAAAAAGTCAGCAACTTTTGCGGCCAATGTTGGGGACTTTGGTGTTTAACCACTGAGGAAAGCTACGAAGAGAGGCTCCAAAAACTTAGGAAATCGTGGAAGAGCGGCCTTGTTGGATACCTTGAGAAACAGTGGTTGAATCCTTACAATGAAAACATAGTCAGAGCGTGGACAGATCATCATCTTCACTTCTTCACGAGGACTTCAAACAAGTATGTATCGCTTTTCATTTTTCTGGGATGTTTATTGGGCCTAGGGCTCGGTGTCATACTTTCTTACTAGCACTATGCATTTTTTTGTTTTGATACGGTTGAGGGTATGCATAGGGTGTTGAAGGATATTGTGGATTCTAGTGTTGGCGGTTTTAACAGGATGGCATTGAGGATCCACCATGCAATCGAAGGTCAAATCGGGCAGGTGAGGGCGAGCATGGAGATGTCACGGGTCAAAAAACCAAATTGTTTCAAACAGGTACCACTAGAAATGAGAAGGGTGTTTACGAAGTTGTTCTATAAAGTGTCGGAAAAGGGCTTGAGGATGTTGTTCGATATGTATAAGCAGTTAGATATAGATGATTTCAACGAGGAGTGCGATAATTACTGGATGAAAGAATGCCAAGGCCTGACGTGCATCCATGAGATTGGGGCGGCTATTGTTGATAAGAGACAGATCATGCCGAGTGATATCCACCGCTTCTGGAGGCAACTGGAATGGGATAAGAGTTATCGTGATGACACCATTGAGGAGCATGCAACAATGTCTATTCCCCGGCTGAGACTTGAGGAATTGTACAAGAAGGAGAAAGATGGGATCCTTGAAAAATCCACGTTAGTGCAAGTCACCGACCTGTTCCATGACTTGGAGCATCCGCATGAATCTTTGTTGTTGGAGCCGACGGGTATCATTTCCAAAGGAAGGCCGAAGGGTTCCACAAAGTATTCCACCAAGAGGGAGCCGAGCTTGTTTGAGCATAGAAGAGCTGAGTTAGAGGAGTATGAGAAGGAGAAAGAGATAAAAAAGGAGAAGGAGAATGAGAATGGGACCCAGCCAAGGTACGGGTCGTGGCCGTCCTAGAAAGGATAAAAGTGAAGCGTCTGGATCACAGTTCCCTGACCAACCCATTACTTATATGGGGGTGAACTTTGGGGTTAAGAATGTGGATTACTTCTGGTTCCCATACATTAAGGAGGCGAAAGATGTAATTCCGGACGGGCATTGTGGATATCGGTCACTAGCTGTACTGTTGGGGTACGAAGAGCATTATTACCCTATGGTTCGAATGCATCTAGCGGCAGAGTTGTTGGACAACAGAGATGTGTACATGGAAATACTGCCCAGACTAGCACCGAGAATGAGTTACGAAGATCTTATATTTCGGGTGAACTATGTCATAAGTCCTTGCTCCTCGCAATATTGGCTCGACATGCCTCTAATCGGTTTGGTGTTTGCCATGGCGTATCAAGTTGCGCTATGTTTCTTAGCCTGAGATGGTCCTTGCTTGTGCCTACCAATGAAGGCGTGTAATACAAGCTTAGGCCCTCCGACGAAGATATTGACGATGGCCCACGTAGGAGCTCAGAACCACTTCATACCGGTAAAGCTTACTATTTCTAAATAATTTATTGTACTAAACTATACGAGTATATGCGCAAAGAGTTCAAGTTTGTGTTTGTATGTAGGTGTGGCTCAAGGATGATTGTCCAGTACCCCCTCCTCCGTATGCTTGGCGTTGTTTCAAAGACCAAAGTGTAGATGGCTGGGATGTTCAGTTTCACTCGAGGTTTCAAATGTTTTGGGATTATCGCATAAGATGTAACCGTCCACCCGATCCTCCAGTGTAGTGACTGGCGTTGTAAATAATATAAATATATATTGTGTATGTATGTGTATCCAAGTATTTTCATGTTGCTGGTAGGAATTGAAAAACATGAAAATTGGGCCCAAATAGGCCCAATAAGAAGGATACAAACATTACATCAACTTCAAACCATTACATTACATTAAATGTCAATACATAAAACATATTACAAGAGCGATACAAACATTACATCAACTTAATTACCCCCTTGTATCTCTCTTAATAACTTCTCATACTTAGATTTGCCCATCGCTAACTTCCCTTGTTCCTTAAGGCGCATCAACCTTGTGTGAATGAGAATCAACTTAACAAGTTCTTCATTATTCTTAACAAGTTCTTTATTTTTCTTACCAAGTTCTTCATTTCGGTTAGCAAGTTGTTGTTTTTCGTTCCACAATTGTGCTATAACCCTTTGTGTCCTCTCATCGTAGCATGGATCAATCCACTTCATGAAGCGACACCCCCCTTCCATAGTCGGACATCCCTAATACCTCCTTTTATAGTTGAATTGCATATGCCACTCACGGATAATCGCGGATCTCTTACAATTGCATAGCCAACCAACGTTTGTTGACGATGAAGATGAAGATGCCATTATGCGATGTAGTTCTTGATTTACCTATCAATTGGAATTGTGAGAACTCAGTAACCCTAGGGGTAACACTATTTATACAAGTGAAGAGTTGTGCATAACAACTAGCACATAGTTGTAAAACACTGAAGTTGTGCAGAAATGCGAATAATAGCTGTAAAACACTCAGATTGTGCATAACAGCTACGACACAGCTGTAACACACTAAAGCTGAAAAAACGAGAAATTGGGCCCAATAGGAAGGATTGTAGAAGAAATGGATGAAAAACTGAAAAAAGAGAAATTGGGCCCAATAGGAAGGATTGTAGAAGAAACGGGTGAAAAACTAAAGAAAAGAGAAATTGGGCCCAAATAGGCCCAATAGGACGGATTGTAGAAGAAACGGGTGAAAAACTGAAAAAAGAGAAATTGGGCCCAAATAGGCCCAATAGGAAGGATTGTAGAAGAAACGGGTGAAAAACTGAAAAACGAGAAATTGGGCCCAAATAGGCCCAATACGACAGATTGTAGAAGAAACGGGTGAAAACTGAAAATCGAGAAATTGGGCCCAAATAGGCCCAATAGGAAGGATTGTAGAAGAAACGGGTAAAAAACTGAAAATCGAGAAATTGGGCCCCAATAGGCCCAATAGGAAGGATTGTAGAAGAAACGGGTGAAAAACTGAAGAAACGATAAATTGGGCCCAAATAGGCCCAATAGGACGGATTGTAGAAGAAACGGGTGAAGAACTGAAAATCGAGAAATTGGGCCCAAATAGGCCTAATAGGACGGATTGTAGAAGAAACGGGTGAAAAACTAAAAAATGAGAAATAGGGCCCAAATAGGCCCAATAAGAAGGATTGTAGAAGAAACGGGTGAAAAACTGAAGAAACGATAAATTGGGCCCAAATAGGCCCAATAGGACGGATTGTAGAAAAAACGGGTGAAAAACTGAAAAAAGAAAATTTGGGCCCAAATAGGCCCAATAGGACGGATTATAGAAGAAACGGGTGAAAAACTAAAAAACGAGAAATTGGGCCCAAATAGGCCCAATAGGAAGGATTGTAGAAGAAACGGGTGAAAAACTGAAGAAACGATAAATTGGACCCAAATAGGCCCAATAGGACGGATTGTAGAAGAAACGGATGAAAAACTGAAAAACGAAAAATTGGGCCCAAAAACTGAAGAAACGATAATACTTATATACTATAGTTTTCCTTTATATTTCATGTGATATAAGCTTATATACTATAGTTATTCTTTATATTTCATGTGAATATACTTATATACTATAGTTTTCCTTTATATTTCATGTGATATAAGCTTATATACTATAGTTATTCCTTCTATTTCATGTGAATATACTTATATACTATAGTTTTCCTTTATATTTCATGTGATATAAGCTTATATACTATAGTTATTCCTTATATTTCATGTGATAATTGACGTGGCTAAAATATGCAATGCAAATATCGTTGAATAGCCTAATCAAAGTAAAAGTCCTAACAAACCTACTAAACAGATGTATAGCAAGCAAGCAAGGGTTGAACCCACAGGGAGAAAGTAATCAATCTATGTGTTTATAAGCATGCAAAGTAACAAGAGGGGTTTTGATTATCAAACACAGTAAAGTAAACAACTTTAGTTGATTTGAGAATATGATTGGGGAAAGTAGTTCCACTAGAACGAGATCCACAATACAGAGATATAAGTCGATCACTGAAATCTTATAAATCCAAGTTCTTTTACTATTCTTATGGTTGTTCCCACCCTGATCGTTATTAACTACCAATTCAGAAAGTTGTTGATAGTACTTACTACAGTATCAATGGAAGAAAACCTTACCACTAATAAAGCAATAGCAATGCATGCAAGGATATATGATACATGCGAATAGAAGAAAACCTTACTACTCAACATGCAAATAATTCTCACTCACAATTAAACACTCGTATTCCACTATATGTTTAATCATGTATGCTACTAGATATGCACTCGTATTCCACTATATGCAATCCTAGCAATTGATAAATATTACTCAACCTAGTTGGCCAGGCTATGAAGAATAACAATAAATCAATACTCAATATAACCAAGAGAATTAAACCAACACATATAAGAATAAGAACAAGAAATAAAAATCTCACAAACGAATCAACTGTATTGCTTCAAACGTTTAGTAGAACAAGGGGAAATTAGTGCTCCATTGAGATGCAAATGAAACCCTAATTGAGAAAAACTACGATGATAAAAGTGTCTCTACTCAAGACCTGGAAAAGATCTTAAATAGGCTAGGGAAAATAAGCTAAACCTAGAAATAATACTAAAGGAAATAAGATAATAAAAATAGGAAGTCCGAAAACACAAAATAGGAAATAATATCTCGCTGGCCGCGAGGCGTTAACAAGTCCACCGCGGGGCGCGGTGGCTTCCAGTTGCCTTCTTTGAGATCCACCGCCGGGTCGCGGTGGCTTCTGGTGCGGGGCGTCAGACGGTGTCTTCTTCAGCTTCTGCGACACTTCCGTAAAAACTCCATAACTTTTGATTCCCAACTCGGATTGCGCTCATATTTTGAGGACTTGCAGTAGACTTCAAGATCTAACTCCTCGAATTGGAATCACTTCATTTGGACATCTAGTAGAGAGAACAAACCATTTTAATTCAGCATATTGTTCTTCTACTCTTCAATACACTTCAAACCTCTATAAATCCCATGATTTCTTCACTTCTCCACTCTAACTCCATAATCCATGATTGTGCTCTAAATCCATCCAAATGGCGCCTCAAACCTGGTAATAACCTCCAGATATGCACTACAAAATAGCACCGATCAATAATATTTATATACTATAGTTTTCCTTTATATTTCATGTGATAATATATATATACTATAGTTTTTATTTATATTTCATGTGATAATACTTATATACTATAGTTTTCCTTTATATTTAATGTGAATATACTTATATACTATTATTTTCCTTTATATTTCATGTGATATAAGCTTATATACTATAGTTATTCCTTATATTTCATGTGAATATACTTATATACTATAGTTTTCCTTTATATTTCATGTGATATAAGCTTATATACTATATTTATTCCTTATATTTCATGTGAATATACTTATATACTATAGTTTTCCTTTATATTTCATGTGATATAAGCTTATATAGTATAGTTATTCCTTATATTTCATGTGATAATACTTATATACTATAGTTTTCCTTTATATTTTATGTGAATATACTTATATCCTATAGTTATTCCTTATATTTCATGTGATAATACTTATATACTATAGTTTTTCTTTATATTTCATGTGAATATACTTATATCCTATAGTTATTCTTTATATTTCATGTGATAATACTTATATACTATAGTTTTCCTTTATATTTTATGTGAATAAACTTATATACTATAGTTTTCCTGTATATTTCATGTGAATATACTTATATCCTATAGTTATTCCTTATATTTCATGTGATAATACTTATATACTATAGTTTTCCTTTATATTTCATGTGAATATACTTATATACTATAGTTTTCCTTTATATTTCATGTGAATATACTTAATATACTAAAAACTGAAAACAAAATACCATAAATATCAACAAAATACCATCAACATCAACAAAATATTTCATGTCATACGTAACAGTTTAGGTAATATACATATCGTAACTAGTCCTCATCTGCCTGTCGCCCGCTATCAGATCCCTCCTCGTGAATCGAGTTGTGGAATCTCTGGGACGCACGTGGAATGGGAGGGGCCGAAGGCATCACCTCACCCGTCAGATACTCGATCCAACGGATCACCTGATCTGTAAGACGGGGATGCGTATCGTCGTACTGGGCCAGATAAGTCGTCATCTCGCCGACCACCAGTTGTGAGCGCTATATTAAAAAAATACATCAAAATAAACATAAATAAAATACATCAAGATAAACATAAGAAAATGATGACATACCGTGACAGCGAAAGCCGGGGGAGGTGGAGGGACTGGAGGGACTGCATGTGGGTCCTGTCTAAAGGATCGGAAATCCAAATATGGATGAGACATCTGGTCAATCCAATCGAGGTATGCATCGTCACAATCCCACGCGAAGGTGGACGTGATAAGACCATGCATCTCGATCAGCGGCCTCGGGTCCGCATCCCACAGACAGTGCTCATCCCCGTACTCCGTGAGCCTTGCATGTCGGACAACTTTCCTCGGCTCTGGTGGCGCCTGCGGACCCGAACTAACGAAGGCAATGGTTGGACATGTACGGCTCTTGTACGTCAAAAAACTCGATGACGCCTCGATATAGCGACGGAGCGCACCTCGAATCGCTGAAGTTTAGCTTTCCCCACGGTTGCCACCGCACCTGAAATAAAATAACAACTAAGTCAGATGCCAATCAATAATCGAAAAATCATAAATTCGAACGTAACGCTTTTTTTATTACCTCTGAATACGTCATGGCATCCAAAACCCGACGCAAGGAGATAAGGCGATCCGAGTCACTGCCCTGAGGAGCCTCTCTCCCGTCACGGACTGCAGCCCGTGTATCCCCCATGTGCTCCAGGTGAGGTGACGCATGACCTCGGAATGCATGAAAGTATGTCCAAATCCACGTCTGTACAAAAAATCATATATTCGTTAGCATTTATATCAAAAAACCATATAAACATAAAAAAAAAATTATTACCCTCAAAAGCAGCAGACATCCGGCCAATCCATGTGCTTGGGCCCGCGATGCCATACCCAAATGCCGGTATAGGTTGGCCAGGACACCAACACCCCAGGCATAACGGCCGGTGCGGTCGTGATCAAGGAGGAGTGACAGATACTTCGCCTTCACCTTCTGTCTTGACTTGTCTGTGAAGACCGTACTGCCCAATAGCATGAGCAAGTACATCGAAGCAACATGATGCTCGTTCCTGAGATTAGTAACACTAATTTAATTATAAAATATGTAACGAATATCCTAAAAATCATAATATTAATAAAACTACAGATATATATCCCTCTGAGCCGCTCGACATAATAAGTCACAACAATTCTTCAACGTTCTATTGATTGCAAAGCCGCCACCTGAAAAAAGAAATAAATCCAAATACGATGATTTCAACAACATTGTAATTAAAATATATTAAATAAATAATAAATAGATATAAAAATTATTACTTGATGCCATCTGCGAGACGACAGATACATCAATCCCAAGCATCTCCGCTGCAGCGGTAAATATCTCGACGTTGTGCATATCCGATACCACCGCCGTTCCATCGATGGGGATCTCCAAAATATGGAAGACGTCGTGGAGTGTGATCGTGATCTCCCCCCACGGAAAATGGAAGGAGTTCATCTCCGGATGCCACCGCTCCACAAACGCCGATATCAGCATGGGGTTCATCCGACGAAACTCCAGGGACCCCAAGGATGTGATGCCGCTCCGCTGCGCAAGCGACCACCACGAATCCGGGTCCTGCCTCTGGAACTGGTGGATTGTGGAGAAATGAGGGTGGCGGGTGTACGACTTCAGTATCTTCCTCAGCTGAAACCCAATACGTTACAGATCAGGATTAATTAAATTAAAATATTACATATTTTAAATATCTGATAAAATATTTTTTTTTTTAAATTTAAATATCTGATAAAATACGTATTGGATCGGGATCCACAGGTGATAAGGGAGGGTCATGCGTAAGTCGCTCTGTATGTGTCCAAATAATAGCAGCGACATGCGTCGGGTATGTCCTCAGTAGACTGCGCGACCGGGGACCTCCTGGAATCCACGCCTTGATGTGACCCTGCCTCCCATGAAGGCCCAAGACGAGGACGAATCCATGGCCATGGGCTCAGAAGAGCCAAGTACGAAGACCGCGTTCTTCGTCATACTCCTCGCCACCATCGGATCAACGCATTCTTCTGAAGACGGCGACACTTCGTCGTCATCTCACGCGATGATTGCTTTCAGTCCTTCACCGCGTTAAGAAGCTTCACGCGTTCTTTTAAGACAATTTCTATATTTGGTAGATCCAGCGTATTTTGGATAGTTTCCTTAAATATAGCATTTTAGATAGTTTCCTTATTTATAGCGTTTTAGATAGTTTCCTTTCAGTCATTATATCTTTTAGGGTTTGTGCCTTTTGCATGCTTGTATGGGCTAGCCCACGAGGTTCGACTCGGCCCATCCGACGTCTCACCTCCCCTATTTATACCCAACTTTGTTAATGTTATTTCTCACGTTCAAATTAAAGTTCAAGGTTTTAAGTCGAGTGTTTATCCTCCTTCCCTTTATCGGACGTCACCCATATCCCTCTCATCCTCATTCCCTCCGCCGCCGACGCTACGGCAAACGCTTGATCTTATCAAGCAAATCTATCTTTGCATCTCCTTCATCCGCAGTCGATGCTACGACACCAACGACTTGTTCCATCAAGTCATCTATCCCTCCATTCAATCGCTTCCGCCACCGTTACCATTCTTCCATCAAATCACTTCCACCGCGTTCACCACCATGACCATCATCGCGTTCTTCAACGCGTTCCCTTCATCTTCACCATCGAGACGATTCACTGCGTGACTTCCCAACCAAGACTAGATCCAAAGTCATCACCTTTGGCAATTCGACTTGTCATAGGAGGCAAGGACACATCAACTGGCATCAGAGCCCAACAGTCTTGTAAGTCACGAACTCAAGTTTCACTCTTGTTCACGCAAATTTTTCTTGCCCCCATCTTTTGCTTCGTATAAACTCGCGTGAAAAGACAGAGAAAAACCATAAAAATCAATTATTTGCTCACCTTCGGTGTCTACAAGGTAATACCTTGGCCGAATTTTTTTTCTTGTTCCCCAAGTTTTGGTGTGTTAGGTATTTTGTTCTCTTGCATACTAGAATATTTTGTTTCCTTATTTCATGCGTGGATAGAGTTTCCTTGTTTGCTCGATCTTGCTTTTTAGGTTGTTAACCGAATTTCCTATTATAAGATATCATCAAATCTTATCTTCTCTCTCTTATATCTAACATCACACTTGTGATATTCTTGTTACTTAGACCTTTTTATTTTATTTCCTTTTGCAATTCCGAAAAGATCAAAAGATAAGATCTCGGATATTTTAAGAAAAAGATATCGAAAAGATATTCAAAAAAAAAAAAGTTTCCAAAGTTAGGGAAAACCAAAATAAGGCAACCCTAACCCACATCAGTCTAAGCTCATCTTCTATATCTCTCCACCGTCTAGGTCAAGCTTCCTAGAAGGTACTTTCTTGCTAATTAGGTTACTTTGTTTATGTTTGTTTTAGGGTTTCAATTTGTTCTTGTTTGTTTGATTGCAACTTGCTTGATACACCATATCTTGTTCAAGCCAAGCCGTCCTCACGGCAAGCCAAACAAGCCCTACCTACGTGACCTTTGTGACTTGACTAGTGATTTGCTTGGTTGTTGTTCTTTGTTGTCTTTTGGTTCATTTTTACTCCCATGTCTGGTCGTCTTGTTATAGGCACCATGCAGATTGGACACAGTGGGGACGACCGCGAAGATAACACCACCAACCCACAACTACCACAGTTGGGTCTCCCTCAAGACCAACCACGCGACCCCATCATGGTGTTGTCCGAAGATCAAATATTGATCCAGGCTCTTCGACAAGAGAACGCGACTCTCAGAGCCAACCAACAAGAGGCACCCATTGTGCCAACCCCAACACCACCTAGTGGTCTAGACGCGCCGCCTCCCAGTGGAGCAACCGACACGGTCCCATCCAAGACACACATAGACAAAGGCAAGGGCATTATGCCGTCCACTTCTCACCATCTGTAACACCCCCAAATCTTAACCCATTTGGAAAGGTATTACCGCCAGTGACCTCGGTTTTCCTCACCGAAGCCACCCAAGGCTTTACCGTTTAAATACAATCCATGAAACACTTATGATACAAAATCATCATAATATTCGATTAAAGCATGAGTCCCGGAATTACATCCCAATTCCGAATAGGACTAAATACAGAGTTAAACAAAATACAGCGGAAGTCTTTCTTAAAATATACAAAAAAGGGGTTGTGATCGCCATGATCACCTGCCTAAGGTTCTCAACCTGATTAAAACATAAAAACATCCAAAAACCACCGTCGTCTTCATAGTCATTCTAGTCTCCTCATCTGCGCTCTATCTGATGTGCCGAAACAAACAGATGACACCAGTCAACCATGCAGAGAACAATTTCGGTTGGTTAGTCTAATGAAAGACCATGCAAGGGCACAAAGCAGAAGGTTCTAAGTAGTCGTATTAGGTTAGACTCATCGCTTCTCGAATAACAGTCGAGTACGCTAGTCAACCACCATACTCTACTTGAATATAGCAAAAGGCATGCATAAGAGAAGATTCTGGAAGACCGAGTCTTCCCAGAAATCAACTCGAAAGAAGACTCCAACGAAATGAGTCTTATAGGAAGATATGACAAAGTCTGGAACAACACAAAATCACAGAATTACAGTATCGCATTCGAGCGACTAAAAGTTAAGACGAGCTTTCCTAGCTGTACTAGCGCCTAGCTGCACTAACGCCTAGCTGCACTACTCGCCCAAGGTATATTAATTATGTGCGACAACGGCACTTATCTTATGAGATTCTCAAACGCACAACACGTTACAAGCTTTTAAATGTATATATCCCATGGATCCTATAAATATAGTATTAGGTGGGGTATAGCCACCTCTCTACTAAATTATGAGATTTGTGCCATCAGCTAAGTGCACCACCTCTATACTCGTGTATCAGAGGTTGGGTCATGACCATCCATATGGTATTAGGTGGGGTCTAGCCACCTCTCTACCAAATTATAAAGAAACGACTGGATCCCAACGAATCCAACGTTCCTAACTACTAGTGCTAACTAAACAGTCCAAGCACAACAATAGTCCACAAACATCAACATAACCGCCCTCAAGGCTATCAACATAAATATATATTCATAATAGCGTTGTTCTAACAGATATACAACCTATTATAATATCATATTTTAGTTCTCCAAAACAATTAACAAAACTGTTCCCAGACAAACACAGTATTCATTCCAAATTAATTACTCAATTAAACAACTGATAATTAATGGAAACATGGAATGATGAGCAAGAGCGAACCGTCACTTGCCTTAAATCCGCAGAAGCTTAACGAAGCTAGGTACGGCGACAACTGGTTTTCGGGCTCGAAGCAGGGACAGATCTGGCAACACAGATTCCTTCGGATCGACCCATAAAGAAACCCTAAGTTAGATTCGACAACAACGAGTACGAACCTAAAGAATAGCGAAAGGAATCGAAAGGAACGAAGCCCGATCGAAACCACAGAAGCCAAGGCCGAAACAAGCCAAGAGCTTCTAGGCGGCGGTCGCCGCCTGCCTTACGGCGGGCACCGCCTGTTCGTGGCAGCGGTCGCCGCCTGCCTTATGGCGGGCGCCGCTACGAACACCGGGAAAATTACGAGAAGCACAAAACTCACCGACGACGATCGTTTTGCCTCTCCTTTGCCTTGCTTTGGATGCTAAGCTTCCAAGGGCCTCCAAAGCTTCACTTTGCAACTGGAATAACACCAAATGGAGCTCCGGCGATCGATTGCGAATTATCCGGCGAAAGCTTGAATTTCCGGCGAGTGATTTATGGGGAGATTGAGCTTCGGAATTGTGCTCAATTCAGCTCCCAAATCCTCCTTTAAATAGCCAAAACTCCAAGGGACAACCAAGGGCACGTGGAGGGCTAAGATCAGAGGTCATCCGATTCGCCGACCATCACGGAGTCAAGCCGGCAAGGCAGAGCTAGGCCTGCACCTAGGCGGCGGTCGCTGCCCAATTTGGCCGGCGGTGGTCGCTGCTTTTTGGCGCCACTTGCCGGGAAGAGGATGACGATGTCAGAGCCTGTCAGGCGGCGGTCGCCGCCTGCCTTATGACGGGCGCCGCCTGTTCGTGGCGGCGGTCGCCGCCAAGCCCATTTTTCGTCCGTTAAGCTTGGAACAACAAGGTCTTAATCCGGGATAAATAATAATCGTACACGAATGAGTATTAAGTCCCAAAATACGTCGACTGTATATTATTTCTCTTAGAAAAATATTACAGAGATTAAGAACATTACAAAATGTTTTTCTGTCTCTGAAATTAATTCGACGTACGAAACGGGTGTGTGGGACGAATCCCAAAATACCCTTACAAAAGTACGGGGTATCACATCATCAACCATAACTCAACAGAATGCAGAGTGTCAAAGAGAGCCGCCAAGGCTTCGTTCCCAGGACGGATCGCTACGTGCCTAGAGCCACCCCCGGTGGCCACGACACCGGCTCCGACCGCGACGCCGACGACTCTCGAGGTGAGTACTCTGAACCTTACAACTTTGATGATAGGTATGCCTCTCGGAGAACCCAGCGCCGCGTGCTAGACTCTACACCACACGGTGGCCGACGTCGTCAAGCCGCCCAGGCCGACGCGACGCCGAGAAGACCAAACCGCCGCGACACTGGACATCCGCAATGCGATGATCAATTGAGGACACCCCCTACCCAACAACGCAACCATGATGTCCGCGATCATCTTCGACACCAGAGTGTCCGAACACCGCGTTACGGATCTGATGGCTACGCGTCGATCACACCAAATGTCCAAGACGACTTCGACGAGTATGATGATGAAGCAATCGAGGACTCAAGTATGGTCAACCCAAATTTTTTCCACCCCCCTCTTAGAGATCCACTTGAATTGCAGGATCACCCATCGGATTGGATCCCTTCACCGCGTCTCCGACCCCAAGGAGAACGCGTTCAAAACATTGGCGGCGAGCGCCGCGATGGTTTCCAAAGGGATAATCGATGCGACAACTATGATGCCCAGCCACGAAGACGTCAACGCGATGACGCCTACGCGCCCAGGGATGAGTTTGTCCGTGAAGATCACGAACAACGCGATAGACACCAGGTTGGACGCGATATACCACATGGATTGTGCGCCTTTGAGAACCCTTTCTACGACGCCGCGCCAAACAACGCGTTCAACCAAGCAACTCACCAGCCTCGATACCAGCGACATCAAGTCAAGGTAAAAATCGAGCATTTTCATGGTGAATACAACCCCTCTGTTTTTCTTGAATGGGTGCAGGTTACGGAGTACACCCTTCGATATAATCGAGTGCCACCTGAGGATCATGTCGATGCCGCGACGCTTAACTTCCGAGGAGCCGCCCGCGTATGGTGGCATAGATTCGAAGATGACTGCGTTCGTCGCCACAGGACACGAGTCACAGAATGGCATCAACTTGTCTATGTGATGACCAAGATATATGTGCCTCCAGACTACAGGAATCAAATGAGGTTGGAGATTGCCATGGCTCGCCAAGGGTCGTTGACTCCACTCGAGTTCTTTTCCAAGCTTGAAGACATGTATTACAAGGCCAACATCTCTGTTGCACCATCTACCTTGAGGACAAAATTCTTGAGTGGCTTGAACACCAACATACGTGATCAACTAGAGATCTTGCCAATCAATGATTTGAACACACTCACACACACGACAATGCAAATCCATGCACAAATCTCTCACCGAAGGTCTTACACTCTTCCAAGTGGCCAATCCAGGTATGCTTCTAACCCTAGTGGTTTATCTTCTACTACTGTTCGCCCTAGTGTGTCTCCTACAGCCGCGTCAGGCCAAGCTACCACCGCGAAGACATCGATGCCAAACACCGCGCCGCGCCAGACCGCGACCAGCCAAGCTCCAGTGGGCACAGATCGCGCACGCGACCTAGAGTGTTACAAGTGTGGTGGGCGAGGCCACTACACGAAGGATTGCCCCAATGCTCGCAAGGTGTTGTTCTCCACCGCCGCCGGCTACGAGTCCTGTGACGACGAGGAGGCCCCACTTAACGCGGTTGATGACGGCACCTTAGAGGAGGACGACGCCTATGACTGCGTACCCGTTGCACTGAACGCGGGGACACCATTAAGCTTGGTGAATAGGCGTCTATTCACGGTCAAGGAAGCGGCCCTACCTGATCAAAGGGGGAACTTGTTCCACACAAGAGCTCTCGTCCAAACGGCTTCCTTGAGTGTCATTGTTGATGGAGGATCATGTGTTAACATTGTCAATGAGAAGGTCGTTACACACTTCCAGTTGCCCACAACACCTCATCCCCAGCCTTATGCCCTCCAATGGATATCATCTAGTCCAGGTAACACAGTATCTCGCCAATGCTTAATTTATTTTTCCATAGGCCCTTATTGTGATTCAGTTTTATGTGATGTCATTGCAATGGACGTCACCCATATTTTGCTTGGGCGCCCATGAAAATTTGACAGGCGCATGCTCCACGATGGCTATTTGAACACTTATGTGTTCAATTACCATTGGAAGCGTGTCACCTTGCATCCAATGTCTCCCCATGAGATCTTGCAGGATCAGGTCGAGCGTGATCACGACCAAACCTTGGATGCCACGAAGACCGCGTCAACGGCAACACGACTCACCCCAGATCCCGGGGATTCTTCCTTGCGGCACCAACTCGTCTTACACCATGACCAGCCTCCGACCACCGCGTTGCCGGGCCATCGTGATCACCAGGTGCTTCTCAGCCGACCTAGGGACTTCCTGGCCCATTTGCACAGCAAGGTGCCAACTCCGGACATGCACAACTCCTTCATCGTCGCGCAGTTGCCACCACCTGCCACCTCGTTCCCAGCACAATTCACAGCGGAGTTGCCAGCGAGGCCACCAAACATACTGCCAAACTTGCGTAGCATTCAACACATACTCCATTGGGTGTTTAGTGCCTCTCCGCCACACTACGGCACAAGATTCGGGTTCGACACCGGAATCCTCGTGTGTGAGCACTTGCCAAAGACTGTCGAGCCCAAATTCAACGATGATTAAGTGAGGATGCTTCACAACCAAATGGGGGAGGGTGAAGTGACCCTGCCTCCCATGAAGACCCAAGACGAGGACGAAGCCATGGCCATGGGCTCAGAAGAGCCAAGTACGAAGACCGCGTTCTTCGTCATACTCCTCGCCACCATCGGATCAACGCGTTCTTCTGAAGACGACGACACTTCGTCATCATCTCACGCGATGATTGCTTTCAGTCCTTCACCGCGTTAAGAAGCTTCACGCGTTCTTTTAAGACAATTTCTATATTTGGTAGATCCAGCGTATTTTGGATAGTTTCCTTAAATATAGCGTTTTAGATAGTTTCCTTATTTATAGCGTTTTAGATAGTTTTCTTTCAGTCATTATATCTTTTAGGGTTTGTGCCTTTTGCATGCTTGCATGGGCTATCCCACGAGGTTCGACTCGGCCCATCCGACGTCTCACCTCCCCTATTTATACCCAACTTTGTTAATGTTATTTCTCACGTTCAAATTAAAGTTCAAGGTTTTAAGTCGAGTGTTTATCCTCCTTCCCTTGATCGGACGTCACCCATATCCCTCTCATCCCCATTCCCTCTGTCGCCGACGCTACGGCAAACGCTTGATCTTCTCAAGCAAATCTATCTTCGCATCTCCTTCATCCGCAGTCGACGCTACGACACCAACGACTTGTTCCATCAAGTCATCTATCCCTCCATTCAATCGCTTTCGCCACCGTTACCATTCTTCCATCAAATCGCTTCCATCGCGTTCACCACCGTGACCATCATCGCGTTCTTCAACGTGTTCCCTTCATCTTCACCACCGAGACGATTCACTGCGTGACTTCCCAACCAAGACTAGATCCAAAGTCATCATCTTTGGCAATTCGACTTGTCACAGGAGGCAAGGACACATCACGCCTCCTCCGGCGCACCCCCCTCGGGGTCCGCATCTGCCACGTGAGGAGGAGGGGCCACTGCCTCGGGAACAGGTCCCGCTGGCTCACGAACGGGGGAGGAAGGCGTATCGTCCCTCCCCAAATCCTCGGCCGTCGAAATGGGAGGGGGCTCGATGCCTTCGGCGTAATCCCGCCCCAAGGCAAATGTCAATGCCTCCTCGTCGAATGCGTCGTCATCGGCGGCGGCGTCGACGTCGGGCATGGACGTGTCGCTACTATCATCCTCAGGATCAGACACAGGTGCATCGTCTGGCTGGGCAGCGTCCAGTCGCGGACCCAAATCTGCCGTACCTCCGTCACCGCGTCGGGCTGACCCTATGACCCGTCGATGTCCCAATCGACGAGAGCCTTTGTACGACTGTCGAACAGAATGCAACGACTGATGTATCGCCTTTTTACAAATTTTGAAAAAAGATATATTCAAAAAATTACTACAAATATTTATTTTATATTGAATTAAAAATTATTAACTATTTATTTCATTATTTCATTTCTACTTTTTAAAAAATTACAAAAAAATTACAACATCTTCTCTTTTTACTTTCTTTTCATTTTCATTATATATGTTTTATATTAAATACAAATTACTTTCATTTCATTAATATTGAATTTAGAATATTTGTAATTGTTACAAAAAATTTATATTAATTAGAAAATTTTCAAGAAATTAATTCAATACATATTTACTTATTTATTTTTTAGATTATGCATGTCGAATTAAATCTAAACATTTATATTTATTAAATATTAAAATAAAATACCCATCAGCCAATACATACTATCATTGCATGAATTGATATAACTACATATATATCTAAAAAAATCAATAATATTTGAAATAGATCTAATCAAAATTTATAAGTGCATATCTATAGATATTATTCTATTTCATTCAATATAATCTAAACATTTCAGGCATAATTTCAACCCAAATAATTATCTAAACATTTCAGGCATATTCAATCCAAATTAACGTCTAATGAAAGTTCAAATATAAATTATAATTTCAACCCAAATAATTATACAAATTTAATTTACATGTCGCAAACCTCCTCGTCGTCCTGTCCCGACGGGCGTCTCGTCTGGAGCCGAAGTGGACGCTCCACAACCACGGGTACGAACGCCACCGACGCCCTCGAACACCGGCACCACCAGCCACGGCCGCCACCTCCTGCCCCACCGTCGCGCCACCACCAATAGCCTCACCGCCACCACCACCACCAACCTCGCCGCCGCCACTACCACTAGCCTCGGAGGCGCCACCACCACCGGCCTCGACGCCGCCACCACCATGGAATTCGTTGCCACCACCAGCCGCCGCCGACAGCTCCTGCTCCACCGTCGCGCCACCACTGTCCGTCGCTGCTCCACCACCACAGCTCGGGGAGCTCATTTTTTGGATGGAAAGAGAAGGGTTGAGAGAGGGAGGAAGAACATAGGAGGAAGAGAGGAAGAACAGAGGAGGAAGAGAGATCGTCGAAAAATCGCCGCCACCGGGGAAAGAAGAGAGGAAGAAGAAGAAGAAAGAAAGAAGAGTCGTGCGGCGATTTTAACCTAAAATGCGTACGCAAGATTCTGGCGTACGCCAGGATCTTGCGTAGCAGTTTTTTATTTTATTTTTTAAAATTGCTCTACGCCAGAATTTTGCGTACGCAAGATTTTGGCGTAGAGGGTTTATATATATATTTTAAAATTCTTACGTATTTCTATGGAATTTGTCTTCTACGTACGTATACGAAGTACGCAAGGATCTGGCGTAGAGATTTGTAATGCGAAAATGCAAAATACGTAGTGCATACTTTAAAGATTTGTAGTGGAATTTGTCTTACTTAGTCCATACTTTAAAGATGATGTTTTCAAGAATTGTTGTGCTCTGCCGGCTCCTAATGCTCTTATTTATAGCCCGCTCTTCAATGCTATTCACACTCCCATCTTCAAATTTTTTTGGGGTCCAACATGCATTTATTCACTCCCCCACCAATAGTACTTTTACTCTCCCTCATCTCGTTCATTCAAAAAAAACATTGCAATGAAAATTTTCATTGTTCTTTAAAAAAAATTGTTTAGAGCTTGATCAAATAAAATTTGGAGCCAAAAATTTCATACGAACAAAGATTAAACATTTTGAGGTTGGAGCAAAAAAAATTACAAGTTTAAACATGGATTATTAGTTCACTATATATATGCAGGATTGTATGTCAAAGAAATACAGTAACTTAATTTGCATATTTTCCAAAAAAAAAGATTTACTCATGGCTCAAATGATGAACAGTTTTGATTTGAATAGCTTTCCAAATGAATCAGTTGTAGTTGATGTGGATGAACATGGTTCATACAGAGCTAGTAATGTGGACGATGAATCTAAGAGTGGTTCATCCACTTAAATCCTAATCTAATTAATGTTGGCAAAGGAGCAATCCTTAGAATCCGGGTCTTGAATTGAAAAAAGAAGAATATTAATTGCTATTTTGTTGAATAAGAAAATAAGGCTAGAATGACAACCTTTCTCTCCTAGTAGTTTATCGGTAAGTAATCAATTCATATCATAATTATGTTACAAGCTGATTAGCCTTGCTGCCTTTTCGACCAAACAATAAAGAAGCTAAATTAGCCTTTTATATCATTGTGGTACAAAAATACTCTCCTGTAGGGTAAGAATATCCAAGGTAAGTTGTGCTCGCTGAAAATCACGTGCGACGATGGGCCCGTCTCAGAAATACCAGAAGAAGTCATCTGCACAGTCATTGCCATGAATCCTCGATACATACCGCCAGCTGTCGTTCATAGGAGGCGATCCTATTCATCTCTCTGTGGAACCGACGACACAAGATAAATCCCTTCCCACGCAACCTCCGTTTCCCACTCTCGCAGAAAATAGACATGGAGAATTAATTTTACAGCACACAGAACAAACCGCCTTCTCTACCAGTCCACGCATTCCACTCCGACTATCTCTTCTTCAATTCCGGCGTTTCTGATTTTCGATATTGCCTGTCGATCACTGCTTGCCGATTCCAATTCAGATTCGTCTGATTAGTTTTTAGAGCTTTAGTTGCTGATCAAGCTGGAGAGGAAGACAATGTTTCGCGATGGAGAAGAAACCCCCTCTAGGTATAAATTTATCCTTCTTCTTTTCAATTCTAGGGTTTGGTTTCACAGGAATGCTTCTAGTTTGAAATGTTTAGGGATTGGTTCAAAGCAATGTGTTTTCTGTTGTTTCTTCATGCAAATCTTTGTTGTCGGCTTAACCCTAATTCATTGGCTTAATTAGAGAAAAAAGTCTTGTGCGGGGTAATAAAGGATGTACGAAACTGCTAATGATCGGGTCTCGTGTACCTTTTTGTGGTGCATGATATCCTGTATTAATTTCCAGACTTTATTTGGGAAACATATTAACTCTTAATTAGTAGAATGTCGAATTGACAGTTTCAGTTTAGCTCTTCATGTCTTCTTTTTTCATTTTCTGTTGTCTTGTTGTTTATATTCGTGGGGAATGGTTGAATGCTAATTATGTGGGTGGATTTAGAATTTGACGTTTTGACGCCAAAACTGATAAACATTTCTTTTGTCTACGAGTAGTATTATGGAACTTCATGACATCAAATTCTACTTGTCTGATTTCTTATTTAACGTTTTTTCAATATTTTTGTGTTAAGACCGGATAACTGTTTCTGGTGGCTGCATTTTCTGTAGGAATTCCTGATTGGTTCTATATCTGGTCGGACTAACCCGACCCACAATGGTTAATCTTTTGATGGAAGCTTTTTTTTTATTTAAATTTTTTATGTTCCTGGTAGGTATGAATTGCTGAATGTGGTGAAGAAGCACTCAAATTTGCTGGGAAAGACAGTTGTTGATGAGCAGGATGCATCTGATATAGAAATGGATCAGGGTTTTTGGCATGATGTTTTCAATCTGTACTTCATTCTTGGTAGGGAATCTAGAGGACGCCAAGATGATGACCTATTGTTTTTCGTCAGGAAACTGGTGCACAACTATTCCCTTTTAAGCTTCTCATATCACATATAATGCATGCTTTCAACATTGTGTACTATTATGCTCTTTCTTAACATAAAATTTATACCGAGCTGCTACAGAATTATCATAAAAGGGGATTCAATGATGATGACAATGGAAATCCTCCATATTTTGTGCGCAGGTGGGCAGACAAGGTAAATCTAGACATAATTTCTGTTTAAGCTGTTAATATGTGCTGTGATTTTGTAGCATCAGTTTCAGTTAAACTACTAAGCTTTTATGTAAAAAAGTTAATCAAACTACATCTGGTACCTTTAGGGTTGTCACTTTAGCAACTCAAGTCTCAAGGTATTATATATAATGTCACATCTTTAACAATTTTCAGTTTGGGGGGTTAAAAACATTATTTAGATGATTTTAAAAACTATTATATTAAATAAACATATTGGCAAGTTCACTTTCTTGGTGACTCCCAAGTAGTATTTCTCCATATTACACCATTATGTATCTTGTCCTTTAGCATTTATACCATCTTCATCTTTCTTGGCTGAAAATTTAGACAGTAGGTATGGGTGTGTGTGGAATTGGAAAGCATATGGTACAATATGTATGATTCTAAGCATAAAATATCATGAGGTACTGATTTGATGTCATCACAAACCTTGATGTATTGGAATATCATCTGCTCAAAGTAATAATTTCAACAAGTTGTTGTTACTTAATCAGTGAATACATTAAAGACTTGTGGGTTATGTCCCTCTTTGTTATATGTAAGAATTCTGCCATTCTCTTATGCAGCTTGACAATTTGCTGGGGGAAAGTTTAATGGAGGTAGACTGGAGAAGGTCATTTTATTTGAACCTTATTGCACATACTTCATTCACGGTGACTGTGGCAATTTGTAGGTAAAAATGTGCTCGCTTTGCACCTTTGTGTTCTTTGATCTAATATATTGTTGTATTTTAATTAGGGTGTCTTTCATATCTGTCTTATTATCTTATCTAAAGAATACCATATTATAATATATCTGCTTATGTTGCTCATCAATATCATTTCTTTCCCATAAGATTTTTTATTGATGGAATAATCCATTCACCATGATCTTTATTTCCCACTTCTAGTTTAATTTTAACATTGAGTTTAGATCCTAATTATTTTACAGGTTGCTTTCATTTTCAAATCTTTTGCTGCCTTGAACCTTTCTTTCAATTAGGGTAGTTTTTTGTTTGTTTCAACTGCTATTTCAAACTACTTTTGACATCCAGCTTTATTCTCTGTGAACATACATCATGGTATTGACTTATGAACAATATCATCTATGTGCTATGGACAAACCTTTTGGAGAATATGAAAAATAATTTTATTTATTTTCCCCTTAGATAGTATCCTGTGAAAATAATAATTTGGGAAACCATTGCTCTTGTTAGCCATCAGGTCCTTGAGAACCATCGTGCACAGGGTGATACACCTTTGACACCAATATATAAGGTTTGTGTGACTAATTTATATTCTTGTTCTTTGTTTGATATTGTTTGTTTGTTAAACATTGTTTTTCATTATATTAAAATATCACTTTTTTGATGTACATTTAGCAATGTGTAATTTATCCTGCATTGGGCTTTATGATTTATTGGAAAATCTGTTGTGTTTGTAAAATGTATGCTCTTTGTAGACTGAAAAAAATTGGAACTTCAAAGTATGATCTTTCTAAATCTTGCTATTGTGTTAATGGATGTAACAGCCCCATTGTACTGAACATGTTGAAACGTTCGTGAGTATTTTACCAATAAAAAACTGTCCCCTAAGTGGAGATCTGTTTAGTCTGCTCACAGAAGAATGCCTGACAGGCTGACACTGATAAGATTTTTAGTTTTCTTGATTTTTGTAATTAACAAGCCTTACACCTTTCTCAATGACTACAGGGTCAAAGATTTGAATTGTAAGGAACCATTTTGTTTATCTTTTGAAAAATTACAATCTGTCCGTGGGTCAAGGCGAATTCATTAAAAAAATTGAACATTAAGATTGAAGATGGATTAGGGGATTGTGCCAAATTGATTTTTAAGCAAAGATAGTGGAAGTGATGCTTGAAGAAGTGTCCATAGACATTTGCATTATTTAGATTAAAATCCTGATGAATTTTATGACATACCTTTATATTGTGTTTCATATAGTACCTGACAGGCTTGGTTTAGTTGCTGATACTCATGGTCAAGAAATAGTAATTTTTATTTATCTTGTATAGGTTGTAAAGACAGTTTATGCATCTGCAAGCCGGATCAATTTCCATTTGGATGCCAAAAAGGTAAGTCTGATAGCGGCATCTTTATCTTACTTCTAAGGGAGAGGATTTTTGTGTATGTTTATAACTTTGTTCAGAATTTTGGATGCAGGAAGCAGAAACAGTTGCTGCATATCCAGATATATGTTTCGCCGTTGATGATTTTGATTCAACCTTTGACACAGTGGTAAAGTTATGATATCCCTTCACCACCACTATTACTACTCCATATTACATATTGACTTGAAGATTCAGTTCAGAAAATTGGGGTTAACTCAACTAAGCTGGAGACAAGTCTCTTGAGCAGCAGGGGTATTCTTTTAATTATTTGATTATGCTGTATTCTCAGAGTTGCTGAGCTATCTGTGGATCAGAGTAACAATTCTTGTTGCATAATGTGATCATTTATCCCCTGCCCTTTCTCCTTTTGATTTTATAGGTCTTATCTGATACGGATCACTGTTACTGTGTGCTTCTGAATGCACATGATGGTGCTGCATTTCCCAGTGAAAACTTGGAGCAGGGTTGCAGTAGTGGTACTACTGTGCAGGTTGAGAGAGTTCCTGAAAAGATTGATAGAAATAAGGTCAGTTATGATATTTTAGTGACTCCCAAGTAGTATTTCTCAGACTTGAAACATCATTTAGTTTGTTGATTTTAGGTGTTTTTTCCTGTGTTACCTTTTGTAGAATGATGAAGAATTTTCCTGAAATATTTTAGTTGGGAGAAAGAACTCTTCTCATATCATGCTTTGGATGTCTGCTCAAGCCATTCTCTTGAGCAGACATTCAAAATTCTCTTGAAGCTTTAAAAGTTGCAATTAATCTAAAGTGTTGTATCATTGAATGTCTGCTCAAGAGAATTTTGAAGAATAAGATAAGCTTGTTGTCACTTGTCTCTTATCTATGCAAAGGCTGTTAGCATTTAAAATTTGACATCTTGGTTGCTACTTAAAACTCAACATCCTAATTTCCTTATAAGACTGGGAGAAAACAACCACCCGAATTATTGAGTAACCTGTCCTTGCTTTTGAGAGAATCCCGACGACATGAATAAAAGGATATGGATGCCGTGAGAGGTCATTTATTCTATGCTCTTTCATCATTCCTCAACATAAGTGCTCTTATTGATTGAGGAATCTTCTCAAGCTGAGTAGAAATTCTTAATACAGGCAAAGCTCACACAAGGCTGGGAAATATTACACTCCCCATAGCTTGAACCAGTCTCTCTATTCTATAGGAAATTGAGCTTGAATGCATCTCTTTGTTTTGAGCATTCAGAATGTACAGGAAAGTGTGCCTACTGTTACGTGCATATTGTCAATATGATCTTTTTGATTTCAAACTTCATACATGCAGTATACTTGTAAGTTTGCAAATATCTTGAATGGAAGTAGTCTTCTCGTTACAATCTTGTGAAATTCCATTATACTACATATTTAAGAAATGCCATATGGATTCAATAGAGTTCAATTTGTTTTGAGCTAGTAGTCTGACTGAGCGTTATGTTTTTTGCAGGTAACTATCTTTTCAGGGTTTGTTAGTTATCTAATGGTCCGAGACGCATATGATGGTAAAACTTCTGTAGTGCCTGATCACATGGTATTATTATTTTTTTTAGTTGACTGAACTGTAATGCCTGGTTGAGGATGTTTGAAATGCGATAATTTATATGATTAAGTAGAGTTAACCATAACATGTAAGATATCATCAACTAGTGGCACAAGCCAAATCCTAAGTGGTGTAATATATCAATCATTTTCATGATTAATTGTTTTCAATCTGAGTTGCAAAAAAAAAAATACAATCTCCTAAATGAATAAACTAAACATGAGGTATTTTTTCTCTTGCAAGAGAAAACACTTGCACTACTATTGAATTGCGTACTCAATATCTGCTCCCCTTATCGTGCTAGATGAAATAGTTTGCGATTCAGATATTGAATCAGAAGTTTTAAAACACACTCTGAACTGAGATGAGAATCCTTGATAACTTTCAGAGGAGGTTACTAGTTACACCGTGCAGAATGTACCACTTAAGTTTTGAGTTTTCATATTTTAGATTTCCATATTTGGTCTCATGAAGATACTTTCATGCTTCAAAATATCCAATGAGATGCTTCTGACCATTGCAGCTGGGAGATCCCGGTTAGGTAGCCTTCTCTCATTTTCTCATCACTCTGGCAAGACTGACAGACTCTACATGAAAGGTCCCGGCGGACGTGGGGAAGTTGAAGTAGCTGTTTCAGGTGTTGAAGGTAGAGCACACATGTTCCAGCTGACTTGTTATTATATGAGCCTGCACTTGTTGATACTGCTTACCATGCTATAATATGGCTCACTTCACTATTGGCACAAACTCACAAAGCACATGGCATCTAGAAATGTCAGCTCTCCAGTTGCACTAGGTTCCAATGTTTCGACTTAAAAAGCTTTGGAAAGGGGTTGCTGGCATAAAGAATGTGATATTAGCCACATTGTTCTACATAAAATTACCTTCCTTAAGGTTGTTCTTAAATTAAAGGACGTGTATTAGATAAGGAATCCATTAAATTTTATAATGAGACACTGCCGGGTGGACCCTTATGCATGGGACTCCTGGAAACAACCAGAGTCCATAGTAATTCAGATCAAGAAGACTGGGAACTTGCTGTATAATAATGTTTTGCTACAAAGCTGCACAGTGCTGATTTTTGAGGTCGTCTTCTATTAAAACAGGTTTTGCAGCTGAGAGTGCTTGATATGTTGATCTATGAAAATTCTTGAATGGTTGTCAAATTTGAGATCTCTTTGACGTAGATATCATATTTATTGTCAAATATTGAACTTCAATGTTCATATGTGAAATACTGTTGCCTCGTGGGCAATGAGAAAGAACAGAAAACAAGATGCAGTCCACCTTGCAGTACAATAGAGCATTGGTCATCAGAATATATCGGTTATGAACCTTTTTTTATTCCTTGTAGGCATCTCTCTTGATGCATGATGTGGGAGAAAGAATATATGTCCACAGACTTGCTTATTTTGCACGAGTCTTCAGTTTCTTAAATGCTGTTAATTTGTAGTATGGATGACAAGCATGATATGCTAACAGCAATGCTTTACCAGATCAAAGTCAGCAGATCAATGGCCCTTCATCACCCGTTGTATCTCATAAAGGCTTTGGCATTGCAACAATTGTCAGGAGAGCGGCTTCTGCTGCATCTGTGGCAGCAAAACAGGCATATGCAGCAGCTGCTGCTGCTTCCAGGAATTCTGATGAAGACATGTTACCCCTCAAGTGTTGCTTAATGTCTGTATCTTTGCCCTGGGAACACATTGCTTATGATCTCTTGTTCAAGGTGGGACTCTTGCCCCTTTGTCTCGCACGCTGAACATATTTTGATCTTGCATTAATTTTGTGCATTCTTCAATTCGTTGACTGCAGGGAGGTCCACCTGTGAATCTGTAAGTAAAACGGTACATGAACTTGTAGGAGCTATAATGAGAGATGGAAGCGCGTACTCTGTTGAGATTGGACGGCATATAAAGTTAAGTATTCCATTTTAAACTTGATGTTGTGCTCTGGTTGGAGGATTTCCCTTTTTGCTCGTGGCACCAAAGGAGGAATCTGCTTTGGGAGACAATTTGTTGATGTTGTACATAGCATGTGAAAAGAGAGCATTCAATGTAATATGATCAAAAAAGGTCTCTTGTGAGTTAGCAAGCATTTGTTCCTTCTTTTTATAGTCTTTTTGTTTTTCACAATTTACAAAGGGAGCACAGCACAGAATTCTTTTGTGAATAGTGGAACCCCTTCCTCTCCTTTTTGGGGCCTCATATCTTATCAAGCACTGTGTTGCAGATTTTGCTCTATTGTTCTGAGCTGCTTCATTACTAAGTCTTTTGAATCATTGAAAAAAGGGCATGTGAAGGGGGACAAGAAGATAAAGATTGAAAGTAGTTCCCAAGCTTCTCCATCGAACATGCCATTGTGTTTATTTCATCTAAAAGCAGCTTATTACATTTCTTCAAAAGTTAAAGTTGGTGCTGCATTATTTACAACTAGGTAGGTAGTATTGGGTATGCAAAAAAGTTCCCTTCCCACAAACGAATCACGGGATTCAACAATCAAATCCGAAAAACCTATTTTCCTCCTGATGGATTAAAACGGTTCAAGATCTGTGTTTGATTTCAGAAAATTCTCGTATCAATTTTTTATCTGTTACGACAGTGGATTTCACCATGACTATTAATTATTTTCGTGGGTATTAATAATGCATTCGCAAATGTCTGTCATGCTTTTCTTTTTGACGATAGAAAAAAGTTGGTAACGGAAAAGGGGTGAAACTGAAAGAGACCAAAAACTTTGGTTAGTAAAGGGAAAGATTTGCACATGGAAGGACTGCGCTACGCTACTTAAAAAATATGATCCCAACAAAAACAATGGAGGCATGGGATGCTAATTAATTATACAAGTTACTTAATAAACAAGCAGAAAAAGCAGGTAGAGAGCAAAGTTTAGATGCTAGTGGCGTGTAAGTTGGTCTGTTCCTCATACAAACTAACTGCCCACTTAAGAAAAATTGTCTGCAATTTAACTATAAAAACCTCTCAGGAATATTCCCCCAGCCTTTGCATTTTTTAATTTTATAAACTGAAAATGCTACATACAAAACGTGTTTTCCCCCTTTGAAAAAATATGTTACGTGATTGAGATTCCGTAGGTTGGACATAATCAGGTGTTTCCAATTTCCCATGTACTAGTTTTCTGTCCAGGTTCCAATCAAGCAAAAAAAAAAAAAAAAAAAAAAAAGGAATTTTATTTCCTGTCCAGGATAAATTGCCTATAGACATTTCTGATAAACTGAATTTAATATTCAATTAAAAGCTAAGTTCAATTTTTTAATTGTTGCAGAGAAATTTTACTACTTCTGACACCATATATGGGCAACTTACATTTGTATGAGATTCCATGAGAATCAATTAATTAGGGTTTTTAGCCTTAATCAAAACAGAATCCGTAAGTACACTTATAAAGTATTTTTCCCCCAACAAAAAAATGGTAGTTTCGTGAAGATTAAATGTGCTTCTTCTCCCATACTTTATGGAGGAAAACTCTTGAAAAGGGAGATTTTCTAAGTTTGATCAAAGACGCCAGAAAATTTCTGTCACTATGACTTTTGACATCGCCATATTTCCTCCAATTATTTTAACATAATATTTATAAAACAAAATGGAATTTTATGCTATAAATGATCCAAAACTTATAAACTATCAAACTTATGTAACTCGATCAAAAGTTGTAAGCATATAAGTGAACAATTATCTGAATATAAAAAACTAGGGATCAGATTTGAGGGCAAAATATCCTCCAGTTCTCCATCATCCTTTAATATAACCCTCCATATCCACATCCTTGTACAAAGATATATTTTTAGGGCTCCTTTGGCATTGCTTTTTGATATCAAGCATGAATATCAGTGATATCCATATATGTGTTTGATATATATATATATATCATACTATCGATATTAAATCGATATCCGTTGTTTGGTATTGTGGATCGATATAGTTGATATCATAGTTTTATTTTAATATCTCTCACATAATAGACATATCAAATATATCACTAATACATATACACATGCATATTCGATATCTTGATATCACTCATATTCATATCTTAGGTCTCGTTTGATATTGATAGCAAGAATATGAGATATCGGGTATCGATTATCGGTATGATCGAGTATCAATATATGAGTGAGTGATACCAAGGTATCATGTATGAGCATGAGCATGAGCAATATCGTTAATATATATACATATTTTGTAGGAGATATCAAAATAACACTATTGTATCACTCTGGTATCGGCTGATATTTATATCTAATATACCAAACAATATATATTAGTTTAATAATGATATTGAAATATACCAAATACAGATATGAGTATATATGTATCATTGATATTTTATGCTCATATCTGATATCCGCGTATCAATATCAAAAGAACTTTTAACACTAGCTAATACTCATATAGATACCGTACATCGATAGCAAAACGAACCCTTAGGTAGAGTGGGAATTCTGCATGAGATTCCCAACCACATTGCTATATCTTAAAAAAACACTATCAAATATACTTGGAGCATAACTACACAATAAAGTCTTCGTACCTACGTGGAGTTTGGGGCGTTCGTTTTAGATTCTTCGTCACTAAGCTAAATCTCAAGGTGGAGCCCACTGGCATCTTCCCCCGACATAACTATAAACTATTTGTAAAAAATACGGGTTCGGATCCGGTAAAAAAAACGAGGATACAAAAAGGAAAAGGGGCAAAGACCATTATACCCCTCAATCCACCAAACTAGGGCCCACGTATGCTCTCCATCTTCCACAATAAATAGACGTCGAATGCTACGCAATTCTTCCCTTTTCCCTTCCTTCTTTCTCTCTCCATAACAACGCAAAACCTCTTTCTCTCTCTACCCACTATTTCTCGACTCCGGTTCGCCAGAAAAAATGATGTGCTCCCAAGAGCCCCTTCCCTTTCCACTTCCGGTTTTCGAAAACCGGTTCACTTCCAACGAGCTCGACGAGCTCCTCTCCTTTTTCCAGCCCTCGGCTAATAATAACAATCACGAAATTATTATTAATTCCGTTGACGAGGAGTCGTCCCCACAACCGGTGTCCTCAAACTCCGGTTCGGATGACCCGAATAACGGGTTCGGGGAAGAGATGGACGAAAAGAAGAAGAGGAGGAAGCTGTCGAACCGGGAATCGGCCAGGCGGTCCAGGTGGCGCAAGAAGAGGCACCTAGAGAATCTGACGGCTCAGCTGAACCGGCTTAAGGCACAGAACCGGGAACACACTAGCCGGCTCAGCCTGGTTTTGAACCAGCTCCGTGCTGTGAAGACGCAGAACGAGCTTATGCGGTTCGAATGCGTCCATCTTATTCAGAGACACGCGGGTCTGAACCGGGTTTTGCAAGCCATGCAATATAACGACAAGATTATCACTAATAATACCAATTCTGACCGGTTCGCCGATGCAAATGCACTATTCAATTCGCTACAGAGACACCCGTATTAATCGGCCTAAAATCCTATTGAGATCTAACTAAATTAACTAGAATATTGGATCTCCTGTTTCTCTATTCTCTTATTACTATCTTTTATTGCTCTTTTTTCTTTTATGTACGTACATCATAATTCATAAGTAATTAATGAGATAATTAAAGGAAGGCGGTTGTTTTGATGGGGTTGGCCGGAGAAATGACGTCACGTGGTTATAATACTAATGATAAATTCCAACTATATATTAAGTAAACAAGGTTAATTATTTCTTGGGAGTTTAGTTATAATATTGTTTGTTTTTTTGGTTCATAAAAATTATTAGTCCATTATAATCGGAAGGGAAATTGAAATTCTTAATCTAATCATATTTATTAATTAGACTGAAAAGAAAAGAGTTAACAATTACTCCGTATAATATATTGATTGTTAATGATGTACGTCTTTTTCAGACAAATAAAAAGGGACAAATAGTGAAAAGATAATAGCACATGGACACAAGCATAAGCATGTATGTATATATATATATATATATACTGATAGAGCAGTACGTACACTTGAAACTTTTCTTGGCAGTTTCAAATTGAATTCTCTTCGTCAAAACGAAAAAGAACATTGTCTGGGGAAGAGTCGTAGTCGTAGAGGAGGGGAAGAGTTGTTTGACTGAGCCCCGTTTTCTCATTTTCGATCGGTTGTATCACAAGAACAACCTGGGAGCTCGACTCAAGGTCCCCTTTTTTTTGGTTGAAATTTAATAAAATTGATGCACATGTTTTGTGTTCTCACATGTGAATTGATGTTGATGTTTTTTGTCTGGATACATGATTTCAATTTGGGCCTTTGATAAATATATGTCACAAATTTTCAATATGGGGTTTCAATTCGGGTTGAATTTTGATTTTGGTATTAATTAAGTATCGTATGGATGGCAATTTTTGAAAAATTTGAGTTATAAATAATAATATTTTGCCATTTTTCGAGATAAATAAGTAACACATTAAAATAGTGAGGGGTAAAATGATAGTTTTAATTTTTTAACGGAAGAGAGTGGTTGTCGGTAAATATGCAAAGGTCGGATGGTTTATCGACAATATAGTATATTGGACGGGTTATTTTCGGTATTTGATCCTATAATTAATATAATTTTGTATATTATAGTGTGGGATAATGTATTTTTATAAGCAACAATAGACCTATAATTTTTTCTCTACGTACATGTACGGTATCGTGTATGTGGCCAGTGGCGGATCTAGAACTTAATCGAAGGGGGGCGAGTTTCGTATATTTTTCCCTTCATAAATCGACATTTATATTAATATTTTAAAATTACAAAAAATATTAGATTCACCTTTTGAAAATTGATTAATTCATGCAGTACATACTCTATTTTTTAGCGTTTTGAAAATTTATTTGAATAATGTAAGATTTTCAATTTTTGTGTTAATAAAAATTAAAACATGGAAGGAAAAATAAAAAAACAAAAGAGAAATAAACATGCTTAATAAACACATATTTTAATAAAGCAATTAAAACTTCAATTTTTAACAAAAGTAGAAAAAAAAGGATAGGGGAAGGAATTTGAACCCATGACCTTTAGTTTTTTCCACACAAGTTTCAAGACAAATATCACTAGGCCAATGCATTATTCTTGTCATTTTATGTATACATAATAAAAATTTAAAATTCAAAAAATGGCTTAATAAAAAATTCGACATACTATAAGGGATTTACCGGGGAAAGCGGGGGCTGTTGCCCCCTAGCCCCCTGTAGATCCGCCCTATGTGGCAATAGTAACTAACAATTCGTAGATCGTGAATGATCCATTTCAAATACTTTAATATAGTTCGATGAGCTTTTATTCACGTCCATGCAATAGATCGGAATATATATATATATATATATATATTAAAGTCTGATGAACGGGTAAACGAGTAGTGAATAGGCAAGCGTATAAGCGCAATAAAGCCAGTAATATATAGACGATGAGATTAAAATGTACTTTTTCTGTTTAATACTACTTGTCATTATAGTGTTTGAGACAACTATAAAGAATGTAATCATTAAGCTAAATCTACATTAATTTCCTAAAATTTATAAAGTAATAATAATTCACCTCATTTCTAATCAATAAATAAAGAGAATTTACATAAAAAGTGACAATATGTGCAATTTTCAATAATATATATCGTAACTCACGAATAAATTACTATCTAAAATCCTGAAATGATAATTATTTCTTAACAAAAATAAATGACTAAAATGACACTTATTATTGAACGGGGGTATAACAAGAAGTGATCGAATTATAATTAAGCACCAAACTTACCAATAATACTTATAAGTTTGAAGTTGGGAGTAAAACACATAGACTTTTGTTTTTATAATTTTGATGGTTGAATAGTATACAATTTTTGTTTTGTTTTTCTAAAACAAAATAAAAATATTGCTTCCTCAATTTAGGGTACACAAAATTGTATTAAATCTACATAAATGCCTATTACCACACTCTGGATTAATCCTCAACGCACTTTCTTTCTTTTTTAGACGTTAATACCCTTCCCGAGATATGGGGTTAATTGTTGAGAAGAAGGCTACAACAACTGCCGAAACCTACGATAATTGCAAATTCTCCCAGGCTCCACACGCATCAACGTCCGCAAGCAACTTATCTAGCCTCCAACATTGCAGTTCTGTGTGGACAATAATTAATCGTGTAGGTTCCGAGATCGTAAAGGCAAGGAGGAGTTTGATTTGTGAAATTAAAATTTTCAAATCAGGCCAAAATATTGCAATTACAGATGAATTGGGATGAATGAGTTTGATAACTCAACTTTTTTTTATATTTGATTAGATGCTAATTGTACGTACACTCTCGGGCGAAACTGAAGGAATAGTGTCATTTAAACAAGGCGCAATTACCAAATATGAAATATGACAATTAATGGAGATTTACAATCCGAGAATTTTAGGAGTCGTAGTGCTTTGCTAGAAGCCAACTACGATCAATGGGCTTAATCGGGTTAGGCCCATGGCTATAATAACCGGATCCTATGAGGTCACACACATAGAGTGATCGGGCTGGATCAAATCGAACCGGAAGCCCATGTGGGACATGGATTTCGGCCCATTGGCTTTAATTGGGATATTGGCTTTTATTATTAATGGGTAAAAAATTATCATTCATAATTACTTGATAAGGATGTATCTTATTAGAAGATATATGGAAACAATATAAAGATATTGTATCCATAACTAAATATAATAGATATATTGATATTATATAATGTATGATGATTTACGTACAGAAGAGATTGATTTCTCCTCCAAGAAAGTGAACAGCCGTACCTCCCTAATTCAAGATTCGTTCGCTTTCCTTCGTTCGTCGTTCTAGCAGACGAGATCAAAGGCGATCCAGATTCCAGACTCGTATGGACCAATTAGAGAAGCCACACTTGGGGCTTTCGATCTCCGCTGAAATCCTGCAGGAACGTTTCAGGCTCGCATCAAACGGTATGTTACTCTAACTATACTATATTCCTATTAGTTCATGCATGAGATCCTTGTTAGATGTTAGGAAATAGTTTCCTGAAATTCCGCTTTAAACATCTAAATTCCCTACAGTGGTATCAGAGCCTCTTGCATGATTTGATAGGATCAATTATCAAAAGAGTTATTTTTAATGCATGTTAAGATTCAAACTTCATGTAATATTGATATATAGGTTAAATTGCATGATTAAAATTGAGATTTTGATTGATTGGATATGAAAGTTGAGAACTTTGCTTCTAATATGCATGGAAAAGTTTAGAACTTTTTGACAATGTTTCTCTACCCAAAATTTTGATTCATAAGGTTTGATTATGCTAGAAATATGATTTTCGCATGTTTAAACCACTAAGTGAAAATTTTGATTTTCAAAAGGATGAATCAATACCCAATTTTATTTTTGAAATCTGATTTTTGAAATTTATTTCTGAAAATTCGAAATTAAAAAAAAAAAAAAAAAAACTGAACAGTATCGAACCGGATTGGATCCGGTTCGGCGCGCACCCTGGCTCGTGCGCAGGGGTCATCGGTGTGGACCACGGCTCAGCACACGCGGCTGGAGCGGCCAACAGTGGGTCGCACCACCCAGCAGACCGCGAACTGTTCGCGGGCCTGCGCGGCTTGGTGCGGTGGACCCGGGATGGTCCGGTTCGTGCGGTGGCTCGGGTGTGGTCTGCAGTGGGAGCCATGGTTCGGACTATACGAACTGGGCTCGGTCTGCACAGTGGCTGCGCGGTTCAGTGGGCACGGGTCGGTCCGGGTTTGACTCGGGCGCGACTCGGTCCGGTTGGGTAGATTTTGGGATTTTAGGATATTTTCCTAAAAAGAATAAGATAAGATCTTATTTTCCTAATTGGATGATATTTGATATTATCTACAATATGATTTCCTAAAAGTTGTTAGGATAAATTCTCACTTAATTAGGATAAGGATATTTGATATCTTACCTTATTTGTGCATATTTTATCCAATGATGCAATTTAATTATTAATATGATTAATTCTATATATGGATATGTTTGAATATCTTGTTACATGTTTTATCATTATAATATTCCATTATTACTTTGATTAATAATATTTGATATTATGAATGCATGCATGTTTTATAATATTATGATATTATTGCATGCATGAGGTGACTAGTATGGCCCACATCTTAGGATAGAATATACGATCTGCGTATCATTATGTATTTTTGTACACGATCTGCGTATCGTTATGTATTTTTGTAATTTAAATTTAAGTAATTAGATTATTAAAAAAATTGTATTACAAGAAGATTCCAAAGACCAAGAAGATCCATGAAGGGTACCAAGGATGGAGATCCATGGAGAGAAGACCCATGAAGATTAGATCTTTGGTTTTTTGGTTTTAGGGGCCATACTAGGATCACATTTAATTATTGCATTTTGAATGCCTTATTATTTTAAGCTTTGCATGATTGTTTACTTATGCTATTTTGTTCACTAGTAAATAGACAACCATTGCATGCTAAAGTCCCTAAAGGAATATTGAGATAATGCCTTCCCATGTCATAACCCATGATGCCCTAGGAATAAGTTGGATAGGTTTTGCCAAAGCAAGGTGTCCTTCTTTGACCTTGGGATAGTGAGGGTGGATCTATATAAGGGATTCATAAACCTTGATATGGTTATACTCAACAAGAGACCAAAATGCAAAGTTTTGGATCTTGAGGCATAAGGATGAGTCCACATAGGATGTGGTCCATCAACCAAGAATTATAAAGAATTATAATTAGTAAATGTTACTTACCTAGATCACATGAGACTTAGGGCAGTGCCAAAGTACGCTAAGGTCTTATCTGAAATAGGATCTTGGAATCATTTTATTCACTGGGGACAAACTTGTTTGAATAAAATGTGCATTTGCTTAATTTTTGAAACATGTTTAAAATTTAAGCTTTTGCATGTCAAGCATAAACTTATCTGCATGTTACTTCCTTTGTAGCAATCATGTCTAGTAGCGATTTGAAATTCACCCTGCGGTCAATTGTTGACAAAAACAAGCTCAACGGTACGAACTATATCGATTGGGAAAGGAACTTGAGAATTGTTATCAGATCCGAAGGACGTGAGGACGTTCTGGAAACACCCATCCCTGTCCTGACCGATGCTTCCACTAATGAGGAGAAAGCAAAGGAAAAGGAGATAAGAGCTAAGTCGGTGCCTGTCACCTGTCTGATGCTCGCTGCCATGGAACCAGGCCTTCAAAAGAGGTTTGAACGCATGGATGCTCATACAATCATGGCTAACCTGAAAGTGTTGTTTCAGGAACAAGCTAGGATTGAGAGGTATGAGACTCACAAGGCCATACTTGAGAAGAAATTGGAGAAAGGGAAGCCAGTGAGCAACCATGTGTTTGACATGATTGGTCTCTTTGAGCAGATGGCTCAATTGGGCTTTCCTTACAATGATGAGATAGCCACTGATATCATCTTGCACTCCCTGCATGATGGATTTGCTCAATTCAGATTGAACTACCATATGCATGGGATAGGCAAGACCCTCAATGAGCTCCATGGCATGCTCAAGACAGCTGAGCAGAACATCATGGTTGAACCTAAGCAGGAAGTTCTCATGGTCAACAAAGGGAAAGGGTTCAAGAAGGCGGCCAATGGGAAGCACAAACAGCACCAAGGGAAGGGCAAGCTAGTTGCTCAACCCAAGATGACTAAGAAGTCTAAGGTACCTGCTGATCATGAGTGCTTCTACTGCAAGGCCAAGGGACACTGGAAGAGAAACTGTCCCAAATACATGGAAGACAAGAAGAATGGGACTGTGAATCCCACTTCACGTATTAATGTTATTGAAATCTTAACAACCACTGCCACTACTTGGGTATTAGATACCGGATGTTGTGCTCACATTACTTCGAATGTGCAGGGGCTAAGAAGTAGGAGGCAAGTGGAGAAGGGAGAGATAGACCTATGTGTTGCAAACAAGGCGACTGTTGATGCGCTTGCTGTAGGAGTCTATGACCTAGTTTTACCTTCTGGTTTGATTTTAGAACTTAATAACTGTTATTACGTTCCTGAAATTTCTAAAAACCTTGTTTCGTTTTCGGTTTTGGATGCTGAGGGCTATAATTTTACACGATTACTTTTCGGCGCATAGACATTTTTGCCGTTTAGCGCATTGGGCTCGAGCGTAACGTGTGGGCCCATTTCACACGTTACGTGTGACAGTGATCCACACGTAACGTGTGGGCCCATTTCACACGTTACGTGTGACAGTGATCCACACGTAACGTGTGGTGTAATAGTGTATATTATATTGTATGATTATATTATACTTTAGGGTATTTGTGTATGTCATATTATTGTATATTTTTAGTATTTATTTGTGGTTCAATGTTGAATTATTAATTATTTTATATATATTATAATGTTACGTGTATGAATGTTGTATCATATTATTGTTTATTTGTAGTATTTATTTATTTATCTAAAAATCCTAAAAAAAATACCCCAAAATAATCAACATAGAAGATAGAATATAATTTTTCATTACGTTGGATGACTACAACCACATTTAGCTCACAATATAAGAAATAATACAAGTTCTTCATAAACTTAGAAAACCTAGCACAAAATAAATGACATCGCCTAGTTGCGTTTGAAGAAATTAGGATAGCACAAAATAAATGACATCGCCTAGTTGCGTTTGAAGAAATTAGGATAGTCTCTGGTAAAACTTCGCGACATATCATGTCTCTGCTTTGATAAAATTGCTTGCTCCCTACAAAGGTTGATAGTACGTAAACAACATTACACAATAGATACGACATCAAGGCAGTATACGATGTACATCATTATATAGTTTGAGATTATACCTACGCATCTTATCCAGATCTTGTAAAAGTTCTTGATTTTGCTTAACAAGATCTTGATTTTGCTTAACAAGATCTTGATTTTGCTTAACAAGATCTTGATTCTCCTTAACAAGATCTTGTTTTTCCCGCCATTGTTGTCGAATAACCGCGTGTGCCCTGTCCTCGTACATAGAATCAATATTCTTCCTGTATAAACACCCCAGTCTTAGGCATCCCCAATACCTCCTTCCGTAGTTCCACTGCAAATCCCAAGTACGGACAATGGTTTTCAAATTACACTCGCATTGTGGAGCACTTATTTGTTGATGGTGCCTATTTGAGTTTGATGATGATTCGGATGAAGATGCCATTATTTGTTGTAGTGCTTGGTTTCCTACAAATCCATTAATATGAAAAGGCCAATTAGGGTTACTAAATTGAAAGAAACTGAAAGAAGAAGTTTACCCACAAATGAATCTTCAAGCCCCGCATGTGTTGGACTTGTTGTAGTGAACAAACAACTCTAATGCATCTTAAATCGAAAGAAACTGGAAGAAGAAGCTTACCCACAAATGAATCTTCAAAACCCGCTTGTGTTGGACTTATTGTAGTGAACAAACAACCCTAATGCCTCTTATATAGTGAAATGATATGTGTTTGACAGCTAATCTACAGCTATATACAACTGTATACAGTTGTAGTATATAATGACCTCAACCACTAGCATTAAAGACCTCAACCACTCTTACCCTAATAACCCTAAACCCTAGACCCTAAACCCTAAATCCTAAACCGTAAATCCTAAACGCTAACCCTAACCCTAAACCCTAAGCCTAACCTCATTAGCCTAAACTCTACCCCAATACCTTAACCCTAAACCCCCAAACAGTAACGAAACCCTACCCTACCTACGCCTAAACCCTAAACCCTATGCTACACGTTACGTGTGGAAGAGGCTCACACGTAACGTGCCAAGATTCCAAACTCGTTACGTGTGCAATGGGTTGACCCGTAACGTGTGGTGCAGTCTGTAAAAAAATGCATTGAATTAACCGTCTTGTCCCCACCTAACTGTAATAATGATTTGTCTTCTTCCCCGGCTAACACCCATTTCGAACCCATTTCGAGCCTAAACCCTCATTTGAAACACTCACAAATTCTTGTTTTGCACTCTCAATATTTGTAAAAAAAATGGACAATCCGAACAACAACGAGTATTGGAGCAACAATGGGGAAGATATTGATTTACTGAACGAGGTAAATTCTATTACGTAACCATAAAGTTCTCTTTTTGTTGTTGTTTTGAGCATGTTTAAAGTTTTTAGCTTGATGGTTAGGATTTTGAGAGCTATGATAGTTGTTGTTTAGGGTGTTAGACATGATATTTATTGTTTAATATTAAGGATCTCATTTTATTGTTTAAGGGATTAGAAACAAAGATTGAGCATTGTTTAGGGTTTAGGGTTGCGAAGTTGCTGTTACATTAAAGAACACACATTAAGGATGAATAGTGATAACACGTTACGTGTGGATGTCTTCCACACATAACGTGTGAAGCTCTCCCACACGTTACGTGTGAAATCACCACCAGAAACCAGTGTCATTCTGTAATATGGCACAGTTTGTCACTAATCGTGCCATTTTATAATTAGTGCACTATACTGATGAGATGATTTCATGTGTATACAGGCGAACTATTATTTATACGAGGGGTTAAACAATATCTCCCTCAATGACTGGAGCACCCCGGAGAAGACATTTCCAGTTTGGGAAACGCCTCAAAAGCTTCAGAATTGGAACACGTTTCCTCCAGAAGCATCTTCATCTTATGCTACCCCACAGTTTTGCTTTCCATCACTACACACACAGCCTCAGTTTAGTGTACCACCGGAGGAGGATGTTTATGTCTCTGCGGATTATTGGAGCTTCTTTACAACGGATAAAATCTGGGAGTCTAGAGAAGAAGCATTTTTGTGGGCGCGGGAGAAGGCTATGTGTAAACACTTCTGCATCAAAAAGTGGAGGAATAAACCTTCCATCCCTTCGACCCTTGGGGGGACTTGGTTACCGTGTGATAGGCATGGACAAAACGTGCCTAAAGGAGCTGACCAAGTGAGAGACATCACAAGGTCGAAGAAGTGTGGGTGTCCTTTCATGTTGAGGCTGAAAGAAGGGCCGAAGGGATTGTGGAGGATCATTGTACAACATGGAACTCACAATCATGTCATAGCAAATAATTTTTATGGTAGTGCACTAGCTGGGCGACCAAGCGCTGAAGAGAAGGAGATTATTAGGGTGATGACGTTCAACCATTGCAAGCCGCAAAAGATTCATACTACAATCCATTCGTCCCCTGGCAATTTGACCAAGATGAAGCAAGTACACAACATAATGCATGAGATAAGAAAGAAGGGCATGGAAGGAAGAACAGTTGTGCAACAATTCTTCTATGAGTGCAATGAGAAGGGATATTTCATGGAGCATAGATTCAACAAGGAGACCAACAAGATAACGGATATCTTCTTCGCAAGCCAGGATCAGTTATCGTTGCTGAAGGCATTTTCGTACATTGTGCTGCTGGACTCTACATATGCAACTAACTGGTTAGTAACATACATATGTATTATACTCTTCATTTGTTCATGTCAAGGTTAGGATGCCATAATATTTTATATATGATTATGTGTGCAGCTACAATTTGCCCTTCCTTGAAATTGTCGGCATCACATCTGTTTGGAAAAACTACAATATTGCCGGGGCATTTCTGGAGAAGGAGGACGAAGACAGTTACAAGTGGGCCATAGAGCAACTTGCAAAGATGTTTGTCAAGGTGCAACGAGCACCCACATGTTTAGTAACTGATCGGGAAAAGTCGTTGATGAACGCCTTAGAGAAGCAGTTTCCAGAAGCCAAATTCCTCCTATGTAGGCGGCATGTGAGGAAGAATATTGAAGACTTCGGAAAGAAGGCCATGGATAAGTTTAGAGGCACAACGTTTTCCAACGACTGCATGAAACTCTTCAAGGAAACAACCATACAAGGGTACGAAGCATCACTCTGGAAGCTGAAGTGTGATTGGAAGAAATCTCCAAAATGTCTCCAGTACCTACAAAAAAACTGGCTTGACCCCTACAAGGAAAGAATCGTCTCTGTATGGACAGATACATTATTCACGCTCGGTACTACCACCACTAACAGGTTTATGCATCAACATTTTTTCTAAATTTAGCTAGTTATTTGAACTTAGTTAGACCTTTACAGCAACATACTGATTTCGGATTCTTGATTGTAATACAGGGTTGAAGGGGCCCATTCTAGTCTGAAAAGCTTCTTCACAAGCAACGATGGCAACCTTTGCACTGTGTTCGATCAATATCATACACAGTTGCGCAGTCATATTGGTGATATAAGGGGGGCATTGAATGAGAGCATTGGAAAGAGATATACGCTGCTAACGAACGCACATCTTTTCTCCAAGCTGCACTTCAAGGTCTCTGCGGTTGCACTGACTCGTTTGATTGAGGAATACAGGAAAGGAGAAGCTCCATTGTGGAGCACTATATACAGATGCCAGATGAGGGTCAGAGATGGCTTGCCTTGCGTGCATGACATGGCACAAAACGTGAGGAGCGAGACCCCAATTGAACCTAGCTCATTGCATCCGTTCTGGAGGAAATTGACCTTGTCAGAAGTGAAGACAGAAGAAGAGGAAGAAGCCTGCACACGCAGAGTGAATAGATCGTTGCTTGACGAATTTGCCCAAAGCGTCTTCCCCACATTGCCAGTTGAGGTTCAACAAAGAGTCGTCTCCACGCTTAGAAGTATAGCACATCCTGAGCAGACTACTCTGCAAGAGCCAGCCAAAGTCAGGCATAAGGGTCGGCCTCAAGGAGCTCTGAACTTTGCCACCAAAAGACAACCGTCATCATGGGAGCACACTGACCAACAGATGGACGGAACACCTCCGAAAAAGCAAAAAGAAAGACCACCGAAGATGGGCCTACCCTTACCATGTGGTGCCACGTCATTGATCAAGAACCCGTGGCGATATTAAACCCAGTTCCCCAAGTGTATGAGACCACACTTTGGAGGATGGTATGAGATAGAGGGTGATGGAAACTGCGGGTACAGAGCAATTGTGCATGGTCTGGGCTTAGGGCAAGATCAGTGGCAATTTGTTCGACGTACCATGATCGCTACGTTGAGAAAAGAGTATGAGCTACTCGCGTCACTTTGGGTGTCTACGATGACACTTGAGGCAATGGAGGCGAAGCTTGATTGGTTTCCTTCGCCGAACAGGCCGGCCCCACCAGAGACGTGGTTGGAGCTCCCGGATATGGGATGTTTGGTGGCAACGGCATTCACATGTGTGTTCGTTACCGTCGGTGGTGGCGTGGGGACGACATACCTGCCTATGAGGGGGAAGACAAACGAAACATCGACTGGCGAGATTCTGAAGACGGTATGCATTTGCCATGTCGAGAAAGAACAACATTTTATTGCGGTACGTTAATACAATCACAACTGTTTATACTATCTTGTGTTAAAACATATGTATGATGTATTGATTTTGATGTAGATTGGGTTGGCCGCAACTTCGCCCTTGCCTCCTATTTACTCGGGGTGGCTGTATCATCATGACCCATCTGCGGGTGATTACGTAGATCAAAGGCTGTGTGATCGGACGTTGGAGTACGAAGCATACAAGGCCGAAAAGAAGACAAGACGAAAGAAGAAGGTTGAAACGATCGATTTATGTAATGAATGATATGTATGTATGAATTATGATGCAATGAGTTCGACGTTTATATTCCAAAAATAATCTCCAATCGTCAACAATCTTCAAGAAAACTCAACAACTTAAACAAAACATTCAAACCCAACAAGATAACATTCAGTGTTGTCATAATCCAAACAACTTAAACAAAACATTCAAACTTAAGTCTGGTGCCTTCATTGGTTAGAACGGTAGGGATACATTTGCTCCAATGATTTCCTTAATGCCTCAGCTACGTCTTCACATTGGTCATCTCCATGATGGTGATCACGATATGGATGCAGACGTCCGTAGCAACTATCGAGGCACTGCACACAAGATAAGTGGATACAATTAGTAAACATGTTGTACACAAGATAAGTGGATAATATATAATTACATGATTACTTACCTGCTGCTGAGTGTTACGATCGTCTTGAGGGATGATGAATGGATGAGTATACAGGAGGTACCACTGTATGTAATCATTGTTACACTGGTGGGGTTGACGGACTGGAGGACCCATGGCTTGTAGGCTAATGGAATGTTCATTTCGGGCATCCCATGTATGTAAGGATCTATCGTATTCCACCGTGTAGCTGCTAATCTTCGTGCCCCTCCATGCCTTAATTGGAACAATCGGTGGCCTTGGACACTGTTGTGCACGCCCAAACTGCCTAGCTACTCGATCCGGCATGTAAGGCTCGGTGACCCACAAATAGGATATGACTCCATGGAATCGCGATGAAGCAAACATCCCATTGTTTAAGTCAATCGGGCCGTATGACATCCACTCAACCTAAACACAATTGTAATTCAAACAACTTTTCATGCATATAATTTCATATTTTAACATACTAGATAAGGACCGTATATGCACTTACACTCTCAGCACACATCCCATCCAGCTCCTCCCTATAATTCCTGGTCCGGTTGGGTTGAATCGACATGTCCCATTTTCTGGCGTACGGGATCGGCTGTTGGGGGTCCCAGTATACACTCTTGCAGGTCTAAACATGGGAAAGCATTGATATATCCATGCCTACAAAACAATTACATGTAAGTCAATTCCCTAAATAACAAATATATAATATATCTATAACAAAAATTCAAATATAATTATTCAAGCCATGTAATACCTGAATCAGAGTGAAACATGTGGACATGACCCGCGCCTCCTTCCTTGTGCACTCGCCCAAGCTGCGGTACACATGGGCAAGAACAACGGTACCCCATGCATAGTCCGTGACCTTCGAGAGATCAGTCACAAACGGAGTGTAATAAACGGGCAACCGATGCTGAGACTTGTCAGGAAATAGGGAAGACCTGACCAAGTGCAGCAAGAACCCAGCCGCATGCTTCTTGTCAACCAAATCCTGGCAATGACCCCTAAATTTTGCCGCATGCACGTTACTGGCGACAATAGCACCATCCTCCAGCTCAAAAAACTCATGCACCTGCTCCATCAACGCCTTCTTCAAATCATTGCGTGTGAGCTGCTCGTGCCATTTCTTTGGGGGACCCATGTCTTTCCCTTGTATTTTCAGCCCAAGGATCATCCACACATCATGGAGAGTTATAGTCATCTCTCCCCATGGCATGTGGAATGAGTTGGTTTCCGGTTGCCAACGCTCGATAAAGGCACCAATCAGCGTCTCATCCACATGCTCGTGCATGATGTCCGGTAGATGACATAGACTGGACGCAAACGCCATGTTACCGCACGCGTCTTCCGTTGTGCAATGCCATGAGCGTAACTGCTTGCCTCGTTGCTGGAACCTCAAGGGTTGCACCGGCTGTATATGAACATATTTAAGCAATCCTTCAGACTTACTTAAAACAAGATTAATAATTAAAAGAAATAAAGTTATATGCAACTTACAATGCGCTGGTACAAGAGGTACGCCATGTGGTTCACATAACTCTTCAGGAGTTCAGGGCTATCCGGACCTCCAGGAACGCTCACCCCCAGTTCCGGGTCATATCTCACATTCTTCTTTGACCGGGTGGCCTTGCCCGCGAAGAAGAGGCTTTCTGAGGCTCCTCGTCCATGTCCGGAGCGTCATCTCTTGGCATCCAGGCATTGCTGGACTGGTCCTGAGTCCCCCATGTATTGCCCTGATCCTACATTTATTAAATAGATCAGATACAATAATAAATTGTAAACAAATTCATGTTATACTAAATGTACTTACCATAGGCTGATGATAGGGAGCGTTCGGGTATACTGCCGGGTTCTCCCACGGGTTGGCCTACTCCTCATCCCCCTGGTAATAATCCCTCGGGCTATGACGAGGGCTCACATGCGGCGGTAGTACCGGCGGACTAAAATTTCACCCGTAGTAGTTATTCTGATCTATTGTATCAGAATAACCATGCAGCGGGCTCCCTTGATAGTCCGAGTCCCTCGGAGGCTCAGAGCATGCTCTACCCCCAATAAACGACGGCACTGCCATTAGGCTTTGCACTCCTATCATGCCAGGATTGCCAGCATCCCAACTACTTCTACCGGCTCCAGTTTCAAATCCTAAACCAGCCCCACTACTGCTATCGGCTCCAGTCTGGTATGCGCCGGTCTCATCATCTCGGTAGCACACATCCATCCGTTGCCTCCTCTCCGACCTATTGACCTCTTTGCCAGTCATATACGACTGTTGGCGTACAAGGTTACGGCGTCTTCTACGTTCAGTTCTTTCCCCATGCTCCATCTGCGGTTACATATCAACACATTTTAATCAAAAAAAATTAACGTTCAAGATATTAACACACATGCAACAACTCGGTCAACAACTCAGCCGAGTTGTTGACCGAGTTGTAAAAACTGACGCTGACTCGGCCGACAACTTGGTCGAGTTTTCAACCGAGTTGTTCTCAGTTGGTTTCCAGAAGCTCCAAAATCACATCAGTTCACACGTTACGTGTGAACTGATCTCACACGTAACATGTGGTGCACATTCACACGTTACGTGTGAATGTGCACATCCGACATTTCGCCGGTGAGTCGCCGGCGAAATTCCGGCGACTCTCCGGTCATCTTCTCCGGCGAGCATTCGTTTAATCCGGCGGCTTTTTTTCATCAAAAAATACACGCAATTCATCCAAAATTGCACAATTTTTACAATTCTATCAATACTATCACTTTCACTTCCATACTTTCACACAAAATTCAACATAAATCCTCATGCAAACAATTACTTCAAAATTACCCAAAAAATCAAAAACAACCACAAAAGCTTCCCCAAATCATAGATCTACCACCCTAAACATCAAAATAACATAGATCTACAATATGGATCTACAATTACTAACAAAAAACCCTCAAATGTAACAAAACAAAACCAAACAACAATTTCTACTAACTAACCTTTCAAAGATCTTGAACGTAACACGCGAAGTCGATCGATTCGTCACGAGGAGAGCAAAGAGACGCGTAACGAGTAGAAATTGTTGTGGTGCGGTTCGGATGAATGAAATAAAATGAGGAGCAAGATCTGGCTTTTAAAGCCAGATCCACTCTACACGTTATGTGTGGAGTGATACCACATGTAACGTGTGAGACTGCCACACACGTAACGCGTGGGGCAGTCTGACACATTACGTGTGGGTCTTGAACGAGTGCCTTCCCGAGCGTAACGCGGGAAGCCTATTTCCACATTACGCGCGAGCCCTATGCGCCAAAAGGCAGAAATGCCTATGCGCCGAATAGTATGGCCCTAATTTTATTGTTAAAAACAATTGCTTTTCTATTTATAAGAATGGTATTTTCTATGCACGAGCACCCTTGAGTAATGGACTCTATGTGGTTGAACTTAAATCCGAAATCTATAACATTGATACAAAGAAGCAAAAAAAACGAATGACATGAGTGAAGCCTATTTGTGGCATTGTCGCTTAGGTCACATTGGCTTGAATCGCATGAAGAAACTCCATAAAGATGGAATTCTGAAATCAATTGATTGTGAATCATTTGAAACATGTGAATCATGCCTAATGGGCAAGATGCAAGGTCACCTTTCACCGGGAAAAGTGAAAGAGCTACTGAGCTATTGGCACTAATACATACAGATGTATGTGGACCAATGAGCACAGAAGCTAGAGGAGGCTATAGATACTTCATAACATTTACTGATGATTTAAGTAGATATGGGTATATTTACTTAATGAGTCATAAATCTGAATCTTTTGAAAAGTTCAAGGAGTTTCAGACTGGCAAGAAGATTAAAGCCCTTCGATCTGATCGTGGTGGTGAATATCTAAGCCAGGAATTCGATCATCATTTAAGACGTCGTGGGATAGTCATACAACTGACCCTACCAGGCACACCTCAACTAAATGGTGTGTCTAAAAGGAGAAACATGACCATGTTGGACATGGTCAGATCAATGATGAGTTTTGCCAGTCTTCCAAACATCCTTCTGGGGATACGCCCTCACAACCACTGTATTCACACTAAACAGAACCCCGTCTAGGACTGTAGACAAGACACCATATGAGATATGGACTGGAAGAGTTCCAAGCTTGTCCTTCATGAAGATCTGGGGGTGTGAAGCTTATGTAAAACGTTTACTGTCAGAAAAGCTTGCAGCCAGATCAGATAAATGCTTCTTCATAGGATATCCCAAAGAAACCAAGGGATACTACTTCTACAACCCCACTGAGCACAAAGTGTTTGTTGTAAGGGATAGTGCCTTCTTGGAAAGAGAATTCATTTCCAAGAAGTCAAGTGGGAGAAATGTTCATCTTGAAGAAGTTCAAGAAGAGCAACAAACCCAACAACAAACCGACATAGATGATGTCGATGAGGAGATATTGGTACCTGGAGACGCACATTCCCAAGAGGAAGCTATCCAGGAATCAGCACCAGCACCTCAAGAACCGAATGAGGAACCACAAACAGTTGTGGAAAATGCTCCAATTGTTGAACCCACACGTAGATCAAACAGGCCGAGGATACAACCAAGGCGATATGATGATTTCATCTTGAATGTAAGCCCTGACGTCCTGCTTTTAGAAAGCGGAGAGCCTGAAACCTATAAGCAAGCAATGACAGGTCCAGACTCTGAGAAATGGCTTCAAGCCATGCATTCTGAAATGGATTCCATGTCTGAGAATCAAGTATGAGACTTGATAGATTTGCCAGATGGGATAAAACCCATAGGATGCAAATGGGTTTTTAAACTCAAAACAGACAAGGATGAAAATGTATCTGTTTACAAGGCAAGGTTGGTTGCCAAAGGTTTTAAACAGATTCATGGTCAAGACTATGAAGAGACATTTGCACCGGTCGTAATGATCAGATCCATCAGAATACTCTTAGCTATTTCCGCTTATTATGATTATGAGATTTGACAAATGGATGTCAAAACCGCTTTTCTAAATGGATACTTAGAAGAGGATGTGTACATGACACAACCTGAGGGTTTTGAGGATCCAACATGCGCTAAGAAAGTATGCAAGCTTAAGAAGTCTATCTATGGACTTAAGCAAGCATCTCGGAGCTGGAATATTCACTTTGATGAAGCTGTCAAAGAGTTTGACTTCATTAGATGCGAAGAAGAACCTTGTGTTTACAAGAAGTTTAGTGGGAGTAAAGTGGTCTTCTTAGTCTTGTATGTGGATGACATACTGCTCATTGGAAATGATATTCTGATGCTAGAGTCCGTTAAGGGATGGCTGAAGAAATGTTTCTCAATGAAGGACTTAGGAGAGGCAGAGTACATACTGAGTATCAAGATCTATAGAGATAGATCTGGGAGGCTACTAAGATTGAGTCAATGAACTTATATAGATAAGGTTCTTGACAGATTTAAAATGAAGGACTCTAAGAAAGGGTTTCTATCATGTATGTCATGATATGTACACGCCCTGATGTTGCATTTGCTCTGAGCATGTGTAGCACCCGGAGAGGCACATTGATGTGCAGCCAAGAACATCATGAAGTACTTGAGAAGAACCAATGATGACTTCTTGGTGTGTGGGGGTGATGATGAATTAGTCGTTCAAGGACGTCAGGATAGAGGAGATGTCAGAATGTGCAAAGTGCACACAGATGACGTTATTACAGATCCACTAACCAAGCTTATGCCTAGGCCCAAACGTGAGAGTCACACTAGGGCCAAGGGCCTCAAGCGCATTGGAGAATGGCTTTGAGATTGTATTGTCTTACATAATGAACCTTGTTTCATGTATGATAGACATGTTTTATGCTTGATTATATGATATACACTGTCATTCTTATTCAATCGTTGCTTGGAATTGAATAAAATGTCCAAATAATTTATAATTCGCAAATGGGCTCACCATAAGTGTTTTGGTGAATGAAACCCCATTAAGTGAACTGAAGTTATAAATTATTCGAAGTCCGTAGTCTAAGTCATTAACCAGGACATAAATGACTCCTTTAAAGACTATATTGTAAGTTGACTGATAGCGCCAGGTTTCATGGGCTATAGGGACATTGAGATGTCTAGTCAATTACATAGATATGTATGGATGATACGTATGGGACTGACCTACCTTAAAGGTTTTCATAAAAGACTTGGAGAATCTTTAAGTTAAACCATGATTGGTAGATTCCTCAGACATGAGTATGATATGGTTTCTCTTGATGATTGGTATGTCTTTGACGCTGTTAAACGCTGACCGTAACAAGCAGTTATAAAGGCAGTGATTGGGATTGCCAAAAGTTGAGTGGGAGCTATAGTCATGCAAGACTGGAGAAGTCCTCCTGCTTCATGTATAATGTGATACATGAACAGGAAAGGTGTCTCGGCCACTTGAAGAGCGAGAACTGAAAAATGCATGGCCATGCTCGGATGGATTATATGTAATCATCCGTTATTTGACAGTTCAAACTCAGAGATCAAGAAACAATTTGATAAGAGATATGAATGACACCATATCATCAAATAAGACACTAAGCGACAAAGGAATCTGACATTGCACACTTGTTTCAAGGACAAGTGGGAGATTGAAGGAATAGTATCCTTTAATCAAGGCGCAATTACCAAATATGGAATAGGACAATTAATGGAGATTTACAATCCGGGAATTTTAGGGGTCGTAGTGCTTTGCTAGAAGCCAACTACGATCAATGGGCTTAATCGGGTTAGGCCCATGGCTATAATAACCGGGTCCTATGAGGTCACACACATAGAGTGATCGGGCTGGATCAAATCGAACCGGAAGCCCATGTGGGACATGGATTTCGGCCCATTGGCTTTAATTGGGATATTAGCTTTTATTATTAATGGGTAAAAAGTTATCATTCATAATTACTTGATAAGGAGGTATCTTATTAGAAGATATATGGAAACAATATAAAGATATTGTATCTATAACTAAATATAATAGATATATATGATATATTGATATTATATAATGTATGATGATTTACGTACAGAAGAGATTGATTTCTCCTCCAAGAAAGTGAACGGCCATACCTCCCTAATTCAAGCTTCGTTCACTTTTCTTCGTTCGTCGTTCTAGCAGACAAGATCAAAGGTGATCCAGATTCCAGACTCGTGTGGATCAATTAGAGAAGTCACACTTGGGGCTTTCGATCTCCGCTGAAATCCTGTAGGAACGTTTCAGGCTCGCATCAAACGGTATGTAACTCTAACTATACTATATTCCTATTAGTTCATGCATGAGATCCTTGTTAGATGTTAGGAAATAGTTTCCTGAAATTCCGCTTTAAGCATCTAAATTCCCTACAGAAACCAACAAATTGCATCGATCAATCAAGAAAATTTGATAGTGCTAGTTTAGCTATTAAAAAACTTATTTCCTAGACCAATACGATATTGAGATCTTTTTTCATTAATTTCGATCTTATATTTTGTTTGTTTGTGACAAGTAAATTTTGATATGGTTAATCAAGATTATGGCCAAATTGTTTAATAAATTATTGGATTTGTTTCATCATAAGCCCTAGAGATGAAGATGTGGCAGCGAAAGAGCTTAATTCATATAAGAACATAAATCAAACGAAAAGAAGAGCTTTGTTAAATTGGGGGAAATGTGTAAGCGTTAGGTTTTAACTCATAATTTATAGGGGTATTTTAGTCAATAATTTTTATAAGGTGTGAAATATGGTAAAATGTATGTGATAATAGACCGCCCCTTAAATCTGTGATATCATTTTAAGGGCAATCCAAACTAATACTTATCTTTCGGTAGGTAGTTAGCGGTTAGCCAGATCCTTCATTTGTCATTTCAGCTTTCTCTGTCTTTCAACTCTAAAGCAAATTATAAGGGATTTCTAAATCACGTGCTCTTTTTTTGGGTCAAGCAAATCAAGTGCTCTAACAATGTACACACACACACCATATAAAAGCCAGCAAACAATCCGGACTACCTTCTTACATGTTCCCTATAGCTTAAAATGTCCTAGCTAGGTTCTGTTTGTGGTGTTCTTGTAATAATCATATTAATATATTTTCACCTTGTCAATCATATACTCCATCAAATACTAATCGTATCAACGTAACAAACTCTTATTAGTTATTATCAATATGCTCCAAATTATCAATGACACCGTGTGAAGATAAAAGATCTCATATCAAAAATTGGGAGTAATAAGATCATCATATAAGTACATAAATTACTTCACCCAATACCAATTGTTTTTTGGGTTTTAAAACCTCATTAGTTTATGTGTTGGGCTTTATGTGCGTGTGTGCATGGACGAATACATCCCATTGATTGGTCACCGGACTTTAATGGGTTTGGCATATCTGGTGTAGCCAGAGGCGGATCTACGGGGGGCTAGGGGGAGGCCGCCCCCGCTCACCGCCGGCGAGAAGCTTAGCCGGAGTGATGAGCCCCCCGGTGCCATTGAAGGAGAAGAGGAAGATAGTAGGAGGGAGCCCCTGCTGCCCTGTTGGCTGCTGCACACACGAAGAAGTCGTTGAGGGGAGTGACGGCGGAGCCGCGGAGGGCTGCAGATCTCAGATCTGGCGGAGCGAAGAAGACGAACTGTTTTCAAATATTTTTTTTAAGTGTTAAAACGACGTCGTTTTGGCCCAATCCAAAACGACGTCGTTTTGATAAAATTTTTAAAACACCTATAACTTTTTCTTTTAAAAAAATGAGTTTTAATTGGTTATTCTTCCCTTCTTTTTCGTTGACGTTCCTGAGAAGCTACAGACTAAGCACCGGCCGCACCGCACCGACCTTTCCTCTCCAAGTCTTCAACTCCCAATTTTCGGTGGAATTCCGACGTCCTACGCCTCTTCCGCCGCCTGACGCCCACCGCCGACCAGTCCGGCGTGCCCACCGTCTCTCATTTCGTCCAAAAATTGTGAGTTTTAGTTGTTTAGGGTTTAAGGAAAATTGAAAATCTTCTATGAATCATATCTATATATTTGCTTAAAGATTACATATTTACATTGAATCTATAATTATATATTGAATACTAGTTGAAATATTTGTTTATAGACTTATAGTTAATTTTTTGGGGATTGATTAAATTGTTTAAAATGTTGAACATTGGTTAAATACTTGAATATTTTAATTGATGTAGTTTAAATTGAATTGTTTATGTTTAGGAATGAAGACTATATGTGAAGAGGATATTGTTAGTGATCCGGCATTACGAAAACCAATCAACGAATATGATCTTCGTATTAGAGATGATGTTAGGAGAGAGTATGCTATAAGTCTTTGAGCCCCCCCCCCCCTTATAATTCGTTCTAGATCCGCCACTGGGTGTAGCTGAATACTCAGATTGATCAGGAACCTCACATCTACATACTGCTAATTGTGAAAGAATCTGTCATTCGATCAAAATGACAATTACTAATAATAGAATGAGAATAATAATGGAGATTAATTAATAATCTGGTTATTTTAGATGGTCATAGTATTTTACTAGAAACCAACTATGATTTATGAGTTAAATGAGATTGAGCCCATTGATAATATAACCGGGTCCTATAAAGTCACACACACTAGATTATTGGGTTGGATCAAAGTAAACGAAGGCCCATTGTGGGCACTAGAAATTTCGACCATATGTGATTATTATGAGAGTGGATTGTTCATCAAGTAATTATAATTGTTATCTATATACTTGATGATAAAAGAAAAGTTATCTTTATGAAAGATAAGATAATATAATTGTTATATATACCCTTTCTAGATACAAGGAATTATCCAATTATCTCATGTGTTGAGAAAATGACCACACACTCGAAATATCCTAGGGGCTGACCGTGTATACCCTGCACAAGATGAGACCAAGTTTCGAACTTTCTTCCCGTTCTAGCATATGTAAACAGGGAGATCTAGATCCGTACTCGTGTGGACCAAGTAAAAGAATCACGCTTGAGGTTCTATTCTCGATAGTTGGTCCTAGCATGGAGATTCACGCATCAAGAGGTATGTTATTACTTCTATATGTATCATATTAGCTTATGCATGAGATTATTTGTTAGATGTTAGAACGTATTTTCTGCAATTTCGCTAATAACATCCTTCAAATTATATACTTATTTTGGGCTTTAGATTGATTAGATAAAACATAAACAGAATACACCCAAACGTACCCATTTCATGAATAGTCATGAAAAGATAATATACAATGTGAGTGTGGTCCTACATTCCTATACTACAAGCTCGTGTTTACTTTAAAATTTCCAAAAAAGTCGTAAATTATGATCGAGCATGAGCATGGGCAAAGCTAGGTACTAGTCGTTACAGATCTGTATATGCATGGATGCATGTGTCACTTTATTATGTATATCCTTCTTTTTTTAATTATTATATATTCTTTTTTGGTTATAGTCTATGCAAGAAATAAAGAAGAAGATGAATTTGGCGGATGAATTTAAGTAAAACCAATCACTTGTGCATTCTCTTTTTGCTTCAAAAAATTAGTAGTCACAAAAAGCAAAAACGTGAAACACTCGGCAGGTAAAACGTTAATTTAATAATTTCAGATCAGATGCATTCAATACAAAAGGAGAGGCGCAGCAGAGGCTGCTTTGGCTTTATTTTCCACTTCCGATTGCGCCGCGCCCACATACAAATTACTCCATTATTAATTAATACAATCAAACCTCATTAATTACATAGAGTTTGGATCATATGCGGAGCACTCTTCCCGTGCGGACGTACGGAACATGCATTTTAGGGCCTTATTTGTGCACTTTAACGTCTTATTTGTGCACTTTTTCAAAAAAAAAAAAAAATTCTTTTTCAAATTTTTTTCCAAGCATTTTTTATTTTTTTTGCAAAAGTGCACAAATAAGGTCCTAAAGTGCACAAATAAGGCCCTATAGTGCATGTCCGCACGTCCGCACGGGAAGAGTGCTCCGCACCGGAACCGCACTCTAATTACATATTCTTAACTTGACATTCTACTACCAATAACAAATTATGGTATTATATAATATACCAACATTATCTAAGTTAGGGTTGTTCATCGGGCTAAAACCGAACCGAACCGAAACCGAATTTCGGAATTTTGTGGACCGAAAATCGAACCGAACATACTCGGTTCAGTTCGGTTCGGTTTTGGCCCGAAATAACCGAATATTTTGAAATTATGTTGATTTAGAGGTTTTAGTACACAAAACCGAATTAGACCGAACCGAACTTGGATCGAACCGAACCGAACTTGGACCGAACCGAACCGAACTTGGACCGAACCGAACTGGACCAGACCGAATAAGATTGAACTAATTTATCTAGAAATCTAGGTTTTTTAAATTATTTTAAAAAATAATCGGTTTTGACCGAACCGAATATTATTTTTATAAGAACCAAAAACCGAATATAATCGGTTCGGTTCGGTCCAAAAAACCGAAAAACCGAACCTGATGAACACCCCTATCTAAATATATAGTATACATTTTTTGCATGTATGTATATATTTTTTTGTAAAAAAAGAAAAATTATCAAGAAATCAATGACAATGATATATATGCAATATTGCAAGAAGTCAAAAGTGGAGGACTTTACTTATTCTTTTTGACGAAATCATTTATATAACGAGTCCCATGAATAATAATACGGAAAAGCTAAAGGCACGCGAATGTTTGTCTAAATGGACGCTATATTACTGACGTGTGTTTGTGGTTAGGGAAGGATGCCCGAAGCGCAGGTTCAGCTGCAATCTGCAGCCAAAACCGCGACCTCACGCGATCGCGGTCGGTCGCGGTTTTTCAACTGTAAGTTCCTTCCCTTTCAAAAAAAAAAAAGAAAAAAAAAGAGAAAAAAATCCGAGGTCCTCTGTCAGTAGGTTCCCAGAAGAAGAGTCTGTGATTGTAGGTTGCAAACTGCGATCACAGGTGTGTGCTCCGAAACCTTTAGGGAGTTGGCGATTTGCTGTATTCGTCATTCATTATCTTCTTTTGTGGATCTATATTTCGGAGTTTTTCTTTGTTACCCCTTGTCTTGGATGAGCTGTGCATTATTGGATCATCATTGTTGCTCATCCCACTTCTACCACACCTTGTGCTTCATTGGAGAGAGGCCATCCGGTCTTGTATGTGAGTCTTCTGTTTTCTCTTTCCTCGTGATTCTTCTTTGTCTTTCATTACATTGCGGACAATGCAATGTTTAAGTATGGGGGAGAGAATGTATTCACATGTTTTAGGGTGTTGTATATTTGTGTATGGCATTTGTATAAATTTTTGAAAATTTTGAAATAGAAAAAGCCAAAAATATGAGAAAAAGGCAACCAAAATCCTGGGATGAGCTGAAAACCCGAAAGGGCAGTTCAGGTAAAAAGCAGGTAGTCCGACCGACTCTAGGTTGGTGCAAAAATGGACTTGAGTGATGTGAGCAATATGTGAGATATCTAGCAAAATGAAATGGGTGGCTAGGTGAAAACCCGAAAGGGCGCCTAGGCAGAATGAGTGCAAAAAAAAGAGTGAATTTTTAGGATCATTCTGGCGTTGGTGTCATAAGAAGTGGTGTTATAAGGAGATCGGGTAGGATCACTCATGGAGCGATAAGGAGCTAGATAGGAGCTAGGATTAGATTATAATGCATTACTCATATTTGGTTGTTGGGAGGCGAAGTGTTTAGTCTTGTAATTGCTAGTATCATTTTTTCTTATACTTTCTGAAACCTGTGTGCTGATTGGAGGAGTGAGTTTTCTTTTAGCTTACTCGAGGACGAGCAAGGTTTAAGTATGGGGGAATTTGATAAGCGGTATTTTACATAGCGCAACTAGTAGTTATTAGCATATTATTGAGGAGATTTGGATTTGATTTATGGGATATTTCTGTAATCCGGAGAAAAGGTGAGAAGTGGTTAAATCATAGGATTTACAGAGTTTTGGAGGTAAGTTGGTGTTTGAGGTGCGGAGCTGCATTGTGGATGTTTTTGGAAGCACTTATGAGTTGAAGACGAAGCCCGAAGCCATGTAGGAGAGCTGGTGATCAAAAGACAAAAGCTGCTGATGCACAAACCGCGATCCCCCACGATAGCGGTTGGTCGCGGTTAACAGATTTCCAGCAGAACCTTGGGGAGCACAAACCGCGATCCCCCGCGATCGCGGTTGGTCGCGGTTTTGCTGCGCGACTGAACAGCTTCCGATTTTCTTGTTCTGCTTGGCTGTTTCGTTTTGCTTAATTAATAGGTATTTAAGGGGCTCAGATTAGGGTTTTTGGGACGTCCAGACCTAGCCTCTTACCAGAATTTTTCCTTTCTTTTCGCTCAAGAACACTTAGTTTGTCTTGTCTCTTTTGGATTTGATTTGTGTGTGAAGAACATGAACCAGAACTAATTTCCTGTTTTGCCTAGCGTGGAAGCACACAGCTAATCTGGTTGTAAGGTTCATTTCTCTTGTTCATCCCTTTGGATTTGGTATTGATTTCCTTGAGCATATTTCTATTACTATCTATTTGGCTAGATTGATCACCTAGTTTAAATCTATAGTAATTTAGGTGCTAGATTTGGGATAGACGGTGGAATCCCTAATTATAGATAGCAATCACAATTGCATGAAATTGGTAAATTGAGTTCAATTGTGAAAAGGAAATTGATTTGCATGACATACTTGCGGTGTTAAGTCTTTGTTTGCAATCCGTTAATCTTACGCTTTATGCTATTGATTGAACCAACTTAGAAGGTCTTCTAGGTTATCAATTAGTAAGTGTTAACAAGACCGGTTGGCTTGTTAATATCAAATTTGATAGCGTACTTTCAGTCGTGCGCGCTGTCAAAGTAATCCTAATATGCAACTAGAGTATAGCATGCAAGTAAGGAGTCGAACCCAAGGAAATCAACACGCCAATTTCTATATAATTACTAATTTATCAACTTTAAAGAACAAATGGGGGGAGATTGGTTTTCTACTAAGACTACACAAATGAAATGACACCAAAATCAAACTTAAGAAAATAAGAAGAAAGGGGGTTCCACCTAGCAAGTTTCCACACAACAGTTAACCAAGTTGATCATTGATTCCTCTCATGTTCATATTGATCCTATGGATTGTTCCAATTCTGATCTTGTTTATATTAACAAGCCAACCGGTCTTGTTAACACTTACTAATTGATAACCTAGAAGACCTTCTAAGTTGGTTCAATCAATAGCATAAAGCGTAAGATTAACGGATTGCAAACAAAGACTTAACACCGCAAGTATGTCATGCAAATCAATTTCCTTTTCACAATTGAACTCAATTTACCAATTTCATGCAATTGTGATTGCTACCTATAATTAGGGATTCCACCGTCTATCCCAAATCTAGCACCTAAATTACTATAGATTTAAACTAGGTGATCAATCTAGCCAAATAGATAGTAATAGAAATATGCTCAAGGAAATCAATACCAAATCCAAAGGGATGAACAAGAGAAATGAACCTTACAACCAGATTAGCTGTGTGCTTCCACGCTAGGCAAAATAGGAAATTAGTTATGGTTCATGTTCTTCACACACAAATCAAATCCAAAAGAGACAAGACAAACTAAGTGTTCTTGAGAGAAAAGAAAGGAAAAATTCTGGTAAGAGGCTAGGTCTGGACGTTCCAAAAACCCTAATCTGAGCCCCTTAAATACCTATTAATTAAGCAAAACGAAACAGCCAAGCAGAACAAGAAAATCGGAAGCTGTTCAGTCGCGCAGCAAAACCGCAACCAACCGCGATCGCGGGGGATCGCGGTTTGTGCTCCCCAAGGTTCTACTGGAAATCTGTTAACCGCGACCAACCGCTATCGCGGGGGATCGCGGTTTGTGCATCAACAGCTTTTGTCTTTTGATCACCAACTCTCCTACATGGCTTCGGGCTCCGTCTTCAACTCGTAAGTGCTTCCAAAAACATCCACAATGCAGCTCCGCACCTCAAACACCAACTTACCTCCAAAACTCTGTAAATCCTATGATTTAACCACTTCTCACATTTTCTCCGGATTACAGAAATATCCCATAAATCAAATCCAAATCTCCTCAATAATATGCTAATAACTACTAGTTGTGCTATGTAAAATATCGCTTATCAAGTCCCATGAATAATAATACGAAAAAGCTAAAGGCACGCGAATGTTTGTCTAAATGGACGCTATATTACTGACGTGGCCTAAGGTCGTTATGCCAAATCAAAGTAACCTCAACTTCCAAACTAGAATAGTGAGTAAGAAAGGGTCGAAATCCCAAGAGAATCACAGGCGTCTATTTTCTTGTTATCAATCAAATACCAATCGAACAATGTAACAAAAGGGGGTTTTGAGGTTTGGTTTGCTAAAATCTATGGATAAATCAAATAAAGGAAAAATGCTCCTCCTAACAAATATCCACAATCACTGAATATGGTTGATCATAGATTATCTCGAGTTCTTCTTCCTTCCTATGGTTGTTCCTGTCCCGATCTTATGTAGATTCAAAGGGAAACCTTCCACTAAGAACCCTTACCAATGAATAACCCTAGTACCACTAAAAGTTCAACCCAAAGGCAGCAATGCATATAAGAATTAACCAGGATACACAGAACGCTCGCTCGGATGCATTTACCATGTAATTATCTCTCCCTACAATAGAACAATTTCAACCAGAGCATGTAAATTGTAGTTGCTACAGCAGAATAGGACGTTAGCCCAACAGTTTCCTAATCCTAGCAATATGAAAATCACTAATAACAACTAGTTGCGCGGGCTAGTGCAATCAATGAAATCCAATGGAATAGGCTTAGAAGAGATAATACAAACCAATAGGAACTCGAACACGAAAGATAATCTCACAACCAAAATCCAATGAATGCTTCAATTGTTAGGCGGAACCAAGAAGGTTAGTTCCTCCTCATGTTCTTCATAAAAACTCTGAATCAATGAATAATGAACAACGTAGCAATTCTAGAAACTAAAACTCGATTCTAAAAACCTAAAAACTAAGAAAGTATATATATGTGGGCTTAACAAATGACCTAGCCCACTGAAAATAGAAAACGGAATAAATAAACTGAAAATAAAGAAAACAGATAAGATAGGTTCGGGAAATCCGAAATAACTCTGCCGTGCTGACCCGCGATCGCAGGTCATGGACCTTGATCGCGGGCCATGTAGTTTCACGCTCCTTTCTATCCTCCGCGCCTGCAAAAGTGTCTCGAATGCCTCGAAGTCCCGCGATCGCGGCAACCTCACCCGCGATCGCGGTTAATGCTCGACCTGTTGCACCAGAATTCTCCTCTTCTATTCTTCCATAGGCTCTCTCGTGGCTGCTTCTTCTTCAATGTCTCCAACAATCTTCAAGTAAGCTCAAAACATCTCCAAAACACCAAGACTTCGCCTCCATACTCCATGCACAAGAATGTGTCTAAAACTACCCAAATGACACCAATAAATCCTCTAATGACTCTTAGTTAAGCTCTACAAAGTAGTGCTTATCAAACTCCCCCACACTTAGACCTTTGCTCGTCCTCGAGCAAACTAAGAGAAAGTCTACTCCTCCAATGCAGCACCCAAGGTCTTAGGAAGTGCGTCCTCCTACTAAGAGTCACCTAACCCATGTCAAGCTCCTGGCGTCAATCCACCATCATACACATTCTCAATCAACAAGCAAAAGGGGCAAGCAGAGTACTTCCCCTAAGCCTAACCCGGACATCTAATAGTGTGAGTAGCCTCTAATCCTAGCCTTCATCTATGACTCCTTATGACTCCCAAAGTGACCTACCCGACAATCCTTCTTTGTCTCCACTTATGTCGCCCCGCCGGTAAAATGAGATCCTAGAAAAACACTCTTCTTCTTTTCACTCATTTTGCCTAGGAGCCCTTTTGGGTTTTCATCCTAGCCACTCATATTTTTGTCATAGATGTGCTCACGTAAGCTCACGCCACTCAGACACCTTTTTACCCCAGCCTAGCGCTGGTCCGGATCACCTGCTTTTTACCCAAGCCGCCCTTTCGGGTTTTCAGCTTGTCCCAGGATTTTCAGAGATTTTTTTTTTTAAAACTCGAAAATACTGAATCAAATATGCTGAAACAAATGCAAAAACTGAATACAAAGATAGAAAGTAAATATAGACTCCTCTCCCACACTTAAAAGATCACATTGTCCTCAATGTAGAAAAGACAAAGAAAAGAAATTGGGGGGGGGGGGAAGAGCTACACTCACTTTGGGGGTGTGGAAGGTCCCGCTGGACCATGTCCCTTGAAGAACTCCTCCTGTCTGTGGCGTAGAAGGGCCACTTGTCCCTCAATATCATCAAAGTGCGTTACCGAATACTGGTGTAGGCGGTCCAAGTCCAGCGCAATTGCATGCACGGCTGCTGTCGTGGTGGTCTACTGGTTGTAGCTCTCCGCCTGCCTGGCCGCAAGGCGATCTAGGCGGTCCAGCATTTGGCTGAGTGAACCAGACGATGGAGCCTCCTTTCGCGCGGGTGGTCGGGCAGATGCTTCTCGTGCGCCGGGTTCATCCGAAGGTAGGGCAAAATCTTTTGCTGTTGGACCAAAGGGTATTGGTCGCGGCAACTTCATCATGTGGTCCCCTACTGCATGAGATAACCAAACGAAACCGTCCCTACGATCACCATAGATGAGCCTGGACTTCCTCAATTGGTCAAGGTTGTAGGTGAAGGAACCAGGGACCGGCTCTAGTGTAGTCTCTTCGGGATCAAAGTATTTCAAAGCGATGAGGGTGATCATACCCCCAAAACCAATTCTTCCTGCGGCCTTCTTTTGCGTCTTCTAGACAGAATACATGCAAATATATGCCCAGTCCGGAACGGCCTCACTCTCTGGGGTGAGACACCATAGGATCGCCAAGTCGACACATGAGATCTTGTTCACCTCCCCTTGACCCAGGAATGCAAGTGCAAGCACTTTGTGGATCAAACGTAGGCAAGGGTGGGTGATCTTGTAGTTGTATTCTCCTCTAGTGTCGAACTCTGCCCCTGTAGCTTGCAGCCAGAAGTCCAAGTGTTTGCCATTAGTGGACTCCCACCCAGGTGTAGGTTGGGCAGACACACCAAAAAGCTCTCTGAGTTCTTCCTTGGTTAGGGTATGCTTCTTGTCCCGCAACTGGAAGGAGAACGCCTTGCCCTTGTCATGTGGTTCGAAAGTAGCAACGAATTCATAGACTAGAGAGTCATACGTTGGTACCTTCTTCCACAGGAATCCTCCCAGTCCGCCATGATCGAGGAGTTGCTTGGTGCAGTCCCAAAGTTGGAGAACTGTTAGGGCTGCCACATCGAAGAACTTTGTTGGGATCACTTGCTTCCTCTGTAGATCCTTCCAGATCTTGATCTGCGGTTTGGACATCTTCCGGGGCATGGGTTGGGCCATGGTTACTGCTCTGTTCGGCGAGGGCAGGGTTCGGTATTGGGTAGGCCGCGATCGCGGGGCTTAGGGCGCGGTCGCGGGTTGCTCTCGGTGGTGGGAGACGACATGTGTTGTTCACTGCGATCGCGGTTAGAGGGGCGTGATCGCGGGGAGTAGGGTTTGGTGCGGCGACGGGTGAGTGTGGGAGAGAAAAATATAATGAAAGGAAAAGTGGAGGAAGGGTGGTTTAAGAAAGGTGAAATGAGGGTTTGGAATTATAGGAGTTGGCTAAAATATTTACTTACAAAAAGAAAAGAAAAGATTCTGCTGCCATATATTCCGTTTTTTTTTTTTTCGAACTAACTGAAATCCCGCTGCTTCTGAGGGGCCGCAATCGCGGGTTGAAAACCGCGATCGCGGTTTGCTTTCGACTTATCTGCATGAGGTTAGTTCGTACGGAAAAAAAATATGGTGGCAGAAAAAGATTAATGTACAACAATTCAAAGTGAAAACGAGAAACAGAAATGAACCTCGGGTTGCCTCCCGAGTAGCGCCTTGTTTAACGTCCTGGCTTGACGTTACTCCCTTCTTCTTAATCTGCATCAGGCGGATCTTCCAGGGTGAGATCTTCCTGCTCTGAGGGGTGTGGTCTTTCGTGGTAAGGTTTCAGGCGTTGACCATTCACCTTAAATGTGGAGCCATTGGTTGGGGTGTACAGGTCCACTGCTCCGTGGGGGTATGCATGGGCGACCGTGTAGGGACCCGTCCAACGAGACCTGAGCTTTCCTGGAAACAGCCTCAGACGTGATGTAAAAAGGAGGACCTTGTCGCCAACATTGAACTCTTTCCGGAGAATGTGCTTATCATGCCACGCCTTTGTCTTTTCTTTGTAGATGACTGCATTGTCGTATGATTCCAGGTGTAACTCTTCTAATTCCTACAGCTGCAGTTTTCGGAATGCTCCCACCTCATCAAGTTTCATATTGCACTTTCTCATAGCCCAGTGGGCCTTATGCTCTAGATCCATAGGGAGATGACATGCCTTTCCGAACACCAATCTGTATGGAGACATTCCAATGGGTGTTTTGTAGGCTGTGCGATAGGCCCATAGAGCGTCGTCCAGCCTCAACTACAATCCTTTCGGTTCGGCGAGACTGTCTTCTCTAGGATGGTCTTTATCTCTTTGTTTGATATCTCTGCTTGGCCATTTGTCTGGGGGTGATATGATGTCGAGATATTCTGCGTGACATGGTACCTTCTGAGTAGTGCACTGACTGTCTTGTTGCAGAAATGAGTACCCCTGTCACTAATGAGTGCCCGTGGGATTCCAAAGCGGGCAAAGATGTTCTCCTTGAGGAATTTAGCCACAACTTTAGAATCATCTGTCCTGGTGGCCTTCGCTTCTACCCATTTTGAGACGTAGTCTACGGCCAGCAGTATGTACATGTTTCCGAAAGAACTGGGGAATGGCCCCATGAAGTCAATTCCCCAGACGTCAAAGATCTCGCAGAAGATCACGAGTGACTGTGGCATCTCATTTCTTCTGGATATGTTTCCCATGCGCTGACATCTATCGCAAGCCTTGCAGAAGGTGTGTGCATCGCGGAATATGTGGGGCCAGAAGAAACCATACTCTAACACCTTTCGGGCTGTTTTATGGGTTCCAAAGTGTCCGCCACATGCATGAGAGTGACATAACTCTAGGACTGAGCGCATTTCATCATTTGGCAGGCATCTGCGAATTACTTGGTCGGCGCAATGCTTCCACAGGTATGGGTCATCCCAGACAAAATATTTAGCCTCGCTGCGCAGCTTATCCCTTTGAGCTTTTGTAAGGTGTGGGGGGAATTCACCCCTGGTGAGAAAATTGACTATGTTGGCATACCAGGGTTTAGGTTCATTCAGCGCCCACACGGTTTCCTCGTGCTGAAATGATGAGCCGCGATCGCGGTCATCACCCCGCGATCGCGGTTCCTTCTCGACCAAGTTTATGCTGCAGACGGATTCATGCTTCGAAAACGGCGCCCCGCGATCGCGGTCATCACCCCGCGATCGCGGTTTCTCTTCGACCTGGACGCTGAATAGCGTGTCGTCTAGAAACTCGCCCCGTATGGGTGCTTGATATTCGGACTTGTCCTCGCCCTGCACCAATCGACTTAGATGATCAGCGACTAGATTTTCCGCTCCTTTCTTGTCTTTAATCTCTACATCAAATTCGCTGAGTAGGAGAATCCATCGAATCAGTCGGGGTTTGGCCTCCTTCTTCGCCATGAGATAACGAAGTGCAGCATGATCGGTGTAGATAATCACTTTAGTTCCAAGGAGGTATGGTCTGAATTTCTCCAGTGCAAACATCACGGCCAAAAACTCCTTTTCCGTGGTGGAGTAGTTCCTCTGTGCTCCGTTGAGGGTCATGGATGCGTAATGGATGACATGAGAGGCTCTCCCCTCCTTCTTTCCCAGAACCGCACCGACCGTACAGTCACTTGCATCGCACATGATCTCAAAGGGCCGCGTCCAGTCTGGCGCTTGGATGATTGGTGCACTGGTGAGGCGGGTCTTCAGCTCGTCAAATGCCTTCTTGCATTCCTCATTGCAAACAAAGTACACATCCTTCTTCAGCAGCTCGCACAAAGGCGCTGAGACCTTGGAGAAATCCTTGATGAACCTGCGATAGAATCCTGCATGGCCTAAAAAGGACCTCACTTCACACACGTTAGTAGGATAAGGCATAGATTGAATGACATCAACCTTTGCCTTATCGACCTCAATACCCTTTGCGGAGACAATATGACCTAAAACAATTCCCTGTTCTACCATGAAATGGCATTTTTCCGAATTAAGACATAAATTGGTTTCCACACATCTCTGTAGAACCCGGGAAAGGTGATCTAGGCATAGGTCAAAACTGTCTTCGTGCACTGTGAAGTCATCCATAAAGACCTCAATAAAGTCCTCGACAAATTCAGAAAAAAATACTTACCATACACCGTTGAAATGTGCCGGGTGCATTACATAGGCCAAATGGCATTCTGCGGTATGCAAATGTGCCAAATGGACAGATAAATGTGGTCTTCTCCTGGTCTTCTGGTGCAATGGGGACTTGAAAGTACCCTGAATATCCATCTAGGAAACAGTAGTATGGTCGGTCTGCCAGTCTCTCCAACATCTGGTCAATGAATGGAAGGGGGAAGTGATCCTTTCTGGTTACCGCATTTAGCTTGCGGTAGTCTATGCACACCCTCCACCCAGTCTGTGTTCTGGTGGGGACTAGCTCGCCGTCCTTGTTTTCTACTACCGTGATCCCGCCTTTCTTTGGCACCACCTGAGTGGGGCTCACCCATTTGCTGTTTGAGATGGGGTAGATTATTCCAGCTTGTAGGAGTTTTAACACCTCCTTCTTCACTACCTCCATCATTGGTGGATTGAGTCTTCTTTGGGGTTGCCTAGATGGCTTTGCTTCCCCTTCAAGGAGGATCCTGTGCATGCATGTGGATGGACTGAGCCCTTTAATGTCTGTAATGGTCCATCCCAGGGCTATCTTGTGCACCTTGAGTACCTTGACCAGCTTGTCCTCCTGCTCCTTGGAGAGTTTGTTTGAGATGATGACTGGTAGTGTGTCATTCTCTCCAATGAATGCGTACTTGAGGTGGTCTGGTAGTTGCTTGAGTTCGACCGGGGGTGCCTGCACAATAGAAGGAAGTAGCTTTTCGCTGGGTACAGTTAGTGGAATGGGGTCATCGCTCCATCTGCTATGGGCGGGGTTATCCCCGAATGTGTCCCTGTCTGCTACCTTCTCCTGCATGTTAGTAGATACTGAAATTTCCGCACAAGGACTAACTATGTCATTCTCCAAATCAGCATATAGTTCCTTTAAATAAGAATTGTCAAAAACATCTTGAGCAATAGGATCAATCACATCAATAGCACATAGAGAATGTTCGTCATTGGGGTGCTTCATAGCTTCGTTAATGTTGAATTCTATCTCGTCCCCTTCGAATTCCATAGTGAGTGTCCCAGTACTCACATCAATTTTAGTACATGCAGTTTTCAAGAAAGGTCTTCCTAGTAGAATAGGGGCTCCATGAGGATCATCATCCATGTCAAGTACATAGAAATCATCTGGGAAAATTAACCTGTCTACCATAACTAAGACGTCTTCTACCACACCTCTAGGGTAGACATTAGACTTATCCGCTAATTGCACTACTATCCCAGTTTCTTGAAGTGGTCCTAACCCCATGGTTTTGTATATAGAATAAGGCAACACATTAATAGAGGCGCCTAGATCTAGCATAGCTTTTTCTACATGGGTGGTACCGATTGTACAAGGGACAGTAAACATACCAGGGTCACCACATTTGGGTGGCATTCGCTGCTGAAACACTGCAGAAACTCTCTCACTGACCCGGATCTTTTGATTTCCCTTCAGTTTTTGCCTTCTTTTGTTTGTACACAGCTCTTTCAGGAATTTGGCATAGCTGGGTACGGACTCCACCAGTTTCAGGAGAGGAATATTCACCTCGCATTTGCTGAAGACGTCAAAGATCTCCTGATTGGTTTTTGGTCTTCTCTTCTCCCTCAATGCCTCAGGAAAGGGTGCCGGTGGCTTTTCAGGGTTGAGTGGGGGAAGTTCTGGCTGGATATAATCTGGGTAGTCATCCGTAGTCGACCCGCGATTGCGGTTCTCACCCCGCGGTTGCGGTTCTCTGCTGACTGGTTCTGGTTCCATATTCGACGCCCCACGATTGCGGTTTTCGACCCGCGATCGCGGTTCCTCTACGACTTCCCTTGTTTTTTCCGTGAAATAACCGTGATCGCGGTTTTCAGCCCGTGATCGCGGTTCTTCCCAGCGTTCGCCTCTTGTTGGTTCTTCATCCCTTCCCACAGCATAAGGGTCACTTAGCCTCTTTCTACTTCTCAATTTGATTGCATTGGCTTCAAGTTGGTCTTCGCAGTACTCGCTTAGGGACTCCGTTATTGCAGGTGTACTAGGCATCAGTTGTCCCAGTGATGCACCCAATTGTAATATAGATTGCTGAGAGGCCTGGTGCAAAGTGTAATTTTGCTGGGTGAGCTGAGAGAATCCCTCTTTCATTGCTAGTGCATTGTTTGCACCAGCTTGAATCACTACTTGTGTATTGTTTGCACTTGCTTGAATCATTGCTTGTGTGAGTGCTTGAAGCGTCTGGGTGAGAGCTAGTAATGTACTCTCACCGGCTAATGGTTGTGTTTGTTGAGGCTGGACTTCTGTGATGTTCACTTCTTGTACAGCATGCACTCTTGCTCTGGGAGTGTCTGTGGTGCTTGCCTTACTCCTTGAGCGGTATTGCCTTGAACTCTCAGAGAGCTCGGAGAAGACCTCAAAGGCTTCCACGGGGGTTTTGTTCAAGATGTTTCCCCCGCAGGTAGCATTCACCAACCTACGGTCTTCCTCTAGAAATCCTCCAAACAAATACAGTACCAGATCCTCGTCTGAGTAACCATGAAATGGGAAGTTGATTATTAGCCTCCTGAATCTCTCATAATAGTCATACAACTGCTCGCCCTGAAACTGTTCAATGTCACTGATGCTTCTTTTCAGGCTATTGAGCTTGGTTGTAGGAAAATATTTTTCCAGGAAAGCTTGCTTCATTGTTGCCCACGTGACTATGCTGCCTGGGGCCAAGTAATAGAACCATTCCTTCGCTGCATCCTTTAGAGAGAAGGGAAAGGCTCTCAGTTTGATTTGATCTTCAGTAACTCCCCGGGGTTGCATACTATTACAAACAGTATCGAATTCCTGGAGGTGTTTGTTCGGATTTTCCTCATCGGTTCCTCTGAAGTGAGGCAATAAACTGATCAAACCCGATTTGAGTTCAAAGTTCACGCCCTCCTGGATTTCCGGGAATTGAACAGCTAGATGTTACTGCTCTTGATATTGCGCTGTCAATTGCCTCAGTGTTCGGTTTTCTTGTGCCATAGCTGAATTCTTTCACCGAACTACTAAACTGTGAATCACACTTGACAAAACAAAGGTTAGTAACGTTAGAGGGAACCGTAAGATAGGTTCCCTACAAGATCAATATTTAATCAATTCACAAGAAAACAGACAATGACTCCCCGGCAACGGCGCCAAATTTGACGTGGCCTAAGGTCGTTATGCCAAATCAAAGTAACCTCAACTTCCAAACTAGAATAGTGAGTAAGCAAGGGTCGAAATCCCAAGAGAATCACAGGCGTCTATTTTCTTGTTATCAATCAAATACCAATCGAACAGTGTAACAAAAGGGGGTTTTGAGGTTTGGTTTGCTAAAATCTATGGATAAATCAAATAAAGGAAAAATGCTCCTCCTAACAAATATCCACAATCACTGAATATGGTTGATCATAGATTATCTCGAGTTCTTCTTCCTTCCTATGGTTGTTCCTGTCCCGATCTTATGTAGATTCAAAGGGAAACCTTCCACTAAGAACCCTTACCAATGAATAACCCTAGTACCACTACAAGTTCAACCCAAAGGCAGCAATGCATATAAGAATTAACCAGGATACACAGAACGCTCGCTCAGATGCATTTACCATGTAATTATCTCTCCCTACAATAGAACAATTTCAACCAGAGCATATAAATTGTAGTTGCTACAACAGAATAGGACGTTAGCCCAACAATTTCCTAATCCTAGCAATATGAAAATCACTAATAACAACTAGTTGTGCGGGCTAGTGCAATCAATGAAATCCAATGGAATAGGCTTAGAAGAGATAATACAAACCAATAGGAACTCGAACACGAAAGATAATCTCACAACCAAAATCCAATGAATGCTTCAATTGTTAGGCGGAACCAAGAAGGTTAGTTCCTCCTCATGTTCTTCATAAAAACTCTGAATCAATGAATAATGAACAACGTAGCAATTCTAGAAACTAAAACTCGATTCTAAAAACCTAAAAACTAAGAGAGTATATATATGTGGGCTTAACAAATGACCTAGCCCACTGAAAATAGAAAACGGAATAAATAAACTAAAAATAAAGAAAACAGATAAGATAGGTTCGGGAAATCCAAAATAACTCTGCCGTGCTGACCCGCAATCGCGGGTCATGGACCTTGATCGCGGGCCATGTAGTTCCATACTCCTTGCTCTCTTCCGCGCCTGCAGAAGTGTCTCGAATGCCTCGAAGTCCCGCAATCGCGGCAACCTCACCCGCGATCGCGGTTAATGCTCGACCTGCTGCACCAGAATTCTCCTCTTCTATTCTTCCATAGGCTCTCTCGTGGCTGCTTCTTCTTCAATGTCTCCAACAATCTTCATGTAAGCTCAAAACATCTCCAAAACACCAAGACTTCGCCTCCATACACCATGCACAAGAATGTGTCTAAAACTACCCAAATGACACCAATAAATCCTCTAATGACTCTTAGTTAAGCTCTACAAAGTAGTGCTTATCAATTACACGCTTAAGGTAAGCGGGTATATTTACACGCTTAAGCTAAGCGTGGAGGGGTATTGTTGCCATTTTGAAAAGACATGTATGTATTTATACGCTTAAGCTAAGCGTGGAGGGGTATTGTTGCCATTTTGAAAAGACATGTATGTATTTATACGCTTAAGCTAAGCGTGTGACTACACGCATACGTTAAGCGTGTAATACATGGGCTAGTTTTGGGCCCCGGCCCAATAACTAACCCATGCCCCAACCAAGCCAGACGCATAGCTTAGGCATGTACTTACACGCTTACGTTAAGCGTGTAAGTAGACGTTTAAGAAGACGACTCGTCTTCTTCCTCTCGCCGCGTCTTTAAACCTAAAATCAAAAATCGAAATCGATTCGTCTTCTTCTTCCATTTCCTTCGATTCTTCCCATTAGCCATGGATTTGGGTTTTGGTGGGTTGGGCGACCGGATTGGCGGCGGAGAGAGGGCCAAAACCGGCGGCGGAGCGGCGGGAGAATCCGGCGAACGAACACCGACTGGCGAGACGACGACCTCCGGCGCGGCAACGGCTGGCGGCGAGCCCACGACTGGAGGTGCAGCATCGATGAGCGGCGCGAGCGGTGGCGGGAGGAGCTGCTGGCTGGTGGTAGAAGACGAGGAGGAGGTCATGGTGGTTTCCGGCGGAGCTCGGACCCGAGGTGGAAATGGAGGTCGAGCTAGGACCCGAGCACAACCGAGGGCGACTCCGATTGAGGCGGAAACCACTCTGACGGCGCCTGTATCGAGTCCGATTGGTCTCCGTGTAACACCCCCAAATATATAACCTTGAAGACATTACCACCAGTGACCTCAGATGTTCTGTCCGATGTCACCCAAGGCTTTACCAGTTGATTTAAATCATCAAACAACAATTATGATACAAAATATCATAACCTTCGATTAAAATCATTATTTCGACATTACATCCATAATCCGAAATACAACCAAAATACAAAATCAGGTTCATTACAGCGGAAGTCTTTACACAAAACATATTTAACACAGCGGAAGTCTTTTAAATAACCAACAAAGGGTCTTGATCGCAATGATCACCCGCCAAGGATCTTAACCTGGATAAACTTGTCAAAAATGACATTTGCCTTCATAGTTGTTCTAACCTTCATGGAACGGCAACTTATCTGATGTGCCGAATCGAACGGATGACACCAGCCAACCATGCAGAGAACAATTTCGGTTGGTGATGTGGCTAAAACCTACCCGCAAGTGTACGGGATCAGTTGTAGTAGTCAAGTGTCGATCCCACAGAGACCAATGTAATACTAATTGAAACGCTACTAGTGAACTAGGCCAAGAAAATAGGAAATGAGGAAAACTGTTTTGGGATGAAAAGATCGGACGACCTAAATCGCCTTAGACGGGGTAACTAGTCGATCGGGTGATAGGAAACAGTCCAAACCAAACAGATAATAGACAAGCAAAGAGTAAATGTAGAGTAATAAGATGATATTATTAGATATTGTATTAATCGGATCGAATCAAGATACAACTTATCGTAGTAAGACAATGGGTCGTGTTGTACTCGACCGGCGACTTCAAGGTTGTCACCGGTGGAGAATAGACTAGGATGAATATCCGAAAGCTAAGCTGAGAGTGAGTGTTTTGGGGCGAAAAGACCTAACGAATCCAAATCTCCTTAAGGAGGGCAACTAGACAATTTGTTAGACAAATTATATCTAAATAATCCAAATCAACTAATCAATCAAGAGAATGAGAGTAAATGAATATAATATAAACTTATCTCCCTTGAATGAGAGGCGAATCAAATACAGAAATTAAGCCATCGGTCGCTTTAATGTTGGAGTAACGGACTGAGTACAAGAATGATCTCGTATGCGAGTAGAACAACAGTAGAAGAATGATAGAAAGCTGCTTAAATTGAGTAATATTGAGCATGTGTGGTTGTGTGTCGTTACAGAATTGATCCGGGCCCTTACAAGAGAGTTTTCTCTACAATTTATACTACTTCTAGTCTTCAATCGGTTGGCAGATCCGCCGAGATTCATGGAAGTTGTTGTAGGTCGGTTGAGATTGTCCGAGATCTGCGGGAGACGTTCAGATGTGTACTGGTCGCTCCAAAATCCATGGAGGTCGTCGCTTCGACTACTGGTCGCCCGAAATCTCTGGAGGCTCAGTTGACCGGACCGAGATTTCTTGGGGTTGTTGCTGACCAGATCTTCTAGAAGGCAGCTTTGGGCTGATCTAGTGGGCCGTTCTGATGGGCTGAAAATCGAGGCCCAACAATTGCCCCAAAATTAAACCGGGTCGGAGTGTCAAGTGATGAGACGGTTTGATTTTATAACTTCGACTTCGTTGTAGGTGTTCTGGCGACAGGGCCGACGTATGTGTTGCTCAAGCTGAGAGTCAACTTTAATACAGCCAATGATCGTGTGAAGATGACTGATGGCGTTTCTTGTGATGACGAAGGGTCAAGAGACCGCTCCTTGTTTGTTGTTTGTTTTACAGGTGGACTCGTTAGTCGCTTCCTGGTCAAGTCGTGTGACGTTGGTCGTGTAGACCTGTAGTTGAGTGTGACATGTCGTGTAGTTCTATAGTCGGTCGTGTAGACATATAGTCGGTCATGTAGACCTGTAATGTAGCATGCTTTGTGTGTCGGGGGAGGAGTTGTATGTATGAAAAGACGAACGCCCTGGGTATGACAAGTCTTTATAAGTAGTTTGTAGTATGTCGTGTCCTCTACTCCCCGTGTACCGATCGATCGTGTAATGTGTATTGTAAGCGCTGTTTTGTATGTGATAAGGATATCCGTTTGAACGTTGAGTTTCGTCTTGGAGGCCTCTCGTTATGTTCCTGTTGAAGACACTTGACAAGTATAGAAAAGATCGAAGGGTGATCGTTAGGTATGAGCCCAATGGTCCTCCGATGCTTGAATTTATTAAACAGTTGGATAAGTATAATTGACTGAATCTAAATGAAGTACAAAGTATAAGTGTTCAAAAGTAAGACGACTCCCAATGGGTCATGCCCCAGTTTGGTTGGTTGTCTATTATGGACTCTTCGTCTTCTTCCAATCTGACATGTGCCATCGCCTTGGCTTGGACATCTTCGAAGCTTCGGCAGGGATATTTGGTCAGGTCGCGATAAAGTTCGTTGCCCCTGACCAAGCCTCGACGGAAGGCTTCAATAGACGTTGGGATGTCGCAATGTGGGATCGCGACCTTCTCTTTATTATACATGTTAAGATAATCCCTTAAGGGCTCATCGTACCCTTGCACGATCTTGTATAGGTCGCTTGATTGTTTTTCCTGTCTTCGACTGCTGGCGAACTGGATTTTGAATGAATTGACCAGATTGGCAAACGAAGCGACCGAACCCTATGACAGATGCATGAACCAAGTTAGTGCGGGTCCCGATTCCCTCTTGGAATAGAGATTTTGCACATGACCGCTTCACGATTCCCTCTTGGAATAGAGATAGTCAATAGTTTTTGTTTATAAATAGAGATATGATCGTCGGGGTCCCCGGTCCCATCGTAGTTGGGCATGTTAGGGACATGGAACTTCTTCGGGATCTCGACATGCGCGATTGATTCTACAAACGGCGAGTCTTGGTATCCGTCCATTGCTTCCTTTTCGATCGGCTGCGGGACTCTTGGAATCCGAGCGATGCGATCGGCTAAGACTTTCATATGTTTGTTGATATCTTGTTGTATGAGGACTTGTAGGTCCATCGGTGGGGTGACCTGTGGAGGGACTACTCGAGCTTTTGTGGGCTCGGTCATGGGAATTGAAGCGTTAGTCATGAAAGTATTAACTTGAGGAGTTTGAAACATACCAATGGGTTGAACGACGCTCTGAGTGACCAGATCCATGGGCGTCGGGATTGCCCCATTCATGTTGAAACGTGTTTGTAGTCCTTCGGTGTTGACTATTCGTCTTGATCCGCTTGGGACCGATGCAGCTGAATTCACCTGCGATTTCAAAAATTCATTTTCACGAATTAGTCTTGTAATTTCAACCCCATATTGGATGCTTAGGGTTTCGGTTCTTAGGCGTTGCTGAGCCAGTTCCTCTCGGAGGAAGCTCATTGCTTTTGCGAGCTTTTGGATCTGGACGTTCAGGATTGGTTGGTTGGCGAGATCTTCGGTTTGACCTATGATCGGGAGGTTGGCTTGAACCTGTTCTTCAGCGACGATCATGGGGATTCCAACACTGGCCATTATTGAATGTAGATTGGATCGTTGATCAGATCGTTGATTGGCTAGATGCCCCACGGTGGGCGCCAAATTGTTTTGGGGCGAAAAGACCTAACGAATCCAAATCGCCTTAAGGAGGGCAACTAGACAATTTGTTAGACAAATTATATCTAAATAATCCAAATCAACTAATCAATCAAGAGAATGAGAGTAAATGAATATAATATAAACTTATCTCCCTTGAATGCGAGGCGAATCAAATACAGAAATTAAGCCGTCGGTCGCTTTAATGTTGGAGTAACGGACTGAGTACAAGAATGATCTCGTATGCGAGTAGAACAACAGTAGAACAATGATAGAAAGCTGCTTAAATTGAGTAATAATGAGCATGTGTGGTTGTGTGTCATTACAGAATTGATCCGGGCCCTTACAAGAGAGTTTTCTCTACAATTTATACTACTTCTAGTCTTCAATCGGTTGGCAGATCCGCCGAGATTCATGGAAGTTGTTGTAGGTCGGTTGAGATTGTCCGAGATCTGCGGGAGACGTTCAGATGTGTATTGGTCGCTCCGAAATCCATGGAGGTCGTCGCTTCGACTACTGGTCGCCCGAAATCTCTGGAGGCTCAGTTGACCGGACCGAGATTTCTGGGGGTTGTTGCTGACCAGATCTTCTAGAAGGCAGCTATGGGATGATCCAGTGAGCCGTTCTGATGGGCTGAAAATCGAGGCCCAACAGTGAGTATGTTGTTATGTTCTTTTTTCTGAGCGAGAACGATTGGATCTCAGTCGTAGTCCTCTCTCCTTTTCTCTTTCTCTTCTTCTCGTCCATATATGGTAAGTTTTCCATGCCTCTGACCGTTTACATTTTTATTCCATCCTTATCTTCAACGCCCAGATTTGATTACGGAGATTCTGCCATTTAATTGCTGCTTATTATGGTGCTGTGTAAATGATGTGGCCGTTGATCAATCCTGGCATTTAATGCTTGGCGGGATCTTCGCGATCTTGTCGGAGGGCGTTCGACTGGAGAAGCGCCGTCGCCTCCTCTGGGCTTTTTCCTTGTTCTTCCGATCCATCGTGGGCTTGGGCTTGATTTACTCGATCCATCTTCCCAGGGGATGCTAGGCCCAACAATAGCCCCAAGTTGCCTTGGGCTTTCGGTTTATGCAAGTAAAGCGGAATCCGTGGGAACTTCTCTAGACACGATCTCTACCATCCTTTTTTGGCGCGGTTGTCTAGGGTTACGTGGCATGCGATCGAGGCACGATGCGACGTCTCTGCAAGTCTTTGCTTCCCTCCATAAATTCAGAGCATAAGGAAGCGATTCGACTTCACCCTTATCTTCTTTTGCAGGCTTCTTCTGGTAAGTTTCTCAGTTTCTCTCGCCATAGCTTTTCGATTCCCTTCTCTTTCCATTCTCGAGATGGTTTCCAGTGAGAGCTCTGAGTCGTCGAAGACTCTTTCTGACTCGCGCGAGGGCGAAGCTCTTCCCCTCTTCATTCTGAAAGAATCGGACGCTCTGACAAGCACTCTGTCCCCAGCGGAGTTGGATCAAATTCTTCAAGTCGGAGGTTTTCCGCCGGAGACGATCGCCAGGCTGCCTCACCCAGACGAGAGGGCCGCTGCGCGTTATGAAGGATGGGTTTGTTTTTATGCATACCCGTTTCGAATAGGGCACAAATTTCCTTTCTCTCTCCTTGTTAGGCTTAGCTACTTTGGCGTTGGCGCCATGTCAAGTGATGCCGCAGGCATGGAGGGTTCTCAGGGTCTTGGACCTTGTAAATGTCCGATCTGGGGCCGATTTCGATTTTGATGCTTTGTGGTACAACTACTTCCTTGGGTCGAAGAGTTCCTCTCGCGTTCAGTTACGTATCCGACATGGTCGGAAGCCTTTGGTGCAGAATCTCAATGTCAACGACCGCGGATGGGGGTCGAAGTTCTTCTTTGTCGAGCGTTCTTCTCTGGAGAAGGGGGGAGAGTTTTTGTTCTTATTGACGGAGTGGCGAGTTGAGAGTATGTGTTTGCTTTTTCCTTCGCTCGTTTTATGTGTTTTAACTCTTTGTTTTAACTTTTATTTTTTGTAGTTCCTGAACCAGAAGACCTGGAGGCGAGTAGCCGGTCGGAAGGTTTGTCAAAGGTTGTTCTTGGAGTTCCTGCGTCTGAAAGAAAGTTTGTGAACGTCAACCTGCTATCGACGACTCCTGCTTCTCAAGACGACATGTCGAACGTCTCATCATCTCGTGCAAAAGGTAGATTCTCGACCCTGAGAGTCCTTCTTTACTGTTTTTCATTTCGTCGTGTGCTTTAGTTTTTTCTCCTTTTCTGTTTGTCTTGTCGTGTCAGTTTCCCCTGGTGGTCGAGCGAGTGCTCGTCTGAAAGTAGTGTCTGGGAAGGGTTTGATTGAACAAAGGAAGGCGGCGGCCAAAGCTGCATCAAGCAAACTAGCTCCGGTGGGTTCGACGGCTCCAGTCAAAGTTGGCTCCAAGAGGAAGGCGAGCGCTCCCTCTGAAGATGTCAAGGTGGAGGAGATCCCTAAGAAGAAAGAGGCGACCGCCGAAGGGATCGACAAGATTGGCGCAATAGGACAATCGATCGCTGACCTCTTTTACGCTCAAGACCCGACTCTGAAGTCGGAGGTTGATGACGTCTCTCCTCTTGATTGCATTGGTGAAGCGGGGTGCTCTGCGTGGAAGGTGAGTCGTCCCTATTCCGTGCCGTTTTCTTTCTTGTGTTTTGCTAAGTTTTATGATCTCTGATTGTGTGTTCTCCCTTCAGTCCTTCCAGTACCTCTTGGGGGCATACTCTGGTGTTAAGGCGATGGTTGTCAAGGCTGAGGAAAGGGCTGCTAGGATAGAGTCCGACCTTGCGTCTTTGATGACCAAATTGGAGGGAGCGGAGAGTCGTAGTCGTGAGATTGAACGTCGCCTTACTAGGGAGCTGAAGGGCTGTCAAGAGGAGTTGGTCGCAAACCGGAAAGAGTTCGAGGAGAGCCGATCAGGCGTTGAGGAGGAGGTGAAGCGGGCTCGGATTGCCGATGGCCAGATCGTTGGTGACGTTGGCGCTTTTTACGCGCTGAAGTCACGTGTCGAAATGATCGAGGAGTTCGACGAAGGAAACCACGAGCTCTGGAACTTGAAGGCAGAGAAGGAGACCTTGAACTCCCTGTTCCCAAAGGGCAACCCTAGTCAGGAGCTGTTTCACTTGGCTGGCGTCGGAGATGAGGCCGTGGATGAGGGTGCTGACGAGGACGAGGCCCATTCTAGCGATGTCGAGCCGACTGATGAGGTAGCCTCTCTGGAGCCAACCCCTACCGAAGGTAATGCCGTTGTCCCTGACGCTTGATCTGTTTTCCTTGCGTAGTTTGACTTATTGTCCCACTTGTATGTGGGTTTAGACATTTGGTATTTTTGGCGATCCGTCCACCATTGCGGGTCGCAGAATGTTTTAAGTGAATGTTTGATGAAGTCCTACGGATGTGTAGGCAGATAATATATTTTGGCAACCCGTCCACCATCGCGGGTCGCGTATTTGTATAAAAATGCTAGTACTTTTATTTAATGCAACTTGTCTTTACATATAAAATCGTACATTTGCTTGTTTCGTACATGTCGTCAGACATCCAAGGGAATTGTCGATGACGTTTTTGTGTTTGGTGTGTCAGTTTCGCCCATGTGCTCCATCGAGTGGGGCTCCCCGTATGTATGTGTGTAAGACAGGCCTATAAATGTTTGTGTATGTGTTAGTCATGACTTTATGCCGGGGAGGTAAGCAATATGTTTCTATTGCGTGAATGTAATAAGGTGTCGAACCTTATGTTTTATGTAAGGCAGGCGGTGTGCCGACGTTCCTGTGTTGTCATCTCCCCGTGTTCCGATCGATCGTGTAGTGTAATGTAAGTGCTTTTTGCGGATGACTGGATCCAATGTATGTGTCAATGTTGTTCTGCATTTGTGTTTTGTAAGGAGGAAGTCCTCGCTTAGTGTCAGATGATAACATGTAAAATAAGATAGCGATGTATATGCGATAGTAAGCGATGTATATGTGATAGTAAGTGATGTTTTTACCTTATCGGTTCAGAAATGGTATAGCTTTAGATGTGCTGCGTTCCAACTTCTCGGGATCAGTTGTCTGTCTTTGTCCTCTAACTTATATGCTCCTTGTCCGACCACTTCGGCGATTAAGTAAGGTCCTTCCCATTGTGGTGCTAGCTTTCCGTCGGATGGATTCTTGGTGTTCTGGAAGGTTTTCCTGAGGACCCAATCTCCGACTCTGAATGCTTTGATCCAAACGTTCTTGTTATAGCTCCTTGCGACTTGTTGTTGGAATCTGACCATCCTGATTCGGGCTCTCTCTGATCTCGTCCGCTGTGTCCAGGTTGTGTGCTAGTTCGATGTCGTTTTGCTCGTTTGTCTGAAGGTTGCAACGAGCGGTCGGAACTAGTAACTTGGCCGGGATGACCGCTTCACTCTCGTAGATGAGGGAGAAAGGTGATTGCCCAGTCGCATTCTTTGGAGTAGTCTTGTCAGACCAGAGAATGAGTGGGAGTTCGTCTGCCCATTTGCCCTTAGCCCCAGTGAGGCATTTCTTGAGGTTGTTGATAATGATCTTGTTGCTGGATTCGGCTTGTCCGTTGGATTGTGGATACCGAGGTGTGGATGTGACCAACTTGATGTTCCATTGGTCACAAAAGGCTCGAGTCTTATGACTGATGAATTGGGAGCCGTTGTCGCACACGATTTCTGATGGGACGCCAAATCTGCACAAGATATTGCGTTTTATTAATGAAATGACGTGTTGATCTTTTACCTCTTTGTAGGCTTCGGCTTCGATCCATTTAGAGAAGTAGTCCATCATGGCAAGGAAGAAAACTCTTTGACCCGATGCGGGAGGGAGCTTTCCGACAATGTCCATTCCCCATCTCATGAAGGGCCATGGAGCCAGAGTCGGATGGAGGAGCTCTGAGGGTTGGTGATGGATGGGTGCATGCCGCTGACAGGCGTCACACTTCTTGGTGTACTCCATAGCGTCTTTGTTCATCGTGGGCCAGTAGTACCCGTTTCGTAGGGCTTTCCCTGAGAGGCTTCGTCCGCTGGTATGATTGCCACACTCTCCTTCATGTAGCGATTGTAAGATGCGTCCGACTTCTGGAGTCTTGAGGCATCGTAGGAGTAGCCTTGTGACAGATCTTTTGTACAAGATGTTATCTATGATATCGTAAGAGAGTGCTTGTACCTTGAGCCTTTTTGCTTCTGTTTTGTCGTCGGGCAAGATGCCGTCTTTCAACCATCTGATGTAAGGTAGCATCCAATCATCATTGTTGTCGACAATGTCTTCTTCTGGTTGGTCGTCGACCTCCATGGCGACGAGTTCTTCAAGAGGTGTCGTTGACTCGACGGATGTCCTTGGGACGGCTGGCGTCATGATGTGGGCCAATGGTATGTGTGGAAATTGCTTCGGGTCTAGGACGGATCCTAGATTGACAAGTGCATCGGCTTGGGAGTTAAGATCCCTAGGTACCTGTCTGATGTTGAATGTTTGGAATTGTCCGATCAACTTCTTGGCTACCTCCAGGTAGGCTATCATCCTGACGTCTTTAGCACTGTACGATCCTTGTATCTGGTTTACGACCAGCAGGGAGTCGCAAATGACTTCGATCTCTCGGACTCCTAGGTCGCGAGCCAGGGCGAGTCCGAATATGAGTGCTTCGTACTCAGCTTTGTTGTTAGTTGCTTCCCACTCACATCTGACGGCCTGAGCTATCTTGTCCCCTTGCGGCGATTTCAGTACGACCCCTAGCCCCGATCCTCTGGCGTTTGACGCTCCATCTGTGTGGAGCTCCCATGTGCCTGTTTCATTCGTGGCGAGTAGTTGCGTCGCTTCTCTTGTGGCTTCTTGCTCTAGGGTCGGACTGAAATTGGCCACAAAGTCGGCTAAGGCTTGCGACTTGATCGCTGTCCTGGGCTCATATTCGATGTCGTAACCGCTGAGGTGTATAGCCCATTTAGTCATTCGTCCTATGAACTCAGGTTTCCTCATGATAGCTCTCATGGGATGATTAGTGCGAACAATAATAGTATGGAATTCGAAATACGGTTTGAGTTTGTTCGAAGCCATTACCAATGATAGCATGAGCTTTTCAAGTGACGAATACCTCGTTTCGGCTGGCAGCAGCGTCCGACTGATGTAGTATATTGGTGACTTCTTGCCATCTTCTTCTCTGACCAATACTGCGCTTACGACTGATTCTGACACTGCAAGATATAGAAATAAGGGCTCATCGCCTTTAGGTTTGGTCAGCAACATGGGACTGGCCAGGTACTCTTTTAAGTTCTAGAACGCTACTTCGTGTTCTCCCATCCATTGAAAGGATTTGTTCTTCTTGAGAGTGTCGTGGAAGGGTTTGCACTTGTCGGACGATTTGGAGATGAATCTGTTCAGAGCTGCTATCCGACTTGTAAGTTTTTGTACGTCTTTGATGCATCGGGGGGATCGAAGGTTGATGAGAGCCTTGATCTGTTTTGGGTTGGCTTCTATTCCTCTTTGTGTCACCATGTACCCCAAGAATTTTCATGACGACACTCCGAAGGAGCATTTAGTAGGGTTTAGTTTCATGTTGTACCTTTTGAGCACCTCAAAGCTATCGCGTAGATGGTTTATGTGATCTTCCTTCTTTTTGGACTTGAGCAACATGTCGTCTATGTAGACTTCCATCGTGTCTCCGATTTGATCTTTGAACATTTTGTTGACTAGTCGCTGATAGGTAGCCCCTGCATTTTTTAGGCCAAAGGGCATTACTTTGTAACAGTAGATACCTTGGCTAGTGACGAATGCTGTTTTTTCCTGATCGTCGGGTTCCATGAGGATTTGATTGTAGCCGCTGAAAGCGTCCATGAAAGTAAGCATTTCGTGCCCTGCTATGGCGTCGACCATGGCATCGATGTGGGGTAGTGGGAATGAGTCCTTAGGACAAGCTTTGTTGAGATCTGTGAAGTCGATGCAGACTCTCCATTTGCCATTCTTCTTCTGGACTACGACCATGTTGGCTAGCCATTCAGGGTAGTGGACCTCTCTTATTTTTCCTGTTTCCAATAAGCTTTTGACTTCGTCGTCGATTATCTTGTTCCGCTCGGAGGCGAACTTCCTTTGTTTTTGCTTGACAGGAGGATGAGATGGATCCACATTTAATTTATGAGTAATAATGTTTGGAGATATTCCGACCATATCCTCATGCGACCATGCAAAATAGTCGGCATTGGTCCTGAGAAAGTCAAGGAGTTGTTGTCTGGTCGAGTCGTCCAAGTCCGAACCGACCCTTACCGTTTGGTCTGGCTTTGAAGGATCTAGTGCGATCTCGTTGAGTTTTTCCATTTCTGGTTTGACGTACCGACTAGGTCCTTCGCCGCTCTGTGGTTGCTATGCGGTCTTGTGTTTGACTGCGCTCTTCATAGAAGCGACGTAGCACTCCTTAGCGGTCCTTTGATCTCCTTTGATTTCTTGGACTCCCCATTCAGTGGGGAATTTGATGACTTGATGATATGTTAAAGGTACTGTCTTCATAGCGTGTATCCATGGCCTGCCAAGAATACAATTATAGGGAGACGGACAGTCTAGGACTAAGAATTTCACCTGTTGGTTGATTCCTCCAGCGTATGTGGTTAGAATGATTTCGCCAGTCGTATGCTTGACCTCACCGCTAAACCCGACCAGTGGGGTCGACTTCTTGATTAGGTCGTTCTCAGTTAGACCCATTTCTTTAAGAGCGTCAAGGGTCAAGAGGTTGGTCAAACTCCCTGTATCGATTAGTACTCTCCGTATTAAGCAATTACCAATGGATAAAGAGCCATCGTGGTGCTTATCCGACCCGTCGGAGTCGGACTCGTCGAATGTGACCGTCGGAAGGTTGGAAGTCTTCCTTAGCTTGAATTCTGATGATTCGGGCTTGTCGCCCTTGCTTTCCTTGGCGTGCCCTTAGCCGCGGAGTATGTGTTTCCACATATGTCCGATCCACCTGAAATAGTGTTGACAATTTTTGTATGAATGGGAGATGGGGGTTTGTTCTGTTTTACCTGGTCTCGTCGTTCCATGGTAGCTTTTGCCCGTTCCGAGATTACGTCGCGCAAGAGCCCCTGTGAGAGCAGCCTAGCGACTTCCTTTCGCAAGGCGATGCACTCGTCGGTCGAATGCCCGTGGTCGCCATGGAATTCGCACCATCGGCTCACGTCCTTCTTGACGTCCGGTCGGTCGCTCTTTCGGGGCCATCTTACCTCTCTTCCATATTTGTCGAAACTCTTGACGAGCTCCGACACGAAAACGTTAAAGTTATAAGACTGGACTCTAGGAGGCAACGCCGGACTGTCTCTCCAATCTTGTGACCTGTCTTGGAAAGAGTTTACCTGATTTGGTTCGTTTCGATTATGAGAATAGGGATGAGGACGCCTGTCTCGACGGTTGTCGGAGGGATTTTTTCGATCGGATGGATCAGATCCCCGTGAGGATTTACGCGACTCACGGTCCTCTTTCAATCTTACCTCGGCCATGGTCTTGGCCTGGACGTCTTCGAAGTTTTTGCATGGGTACTTGGTAATCTCGTCGTAAAGGTTGCTGTCTTTGATCAGTCCTTGTCTGAAGGCTTCGATGGAGGTTGTGACGTCGTAGTGGGGGATCGCCACTTTCTCCTTATTGTACCTGTTGAGATAATTCTTGAGAGGTTCGTTATACCTTTTTGTGACTCGGTAGAGGTCACTCGACTGCTTTTCGAGCCTCCGACTACTAGCGAATTGACTTTTGAAGGAGTTGACCAGATCCGCAAACGATACAATCGTTCCCTGAGGCAAACGCATAAACCAAGTTAGTACGGAACCTGCGAGGGTCGTGCCAAAGCTTTTGCATATGACGGCCTCGCGGTTCTCCCTTGAAACAGATGCAGCCATTAATTTTTGTTTATATATAGAAATATGGTCATCTGGGTCGCTGGTGCCGTCGAATGTCGCCATGCTGGGAAGATGAAACTTCTTAGGGATCTCGACCCTGGCGATTTCTTCAATGAACGGGGATTCTTCGAATCCGTCGGTCGCTTCCCTCTCGATTGGTTGCGGGACTCCTGGAAGCCTGTTGAAGCGATCGTCGATCGTCTTCATGTGTTGGTCGAGCGTCTGCTGGAAGAGAGCCAGGACGTCTGGTGGATTGGTAACCTATGGTTCGTCGATTCAGGCCCCTGTCGACCCGATCGGTGTGGAAAAAGTGACATGGTTAGTCGAAAACAGATGGGCAATAGGAGTTCGAAATGTACCCTCTGTGTATCCGGATCGTCGCATGCCCATGGGCATTGGCTCGACGTTGTCCATGTCGAGGCGTGTTCGGACGTTGTTGTGGATGGGCATACTCCTAGATCCCGAAGCCATTGATTGTACCTGCGACTTAAGAGACTCATTTTCACGGGTTAGTTGTGCGATCTCAGCTTCGGATTGGGTTGACAAAGCGGCTAGGGCTTCGGTCTTTTGGCGTTGATGGGCTAGTTCCTCTTATAGGGTGGCCATTTTCTGGGAAAGTTCTTGGAACTGGGTTGGAGTAGGATTTTCGGCAGTGTTCCCTGCGGTTTGGGTTTCGTCTTTGAGACGTGGTTCTTCAGAGTTGGTAGGTGGGTCAATAGTCATGGTTGGAAAGTTTCGGAAGGGTGATCGGCAAGTTGCCCCACGGTGGGCGCCAAATTGTTTTGGGACGAAAAGATCGGACGACCTAAATCGCCTTAGACGGGGTAACTAGTCGATCGAGTGATAGAAAACAATCCAAACCAAATAGATAATAGACAAGCAAAGAGTAAATGTAGAGTAATAAGATGATATTATTAGATATTGTATTAATCGGATCGAATCAAGATACAACTTATCGTAGTAAGACAATGGGTCGTGTTGTACTCGACCGGCGACTTCAAGGTTGTCACCGGTGGAGAATAGACTAGGATGAATATCCGAAAGCTAAGCTGAGAGCGAGTATGTTGTTATGTTCTTTTTTCTGAGCGAGAACGATTGGATCTCAGTCGTAGTCCTCTCTCCTTTTCTCTTTCTCTTCTTCTCGTCCATATATGGTAAGTTTTCCATGCCTCTGACCGTTTACATTTTTATTCCATCCTTATCTTTAACGCCCAGATTTGATTACGGAGATTCTGCCATTTAATTGCTGCTTATTATGGTGTTGTGTAAATGCTGTGGCCGTTGATCAATCCTGGCATTTAATGCTTGGCGGGATCTTCGCGATCTTGTCGGAGGGCGTTCGACTGGAGAAGCGCCGTCACCTCCTCTGGGCTTTTTCCTTGTTCTTCCGATCCGTCGTGGGCTTGGGCTTGATTTGCTCGATCCATCTTCCCAGGGGATGCTAGGCCCAACAAAAACTATGACTAAACTATGAAATAACAAATAAGAAAACAAATAAAAAATCAATGGGATAAATGTGTCTAAGGTTAAGGATTACCGCAACAATGCTCCAGTAAATAAAATCAAACTCTACCTGAATCTAGTCCAACTATTTGAAGGTAAGTCATCTAAGGTAATCTACTAACTCCTCTCAGACGATAATAGATGTGTCTGAACTAAACTAACAATCGCTCTTGCACAGAGCTAATCTCATTCAAACCCATTAACGCACTTAGAGTCTAGAGATAAATTGAGATAACATCCGCTCTCGCGCTCTGCTAAATCAACTCAAACCTAGAACATCTATGACGACTTAATATCCTCAAGAGTAATTAAGTTGCTCTCGCACAAATAACACTCAGGTTCGATTCCTATGGATCTAGTAGAAATTATCACCTCTCGGTCTCAAACTCTACCTGATTACTTACTAGTGTTTTCACCTCTCGATCTCAAACCCTAATAAGTTCCAATTCGCCTAAGCTACTATGGGCATAAAGCATCTAGGAACGAATCAAATACTATTTCAATTCAGGCAAAGATAATAACTTTATTCACATACACATCGATTGGATCACCATAACCTTAGAACTAGGAATTTAGTCAAGCATGATCGAAGACATCAATAGATTTAAACTAGTCATCAACATATATGGATTATGCAATAAACACTGGAGATAAAATTGAATCTCAATAACAAAATAATCCAAATTGACAAAAGACTAGAAGGATAATACCAATCTTCGAATCAAGCTAGGGTTCAAACTCCCTCTTGAATTTCAATCCTGTACGTACGGCTGTGAAGCTCAAAAAACAAAACTAAAGCAAAGCTCAATACTGAAGAAAACCTAAACTATGGCTACGTAAGAAAAAGAAATGAAACTCTCCCCCCCTAAAGCTACGTAACTCCCTCGTGGCTGCGCGCTTGTGGTGGGCCGGCCCATTTGAAATTCTAAATTGAGAGTTGGTAGCTTGGGCCGTGGTCCAAACCAGTCCATTTCAAATGCATGCATTCATGTAGCCGATAGTTGACATTTGCACAATTTGAACCTTGGCCAATTCTTCCATTAAAATAGACCTAAAATGCCTGAAATATATAAAAGCACGAGTATAGACTCCGAATACAAAATAATGCAAATTTAATTAATAAAAATATAAAATATGCATGCAAATGACCTATTCTAATATGCAACTAGACTCCTAAAATATGTACAAAATGGATGTTATCAGTTGGTTAGTCTAATGAAAGACTAAGCAAGGGTACAAAACAGAGTGGTTCGAAGTAGTCGTATTAGGTTAGACTCATCGTTTCTCCAATCAAAACCGATAACGATAGTCAACCACCATACTTCTACTAGAATACATAAAAAGACATGATCAAGAGAAGATTCTGGAGACCGAGTCTCACAGCAATCAATCCCAAAAGAAGACTCCAACGAAATGAGCCTTATCGGAAACATGACAAATGTTGGGGAACATAAATATGACACACAAGCATTCAAAATGACTTGATGTTTTGGTTCACGACCAACCTCACCGCTCAAGGCGAATCCAGATTGGAAAGAGAACGTTACTCTGGTCAAAGTCAAGACGAGATTTCCTAGCTGCACTACTCGCCCAAGGGTATATTAATTATGTGCGACAACGGCACTTATCTCATTTAATTCCAAAACGATCATCACGTTATAAGCTTTTAAATCTCCTCACAAGAGATATCAGATCTCCTCACAAGAGTTATCAGAGGGAATAAATCCCGAAAGATTTGGCACTAGCGAAGTGCACCAACCCTGAGTAAGGGCATGGTCATGACCAAAGAGAGTACTGGGGAAAAATCCACCAAGTACTAGTTATAAATAAACGGCTAAACCCCTACAAGGTACATAGCGTTCCTACGAATACTCGTTCTAACTAAACAGTTACGAACACAGTAATAATTCACATCAACGTTAAGAATACTTGTGCTAACTAAACAGTTAACGCACAGTAATAATCCATTTTAATGTTAATGATACTCGTGCTAACTAAACAGTTAAAGCAGAGTAATAATCACATCAAAGCCATTAAGGCCAATAACATATATAATAGCGTTGTTCTAGCAGATATACAACCTATTATAATATCTTTTAAAATCACAAACAGTTATCAAAACTGTTCCCAACGAAAATAGTAAATCATCCCAAATTAATTAATAACTAAACAATTGATAATTAATTGAAATATGGAATGATGAGCAAGACGAACCGCCACTTGCCTTAGATTAGTCGAGCTTGAACAAAGCTTAGAAACGATGGGTTCCTGGGTCAGAAGCAGGGACAGATCTCGGGTAATAAATCCCTATGAAACGACCCATAACGAGACCCTAAGTTAGATTCAATATCCACATAAATGAATCTAAAAGAATACGAAAGGAATCGAAGGAGCCAAGCCTCGCCCAAGACCACAACACCCAAGAACACACAACCCGGACACAGGCCACTGCGGGTGCGGTGGGGCGCTTGCCGCGGGTGCGGTAGGATCACAGAGGCAGATGAGCTTCAGCGACAACGGGGGGAAAACTTACCACTTTCGATTCGTTTGCCTTTGATTCGATTATGGTTTAATCTCCACACACCTTAAACCTTCAAACACCACTTGAGGGCAGCTAAACCACTCAAAGGGAACTCCGGCGAAGCTTCCAAGCTCAGACAACAATGGAGTTTTTGGAAGAAAAAAAGAGGAGGAAGAAGAAGATCAGATGTGCACTCTCCTCTTCTGATTTCTCTCCCTTTTATAGGCTCAAGCAAGGAGGGGACAAGCCCTCGACCAGATGGGATCAAAGGAGACGAGACGTGCCAAGTTGCTCGGCCACAGGGATAGAGTTGCAGAAATTCTATCGTGATGACCTCGACGCTGACGACCACCGCGGGGTGCGGCAGGGTGCGGTCACCGCCTCACTTAGCCGCCTCAGAAATGGTCTTCACCGCGGGTGCGGCAGGGTGCGGTCAAGGCCATTTCTGGGCCTTTTTTCCCTCTTGTCCGGTTTACCTTTTGGGTTAATTATCTTAACCCCGGGTTAAATATATTCGTACACGAACGACTATTTAACCCCGAAAATACGTCTACTGTATTTTATATTACTCAGAAAAATTATTACAGAGATCAAACATATTACCGAATGTCCGAGCTTCTCTGAATTAATTCCAACTGGTAGTACGGGAGTTGGAAAATTTCCAAAATACCCTTACAAAAATGAGGGATATTACATTACCTCCCCCTTAAAATAAGTTTCGACCCCAAAACTTGGCTGAAAACAACTCGGGAAAGCGTCTAAGCATATCTGCCTCAGTTTCCCAGGTTTCCCAAGTAACCTCAGTTTCCAATACAAACACTATTGCTGTTAGTTCTAGATCATGTGTCGGACAGTTTGCTTAATAGGTTATCAATTGTCTAGATGCGTATGCAATAACCTTGCCTCTCTGCATCCAGACACATCCCAAACCACTCTTCGAAGCATCACTATAGACCACCTAATCATCATCTCCTTCCGGTAGCGCTAACATTGGTGCGGAGGTCAGACACTGTTTCAATTTCTGAAAACTGGCCTCGCACTTGTCATCCCAAACAAAATTCTTGTGGACCTTGCGGAGCAGACCGGTTATGGTAGAGCGATCTTAGAAAATCCCTTCACGAACCGTCTGTAGTATCCAGTAAGTCTAATAAAACTGCGCACCTCCTTCACATTCTGAGGCCGCTTCCAATTGGCTACCGCTTCAATCTTCTGGGGATCAACCATAACCCCATTCTCATTGATCACATGGCCCAAGGAAGCCATTTCCTTGATCCAAAAGTCACACTTAGACAACTTTGCATACAGCTGATTTTGTCTAAAGACTTGACAAAATAATCCGAAGATGTTCCTCATGAGCTTTCACACTCAGGGAATAGATCAAAATACCATCGATGAAGATCACCACGAACTTATCCAAGTACTGGTGAAAACATCGATGTAGGGGTGAGCACGGGCCGACGAACCCGAAGCCCGAACCGAACCCGGCCCGAAAAACCCGAACCGAACCCGAACCCATATGACTTCGGTTCGGGTTTCGGTCTGACCTTTTTAGCATTTTGGGTTTCGGGTCGGTTCGGGTTCGGTTCGGGTTTCGGGTTTTAGTGCATTTTTGCCCTTTTTTCCCCTTCAGGTGCTGTTTAGCCCGAACCCGACCCGAACCGAACCAAAGTGTTCGGGTTCGGTCTTTGGTCCCATGTTTTTGGGCTTTTTGGGTTCGGTTCGGGTCGGGTTCTGGCCCGTGCTCACCCCTACATCGATGCATCAGATCCATGAAAACCGCTGGAGCATCAGTAAGTCCAAATGGCATGACTACGAACTCGTAGTGACCATATCTCATCCGGAAAGCAATCCTCGGAATATCTTCCTCACGAATCCTGAGTTGGTGGTAACCAGACCTCAGATCGATTTTGGTAAAGACTTTTGCTCCTTGTAATGGATCCAACAAATCATCAATCCTCAACAACGGATATTTATTCGTGATCATGACTTTATTCAACTCCCCATAGTCGATACAAAGTCGAAACGATCCATCTTTCTTCAAACAAAACTGAGGCACCCCAAGGCGATGCACTCAGCCTTATATAACCCTTGTCAAGAAAATTCTCGAGTTGCTCCTTCAACTCTTACATCTCAGCAGGAGCCATCCGGTACGGTGCCTATGAGATCGGCGCGGTACTAGGCTCGAGATCAATTGCAAATTTCACGTCACGATACGGGGGTAATCCAAGAATCTCTTCCGGAAAGACATTCGGAAATTCACTAATCACAGGAATATCAAGAATTGATGGTTCATCTTTCATGGGCGCATCCAGATAGCAAAGGTACCTGACACAACCTTGTCAAAGTAGCTTAAACGCAGCCATCGCATTGATAAGCCTGCCGTTATCAGCGTCATTCAGACCCTTAAATTTGCATACACACTGGCCCCCAGATGACACCGTCACAGTTCTTGAACTAAAATCGATTACCATCCCATGACGCGTCAGCCAATGCATACCGAAAACAACATCGTATGGAACCATGGCTATACAGACCAAATCTGCTTTGAACTTCTTACCCTAAATGGTAATCGGAAATTCTGACAGATGCTTGGTTCCAATCAAATATTCATTTAATAGGAAGATTTACAACGAAAATTTTACAACCCTTGTTGCATACTAAACTTACTAACGCAACTATCCGAAACGAAAGACTGGGTAACACCCGAATCAACAACATACCAACAAAAGGTATAGAGTACTTTTAAGCAATTGGAGAATTGGGTCCATCCGCCTCACGCATCTCGTAAAGGCATTGACCTTGACCTCCAGTCGTTCCTCTAGTACTTGGGGCCCTGGCCTGACTGGTTGAGTCGGGACCACAACTGGTGTATCCATTGACTCCTACGGCCTTGCCCTCCAACGAGCACGCTCAACCGTCTCATCCACCTGGCGATGCGCTTCAGCAATAATCGCCTTCCAAGTGGCAGGAGACAATGGCGAGTACTCCCGCTCAGGTGACAACACCGGACTCGGATAGATAAACTCCACTCCCTGGTCCTCGCTGCCCACCAATTAGCGCTCCAAGTCATCGGACTTGTGGCCCTGCCCCTCGAGGTCTTCCTCTAGATTTTCCTCAGGATCCTCTTACTCAGGGTCCTCTTTGAAAATCATCTTGATCATGAAGTCGTCGTTATAGTACTCTCTAGCGTACCTTGACAACTTTTCTTCATCCTCAGTGTCCTCCCCTGGCTCCTCTATAGGCTCTACCACATGAAATACGGCCTCGTCGGACACTAGCACTACCGACTCAGGGAGTACGGTCTTCACCTCCTCGGGTGGACTACTAGGTTCACCGACCTCAAAACAAGACGAGGGAACCGGGAACTCAAGCCTATCTAGAGATGGAGGAGCCATCTCGGCTTCTTCCGAGTCCCTCTGAACAGAAAGGAATGCACCCACAATCTTACGGGGCAACAAGAAGAGAGTTAGTCTTTCTAAATATGGAAGTTCGTTTCCATATCAGACTAAAGAAGAAGGCATGACTAGAACGGTAAAAATTTTCTTTGAAAATTCAGAGCCTTCGAAAACATTTCTCAGTTTCAAACGAGTAAACGGTTTTAAAAAAAATTTCATTCCAAGAATATGTTTTAAAACCCACCCGTAAAAAAAAATTCGGCTCTGATACCATCTCCGTAACACCCCCAAATATATAACCTTGAAGGCATTACCGCCAGTGAGCTCAGACGTTCTGTCTGATGTCACCCAAGGCTTTACCAGTTGATTTAAATCATCAAACAACAATTATGATACAAAATATCATAACCTTTGATTAAAATCATTATTTCGGCATTACATCCATAATCCGAAATACAACCAAAATACAAAATCAGGTTCATTACAGTGGAAGTCTTTACACAAAACATATTTAACACAGCGGAAGTCTTTTAAATAACCAACAAAGGGTCTTGATCGTAATGATCACCCGCCAAGGATCTTAACCTGGATAAACTTGTCAAAAACGACATTTGCCTTCATAGTCGTTCTAACCTTCATGGAACGGCAACTTATCTGATGTGCCGAATCGAACGGATGACACCAGCCAACCATGCAGAGAATAATTTCGGTTGGTTAGTCTAATGAAAGACTAAGCAAGGGTACAAAGCAGAGTGGTTCGATGTAGTCGTATTAGGTTATACTCATCCTTTCTCGAATCAAAACCGATAACGATAGTCAACCACCATACTTCTACTAGAGTACATAAAAAGACATGATCAAGAGAAGATTCTGGAGACCGAGTCTCACAGCAATCAATCCCAAAAGAAGACTCTAACGATATGAGCCTTATCGGAAACATGACAAATGTTGGGGAACATAAATATGACACACAAGCGTTCAAAATGACTTGATGTTTCGGTTCACGACCAACCTCACCGCTCAAAGCGAATCCAGATTGGAAAGAGAACGTTACTCTGATCAAAGTCAAGATGAGATTTCCTAGCTGCACTATTGCCTAGTTGCACTACTCGCCCAAGGGTATATTAATTATGTGCGACAACGACACTTATCTCATTTAATTCCAAAACGATCATCACGTTATAAGCTTTTAAATCTCCTCACAAGAGATATCGGATCTCATCACAAGAGATATCAGATCTCCTCACAAGAGATATCAGAGGGAATAAATCCCGAAAGATTTGGCACTAGCGAAGTGCACCAATCCTGAGTAAGGGCATGGTCATGACCAGAGAGAGTACTGGGGGAAAATCCACCAAGTACTAGTTATAAAGAAACAGCTAAACCCCCACAAGGTACATAGCGTTCCTACGAATACTCGTTCTAACTAAACAGTTACGAACGCAGTAATAATTCACATCAACGTTAAGAATACTTGTGCTAACTAAACAGTTAACGCACAGTAATAATCCATTTTAATGTTAAGGATACTCGTGCTAACTAAACAGTTAAAGCACAGTAATAATCACATCAAAGCCATTAAGGCCAATAACAAATATAATAGCGTTACTCTAGCAGATATACAACCTATTATAATATCTTTTAAAATCACAAACTGTTATCAAAACTGTTTCCAACGAAAACAGTAAATCATCCCAAATTAATTAACAACTAAACAATTGATAATTAATTGAAATATGGAATGATGAGCAAGAGCGAACCGCCACTTGCCTTAGATTAGTCGAGCTTGAACAAAGCTTAGAAACGACGGGTTCTTGGGTCAGAAGCAGGGACAGATCTCGGGTAATAAATCCCTATGAAACGACCCATAACGAGACCCTAAGTTAGATTCAATATCCACATAAATGAATTTAAAAGAATACGAAAGGAATCGAAGGAGCCAAGCCTCGCCTAAGACCACAACACCCAAGAACACACAACCCGGACACAGGCCACCTCGGAATATCTTCTAACACCACTTGAGGGCACCTAAACCACTCAAAGGGAACCCCGACGACAACTCCGGCGAAGCTTCCAAGCTCAGACAACAATGGAGTTTTTGGAAGAAAAACAGAGGAGGAAGAAGGAGATCAGATGTGCACTCTCCCCTTCTGATTTCTCTCCCTTTTATAGGCTCAAGCAAGGAGGGGACAAGCCCTCGACCAGATGGGATCAAAGGAGACGAGACGTGCCAAGTTGCTCGGCCACACGGATAGAGTTGCAGAAATTCTATCGCGATGACTACGACGCTGACGACCACCGCGGGGTGCGGCAGGGTGCGGTCACCGCCTCACTTAGCCGCCTCAGAAATGGTCTTCACCGCGGGTGCAGCAGGGTGCGATCAAGGCCATTTCTGGGCCTTTTTCCCTCTTGTCCGGTTTACCTTTTGGGTTAATTATCTTAACATCGAGGAACGATGAGTCTAACCTAATATGACTACTTCGAACCACTCTGTTTTGTACCCTTGCGTGGTATTTCATTAGACTAACCAACCGAAATTGTTCTCTGCATGGTTGGCTGGTGTCATCCGTTCGATTCGGCACATCAGATAAATTGAAAATCCGAGGAGGCTAGAACGACTATGAAGGCAAACGGTGTTTTGACAAGTTTATCCAGGTTGAGATCCTTGTCGGGTGATCATTGCGATCAAGACCCTGTGTTAAATATATTTGTATTAAGTCTTCCGCTGTATTTCTGATGTATTTGGAATTTTGTTGAAATTTCGAGACTTTGGTTTAAATGTAAGTTATGGTATTTTGTATCATAACTGTTGTTGGATGATTTATATCAACTGGAAAAGCCTTGGGTGACATCGGATAGTACGTCTGAGGTCACTGGCGGTAATGCTTTCAAAAGGGAATATTTGGGGGTGTTACAGACTTGGTATCAGAGCCGATTTTTTTTTTCGGGTCGGGTTTAAAATGTTTTACTGGAACAAAATTTTTAAACCGATCACTCGTTTGAAATTGAGAAATGTTTTCGAAGGCTCTGAATTTTTAAATAATTTTTTTTACCGTTCATAGTCGTGCCTTCTCTTTAGTCTGATATGGAAACGAACTTCCATATTTAGAAAGACTAATTCTTTGTTCGTCACCCGTAATTCTGAGTGCTTTCGTTTCTCTTCAGAAGGAATCGGAAGAAGCCGAGGTAGTTTCTCTATCTCCAGTAAGGCTTGAATTCTCAGTTCCCTCGTTATGATTTGCGGTTGTAGAACCTAGTAACTCGGTTTGAAGTTCATCTAATTAAATTTACTTAGTTTGATCTCTTCTAAGTTGATTTCATTACGTTAAGTACATTGGAAGATATTAATGTATGAAATCCTTGGAATTTGATCGGTAAATAGATGGTGAACACGAGGAACACTATCTGTGCTGGTGCTGGGCCGAGTAATGACCCCAGGCCAAACGTGAGGAATGTTGCGAATCCTGTGGAGGAACACAAGTCTGTTTCTCACAACAATCCAGGAGGCAATGGCCAAGCTTCGGCCAACGCTCCAGTCATATTTGATGTAGCAGCAGTTGAAGCAATACGAGGAATCGTCATGCAAGCATTTACAGATATAATGCGACCAAACGCACCTCAGGCACATGATGTGCCAATTCCTTCAGTAGTTCCTAGTCTTGAGGAACAAGATGTCCATGTACACCGTGAAGAGGCAGTCAGGAATAGAGGTGATTATGGCCGAGCCCTAAAGGCCATTAACTCTATGAGGCCTGACATCTATGATGGAAAAGGAGAGCCAGTCAGAGTGGCTCATTGGTTCTCACATATGGAACGGTTGTTTCGTAATGTTGAGTGCACAGAAGCGGAGAAAGTGCACATTGCTTCCCTTCAATTGAAGGAAGATGTTAGCGAATGGTGGGAGAACACCGGTCTAGCTGATCATATTGATTTGAACTGGGAAATGTTCAAAGAAAAAATGACAGATTGTTTCTTCTCTCGAGCTATGAGGGAAGAAAAGCATAAGGAATTCCTCTATCCTAAGACAGATGGATTAAAAGTGGCTGAGCTAGCGACCAAGTTCAATCACTTGTTGTAATACGCTGGGCAGGATGTGTCCAGCGAGGAGCAGAAGATCTGGTACTTCCATGAGTGGATGAATCCAGATATTAAGCCACTAATGGTGCGTCACAGATGCTCTACTTTGGAGCAGTACGTGGATGGAGCCTATAAGTTGGAGGTGACTCTGGAGGAGTCGACCAAGAAGCGTAATAGCCAGAGGCAGGTGCAGAACCAGCCTCAGGCGAGTGAATTTAAACGTCCTGTGCCACCATCTGATTTTGCCAAGTCTGGCCGAGTAAAGACGGATATGACTCAAGGAGGGTCAACACGACAGTCGGGTCAGGGCAAGAGTCCGATCCAATGTCACAATTATGGTGTAACTGGGCACAAAAGCTTTGTGTGTCAGAAGGAAAGGAAGACGTGTTTTGGTTGTGGAAAGGAATGACATTTGCAGAGGTTCTGTTGGCAGGGAAAGCAGGAAGGAGCGGAGTCATGGCAAGGGTCTGTTAATCAGAACAACCGACCCAGGTTCAGTCCAGTGGAAGCTCCTAGTTCTTCGATGCAGACAGCTGCACAAAACAAGGGGAAAGCCCCAGTGGCTTCTGGGAGTCAAGGTCAACGCCTTTACGAGATGCGTGGGGCGGATGGACCCGATGCTCCATATGCTTAAAGTGTTTATACCTTTTGTTGGTATGTTGTTGATTTGGGTGTTACCCAGTCTTTCGTTTTGGATAGATGTGTAGTAAGTTAAGTTGTGTGTGCAACGAGGTTGTGAACCTTTTGTTGAAGCTCTTCCTATTAATGAACCTTTGGTTTATACCAAGTTAGTGTTTCGTTGCTTGGTAAAGGGTGAGGTCTCGTGTTCGAGACTCACCAACAACCTCTTGGAGATGGCTGCCTACTAATTAGGTGGAGCTACCAAGGATGGGTTGAGATGGATGGACATCGGCTCATGGCAACAGTGGACACTGGAAATGGCTGGGCCTGGGCTCGGAGCCACTAGTGGGCCGTCTGTGAACCATGTAGTAGGCTGGTCCAAAATGGTGACCATTTAGTTGGAACCAAGCGTCTGTCAGACTTCCTGATTACCATTCAGGGTAAGGAGTTCGAGGCGGATTTAATTTGATTAGCCATGGCTCCATACGATAATTTTTCGGAATGGATTAGCTGACGCGTCATGGGGCGGTCATCGATTTAGTTCAAGAACTGTGACGGTGTCATCTAGGGGCCAGTGTGTGTGCAAATTCAAGGGTCGGAATGACGCTGATAACGGCAGGCTCATCAAGGTGATGGCTGCGTTTAAGCTACTTTGACAAGGTTGTGTCGAGTACCTTTGCTACCTGGATCCGCCCATGAAAGATGAACCATCAATTCTTGATATTCCTGTGATTTAGTGAGTTTCCGGATGTCTTTCCAAAAGAGATTCCCGGTTACCCCGTATCGTGACATGGAGTTTATAATTGATTTTGAGCCTGGTACCGCGCCGATTTCCGAGGCACCGTATCGGATGGCTCCAGATTGAGATGCAAGAGTTGGAGAAGCAACTCGAGGATTTTCTTGACAAGGATTATATAAGGCCGAGTGCATCGCCTTGGGGTGCTCCGGTTCTGTTTGTCAAGAGGAAAGATGGATCGTTTCGACTGTGTATCAACTGGCAAGAGTTGAATAAAGTCACGGTCAAGAATAAATATTCGTTGTTAAGGATTGATGATCTGTTGGATCAATTGCGAGGATCAAAAGTCTTTTCCACAATCGATCTGAGGTTTGGTTATCACCAACTCAGGACTCGTAAGGAAGATATTCCGAGGATTGCTTTTCGGATGAGATATGATCACTACGAGTTTGTAGTCACCAATGCTCCAGCAATTTTCATGGGTCTAACGCGTCGATGTTTTCACCAGTGCTTGGATAAGTTCGTGGTGGTCTTCATCGATGGGATTTTGATCTATTCCTCGAGCGTGGAAGCTCATGTGGAACATCTTTGGATTATTTTGTCAGTCTTTAGACAAAATCGGTTGTACGCGAAATTGTCTAAGTGTGACTTTTGGAGCAAGGAAATAGCTTTCTTAGGTCGTGTGATCAGTAAAGATAGGGTTATGATTGATCCCCAAAAGATCGAAGTGGTAGCTATTTGGAAGCGGCCTCAGGTTGTGAATGAGGTACGCAGTTTTCTAGGACTTGCTGGATGTTACTGAAGAGGATATGCCTAGACGCCTTCCCGAGTTGTTTTCGGCCTAGAATAATCAAGTTTCGGGGTCGAAACTTCTTTTAAGGGGGAGGTAATGTAATATCCCTCATTTTATAAGGGTATTTTGGAATTTTTCCAACTCCCGTATTACAAGTCGGATTAATTTCAGAGAAGTTCAGACATTCGGTAATATGTTTGATCTCTGTAATATTTTTCTGAGTAATATAAAATACAGTTGACGTATTTTTGGGGTTAAATCGTCGTTCGTGTAAGAATATATTTAACTTGGGGTTAAGAATATTAACCCAAAGTCAAAACGGTCAAAAAGGGTGAAGAATGGCCTTGACCGTACCCCGTGGTCAAGTGGCCGCACTCGCGGCGAAGGCCAAATTTGGAGTCGGCAACAGAGTCGCCACCGCACCCAGCGGCCACGCCACCGCACCCCGCGGTGCAAGCCATCTTCGTCGCGATAAGATTTCTGAAAATCTTATCCTTGGCCGAGCAAGTTGCTCCACTTGTGTTCCCTTGTTCCCAGCTGGTCTCCTTGCTTGTCCCCTCTGAGGAAGCTCACTGATGGGCTATAAAAGGGGGTTGAATTCAGAAGTCAAAGGGCACTTCACCTTCCTCCTCTGTTTTCTCCTCTGAATTTCTCCATTGTTGTTCAAGCTTTTGAGCTTGGTGTGAGAAGGTGATCGAGATACCTTTGAGTGATAAAAAGGTACTCCTAAGTGGTATTCAAAGGCCTAAGGTGTTGGGAGATCAAACCAAGAACGAATCAAAGTCGAACGAATTGATTTGGGTGAGTTCTCCATCGAAAATCTATCACGACCTTCGCCACTGTAACCTGGCCGCACCCGCGGCAGAGGCTCCACCGCACCCGCGTCGAGTCTTGTCCGAGTGTGTGTTCTTGGGTGTGTAGTCTTGGGCGGGGCTTGGCTCCTTCGATCCTTTTCATATTCTTTTAGATTCATATATGTGGATATTGAATCTAACTTAGGATCTCATTATGGGTCGTTTCTTAGGGATTTATAATCCAAGATCTGTCCCAGTTTCGGACCCAGGAACTCGTCGTCTCTAAGCTTTGCTTAAGCTTCTGCGGATCTAAGGCAAGTGGCGGTTCGCTCTTGCTCATCATTCCATATTTCAATTAATTATCAATTGTTTAGTTGTTAATTAATTTGGGATGATTTACTGCTTGCGTTGGGAACAGTTTTGTTAAATGATATGATTAAAAGGAGATATTATAATAGGTTGTATATCTGTTAGAACAACGCTATTATATATGTGATTAAAACATGATATTATACTAGGTTGTATATCTGTTAGAACAACGCTAGTATAGATATATGTTTTTGATGTTGGCCATGATGGCTGTGATGTGGATTATTACTGTGTTGAACTGTTTAGTTAGCACGAGTATTCATAGGAACGTTGGACTCATTGAGGTCCAGTCGTTTCTTGATAATTATTGGTTGAGAGGGCATCGGAGACCCTGACACCAACTGGCGGATCATGATCGTCCTCTATCCGAGTATAGAGGTGGTGCACTTAGCTAGTGTCACAAACCTTGGGAAGGATTCCCTTCGATATATGTCCCTCATGACGAAACATATATCTAAAAGCTTATAACGTGATGTGTGTTTTGGAATTTAATGAGATAAGTGCCGTTGTCGCACATAATTAATATACCCCTGGGCGAGTAGTGCAGCTAGGCGATAGTGCAGCTAGGAAAACTCGTCTTAACTTTTAAATCGCTCGTATGCGATACTGTGATTCTGTGATTAATTAATGTTTCCCAACATTTGTCATGTTTCCGATAAGACTCATTTTGTTGGAGTCTTGTTTTGGGATTGATTGTTGTGAGACTCGGTCTCCAGAATCTTCTCTTGATCATGCCTTTTCATATATTCAGTAGAAGTATGGTGATTGACTATCGTTATCGGTTGTGATTCGAGGAACGATGAGTCTAACCTAATACAACTACTTCGAACCACTCTGCTTTGTACCCTTGCGTGGTCTTTCATTAGACTAATCAACCGAAATTGTTCTCTGCATGGTTGGCTGGTGTCATCCGTTCGATTCGGCACATCTGATAAATTGAAAATCCGAGGAGGCTAGAACGACTATGAAGGCAAACAGTGTTTTGACAAGTTTATCCAGGTTGAGATCCTTGTCGGGTGATCATTGCGATCAAGACCCTGTGTTAAATATGTTTGTATTAAGTCTTCCGCTGTATTTCTGATGTATTTGGAATTTTGTTGAAATTCTGAGACTTTGGTTTAAATGTAAGTTATGGTATTTTGTATCATAACTGTTGTTCGATGATTTATATCAACTGGAAAAGCCTTGGGTGACATCGGACAGTACGTCTGAGGTCACTGGCGGTAATGCTTTCAAAAGGGAATATTTGGGGGTGTTACAATATTCGTACACGAACGACTATTTAACCCCGAAAATACGTCAACTGTATTTTATATTACTCAGAAAAATTATTACAGAGATCAAACATATTACCGAATGTCCGAGCTTCTCTGAATTAATTCCGACTGGTAGTACGGGAGTTGGAAAATTTCCAAAATACCCTTACAAAAATGAGGGATATTACACTCCGAGCGGTATTTTTTTTAATATTAAATTTATCATTATTTTCGTAATTGTTTTCATAAATATATTTCTTAAGATTTGATTTAATTTGGAATAGAATAATATAGTTAATTTGGAATAGAATAATTTAGTAAATATATTTGTTAAGATTATGATTTAATTCGGATTAGTTATGAATTAGAATTAGTTTTGCCTTAATTTTTGTATTAGTTAACATATATTTAGCATACTTATGTTATTAATTATTAATTTGGATTAGAATGCATTATCGTTTAAATTTTGAATTAATTCGGATTAGAATAATATAGTTATTGATTAGAATTAATTATTTCTTAATTTTTGTATTATTTAACATATATTTAGAGTTTAATATTATTATTTATTACTTACGGATTAGTTATAAATTAGTTATGGATTAGAATTATTGGCTCGTATATTTAGAAATTAACAAGTATATTAAATTATAAAATTAATCATATAAGTCCCTAAATGTATTAACTAGTCCCTAATCTAATAAGTATCCAAAAAATTAGAGTATATTAGCGGCCCTCACCCCTACGGGGCGTACGGAGCCGACACCTGCTGTTGCTGACCGCACCCGACGTGTTGGTATTTCTGAGTCTATCCGTCGTCGCGCCGGTCTTGTCAGCGCTGATATATTGTCGTCTAGTGGGCTATCTTTGCATCCGCCTATGACCGCTGACGATGAGTATATGGAGGACGCTGAGGACATGTCAGCTCAACACATGGCGGTTGATGATCAGGCTGTTGAGGAGCCGCATCGGGATGATGAGGCAGACTATGTTGAGTCTTTAGAGGCTACATTACCGACACGGGAGTTGAGTACGGAGGACATTCCATTTTCCTATTCCCCTATTTTTTTTGGGTCGATCCCCACTCATGTCCCCTCTCCATCTCATGCCAGTCCTTCTTCTACACCTTCTGCCGGTCTTTCTTCTCCACTTTCTGCTAGTCCTTCTTGTCCACCTCTTGCCGGTCCTTCTTGTCCACCTCCTGCCGGTCCATCTATTGTACATACTTACCATCCTTGGATGCCTGGAGGCCCAAGGTATCCGATTCTTCTCCGTAGCTACGAGACACACATTGCTCGGGCTATATTTGACCTTCCTATACCTCAGCCCACTCCTGAGGCAGTTGCGCAGATGCCACCTCCTGTACAGTAGAGGAGACGAAGACGTAGAGGAGACGTTGTAGCTATTGAGGATGCTCTTGCAGAGCCTGTTGTTCCTGAGATTGCTGAGCAGCAGCAACAGCCACGTCATAGCGGGGTAGCCCGTCGTCAGGCGGAGCAGGATTTGGTATGTTTTACTTTGTAGTTTATGTGTTGAATCTTTAAAATGTTTTTTTATTAGAAAATGTATTCTAATCTTAAATTCCGATCCTCAGAGTCGTAAGACTCCGAGGATCCATATCCGCTCAGCCCATTGTTCCGCCCACGAGGCATTTATTAGCCCTGAGCCACATACGTGGTTTATGCTGGCTGAGCGGAGCAGGCTTACAGGTCTACGCACACTTGGCATTGCATGCAGCATGGATTCAACATTGATTTCTGCATTTGTGGAGAGATGGCATCCCGAGACGAACACATTTCATATGTAATACGAGAAAGTAATAGGAACTTAGATCATGTTAGTATACTTATGTAATACGAGAAAGTAATATGAACTCGTTACATGTTAGTATACTTATGTAATACGAGAAAGTAATAGGAACTCGTTACATGTTAGTATACTTATGTAATACGAGAAAGTAATATGAACTCGTTACATGTTAGTATACTTATGTAATACGAGAAAGTAATAGGAACTCGTTACATGTTAGTATACTTATGTAATACGAGAAAGTAATAGGAACTCGTTACATGTTAGTATACTTATGTAATACGAGAAAGTAATAGGAACTTAGATCATGTTAATATACTTATGTAATACGAGAAAGTAATATGAACTCGTTACATGTTAGTATACTTATGTAATACGAGAAAGTAATAGGAACTTAGATCATGTTAGTATACTTATGTAATACGAGAAAGTAATATGAACTCGTTACATGTTAGTATACTTATGTAATACGAGAAAGTAATAGGAACTCGTTACATGTTAGTATACTTATGTAATACGAGAAAGTAATAGGAACTCGTTACATGTTAGTATACTTATGTAATACGAGAAAGTAATAGGAACTTAGATCATGTTAGTATACTTATGTAATACGAGAAAGTAATAGGAACTTAGATCATGTTAGTATACTTATGTAATACGAGAAAGTAATATGAACTCGTTACATGTTAATATTGAGCCTAGTTTGGGCCTATTAAGCTTTTTTTGTACAATTGGGCCTAGTTTGGGCCCATTAAGATTTTTTTGTTCTATTGGGCCCATTAAGAATTTTTTGTACAATTGGGCCTAGTTTGGGCCCATTAAGATTTTTTTGTACAATTGGGCCTAGTTTGGGCCCATTAAGATTTTTTGTACAATTGGGCCTAGTTTGGGCCCATTAATACTTATGTAATACGAGAAAGTAATACTTATGTAATACGAGAAAGTAATAGAAACTTAGATCATGTTAGTATACTTATGTAATACGAGAAAGTAATATGAACTCGTTACATGTTAGTATTGGGCCTAGTTTGGGCCCATTAAGCTTTCTTTGTACAATTGGGCCTAGTTTGGGCCCATTAAGGTTTTTTTGTACAATTGGGCCTAGTTTGGGCCCATTAAGATTTTTTGTACAATTGGGCCTAGTTTGGGCCCATTAAGTTTTTTTTTTGTACAATTGGGCCCATTAAGCTTTTTTTTGTACAATTGGGCCTAGTTTGGGCCCATTAAGCTTTTTTTGTACAATTGGGCCTAGTTTGGTCTCATTAAGATTTTTTTGTTCTATTGGGCCTAGTTTGGGCCCATTAAGCTTTTTTTTGTACAATTGGGCCTAGTTTGGGCCCATTAAGATTTTTTTGTACAATTGGGCCTAGTTTGGGCCCATTAATACTTATGTAATACGAGAAAGTAATACTTATGTAATACGAAAAAGTAATATGAGAAAGTAACACATTTTTTTTACTAATGCGTAGTAGTACATGTCATCCGAAAAATACACACATAACAAAATAAACATCGTAGGCCTAAGCTTTGAATATGTTTACTAGATATATAACTTGGGGACGCCTACCTATTATTTCAAACACTAATGCGTCATTGATTTCCAATTCATGCCATCTTACAAAATCCCGCCAGCCGTTGCCAAATCTGTATCGATTCTCACTCGTTGCGATAGACACACCCAATGTAGCATTACCACAATCCAAGGTAACTTCCGTTGTTGTTGCAGAACTCAGGAATTTCAAAGCATGCTCCCTCGGGATACTCTGCATATCAGTAAGTGCATTTAAAGTTGATATTACGAACTACGAAGTAATCCGAATCATATATTTACATAATGGGCCATGACCACCACCATCGTCCGCCGCCACCACCCCCTTCCGCCACTTCTCTCTCATGGATGTAACCCTAATTTCCTTAGGTTTTGGTTACTTTTCCAACAGCCCTAATCTCTATCCTTCTAGCACTATCTTGTTTCCTTAATTGCATACTTGATTTCCTTGTTTCTTGTTGCTTAAGTCTTGCTTTATCTTTGGATTAATTGCTAGATTAGTTGTTCGATTTAATTCCCTCATAGTTTCTTTGTCTCTTCTTTCTTCTCCTACACTTGCTTGTGTGGTTCTTTCTTGCTTGATTCGCAATCATATCAAAAAAAAGGAAAAAAAGAAGACAGTGTGACCGTATAAACAAAAACATACATATTATTCTCACCTTCCATCAAACAAAACAAAAGGTTTGGGAAGACGGAAGCCTCAAAAACAAAAAGAAACAAAAGAAAAGGCAGAGAACGCACCATACGGTCATACTCCATCTTCTCTTCTTTCATGTCTCTATGCAACTCTCATTGAAAATGGCAAAATTTTCAACTCTCTTGTGATTAATTCTGAGAAACTTGATTTGATCTGCTTGCACTTGGAAATTTGTGTGTTGTTTGGGACTTGATTTGCTAGTTCTTGCTTTGTTGCCTTCCGTTCAAGCCTCTCCCTCCTCACGAGCAACCAAAATTAGTACGCCCAGCGGAAAATTTCTTGGTTCACTTTTGAGACAAGGACTTGGCTTGGACTTGTTCTTTTGCTTGGTGCAACTTACTCCTTGTGTTATATGCTTCGTATAGGTACTATGGAGGTTCCTACGACAAGCCACTCTCCTTCTACGGGCAACCGAAGCCCCGGACACATGGACTCCGCTTATGAATAAATTGACACACTTCACCGCCAACTGGCCGAGCAGACTGCCAAGAATGAGCACCTTCGTCGGGCCATGAGTGGCATGCAGTTGCACACGACCAACCCCATGTTGAACCCGGCGGCCACAACCAGCCAACCACTGGACCGAAAGGGTAAAGGCGTCGTGTCTACCCCGCATGATCGCCTTCGCTCTCAAATCGAAGGCTACCCTCCTAAGCGTGACGCGTCCCGCATACGGTACAACCCCACCTTTTCTCCTAGAGATGAGGATTACTCCTCAGGTCCCTCCCGTCGTCGTGTTCGCGTTTCCAAGGACCATCTTCCTTATGTCAACACCAATGATCGTCGGGAAAGAGGCCGCCAACATACGCGGTATGACGATTCCGAGTCCGAGCTTGATGACGACGTTGACCGTGCCTCAGACCACTCCCGGGACAGATTTGAAGACAATGAGGCGTATGAGGTGGAACGCCATGCAGAGCTGCGTCCCGCGCGCCATGGCTACCATCGCCACACACCAGAACGGCGCCGACTGAGCCCATGGCGCTATGGACCGCGTCTTCTCGTCTTTATTTCTGAAACTTAGTATTATTTTATTATTATTTGTTAGCGACTATTTAAACTAGCAAACCCTAGTTTTAGTGTTATGTTGAATTTGAGTAGTAAAGTTGAGTACGCTCCTTCCTTGAATTCCCAACATCAAACCCTTCGATCCCATGGATCAACTATCCTATAGCTCGTCGCTTCGAGCAATCAATCACCGTCTCTTCGGTGTCTCACGATCATCACTTTGATCTCTTCGTCATCTCTTTGACGAGTTTGAAGGCTATCTCTCTAGCCTAGGAAAGCCATCACTTTGGCTACGGAAGAGAAGGATTCAACTACAAGCTTGAGGAATCCAAGATCCTGCGTTGCTAACGACACTTCAGGGGTTGTTCGCATCAAATATTTTATTAGAAAAAACCTTTACCGGTATGAAGTGATCATAATTGCCTACGTGAGCCATGGGAAGAATCTTGTCTAGAGGTCCTATGCTTGATGTCCTATTCCTCAACGGTAAGCAAAACGTCAGAGCTTCCCACGTTAATAAGACGAGACCAACCTGATATAGTGTGGCAAACACTAAACCCATCACTGGCATGTAAAGCCAGTATACTTCTGAGCAAGGGCTTCTGCAATAGTTCACTTGAAAGATAAGATCATCCCAAGACCCTTGTCGAAGACGGCAATGTATCGGCTCGTATAGCTCTCGGTTGTCAAGCAACTCCGCTACCATCTCGCGTCGGATGTTGGGATATTCCTTCTCTTGCCTCCCCAACAATACAGCCATCGACCGATATCCACAATGTCTGTCAGGGCGTACATCTCTAACATTCTTGATGCACGGAATCCAAAAGTCATCCACATTGTCAATCCCAAAGTTCACCCCCATATGAACAATGGAAATACTAGGTTCTTCAGGCCACTGCAAATCTTCTGGTTGTGATTCTTCTAGTATGGGTTGGGATTGCAAGTCGTCAAAGTCCATCACTACTATAGTAGATGCACTTGCTTGATTTTTAGGACGACCTGGGCCTCTACCAGTGCTCGCACTTGCCTTCCCGTTCGCCTTTGTCTTCGGCCCCGTCTTCTTCTCATTCTCGTGGAGCTCATCCCGTCTATGCTCAAACAAGCACTTATCCCTCTTCTCCGCCTTCTCATCCACCTTCTCCTTGTTCCTAGCACCACTTGGCCTTCCTTTTGACTTGATCCCTGTCGGCTCCAACAAAGTACTCTCTTCTGGAGGCTCCAAGTTGTGGTACAACTCACCTAGTAGGAATGCCGTGCCTTTCTTCAATGTCCCAACCTCCAACCTGGCAAACATTTCACAAAGTCTCATCTCTGTAATGTCCATTCGAACATAGGCAGAAGGGCCAGGAGTTGTGGTTGGAGTCTCTTCCCATTCCTAGTCCCTCCAGAACTCGTGAACGTTTGACGGAATGAGAGGTGTTCTTGAAACGATGGCTCTTGCAATGCTGTGCAGGCAAGGCAACCCAAGGCAATCTCTCACCCAATGGTCGGTGCATTCTTCTAAGAACTCCCCCTTCTTCAAGATATCGTAATAGCCCAACAACATATGAAAGCACCTATCAGACACTTGGTAGAAGAGCCTAGAAAAAGTAGCTCGTACAACTGCCGGCATCGATATATCATCGAAATCTGTTGGTCGTTTGGAAAGTGAAAGGTTCATGCTCCCCCTAATCTAATTTATTTGAAGGATGATGGCATGGTGAATCCTCACGATCACTCTGTTGAAGCCCCCTCTACTAGAGCCAATAATATCTTTCAAAACCTTGTGCATCCCCTCAACCCTGTCAAATCACATGATGTTAGTACGACATTAACAACTATGAGTAAAAAAAACAACATATTGTGAACGTCATACCTGTTTGAAGTCCTCGTGAAGAAGTGAAGATGATGATCCGTCCACGCCCTTACTATGCTCATCTTGTACGGAATAAGCCATGTGTCCTCCACGTATCTGACAAGGCCTTTCTTCCACGATGTTCGTAATACGACAAGCCTCTCTTCATAGCTTTCTTCACTGGCTGAGCAAAAAAGTGCCCAACATTGGTTTGCAAAGGCATCCACACTTTCCTTCTTCTTCAAGATGGACAAGGCACGTGCCTCAATGTTGTGCTTTATATGCACCCAGCACAAGAGGTGTTGAACTTCGGTGCCGAAAACACTCTGGATAGCAGTTATGAGGGCCTTCTCACAATCTGTCATTATTGCAGTCGGCATCACTCCCAAATCCAAACACAATGCTCGAACTTTCCTCATTATCCACGTGTAATGGTAAATCCGTTCCGCCCGGGTGAATGCATAAGCAATATTGAACGTCTTATGAGTGTTGGTGAAACCAACAATCTCCACAAGTGGCATTCCATATCTATGGAAAACATTTCAAAATACCAAACACATTTTTAAATGAAATACTATTATAATTTATGTCATAAACTACACATTATTACAATTTAGGACTTACTTGTTTGTCTTGTATGTCGCGTCAAAGATTATCACGTACGGGAACTTCTTCAACAACCACAGCGACTCCGGATTAGCAAAAAATAAGATTGCAACCTCATCAGTCTTCGCATCCCTCAAATGATGAACTACGTATTTCTGCTCAACCATAAATCTTAGGGACCACTGCGTAACCGTTAACTCTCCCCGATCCTCGTACTGCAGCTTCTGCAAGAAGTTGGCCACTTGCTTCTTGGAAGTCACATTTCCCGGGAAGTTTTGCCTCAATTCCGAAACAATTTGATTCGGCGTTCTGCGACCGTCTCCCCAACTCCTAGCGCACAGCTGCTCCGCCTCAATCATTCGACCCATGAATGCATGGCCTTTAAAGCTAGTTCATAGCTTATGGTTGTGCCGACCTTCAATCACACCCAAGATCCACTTTTCACCAACCGTCCATGCCTCTTTCTTCACGCGAACACCCATTATCTCAAACTTACACCCACACTTTTTGGATCTCGACTTTCGGATTTTAGCAATCGGCAACACTGGATTATCTTCGTTCACCTTCGGCCTCCCCGATCTCCAAGGCCCAAACCTATCGCACACTATACTAATTTGGTACGGACTTGAGTTATGCTTCACCAAAGCTATCACAAGCTCCTTTCCTATTTCTTTCGCCCATTTGTACAATTCTTCCTTACTATCCCACACTAGGTCGGTAATAAAATGCTCTGTATAGTCTTTCCCTTATAAATGTAGCGGTTTATGTTAACTACAACTCATCATAACTACATCACTATGTTACACTACATATGATTTCCAATTATATAACTACAAGTTCATGCTAAATATTGGCTACCTAATTAAGTGTAATATTTAATACACTAATTACGTATTAAAATACCGATGAAGGAAAGAGCAAAACTATTTTAACACTAACCACAAATTCTCCGCTAGGGTCCTGTTGGATCGTTAGAGTTACGTCTGAGGGAACAAAGGCTTTGTTCCCACAGAAGGCACAGCGGATTAAAAACAGCAAGAAAGATAATGAACGAACTCACGATATATAGTGGAAACCCTGATTGGCAAAACTAGCTTCTCAAGGAAAAACCACTACCTTCAAGCTTCCGCTTGAGAGGATTTTAAAGCGTATACTTGTCTTATTGATTTCTTGTTCGATTACACTTGTATCCTGGACTTCAACCTCTAGACTTCCCACCTAGATTTGAAACCTCTTCTACAACCATGAATCGAACTCAACCCTCAAAGACTTACAAACACTTCACTCTCTTTTTCTTCTCAACTGAACGCTCTCAGTTCTTCTTTTTCCTCGTCGTGGTTCCATAGAAATGAATCCCACATTCCCATATAAATACAACTCGACCAAACCCTAATCATAACAAGATAATCCTATCTTCCTAAACTTGGTAACAAGATGATATTAATTGATTTGAAGAATATTATCTTAACAACCGATATTATCTAAGGAAATAATTCCTAAGATAACATTAATGGATTAAGATAAGATTCTTCTCTCTCCAAATATATTATCTTAGGAAAGTTTTCCTAAGATAACACATTCGGATTCTCTCTCCAAATCTTATTTTCGGCGAGATCCTTCCAGCCGAAATCCTATCCTTTGACCGCGTGATTCTCCGTGATTTGTTTCCATAATCGTCACGCTGGATTTCTTCCTTCCATTCGCAGCTTTGATCTTGTTCGTCACTATTGTTCCTTGAGAGGTAACAAAGCACATGAACAGAGCTTTGTTCCCTCTGCGATCCTTTGCTGCAATGGTTCCCTGAGATAACTGTCTTTGTTCCTGAAACACTTAGTACCCAGATTAGTTGAATGTTTGTTACCATCAAAACCTAAAGAATTCAACAAATTCCCCCTTTTTGATGGTGACAAACACCCTTGACAATAAAGCATACACGTACGAGATAAAGACAGTTATGGAGATAAAGTCTTCCCACTAAGGCAGTATTAGTTCCCCCTCAACTCAGCAACATATGAAACCATGTTCTGTTCCCCCTTAACCAAAGCTACCTGTCATTTTCCCCCTTTTGGCATCATAAAAAACATAAGTAAAGAGATAGAGAGAAAAAGACCACAGCAGGATAAGCAAAATAACTCCTTTTGCATTAGATTGAAACGCACAAAAATAGACTGCATGTAAAGACGACAACAACAAAATGAGCACATGTAACACATATGATTAACATGCCAATCATTGCAAATACATGAAACAGAAGCAAAGAAAAGCAAAGTAGTAGGGGAAGATGTGCTGGGAACAAAAGAGGGATTGGTTAGCCAGAGAAAGACGAATCAAGCACCACTGGTGCCTGCAGAGGGAGCTGAAATATGAATAGCAATTTAGGCATTCACTTACTCCGTAAGACGCCTTTATTGTTCTGCCAACAGAGATATTGCGCGAGACAAACTTCTCACGGTCATTCCTCAAATCAGATTCCACCTTTTGTTCCCCCTCAGAGTCTGCACCTTCAGACTCTTCTTCCTCCACACCAGCTTCCATCTCACGTCTAACCTTGACCCAACCAACACCTTCTTGTAACACAAACTACTCCTTGTGTAGGTTACAAGCCTCCAACCACTAGTAGAAGAAGGATCCATTGGTCGCCTCTTTGTGTACCTTGGAGTGTTCCATTTTTTTTATTTTTTATTTTTTATTTTTTATTTTTTATTTTTTTTGGAACAGTACAAGGGAGCGATAAGGTAACTTTGCTGAAGTCGCCATATAGGTAGGAGGGGAGTAACCACGAGAATCATTCTCCATATCTTTTCAAGTGCAAAGGGTATTACTCCAAATCCTCCTCTTTCCTTCTTTTTCCAAGATCACAACCAATAAGATATCTTCCAAAAATAGATCTTGTAAAAGATTCTGTCCAAATCCATCAAAGCCCACAAAATCTCAAGCGTAACAACCATCACGCAACCACCACATCACCTTTTATGCACGAACACTTCTCAAGCAGTTGCAAGCCATCATTACACATCATACCTGTCAAATCCCAGGCACAGACCACAGAGGCGACAATTCGTATTCTCGACTTTCCGAAAAAAATAGAGGAGTGTGATGCGGGGGTAATGTTACCAGAGAGGGTACAAAGAACATCACACATAAACATATACGAGAATTTTTAATAATGTTTAATCATGAATGAGAGGCTCCCAGATGTGGATGATTAGAGGGGCTCATAGGAAGCATCAAGCATGATGGCTAGGGTAGGCTGTAGAGTCAACAATCATTTGGGCTTATAATGAGGGATCAATGTATCAAGTTGACTCTTTTGGGCCGAAAGAAAGCTGAATCATGTATTAACAAGATAGCATAGAGAATCATGCATGCAATTTTGCACATTAGTGAAGTATTAGCATGAATCTAAGCAAGGCATTCAACAAATGATCAAGAGAATGAATGCAGATCAAGAAATGATGATTAACCTTTCACACTTTACCATGTAATTTAGCCAATCATCGAGGGAACACACGATAGACATAAGGTTAAGGGAACAAACCAGGCTCCGTATGAAACTGAATGTAGAGTTCCCCAATCAGTGCCCTAATGAGAAAATTGGCGTTCTTATTCTTTGTTCCACGAAATTCCTTGGATGCCAATCTTTCTCTGCATAGTGATGCCTTATCTCGATGTACATGGTACCTGAGTGTACAAACACGGAACACTTCAGTCATTAAGTCCTTATCCACATATCCATTTCTTTTACCTTTGTCACCAGGCCTTTGAGTCTCAAACATTCCTGTAGAAGTGAGGTGAGACTCGCTTTGTTCCCTGTCAGGTAACTGAACTTAATACGAGTGAAATACCGGGAACTTTCCTCACTTTATCCTGCACAGAAAGAGTTAGTTCTTGCGAATCCAGACAAGCTTATGCTTTCTGGGTGTGGGAGCAACATATTTGATTTCTGGAGGTTTAGCATTCATTTTCTCCCTAGTGGTTCGAGCAAGTTCCTCATTGTGTTTCTTTAGGAGGCACTCTTGTTTGTAGTGACCAGAGTGCCCACAATACCAACATACTCTTTGACACTTTAGATCAACATACTTGCTTTGTCCAGGCCAAATTGTTTTGTTAGCAATCCTTGAATGAAAATCAATATTTTTGGACTTACCGCTTTGAGATTGCTTCAACCAGATGGCATGAGCCTTCTGTCCATGGTACCAAGCCTTTCCCTCCTCAGTCGAGTTTGAACAGTTTTTGCCTTTGTTCCCTCCGGAGGAACTTTCCCCTTTTTCTTTTACAGACTGCTTTCCTTCGACTTTAGAGCCTTTTTGCTTGGTGCCATCAACAGGAAGTTTTGGTTGATAGCCAATCCCAAAGCGAGGTACTTCCTTTGACTCGGTCTTCTTTTCATTCTTGGCTGCAACAAAGACAATACCTTTTGGCTTGTCCTTCTGTTCCTCACTGAGTTTGGTTAGATCACTAGACAGTTTTGCATTTCCAAGTTTTAACATTAAAGACTCGGACTCAAGTGAGGAGACAGAGGACTCAAGAGACGTAATCTTCTCAGCGAGCTTAGGACATTCGACACATGAACTTGAAGGAAAAGATGAACCTTTCTCAAGCTCGAGCACTTTGTCTGCCCAACCCTGATTTTCTTCGATCAAACTTGAGATCGATTCATCCTTTTCTTCAATTTGCTCACTGAAAAGACTATTCTCATGAACTAGTTTCTTAATAAAAGATATCAAGCTTTCTTTTGATTTACTTTTCAAGCTTGAGATGAGTTCAGATTCACTTACCTCAGTTCCCTGTATGCCGCCTTTTGATTTGTCATGGTCTTCTATGGCCATCAAGCAGAGATCCCTAGAGCGTGACGAATCTTCATCATCTGAGTCGGAATCACCCCACGTTACGACCATTGCTTGCTTCCCTTCACGAACCTGAGGGTGACCAGCCTTTTTCTTGAAGCAGTTATTGGCAAAATGTCCCTTGTGTTGGCAGTGGTAACAAACGACATCCTTCATGTCTCTGTTCCCTTCGGAGGAACTCTGTGTGCCCTTGTTTTGAGACCATATTTTCTTCATAGCTCTAGTGATGAGAGTCACATCTTCATCACCGTCCTCATCTTCGTCTTCAACTTGAGATAGGTCAAAGGCACGTTCAACCTTCAAGGCAATGCTTTGAGCCTTCTCTTCTCCCTTTTTGTTCATCTTATGGTTATATACAGAGGCGTTGCTTTCAAGCTTGGCAACAACCTCTTCCATGGTGAGAGACTTGACGTCAGTTTGGGAGTACAGGGCGAGAGCAATTGCGTCCCACTGAGAGTTGAGGCCTTGCATAAAGTGATGAGTGAGCTCCCAGTCTGGCATCTCTTCATCAAGGAACTCCAATTGACCTACGATTCCTTGGAACCTAGAGTAGAACTCTTGAATGTGCTCATCCTCTCCTTGAGAAATTTGATCGTACTCCTTCATCAAGGAAAGAATTCTGGTTTTCTTGACATCTTCATTTCCATGATGGAGACGTCTTAGAGCTTCCCAAATCTCCTTGGCGGTTTTGTAGCCGATGATTTTCTTGAGATCCGTGGGGAGAAGGGCCATGTGAAGGATCTTCTTGGCTCTGTAATTCTTCTCTAGCTTCTTCCAGTCTCCATCGGTGTAGTCGATCTTTGGCTTAGGCTTTGTAGCGTCCTTTTCATTTGGGATATCCATGGGGCCAACCTCGATGATTCTCCATATCTGTCCATCGAGGGAATAAATATGGGATTCGATTTGCTCAACCCACCAGTCATACTCACCGGCCTTCAGAATTGGTGGCTTCCGGAATGAATCACCGATTGCATTGCTTGACGACGACATCTTTCCTGCAAATTTTGTAACAAAAACAATCTAGAGCACCAGGCTCTGATACCAATTGTTGGATCGTTAGAGTTACGTCTGAGGGAACAAAGGCTTTGTTCCCACAGAAGGCACAGCGGATTAAAAACAGCAAGAAAGATAATGAACGAACTCACGATATATAGTGGAAACCCTGATTGGCAAAACTAGCTTCTCAAGGAAAAACCACTACCTTCAAGCTTCCGCTTGAGATGATTTTAAAGCGTCTACTTGTCTTATTGATTTCTTGTTCGATTACACTTGTATCCTGGACTTCAACCTCTAGACTTCCCACCTAGATTTGAAACTTCTTCTACAACGATGAATCGAACTCAACCCTCAAAGACTTACAAACACTTCACTCTCTTTTTCTTCTCAACTGAACGCTCTCAGTTCTTCTTTTTCCTCGTCGTGGTTCCATAGAAATGAATCCCACATTCCCATATAAATACAACTCGACCAAACCCTAATCATAACAAGATAATCCTATCTTCCTAAACTTGGTAACAAGATGATATTAATTGATTTGAAGAATATTATCTTAACAACCGATATTATCTAAGGAAATAATTCCTAAGATAATATTAACGGATTAAGATAACATTCTTCTCTCTCCAAATATATTATTTTAGGAAAGTTTTCCTAAGATAACACATTCGGATTCTCTCTCCAAATCTTATTTTCGGCGAGATCCTTCCAGCCGAAATCCTATCCTTTGACCGCGTGATTCTTCGTGATTTGTTTCCATAATCGTCACGCTGTATTTCTTCCTTCCATTCGCAGCTTTGATCTTGTTTGTCACTATTGTTCCTTGAGAGGTAACAAAGCACATGAACAGAGCTTTGTTCCCTCTACGATCCTTTGCTGCAATGGTTCCCTGAGATAACTGTCTTTGTTCCTGAAACACTTAGTACCCAGATTAGTTGAATGTTTGTTACCATCAAAACCTAAAGAATTCAACAGGTCCCAATCGCCAGTCGCTTCGTCGTCTTCCACATCTAAGAAAAAATTCGACTTCATCCATTTGTCGTCCTCCTCCTCTTCTTCTTCACTTTGAACCCAATCATTTTTTTTCGTCACTACTATCCTCACCACTATGATACATCTTTAAAATTAGGAGAAAACAATTTTGGTTTCTTGGACATGGAATGTAAGACCTTCGACTATAAATAGGAAGAAATAAAGTCGTTAAGCGTACCAACGGAACTTTCCAACGGCTATAAATGTACATGCCTAAGTTATGCGCGTAAAAAGCACACGCCTAAGATAAGCGTATGGATATGCTCCTAAGCAAAGCGTGTATTTTTGGGTCTCCTGCATGGCATCAGTGATCTGTATTTTTAAAATACCAACAATACCCCTCCACGCTTAGCTTAAGCGTGTAAAACCATACGCTTATCTTAAGCGTGTAATATAGCTTCGATATAGACATTATTTCGCGTGTATTTAGCCATTGCCATAATAATAATGGAAAAAAAGTAGTAGCAGTAAGATTTTGATACATCACCTAATGTAATCATTAAAGGTATCTAGCCCAGAAATTTCTGGGCTAGATATTAGTTTTTTTTATTGTAAACCATGCTATTAACTCCACTAAGTACGTATGATTAATTGTGTTGTTACAAAATTAGACAGAGGAAAGAGAAGAACAGACATGTGCTAGATTAGATGAGCTTCTTAACTAGTGATTCCAGAAAACTTATGTCACAGAAATTTCAACATGAAACATTCAACCCAAATGAATCCTCGAGCAGTATCCGCTTTTGCTTTCGATAGGACCTCGAGTGCATATTCGGCCCATACTCTCGGCCCAAATTAGTGGCCCATTAAAAAGAGATTTGGGGGACTCACGGTTGACAATTTGACATCCCAGATCCAAAATTCCAAACCACTCACATGGACATCTATAATATATTTTCTAGTTTGTGACGAGCTCTCTCTTTCATAGTACAAAATTTTACCCAGATTGGCATATTCCATCACCAATTGAGGTATAAAAACTTTACTATTATCACACCCTTTTCAGTTTTCACCATATATCTCCTCCATTATTTTTCATTGGACGAAATTACCCTCCTATAAATACCCCAAATTAGGTTAATTTCTATCTATGTTCACTTGAATCTCACAAGCCGTCTCCATCCCTGTGAACCCACCATAACACAACCCACTGCAACATCACTCACTCACTCACTCACTCACTCACTCACTCACTCACTCACTTTGTATCTCATTCCCTCTTGATTTTGCTAACGACACTACAGCACAACTGCGTCACGAGCAACTGCAACATCACTCATTGGCCTTATATCTCTTTATACAATTCTTTGTTTAAATTTAATCCAAATTCATGAATTGGTTCAATAGCTAACAAACACTTTTTTAGTCGATCATGATTATTAGTAAGGCTTCGTTCGGCGGAACTTTTTTCCACATTAACAGAGCTTAAACTTTTTGATCATTTATTTATTGAGTGTTCGACAAAAAATTATTCATCTAGCAGCTCTAGCTTAACAAGCTTATTATAGATGAATGTAGCTTAATTTTGTTGATTTTTTTAATATGACCTCCCCAACATTATGAAAGCTTAACCAACTTAATGTATTTTTTTTATCCACTGGTGCCCTTAAATGAACACATAAAATAACTCGTCATCTATCATTATGAAATTATAAATATAATTGTATAATGAAAATATTTACAGAATTTTATCAGTATTACATATCTCCTTAGTTACACTTTTGTCAAAGACTTCATTTAAATTACAATTGATAATTTATTGATCTATAAAAGCTCCAATTTATAGACCAACATGCTAACATGAAATCGGAAACGAGCAATAGATTGAAACCAGAAGTAGATAGATTTAGATTTTATTAGCCATATACATATGGATGAATTAAAGTGAAACTATACCAGCGTCGACGTTCGTGAAGATGTTGATATGTGAGAGATGATGAGGCAACAATATAAAATATAGGGTTAAAAAGTACTCACATGGATCAAAATATAACATTATTTGTATATGCACCAAAACATAGATGTATTATCATACCATTTTTCATAATTTTGCTATTATTTAAAAATTCAGCTCGTAATTACGAACATTCAACTAGCTTTTTAGAGAAAATTAAGCTGATGAATCCAACTTCAACTACTCATTCAGCTCCAGCTCCAACTACTTATTCAGCTTCAGCTCCAGTTTCAGCTCGATATGTCGAACATATCCTAACTGACCATGGATTATAACCTTACATACCCATAGATCGTACTTTTGTAGTTTGTCGACTACTTAATTTCTGAACCTTCATCAAATAAGCGTTAAAACCCAAATTGGTTTAGTATTAGGTTTCTACTTTTATACTTGTGTCACCATAAGAAAGTGCTTGGCTGTGTAATTAACTTGGTTTGGGTGGACAAAGGGTTCTTGAAAAACCTTGTAATCCTCTTCAGGACAAGGGTGGATCTATTTGTTGTATGTTATGACCTTATAGTTGTGGGGTAATATTTGTATGTTTTTATACTATGGGTCATAATGGGTGATTTTGTGTAAAGTGTGGGACAAAGTGTAAAGGCTATATGTAGCCTAACAGAATCGGTTGAATGCAGCTTGATCATAACAGATTCTTCTTCTTCCTTTTCTCTTTCCCTCTTCCTATCTCTTCTTCCTATCTCTTATTCCTTCCTTCCTTCTTCCTTTCAATGGCGGCTGTTCTTAATTCAATTTGAGGACATAACAACTGGTATTAGAGCTTGTGTTCGTTGACAATGGCGGAAGACACCAGAATGAAGACGATGGAGGATAATTTCAAGTAAATGGAGGCTCAATTGCTCCAGCACGTCGCGACGATGAAGCAACAAGATTCGGATGTGCAAGGGCGATTTGAGGAATTTTTCAAGAAAGTAGAGGAAGATCGGCTTCGTATGGAGGAAAGACAGAGAGAATCCGATCGGAAAATGGAGAATTACCAGAGGTTGATTGCGGAGCAATTTAAATCTTTGACCATGATGATCAGGAATGTAGCAATGGATTGTGATGCCAGTTCGTCTTCTTCAGGTCGAGTGCCCAATCCAGGATTTTCGAGAGCAAATTCTGGTTGTCATCAAGAATCAAACCCGTCTGGTCCAGGAGACAATTGGAACCAGCAACATCCTCAACGAAGCGCGAATGTTTTTCCAGGGGTACCAACGCAAGGTCAGAGGGGAATTCCTCAAGAGTTCAGCGAAAGGAACTCTTCTTCAATACCATAATTTCGTGGAGGTAACAATCTTTTCCCTAAATTGGACTTTCCACATTTTGATGGAGCTCATCCGCGTAGTTGGATTAGAAAATGTGAAAAGTATTTCAAGATTTTTGGAATCTTGGATGATCGGAAGGTTGAAATTGCTTTGATGCACTTGAATGGGAAGGCTGATGTGTGGGCACAAGGGTACAGATTGCAAAATGTTGACAATAATTGGGAGGAATTCAGTGATGCAGTGTGTGGTCGTTTTGGGGAAAAGTAGGGTGGTGAAGTGATAGAGGAGTTTAACAAATTGTGTCAAAAAGATGATTTGGAGGATTATACTGAACAATTTGAGGAGTTGAAGGCTTGTATGATAGCCTATAATCCTTATTTGCCTGAGATATACTTTGTAGCCAATTATATCAGTGGCTTGCGTGATGAGATTAGATCACTAGTGAAAATGAGTTCACCTAATACACTTGCTAAGGTGTATGAGCAGACAAGATTACACAATGGGGCAGTGCAGGCCATCATCAAACTCAGTAAAACACCTAATAAGCCTAATTCAGTTCCTATTCCTACTCCTTACATGCCTAATTCCTATTACCAAAGATCTAATTACAGACCCTTCATACCTAATCCTATCCAAACTCCAAACCAGAATCCTAATTCTTTTCCTGTCAAACCTTCTATTCCATCTCCTTCTGTGCCTCCTGAGCACAAGAGAACTCCTGGCATGTGTTACAGATGTGGAGATAGGTATTTTGTTGGCCACAAATGTAAGACACAATCATTGCATAGCTTGGTTACTCAAGAAATGGAGAATTTGCAGTTAGCCGAATTTGGGCCACAAGAGACTAAACAGAATGAGCAGAATGAGATTGACAGTGAGTTGGTGGATGATGACACTGAGATATATGTTCATACCTTGACTGGTAGTAACCCTCTTAACACAATTAAGATCAAAGGGTTAGTCAAAGGGCAGTTGGTGATTATTTTGGTTGACAGTGGCAGTACTCATAGTTTTCTTGATCCAAGGATTGCTAAAGAAGTTGGTTATGATTTGCAAGAATCCAGTGTGATGTCTGTGGCTGTTGCTAATGGAAGTAAGATGTTCAGTTATCAGGTTTGCATGAAGTTTCAGTGGACTATGCAGAGTCATAAGTTTCAGTTTGATGTTAGAACACTAAAGCTTGGTGGTTGTGATATGGTTTTGAGAGTTGATTGGATCAGGGAATACAGTCCTATGACCTTTGATTTAAAACAGCTTAATGTGAGAATGATGTCTAGCAGTAAGTTGCATAAGATGTTAAGGCAGGAAGTGCCCATGTTCCTCACTCACATTGCTCATTGTTACAGATTGGAAGAGCACACTACAACCATTCCTGATGACATCACTAAGCTTTTGTCTCAATTTAGTGATGTCTTTGCTGAACCTACTGAGCTACCCCCTAAGAGAAACCATGAACACCATATCTCTCTTAAGCCTGGCTCCCAACCTACTTGTTCCAAAGCCTATAGATACCCTTTCTACAGAAGAATGAGATTGAGAAGCAAGTGTCAGAAATGCTTCACAACTTTATCATCCAACCCAGTCAAAGTCCTTTTGCTGCTCCTACCATTTTGGTGAAGAAGAAAGATGGTACCTGGCGTTTTTGTATTGATTACAGACAGTTGAACAACATCACAGTAAAGGACAAGTTTCATATACCTCTCATTGAAGAGCTTTTGGATGAATTACATGGTGCCTATGTCTTTTCTAAACTTGACCTGAGAGCTGGCTATCATCAAGTCAGGATGGCAGAGGAGGATATTGCTAAAATTGCTTTCAGAACACATCACGGCCATTTTGAGTTCAAAGTGATGCCTTTTGGCCTCACCAGCCACTTTCCAAGCTCTTATGAATGATGTGTTTGGTCCTTACTTAAGGAAGTTTGTCCTTGTCTTTTTTGATGACATATTGGTATACAGTAAGAGTTTACAGGAGCATGTTTATCATCTATCATTGGTTTTACAAGTGTTGAGAAAGGAAACCTTGTTTGCTAAGAAGCCAAAATGTGACTTTGCACAGCCTCATGTGGAATATTTGGGTCACATTATTTCAGGAGTGGGTGTCATCATTGATCCCTATAAAGTGTCAATTATGCTTTCTTGGCCTTTTCCTAAGAATTTGAAGGAACTGTGTGGTTTCCTTGGTCTTACTGGGTATTACAAGAGATTCATTAGACATTATGGTGTTATTAGTAAGCCATTGACTGAGCTGCTCAAGAAAGATGTTTTTGCTTGGTCTTCTGCAGTCGAATATGCTTTTCAAAACCTCAAACTTCTCTTATCCTCACCACCTACCTTAGCCTTACCTGATTTTTCTCTTTCTTTTGAGGTGGAAACTGATCCTTATGACACTGGGATAGGAGATGTGTTGATGCAGAATGGACAACCTCTAGCTTATCTTGGCAAAGCTTTGCATGGCCAACATTTGCTGTTATCAACCTATGAAAAAGAATTACTAGCTATTCTTTTGGCAGTGGAGAAATGGCGACACTACTTGGAGCATTCTCACTTTGTGATTAGAACTGATCACCAGACCCTTAAACACTTGCTTGAGCAGTCATTGACTACTCATTTGCAAAGGAAAGCTGTGAGACGATTATTGGGTCTATCTCACTCCATTTTTTATAAGAAAGTCAAAGAGAATTTAGCTGATGATGCCTTGTCTCGCCAGCCTGATCAATCCATGGCTAGTTGTGCTCTTACTATGACAGTGGAACCTCGTTAGGTGCAGCAAGTGTCATCCAGTTATGCTCAGGATTCTGTTGTGCATGACCTCATTGCTCAGAGCTTATTGGATTCCAATTCCTTGTATAAATTTGATGAGGGAGTTTTGAGGTTCCAAGGGAGATTGTATATTGGCAATGATTCCATTCTTCGCAAGCATTTGATTATTGGTCTACATGATGATCCTTTAGGAGGTCATTCAGGTATCCAAGCTACTTACAGAAGGCTCAAATCCTTATTCTACTGGCCTAACATGAGACAGATGGTTGATGAGTATTTTAAGTCTTGTGATATTTGCCAGCGAAACAAACCTGAACATATCCTTTCCCCTAGCCTTTTACAACCCTTACCCATTCCTTCTCGTTCTTGGAACCACATCAGCCTTGACTTCATTGAAGGGTTGCCAAAGTCCAAAGGCAAAGATTGCATTTTAGTGGTGGTTGATCGGTTTTCTAAATATGCTCACTTCCTGGCCTTGTCACATCCATTTACTGCATCACAAGTTGCTCAGGAATTCTTGTCTCAGGTGTATAAACTTCATGGCTTACCTGAGAGCATTGTGTCAGACAGGGATCACATTTTCCTCAGCCATTTCTAGCAAGAGCTTTTTAAGGCTCTTGGTACATCTTTGCACATGTCCACTGCTTATCATTCCTAGAGTGATGGTCAAACTGAGAGAGTGAATCAATGTGTTGAGGCTTATCTACGTTGTATGACATCTCACAAACCTTTGCACTGGGCTAAGTGGCTACCGTTGGCAGAGTGGTGGTACAACACAAATTTTCATACAGCCTTAGGTATGTCTCCTTTCAAAGTTCTGTATGGCTTTGATCCACCACAACTTGGTCTTCATTACTCTCTCGTTACCACTGCGGTTGTGGATGAGTGGTTACAGGAATGGGCTTCTATATTACAGCAGTGAAAAGATAACTTGCTTAAGGCACAGTCTCACATGAAGCAATTTGTGGATAAACACAGAACTGAGAGGTCTTTTGAGGTGGGTGAATGGTGTAACACCCCCAAATAATCCCTTGAAAGTATTACCGCCAGTGACCTCAGATTACACATCTAGGGTCACCTAAGGCAAAATCATTTTATAACAACTATATAATAACACAAACTTTATTAAATGGCAATAAATATGCCCCAAATATTGTTCAAACCAACGTCATGATCTTACAACTGTTTGCCAAACCAAATACAAACTGAATACATAATTGTTTAATACAACGGAAGACTTGAAATTTGTAAACTCCATGACAGGGGTTTCGATCTGAGCAATCTCACTCCTAGGATCTTCAACCTTGGAAAACTCTTAAAAACATCATATGCCCTCATCATCGTATTCTGGCCTTCATGGAAAGGGACGTTTACCTGATGGGTCGTATGAGACGGATGACACCAGCCAACCATGCAAAGAAAAATAACTGATTGGTTAGTCTAATGAAAGACCATGCAAGGGTAAACTAGAAAAGGTTCTAAGTAGTCGTGTTAGGTTACACCCGCCGCTTCTCGAATGATAACCGATGACGACAGTGAACCTCCACACTTCTACGGAAACATAAGAAGAGGTATAAACAAGAGAAGACTCCAAAAGATTGAGTCTTATGGGAAACGTGACAGGGCTAAAGTCGTGATGCCTATCAAAGAAATCCTAAAGTACCTACTACAAAGTATAGAAAGCAAGTCAGGGTCGATCCCACAGAGAGTCAGGTTATCTATTCTTGTAATTCACGTCACCGACTAGGAACTAGGGGGGGTTGTTTGTGTTTTTCGTAACCAAAGGAAACAAAGCAAGTAAACAAGTTCGCAAATAATGGTTGAGAATAATAAGGGAAAAAGCGCCACACTTAACAAAGATCCACACAACAATAGAAAGGTCGATCACGGAATTCTATCAATCTCAAGTTCTTAATATTCCTATAGTTGTTCTTATCCCGATCATAGATAACTATTAGTTCTACCAGCCCTAATAGTACTTATCACCAAATCAAATCTGAAAACCTTCAAGACTCAATAAAGCAATAGCAATCAAACAAGGATTCAACAAGATACATGCAATAGAAACAACCCGTTACTATAAGCATGCAATTAACTCTCTCTCACGATGAAGCGCTCGGATCCCCTATACGCAACAATCGTGCTTGCTACTAGATATGCAACCCGAACCCGGAATCACAAGTCCTAGCAATTAGGAAGATATCAATAAACCTAGGTGATCAATCTAGATAAATCAACATAAACCAATAATCAATCAAGCACAAGAGAATCAATCCAACTAGATAGGAAAACGAACAAGAGTAGAAAACTCACAACCAATCAATTGATGGCTTCAAACTGTCAAGTGCAACAATGGAGGTTTAGTTCTCCATTAGGGTTTGTGAGCAAAAACGTAGAAAGGTGGCAACTAGGGTTTTTTTTTCAAAGTCTTAACAATTAGACTTAAATACTAAGGCAAATATTCAGGAATAAAATAAAGAAAATTAACAAACTTGGAAACAAAGTCTCGGATTTAAAATAAAACGGAATAAAAACTCGAAACGAAAGTCTTCAGTGCGTCTCCACCGCGGGTGCGGTGCATCCCACCGCTGGGTGCGGTGGTCTTCCAGAATCTAGATCCTCGCTTCTGTTGTGCTCGCCGCGGGTGCGGCCATCCCACCGCGGGTGCGGTGGCGACGACTTCTCCAGCTTCTGCGACACTTCCGTAAAAATGTCATAACTTTTGATTCTCAACTCGAATTGCGCTCATATTTTGAGGACTTGTAGTAGACTTCAAGATCTAACTCCTCGAATTGGAATCACTCCATTTGGACATCTGAGTAGAGAGAACAAACCATTTGAATTCAGCCCACTGTTCTTCTACTCTTCAATGCACTTCAAACCTCTGTAAATCCCATGATTTCTTCACTTCTTGTCTCTAACTCTCAACTCCACAATTGTGCTCTAAACCCATCCAAATGGCACCTCAAAACTGGTAATAACTCCTAGATATGCACTATAAAATAGTGCCGATCAAATCCCTCATGCTTAAACCTTGCTCGTCCTCGAGTAAGCTAAAGTCAACCTACTCCTTCAATCAATCCCCAAGGTTTCAGGAAGCATAGAAAAATCAATCCCTCTAGGAATTTCACCTAACAATAAACTCCAGGTACCAACACAATAAGCACAGCACAACATACAACAATACCAATCAACACCACACACAATCAAGCTAAAAGGAAAGCAGAGTACTTCCCCCAAGCTTATCACAAACACCATAGAGTGAATAAAAATCTAATCCTATCTCCCATCTATCTTCTTATATCTCCCAGAGTGACCTATCCGAATCTCCTTATATCACCTCTTCTTATGTCGCCTCGCCAAGAATAATGAGAAATCCTAAAAATCACTCTTCTTCTTTTTTGCTCATTTTGCCAAGGCGCCCTTTCGGGTTTTCACCAAGCCACTCATATCATTTTACAATAGATATACTCACATAAGCTCACGTCACTCTTGACCTCATATTACCCCAGCCTAATGCTGGTCCAAGCCACCTGTTTATTGCCTAGGCCGCCCTTTCGGGTTTTCGACCTATCCCAGGATTTCTATTTTAGCCTTTTTTCAAATTTTTGGCTTTTTCAATTTTTTTTTTCTCTTCAGCGACGTAGCAAGTATAGAGCTCTCCCCCATGCTTAAACATTGCATTATCCTCAATGTAATGAAAGACAAAAGAATAGAAAGATAGGGAAAGGCAAAAAATAACTCACAAACGTCGCCAAGCTGCTTGGACACTGAAGGTGTCGCTGGCGGTCTTCTTCAATAAATGCCCAGGTCTCTGGTGTTGGGCGGGTGTCTTCATCAACTCTATAATCTTCTCCTACCGTGCAACCAAAGGGAACCACTTTGGTGAGTAGTGGTATATCACATATGTTGGGGTTGCACGACCTTCTAGGAACACATGGTGGAGCCCAGATGTAATCATGGTGTGGGCTCTAGTGTTCCTCCTCCTCAGCTGTCAATTGTAGGGCCATCATCGTTGCCAAATCAAGTGTAGGGCAATGTATCCTCCTTGACAACATGATGCGCACCTTCTCCATGGGAAACTCTGGACAGCTGGCCTTCAGTAAAACTTTTTTTTTTTAAATTCCGATTATTCTTTTTTTTTCGGATTTTTTTTTTTTTTTTGGCTCCCCGTTTAATGTTTTTTTGGGGAGTTTATTAGTGCAGGGAAGGAAGAGACTTACATTGGTGGTAAACACCTTCTTCAATAGGCATGGGTCTCTTCCCTGCAGGTTAGTTGAAAACAAAAACAAAAACAAAGCAAAAACAAGCAAAACTAATGCAAGAAATAAAGAAAGTAAAACATACCTCGGGTTGCCTCCCGGATAGCGCCTTAATTATTGTCGTGGCTTGACATCCTACTCCAACCTCAACTTGGGTTGCTCATAGCAACTGAACTCTTGGGGTCTATATCAGGGGGATGCCTCTTTGTATATTCCATGTCGAGCTTGACCCTCGTCCTCCTGCACTTCATGATGGGTGGACCGCTTTTCTTATCTATGAATGCACTTGTCATCTTTCGAAACGGTCTACCTAGCATCTCAGGGCATGTATGCTTATCTTGCCCCGTATCGAGCATATAAAGATTCACCACTTGAATCAAGGCCTCCTTCTTGTGCTTTCCCTTCGGTTTCTTTTTGATCAAGCCCGGCACCTTTAACATTTCCTTGCAGCGAGGGGTGCTGTCAGCCAGTATGACCAATGGAACGGCTTTAATGTAGTCACTGAAGGCCTCATAGATATCCTCGTTGTTCTTTAGCTTTTGAGTAACTCGGGAAGCCTCAAGGAAGGGTGCGACGGGGTGCAGCGAGACAAGCGGGAAGGAGTTGAGACGCACAAATTCATCATAGGCAGCCTCCAGAGGATCGGGGACTGTCGGGGCATCTTCGAGAGGGGCGGGCGTCGCAGGATCGTTTCCGCAATCGCGGCTCTCCTCCTCTTGGTCACTGAATTCCTCCAGCCCCAAAAAATATTCTTCCTCAGAAAGCACCTTGCGGTCCCAAATATCGTCTGGAAGGCAAAACTCCTTGAGCGCCTCTGGGAATGGGGCGGGTGGCTTCTCGGAAGCGAGAGGAGGAAAGTATGGAAGAACGTAGGTGTCCACATAAGGCTCAACAACAGCTCCAGAAGTCTCGCCGCGGGTGCGGCCATAGGTCACCGCCGGGTGCGGTGGATCCCCAGAATTTTCTCGAGAAACAGTACCGCCACCGCCGGGTGCGGTGGATCTTCAGTTGACATGGAGGGACTAGGATTGGAAACTGGCGGGCTATGCTCATAGGCCGGATTGTACTACTGTGGAGCACCCTGCTGGTAGAACGATTGTGGCTCCGGGTAGAACTTCTGGTAGTCATGACCATATGGAGGGTATTGTTGGTACCCATAACTCAAATTGGGGGGATCTCTCCACCCTGGAGTGTATGCGTAGGAGTATGGGTCATATCGCGGCTCTCCCCAGAAATCCATATCTGAATCAAAATCAAAACAAAGAAAATACAAAAATCAGTAGCACGGGTGTGGACCGTAAGATAGGTCCACACCAAGGTTGGTAACAAACAAATCACAAAAATAGAAAATTTGACTCCCCGGCAACGGCGCCAAATTTGACAGGGCTAAAGTCGTATGCCTATCAAAGAAATCCTAAAGTACCTACTACAGAGTATAGCAAGCAAGTCAGGGTCGATCCCACATAGAGTCAGGTTATCTATTCTTGTAATTCACATCACCGACTAGGAACTAGAGGGCTGGTAGAACTAATAGTTATCTATGATCGGGATAAGAACAACTATAGGAATATTAAGAACTTGAGATTGATAGAATTCCGTGATCGACCTTTCTATTGTTGTGTGGATCTTTGTTAAGTGTGGCGCTTTTTCCCTTATTATTAGGAAACGGAACTCTGGAACTTAGGTTCCCCTGAGAGTTCCGTTCCTCAGTTTCTCTACTTTTGAAGATGACAAATATTATGATACTAATGTTTTATCTCAAAGATGTGTTTTAAGGAACCACAGGAAATTACCTAAGGCAGGAAAGCCAAACAGAACAAGGGAACCAAAGGAACAAGACAGCTGAAGGAATCCAGAGGAACCCAGGTGTGCCCAGAAATGGAGCTTGCGACATTGCAATTCCCGAGAAATCTGGGGACACACAACCTCGGACAAAAGGTGTCAAAAACGACTTGTCCGAAGCTTCCAAAAGTCTGCCAAGGTCCAAGAGCTAAAGAACAAGATGCCTAGAGAACCTCTACCTCGGACAGAGACGATGAAAGCGACAGCACATGAAGACGTCGCTGTCCAACAGACGGTTCCCAAGCGGCCAACTTACTCAACCTCGGACGAAAGCGTTTTGACAACGACACCACAAGGCTCGTCTGAGGTAGTTGACCAACCAAGAGAGATTCTGAGCTGCCTAGGTTGTTTGCACATGCCAAGAACAACGTGGATCAAGGAGAACCACTAATCCTAGGGCAAGCTCAATCCGTGGGAACCAAGAGAGGATCGAGCTGCGAAGAATCCTCTATAAAAGGAAGACTAACCCAAGGGTTATCTTTATGCACTAAAATAAGAACTCACACTCATTAGCAAATATCTAGTGTGAACCTCAAAACAAAGATCATCAAAGCAAACCGAGATCAAGAGGAATCAGTCAAGGAAGAAGAGCTGAGTGCTAAGTTCCTGTGACTGTAAGTGATAGTTCCTAGGTGCGAAAGTCTGTTTCTTGGATTGATTATTGATTGTGTTAAGTTATCTAGGATTGTCTAACTGTGTGTAAGGCAAAGGAACTGTGTGTTCGTTCCTAGGATAAGCTGTAACCAAAAGAGATAAGAAATCAAGAAGTAGACTTTGAAATCCTTTCAAAAGAAAGGTAGTGGTTTTTATACTGGGTTGCTAGTTGGCAATCAAAGGTTTCCACTATAAGGAACTTGTCATTTGTTTGATTGTTTATCTTCCGCTGCGAAAGGAACTGAGAATCGTTATTCTGAGTTCCTTAAGCTTTTATCTAACAATCACGATCCTACAATTGGTATCAGAGCAGGAAAAGCTCTAGATCTTTGATTAGTTTGCAGATCATGTCTCAACCAAGCAAGTTTGAGCTCGGAATCTCCACCAATAAGCCACACCTTCACAAGAAAGGAGAAGAAACATGGTGGGAAAAGTGCATGGAAAGCCACATCAAGACCAACGACTACCAATGCTGGAGGATAGTCGAAAATGGAGATGGCCACGTCGATCTTACCATGAAGGAAGAAAACTGGAAACCAGAACATTATGTCATCATGGAGAAGAATGCTAAGGCAAGATAGTTCATCCTCAATGGATTGGACAGAGAGGATATGGACAAGGTCATAGGCATCAAGACGGCCAAAGATATGTGGAAAGCTCTCAAAGAGATGCATGAAGGAAGTGAGGAACTAAAGCAAAGAAGAAAGTTTGCTTTGGAAGGAGAATACCACACCTTCAAAATGATGGAAACTGAGACCATCTCATAATATTACTCTCGCTTCAACAGATTAATTGGAAAGTTGACGGCGGCGGGAGTTGATCTTGATGAAGTTTCCAAATCCTTAGTGATCATCAATGGACTCAACTCCAAGTTCACCCTTCTCAAAGGAATTATGAAGAACACTCCAGGCATCCAATCTCTTCCCTTGACCCAAGTCATAGGGAAACTGGAGGTTGAAGAAGGAGATCACACCAAAGCCAATGCCGATAAAAAACTGGAGAAAAGAATTGCCCTAAAGATCTCCAAAGCTTTCTCAAGGTTTGAAATGGAGCAAGAGAACTCAGACTTGGAATAAGAGGAAGACGAGCTAACAGCCCTCTTCTCAAAGAATATCAAAAAATTCTTTGTGAAGGGAAGGTTCCAAAAAGGCAGTTCCTCCTACAACGGACCCAGAAGGGATCTAAAGGAAGTCTCTTGTTACGAGTGCAAAGAGAAGGGACACTACGCTAAGAACTGTCCCAATAAGGAAGACTCTAAGGAAGAAGAAAAACCTCAGAGAAAGAAGGCTCTCGTAGCCTCATGGGGAGAAGACTCAGATGAGGAACTAGATCTGAGCGGCTTCGCTGGAGGAAGATGTCTCATGGAAAAAGGAGACTCAAGCGATTCAGAAGACCTTGAGGTAACTTCTGATGATCTCTTAAAATCTCTAGTTGATTGTGATAAGAAACAACTTCTTAAGATCATAAAGAAACTAGGGAAGGAAACCAGTTCCCTTCAACAGAAACTTGATGACTGCGAAGATGAAATTACATGCTTAACTGTTGAAAATTCTGTTTGGAGTAAGAAACTTAATGAATCTGAAAAAGACCTAGCTGAAACTCACTCCAAGCTGATTGATATTAGGAACGTGCATGCTAGTCACCTTAAAATCTGCAAATCTTGCGATGAATCTGGCATAGATTATGTTAAAGTTCCTTTGCATGCTAACTCTATTGGAAATGAAATGCTTCAGTCCATTATTGATAGGTTAGACAATCTCACCGATTCCATTAATGAAAAAATGATAAATCAAACTGTCTTTGTGAGGCAACGTCATGGAATAGGATATGTCAACAACAAGGATAACAATGATGCTGAAAATGAAAAGGCCAGACGAGAACTTGTTGAGATGAATGAGAACCTCAGCATTGCTCTTGCCACCTCTCGTGACAGGAATCAGTTCCTATCAGAGAAGATCATGGTGCTTGAGAACAAGGCTGAGGTTGCCAAACATCTCAATGAAGGTTCTCAAAGCCCTAAGAGGGAACCAAAAGGAAAAGAAAAAATGACTCCTGAAAATCAATGGTTCACCAATTCTTTTGCTCACAAAAAGTATGTTGACATGGCCAATAGTAAGGTTAAAAACAATGTTGATTTCAACAAAATAAATGAAAAACCTTTTAGGCCAGGGAAAGGAAAGTATGGTCATGTTGTCTACAACCGCTTATGTACCTACTGTGGTAAGAATGGTCATTACAACACTGATTGTGCTAAGAAAAGGAACTTTGAAAGGGAGAAAAGTGCTTATCACCAGGAAAGGAACCAACTCCCTGATTATTCACAGACTCGAAATGCTAATCCCCCCAGTAAAGTCAAGCTTCGCTGGGTTCAGAAATCTTAGTTCCCTTATGTGCAGAAAGAAGAGAGGCAACCCCAACTATGGTACATTGACAGTGGTTGCTCATGCCATATGACCGGAAAAAGAAATCAAATTACCTCTCTTCAACCTCTCCAAGGAGGGAACATATCCTTTGGAGACAAAAGCAAAGGAAAAATCTGTGGAATAGGAACTGTGAAACTCAACGATCACATTCAGGTAAACAAAGTTCACCTTGTTGATAGTCTTGGTTTTGATCTAATAAGTGTGTCACAGCTGTGTGATCAAGGAGACAATGAAGTCAGATTTAGATCAAACGAATGCTCAGTTCTTGACTCCTCGGGACAAATCATCCTAAAAGGAAAGAGATTCAACAATGTTTACATTGTTGATCCATCCTTCGTCCCCAAGGAGAAACTGTGTCTCTCAACCGTGAATGACCAAGCTGAGTTGTGGCACCAACGCCTCGGTCATGCTAGCACTAAGCTGATTCAAAAGCTACACTCAAAGGAACTAGTCAGAGGATTGCCAAAGCCGAGTGGCACATCTAAGGAACCATGCTCTGACTGTGTAAAAGGAAAACAGGCTCGTAGTTCCTTCAAATCCAAAAACATGGTAAGCACCTCAAGGCCTCTTGAGCTCATCCACATGGATCTTTGTGGACCCATGAGAGTTCAAAGCCTAGGAGGGAATAGGTATATTTTTGTTATTGTCGATGACTTCTCTCGCTTTACTTGGACCATTTTCATTAAATCTAAAAGTGAAGTCATTGATCGCTTTAAAGACCTGGTTCCCTTGTTAGAAAAATCCATTGATTGTTCACTAATGCTATTCGGTCTGACCATGATACCGAATTCAAAAATGGAGAATTTCTAACCTTTTGCAGTGAGCATGGCATTGATCACAACTTCTCTGCACCATACACTCCTCAATAGAATGGAGTAGTGGAGAGAAAGAATAGGACCTTGGAAGACATGGCTCGAACTATGTTGATCTCAAGTGGACTCTCCCAATCCTTTTGGGCTGAGGCGATCAACACAGCATGCTACATCATCAATAGAGCCATGCTTCGCCCTATCACAGAGAAGACACCCTATGAACTCCTAAGAGGAAGAGTTCCCAACATTTCTCATCTAAGGGTGTTCGGATGCAAGTGCTTTGTGCACAACAATGGGAAGGACAATCTTGGCAAGTTCGACCCAAGAAGTGATGAAGGAATCTTTATTGGATATGCCTTAGGCAGCAAGGCATACAAGGTCCTCAACAAAAGGACCAAAAAGGTAGAAGAAAGTGTTCATGTTATTTTTAATGAAAAATCACTTTGAAAGATTGTGCAGAACACCACCAGTTCCTTCGAAGACCCATTTCCCAAGTTATCTCATGAAGATCCAGATGAAGATGTCACTCCTCCCAGTTACTACCCTGCTGAACGGAACCCTCCAATGACTTCTCCACCAGTTCCAATGGATAATGAACAACAATCCATTTCTGGGAACCATGAGCATGACGACAACATCTGTGGAGACCTCAATGATTCATCTTCCCACATGTTCTTCAATGGAGAAGGTGACCCCAACCAGGAAGCTGAATGCTCAACTCAGAATGTCTCCACATCAAATACTTTGGCTTCCAACAGAGAAAGAAGAGTCGTCAAGCCTCCAGTCAGGTACGAACATCTAACTTTCTTTGCCTTTAATGCCTTTTTTGTCTATTGTGGAACCAAAGAACATAGGTGAGGCACTGAAGGATGCGGACTGGATCCAACCCATGCAAGAAGAGCTTCATCAATTTGAAAGGAACAAAGTCTGGCATCTGGTTCCTCGCCCCAAGGATAAGCACATCATAGAAACCAGATGGGTTTTCAGAAACAAGCTAGATGATACAGGAACTGTGATAACGAACAAAGCAAGACTTGTGGCTCAAGGATATAACCAACAAGAAGGAATTGACTATGATGAAACCTATGCTCCAGTGGCAAGGATCGAAGCGATAAGATTGTTGATTGCCTTCGCATCTCACAAAGGGTTCAAGCTGTTCCAAATGGATGTAAAGACAGCCTTCCTCAATGGAATTCTTCAAGAAGAAGTCTATGTCAAGCAACCTCCTGGTTTCGAAGACGACGATCATCCAGATCATGTCTACTTTCTAGACAAGGCACTCTATGGCCTCAAGCAAGCTCCCAGAGCTTGGTATGATCGTCTTGCCCAGTTCCTACTCTCAAATGGCTACAGGCGTGGAGTTATTGATAAGACTCTCTTCATCCTAGAAGAAGAAGGTAACATCTTAGTGGTTCAAATCTATGTTGATGATATCATTTTTGGTTCCACTAACCTGTCCCTTGTAGACAAGTTCAAAGACTTGATGAGCAGTGAATTTGAAATGAGTTTAATTGGGGAACTCACATTCTTCCTCGTATTACAAATCACTCAAAAAGAAGATGGTATTCAAATCCACCAACAGAAGTATGTCAGGGAACTACTGAAGAAGTTCAAAATGGATTCATGCAAGCCTCTCTCCACTCCCATATCCACCATTGCCCATCTGGATAAGTACCACTCGAGTCCTCTAGTGGAGGAGAAGCTCTATAGAGGTATGATAGGCTCACTCATGTACCTAACCGCTAGTCGACCAGACATTGTCTTTGCTGTTGGCTTGTGTGCTAGGTTCCAATCGTGTCCAAGAGAAACCCACTTGGCCGCTGTGAAGAGAATACTTCGATACCTCAAAGGAACTGACGATCTCTACATTTGGTACCCCAAAGAATGTCCCTTTGAGCTCATGGGTTTCACTGATGCTGATTATGCCGGATACTTGGTGGATAGGAAGAGCACTTCTGGAATGGCACAGTTCCTAGGCCCTTGCCTTGTGTCATGGGGATCAAAGAAACAAGTTTCAGTCTCTCTCTCCACCACAGAATCCGAGTACATTGCGGATGCCTCTTGTTGTTCCCAACTTCTCTGGCTAAAGCAACAACTCGCGGACTTTGGTATGTCTTATGGCCCTCTCACTATTCTTTGTGATAACACTAGTGCCATAAACATTTCTAAGAATCCTGTGCATCATACTAGGACCAAGCATATTGACATTAGACATCATTTTCTTAGGGATCATGTTGAGAAGGGAAACATCATTATGAAATTTTGTAGAACTGAAGATCAGGTTGCAGATATATTCACCAAGGCATTGAATCGAGTTCCTTTCGAGAACCTTAGATTGGAACTAGGAATGATTCCTATTACTCAGTAGTGTCCTTAGTTCAAGAATTCTTTCCAGTTTCCCTGATTGACTAATTTACGATTTCTTTTACTTGTTGAGTCTTGATGTCCTTGTGTTATATCTTTTGCTACAAACCCTTCTTGTCATAATGATTTCTTATAAAGGCTTAGATAAATTTTTCTGGTTCGTTTCCTTTTGATCCTCATTATTCTTCAACTCCTCATTGTTCAAATTTCTTTGATGGCCCAAAAAGTTACAAGCTGAAATGATGATTGTGTACTAAGACCTACCCTTGCCTCATTGCTCAATTTAATTCTCTATGATCCATCTCTAAACCCTCTCTGAGAATTATTGTGCAATGCGATAAATAGCCTACCCTGATTCCTAGTATGGGAACGTACTGTTTTTGGTTCCTTTGTTTTAACCCACACCAAAGGTTCCCATACATTCCTCTAGCTCGCTGAAAATGTCGCCAGAAAGGAACCAGAACGTAGTGTCTCTCCAATGGCTCGCTTGGCTCTCCCAAACGCTATTTATGGCATATTGGCATGGATAAGGCATGTCTCATCAGTGGCAGACCTCCCTCTTCTCTGAAGGGTCAAATTTTGAATTTAAGTTAGCCGTTCTGAAAAGCTGCACCTTTCTTCAATGCTTCGGATTTGCCTTGATCTTCTCAATGGCTGGATTTGCTTCAACGGTCACCTCAGCTCTTGGCCATCCCAGATCTTCAACGCCCTTAAAAAGGTGCTCAGTTGCTCCGAGTTGATCACACAAGCTCTCCATCTCTCTGATCTTCTACCTCTCTTTCTCTTCACACATCAATCCTCTTAGTTCCTCTCAAATGGCCAACCCTAACCCAATCGTTGTTATGGATGAAGAGGAGGCTGCTTTTCTTCAAGCATTTCGCGAAAAGAAGGCTAAAGCCTCCTCTTCCAAGCCTGTTTCTGCCTCCACTTCTCCAAAATCCCTCCCCAAAGAAAACCCCGTGGCGAAACCTGCAGAGAAACCAGAAGAGAAGCTTGAGAAACCACCAAAGGATAAGGAAAAGGTGGAAGAGGAACCAACTATGCCCAAAGAAGAGGAGCAAGCCATCACTTTGGCTTCAGAATCAGTCACAAAATCAGTTTCTGAAGGCGGGTCGCATGATTCCTCTCCGGATAAATCCCTTCAAGAGATCCTTAGCCCCGAGCCTTCCCCGATCAGCCTCAAATCCTAAACTTCCAACCCAGGCCCCTCTGTCGCCACAAGAATGCAACAGAGGAAGAGAAGCTCCTAAGCCATTGTTCCCTATGAAACCAAATCCACAAAAAAGGCCAAAACCACCACCCTCTCTACCTCCTATTCCTTCTCCAAAAGGAAGATCCTAAAACCTCTCATTATCGGCAGAGAATTCTGGACCCAGGAGTTAGAAGAAGAGGATGAGGAACTCTATGGAGAAGCTTTGGATGAGTTCCACTCTCTGTTGCAGTTCCAAGGATGGGATGAGATACTGTGCGAGCCTTTCTCTGCTTCCGACGAGGTTGTCCGGATGTTTTACCAATCTATGGAGTTTGTACCCCAGAAGGAGAACTCTCCCTGTCACGACGCCATTCTTATCTGGAAGGGAACCAGCTATCCCTTGTCTGCCAACTTGATCGCGTCTGCTCTAGGGCTCGAGCCAAGGTCTGGGTTTGGCATTCTGCCTCAGAAGAAGGGATGGCCTAAAGGAAAAGGGTTCAAGTCCAAAGGAGCAATAGTGAAGAAAATTTATGATGGCGCATCCCCCTCATCTTTGGAGACGAAGGATCTCTCCATCGCAAACCGGCTACTGCATTTCTGGATCACTCGCAACTTGGTTCCCAGGCAAGAGCACAGGAACGAAGTCCTCATCACCGACGCCGTCTACATGGACAAGGTGCTCTCCGGTGTTCAGTTGGATCTTCCCCGTATTGTGCTGGCTCACATGCAATTATGTGCATCCCATGACTCCCATGCTTTACCCTTCCCTCACATCATCAAGAAGCTACTCTCCAACCTCAATCAGTACCTAGAAGACTCACCCGAGACTGCCTACAGCAAATGTCTTACCATGCACACAGTTCGGAAGCTGAAATCTAAGGAACAACAACCCAACCCTGCTGAAACAGAAGAAATCCCGCCTAAGGAAAAGGCGAGTTCCCAGGGCCGTTCTAGTTCCCACCCTCAGCAACCCCCCTCTTCAGACTCCTCTGTGATCCTCCTTGCGTTGGATCGTATTGAAAAAGCTATCTTGGAAGGCTCGACTGCCAACACGGTCGCCATCCATGATCAAGTAAGAGAGTTGGGGCGTATCAGTTCTGCTGTCGAGAGTTGGGGCGTATCAGTTCTGCTGAAGGATTGGCAAGGTGCAATCAGTGCTCATCAGGCCACGGGCCAAAATGTAGGAACCGACGACAAGGATGCAGAAGAGGAGGCCGCTACTACGCCATATGAACGCTTGTTCTAGGTTCCCAGTGCTGCAACGCCACAGCGAGCTAGTAGTTTTCCTTAGGATCCTACTCCCCTCTTCTATCCCTTTTGTTGTCTTTCTTAAGATTGCTTTTGTTGTCTTCCTTGCTATTTGTTGTTTGTGTTGTCGGTTGTCAGTTGTTATGTTGTGGTATAAGTGTTTTGAACAATGATCAATGAAGCTTTAATGACTATATTTGGAATCGCTCCAATGATCAATTTTTCTTTGCCTTAACGTTCTCATTATGACTTTTTTTTAGGATTGATGCAATTGCATATTAACTTGGATATCATGTTCTTAACTTGTACTTAATCTTTTCGATGATGTCAAAAGGGGGAAGAAAAGGATAGGAACCTTGAACTTTGGAGACTACTGAATTAATAGGAACTCTGAACTAGTTCTATTTCTAAGGGGGAATTTGAAATAAACTTGTTCACTTGATTAGGGGGAATTCACAACCATTGAATGTTCTATCACTAATCTGTAATATTGTAAATCCCGTTATCTCAATATGGTCTCATAAGATTCAAAGTCATATTATGTTGTCAGGTTCCTTGTATTTGTCATCATCAAAACGGGGGAAATTGTTAGGAAACGGAACTCTGGAACTTAGGTTCCCCTGAGAGTTCCGTTCCTCAGTTTCTCTACTTTTGAAGATGACAAATATTATGATACTAATGTTTTATCTCAAAGATGTGTTTTAAGGAACCACAGGAAATTACCTAAGGCATGAAAGCCAAACAGAACAAGGGAACCAAAGGAACAAGACAGCTGAAGGAATCCAGAAGAACCCAGGTGTGCCCAGAAATAGAGCTTGCGACATTGCGATTCCCGAGAAATCTGGGGACACACAACCTCAGACAAAAGGTGTCGAAAACGACTTGTCCGAAGCTTCCAAAAGTCTGCCAAGGTCCAAGAGCTAAAGAACAAGATGCCTAGAGAACCTCTACCTCGGACAGAGACGATGAAAGCGACAGCACATGAAGACGTCGCTGTCCAACAGACGGTTCCCAAGCGGCCAGCTTACTCAACCTTGGACGAAAGCATTTTGACAACGACACCACAAGGCTCGTCTGAGGTAGTTGACCAACCAAGAGAGATTCTGAGCTGCCTAGGTTGTTTGCACATGCCAAGAACAACGTGGATCAAGGAGAACCACTAATCCTAGGGCAAGCTCAATCCGTGGGAACCAAGAGAGGATCGAGTTGTGAAGAATCCTCTATAAAAGGAAGACTAACCCAAGGGTTATCTTTATGCACTAAAACAAGAACTCACACTCATTAGCAAATATCTAGTGTGAACCTCAAAACAAAGATCATCAAAGCAAACCGAGATCAAGAGGAACCAGTCAAGGAAGAAGAGTTGAGTGCTAAGTTCCTGTGACTGTAAGTGATAGTTCCTAGGTGCGAAAGTCTGTTTCTTGGATTGATTATTGATTGTGTTAAGTTATCTAGGATTGTCTAACTGTGTGTAAGGCAAAGGAACTGTGTGTTCGTTCCTAGGATAAGTTGTAACCAAAAGAGATAAGAAATCAAGAAGTAGACTTTGAAATCCTTTCGAAAGAAAGGTAGTGGTTTTTATCCTGGATTGCTAGTTGGCAATCAAAAGTTTCCACTATAAGGAACTTGTCATTTGTTTGATTGTTTATCTTCCGCTGCGAAAGGAACTGAGAATCGTTATTCTGAGTTCCTTAAGCTTTTATCTAACAATCACGATCCTACACTTATTATTCTCAACCATTATTTGCAAACTTGTTTACTTGCTTTGTTTACTTTGGTTACGAAAAACACAAACAAACCCCCCCCCCCCCCCCTAGTTCCTATTCGGTGACGTGAATTACAAGAATAGATAACCTGACTCTCTGTGGGATCGACCCTGACTTGCTTGCTATACTCTGTAGTAGGTACTTTAGGATTTCTTTGATAGGCATACGACTTTAGCCCTGTCAAATTTGAAGTGCATTAAAGAGTAGAAGAACAGTGGGCTGAATTCAAATGGTTCGTTCTCTCTACTCAGATGTCCAAATGGCGTGATTCAAATTCGAGGAGTTAGATCTTGAAGTCTACTACAAGTCCTCAAAATATGAGTGCAATCCCAGTTGGGAATCAAAAGTTATGGCGTTTTTACGGAAGTGTCGCAGAAGCTGGAGAAGTCGTCGCCACCGCACCCGCGGTGGGATGGCCGCACCCGCGGCGAGCACAACAGAAGCGAGGATCTAGATTCTGGAAGACCACCGCACCCAGCGGTGGGATGCACCGCACCCGCGGTGGAGACGCGCTGAAGACTTTCGTTCCGAGTTTTTATTCCGTTTTATTTTAAATCCGAGACTTTGTTTCCTAGTTTGTTAATTTCCTTTATTTTATTCCTGAATATTTGCCTTAGTATTTAAGTCTAATTGTTAAGACATTGAAAAAAAAAACCTAGTTTCCACCTTTCTACGTTTTTGCTCACAAACCGTAATGGAGAACTAAACCTCCATTGTTGCACTTGACAGTTTGAAGCCAGCAATTGATTGGTTGTGAGTTTTCTACTCTTGTTCGTTTTCCTATCTAGTTGGATTGATTCTCTTGTGCTTGATTGATTATTGGTTTATGTTGATTTATCTAGATTGATCACCTAGGTTTATTGATATCTTCCTAATTACTAGGACTTGTGATTCCGGGTTCGGGTTGCATATCTAGTAGCAAGCACGATTGTTGCGTATAGGGGATCCGAGCGCTTTATCGTGAGAGAGAGTTAATTGCATGCTTATAGTAACGGGTTGTTTCTATTGCATGTATCTTGTTGAATCCTTGTTTGATTGCTATTGCTTTATTGAGTCTTGAAGGTTTTCGGATTTGATTTGGTGATAAGTACTATTAGGGCTGGTAGAACTAATAGTTATCTATGATCGGGATAAGAACAACTATAGGAATATTAAGAACTTGAGATTGATAGAATTCCGTGATTGACCTTTCTATTGTTGTGTGGATCTTTGTTAAGTGTGGCGCTTTTTCCCTTATTATTCTCAACTGTTATTTGCGAACTTGTTTACTTGCTTTGTTTCCTTTGGTTACGAAAAACACAAACAACCCCCCCCCCCCCCCCCCCCTAGTTCCTAGTCGGTGACGTGAATTACAAGAATAGATAACCTGACTCTCTGTGAGATCGACCCTGACTTGCTTGCTATACTTTGTAGTAGGTACTTTAGGATTTCTTTGATAGGCATCACGACTCTCTTCAATGTACTTCAAACCTCTGTAAATCCCAAGATTTCTTCACTTCTCATCTCTAACTCTCAACTCCACAATTGTGCTCTAAACCCATCCAAATGGCACCTCAAAACTGGTAGTAACTCCTAGATATGCACTATAAAATAGTGCCGATCAAAACGTATGAAGAGAAGACTCCAAAGAAGTTGAGTCTTTCGGAAACGCATGACAAGTGTTTGGGAACGTTTACAGTTTTCACACAAGCGTTTAAAAACGACTTGATCATTTGGGTCCACGACCAACCTCACCGCGCAATGCGAATCCAGATTGGAAAGAAGACTTACTCTAACCAAAGTCCAGGCGGGTTCTAAGTTGTACTTCTCGCCCTAAGGTTCATTAATTATGTGCATAACCGCACTTATCCTATTTAGTTACAAAACGATATTCACGTTAAAGCTTTTATTACATATCATCTCGATACGAGAGATATTTTGGGGATAAATCCTGAGTGTTGGCACCAGATGTGTGCACCTACCCTGAGTAAGGGTACAGTCATGACCAAATAGTACTAGGGCAAAATCCTCCTAATACCAGTTATAAAGAAACGACTAGACCTCGTAAGGTACATAGCGTTCCTACGAGTACTCGTTCTAACTATACATTTAAGTTCACACATAAATTCATACCAATACCATCACGGTAATTAACATGCATAATAGCGTTGTTTCTAGCAATATATACAACCTATTATAGTACCATATTTTATCACATCATTTTATAAAATCTGTTCCCAAACGAAAACAACACTTCACCCTATTTTAATTAACAATCAAGTAATTGATAATTAAAGGAAATATGGAATGATAAGCAAGAGCGAACCGCCACTTGCCTTAATCTAGACGAATTGACGATGTCGGGTTCCGTGATCTGGAAACTGGAATCTGGTTACGGATTCCTACGACGACGACGAAACAACGACGGAACCCTAAGTTAGATTTGGCACGAACGAATAAACGATATGAAACAAAATACGATATGAATCGAAAGGGACAAAAGCCTAAGCCGTGACCGTGGTTGTCCAAGCCACGATCGCGCTTTCTAAGGCAAGTCGCGGTCGCGGTTTGGACTTCCGCGGTCGCGGAATTCTGGGCAGAGCCAAGGTCGCGGAATTCATCCCCGCGATCGTGGATACCCCTTCCGACGACGGCTCCCGCATGGCTTCGAAGCTTACCGACGACGCAAACGACGACTTCTTGCTTCAGATGAGGGCTCGCTACGATCACCACTACTACGACACCTCCAAGGCACTTCCGGCGATGCTCCGACGAACACTTAAAATGAGAGAAAGAGAGGAGATTGAGAGTTGTGGGTGATGATCTCTCGAGGCTGAAGACCCCTATTTATAGGGTAAGGAGAAGCTAACGCCGAGCAACCGAAACGCTTCGAGATCCTTCACCGGCGGAGGTTACAAAACGAGCGAAATTCGAATCGGCATTCTCAGATAAGAATGACGAAGAAGACGAAGAACAGAGTTCTGCGGTCACGGAAACACTTCCGCAGTCGCGGAAATGCCGTGAGCGCGTCCTTTGGCCTTTGGTCGCGAATTTCGTTCTTCAGCATGCTAAATCTTTTATTTTTTAGCCTTTCTAAAAATATTCTAAGGCCCAATACACTGGCCCAATACCCTTTACACGAATATTATTATGATCAAATAATCTTATTGAGATTACAAAAATTGCCCATTATGTCCTTTTTACAAAATGACAGTTCGAGACTTTTAGGGGTTATTACATTACCTCCCTCTTAAAAAAATGTTTCGACCCCGAAACTAGGCCGAAAACAGCTCGGGAAAACGACTAAGCATATCAGCCTCAGTCTCCCAGGTTTCCCAAGTTACCTCCTCAGATCCAGACTTGGACCAAAGGATTCGCACTAATGGTACCACCTTGTTCCTCAAGTGCTTCTCGCGGCGTTCGAGAATACGCACTGGTCTTTCCTCGTAGGTACCATTTGTCTGAATCTCGATGTCCTCATAACTCAGCACATGAGACACATCTGGCACGTACTTCCTTAGCAGAGACACGTGGAACATGTTATGCACTGGATGCGCCGACGGCGGCAATGCTAAACGATACGCTAGAGATCCCACTCTATCAAGGATCTCAAACGGTCCCACATAGCGAGGGTTGAGCTTCCCACGCTTGCCGAACCTGAACACCCCCTAGGATGGCGACACCCTGACAAACACCTTGTCACCAACCACAAACTCGACATTCTTGCGCTTCAGATCAGCATAAGACTTATGTCGACTCTGAGCTGTCAGCATCCTCTGTTTGATCAAAGCAATGTCCGAGGCAGTCCTTTTGACTAACTCTGGTCCGAGCGGAATCTTGTCGGCATTCTCATCCCAACAAATTGGAGATCTGCACTTCCGACCGTACAGAGCCTCGAATGAAGCCATCTTGATGGTAGAATGCCAGCTATTGTTGTACGTGAATTCAATCAGACTTAAGCTGTTCTCCCAGCTAGTCGGACGATCTAGTACACAAGCTCTCAGCATATCCTCCAGTGTCTGGATGGTCCTCTCAAACTGTCCATCCGTCTGAGGATGAAACGCGGTGCTAAACCTCAACTCAGTTCCCATGGCCTTGTGGAGTTCCTTCCAGAATCTTGACATGAATCGGCTTCGAACTTCCGACCCTGAATGGTAATCGGAAATTCCGACCCTGAATGGTAATCGGAAATTCCGACAAACGCTTGGTTCCTACCAATTGTTCACTATTTGGAAGATTCACCACAAAAGGCTCGCAAGTCTCATTGTACACTAAGCCCAGCTTACTCACACAGTTCTCCGAAATAAAAGAATGAGTGGCACCCGAATCAAACAATATGCACACAAAAGTAGAATGGAGGTATAGAGTACCTTGAGCAATCGGAGCATTCGGTCTGTCAGCCTCACGCATCTCATATAGCCGCTGACCTTGACCTCCAGAAGCAGCTGGGGCTTTACCCTTATTCTGAGCAGTCATCTGTGTTGAAGGACTAGGAGCATCTACAGGCCTGAATTGGGGTTGGTTGTTGTGGCTAACTGACCCTTGCTGTGACTCAGCCCCCTTCTGCCTCCTTTGCGGACAAAACGTCTGCAAGTGCCCCTCCTTACCGCTGGCAAAACACGTCCTCTTGTCCTTCGGACACTCGTTGCTCTTATGCCCCGGCGTTCCACAATTGTAACACTGGATCGGGTTCTTGCCTTGGCCCAAGCGTTGAGTAGGACCTGATTGCGTCACCTAAATTTTAGCCCGGCCAAACTTGGCAAAATGTGACGGTGGCGCGGGTCGTTTAAACCCACTAGCCTGAGGCTGGCTCTGCGCCGGTCTCTGGCGATTGCACTTCTTCGCCGACTCCTCTAGAGTCACTTCAAGCTTGTAAGCGGTGTCCACATACTGCTCCAAAGTAGAGCATCTGTGGCGCACCATCAAAGGCTTGATGTCTGGGTTCATCCACTCGTGGAAATACCAGATCTTCTGCTCTTCACTGGATACCTCCGGACCAGCATATTGCAACAGATGATTGAACTTGGCAGCTAGATCAGTCACCTTCAACCCATCCGTCTTAGGGTAAAGGAACTCCTTATGCTTCTCCTCCCTCATAGCGCGAGAAAAGAAACGGTCGGTCATTTTCGTCTTAAACATTTCCCAGTTTAACCTGGGATGATCAGCTAATCTGGTGCTCTCCCACCATTCGCTAGCCACATCCTTCAGTTGAAGGGAAGCAATGTGCACTTTCTCAGCTTCAGTGCAGTCGACGTTTCTAAACAACCTTTCCATGTGCGAGAACCAATACGCCACTTTGACCGGTTCTCCAGTACCGTCATAACTGTCAGGCCTCATTGAGCTAATGGCCTTCAAAGCTCGACCATAGTTCCTTCTGTTCCTGATGGCATCATCCTGAGGTACATGAACCGTTGGCTCCTCAAATTCAGGGATAACCTGAGGAACCGGAACATCCTATGCTTGTGGTGCAACTGGCCACATTATGTCGGTGACCGCTTGCATAACGATCCCCCGAATAGCCTCTATGGCCACAGCGTCAAACACAACCTGAGGATTAGCCGGAACTTGGCCACTGCCCACGGGGTTATTGTAAGAGACAGACTCGCTCTCATCCCCTTGATTTGCGGCATTCCTCAGATTCCTCATGGGGTTGTTACTTGGCCCAGCACCAGCACGAATCGTGTTTCTTATGTTCACCATCTGTTTACCGATCAATTTCCCAAGTACTTCACAACATTAATATCATATTTTAAAATGCACAACGCATAGCATTGACTCGGAATAGATCAAACTGGTAAACTTTTATTGATGAAGTGAACTGAAACCAAGTTGATAAATTTTACCAAAGCCCTCCTAAATGAAACGACAAAATTGCTAGGAGGCTACGGCTCTAACAAAACAAAACAATACAACTAAAAAGAAACGGGAGTCACTAAGATATGCCACTGTCCTCCCTCACGGTGACATGAAGAGTTTCCTATACCCATCGGACCTCTGACATCTTCTCTTCGGAGGTCAACCGTCCTCGGGTTCCGGTGTCGGCCTCCTCGTCCTACTAGGACCCGGAGCACACGGCTCCTCCCTAGGCCTCAGAACACTTGGCCCCTCTCCGGACACAAGAACATTTGGCCCTTCCCTGGGAACAGGAACACTCGGCCCTTTCCCAGGTACTGGTGGGTAGCAAAACTCCTCGAGAAACCCTGGGTGGAAATCCGCCCTGTTCACCTCGTAATGAGGGTTGAGTAGCAGCTTGGCCTGCCTGATGTTCTCCTGGAGCTCACAGATGTCCTCCAGCATACAGGATAGACCGAGTTCAGTCTCGTAAGTCCTATCCTCCATATCGTACAAGGCATTCGTCCACTCCTCCATGCGCTCTACTAGCACTCGGGGCCTGGGCCTGGCCTGATGGGTCGGAACCACCCTCGGGACACCCATTGATTCCCACGGCCTAGCCCGTATACGAGCACACTCAGTCATCTCCTCCACCTAACGACGAGCCTCGGAGGAAGCCATCTCGCTCTGATGAAGCACGTGCCGAGATGCAGGGTTCACCACCAGCCCTCTCGGTGTGGGGATAAGTTGTGGGTCCACTGGTGCATCCAGCGGCCCATACCTCCTCCTATTGATACCCGAAATCCCGAGCGCCTCCCAAGCAGCAGGGGACAAGGGCGTGTACTCCCCATAAGGCGGCAATTCTGGACTCGGGAAAATGAACTGCATTCCCGGATCCTCACTGTCCTCAAGCAGTTGTTCTAGATGTATGTCAGGGTCATACCCCTCGAGATCCTCCTCGGGGTCTTCTTCCTCTGGATCTTCTTCTTCTTCCGGGTCTTTCTCTGGATCCTCCTCGGGATCCACCTCCTCGAAGTCGTTGTCGAAGTACCCTCCATGATACTCCTCTGACTCCTCCTCCGTGTCATCCCTCGGGTTCGCTTCGGGCTCCACCTCAGGACCCCTTGCCCCATCGAACACCAGCACTACCGACTCCTCGAGTACGGTTTTCACCACCTCGGGTGGACAACTTGGCTCCCCGACCTCAGTGCATCTAGGGGAAACCGGAAAATCAAGTCCAACTGGAGGTGACAGAACCACCTCGGCTTCCTTCCTACTCTTGAGTTGCGATACAAAAGCGCCCATATCCTGCGAGGCGATGAGAAAGGATTAGTCTTTCTAAATATAGAAGCAAACTTACTATATCAGACTGGAAAATAAGGCACGGCTTGAATGGCAGAGATTTTAACATAACACATTTTACTCAAAGTATAGGTTTGTTCAAAAAATTTGACTTTTGGAACTAACCAACAAATTTCTCCACACGAACGGGTAAGCGGTTTATAAAGATTTTGTTTTAAGTAAAACGATTTCAAAACCCGACCCGTTTAGAAACTTTTGGCTCTGATACCAAATCTGTAACACCCCTAAATAATCCCTTGAAAGTATTACCGCCAGTGACCTCAGATTACACATCTGGGGTCACCCAAGGCTAAATCATTTTATAACAACTATATAATAATACAAACTTTATTAAATGGCAATAAATATGCCCCAAATATTATTCAAACCAACGTCATGATCTTACAACTGTTTGCCAAACCAAATACAAACTGAATACATAATTGTTTAATACAGCGGAAGACTTGAAATTTGTAAACTCCATGACAGGGGTTTCGATCTGAGCAATCTCACTCCTAGGATCTTCAACCTTGGAAAACTCTTTAAAACATCATATGCCCTCATCATCGTATTCTGGCCTTCATGGAAAGGGACGTTTACCTGATGTGTTGTATGAGACGGATGACACCAGCCAACCATGCAAAGGAAAATAACTGGTTGGTTAGTCTAATGAAAGACTATGCAAGGGTAAACTAGAAAAGGTTCTAAGTGGTCGTGTTAGGTTACACCCGTCGCTTCTCGAATGATAACCGATGACGACAGTGAACCTCCATACTTCTACGGAAACATAAGAAGAGGTATGAACAAGAGAAGACTCCAAAAGATTGAGTCTTATGGGAAATGTATGAAGAGAAGACTCCAAATAAGTTGAGTCTTTCGGAAATGCATGACAAGTGTTTGGGAACGTTTACAGTTTTCACACAAGCGTTTAAAAACGACTTGATCATTTGGGTCAACGACCAACCTCACCGCGCAATGCGAATCCAGATTGGAAAGAAGACTTACTCTAACCAAAGTCCGGACGGGTTCCAAGTTGTACTTCTCGTCCGAAGGTTCATTAATTATGTGCATAACCACACTTATCTTATTTAGTTACAAAACGTATATTCACGTTAAAGCTTTTATTGCATATCATCTCGATACGAGAGATATTTTGGGGATAAATCCCAAGTGTTGGCACCAACTGTGTGCACCTACCCTGAGTAAGGGTACAGTCATGACCAGATAGTACTAGGGCAAAATTCTCCTAATACCAGTTATAAAGAAATGACTAGACCTCGTAAGGTACATAGCGTTTCTACGAATACTCGTTCTAACTATACATTTAAGTTCACACATAAATCCACACCAATACCATCATGGTAATTAACATGCATAATAGCGTTGTTTCTAGCAATATATACAACCTATTATAGTACCATATTTTATCACATCATTTTATAAAATTTGTTCCCAAACGAAAACAACATTTCACCCCATTTTAATTAACAATCAAGTAATTGATAATTAAAGGAAATATGGAATGATAAGCAAGAGCGAACCGCCACTTTCCTTAATCTAGACGAATTGACGACGTCGGGTTTCGGGATCTGGAAACTGGAATCTGGTTACGGATTCCTACGACGACGACGAAACAATGACGGAACCCTAAGTTAGATTCGGCACGAATGAATAAACGATATGAAATGAAATACGATATGAATCGAAAGGGACAAAGGCCTAAGCCGTGACCGTGGTTGTCCAAGCCACGATCGCGCTTGCTAAGGCAAGCCGCGGTCGCGGTTTGGACTGCCGTGGTCGCATAATTTTGGGCAGAGCCGCGGTCGCGGAATTCATCCCCGCGATCACGGATCCCCCTTCCGACGACGGCTCCCACGTGGCTTCGAAGCTTACCGACGACGCAAACGATGACTTCTTGCTTCGGACGAGGGCTCGCTACGATCACCACTCTACGACACCTCCAAGGCACTTCCGGCGATGCTCCGACGAACTCGAAAACTCCGACGAACACTTAAAACGAGAGAAAGAGAGGAGATTGAGAGCTGTGGGTGATGATCTCTCGAGGCTGAAGACCCCTATTTATAGGGTGAGGAGAAGCTAACGTCGAGCAACCGAAACACTTCGAGATCCTTCACCGGTGGAGGTTACAAAACGAGCGAAATTCGAATCGGCGTTCTCGGATAAGAACGACGAAGAAGACAAAGAACAGAATTCCGCGGTCGCGGAAACACTTCTGCGGTCGCGGAAATGCCGCGAGCGCGTCCTTTGGCCTTTGGTCGCGGATTTTGTTCTTCGGCATGCTAAATCTTTTATTTTTAGCCTTTCTAAAAATATTCTAAGGCCCAATACCCTTTAAATGAATATTATTATGATCAAATAATCTTACTGAGATTACAGAAATTGCCCATTATGTCCTTTTTATAAAATGATAGTTCGGGACTTTTAGGGGTTTTTACAAATGGGTTTACCTCAAGCTTCAACCATATCGCCAAACATCTGTAGCTATTAAGAGGAGTCTCAAGCTTAGTGCTAAGTATTATGGACCCTTCGAGGTGCTTGCAAGGATTGGTACAATGGCTTACAAATTGGCCTTACCTACTACTGCTAAGATTCATCCAGTCTTTCACATTTCCCAGCTTAAGTAGCACACTGGTTCTAATGAGTTGACTCATCCTATTTTACCTTCTATGTCACCATCAGGCGAAGTTGTTGTGGTACCTGAGGCTATCTTAGACACTAGACTTCATCATTTGGCTAATGGTGATCCTATTACGGAATGGCTTGTTAAGTGGCAGAATTTGCCAGAAGATGAGGCTACTTGAGAGTCAGCGGGCCATATCCTTCACCAATTTCCTTCCTTTGCTCAATAGTGAACCTTGTGCTCAAGGTTCTCATGGGGGGAAGTATTTTTATGACCTTATAGTTGTGGGGCAATATTTGTATTTTTTTATACTATGGGTCATAATGGGTGATTTTGTGTAAAGTGTGGGCCAAAGTGTAAAGGCTATATGTAGCCTAACAGAATCGGTTGAATGCAGCTTGATCATAACAGATTCTTCTTCTTCCTTTTCTCTCTCCCTCTTCATGTCTCTTCTTCCTTCCTTCTTCCTTTCAATGGTGGTTGTTCTTAATTCAATTTGAGGACATAACATTGTAGCTAGACCGAGAAATAGTTGCCTTTAGAATCTTGATTTTCCTTTATGTTAAACAAAAGGTTATATATGTCATGCAGAAGGGTGTGCAAAATTGGCCTGGATTGGACAAAAAATGCCCGGACCGGGTGTATTCTGGTCTGGTCCGTGGTCCATTATTTTTAAGATTTCGGTCGGACCGGATGAACCTGTGATACCCCATATTTTTGTAAGCTATTTCTGGAGTTCCGGGATTTTTCCCGAGTACCCGTTATGTACGTCGGATTTAATTCAGAAAGTTGGAGACATTCTGTAATGTGCTCTGTATCTGTAATATTTTTCTCAGTGAAATAAAATACAGACGACATGCTTTGGATTTTAATACTCGTTCGCGTACGATAATTTTATCCCGGATTAATATCGTTTTCGTCTAAGAGCTGAGGAGGCGGCAAAGCCACAGGGGCGACGACCGCCGCATTTATGGCGGCGCCCGCCGTCGCCAGGCTCGAGGAGCAGGCTGGGTCTTCTCCTAGCTGGGGACGCCAGGCCTATGGCGGCGCCCGCCGTCGTTGTTGTCCGGAGGTCCTTGCCCGAAGGTCGTCGGCGTGGCTCTGGCAGCGCCGGAGTAGCTCGTTGTAGAGCCATCATTGTGTTTCCTGGCATTTGGCTATAAAAGGAGGTGTTTGGGAGGGGTTCTTGCCTCATCGGAGTTGTGCCTCGCCGGATTTCTGAAGCTTTCGCCGGAGGTCGTTTGGTGGTGTTTCCAGAGTGCCTTTATGAAGCTTTTGGTAGCCTTGGAGGTTAGAAACCAAAGCAAGTCGAAGGAGGCCGAGTTGCTCGTGTTTTGGGTGAATTTTCTCGCCGCTTCTGTCGTCTGAGTTCTTCACGGCGACCGCCGCATTCTTCACGGCGCCCGCCGTGATGAACTACGGTGACCGCCGCCAAGAACGGCGACCGCCGCCAATGTCCAGAATGCCTTTTTGGGCTTTTGGCTTTGGTGGTCGTCGTTGTGGCATCGTTCCTTTCATTTTCTTTCGTCGTTTTAGATTCGTATTGTTGTTATATCGGATCTAACTTAGGGTTCCTTTTATGGGTCGATTCGAAGGTCGTTGTGCTATCGGAGCTATACCCGTGTCGAGCCCGGAATCCCGTCATTGTCGTTAGGCTTGTTTCTATTCTGCGAATTAAGGCAAGTGGCGGTTTGCTCTTGCTCATCGTTTCCATATTTACATTGATTATCAGTTATTTCAATTGATTAATTAATTTGAAACGATTATTATTGTGTTCTTCTGGAAGTGATTTATAAAATGTTTTGAAAATCATATAATAGGTTGTATATCTGTTAGAACAGCGCTATTATCTGTGATCGCCTTTTGGGCCTTTATGTGGATTTATTATGTAACTATAATTGTGATGTATCTGTGTGGTTAGCACTGTTAGTTAGGAATGTACTCGGACTTCGTCCGGTCGTTTCTTTATAATCTGGTATCGGGGTGGCTCGTCTCCACCTGGTACTATTCTAAGATCATGATCGGTCTCTTTCACAAGTGTGTAGAGGCAGGACACTTAGCTGGTGTCACAAACCTTTCGGTGTGCGTCACTCTCGACGAAACGTATACTAAGATGTGTCGTCACAATGGTGGGGTACACATGTAAAAGTCTAATGACGTGATGTGTGTTTGAAATATAAATCAGATAAGTGCTACTCGACGCACATAATAAATAAACCTTCGGCGAGTAGTGCAGCTAAGTTATAGTGCAGCTAGGAAAACTCGTCTCGACTTTCATCATAGTACGTTCTCTTTCCAATCTGGATTCGCTGTATGCGGTGAGGTTGGTCGTGAACCGAAGCATCTCAGTCAGCTTTTAAATCATTGTTGTATGATTCTTTAAACTTTCTAGATTTGTCATAATTCCTTAAAGACTCACTTCCGTTGGAGTCTTCCTTTGAGTTGATTTCTGTAATGATTCAGTCTTCCAGAGTCTTCTCTTGTGCATACCTCTTGTTATTATTCCGTAGAAGTATGAAGGTTGATTATCGTTATCGGTTATCATTCGAGAAACGATAAGGCTAACCTAATACAACTATATCGAACATTCTGCTTTGTACCCTTGCTAGTCTATTCAAGTAGACTAACCCACGAACTTTGTTCTCTGCATGTGGGCTGGTGTCATCCGTTCGATTCGGCACATCGGATAGAAAGTAGCTCAGAAGAACAGAAGGACTATGGAGTCGACGGTGGTTTTTGAATGTTTGAGTTATTTCGTTACTCAGGTTGAGATCTTTTGGACAATGACTTTGGTTGTAATGTGTTTTGCAAGACTTCCGTTGTACCCTACTTTATAAGACTTCCGCTGTATTTGGTTTAAACTCTGTGTTAGCCTATTCGGGATTGGGTTGTAATCCCGTAACTCATGTTTCCTTGACAATGTTATATTTTGGAATTGAATGCTTTGATCATTATGTATCATTTGTATTTCATAAATTGTATTTAAATGGTAAAGCCTTGGGTGATCTCGGTAAGGAACACTGGGGTCACTGGCGGTAATACCTTTCCAAAAGGGTTAACCGCCATAGGCTTGGCATCCCCAGCTAGGAGAAGACCCAGCCTGCTCCTCGAGCCTGGCGACGGCGGGCGCCGCCCTTGACTTTGCCGCCTCCTCAGCTCTTAGATGAAAACGATATTAACCCGGGATAAAATTATCGTACGCGAACGAGTATTAAAATCCAAAGCACATCGTCTGTATTTTATTTCACTGAGAAAAATATTACAGATACAGAGCACATTACAGAATGTCTCCGACTCTCTGAATTAAATCCGACGTACATAACGGGTACTCGGGAAAAATCCCGGAACTCCAGAAATAGCTTACAAAAATACGGGGTATCACATCTTCTCCCCCTTAAAAGAAGTTTCGACCCCAAAACTTAGGTCGAGAATAACTCGGGAAAACGCTTGAGCATATCTGACTCGGTTTCCCACGTTTCTCAAGTAACTTCCTCCGATCCAGACTTGGACCACTGAATCCGTACCAACGGTACGATCTTGCTACGCAGCTATTTCTCACGACGCTCCAAAATGCGCATGGGCATCTCCTCATAAGTACCATTAGCTTGAATCTCGATGTCCTCATAACTCAGCAGATGAGACTCATCTGGCACATACTTCCTGAGCAAAGAGACGTGGAACACATTATGCACTGGATGAGCCGATGGCGGCAACGCCAAGCGGTACGCTAGAGATCCCACTATATCCAGAATCTCGAATGGTCCCACGTAGTGAGGGTTAAGCTTCTCACGCTTACCAAACCTGAAAACTCCTTTCGAGGGCGACACCTTGACAAACACTTTATCACCGACCTCGAACTCGACATTCCTATGCTTCTTGTCTGCATACGACTTCTGTCGACTCTGAGCGGTCAACATCCTTTGTCGAATCAAGGCAATGTCAGAAGATGTCCTCTCGACTAACTTTGGCCCAAGCAGAATCTTGTCGGCGTTATCGTCCCAACAAATCGGAGATCTGCATCAGCGACCATACAAAGCTTCGAACGAAGCCATCTTGATTGTAGCATGCCAGCTGTTGTTGTAGGTGAACTCAATCAGACTCAAGTTGTCCTCCCAGCTAGTCGAACGATCGAGTACCCAAGCTCTGAGCATATCCTCTAGAGTCTGGATGGTCCTTTCAGACTGGCCATCTGTCTGAGGATGAAACGTTGTGCTAAACCTTAACTCGATCCCCATAGCCTTATGAAGTTCTTGCCAAAACCTTGACATGAAACGGCCATCTCGATCCGATACGATGGTTTTAGGGATATCATATAAACGGACAATCTCTTTCTGGTAGACCTCTGCTAACTTATGGGCTTCCCAAGTGGTCTTAATGGCTAGGAAATGAGCACTCTTCGTAAGCCGATCCATAATTACCCAGATAGCATCTTTCTGACTTTGAGTCTTCGGTAGCCCCGTGACGAAGTCCATGGAAATGTCCTCCCATTTTCATTCTGGCACAGGGAGAGGTAGCAACTCACCACCTGGCCTGCGGTGTTAAATCTTGACCTTCTGGCAAGTCAAGCACTTTGCCACGAAGTCTGCCATATCCCACTTCATGTTTGGCCACAAAAACTTCTTTATGAGATCCTTGTACATCTTGCTAGAACCAGGATGCACATAATAAGCAGATGAATGAGCTTCTCTCATCACCAACTGACGAAGGCCTTCTGCGTCTGGCACACAGATTCGGTCTTGAAACCAAAGTGATCCGTCATCTTGAATCACAAAACTGGGAGCTTTCTCATCCATCACTTCGCTGATTAGCTTCACCAAGACGATGTCATCAACCTGCTTTTCCTTGATCTGATCCAGCAGTGTAGCCTGAATTTCCAGCATACTCAGGAAACATCTACGCTGATCATACAGAACTTCAATATCGCATGACTCTCGGTTCAGCTTGGTCTGAGCAGTAAGTAAAGCAACTACCCTCTCGTGCGTTGTCTTCCGGCTCAATGCATCAGCTACCACATTAGCCTTGCCCGGATGGTACAACAACTCGATGTCGTAGTCCTTGAGCAACTCTAGACAGCGGCGTTGTCTCATATTCAGCTCCTTTTGAGTAAATATATACTTGAGACTTGTGTGGTCAGTGAAGACTTGGCATCTTATACCGTAGAGGTAATGCCTCCAAATCTTCAGCGCAAAGACAACCGCTACTAGCTCAAGATCATGTGTCGGATAGTTTTCTTCGTACGTCTTGAGTTGCCTGGATGCATAAGCAATGACTCTGCCCTTCTGCATTAAAACACAACCAAGACCACACTTTGAAGCATCACTATAGACCACATAATCGTCGTTCCCCTCTGGGAGTGCTAACATGGGTGCCGAGGTCAGCCGTCGCTTCAACTCCTGGAAACTAGCCTCGCACTTGTCATTCCAGACAAACTTCTTGTGAACCTTGCGGAGTAGATTGGTCATAGCTACGCACCTCCTTCACGTTCTGGGGCTGTGTCCAATTTGCCACATCTTCGATCTTCTGGGGATCAACCATAACCCCATTCTTATTGACCACGTGGCCTAAGAAAGCCACCTCTTTCAACCAGAATTCACACTTGGACAGTTTAGCATAAAGCTGATGTTGTTTAAGGACTGACAAAGCAATCCGCAGATGTTCCTCATGGACTTCTTCACTCGGAGAGTAGATCAGAATGTCGTCTATGAAGACCACTACGAACTTGTCCAAGTACTAGTGAAAACATCGATTCATCAGATCCATAAAGACAGCTGGAGCATTTATAAGCCCAAAAGGCATCACTACAAACTCGTAATGACCATATCTGGTCCTAAATGCAGTTCTAGGAATGTCCTGCTCATGAATTATGAGTTGATGATATCCAGATCTCAGGTCGATCTTGGAGAAAAAATTTGCTCCCTACAACTGGTCCAACAGGTCGTCAATCCTCGGCAATGGGTACTTGTTCTTGATCGTCACTTTGTTCAACTTTCGATAGTCGATGCAAAGTCGAAACGATCCGTCCTTTTTGACAAACAAAACCGGAGCACCCCACGGCGATGCACTCGGCCTGATATAACCCTTGTCGAGAAGATCTTCAAGTTGACTCTTCAACTCTTGCATCTCTGCAGGAGCCATCCGATACGGTGCCTTAGAGATTGGTGCAGTACCAGGCTCAAGATCAATGGAAAACTCCACATCACGGTTCGGAGGTAATCCAGGAACCTCCTCTGGAAAGACATCCGAGAACTCTCTGACCACTGGAATATCAAGAACCTCAGGTCCATCCTTCGCGGGCGAATCCAAGTAGCAAAGGTACCCGACACAACCTTGTCGTAGTAGCTTAAACGCAGCCATCGCATTGATCAGCTTGCTGTTATCAGCGTCATTCCGGCCCTTGAACTTGCACACGAACTGGCCCTTAGATGTCACTGTCACTGTTCTTGAACTGAAGTCGATCACCGCCTTGTGACGCATCAACCAATCCATACCAAGAATGATGTCGTATTGTGCCATGGCTATACAGATCAGATCTGCCTCAAACTCCTTACCCCGAATGGTAATTGGAAAGTCGGACAGATGCTTGGTTCCCACCAAACGTTCTCCATTAGGAAGACTAACGACGAAAGGGTCGCACGAATCGTTGCACACTAAGTCTAACTTGCTAACGCAGCTATTCGAAATAAAAGAATGTGTAGCACTAGAATCAAACAGAATGCATACGGAAGTAGAGTGAAGGTATAAAGTACCTTGAGCAGTCAGAGTGTTGGGTCCATCCGCTTCACGCATCTCGTACAAGCGTTGGCCCTGACTTCCAGAAATAGTTGGGGTCTTTCCCCTGTTCTGAGCAGTCGTCTGAACTGACGGGATAGGAGTCTCGGCAGGCTTGAACCTAGGTCGGTTGCTCTGATGAACTGACCCTTGCTGCGACTCTACTCCCTTCTGCTTCCCCTGCTTGCAGAACTTCTGCAGATGACCATCACGTCCACACCCAAAGCACGATCTCTTCTCCTTCTAACACTCATTGCTCTTGTGCCCAGCAACACCACAGTTATAACACTGAACTGAACTTCTGCTCTGACTGGACTGCTGCATTGACCCTCCGTGAATCATGTCCGTCTTTGCTCGGCCAGACTTGGCAAAGCTAGACGGTGGCACAGGTCGCTTGAATCCACCACCCTGATTCTGATTCTGCATCGACCTCTGTCGGATACGTCTCTTTGTTGACTCCTCCAGAGTCACTTCCAGCTTGTAGGCAATATCCACATACTGCTCCAGAGTAGAGCATGTGTGGTGCACCATTAACGGCTTGATATCTGGACTCATCCACTCGTGGAAGTACCAGATCTTTTGTACCTCGCTGGTTATCTCAGTTGGGGCGTACTGCAGAAGATGATTGAACTTGGTTGCCAGCTCATCTACCTTCAATCCATCGGTCTTGGGGTACAGAAACTCCTTGTGTTTCTCCTCTCTCATAGCACGAGAGAAGAAACGGTCAATCATTTTGGTCTTAAACATCGACCACGTCAATACAGGACTATCAGCTAAGCATGTACCCTCCCACCATTCACTAGCATCCTCTTTCAGCTGCAGAGAAGCTATGTGGACCTTTTCAGCCTCAGTACAGTCCACATTACGGAACAGCCGTTCCATGTGAGAGAACCAATGGGTCACCTTGACTGGCTTCCCTTTTCCGTTGTAGCTGTTAGGCCTCATAGAACTGATGGTCTTCAGAGCACGACCATAGTTGTCCCTAGTCCTGACTGCATTCTCCTGGACCTCATGGTTTCTTGGCTCCTCAAATCTAGGAACCGGTGGGGGAATCGGCACGCCTTGTGCCTGTGGCACATTTGATCGCATAGCATCAGCGATAGCTTGCATGACAATTCCTCGAATTGTCTCCACTGCTGCAGCATCAAACACCACTGGTGCATTACTCTGATCCTGATCATTGCCCCTGGATTGATTATGGGATTCAGATACATGCTCACCTTGGCCAACATCTCTTATGATTGGTCTGGGACCCTGACTAGTCCCAACACCAGCTCGAACTGTATTCCTTGTACTCACCATCTGTTTATCGATCAAATTCCAAGTTATTTATACATTAATATCATTCAAATATGCTTAATGTAGTAAAATTACTCAGAATAGATCAACTAGGTATTTTATAGATGAACTGGAACTGTTACACAAGCTACACATAAGTCTATCATCTGAGCGTTAGGACAAAAATTACTCGAAGATAAAAGTGTTTCACAGGGTACTTGCCGCAATACTGAAATATTACACAAAGTACATACTGAAATACTAAGAAAGGAAACTACTACGATAGGCAACGACAATCCTCATCAAGGCGTTCCAAAACGTCTCCTATAAGACTGGCTACTCGTGCAAGGTCTTTTCGGACTAGGCTCACCATCGAGCTTTGGCGATGGGTTTCGCACCCTGCTCGGTCCTGGGTCACATGGCTCTGGTGACTCAGACCCAACCTCATTCGTGGAAAATAAAGGATCGTCCATAAGAGGTCCTCCTATCCCAGCCCTCATCTGAGCGCTAGCGATCGCCTGATCCAGCTGCTGCTGCTCCATATGAGAGCTCATTTCGCTCTGGAGAAGGATCTCTTTCAACTCAGCCTCTGATCTCCTCCTAATACCGTGCTCAGTGTACAGTGCCTCCCAATCAGCATCAGTCATGAGTGCATAAGCCGACACTGGTGATAGTTCTGGACTGGGGGAAATAAACTGCACCCCCGGCTCCTGACTGTCCACTAGCAAGTGCCTCAAGTTGTCTGGCTCCTGGCTCTGCTCTTCCAGGTCCATCTCGGGGTCCTCCTCAGGATCATCTTCGATGGGATCCTCATCCTCGGGATCAATCTCGATCATATCCTCGTCCTCGACAGGATCTATCTCTATCTGGTAATCGTCATCGTAATGCCCTAAGGCGTATCTAGACGACTCACCCACTTCATGCACTGCTTCCTCCCTGAGTGGCTCTACAGGTGCAGCTACAGTGACCACTGCATCCCTAGGCGTAAGGACAACAGACTCGGGAATCACATACTTGATGTCCTCGGGCGGGCTACTCGGGCCTCCAACCTCGAAACATCGCTAAGGGATCGGAAAATCTAGCCTGCCTGGAGACGGCGGGTCCGTCTTGGCGTCCTCCGACCCCCTATCAAGAGAAAAACACGCACCCATCCTACCGGATAACGAGGAAAGAGTTAGTCTTTCTAGACATAGAAGCAAGCTTACTACATCAGACCATATAGAAGACACGACTATGAACGGTGTTTTGAAATTCTTTTTACTTTGAAAATTTCGAGACCTTTTAAACTATTTTCAAAAACGGATAAATGATATAAAAATCCCAAACCCGTTTTAAAACATTTGGCTCTGATACCACAACTGTAACACCCCCAAAACTTAACCATTTTGGAAAGATATTACCACCAGTGACCCCAGTGTTCCTTACCGAGATCACCCAAGGCTTTACCATTTAAATACAATTTATGAAATACAAATGATACATAATGATCAAAGCATTCAATTCCAAAACATAACATTGTCAAGGAAACATGAGTTACGGGATTACAACCCAATCCCGAATAGGCTAACACAGAGTTTAAACCAAATACAGCGGAAGTCTTATAAAGTAGGGTACAGCGGAATTCTTGCAAAACACATTACAACCAAAGTCATTGTCCAAAAGATCTCAACCTGAATAACGAAATAACTCAAACATTCGAAAACCACCGTCGACTCCATAGTCCTTCTATTCTTCTGAGCTACTTTCTATCTGATGTGCCGAATCGAACGGATGACACCAGCCCACATGCAGAGAACAAAGTTCATGGGTTAGTCTACTTGAATAGACTAGCAAGGGTACAAAGCAGAAGGTTCGATGTAGTTGTATTAGGTTAGCCTTATCGTTTCTCGAATGATAACCGATAACGATAATCAACCTTCATACTTCTACGGAATAATAACAAGAGGTATGCACAAGAGAAGACTCTGGAAGACTGAATCATTACAGAAATCAACTCAAAGGAAGACTCCAACGGAAGTGAGTCTTTAAGGAATTATGACAAATCTGGAAAGTTTAAAGAATCATACACAATGATTTAAAAGCTGACTGAGATGCTTCGGTTCACGACCAACCTCACCGCATACAGCGGATCCAGATTGGAAAGAGAACGTACTATGATCAAAGTCGAGACGAGTTTTCCTAGCTGCACTATAACTTAGCTGCACTACTCGCCGAAGGTTTATTTATTATGTGCGTCGAGTAGCACTTATCTGATTTATAATACAAACACACATCACGTTATTAAACTTTTACATGTGTACTCCACCATTGGGACGACACATCTTAGTATACGTTTCGTCGAGAGTGACGCACACCGGAAGGTTTTTGACACCAGCTAAGTGTCCTGCCTCTACACACTTGTGAAAGAGACCGATCATGATCTTAGAATAGTACCATGTGGAGACGAGCCACCCCGATACCAGATTATAAAGAAACGACCGGACAAAGTCTGAGTACATTCCTAACTAACAGTGCTAACCACACAGATACAGCACAATCATAGTTACAGAATAAATCCACATAAAGGCCCGAAAGGCGATCACAGATAATAGCGTTGTTCTAATAGATATACAACCTATTATATGATTTTCAAAATAGTTTATAAATCACTTCCAGAAGAACACAGTAATAATCGTTCCAAATTAATTAATCAATTGAAATAACTGATAACCAATGTAAATATGGAAACGATGAGCAAGAGCGAACCGCCACTTGCCTTAATCTGCAGAATAGAAACAAGTCTAACGACAACGACGGGATTCCGGGCTCGACAAGGGTATAGCTCCGACAGCACAACGACCTTCGAATCGACCCATAAAAGGAACCCTAAGTTAGATCCGACATAACCACAGTACGAATCTAAAACGACGAAAGAAAACGAAAGGAACGACGCCACAACGACGACTACCAAAGCCAAAAGCCCAAAAAGGCATTCTGGACACTGGCGGCGGTCGCCGTTCTTGGCGGCGGTCGCCGTTCTTGGCGGCGATCGCCGTTCTTGGCGGCGGTCGCCGCAGTTCATCACGGCGGTCGTCGTGAAGAACGCGGCGGTCGCCATGAAGAACTCAGACGACAGAAGCGGCGAGAAAACTCACCCAAAACACGAGAGACTCGGCCTCCTTCGACTTACTTTGGTTTCTAACCTCCAAGGCTACCAAAAGCTTCACAAAGGCACTCTGGAAACACCACCAAGCGACCTCCGGCGAAAGCTTCAGAAATCCGGCGTGGCACAACTCCGATGAGGCAAGAATTTGGGAGAGCTTGGGCTGTGGATTGAGCTCAAAAACCCCTCCCAGACACCTCCTTTTATAGCCCAATGCCAGGAAACACCATGATGATCTACGAAGAGCTACTCCGGTTCTGCCAGAGCCACGCCGGCGACCTTCGGGCAAGAACCTCCGGACAACGACGACGGCGGGCGCCGCCATAGGCCTGGCTTCCCCAGCTAGGAGAAGACCCAGTCTGCTCCTCGAGCCTGGCGACGGCGGGCGCCGCCATAAATGCGGCGGGCGCCGCCCTTGGCTTTGTCGCCTCCTCAGCTCTTAGATGAAAACGATATTAACCCGGGATAAAATTATCGTACGCGAACGAGTATTAAAATCCAAAGCACGTCGTCTGTATTTTATTTCACTGAGAAAAATATTACAGATACAGAGCACATTTAAATTCGACGTACATAACGGGTACTCGGGAAAAATCCCGGAACTCCAGAAATAGCTTACAAAAATACGGGGTATCACAAACCCCAAGATGAACAACAAGTCCCCAACACATTTCTTCTTGCTAAATCAGTTTATATCCAAGAGGATTTTATAGCAACCAAGAATTGCAAGCAAAACTGGATTTAAAACCAGAAAAAAAGACCCCCAATAAAAAATTACAATCCGTTTGATTCGCATTGGATTAAACCGATGCAGATTACAAATCAAACAACGATAATATCAGCAATAAGATCCAATAATTAAATTTTCCTAAAAAAGCTATCTTCTTCCTCATGTTTGAGAAAGAAGGCCAACTATCCTAAGAACTACGAACTCCAAATTGGCAAAGTGGGTTTTTGCCCCAATCTTACCAGATCTGCCCCAATCTAACCAGATCCGCCTCTGAGATCTAACCAAGCAAAAATCCACAAACTAAACTGTGTGGTCGCCTCCACTCGAACCGCATCTCCGGTCTTGAACCGCCTCCACTCGAACCTCATGCTTACCGTCTCAACCTCATGCTTGCCGCATCTCCGGTCTGGGCGAGCTTGCGTAGCAAGCCAAATTGGGGCAAAACCCTTGATTTTAATAATATTTTTATTAAAAAAATCAATAAGCTTTTTGACATAAAAGAAAAGTTTTTACTAATTAAGTAGAATCTTGATGCCTTTTGTTTCGGGCCTGATGGGCCTTCTATTAAAGCACATTGTGATGATCATTTTAACTTAACTTGATATTTTAATTTTCTAAGACTTTAATGTTATGCTTAATTTGAATTGGATCCAATCTAATCCTTATTCAAATTTCCCTTTGATTAACCCCTTTTTAACAACTATTCAACTCACAATTTAACCTCAATTTTACTCTGGTTTTGTTCAAATTGATGGATTCAATAACATCAATTTTAACCTTGCTGACCTCTATGATTTCTGGTTTGATCAAGTATGGGTGGCAAAATTATCGCGGCTTTTGTGAAATAAATCTTGGGTTTTGGTTGAGCCGCCGGTCGTGGTCGTGTTTGTGGCTAAATGAAGACCCCTCTCGAACGAGGGCAACGTCATGGTTGAGGCTCTTGAAGATCCTTCATCTAGGTGAAGGCAACGTCAAGGCAGTCCATTCAGCACTTTCGCATGAGTTTCCTGTTCTGACTCTTTTCCGGTGGCACCCTTGGCAGTCTGTGCTGACTCCTTGCCTGCCTTAGATTGTTTTGTTCCTTTCTGCTTCGATGTAATTTTTGTGCTTGTCTTTGTTTCTTTCTTTTCGGTTTGTACCGACGCCGATTTTATCGGTCTCTCGAGCTACCCGATGTGGTTATGTCGGGTACCTTGAATTCTTTCTTTATCAAAAAAAAAAAACTAGTACAATCTCTTTACTAAAGAACGTACTAAAAAAATTCTTAAGACCATCGTACACCCCAAAAAAAATATACTAATGCTCCGTTCGGTGAAGTGGGAGATGAAGGAGTTGAAGTTGAAGCAAATTGCTTCAAACCTCACTTCAACTCACATTTTCCCTTAATGTCCCTCCTTCATCTCTCCCTTACACTCCACCGAACGGGGCCTAATTGTAACATCAGTACATCACACACAAAATTAATGCTACTAAAAAAACATGCAACAACAAACAATTTCAATTTATTTGGGTACTTGGCAAATAAAATAATATAGTTATTAATTACTTTTCTTAATTATCGAAACTAAAACAACTAAAAAAAAGTTAATATTAAATTACTGTTAATTACTTTTCTTAACTATGAAAATAAATAATTTAAAAAACAAATACTAGTACAACTTTTAATATTAATTATAAAAAAATAAAAAATCTCCTAAAACTCCATAAATATAGCAACAACGTACTAGCACAAACTCTTTACTAAAGAACGTACTAAAAAAATACTTAAGCCATCGTACACCGAAAACAAAATAATTATACTTAATTGTAACATCATTACATCACTCACAAATTAATGCTACTAAAAAAACGTGCAACAACAAATAATTTCAATTTATTTGGATAATTGGCAAATAAAAATACGGGTAGAATGTTCGCACCCGCAATTGCTTGCGGCGCACCCAGGTTTGGACGCATCCAGGATGCGTCCAAACCTGGGTGTAATTTTTTTAAAAAAAAAAAATTAATATTGGGTGCATCCAGGATGCGCCCAATATCTGGACCCGACTTTCTACCGGGTTTAGGGTTGACCGGTTCAGGCTTCGGATTTATTTAAAAAAATTAAATAACTAAATCGGTTTAATATTATTTTGAAATTAATAAAAAAATTAAAAATTGCATATTAAAAAAAAATTAAAACAATATATCAGACCTTGGGCGCATCCGGGATGCGCCCAAGGTAAATTTGGGGTTTTACTTGGGCGCATCCCGGACGCGCCCAGGTAAAACCTATATTTACTCGACGCGCCTGATTGTCGCCGTCTTCATCGTCTTCCTTCTTCCTCTCTCTCGACGACGGCGGCATCCCTCTCCTCTTCTTCCTCTTCCTTCTTCTTCTTCCTTCATCCTCTTCCTTCTTCAATGGAGTTTCCAGATCCGGCGAGTGGCAGTGGAGGCGACGGCGGCGGTGGCGGCAGCGGCGGCGTCGGCGAAGAAATCCAGATCCCAGCGGCGGTCGACGGCGGCGGCGGCGACGAGCATCGAGGAAGCCGGCAGTGATCCAAAGCGGCAAAGGGTCGAGATTCCGGCGGCTGCGGCGCCGGAGACGACTGGGGCGGCGGCGCCGTAATCTACTGGGGCGGCGGCGCCGGAAACGACAGGGGCGGCGGCGCCGGAGACGACTGGGGCGGCGGCGACAGAGCCTAGAGCGATGGATTTCAGTGCGGATTTTGATGCATGGGTGGCGGCGGTTGATGCGGAGGACACCGCACTGGCGGCGGTGGATGAAACGGCGACGACGGTGGCGAGCATTCCGGTGGGGTCGGAAAATGCGCTTGAGGTTGTCGCGGCCGTTGGTGTCGAGGCAGTGGCCCAGGAGAGCCCACGCATACGAACCCCACGTAGACGACAATATATTCGTCGCGAACGAGCTGAGGTACGTATTTTATCGATTTAAATTTTATATTTAATTATTGTAATTATATTATTAGAATTGTTTTACCAAAATTTATAATGTATATAATTAATTTATAAAATATTTAGATTTGTTAGAAACTATTAGAATTGTGTAAAAGTATTGAATAAATTATTCTAATTATAGTATTTGAATATATTTAATATAAAATGGATATAATATTGTAGAATTGCATATAAGTGAATCTCATATAATATTGCAGAATTGCCTATAATATTGTAGGTTTATAGCAATAATTAGAAATTTGTGTAAATTAGACAATTTCAGTTGTAGGGTCGTCCTCACGGATATGGTTCAGTTGTACAATTTGAGTTGTATAATTAGAATTTTAAGTTAGTCCCCCACATTATTTGGAAAAAACAGGATGTAGTCGAGAGAATCAGACGGCGGATGCGGGGGTTCGTATGGTGCAATCTCGACACGTGACTGCTTCCGATCGCATGAACCGATACCCCCCGAAGCCCCCCAAGCGCAAGCGCCAACTTAGTTGTAGGGTCATCCTCACGGAAACGGTTCCAATAACGGAACCCGTTATTGGAACATTATCCGATCCGTTAGCGGATCCTCGTCCTCACGTGTGTTCACCTCCGGCTTCGCAGAGTCTTGTTCTAGACACGGAGGAGGCGGTTGACGGCACAGAGGAGTGTGCGAGATTGGACGACATTGTTATGGAGGAGCCCGCACCCCAGGACGGGCCCCCCCCTCCCGTCCCCCCTCCCGCACCCCAGGATGCTCCACCTGTCGTAGAGGCCCCCCCGTACGGGCTTGAGTTGCCTGATGTGCTACGGAGCTTCACCACTCACGTTGCGCATCGGATTTGGCACGCTCCTCCTCCACCTGTACCGTCCCTCGTACGATGTTTGAGGGCTTATACTCGCCCGGCCGAGTTTAGTGAGTGGGGTTTATATATTCCGGACGAGGTTATCGAGGGAAGCTGGTATTGGATGGTGCGTCACACAAGTGCTCAACTGGCCTAAGTGCAGCATCTATCCTTGACAAAGACATAATCTTGAATTGATAAACTCTAACAATGGATAAACCCCAAGCAATAGTAAAATATATATAGCAACAACATGGATAAACCACAATGAAGTTACCGTTGTAAAATGGTAACATCTTGGGCGCATCCTGGATGCGCCGAAGAAGTTACCGTTGAAAAACGGTAACTTCTTGGACGCATCGTGGTTGCGCCCAAGAAGTTACCAATGGTAACATCTTGGTCGCATCCTGGATGCGCCCAAGAAGTTACCGTTGTACAACGGTAACTTCTTGGAAAAAAATTTAAATTTTCTAAATTTTTTTTGGAAAATTTTTAATAACTTTTTTAGCGAACCCGGTTTGTCAGTATATCGGGTTTGTCAATAAACCGGTTTTAATTTAATTTCTCGGATTTTACAAAATCGGGTACCAGACCTTGGGCGCATCATAGATGCGCCCAAGGTTAAAACTTTTTTTTTAAAAAAAATTATCACCAGCTTGGGCGCACCCCGGATGCGCCCAAACTGGGGTGCGCCGCAAGAAATTACGGGTGCAAAGAACAATCCCCTAAAAATATATTTAATATAAATTATGAAATTTATCGTTAATTACTTTCCTTAATTATCAAAACGAAATCAACTAAAAAATATAGTTAATATGAATTTATTGTTAATTACTTTTCTTAACTATGAAAATAAATAATATAAAAAACAAATACTAGTACAACTTTGAATATTGATTATATAAAAATAAGAAAAACTTCTAAAACTTCATAAATATAGCAACAACGTACTAGTACAAACTCTTTACTAAAGAACACACTAAAAAAATTCCTAAGGCAATCGTACACCCAAAAAAAATTAATTATGCTTAATTCTAACATCAGTACATCACACACAAAATTAATGCTACTAAAAAAACGTGCAACAACAAACAATTTCAATTTATTTGGGTAGTTGGCAAATAAAAAATATAGTTAATATAAATTTACTGTTAATTATTTTTCTTAATTATCAAAACTACATCAACTAAAAAATATAGTTAAAATAAATTTATTGTTAATTACTTTTCTTAACTATGAAAACAAATAATATAAAAAATAAATACTAGTACAACTTTTAATATTGATTATAAAAAAATAAAAACAAATCTCCTAAAACTCCATAAATTTAGCAACAACGTACTAGGGTGCGTTTGGATTCCACGAGAGAATGCATTAAAATGCATTATCTTGTATTAAATTGTATTAAATTATTAATTTAATACAGAATAATGCATTATTGAGGAATCCAAACGGACCCCTAGTACAAACTCTTTACTAAAGAACGTACTAAAAAACCAACATTCAGTTAGTCTAGTGGTTTGACACTAGATTCCCTTAAGCGTTCTATCCAGAGGTCTCGAATTCGATTCTGCTAAAGGCGTGTATGGAGACACTGATGTTGGGAAGGGTCTATCACTTCGTATGCCAACAATACCCCAGTCTGAACGTAAGACGGTTCTGTCCGATCGAACCAGGCGATCAAGACAAAAAAAAAAGAACGTACTAAAAAAATTCCTAAGGCCATCGTACACCCAAAAAAAGTAATTATACTTAATTGTAACATTAGTACATTACACAAAAAATTAATGCTACTAAAAAAACGTGCAACAACAAACAATTTCAATTTATTTGGGTAGTTGGCAAATAAAAAATATAGTTAATATAAATTTATAAATTTACTTTGATTACTTTTCTTAACTATGGAAATAAACAATATAAAAAACAAATACTAATACAACTTTTAATATTGGTTATAAAAAATTTAAAAACAACTCCCTAAAACTCCATAAATATACGCGACCGCTAGATACGCTCAAATTTTTTTCTGTTTACGTTTAAAAGACTCACGCTTACGGAAAACGGGTGCGAGACCGAACCCACGCATATGAAAAATGGGAGCGAACAAAAGAGTTAAGGTATCCGATTTTTTAATGTCACACACCCGCTTTGCGGGTGCGTGACATTTGTGGTTAAGTAAATAATGTCCCGCACCCGCAAAGCGGGTGCGTGAGATTTTTTTTTTTGAGCACTTGTTATATATATTAAGTGACTAATATGAGTGGCTCGTTAGCAGCTCGAAGGACAACCACATAGAGCAAGGCTAGTGTCGTTGGGTTTGTGGAGCTGTAAAGTTTCTCCGAGGATAGGTCGCAACGGTTGGTATGTTCCATCGGACTTAGAAAAGCGCTTCAAAGTGGTAAGGTTCACTGATTTTTGTGCATAACATGGACAAGTTCGGAGGTGATTCGATACCGTTCGGGTATGGTTCTAGACGATTCTTGAGTCAAGTTCAACTGACTTGAGCACGAGGAAGATGATGGTACGATCGGAGTTTGGATTAGATGGCTCGAGAGGGGTCTTTCTTGAAGACGAACATGGTTAGATGGTGCCATATATATGAGAGGGGTCTTTCTGGAGAAGTTCACTGATTTTTGTGCATAACATGGATAAGTTCGGAGGTGATTCGATACCGTTCGGGTATGGTTCTAGACGATTTTGGAGTCAAGTTCAACTGACTTGAGCACGAGGAAAATGATGTTACGGTCAGAGTTTGGATTCGATGGCTCGAGATGGGTCTTTCTTGGGGACGAACATGGCTAGACGGTGCCATATATATGAGAGGGGTCTTTCTGGAGTCAAGTTTATTGATTTTTGTGCATAACATGGACAAGTTCGGAGGTGATTCGATACCGTTCGGATATGGTTCTAGACGATTCTGGACTCAAGTTCAACTGATTTGAGCACGAGAAAGATGATGGTACGGTCGGAGTTTGAATTAGATAGCTCAAGAGGGGTCTTTCTTAGGGACGAACATGATGGTACGGTCGGAGTTTGAATTAGCTACGCTCAATTTTTTTCACTAAATAAGCTCAATTGTCCACGCGTACAGAAAGCGGGAGCGGGACCAGAAGCACGGATACGCGAAGCGGGAGTGAGACAGACTGAACGGATATCCGATGAAGTCGAAAATCACAAAAAGTCACGCACCCGCTTTGCGGGAGCGTGACTCTTTCAAATTTATGTTTGAAACCCTCTTTTGCAGGAAATGTGTGATGATACGAAATCAGATGCAGATCTCCATGAGATCATATTTGCAGGTGTGTTTAAGCATGTTCTCTTTTTAAGCATAATTATACCTCTTTCTTTTTTCCCTTGTTCTAACACCTGTTATTATGTGGCAATTTGATATTATTTCATGTCCAATGAAGTTGTGTTAACGGTTATTTATCATTCAATTTGGGCTCTTGCTGTAGGATATTCTCGATGGACAGATCGGTTCCCCACGATTAGGAGGGCAGTGGAGGGATGATTTTTCTGTTATATCGATCGAATCAACTCATCATATATGGCACCGTCTAGCCATGTTCGTCTCCAAGAAAGACTCCTCTCGAGCCATCTAATCCAAACTCCGACCATACCATCATCTTCCCCGTGCTCAAGTCAGTTGAACTTGATTACAGAATCGTCTAGAACCATACCTGAACGGTATCGAATCACCTCCGAACTTGTCCATTTTATGCACAAAAATCAGTGAACTTGACTCTAGAAAGACCCCTCTCATATATATGGCACCGTCTAGCCATGTTCGTCCCCAAGAAAGACCCCTCTTGAGCCATCTAATCCAAACTCCGACCGTACCATCATCTTCCTCATGCTCAAGTCAGTTGAACTTGACTCCAGAATCGTCTAGAACCATACCCGAACGGTATCGAATCACCTCCGAACGTGTCCATGTTATGCACAAAAATCAGTGAACTTCTCCAGAAAGACCTCTCATATATATGGCATCGTCTAGCCATGTTTGTCCCCAAGAAAGACCCATCTCGAGCCATCTAATCCAAACTCCGACCGTACCATCATCTTCCTCGTGCTCAAGTCAGTTGAACTTGACTCCAGAATCGTCTAGAACCATACCCAAACGGTATCGAATCACCTCCGAACTTGTCCATGTTATGCACAAAAATCAGTGAACCTTATCACTTTGAAGCGTTTTTCTAAGTCCGGTGGAACATACCAGTCCCTACGACCCATCCTCGGAGAAACTTTGCAGCTCCACAAACCCAACGACACTAGCCTTGCTCTATGTGGTTGCTCTTCGAGCCGCCAACGAGCCACTCATATTAGTCAACATATTAGTCAATTAACCCACATAACAAGTACTAACAAGTACTAAAAAGCGGGTGCGGGACATTATTTACTTAACCTACTTAATGTCACGCTCTCGCTTTGCGGGGCGTGACATTAAAAAATCGAATATCCTAATTTTTTTGCTCGCTCCCGTTTTTCGTATGCGTGGGTTCGGTCTCGCACCCGCTTTCCGTAAGCGTGAGTCTTTTGAGCGTAAACAGAATAAAATTTGAGCGTATCTAGCGGTCGCGTTTATTTAAGTAGTTAGCAAATTCTACTTTTTGACCCATTTATTTTGTGTAGTGGGCAAGTTTACTCTTTTAATTCTATTTATTTTTAAATTGCTTTTAGATGTAAAAGCTGATTATGTTAACTTTATTTGTCAAAAAATTAAGTTTTTTTGAAGAAGAAATGGCTCAAGGACCAATTATGATTTCTCCTGCCATTTTCTGACATTTTAAGTTTAAGACCATCTCTAACAATGAGATTAGGAGTATCATACACATTTAAAAAAAGTAAAATATAAAAGAATGTCAGATTTTTAAGTGAATCAAGGCAAAAAAATAGAGAGGAGTACCATGCAGATGGTACTCCTTTATTGATTCAATAAAAAAAATCTGACATATTTTTTACTTTTTAATTTTTTAATTAGAAATAATACCCACTATGAATATTATGGTTAAAAATACTCTAAGAAACCATGAGTACCACCTTTGTGGATGACCTTACAAACTCTCTTTCCTTAGTCAAATCAGAGCATATATTTTAGTTTATTGGCGTTATATACTCTCTCCGTTCTTTTTTACATGTCATTTTAGAGTTTTACACATATATTAAAGAAGCCGTTGAATATGTTTTGAAAAGACAAATTTTTTCTCAATTTAATCACCCACCACCCTTTAGAACCAATAGATGAAGAGAAAATAATCTACATTACCAAGTTCCAATACAAATTCTATAAGGACAAATATTTATAAACAAATTTTAAAGGCGAAAAAGACATTAAAAGTGAACGAAAGGAGTATATGATATATCTCTTGCAAATAACTAGCACACTACAACAATACTCCCTCTGATCCAATTTAAGTGACGTTTTAACCTTGTTTATTTGATCCAAATTAATTGATGTTCCAAGTTCCAACCTCTCATAATTACAACGTTTCTTTACCAAGGCCTTTTCGTTAACTGTTACTGATAAAGTTATAAATTAAGTGGTGTTTTATCTCTCGTCTTTGTTATTTCTTCCAATGAGAAAACAACCGTACATGCACTTATGATAATTTCTTTCAAATGGATTTAAAACAAAATTAATGACTGATACTTTTACGGGGTAATGGGTGGGTTTACGATGTCAATTAATTTTTTTCTTAATTTGTGTGCTATTTTATCTAACGACGCTTAATAAAAATCGGAGGGAGTACCCAATTTAGGTGCCTAATTTTGGATCATAAGCTCACGCCAGCTCAACTAGCAGAACAAGAGCAATAACATATGATGGAAATACAAAAACATAGGTTCTTATATGTTTAAATTCTATATGAAACAAGAATTCTTGAAACGCTACTCTAAATTCTGGTCTAGAGCTAAACATACAAACAATTTTGAACAACTCAAAGCAACAACAACTAAATTACAGGAACTGCAAGAAGCCCTTTTGCGATCTAATTTCTCTCCTTCTCTCCAGACTCAATACCAACGACATCTACTAAAATATAATAAACTCTTGGAATTTCAACACATGTTCTGGAAACAACGAGCAAAATCTATTCACCTCCTAAACGTGGATAAAAATACGAAATATTATCAATCCTTAGCTAAAATACGTATGTATCGACATAAAATATCTACCTTCCAAACACAAGATCACCACCTAATTCAACAAATGATTTCTTCGGAATTGCAACAACGTTTTACACCTTCGACCAATCATCTGCTTTCAGATCAAGACCTCCACATCATTCCTACTGTCATCAACCATCAAGATAATCTTCAGCTGCTAGCTCTGCCAAGTTATGAGGAAATAAAAAGGGTAGTTTTCGTTTTACCATCCAACAAAACGCCTGGTCCTGACGGATATCCTGCTGAGTTTTATCAAACCTATTGGCCCATTGTTGGTAGATCCCTGACTCCTGCCATCCAAGTATTTTTTTTCATTCTGGTCAAATGTTAACAGAATGTGCTCATTCGTTCATAACTCTTATCCCCAAAACCGGCAACCCACTCACTATCAACCATTATAGACCGATCAGTTTATGCAATACGATTTATAAAATTATTACCAAAATTATGGCTAACAGATTAAAACTACCCCTCCCTAAGTTAATTACTACATATCAAGGCGCATTTGGGGAAGGATGTTCTATTCAAGACAATATTTTCCTAGCCCATGAAATTTTCCATTCTTTTCATACTAAAAAGAAAGGAAAAAAAGGATGGATGACTCTTAAACTAGACATGGAAAAGGCCTATGATAAGTTAAACTGGAACTCTATTCGAGCTATTTTAATAAAATTTGGTTTCTCAATTGAATGGGTGACAAAACTTATGACCTGTATAACCTCTACCTCTTTCTCTGTACTGGTTAACAATGAACTTGGACCTTTATGTAAGCCTTTGTGTGGATTACGTCAAGGTGACCCCATTGTCCCTTTCATCTTTATTATCGCTTTGGAATACCTTTCTCGTACTTTATCTCATGAAGCTCAACAACCTAATCGAAAAATTGGAATTCAATTAGCCCGTAATGGAACGTGTATTCCCTTTCTCACATTTGCTGATGATACCTTAATTTTTGCTAATGCCACTCCATAGTGTATGCATTTTATCCAGGACCTCTTAAACACTTTTAGTCGTATCTCAGGATTATCCATTAACTTCCACAAAAGCTCTCTACACACATCCTCCAACATCAGTATCCACCACACCACATCTCTTGCATCCATTCTCAACTTACCAGTTACTAAATCCATGGAAAAATATCTAGGCATTCCTATTGTTAAAGGCTGTGTCAAAACGACAATATTTGATGACTACATTCAGAACCTAAGAAAACAATTATCGAAATGGAAGGCTAGCACCTTATCTCAAGCTGGACGCCTAGTTCTCATCCAATCAAACTTATGCCCTAAAGTTAATTACTTAATGCAGAGTTTTTTACTCCCTACTACATTTTGTAATGAAATGGACAAAATCATTAAAAATTTCTTCTGGAATAAATACAACCTCAATTACCGCTCCCTTATTAATTGGAACTCAATATGCAAACCTAAATCGTTTGGGGGTTTGGGCCTCCACACTACCCTTGAAATAAACAAATCCTTTCAAATGAAGTTATTATGAAAAATTTTAACTGAGGCCAACAACTTATGGGTCCGAATTATCACAGAAAAATATCTTACTTCTATAGATCTTTTCTTGTACCATAAGAAAGCCAAACAATCCTGGCAATTTACACGCCTGCTACGTCTCCGCGATGAATTTAAGAAAGGTCTCAGCTGGGAGCTCGGAAATGGCCGAACAATTAAATTCTGGTCTGATTCTTGGATTTCAAACTGTGATCTCTTTCCTTATTTTCGCAACAATACTGACTCTGATATAACTGTATCCTCCTTCATCACCCCATCCCACAAATGGGATTTACCTTACTTACAAACTCTGCTACCTCAGCGCATTATTGATAACATTACTAACATAAATATACCGGTAACACATATGGAAGATCGAATTCTTTGGAGATTCAATTCCGACGGAAAATTTACCACTTCTTCCACACATAAACTGAACCAATGCGCCCTCCTTAATCCTCAAACACAACCTCACTCATGGATTTGGAAATTGAAGATCCCTCTGAAGATTCAACACTTCATTTGGAAGGCTGTCATAGATGCCCTTCCCACCACGGAACGTCTTAACCGTCATTACAACTCCGTTTATTCTACCAGCCAACTATGTCAAATTGTGGATGAAGATCTCAATCACTTGTTCTTCACTTGCCCATTCACTCAGTCAATGATATCTAATCTCGAATCAAAACTTCACTCTTTTCTTCTCTCTTCAATATACATCAGATTTTCAACACAATTTTGAGTAGTTCAGACAATCCAATTCTAATCTTGTTCCTCTTCTATTTCTATGGTGGTCCATCTAGAATCATCGTAATAATCTTATCTTTTGCCGATCTCCTGCTACCATTAACTTCAACCCTTCAGACCAATCTTGGAGATTCTTTCAAGATTGGACCTCGTCCACTGAATCCATAAAACCAGTAAACATCAAAAGAAACCGTGCATTGATTACAAACCGGACTTGGAAGAAACCCCATCCGAACTGGGTAAAACTTAATTTTGATGGCTCTAAGAAGAATGATAATACCTCACATTTTTTGCTACATCCTCAGAGATAATAATGGAAAAGTTCTTTCTTTATATCGAGAACAAATCCCTTCAACTTCTATACTCCGTTGTGAGGCACTGGCAGCTCTTTCAGGTATTCAATTTGCTACTAGGCTCAATATCAAATATCTAATTATCGAAGCCGATAATTTATTGGTCTTTAATTTCGATCTGAGGCATTTGGAAAATTCCTTGGGAAATCCATTCCATTATCATGGACATTTCCTCTTTGCTTTCGTCCTTTACGTCTTTTCAGGTCTTTCATTGCTTCCGGGAGGCCAATCGGGCAACAGATTTCCTGGCAACACACCTCATCCCGTCTTCCACACTTCAACAGTTCTGAGATCTTATTTCTCCCTCTACTTCTCATCATGATACTCGTCCAATTCTTAGTGATAGATATGAGTTCTTACAGCTGAACTCTACCTTTAATTCTTTTGGAACTCAGTTTGTAAAGATCATCCATTCAGATGATTTAGGGTAGCCACCGTGTTAGATGGACCCTAATGTTTGCCTTGTATATAAAAAAACATATGATGGATTGGCAAATTCATCGTGTTAGATGGACCCTAATGTTTATTGTAATTAATAATAAATATTATACATGGTTTTTATAAATTGGTTTATTATACTTGCTTAATAGCATTTTACATAACATTAAATGTAAACAAACATGGTTAATATTATTCAAAAATTAGGGTATTACAAATACACCACAAACATTAAACATAAAACAAGCAAACAAACAAATATAGTTAATATAAATTTATAAATTTACTGTTAATTACTTTCTTAATTATGAAAATAAATAAATTAAAAAAACAAAGAATAGTACAACTTTTAATATTGATTATAAAAAAAATTCCTTTAAACTCCATAAATATAGCAACCACGTACAACAACAAAAAAACTAGTACAATCTCTTTACTAAAGAACGTACTAAAAAGATTCCTAAGGCCATCGTACACCCTACAAAAAATATACTTAATTGTAACATCAGTACATCACACACAAAATTAATGCTACTAAAAAAACGTGCAACAACAAACAATTTCAATTTATTTGGGTAGTTGGCAAATAAAAATATATAGTTAATATAAATTTATTGTTAATTACTTTTCTTAATTATCAAAACTAAATCAACTAAAAAAAATAGTTAATATAAATTTACTGTTAATTACTTTTCTTAACTCTGAAAATAAATAATATAAAAAATAAATACTAGTACAACTTTTAATATTGATTATAAAAAAATTAAAAAAAAATCTCCTAAAACTCCATAAATATAGCAACAACGTACTAGTACAAACTCTTTACTAAAGAACGTACTAAAAAAATTCTTAAGCCATCGTACACCCAAAACAAAATAATCATCAATTATCAATATATATTTAAAAGTTAGCTTCATTGGGGCAATGAATGCTAACTTTTAAATGACAAACAACATTAGTTATATGCTAAAACGGATTTGAAGACTTTATGTGGTATTCTTATCAGGCCCATATGTTGAAACGGCCCAATAAAGGAAGAGACGACGAAGAGGCGCCCAGATGTTGAAACGGCCCAATAAAGGAAGAGACGAATCCTGAAATACTACAGTTACGAGAATTACTACATTTATGTGGAGATGATGAAGAGGCTGACCCTTTCACCTACACCAGCATTAATGTTACTGCCTCCCCCTTTAAACTGCACAATCAACTGGCGGAAGAGAGGCGAAGGGCTAAACATGCTCGACTATTGCGAAACTTGAATTACCGCGATGTTTATGGTGGCGAAGGAGTGGCGGAAGAGAGGCGAAATGGTCCAATGATTTCCGGTGAAGGGATTCCGGTCGGGTTGCCGCCGCTGCACACGGTTAGTCAAGGTATGCTTTTGCTGGAGATTTTTTGCTGCAATATCAACCTTTGACCGGAATTCTTGTTGAGCATTGCTACTTGATTTACTTAATTTGGCTCATGGTAGAAGCGGAATTTATTATGCCAATCGGTGATAGGTTTTTGGCAAGCAAAAATAGGAGTTATCCAGTCCTTAAAAATTAGGGTTGGGGAGAGTGATTCGAAGGCTCAAATGGCTCCTTTTTGCAGGATTTGAGCCTTTGTACTGATTAATATGGATTTGACTCTTTGGTGGAAAAAGGGGTGGACGATTACTTAGAGCAGATGTTTTCTAATTGAACGGACTTTGGGTTTTATGCTTTCTTCCTCTTTGACATCACCATATCCCTGATCATGTTAGTCTTATATAATTGAAGAGATCAATAATCATCTCAGTATCTAACTGAAGCAGTCTAGAAAATAAGTAGTCTAGCATGTACTTTAACTCCCATTGTACAATGTTTTTAGTCCGGATGTATATTGGAATTTATTAACTTTTATGTTTACAGTATGCTCTCATAGATTTACTGTACACTAAATTAGTTCCTGAGTACACTAAATAAGTAGTCTTGCCCTCTACTTGAAGCAAGAAATAACCGGTACGGGAATCCTTCATTTTCTCCTTTTCTTGCTTTTGTCCTAAGGATCTCCTGCTTGATTTTCTTAACTATTGTACTTCGCTCAATTGTCTGTTTTATGATGATTGATGAAATGTGCGATGTTGTTTTGTTCTTACTGCTACTATGATTTTTTGTCGTTGTTTTGTGCTTGTTGTTGTGCTGATTTTGTGGCTCCCTATGCTAATATGTTGCTGCTTTCTGCTCTCTGTTGATGTGTTGATGCTGAGTTGTTGTGTTGCTGTCTCGCTGGGTTTTTGTTGTTGTGTTGTTTCTCTACATTTAGCTATTGCCCACTTAATGAACTTGCTTGGAGAAAGTCTTATCTAAATCAATCACTTGTATGTGACAATGAAATACATTTAACTTAATTGACATTTATTGTTCAATTTCAAAATGCCTTATATTGTCTATTATAAGAACAGAAAACATATATGGATCCTTATATTGGTGTTTATGATAAGATGCATCCACAATGTGAGGAGGAAGGAAGGCAAATAGAAGCTGCCAACCAAATGCACCAGAATCAAGATGAACTGAACAAGGACATTACATGCCACAAAAGCACGTTGGTGACACTTGCACCATATTGACATCTTTGCTATGAAAGTTTGTTGTGCAATTGCAGGGGAGCCACTATAAATACCACCGTCGTTCCCGTAAATCAGAATGTTGTTTTAGAGATTTCTGATTTAGAATATTTTTTCTTCCCCACGATCTGAAACAACAAGCCTACTCCAAGAACAGTTTATCTTCCCCACGATCTGAAACCACTGCCTTAGAACAGTTTCTCTTCTTTAACCCAGTTTGCATACATTTTTGCTTCGGGCATTTTGCGTATATTTGTGCCAGATTCCATGGTTTTCTGGGGAGTTCGGGTCATAAATTAACGACTGACGTGGAAGAAGTCGGCGGGAACTTGTGGATAAATCGCCCACCTTGCTCGGATACTTTCCATTTCCAGACAAGAAGTCAGAGATTCTCAACACTGAAAATTAGTAAACACCTAACACGCTCTCTTCTAGGTGTATTTACAGTCACATGAATCAAGTCTAGGTTTTCGTCCAATTTTTCAGGGTATTTGCTCGATCAGCTGCTAACTTGCACTTATAATTTCTCCAGGGTTTCTTTTTCTTCTATGTGCTTCTTTATGGTTTCTGAACTTTGATTATTATTTTTCTCTTGGTTGTTTGATCAATGCGATTTTACTGACGCCGGTGATGGAATTTGTAGGGTATTTTGTTTTGGCGAAGTAGGTTTTCAGAGATGAGCATAAAACGCTCGCCTGAGCCTCTTGATTTCTACATCTGGACTGTCGAGGTAAAATTTTCTTGCAACACTCAATTTCCCCCAAATAAATTTCTTGTAATTGAAATTAGATCTTGTCATTTTTTGTATCAAAAGCGTTCTTCATTGTCTACTAGCTTGATTGAATCATCTACAATTTCTGACTTATAGGAATGTTTGCAATCTGATTGACTTGATTACTACTGGCTCTTCTGTTATGTTCTTTTTTTTTGTACATTTGTTTGATTAAATGTATTTTCCCCGAATTCATTCATAACAGTGAGATTTTTCTGTTTTGTGGAAATTAATAAACTGTTAGCCCTCAAGAGATTCATTATGAGTAAGGAGCTGGGAGCAGAATTTGAAATCTGAAAACCCAATTGAGATTTGGAGCCAATTATTGTCAAAACTCACCAAATTTCTCCCATTGTACATATCTTCCATGAGTTATATAATTATTCACAACAGTGCTTCATTTCTTGGAGCGTGAAATTTAGGCCCAATTATTGTCTGCCCTTCGGTCTGCTCTGGACGCATCTCCTGGCCCTATCCTTCTTGAGGCAGGCTTACAGTTGGCTACCAAGGTTCACACTTCCACTGCATGCCTTTCTGTTTATGCCTTGCAGTGAAAAAATAGTACAACGTGAAAATTAATGCATGATTTGTTTCAGATACTAACCAACGGAATTATTCGCGGGGATCAAGGTGCAGCCAGGCGAATATTTTCTTTGATCTCAAGGCCACTTGATGATTTCAAGGAACTCTATTATCCCTCCTTTGCTGAATGGGTGTCCTGCAAGGTGTGGTTCCTATTTTTAGTTCTCCTATTTCATTCCACTATATGTTTCTTTCTTTCTTTCCGTTCTTTATCACCATGTTTCTAGGATAATTTATGAGTTGTCATCTTCCTCTAGATAAAAGTAAGGTTGCTTGCTGCACATGCAACTTTGAAGTGTCATACATATACATTTTTGGGAAGACATCCTTCTGAAATACCTGAGGAGTCTATGGCGCTGCTATCATTGTTTTCAAAAAGCTCAAGCCTGTTAGGAAAACTCTGGGTGTGGACCTTGAAAGATCATTGTCATATTTGCTTTAAGCTTCATTCCAAGGAAAATGTAAGCGTCTTCTTATAGTTGTTTTTTGATTGATTTTTTTTATAATCTTGATGCTTTGAAAATCTAGAATAAGCTTCTGACCATTTTCCATATGTTTCCCTGTCATTACAGTGGAATCCATTCCTTGATGAAATACAGTCACCCATGGTTTATGAAAAGTTGAAAACATGCTTGGAAGAAGCGTGGCCTGTGATTTTACAAGCTCTTGTACTAGATGCATTTTCTGTGAATGTTGTCAGTAAATCTTCTGATAGAACTGAGGAAAAGACATTGGAGAAGGACTTTATTTATGGATACCGTATGGTTGCGCTGGACCTGGAGGATTTTCATTTCATTTGGGGCATTGCCTTACTTATAGTCTTTCAGGTGAATCACCCAACATTTGACAAGCAAATAATGCAAGTGGCTCCTGTAGAAGTTAAACATGGAGATTTAATGGTTGAGAATGCTAAATCACTAAACCTAAAAATGCATGAAGTTGTATTACCTGTATTTCAATTTCTTTGCACTCAAAGGTTTTTCATTGGTGGATTTCTTACTACAGATCTCTGCAAAGAACTGTTGCAGGTTAGAATTTCTTGTTTCCCCTCTTTTTAGTTTTGTTGTTATAACTATGGCCCTGTCATATAGTGCTTAGAATCTTCTGGGTGAGAATGTGAGCATTCCTAAGGAAAGTAATGTGGCTAAGATTAAAGTTGTGGTAAGTGCTGTAGCTTTTTTCACCTTCTATTTGATTCTTTGTGCTTTAGTGAAGTGATGATTGCTGCCTGTATGTGGTAGTATAAGGTCAATTGTGAATTTTCTCATGAAATTTTGAAGTGTGATATGGATTCAAAGGGGAACCTTTTTATCTTACATGGTTTTTTTTGGGTTTGGGTCCGCATGCATAAATTGTTATTCATATGGGCAAAAATTAACGACTGACGTGGAAGAAGTCGGCGGGAACTTGTGGATAAATCGCCCACCTTGCTCGGATACTTTCCATTTCCAGACAAGAAGTCAGAGATTCTCAACACTGAAAATTAGTAAACACCTAACACGCTCTCTTCTAGGTGTATTTACAGTCACATGAATCAAGTCTAGGTTTTCGTCCAATTTTTCAGGGTATTTGCTCGATCAGCTGCTAACTTGCACTTATAATTTCTCCAGGGTTTCTCTTTCTTCTATGTGCTTCTTTATGGTTTCTGAACTTTGATTATTATTTTTCTCTTGGTTGTTTGATCAATGCGATTTTACTGACGCCGGTGATGGAATTTGTAGGGTATTTTGTTTTGGCGAAGTAGGTTTTCAGAGATGAGCATAAAACGCTCGCCTGAGCCTCTTGATTTCTACATCTGGACTGTCGAGGTAAAATTTTCTTGAAACACTCAATTTCCCCCAAATAAATTTCTTGTAATTGAAATTAGATCTTGTCATTTTTTGTATCAAAAGCATTCTTCATTGTCTACTAGCTTGATTGAATCATCTACAATTTCTGACTTATAGGAATGTTTGCAATCTGATTGACTTGATTACTACTGGCTCTTCTGTTATGTTCTTTTTTTTTGTACATTTGTTTGATTAAATGTATTTTCCCCGAATTCATTCATAACAGTGAGATTTTTCTGTTTTGTGGAAATTAATAAACTGTTAGCCCTCAAGAGATTCATTATGAGTAAGGAGCTGGGAGCAGAATTTGAAATCTGAAAACCCAATTGAGATTTGGAGCCAATTATTGTCAAAACTCACCAAATTTCTCCCATTGTACATATCTTCCATGAGTTATATAATTATTCACAACAGTGCTTCATTTCTTGGAGCGTGAAATTTAGGCCCAATTATTGTCTGCCCTTCGGTCTGCTCTGGACGCATCTCCTGGCCCTATCCTTCTTGAGGCAGGCTTACAGTTGGCTACCAAGGTTCACACTTCCACTGCATGCCTTTCTGTTTATGCCTTGCAGTGAAAAAATAGTACAACGTGAAAATTAATGCATGATTTGTTTCAGATACTAACCAACGGAATTATTCGCGGGGATCAAGGTGCAGCCAGGCGAATATTTTCTTTGATCTCAAGGCCACTTGATGATTTCAAGGAACTCTATTATCCCTCCTTTGCTGAATGGGTGTCCTGCAAGGTGTGGTTCCTATTTTTAGTTCTCCTATTTCATTCCACTATATGTTTCTTTCTTTCTTTCCGTTCTTTATCACCATGTTTCTAGGATAATTTATGAGTTGTCATCTTCCTCTAGATAAAAGTAAGGTTGCTTGCTGCACATGCAACTTTGAAGTGTCATACATATACATTTTTTGGAAGACATCCTTCTGAAATACCTGAGGAGTCTATGGCGCTGCTACCGTTGTTTTCAAAAAGCTCAAGCCTGTTAGGAAAACTCTGGGTGTGGACCTTGAAAGATCATTGTCATATTTGCTTTAAGCTTCATTCCAAGGAAAATGTAAGCGTCTTCTTATAGTTGTTTTTTGATTGATTTTTTTTATAATCTTGATGCTTTGAAAATCTAGAATAAGCTTCTGACCATTTTCCATATGTTTCCCTGTCATTACAGTGGAATCCATTCCTTGATGAAATACAGTCACCCATGGTTTATGAAAAGTTGAAAACATGCTTGGAAGAAGCGTGGCCTGTGATTTTACAAGCTCTTGTACTAGATGCATTTTCTGTGAATGTTGTCAGTAAATCTTCTGATAGAACTGAGGAAAAGACATTGGAGAAGGAATTTATTTATGGATACCGTATGGTTGCGCTGGACCTGGAGGATTTTCATTTCATTTGGGGCCTTGCCTTACTTATAGTCTTTCAGGTGAATCACCCAATATTTGACAAGCAAATAATACAAGTGGCTCCTGTAGAAGTTAAACATGGAGATTTAATGGTTGAGAATGCTAAATCACTAAACCTAAAAATGCATGAAGTTGTATTACCTGTATTTCAATTTCCTTGCACTCAAAGGTTTTTCATTGGTGGATTTCTTACTGCAGATCTCTGCAAAGAACTGTTGCAGGTTAGAATTTCCTGTTTCCCCTCTTTTTAGTTTTGTTGTTATAACTATGACCCTGTCATATAGTGCTTAGAATCTTCTGGGTGAGAATGTGAGCATTCCTAAGGAAAGTAATGTGGCTAAGATTAAAGTTGTGGTAAGTGCTGTAGCTTTTTTCACCTTCTATTTGATTCTTTGTGCTTTAGTGAAGTGATGATTGCTGCCTGCATGTGGTAGTATAAGGTCAATTGTGAATTTTCTCATGAAATTTTGAAGTGTGATATGGATTCAAAGGGGAACCTTTTTATCTTACATGGTTTTTTTTGGGTTTGGGTCCGCATGCATAAATTGTTATTCATATGGGCAAAAGATTTATGTCTCTCTTTTCTTGGTAAGGTGCATTTTATATATTCCACATTGCAACTATATTATACAGCCTTTTTATGTTTATTTTAGGTGCGTAAAAGACCTTTAAACAAGAAGGAGCATACTTGGAAAGAGGATGACATAGTTATTGTATCTGACAATTCATTAACTGTGCATGAGGCGCACCGCCATCGTACATAGCAGCGGCAACATCATGGTTTGTTTCTGCTTTAGGAGCTTTATTTCTTTTTGATTCATTGCAATTTACCATTTGTGTTTATAGACATGGTTTCGTATCTTCCTTTGGATGCATGATTTTAGTGGTATGTTTTTTGTCAGCACATTAAACAAACGATTAAGTTTGTGACTTGCTATTTATGATAATTGAATTTAAGTGTAAAGAATTGAAGTATTTATCTATGTATCTATTTGGGTTTCTTGTGAAGGGGTATGGAGCACAATCTGCTAAAGAGAAGCAGAGACTCTTCAAGTTAATGAGAAGCTTGAATTTTAATGGAGAATCTGGATCCGTTACGCAGTACAACCGCTCCAAGATGTCGAGGCTTCGTTGGACTCATGATCTCCACCTTTGCTTCATTCACGCCGTCGAAAGACTAGGAGGCCAAGATAGTTGAGTCTTTTGATTCCATCAATATTAATTATTACAACTTTTGCTCTTGATCAATTTTACCCTTTTTCTCTTACATTACTTGACCTACTTCATTAGCTATGCTACACCTAGCTAGATGCCAATTGTAAAATATATATATTCTAGAACAAAGTTTATTTGTCTATAGTTGATTAAGTTACTTCGTTGTTAATTTTTGGGTTTCTTTGTTTGTTATTTGCCTATTTTGCTTATGCAGGAGCAACACCTAAATTGGTTCTTTAGATAATGAATGTCAAAGGGTTAAGCATATCTCATGTGAAGAGCCATCTTCAGGTGCACAATATCAATGATCATAAATTATTAACCATTGATCGATTTTAGGCTCCTTAATTTTGATATAATTGGATCATATTTTTGGATTTTCTGGATCTGATTTTGGATTAACGTACCCCTCTTCCGCTTTCTTCCTTTTCAGATGTGTAGGAGCAAAAAGATGGATGACTCAAATCAAGGAGATCTTCCTCAACTGAATATAGAAATTTCTCCATAAATATAATTGAAGAGATATTTATAACATATGTTTAGGGTTTGTATACTATTAATAGTACTAGAAATCGAAGTACGTGTTTCGCACGGGCCATTTTGTATATATGTAGTGTCATAATATACAAAATAAGTTTGTAATACATGACATAATATGCCCAACCTCCTACTAATGTAGGTAATCACATGACATAATCTCTGCTTTAGGAGCTTTATTTCTTTTTGCTTAATTGCAATTTACCATTAGGAGTAATGGATATCTTTACATTTAAAACATATATTCTTTGACTATGCATTTTTCTTATTTTAAAATCTTAATTTTATCATTTGTAGTAAATATAGAATATAAAAGAAATTTGTTTGCATCTTATGCAGAAGGAGAGAATTCCGTACAATCAGCTGAGAAGTCAATCTTCATGGTTCCTACAATTGGAACAAAGTTTACTTGATCTCCTAAAAGGCTAAAATCCTAGGTAAATTTGAAAATAAATAAGATTCAGAGGCAGTAGATAAAATGTAACCAAAAGGTAAATTAAAAATGAAAATAGAATAAAATAAAATGAGGAAAGGTGTATAAAATCTAATTGAATTATACTTTAATCGTTAAATAGGTTTTGCAAATTTACCCGTGCACAATTCTATCCAATTGATAAATGAGCCTTATCTAAGCTAAACCAAATCTATGCAATTGATAAATAATCCAAAATTGATTTTACTCAACTCTACTTTCAAAATGATTTTTTTGAAAAATTACATTTGAATGGTGTTGAAAGAACACTTTTAATGTACAACAATGCAAATTATTGATTACATACATATAAAATTTCTAAAATACAAACAAAACCTTTCATAAAAATATCAACACATCCCTACCAAAAAAAAACCACTTTATTTCAAAATTAAAAGTATACTTCTAAACAAAAAACTTCAATAAAAACCGATTCATAAGTATAATCACACCATTTCATACCTACCAAAGTTACATTTAAACAAACATAAAATAATATATGTCTAATACAAAAAACAGAACAATGATCCATATATTACGAGTTCATTTCTATAATGTCACATAAGCGGCCCGTGCGAAGCACGGGCTCTAATTTCTAGTATATTTAAAAGTTGGCTTCTTAGCCATTTAGAGCTGTCAAAAAATTATCGAACCCGTTTTACCGACCTGACCGACCCGCTTTTGGACCCGACCCGACCTGATCGAAATTTCTGATAACCCGAAGTTACCGAACCCGAATTTACCGAGACCGAACCCGACCAACCCAAACCCGACCCGATTAACGAATAAATGTGGAGTATTAATAAAATATAATATAAAATAATATGATAAATGACATATAAATAATGATAATATGCTTAATATCCTAAAAAAATATTGTTGTACTTATATAATTTTTTATAATGTAGAAATTTATAAATTAATAAATAAAAAATAAAAATAAAAATAAAAATAAAATATGATTTTGGTCTACTAATATCAATTACATTAAAATAATTAATAATATTATTATTATTTTAATCCATTATTTTAACATATTTAAATTAGTTTTTAACTATTTAATAATATTTAAATAGTGAACAAAATATTTAAAAAATGACGCTCTTGACCCGTTGGTTAACCCGAACCGCCCGCTGACCTGTATTGACCCGACCGGCTTGACCTGTTATCCGAAATGACCCGACCCGTTCTCAACCCGAACCGAAAATAACCGAATCGAACCCGACTTGACCGACCCGATTGACAGCTCTATGGCCATTCAATGCTGCATTTTAAAGCCCTAAAATTTTAAACTCTTATTCATCCATAGGTTAAATTGGGCCTAAAGGGCTTTTTAGATGGCATAAATGGGCCAAAGGCTGATGATGTTACCCATCCACAAATAGGTTAAAAAGCTACATTGCCTCCATCAATGTAAGTTTAATACGTTGCCAATTCCAACAGTTATTAGAGGTGATGAAGAGGTCAACCCTTTCATGTACACCAACATACAAATGATGTAAATTCTCCAATTATGATATTTATTGCTCTTATCAGACTGTCCTTTCACTTGCAAGTTGCACCACAAGGACAAACGTATGAAAATCAAGCCTTTAAATAGTGTTGGTGACCTCTACATAGCTACATGTCTTCTTTCAAGGAATCCAGAGCAAGGCTTCGTGTTCAATTCTCCAGCCACTACCTTGTAAATGGAAACCATCGACCTCCAAGCGTATTTTAGTTCCACGCTGCACAAATTCCTTCCAATCAGACAAGGTATTAAAAACTTTCCCTACAATTTTCTTCTCCATCCACCATCTCTTCAAGTCTTCAATCGATCTCTATTTCCATCTGCTTCTGCCGTGTGCCGGTGTGTTGTTTAGGGGTCGCCGCTCGCTGCCTCGCTGGAGTCGCTGGTCGAATCACTTCGGTCGCCGCCTCTCCCGCTCGCTCAAAGCCTCTTCGACCCTCACGCTCGCTCTCCGGTCGATTCGGGCACCGCCTCTCTCGCTTGCTCAAAGCCTCAGAAGTCAGAATTTTGGATTTAGATATGTGACATACCTAAGTATTTTGATTTTCGTATAACCTGTATTCAGACTTCAGTCTCCAATTTGCTTTTGAATGAAATAAAATTGGGATTTGGGTATTTGGCTATTCGTTCAAAGCAGCCACATAAGTATTTTGATTTTGAATGAAATTGGGATTTGCTATTCGTTCAAAGCAGACAAATAAGTATTTTGAATTTGAATGAAATTGAATAATTTATTATAATTGATAATTAATTTGATAGTCTGATAGTCAAAGTATGATAGAATTGTGAATACAGGATTTGGAGTTTTGTTACTGTTAGTGTTCGACTGATTGTGAATACAGGATTTGGAATTGTGAATACTTGAAACGGTGCATAATGTTGTTCAAGCAAATGTTGTAGCTTTATGTATTTTTTGATAGTGTAGAGATGTAATCCTTGTGAATTGTGCAAAGTTACATACATATACATAGCCTTGTAAGTTTTCCCCTATAGTGTTGCACTGTCGGCTGCATAATTAGGGTTCCATATGGCAGTTTGCTTGTGGAACTACTGTTACAAAGAGTCTTTGGGGGTGTTCTTTATGATGGGAAAGGATAACATGAATGATAAGATAAAGGGTTTGTATGGAGGACACTTCTTAGTTTAGGTCATTATAATGACCTTTAGTATGTGTAAGGACTAAGGAGTCTGTGGCAAAAGATTGGTGTGGTTAGGTTGTTGATACTAACTATCTGTTAGTTATTTTGGCTGGTAGCTTTGGTAAATATGTATTTGTGCTACAGTTGAAATGGGGGTTATAAGCTAAAAAAAGTTGGTTCTTCTGGCCTTTTGAGCATGTACAACTACAAGCGGAACTTGTTTATGTTCCGAGTTAGTCTTTTTCATAACAGGGGTGGGAGTGTATATGCCAATGCCAAATGTAGATTTCTCATATGATAACTGATATCTTTTCAATGAACAACACATGCAACTACATATACGCTTTGCATAGCTTGATACAACTATTCACGACTAATTGACTACTGCTTGAAGTGATATCTCAATTTCTTAACTTTATTTCTTATTTTTAAAATTGAAGCTCACTATGCTTTTCTTGCATCATCTCCATGTGCTTTATGATTTATAGTTAGTAACTTGGTTGCTTTACTTGTGGCTCTCAGGTTCTGGAAAGGACTGATGCAACATGGAAGGAAATACCTGTTAAGGTAATCCAGTTAACCTTCCAAGTTTCAAGATATGTACAAACTCATTGCTTCACTTATTGCTTCTTCAGGCAGTAAGAGAGAATGCTAAACTGAAACCGCTGATAACCTTTTCGGTGTTGGACCGATGACATGTAGTTGTCAAGTTTTGTTCCACCTCCCTCTATGTATCAAAGAAAAAAAAAAAGTGAAGCTATATGATGGTATTCACCACCTTACTTATATCAATTGCTGTAGATTTTATGCTTACATATACATGTGCTGAAAACTAGCTATTGATTGATTTTATGCATTTTATTTTGTTCACAGATCTGCACTTCAGCCGTGAGAGAGTCTTTATGTAGTGTGAGTTGAACCTTGACACTGTCTAGCCAAATGTTATCTGCATAATTTATTTCCCCTTTGTAGATGCTAAATTTGCAGGTATAACATTTCATTATGTGGTCAGTTTTTTGGTGATAAGTTTGAGCCTTTTGCAAGGAATTTTGAGAAAGCATTTTCCAGTACCTTGAAAACTCTAATAATGGTCAAAGGGTCGTCAGTGGAGAACTTCAAAGACCATTTGAACCATTTCAGATTTAAGGATAATAATTCTGGAATGACTCTGACTTTAAGAAGATGTTCTTCGAGGAGTTTCGATGACAATGCTAGACAAGAAGAGTCTAGGAGATTTGATAGTATTGATTGCCAAACGGAATCATTCATTCCTATTGTCGCACCTCAAGAAGAATCAAGCATTGTTGGAGATATACAAGAGAACCAGCCAACAGTTAACTGGCAGCTCTCTTTGCACGCCTTAATGCAACGAGAACTTTCTTGTGTTTCTTCAAACGCAATACCTTACTCGAGGAATGATTCAACAATCTGCACATTTGAGAAATATGTGGTGGAGCAAGCACGTGCAAACGATCTCAAGGCTTTTGAGATTGGTCTTACTATGCAAAAATTACACCTTAAAGAGACTCAGCTAGCTCTCAATTCGGAATCAAACTTCCTAGAGAGGTGTAAATTATCCATGGTAGTCTCCAAGGCATCCTTTCAAGCTGAGAAGTATAAGACAAAAATGGAAGACACGAGGCACGTTGAGCTAATTAAGAATTGTATAACTAATGTACTTTTATATCAAATGTAACAAGGTTATTTCTATTACTCCGTATTTAATAAGAATAGTAAGTAATGACTAATATATTTTAATTAAAATGATATTAATGTTTAGGAATATGTAAAGTCCATGTGACTAATAAAACGATATATATTTTAGACAAAAAAATAAAACGATATATTAATGAATATTAATAACTAAAGCATAACAAAAAAACATTAGTAAAAGGCAATAAATTTGTGAGATAAAGGCAAAAAATTAGAAATATGAAGGGTAGTAGAGCATGTAATAAATGAGAGTTATAGCAAGTTTCTTACAAATACTCAAGTTCAAGCATAACATATAATTAGATAGGCATTTCTAAAATATTCTCCAAATATTTTCAAATAAAAAATTTGGATCTGTACAAAAAAACTACCACCTAATTCAAAATTTAAAATGAACTTCTGACCAAAATAAATAAATAAAATTGTGCTTCGTATAATCATAGCATTTTATACCTAAAACACTTAGATATTACATTTAAATACATATCAAACAATATATCGTCTAAGATAAAACATGCAGCAACAATCCATATATTACAAACTCACATTTAAACCGCGATACTATATATACACAAAAGGCCCGTGCGAAGTACGGGCTTCGATTTCTAGTTATACTTAATTGTAACATCATTACATCACTCACAAATTAATGCTACTAAAAAAACGTTCAACAACAAACAATTTCAATTTATTTGGATAGTTGGCAAATAAAAATATATTTAATATAAATTTATAAATTTACTGTTAATTACTTTCCTTAATTTTCAAAACTAAAACAACTATGAAAATATAGTTAATATGAATTTATAAATTTACTGTTAATTACTTTTCTTAACTATGAAATTAAATAATATAAAAAATAAATATTAGTACAACTTTTAATATTGATTATATAAAAGTTATAAAAAAAAACTTCTAAAACTTCATAAATATAGCAACAACACGTACTAGTACAAACTCTTTACTAAAGAACACACTAAAAAAATTCCTAAGGCCATCGTACACCCAAAAATAAATTTAATTATGCTTAATTGTAACATCAGTACATCACACACAAAATTAATGCTACTAAAAAACGTGCAACAACAAACAATTTCAAAGTATTTGGGTAGTTGGCAAATAAAAAATATAGTTAATATAAATTTATAAATTTACTGTTAATTATTTTTCTTAATTATCAAAACTAAATCAACTAAAAAATATAGTTAATATAAATTTACTGTTAATTACTTTTCTTAACTATGAAAATAAATAATATAAAAAAAATACTAGTACAACTTTTAATATTGATTATAAAAAAATAAAAAAAATCTCCTAAAACTCAATAAATTTAGCAACAACGTACTAAGGTGTGTTTGGATTCCACGAGAGAATGCATTAAAATGTATTATCTTATATTAAATCGTCAATTTAATGCATTATTGAGGAATCCAAACGGACCCCTAGTACAAACTCTTTACTAAAGAACATACTAAAAAACCAACATTCAATTGGTGTAGTGGTTTGTCACTAAATTACCTTAAGCGTTCTATCCAGAGGTCTCGAGTTCGATTCATGCTGAAGGCGTGTATGAAGACACTAATATTAGGAGGGATCTATCACTTCGTGTGCCAACAGTACCCCGGTCTGGACGTATGACGACTCTGTCTGGTCGAACCAGGCGATCAAGACCCAAAAATAGAACGTACTAAAAAAATTCCTAAGGCCATCGTACACCCAAAAAAGTAATTATACTTAATTGTAACATTAGTACATTACACAAAAAATTAACGCTACTAAAAAAACGTGCAACAACAAACAGTTTCAATTTATTTGGGTAGTTGGCAAATAAAAAATATAGTTAATATAAATTTATAAATTTACTTTAATTACTTTTCTTAACTATGGAAATAAACAATATAAAAAACAAATACTAGTACAACTTTTAATATTGGTTATAAAAAAAAATCCCCTAAAACTCCATAAATATAGCAACAACGTACAACAACAAAAAAACTAGTACAAACTCTTCACTAAAAAACGTACTAAAAAAATCCTAAGGCCATCCTACACCCAAAAAAAAATTAATTATCTTAATTGTAACATTAGTACATCACACACAAAATAAATGCTACTAAAAAAAGGTGCAATAACAAACAATTTCAATTTATTTGGGTAGTTGGCAAATTTAGAGTGCTTAATTGTAATAAGACCAACACCATTTACTGAGTATCTAATCCAATTTATTTAAGTAGTTGACAAATTCTACTTTTTGACCCATTTATTTTGTGTAGTTGGCAAGTTTAATGTTTAATTTTATTTATTTTAAATTGGTTTTAGATGTAAAAGTTGATTTTGTTTACTTTACTTGTCAAAAAATTAAGTTTTTTTGAAGAAGAAGAAATGACTCAGGATTAATTATGATTTCTTCTGTCATTTTCTTACATTTTAAGTTTAAGAAACCATGAGTATCACATTTGTGGATGACCTTACAAACTCTCTTTCCTTAGTCAAATCAGAGTATATATTTCAGTTTATTGGCGTTATATACTCTCTCCGTTCATTTTTACATGTCATTTTAGAGTTTTACACATATATTAAGGAAGTCGTTGAATATGTTTTGAAAATACAAAAAAAAAATCTCAATTTAATCACCCATCACCCTTTAGAACCAATAGATAAAGAAAAAATAATCAACATTACCAAGTTCCAATACACATTTTATGATTTATATGTGATAAATTGCCTTGAAATTCTATAAGGACAAATATTTATAAACAAATTTTAAAGGCTAAAAAGACATTAAAAGTGAACGGAAGGAGTATATGATATATCTCTTGTAAATAACTAGCACACTAAAACAATACTCCCTCTGATCCAATTTAAGTGACATTTTAAGTGGTGTTTTATCTCTCATCTTTGTTATTTCTTCCAATGAGAAAACAACCGTACATGCACTTATGATAATTTCTTTCAAAATGAATTTAAAACAAAATTAATGACTGATACTTTTACGGGGTAATGGGTGGGTTTACGATGTCAATTATTTTTTTCTTAATTTGTGTGCTATTTTCTCTTACGACGCTTAATAAAAATCGGAGGGAGTACCCAATTTAGGTGCAGCTCAGCTAGCAGAACAAGAGCAAAAACATATGATGGATTGGCAACCTGGGTTTTTGACCATATTATAAATTAATCCCCTCAAGTTGAGTGTTAAATTAATCCCCATTACCAACTTATCTCATATGTGGAGGAGAGTGATTCAAATGGATTGGATACGTTTGTGTTGTGTGTGATTTCTACTGCCATAGTGCACTTACTTACTGGCCATCAATGGTGGGGTTGTGGGGGTGTGGTTTTGCAGCTTCTCAATATTCAGAGCAATTATTGCCCAAAAGACCAAAATGGAAAATCAGTGTTTCCATTGACAGTGAAAGCTCTGTTCATTTTTGCCTGTTTCTTGTATGATACTCCATTTTTCACTGTTAGGAGAAACTTGAGATGGGATCTGACATAATAACAGTTCTCCAAGTCATCAACCTTTACTGCAGTAAGAAATCCCTACTCAGTTGTGGCCATCATTATCCTCACCAGCTGCTAGAGATGGGTCTCAAATCTCAATGCCCTCTCTCTTTCACCTCTTCTGATAAGGTCAACAAAAATGATATTGAGTTGAGTTCTCAAACACCTTGAATTCACCCCATACAAGCAAGGAGAAAAAAGAAAGGATAATGAAGTTGAAATCCACATTGTAATTTAGTACTAGTTTGAAGGGAACTTGACTTGTAAAATGCTATTTTCTTCACCATTACCATTGAAAAAGAGAGATGTAGGAAGTGCCTTGAGAGTGACCCTAACTGAATGAGTCAATGTTGTACAGTACAAGAATCAGCATCATCCAATCACAGCTAAGCAGTCCTAATTGCATTCAGTACAAAGAACAATCACCTCCACAGTGCAGTTGAATCTCTAGCATAATTGGCACAACTCATGAAATCACAAGCGAAGTTAGGATGAAATGGTGGTTGTTACCAAGAGAAGAGAAACACTGGGAACAAAATATGTTCACTTCACTGGCCAAAACCTTTACACTTCCACCATTAGTTTGGGGTTGGATAGACCTCTTGCTACAACAAATGTTTCATTACAATTAGAAACTGAGACAGCATCATCACCCATGAAAAATGAACTCCAGATACCAGGAAAAATCAAGTTGATCCAAGAATCAAAACCACTATCAAACTACTCAAATGAGCCACCTCTTCTTTACATCCAAATCCAACTCAGCACCACTACCCACATAATGCTCTTTAATTCAGGGGCAGCATGGGCCCAAGATTTACACAATTTTTGCAGGCCATGTTATTTACCTTACCTCAGCCATAGCCATCAGAAACCAGAGTTCCACTCACCACCAATCAACTTGTTGATCTAAGTCATATTGTAGACCTCTTTATGTTGAAAATCAATCAATGCAATTGGAGTGTCTTATCCCATATGCACAAGGATGGCCCTCAATTTCCATCGGTTTGAAAGCAAATTCTCCACAATGAGTCTTCAGGAACTTCATCTGAAGAAAAAAGTAGGGAGAAACTAGAGCTGTTGGAAATATTTCTGTCGTTTCCAGTTATCATTGCAACGTTCTCGTGAGCTTACACTTTGAAATGAAATTAGTGGCAGTATAATTCAAACTGCACAGCTTCAAGAGCTCTGCAGCCTGTTGTTTCAACGTGGGATTACAGCCACTCTGGATAACAAGCAAAAGCTTAGCTGCCAAGCCTGCTTCAACTGCAACCGGAGCACACTCATCAGGCGCGAGCTTGCACACAGCCCACAAGATAGAAAGTGCTAGCTGGGTGCAATTCTCTGAAACCCTCATCAGGAATTTGACTGAATTGGGTATGGTATTGGGACAATCTTTCAATGCCAACCTCCCCTCAGGAACACAACACAAGTTATCCAGGATTTTGAGTGCTAATTCCAAGCACTCCACATTCAAATTGGGGAGAAGCTTCACCAACTGAGGCACAGCTCCAAGACTCACAATTGAACCACAAACAGATTCATGACAACTTATTGCCTTGAGCAAGGAAAGACCCGGTTGCACGCCGTTCGGGTGCCTCCTATCCTTCACCAACTTCAACAATCCAACTAACAGGCTCAAGCTCGACACGAGCTCAGAGTCGAACTCCTTCACCTCCATCAAATTCTCAATCAGCCTGGTGCAACTGATCTTGGTCTCAATTGAACCCTCATTCAACATATCCACCATTAGAGAAATCTTCGCCGGTTGCAACAAATTCGACTTCGATTCGAAATCAAGGCTCAAATTCACGAGGATACACACAACCTCTGAACCTACTAAATGGCTGGTAAAAGGTCCAAGAAGAGAACCAACAAGCTCAATCCCACTGTTTTCCACCATTGTCGTCTTAGCAGAAGAGTGATTCACCACCAATCCTCTAAGCTCCTTCAGAGCTTGAACCCTAGACTGTCCTTTAACCTTCTTCAAATTCTCCAGAATCTCCAGAACCTGGCCCTGGACATCCTCCGACCTCTTCTTCATGGCCAAGTACTTCTGCGAAAACCAGCTCAAAATCAGATGATAGAGTGTCGTGTTGGGAGTAATGTCGTCATCCCAGAGCTCCTGCATTGTGGTTGGACATGTAAAATGGCCCATCGACAGCCATTTGAGAATGTTGTTGCGCTCGTAAGTCTGACCAGTGCAAAGCGTCACGGGATCTCGCATTGGCTCCAGCGAAATAGGGCAGATGAACACCGACGGAACCTCAATCGAACTCAGCTCCTCCATCATTTTCTTCAGATCCAAGTTCTCGGCGGCTGTGACGGAAACCGCCGTCACTCCGCCGCCGCCGAGTATCCCGTCTTTGACGGCGGTTTCTAGATCTAACACCTGGCCGCCTCCCCCCACATCCGGCGGCTGATACATCGGCATTTGGGATGGAAATTGAAATAGAGAGGAATTTCTTCGAAATAATTGGATTCAAAGGGAGATTTGGGGAGTGAAATTTAGATGAAGCGTGTGGAGAAGAAAGAGAAAGAAAACCTGCTTTTGATATTGAGTGGGGGTTTGTTTTTATTTGTTATCCTCGCTCTTCATTGACGACAACAACGAGAAGAAAGCATACAGTAGCTATCAACAACATCTTTTTCTGCTTTCTTCTTTTGAAGCGCCCCGGTCAAAAGCGTCGCCATTCTTCTTCAATCATCATCTCAACCAAACAGCAACAAAGCACTCCCCACATTTCACTCTACTTCCTCTTGAAGCTCTTAATGATAAGTTCAGCCAACCAAAAGAAGCCCCAAAACCCCAGGAAACCCTAGAAAACAAAATGAGAGAAATTTGCGAGCGCTTCAGATCAAGAAATGAGATTTTATGGGGCAAGTGAGAGTGAGGGAGAGAGGAGAACAAGAGAGTTTACTCTTCGATCTAAATATTGACGCTGCGTTATGTAATTTCTAAGATAAAAATATTCAACTTTCTTCGATTTTGAGCAGAAATCAAGGCATTATTACCTACTACAGCCGGTTGTTGAAGTCTGGAGACCCGTGCATCACACGTGCAGTAGTATGACCAAGGAAATAAGAATCCGAGATCGCCGGTTGACAAACTAAATACACACGAAAATATATTTAAATGGACGCGAAATTACACGTTTAATCTAAGTGTCCAGTTTTACACGCTTAGCTTAAGCGTGTAGGGGTATTATTGATATTTTTAAAAAATAGTATACGGTTCTTACATGCTTAAGCTAAGCGTGTGCCCATACGCTTAGCTTAAGCGTGTAGTTTTTTTTTTGCAAGTTTAAAAGCACACGCTTACCTTAGGTGTACAGTACAAAAAAAAATCCCCAAAATTGCATTTTTTTCATAATCATGTAGAGAATTTCAATACGAGTCCGTACATATAAAATTCGTCCAAAACGGACATCGTTTGCCCCTCCAAAAGCCCAAAAAACGAAGTCTTCAACCCGTGCGCTCTTCGAGCAGTCCATCCGTAAGCTTTTATAAGCTTCAATGGAGGATTTGACAAATTTCTTGGATCCTATTGAAGCCATTAACTATTGGGCATTTAAGAGGACCTTATCATACATGTAATTCCACATTTAATCAGATTGAATGTCGATTAAAATCGTAGACTTTTATCCCCAAAGCCACTGTGTCGTCCAAGGGGCCGATTTGAACAAATCCAAAATTGGACCAAATCATCTTCAATTGGAGGGCATGAACCATAGGGCCTTGTTGAGGGTGTCCTAAAATTCAAAATGCCTATAAAATCTCATTCAATCGTTGCCCCAATGCATCCAATTTCGAAGTCAAAACTCATGAATCCTAAATCCCGTTACCGGTTGTTCTTGACCGAAATTCGAGCACATGAAAGCTTTATTCTTGCAATTGTTGGTACTACTAGCCTTGAAAATTGGTCCTCTTTCAAAGCCCTCTCTTTACATCGCCGGAAAAAGACCACTTTCATTCAATTTGGAGTTTTTCCGACGAGGTGTCAAGAAGGTATTCCGGCGGGATTGAATTTGTGCCCATTTTGCGATTTTTGGGGTATTTTTCATTTGTTTTGTCTTAATCTTGGTTAAGTTAATTAATCTAGATTAGTGAATAATATTTTAGGATCAATTTGGTGTCCCGGCATATAATATGTAAGTAATAAGTTTATAATATTTAACCATAATGTGTAACTATAGTATGTAAGTAGTAAGTTCATAATATTTAACTATAATACATAGTATATAAGTAATAAATTCATAAATATTTAACCATAATATTTAACTATAGTATATAAGTAATAAGTACGTAATACTTAATTATAATGCATAACTATACTTTATAACTAATATATTTTGTAATACTTAACTATAATACATAACTATAGTATATAAGTAATAAGTTCATAATACTTAACCACAATGTGTAACTATAGTATATAAGTAATAAGTTCGTAATACTTAATTATAATGAAATACTATAGTAAATAAGTGTAACCATATGAAATTTCATGAAGTACTATAGTAAATAAGTCTAAGTATACTAGATTTAATGAAATATTATAGTAAATAAGTGTAACTATATAAAATTTCATGAAGTACTATAGTAAATAAGTCTAAGTATACTGGATTTAATGAAATACTATAGTATATAAGTCTAAGTATACTAGATTTAATAAAATACTATAGTATATAAGTCTAAGTATACTAGATTTAATGAAATACTATAGTATATAAGTCTAAGTATACTGGATTTAATAAAATACTATAATATATAAGTGTAATTACATGAAATATAATAAAATACTATAATATATAAGTTTAAGTATACTAGATTTAATGAAATACTATACTATATAAGTGTAACTATATGAAATGTAATGAAATACTATAGTACATAAGTGTAACTATATGAAATATAATGAAATACTATAGTATATAAGTCTAAGTATACTAGATTTAATGAAATTATATTTCATTAAATTTCATATAGTTATACTTATATACTATAGTATTTCATTATATTTCATATAGTTACGCTTATGTACTATAGTATTTCATTACATTTCATATAGTTACACTTATATATTATAGTATTTCATTAAATATAGTATACTTAAACTTATATATTATAGTATTTTATTAAATTTCATATAGCTACACTTATATAGTATATAGTATTTCATTAAATCTAGTATACTTGAACTTATATACTATAGTATTTCATTAAATCTAGTATACTTAGACTTATATACTATAGTATTTTATTGTATTTCATATAGTTATACTTATATACTATGGTATTTCATAAAATTTCATATAGTTACACTTATATACTATAGTATTTCATTATATATCATATAGTTACACTTATGTACTATTATAATTCATTATATTTCATATAGTTACACTTATGTACTATAGTATTTCATTAAATCTAGTATACTTAGACTTATATACTATAGTATTTCATTATATTTCATATAGTTACACGTATATACTATAATATTTCATTATATTTCATATAGTTACACGTATATACTATAGTATTTCATTATATTTCATATAGTTACACTTATATATTATAGTATTTCATTAAATCTAGTATACTTAGACTTATATACTATAGTATTTTATTATATTTCATATAGTTACACTTATATACTATAGTATTTCATTAAATCTAGTATACTCAGACTTATATACTATAGTATTTTATTATATTTCATATAGTTACACTTATATACTATAGTATTTCATAAAATTTCATATAGTTACACTTATATACTATACTATTTCATTATATATCATATAGTTACACTTATGTACTATTGTAATTCATTATATTTCATATAGTTACACTTATGTACTATAGTATTTCATTAAATCTAGTATACTTAGACTTATATACTATAATATTTCATTATATTTCATATAGTTACACGTATATACTATAGTATTTCATTATATTTCATATAGTTACACGTATATATATAGTATTTCATTATATTTCATATAGTTACACTTATATACTATAGTATTTCATTAAATCTAGTATACTTAGACTTATATACTATAGTATTTTATTATATTTCATATAGTTACACTTATATACTATAGTATTTCATATAGTTACACTTATATACTATAGTATTTCATTATATATCATATAGTTACACTTATATACTATTGTAATTCATTATATTTCATATAGTTACACTTATGTACTATAGTATTTTATTAAATCTAGTATACTTAGACTTATATATTATAATATTTTATTATATTTCATATAGTTACACGTATATACTATATTATTTCATTTTATTTCATATAACTACACTTATGTACTATAGTATTTAATTACATTTCATATAGTTACACTTATATAGTATAGTATTTTATTAAATCTAGTATACTTAAACTTATATATTATAGTATTTTATTATATTTCATATAGTTACACTTATATAGTATAGTATTTCATTAAATATAGTATACTTAAACTTATATATTATAGTATTTTATTATATTTCATATAGTTACACTTATATACTATAGTATTTCATTAAATCCAGTATACTTAGACTTATATACTATAGTATTTCATTAAATCTAGTATACTTAGACTTATATACTATAGTATTTCATTAAACTAGTATACTTAGACTTATATACTATAGTATTTCATTAAATTTCATATAGTTACACTTATGTACTATAATATTTCATTAAATCTAGTATACTTAGACTTATTTACTATAGTACTTCATGAAATTTCATATAGTTACACTTATTTACTATAGTATTTCATTATAATTAAGTATTACGAACTTATTACTTATATACTATAGTTACACATTATGGTTAAGTATTATGAACTTATTACTTATATACTATAGTTATGTATTATAGTTAAGTATTACAAAATATATTAGTTATAAAGTATAGTTATGCATTATAATTAAGTATTACGTACTTATTACTTATATACTATAGTTAAACATTATGGTTAAATATTATAAACTTATTACTTACATATTATATGCCGGGCACCAAATTGATCCTAAAATATTTTTCACTAATATAGATTAATTAATTTAACCAAGATTAAGACAAAACAAATGAAAAATACCTCAAAAATCGCAAAATGGGCACAAATTCAATTCCGCCGGAATACCTTCTTGACACCTCGTCGGAAAAACTCCAAATTGAATGGAAGTGGTCTTTTTCCGGCGATGTAAAGAGAGGGCTTTAAAAGAGGATCAATTTTCAAGGCTAGTAGTACCAACAATTGCAAGAATAAAGCTTCCATGTGCTCGAATTTCGGTCAAGAACAACCGATAACGGGATTTAGGGTTCATGAGTTTTGACTTCGAAATTGGATGCATTGGGGCAACGATTGAAGGAGATTTTATAGGCATTTTGAATCTTAGGACACCCTCAACAAGGCTCTATGGTTCATGCCCTCCAATTGAAGAGGATTTGATCCAATTTTGGATTTGTTCAAATCGGCCCCTTGGACGACACGGTGGCTTTGGGGATAAAATTCTACGATTTTAATCGACATTCAATCCGATTAAATGTGGAATTACGTGTATGATAAGGTCCTCTTAAATGCCCAATGGTTAATGGCTTCAATCGGATCCAAGAAATTTGCCAAATGCTCCATTGAAGCTTATAAAAGCTTACGGATGGGCTGCTCGAAGAAGCTATGCTATAGTATTTCATTATATATCATATAGTTACACTTATGTACTATTGTAATTATATATCATATAGTTACACTTATGTACTATTGTAATTCATTATATTTCATATAGTTACACTTATGTACTATAGTATTTTATTAAATCTAGTATACTTAGACTTATATATTATAATATTTTATTATATTTCATATAGTTACACGTATATACTATATTATTTCATTATATTTCATATAACTACACTTATGTACTATAGTATTTAATTACATTTCATATAGTTACACTTATATAGTATAGTATTTCATTAAATCTAGTATACTTAAACTTATATATTATAGTATTTTATTATATTTCATATAGTTACACTTATATAGTATAGTATTTCATTAAATATAGTATACTTAAACTTATATATTATAGTATTTTATTATATTTCATATAGTTACACTTATATACTATAGTATTTCATTAAATCCAGTATACTTAGACTTATATACTATAGTATTTCATTAAATCTAGTATACTTAGACTTATATACTATAGTATTTCATTAAACTAGTATACTTAGACTTATATACTATAGTATTTCATTAAATTTCATATAGTTACACTTATGTACTATAATATTTCATTAAATCTAGTATACTTAGACTTATTTACTATAGTACTTCATGAAATTTCATATAGTTACACTTATTTACTATAGTATTTCATTATAATTAAGTATTACGAACTTATTACTTATATACTATAGTTACACATTATGGTTAAGTATTATGAACTTATTACTTATATACTATAGTTATGTATTATAGTTAAGTATTACAAAATATATTAGTTATAAAGTATAGTTATGCATTATAATTAAGTATTACGTACTTATTACTTATATACTATAGTTAAAAATTATGGTTAAATATTATAAACTTATTACTTACATATTATATGTCGGGCACCAAATTAATCCTAAAATATTTTTCACTAATATAGATTAATTAATTTAACCAAGATTAAGACAAAACAAATGAAAAATACCTCAAAAATCGCAAAATGGGCACAAATTCAATTCGCCGAAATACCTTCTTGACACCTCGTCGGAAAAACTCCAAATTGAATGGAAGTGGTCTTTTTCCGACGATGTAAAGAGAGAGCTTTAAAAGAGGATCAATTTTCAAGGCTAGTAGTACCAACAATTGCAAGAATAAAGCTTCCATGTGCTCGAATTTCGGTCAAGAACAACCGGTAACGGGATTTAGGGTTCATGAGTTTTGACTTCGAAATTGGATGCATTGGGACAACGATTGAAGGAGATTTTATAGGCATTTTGAATCTTAGGACACCCTCAACAAGGCCCTATGGTTCATGCCCTCCAATTGAAGAGGATTTGATCCAATTTTGGATTTGTTCAAATCGGCCCCTTGGACGACACGGTGGCTTTGGGGATAAAATTCTACGATTTTAATCGACATTCAATCCGATTAAATGTGGAATTACGTGTATGATAAGGTCCTCTTAAATGCCCAATGGTTAATGGCTTCAATCGGATCCAAGAAATTTGCCAAATGCTCCATTGAAGCTTATAAAAGCTTACGGATGGGCTGCTTGAAGAAGCTATGCGCACGGGTTGAAGGCTTCGTTTTTTGGGCTTTTGGAGGGGCAAACGATGTCCGTTTTGGACGAATTTTATATGTACGGACTCGTATTGAAATTCTCTACACGATTATGGAAAAAATGCAATTTTGGGATTTTTTTTGTACTGTACGCCTAAGGTAAGCGTGTGCTTTTAAACTTGCAAAAAAAAAAAACAAAAAAAAAATACACGCTTAAGCTAAGCGTATGGGCACACGCTTAGCTTAAGCGTGTAAGAACCGTGGGCTGTTTTTTAAAAATACCAACAATACCCCTACACGCTTAAGCTAAGCGTGTAAAACCGGACGCTTAGCTTAAACGTGTAGTTTCGCGTCCATTTAGACTTATTTTCACGTGTATTTAGCCATTGCCTAAAAAAAATCATGAAGATTTTACACTCTAGTTTATTTTATTTTCAATTTTTTAAGCAAAATATACTCCTTACATTCCGTAATAAATTTTGTTTTAATCATTTATTTATTTTAAAGCATTTGTTAAATAAACTTTTAGGTAATATTTTATTTATGAGTTATGATGTATGTTATTAAAAATTACACATATTATCATTTTTTATGTAAATTGCATTTAGTTTAATTATTGCATTTCTTAATATTTGTGTCAAATGCTAAAATGACAAATATCATTAAACAAATTGAGTATAAAGAATCAAATAAGATGTTTAAATTAACGCTACATATTTTCATAAAAGTATTCAAAGAGCCCAAGATTTATATTTTTTGATGAGGAAAAAAATTGGATAACATAAAAATGGTTAACATACGATTTAAGAGCATACTTGCGATGAACTTAGAAATACATTGATCTAGAAGAAAGTCACGAGGAAAGATGAAAAAGGCGGGTGAGTCGGTCGACCACCATGTTCACCTCCCTAAAAGAATGGCAAATCTCCATGTGTCGAAACGTCTGCATTCGCAAAGGATGTCAGAAGCAATCATCTCAATCTCCCAGGGCAACCCCAACTTCAATTAACTACATTATCAGACACAAGTTATCACCTTTAATAATAATGAAAGATAAACCAAGTTTCTAGTAGTTGAGATATTTTTTCTCACTATTAGGGCTTCAGTTATAAGTATCTTATTTTTTCCACATTTTTGCAATGACATATAAATTGCTTCTGCTTGGTGGTTTCTAATTATAAATCTGATGGAAGCAAAGCCATCTTTAAGCTTTGATCCATCAAAGTTTATTTTGTAATAGCCTATAGATGGCCAACTCCATCGAGGTTTTTTTTTCCTGGTTCCAAGTCAACTGCCCTTTGATGGAGTCTCCTCATTCCAATCTAATTTCTTAGTATGTTCCCATTATATGAATTGTTATTTTGTATAAATAAATATTTCCTTTGTTCGATAATAAGTGTTGTTTTAACCATTTTTTTGTTAAAAAATATTTGTCATTTTATGTAATAATTTATTGGCGAGTTAAGAAGTATGTTATTGAAAATTGAACATATTATCATTTTTTATATAAATTGTGCTTACTTATTGGTTAGTGAGGTGGGTTATTGTTGTTTTATAGATTTTATGAAAAACGTAAAATTATTTAACTTAATACTTATACGAAGTACTAATTCCATTCTTAATAAACACGTGAACCCTGACCATATGAACAAACAGACTGGGAGATTCATATCTTGGATATATGATCTATTGGGACCAAATCCTGCCTTGACCAAAGACGCATGATTGTTTGAATTGCAGTATTTGTATTTGTTTAGATTTTTTACTGAATCACCTTTTATCTCTAAATGTGAAACTGAAATTATTATCCTTAGTGTTAATGCACACTATGCAAATACAAGTCATTTTATCCTCTTCTTAATTTACACTGTGATGTGGACTTTGAATCTTGATGAAAGAGTGGGAATTTGGATCTATTGGCATGTTATGTTCTTGTTTACCTCTATTTCTGTTGAATTTTGCTATGATAGCAAACTAAATTCTTATGTGAAGCTATCTTTAAGATGTTTTCACCCCACCTCTTATCAATACTATGTGCTTATCAATTATGGTAACAAGTGCAAATGTTGGGATTGGTTTAGTTGCTTGCTTTATCAATCCAGAAATTCCACAGGTGAACCCCAAACTACCATTAATCCTTCATACTCACTGAATTGCTCCAATCTCAAGGTAAGTTACCTATCCATGCACAAACAATTATCCTACGTTTTTTCTGATGGGTTGCTTGTTGTTTGTTCTCCCAGGACTCAGCGGACTGGACTACAACATATTACAACACTATCAACAAAGGAATCATCAACAACGCCAAAGAACCAAATTGGCACAAGGAAATAAGACAAAAACTGAACCATTACCCCATGAACAAATTTTATGGAGTCTCAACTCCAAGAACAAGCTAGCTCTGAACTATGTGTATTTGTTGCATTTTCTTTCTACATTTTCACACTAAACTTTTACAGAAAATTGGGGGTGCTTCAGAAGCAATATGAACAAACATACCCTAAACAAACTTCTTTACACATCTTTATCCATGCTACACTGCCATCTCATTCCGAGGTGGTTTCTGTACAGGTGTGAACAACCAACAATTTTGCTCAATCATTCTGAAAATAGGTTATCCCTGGTGATGATCTGTTGGTGCTTAAGTAAGGCCGGATCATTACTATCTAATTTATGATAGAAACTATCAGAGAATACAAATGTTTGTATGGAAATCAGGTTTTACTTCTACAGGTTTATGCTTCACTGAAATGGAAGACTTATACAAGATGATGTGACCCTGCCCTCCAGGTCAGCTACAGAGGAGGAAGACGCCATGAGACATCCGCCTTGAGACTCCTCTACAACTACATCTACCCCCGAGCTAGATTTAGGGGACTTGCTATTTCTAGTTCTTACGATTGCGAGACATTACTTCCTTAGTACTTTCTATTTATAGTTATTTCTATTTTTAGTAGCTTCTAGTTCTGGGTGGTTTCCATTTATGTTAAATGGGCCGCCAGAGTTAGTAACTAGAGAGTCTGGCCCATTAGGTCAACTCTCTAGTATAAATAGGAACTATTGTCTTCCCTTTTAGTTTACGTCGAAATAGAGCTTTGTTTTCCAGTCGAGTAATCTCCTGCAAACCCGGGCCCTAACATCACAAAATTAACGCGTTTCTAGTTGAATTATCTTGGCGCGTTAATTCGGTTACCGATCTATCCAGTTACTTTCGCAATCCTGAGACAAGAACTAACCCTAGTTCTTGTCTCCCCTCAAACCCTAATACCGTCGGTCTTCCTTCCTCCCTACGTCCGCCGCACGCACCACCACGACTCCGCCTCCTCTTCACCATCACCAACCACCTTCCGCCACCATTCCGCATCCTCTCCGAACACCCTCAGTCCGCAGATCATCATCGTCATCTCCAATCCAAAGAGTTGTTCGCCCTACTACGCATTCAATCGATCCTTGACAACGAATCGTGATCTTTCCATCGGACAAGGTCACATCACAAGACCTCTGAACCTATCCTCTATACTTTATCATATGTGAACCACTTGAAGATTTATGCTATTTGTCATTAATGTCAATTAAAACAGGTTATAAGGCATTTAAACTGCATACAGATGACCGTTGAACGAATCTATTTGAATAAGTTTGAACAAATTAAAATACAAACTAAGATTCTCGCTGAAATTGTTCCCTCATGTATTGAGTTCAATATTAGTCCATCTAAACGTCTCTCTTTCGAGATTTCTTTTAGATTCGGTTGTGATTCTTTTATATCAAAACTAATCACGAAATAATACGATGACTCTAAACCACAAGTTACATATATTTTTTATATGCATCATTGTTATAAAATTAGAAGCAAGTCCCAAGAATAATAAGAGGAATTGGAATTCATTTGCACCAAAATGCAGACTACATGAACAAGGAAAATTTACTAAGACCCTTAATTGTTTTTGGACAAAGGGCAATAATCTTAATTGTTTTTTTATGAAGATTACAATCTGGAATTGAAGGGGGTTGGGAAAAAAACACTTTGAATGGATATTGAATCCTTCTATAAAATAGAACAAATTCAATTACTAGCATTATTTGAAACAATAACAAACAAAGAACCAAAATCTTTCAAATAATGGGTAAAGAAGTTTCTTTGGGCTTTCTTGCATCTCTTTGATCATTAACATATCCAATTTGCTCGTCTTTGGATTATGTTTAGAGTTGACCTTTGAATCTTAAATCTCTTTCTTGACCCATTGATTCAAGCTTGATTGTCAATATTTCTTTGCAATTTTGGAGCATTTCTTGTGTGGAGATCGAGTTGTTCCAGACGTGGTTCGTCGTGTGCGAGGCTCTTGAAGATCCCCTTGATATGGGGCAACATCAAGGTGGTCGAGACCCCTGAAGATCCCTCATTTAGGTGAGGGCAACATCATGGTAGTCCATTCTGCACTGTTCTGTCTGACCCGTTGTCCGGTGGCGCATCTTAGTGCTTTACTCTCTTCTCTCCCAAGATTGTATTAGGCTCTTTTTTTGCTTTGTTGTATTTTCTTGTTTGTTTTGTTATTTGTTTTCATGTCGATGTGTCCGGATACCGTTTTTTCGACCTATCGATTTATCCTATATTGTTATATGGGGTAAATCGAATTCTTAATTTATCAAAAAAAATAATTATTTTCCTGACACAGAGTTGTAAACTCAATAGTAGTGTAGTATGTAAAAAAATCCAACAAAAAAGAGTAGTGTGTAAAAAATGCAGTTCCATTTTTTACAAATTCACCACGGGTGATTGTTTGTTTAACGCAACCTGTGGGACTGTGGGTGAGTGGTCAAAAGAGACACAGGGGAGAGGCAGCGATGGGACAAATCAGCCACGGCACGACGTCGTCTTGCTTTGTGCTTTTTATCTTGTTTTATGGGTTTTCTTTTTCTTAATAATACTCCACTGTATAACCTGGTTTTCGAAGCAAAGCTGCTTTTGAATCGTTTCCAGTCAAACGTGATATTTAGAAGTTAACGCCCTCACAGTCTCCCACTGTTTGCTTTAATTGGAAAAATTGTCTGCTCTTTATATTTCCCCTTCTTTGCGATAAAACTAATTTACGAAACTAAATTAATTTTGATGAATTCAAATTAAGTAATTGAAACGATTAATGGCATTAGGGACGTTTATTTTCACATCTAAAGTTACAAATATTGGAGAGTGACGCATAATGAACAATTTGAACTAAAATAATTGTAGTTCACCCCACATCGTAAATTTGAAATCCAACAAGTTCTGTACCATGTACAGTAATTTATTTTTCAAGACTTACCACTGCTAGAGTAAATATTAAAAAAAGGGATGAGGCTGAGCACGTGGGAAGGAGGACCCACATGGTTCAGAGTTTGTTTGGGGAAAGTGCCAGCCTGGCACATTGACTGGAGACCGGGTATCTTTTGTGTTTGGACGGATATCCTCTCAAATTCCATCCAAGTTTTGTTTGGTTTCTCGTGTCATCACTTTCGAGGAGCAGTACTCTCACTGCCACGTGTTTCTATTAGCCTAATCCAAAGCTCCCTTCCTCCTCCCCGGTATAACACAACATAAGTATATCTACCTTTGTATAAAATGTTTTAATCTAATACTCCCTCAAATCTAAAATAAACGTCATTTTAACTTTGGATACCTTGATTTTTTTTTTAAAGAAGGATTTACTATACCTTGATTTTTTTTTTTTACTTTTCCTCAATTTTTTCATATAAAATAATTACAATTCTAACAATTTTAACAACAATTTTCATAACTAACTCTTAATTAATTACATAGGAATCCTAAAACGACACTTAATATAGAACGAAAGTAGTACTATTTTACAGTTTTTATACTCGGTGGTGTCTTTGTTTCGCCCGTTTGAACGATCGATGTAATTTTACTCCGTCTAAAAATAATAGTCTTGTAACATTTTTCACGCTTTTAAGGAGACTATCAAAAATACTATTTTATCCTCATTAGTTTACTTTTTCACTTTCTTGAAAATCATTATTAATAAATATTCCAATAATAATAGCAAAGACAAATATATAAAATAAATACTAAAAAGATAACTATTTATAAACAAAAAATTAAAATTAAAAAGGCTATATACGGAGTACAGAGTATCAGTTTGTCTATAAAGATTCTAAGGAAATTAAACTCGAATCTCCATATCATAATGTACGTTTTCATATCTCAATTTAAACCATTATAATGTCTTGTACTGAATCGAATTTCATGCAATTTTGTATACCAAACGTCTAATACTACCAATTCCAAACTTATGCAGATGATTTTGTGGATCGCTCAAACTTATATACATCAAGTCAAATGTCTATTCTCTAACGACATTTTACTCTGCACATGATAGCAATTGAGTAGGGGAGTAGCAAATAATTACTCCTTGTACTGTATGTCTCTATAGCAACATAGCATGATGTACGAGTTATTAATTGAAGATACAAAAACGTGAAGAAAGGGTGGTGGACAATGTATTACTGTACAGTAGACACACAACGTACATAATCAGTAGGCTATATATATAATACACATAAATCGTCACACTTTCAAGATGTGGTATAAACTTTATATTAACAATATCCCAGATTTGTACCACTCATATAGTCATATACAATGCATTCTATCTAATCCCGAGTAGAAAATTATATGTGGAAATAACTTATTTCCTTCTAAAATTGAGGTTAAACAAGACTAGTATGTGAGGTTATGAGATACTCCTATAATTAATTGTGTGGGGCTTTATGTACCAATTTTGCTTGGACTGACATATTTTCCGTTCATCGGTCCTTCGGACTTTAACACGGTATTAGAGTCAGTTTTAATTTAGATTTGTTACCTGAATTGTTTCTGCTTAGCACGCCATAATGAACCATCTCGTTTGACTTGTCGATCTTAAGACATGTTGTCAAGGTTCAATTAGTCTAGATAACTGCACTTAAAGAGGCATATAACCTATCTCACATGAAATTGAGACTAAACAATATCTAAATTAGTTTTAGAATAGTCTTATATGATAGGCTTTGTAGGCGGGTTATGTCGGACTGACACATCCGCTTATCGCCCACCAACATTTACCACAATTACAAATACAATTTTGAAAGATTGTGGCCCATTACCCTTTTCCTTAACCAAAATTTGGTAAACACCCCAAAAATTAGCCCTATTGTAAATTGACCCCACCTGCACGCTCTCTCTCCTCACACTCACCCCTTCTCCATTTCCAGGTATGTCCCCCGTCTTCGGCCTCGACCTCCATCTCCGGCCTCGTCATCTCCGTCTCTGGCCTCGACCTCTGTCTCCAGCCTCGTCCTCTCCGTTTCCGGCCTCGTCCTCTCCGTCTCCGGCCTCGTTCTCCTCCCTCCTCCGCCGCATCCGCAACCCCAAAAATTCATGTTGCTGCTAATTGGAGATCAAGCAATGTTTTTTTTTATGTACAGGTTGATGCCGGAGACAAGAAGAAGAAATGGGCAAGAAAATTCAAAGTTGGAAGAAGAAGCTGAAGACAAAGCTCACGGCATTGGCAAAGGCAAATTGTTTCATACTCAGTTTTGTAACTCCAACTTGAGAAATGAAATTGGTTATTGCTTTTGGTGATCCCCATCCCTTTTGCTTTGCTCTCATGAAATCCATTTATGTTCAATCTCGTGATTGCCTGGCTACAAAATGATCTTTTGATTATGCAAGGATGAGAATGTAATTTGATAGTTCCTATTTAGGAAAATGTAGAGAACATGATTCCAAACTGGCTCTTATTTGGCTAGCTCCATAGTTATAAGGCGGTGTGATTGAATTCTTGAGGGGGAATTTTAGGGTCGAAAAGAACAATGCAGAAGTGGGATTTTTTTTGTGAGAAGTGCTCAAACATGTCTCCTCATTGCATAAAGAATATCCATTTTACGCAATTCAAAAGGAGTTCTGGTGGTAATGCTTATTTTCAGTGTGGAAGGAGGTTAATTGAATATTGTGTATTTTCAGCTAATGTTGTTTGAAATATGAATGTTATGAGTTTGAGTAAATAAACTCATCCCTGCAGATTATTTTGGTGCTAATGCTTCATTCAATGGTGATGGGAACAATAATTATGTTGATGATGTCATCTCATTGTCCAAAGTTGATATTATTACACTATTACATAAATTGATGGCTAGACGGTTGACATGTGATGTCCTCCAAGGAAAAAAGTCTTGTTGTCGTTGGTTCGTAAATGGATGTATTTTTTAGAATTTGTGTTTTTTGTTGTGAATATTGTTGGGCCTAGCATCCCCCTTGGAAGATGGATCGAGCAAAACGGGCCCATGCCCAAGACAGATCGGAGGAACAGGGGAGAGTCCAGAGGAGGCGTTGAAGCTTATCTGGTCGAACACTATTCGACAGGTCGCAAAGATCCCGCAGAGCATTAAATGCTTAGATTGAGCAACGACCACAACATTCAAACACCACCGTAATAGCAACAATTAATGGCAGAATCCCTGCAATCACTCCCGGCGTTGAAGATACGGTATGATTAAATCATAAACGGTAAAAAGGAGAAGGACTTACCATATATGGGAGAGGAGAAGATAAAGAAGGGACACTCATACGATTACGTTACACACTCACTTGAACTTGCTCTGAAGGAAAACTGAGATGCACTTGCTCTAGCCTAGCTCACCGGGAGTCAATCACGCCTGTTTTCCGTCGGTCGAAACCTAGAAGTCACCGGTCGAGTTCAATAAAATCCCTTGTCTTACTACGATAAGTTGTACCTCCATTCGATTCGATCAATACTATATCTAATAAAATCATCTCGCTATTTCATATTTTCTTTTTACTTGTTGATTATCTACTTGGTTTGGATTGATTTCTATCGCCCGATCGACTAGTTACCCCGTCTAAGGCGATTTAGGTCTTCTGATCTTTTCGCCCTAAAACAACTTGGCACCCACCGTGGGGCAACTTGCCGATCACCCTTTCGAAACTTTCCAACCATGACTATCGACCCACCTACCAACACTGAAGAACCGCGTCTCGAAGACGAAACCCAATCTCTAGGAAACACGACCGAAAATCCTACTCCAACCCAATTCCAAGAGCTTTCCCAGAAAACTACCGCCCTCCAAGAGGAACTAGCCCAACAACGCCAAAAGACCGAAACCCTAGCCGCCCTATCGACCCAATCCGAGGCTGAAATCGCACAACTAACTCGTGAAAATGAGTCTCTTAAGTCGCAGATACAATCAATGGCCTCATGGTCTAGGAACATGCCCATCCACAGCAGCGTCCGAACGCGCCTCGATATGGATAGCATCGAGCCGACACCTGCGAGCATACGACGGCCCAGACACACATAGGGTACATCTCGAATTCCTTTTGCTAATCCGTTTTCGACTAACAATGTCACCTTTTCCACACCGATCGGGTCGGCAGGGGCCCGAATCGATGAACCGCAGGTTACCAATCCGCCAGATGTCCTAGCTCTTTTCCAGTAGACGCTCGACCGACACATGAAGACGATCGACGATCGCTTCAACAGACTTCCAGGAGTCCCACAACCGATCGAGAGAGAAGCGTCCGGCGGATTCGAAGAATCCCCGTTCGTCGAAGAAATCGCTAGGGTCGAGATCCCCAAGAAGTTTCATCTCCCCAACATGGCGACATTCGATGGCACCAGCGACCCAGATGACCATATCTCTCTCTATAAACAAAAACTAATGGCTGCATCTGTTTCAAGGGAGAGTCGCGAGGCCGTCATGTGAAAAAGCTTTGGCACGACCCTCGCGGGTCCCGCACTAACTTGGTTTATGCGTTTGCCTCAGGGAATGATTGCATCATTTGCAGATCTGGTCAACTCTTTCAAGAGTCAGTTCACCAACAGTCGGAGGCTCGAGAGACAATCGAGTGACCTCTACCGAGTCACACAAAGGTATAACGAACCTCTCCGAAATTACCTCAATATGTACAATAAAGAGAAAGTGGCGATCCCCCATTGCGACGTCACCACCTCCATTGAAGCCTTCCGACAAGGTCTGGTCAAAGACAGCAATCTCTACAACGAGATCACCAAGTATCCGTGTAGAAGTTTCGAAGATGTCTAGGCCAAGACCATGTCCGAGGTAAGATTGGAAGAGGACCGTGAGTCGCGTAAAGCCTCACACGGACCCGATCCGTCTGATCGTAAAAATCCCTCCGACAACCGTCGAGACAGACGTCCTCACCCCTATTCTCGTAATCGAAACGAGCCGAACCAGGTAAACGCTTTCCAAGACAGGTCACAGGATTGGAGAGACGGTCCGACGTTGCCTCCTAGGGTCCAATCTTATAACTTCAACATTTCCGTGTTGGAGCTCGTCAAGAGTTTTGACAAGTATGGAAAATAGGTAAGATGGCCCCGAAAGAGTGATCGACCGGACGTCAAGAAGGACATGAGTCGATGGTGCGAGTTCCATGGCGACCACGGTCATTCGACCGACGAGTGCATCACCCTACGAAAGGAAGTCGCTAGGCTGCTCGCACAGGGGCTCCTACGCGATGTAATCTCGGAGCGGGCAAAAGCCACCATGGAACGACGAGATTAGGTAAAACAAAACAAACCCCCATCTCCCATCCATACAAAAGTTGTCAATACTATTTTAGGTGGTTCGGACATATGTGGAAACACATACTCCGCGGCTAAACGGCATGCAAAGGAAAGCAAGGGTGATAAACCCGAGGCATCAGGATTCAAGCTAAGAAAGACCTCCGACCTTCCGACGGTCACGTTCGACGAGTCTGACTCCGACGGGTCGGATAGCCATCACGATGGTCTGGTAATCTCTTTGTCCATTGGTAATTGCTTAATACGAAGAATACTAATCGATACAGGGAGTTCAACCAATCTTTTAACCCTCGACGCCCTTAAAGAAATGGGTCTGACTGAGAATGACTTAATCAAAAAGTCGACCCCACTGGTCGGGTTTAGCGGTGAGGTTAAGCATACGACCGGCGAAATCATTCTAACCACCTATGCTGGAGGAGTCAACCAACAGGTGAAATTCTTGGTCCTGGATTGTCCGTCTCCCTATAATTGTATTCTTGGCAGGCCATGGATACACGCTATGAAGGCGGTACCCTCGACGTATCATCAAGTCATCAAGTTCCCCATTGAATGGAGAGTCCAAGAAATCAAAGGAGATCAAAGGACTGCTAAGGAGTGCTACGTCGCTTCTATGAAGAGCGCAGTCGAACACAAGACCGCATAGCAACCACAGAGCGGCGAATGACCTAATCGATACGTCGAACCAGAAATGGAAAAACTCGACGAGATCGTACTAGATCCTTCAAAGCCAAACCAAACGGTAAGGGTCGGGTCGGACTTGGAAGACTCGACCAAACAATAACTCCTCGACTTTCTCAGGACCAATGCCGACTATTTCACATGGTCGCATGAGGACATGGTCGGGATATCTCCGAACATTATTATGCATAAATTAAATGTAGATCCATTTCATCCCCTTGTCAAGCAAAAACGCAGGAAGTTCGCTCCCGAGCGGAACAAGATAGTCGACGACGAAGTCAAGAGCTTACTGGAAACAGGGAAGATAAGGGAAGTCCACTACCCCGAGTGGCTAGCCAACATGGTTGTAGTCCAGAAGAAGAATGACAAGTGGAGAGTTTGTATCGACTTCACAGATCTCAACAAAGCTTGCCCTAAAGACTCGTTCCCACTTCCCCACATTGACGCCATGGTCGATGCTACGGCAGGACATGAAATGCTTACCTTCATGGACGCTTTCAGTGGCTACAACCAAATCCTCATGGAACCCGAAGATAAAGAAAAAATGGCATTCGTCACTAGTGGGTATCTATTGTTACAAAGTAATGCCTTTTGGTCTAAAAAATGCAGGGGCTACCTATCAACGACTAGTCAACAAGATGTTCAAAGACCAGATTGGGGACATGATGAAAGTCTACATAGACGACATGTTGATCAAGTCAAAAAAGAAAGAAGATCATATAGACCATCTTTGCGACAACTTCGAGGTGCTAAAAAGGTACAACATGAAACTAAACCCTACTAAGTGTTCCTTCGGAGTGTCGTCAGGAAAGTTCTTGGGGTATATGGTGATACAAAGAGGAATAGAAGCCATCCCAGAATAGATCAAGGATCTCATCAACCTTCGATCCCCCCGATGCATCAAGGACGTACAGAAACTTACAGGTCGGATAGCATCCCTGAATAGATTCATTTCAAAGTCGTCCGACAAGTGCAAACCCTTCCACGACGCTCTCAAGAAGAACAAGTCCTTTCAGTGGACGGAAGAACACGAGGCAGCGTTCTAGAACTTGAAGGAATACCTGGCCAGTCCCATGCTATTAACCAAACCTAAAGGCGATGAGCCCTTATTTCTATATCTAGCAGTGTCAGAATCAGCCGTAAGCGCAGTACTGGTCAGAGAAGAAGATGGCAAGCAGTCACCGATATACTACGTTAGTCGGACACTGTTACCAGTAGAAACGAGGTATTCGTCACTTGAAAAGCTCGTACTATCATTGGTGATGGCCTCAAACAAACTCAAACCTTATTTCGAATTCCATACTATTATTGTTCGCACTAATCATCCCATGAGAGCCATCATGAGGAAACCTGAGTTCACAGGACGAATGACCAAATGGGCTATACATCTCAACGGTTACGACATCGAGTATGAGCCCAGGACGACGATCAAGTCGCAAGCCTTAGCCGACTTTGTGGCCGATTTCAATCCGACCCTAGAGCAAGAAGCCACAAGAGAGGCGACACAACTGCTCGCGATAGAAGAAACATGCACATGGGAACTCCACACAGATGGTGCGTCAAACGCCAGAGGATCAGGGCTAGGGGTCGTGCTGAAATCGCCACAAGGGGACAAGATAGCTCAGGCCGTCAGATGTGAGTGGGACGCTACTAACAACGAAGCTGAGTATGAAGCGCTCATATTCAGACTCATCCTGGCTCGCGACCTAGGGGTCCGAGAGATCCAAGTCGTTTGTGACTCCCTGCTGGTCGTGAACCAGATACAAGGGTCGTACGACGCTAAGGATGTCAGAATGATAGCCTACCTGGAGGTAGCCAAGAAGATGATCGGACAATTCCAAACATTCGACATCAGACATGTACCCATGGATCTTAACTCCCAAGCTGATGCACTTGCCAACCTAGGATCCGTCTTGGACCCGAAATAATTTCCATACATACCATTGGCACACATCATGACGCCAGCCGTCCCAAGAACACCCGTCGAATCTACCACACCACTAGAAGAGCTCATCGCCATGGAGATAGGCGATCGACCAGAAGAAGACATCGTCAACACCGACGACGACTGGATGCTACCCTACATCAGGTGGTTAAAGGACGACAACCTGCCTGACGACAAAACGGAAGCAAAAAGGCTCAAGGTACAAGCACTCTCTTTCGATATCATAGATAACATCTTGTACAAAAGGTCTGTCACAGGGATACTCATACGATGCCTTAAGACTCCAGAAATCGGACGCATCTTGCAATCGCTACACGAAGGAGAATGTGGAAACCATACCGGTGGACGAAGCCTCTCGGGGAAAGCCCTACGAAACGGATACTACTGGCCCACGATGAACAAAGACGCTATGGAATACACCAAGAAGTGCGACGCCTGTCAGCGGCATGCACCCGTCCATCATCAACCTTCAGAGCTCCTCCACCCGACTCTGGCTCCATGGCCCTTTATGAGGTGGGGAATGGACATCGTCAGGAAGCTCCCGCCCGCGTCGGGTCAAAGAGTCTTCTTCTTGGCCATGACGGATTACTTTTCCAAGTGGATCGAAGCCGAAGCCTATAGAGAGGTAAAAGATCAACACGTCATTTCATTCATAAAACGCAATATCCTGTGCAGATTTGGCGTCCCATCAGAAATCGTGTGCGACAATGGCTCCCAATTCATCAGTCATAAGACTCGAGCCTTCTGCGATCGATGGAACATCAAGTTGGTCACGTCCATACCTCGGTATCCGCAATCCAACGGACAAGCCAAATCCAGCAACAAAATCATCATCAACAACCTCAAGAAACGCCTCACTGGGGCTAAGGGCAAATGGGCAGACGAACTCCCATTCATTCTCTGGTCCGACAGGACTACTCCTAAAATTGCGACCGGACAATCACCTTTCTCTCTCGTCTACGGGAGTGAGGCAGTCATTCTGGCCGAGTTACTGGTTTCGACCGCCCGTTGCAACCTTCAGACAAACGAGCAAAATGACATCGAACTGGCACACAACCTGGACACAGTGGATGCGATCAGAGAAAGAGCCCGAATCAGGATGGTCAAGTCCCAACAACAGGTCGCAAGGAGTTACAACAAGAACGTCTGGATCAAGGCATTCAAAGTCGGAGATTGGGTCCTCAGGAAAACTTTCCAGAATACCAAGAATCCATCCGACGGAAAGCTTGCACCACAATGGGAAGGACCTTACCTAATCACCGAAGTGGTCGGACAGAGAGCATATCAGTTGGAAGATAAAGGCGGACAACCAATCCCGAGAAGTTGGAACGCGGCACACCTAAAGCTATACCATTTCTGAGCCAACAAGGTAAAACATTACATAACTTCACACATCGCTCATTATCGCATATGCATCTCTATTCTTTAAACAACTAGCATGTGACACTAAGTGAGGACTTCCTCCTTACAAAAACACGAATGCAGAACAACATTGACGTATACATTGGATCTAGTCATTCATAAAAAGCGCTTACATTACATCTACACGATCGATCGGAACACGGGGAGATGAACAACACAGGCACGTCGACACACCGCCTGCCTTATACAAAACATAAGGTACAACACCTTATTATATTTACGCAATAGAAACATATTGCTTACCTACCCGACATAAAGTCATGACTAACACATACACCAACATTTACAAGCCTTCTCTACACACATACATACGGCGAGCCCCACTCGACAGAGTACACGGGTGAAACCAACATACAAAATATGCAACGTCATCGACGATCTCCATGAAAGTCTGACGACATAAACGAAACAAACAGAAATACAATTCTATATGTAAAAGCAGATCGCATCAAATAAAAGCACGAACATTTTTATACAAATGCGCGACCCGCGATGGTAGACGGGTCGCCAAAACATATTGTCTGCCTACATACCTGTAGGACTTCATCAACATTCACTTAAAAATATTCTGCGACCCGCGATGGTGGACGGGTCGCCAAAAACACCAAATATCCAAACCCACACACAAGTGGGACAACAAGTCAAACTACGCAAGAAAAATAAGTCAGGCATCAGGGACGACGACACTACCTTCAACAGGGGCCGGCTCTAGAGAAGCTATGCCATCAACCGGCTCGACATCGCCGGAATGGGCCTCGTCCTCGCCAACGCCCCCATCTGCAGCTTCCTCTCCGACGCCAGCCAAGCGGAAGAGCTCCTGACCAGGATTTCCCTTCGGGAACATGGAGTCCAAAGTCTCATTCTCTGCCTTCAGATCCCAGAGCTCATGCTTGCCATCGTCAAACTCTTATATCATTTCGACACGCGACTTCAATGCATAAAAAGCACCGACGTCGCCTGCGATCTGGCCAGCTGCGATTTGAGCCTGCTTCACCTCTTCCTCGACGCCTGATCGGCTCTCTTCAAACTCTTTCCGGCTTGCGACCAACTCCTCTTGACAACTCTTCAGCTCCCTGGTAAGGCGGCGCTCAGTCTCTCGACAACGACTCTCTGCTCCCTCTAGCTTGGTCCTCAAGGACGCAAGGGCGGACTCCGACCTGGAAGCCCTTTCCTCGGCCTTGATGACCATCGTCTTGACACCAGAGTATGCTCCCAAGAGGTACTGAAAAGTATAAAGCAAGAAAATATAACACGATCAGAAAACACAGTCGACGAAAGAGAAAGAGAAACACGAACGGAGACAACTCACCCTCCACGCGGAACACCCCGCTTCACCAATGCAGTCCAGGGGAGAGATGTTGTCAACCTCCGATTTCAAAGACGGATCCTGGGCGTGAAAGAGGTCGGCAATCGATTGACCGACCGCGCCGATTTTGTCGATTCCTTCAGCGATCGCCTCTTTCTTCCTAGGAGGCTCTTCTGCTTTGACATCACCAGGGGAAACGCCCGCTTTCCTCTTTAAGCCACCTTTGACTTGAGGCGCCGGATCCGTCGGAACCGACTTACTCGACGTGATTTTGGTTTCCGCCTTCCTCTGCTCTATCAGGCCCTTCCCAGACACTCCCTTCAAACGAGCACTTGCTCGACCACCAGGGGAAGCTAACACGACAGACATAAAAAGATCATAAAGCATGCGACAAAGTGAAAAAGTACAGAGAAAACTCCCAAGGTCGAAAGCTTACCCTTGACGCGAGATGACGAAACAGTCGACATGTCGTCTTGAGCGGAAGGGGATGTCAACAACAGGTTGACATTGACAAAACTCCTCTCCGATGCCGGAACAGCAAGACCAATTCTGGACAAACCCTCCGACCGAGCGCTCACCTCCAAATCTTCTGCCTCAGGAACTACAAAAAAGAAAAGTTAAAGCAAAGAGTTAAGACGCATAAACAAGCAAAGGAGAGAACAAACACATACTCTATACTCGCCACTCCGTCAACAAGAACGAACACTCTTCCCCCTTCTCCAGAGATGAACGCTCGACGAAAAAGAACTTCGACCCCTATCCGCGGTCGTTGACATCAAGATTCTGCACCAAAGGCTTTCGACCCTGTCGAATGCGTAACTGGACACGGGAAGAACTCTTCGACCCAAGGAAATAATTGTACCACAAGGCATCAAAATCAAAACCAGCCCCAGATCGGACGTTCACAAGGTCCAAGACCCTGAGAACCCTCCATGCCTGTGGCATCACCTGACATGGCGCCAGCGCCAAAGTGGCAAAAAAATCCCTAACAAGGGGAGAAAAAGGGAACCTGTGACCAATCCGAAATGGATACGCGTAAAAACAAACCCAACCCTCATATCGGGCATCGGCCCTCTCATCCGGGTGAGACAATCTGGCGACCGTTTCCGGGGGAAAGCCTCCAACTTGAAGTATTTGCTCGAGCTCCGCGTGGGACAAAGTACTTGTCAAAGCATCAGACTCCTTCATAATGAAGAGGGGAGGAGCTTCGCCCTCGCGCGAGTCAGAGAGAGTCTTCGATGACTCAGAGGCTTCACTAGAAACCATCTTAAGAACAGAAAGAGAAGGAAAACGAAGAGCTATGGCAAAAAGGGTTGAGAAACCTACCAGAGAAGCTTGCAAGAGAAGAAGAAGTGAAGTCAAATCGCCAAGCATCCGCTCTGAATTTATGGAGGGAGATGATGATCTGCAGAGATGTCGCATCGTGCTCCAATCTCCCGCCACGTAGCCCTGGACAACCGCGCCAAAAAAGGATGGTGGAGATCATGGCTAAAGATGTTGCCTCGGATTTCACCTGCTCGCCTAGCCGAAAGCCCAAAGCAACTTGGGGCTATTATTGGGCCTAGCATCCCCCTTGGAAGATGGATCGAGCAAAATGGGCCCAGGCCCAAGACAGATCGGAGGAACAGGGGAGAGCCCAGAGGAGGCGTCGAAGCTTCTCTGGTCGAACATTATCCGACAGGTCGCGAAGATCCCGTAGAGCATTAAATGCTTAGATTGAGCAACGGCCACAACATTCAAACACCACCGTAATATCAGTAATTAATGGCAGAATCCCTGCAATCACTCCCGGCGTTGAAGATACGTTAGGATTAAATCATAAACGTTAAAAAGGAGAAGGACTTACCATATATGGGAGAGGAGAAGATAAAGAAGGGACACTCATACGATTACGTTACACACTCACTCGAACTTGCTCTGAAAGAAAACTGAGACGCACTTGCTCTAGCCTAGCTCACTGGGAGTCAATCACGCCTGTTTTCCGCCGGTCGAAACCTAGAAGTCACCGGTCGAGTTCAATAAAATCCCTTGTCTTACTACGATAAGTTGTACCTCCATTCGATTCGATCAATACTATATCTAATAAAATCATCTCGCTATTTCATATTTTCTTTTTACTTGTTGATTATCTACTTGGTTTGGATTGATTTCTATCGCCCGATCGACTAGTTACCCCGTCTAAGGCGATTTAGGTCGTCTGATCTTTTTGCCCTAAAACAAATATCATTTTGAAAAATTTCTGGTGTCCTAGGTCCTAATGGAAGTGGGAAAAGTTCAGTATTCAGAGTCTTTGGGGTGTATGGTCAATTGTAAGTGGAAGGCTTGTTGCACCTCATCAACTTTATGAAGAAGGGGTTGAATCTGGTTGTGGAGTAATATATGTTCCACAAAAGCCATATACATGTCTTCAAACACTAATGGATCAAGTGATATATCTGATTTCCTGTGAGGAAGCAGAATTAAGGGTATTGCATTCAAGTGAACCGGGTATTTCATATTCAGTAAGTGAAGCTTGTTGTTTTCTTCTTATATGTAAACATAAGTTGGCCCTTTTCTTCTTGAGAGCTCTTTGACATAATTTGCTATGCCACCAACCGTTGGTCAATGGATGCCCATGTACCCTCTTAGTTGTAGCAGATAAAAGCTTTAGATGGCGGCATCTCATGCTCTATTTTTGTTTTGTGTGTGGTTCAACTTTCAAGTTGATTTTTCCTAGCTGAAATGTGGTGGTCAGGGAAGAAATCTGATGATGTTACATATATTGTCATCATCCTCCCACGTCCATGACAGCTATCCACTCGGTCCCACTAGCCAGCCTGGCTCAAATCATGGATGATTTCTTATTGCTGCAGAATCGGTTGTGCCCCAGACCTGCAAGAATTGGTCATGCCTTTTTATTATTTGTTTTATTCTCCTATATATGCTCTCTTGTAATCTGAATGTAATTATCGAAGATATTTTTTATAGTCTTCTTTCTCAAATATCAAAAACCCGAGAAAGCTCTCAAAGCATCCATGGCTGGATGCTCCTTTCACTAAATCTTCTTCTGCTAGCTCCTAATCGATCCTACAAAATCTGTTATGGTATCAGAGCTACTTAGTTAGCAGATACAAAAATAGAAAAACTCAATGGGGGACGATCGTGTTTCCGGGTAGACGAAGACCAGTGGAGGCGGAGATTCAACCATCAATTCGAATGACCCCCTGTTCTTACATCATTCAGACCATCCAAATTACGTTCTATCAACAGAGCTTCTAAACGATCGAAACTATTATCAATGGAGGAGATCTGTGGAGGTTTCCTTGAATGCGAAGAACAAGCTTAGCTTTGTCGATGAAACCTGCTCAAAACCGGCTTCGGACTCTCCTCTGCTCGCGAGATGGAACAGATGTAACAGCATGGTGATTGCTTGGCTACAACACTCGATGGAGAAGGATATAGCTAAGACTCTTCTATATTGTGACACGGGCGTTCAGATCTGGGATGAGCTAAAGATGAGGTTTGGTTTCCCTAACTGTACACGGGTCTTTCAGGTACAAAAGGAGCTATTCAATGTCTCTCAAGGAAACTTGTCTATAACTGCTTATTTCACCAAGTTTAAGAAGCTATGGGATGAGTATTTTGCTCTCGTTGAGCTCTCTAAATGCACCTCTTGTAGGACTGTTGCAAAAATACCCTCATTTCTGTACAACCAGCAGGTAGTGCAATTCTTGGTAGGTCTCAATGATGCCTACAACATGGTGAGAGGAAATGTGTTGATGATGAAACCAACACCGAACATTGCTGAAGTGTATCACCTTGTTCTCCAGGATGAGAAACAACGTGAGATGAGGTCTGTTTCTGGAATAGGAGGTGATTCTACTGCTTTGTATTCACAGAGGAATCAAGGAAATAGCAAGGGAATTTCTGGTGCTAATGGAAATGGTGGCCGTCGAAATGGAACAGGACATTCTAGAGGAGGAGGCAGAGGTTCTACTCCTGAACAGAGGAGAACCATGTATTTTTGTGAGCACTGCAAGATTCAGGGACACACCATTGAGAGATGCTTTAAGATACATGGTTATCCCAGTCAAAGGAATGAAAAAGATAAACAGAGGGGTCAAGTTTATTCAGCCAACAATAGCAACATCAAGGAAAATGAGCAGAATGACTCTCCTAGGGGTACACAAGATGCCTCTGAAAAGACACCAATGTTGAAAAAAGACCAGTACAACCAATTGCTTGCTTTACTGAGCAATAGTGAGATTGTTGATTCAAAAGGAAACAAGGCTGGAATGATGTCAGGTAAAAGTTTCTCTTTCTTTAGTCATGGTGATATTCATCAATGGATCATAGATAGTGGGGCAACCCATCATATCACACCTAACCTATCCTTATTTGACCATTACAACCCTTTACCTACTTTGATTATATTACCATGCCTGATGGGTCAAAATCCAGCATAAAGCACATAGGGGCTGTCAAATTGCATAGTGGCCTAATCCTGCACAATGTCTTACATGTTCCATCTTTCTCATACAATTTGCTCTCAGTATCTCAACTGACTAAGGACCTTAAATCTAAATTATTGTTTACTCAATCTCAGTGTTTACTTCTCCAGGACCCTTCCATGAACAATTCAATAGTTCTTGGTGATCTCCACAAAGGCCTTTATCTCACCAACATCAACCACTCTTCTACTACATCCTGCCCTATTGCCACGTCCAACTCTTCCTCCACAACTAAACACTTGGAAGCTACTCCCTACGCCTCTACTTTAGAGCTTTGGCATCATAGATTGGGGCATGTCCCATATGGTCAAATGCATCTTTTTCCTTTTATTCAAGCTACTGGGATTGTTAAACCAACTCATTGTGATGTTTGTCCATTAGCCCGACAACATAGGGGTTCTTTCCCTATCAGTACAATCAAAACTTTTTGTCCATTTCAAATGCTTCATGTTGATATTTGGGGACCTTATTCTACCACTACATACAATGGTTTTAGATTTTTCTTGACTATTGTTGATGATTTCACTCGCACAACCTAGACACATCTCTTGTCCCACAAAAGCAATGCCTTTTCTATTCTCCAATCTTTTATTACTCTTGTTGAAAAACAATTTGAGGCCAAAGTTAAAGTGATTCGGTTAGACAACGGGTCTGAATTTTGCAGCTCAGTTGCTCAGGAATTTTATTCTAATCAAGGGATCATACACCAAAAATCTTGTGTTGATACCCCTCAACAAAATGGGGTGGTGGAACGAAAACACAAACACCTTTTAGAAACTGCCCGAGCCCTTTTGTTTCAGTCCAACCTACCTACTACTTACTGGGGTGAGAGTATCCTGCATGCCACCTATTTAATCAACAGATTTCCCATGACATCTCTCAAGTTCAAGACCCCCTTTGAAGTCCTTCATCACACACCACCTACATATGATCATCTCAAACCTTTTGGTTGCCTGTGTTTTGCCAGCACACTCAAAGCTCATCGACTCAAACTTGATCCCAGAAGCCAGCCATGTGTCTTTCTTGGCTTTCCTCTAGGGGTAAAGGGTTATCGTGTCCTCAACCTTCACACTCGCAAGGTGTTTGTCTCCAGGGACATTCTTTTTCATGAATCCATCTTTCCCTTTAAGCTCCACAAAACTGATCTAAACACCACTCCATTACATGTCCTTGTTCCCGATTTCCCTGATGACTTCAGTCCCCATGTTACTGCCCCTGAAGCTCCCCATGACTCCACTCCTATGGAGGAACCACCCTCCAGTGAACATGTTTCCCATATGACTCCCTCATCTCCTCATGTTGCTCCACCCACGAGACAGTCCACACGAACACATCGACCACCTACTCACCTATAAGATTATGTGTGCAACTTGTCTCTCCCTTCATCTCAATTCCCGTTATCCCCTGCATTCATGTGTTCTCTTGCCAAACCACAATGTTATTCCGCTGTCAAACCTTCATTTTCTTTCCCCACTGAACCCAAAACCTACCTCCAAGCCTCTAGGGATCCATTATGGATTGATTCTATGACTAAGGAAATTGTTGCTTTACAGGACAACCATACTTGGGATTGTGTTGCTTTGCCAACAAGTAAGAAGACAGTGGGCTGCAAATGGGTCTTCAAAATCAAGCTCAAAGCCGATGGTTCTGTGGAACGTTACAAGGCCCGGCTTGTTGCCAAAGGATACACACATGTCGACTATGACGAGACATTTTCTCCCGTTGTTCGCATGACCACTATTCGCGCTTTATTAGCTTTGGCTGTGACACGAGGATGGACTGTTTTCCAACTAGATGTCAACAACGCTTTTCTTCATGGCGATTTGTTCGAAGAGGTATATATGTCCATGCCTGAAGGTCCTCCTAATCCTTCTCACCTTGTTTGTCACCTTCGCAAGTCATTATATGGCCTCAAACAGGCATCGAGACAATGGTATCACAAGTTGGCCTCCACACTTAAGAGCATTAATTTTTTCCAGTCCCAGTTTGATCCCTCTTTGTTCCTTCAAGTTTCTGGGACTGATATTACTCTCATTGCAGTCTACGTTGATGATATTTTGGTTACTGGAACCAATGCTCAAGTTATTAGTCATTTGAAGTCTACACTTCATTCTCTATTCAGCATTAAAGACCTTGGCAGATTAAATTATTTCTTGGGGATGGAAGTCGCATACTCGCAGGATTCGCTGATACTCTCCCAACGCAAGTTTGCTTGTGAATTGTTACAGGATGCTGCCCTGGGTTCTGTTTCCCCGTGTGTTACGCCCCTGCCTCTCAACTTCAAACTCACTGACATTGATTCTGGACCCCTCCTATCTGATGCTACTCCTTATCGCAGTTTGGTAGGCAAGCTTAATTACCTCACCAACACCCGCCCGGATCTTTCATTTGTTGTTCAAACCTTGAGTCAATTTCTGCAAAAGCCACAAGCTGCTCACTGGTCTGCTCTCACCCATGTTCTTCGCTATGTTCAGAGGACTCTTGATTATGGTGTCTTATTTCGTCCAGGTATTTCCTTGACTCTTCAAGCTTTCTCTGACTCGGATTGGGCTGCTTGCCCCCTTACTCGGCGATCTGTGACTGGTTACGTGCTCCTCTTGGGTCCTAATCCCATTTGCTGGCGCTCCAAAAAGCAAGCTATTGTTTCTCGTAGTTCCTCTGAAGCAGAGTATCGAGCCATGTCTCATGTTGCGTCTGAAATCACTTGGCTTGTTGGTCTTCTTCATGAATTGGACATTTCTCATCTCACTCCTGTCACCCTTCATTGTGATAACAAATCCGCCATTCATATTGCCCGCAATCCTGTTTTTCATGAACGGACGAAACATATTGAAATCGACTGCCACTTCACTCGCGAAAAGGTCATGGAAGGTCTGCTACAGTTGTCTTACTTGCCCACTCAACATCAATTAGTTGATGTACTCACCAAAATTCTCCCATCTTCACAACATCGAGAGCTCTTATCCAAGCTGGGCATGTCCTTAACTAACCTTGCTCCAGCTTGCGGGGGGGTGTCATCATCCTCCCACGTCCATGACAGCTATCCACTCGGTCCCACTAGCCAGCCTGGCTCAAATCATGGATGATTTCTTATTGCTGCAGAATCGGTTGTGCCCCAGACCTGCAAGAATTGGTCATGCCTTTTTATTCTTTGTTTTATTCTCCTATATATGCTCTCTTGTAATCTGAATGTAATTATCAAAGATATTTTTTTCTGTCTTCTTTCTCAAATATCAAAAACCCGAGAAAGCTCTCAAAGCATCCATGGTTGGATGCTCCTTTCACTAAATCTTCTTCTGCTAGCTCCTAATAGATCCTACAAAATCTGTTATATATTGAGATATGTAAGAACTTTGATCCGTATTAATTGCAATTTCTCATGTGACCAATTGTTGATATGCTGCAAATGAGGTTCATTTTTCATTTGTGCCTTTTGCTGCTAGTAATGATTTCACAAGTGTAGAATCCTTGCAATATGATTTGAAATTGCTTCAAGCTGCAACAAACAACTTTTCAGATGCTAACAAACTTGGGGAAGGAGGATTTGGTGGCGTCTATCGGGTATGTACTAGCTACTTCAATTAGCACCTGAAACAGGTTAACATTTGATACTTGAAGTAATTGTATGTCAATTTATTCCTTTATTGTTTTCAGGTTAAGCTTCCAAATGGACAAGAAATAGCAGTCAAAAGACTCTCTCAACGCTCTAGTTAAGGTGGTCTTGAATTCAAGAATGAAGTTGTGTTGGTAGCCAAGCTTCAGCACATGAACCTTGTCAGACTTCTGGGATTTTGCTTGGCTAGTGATGAGAAACTATTTGTCTATGAATTTGTGCCCAACAAGAGCTTAGACTACTTCTTGTTTGGTAATGCAAACCCGAAACTTCTTTTCATAAATCATGTCTCCCATACTAGATCCTTTCGTTTAAGTTGTCATGTAATGTGTGATGCGAACAACCCCTGGGCGATGTCGCGATGTAGGATCTTGACTCCTCAAGCTAGGTTGAATCTTCTCCGCCGTAGCCAAAGTGATGGCTTTCCTAGGGTTAAAGAGATAACCCTTTCTAACGCGTCAAAGAGATGACGAAGAGGTCAAAGAGATGACCTTGAGTACCGAAGAGACGGTGAATGATTTGCTCGAAGCGACGAGCTATGGGATAGGTTGATCCGGAGATCGAAGGGTTGACGTTAGGATTCAAGGAAGGAGCGTACTCAACTTCTAAGGAGCGAACTCAACTTGTAAACTAAAATCCAACGTAATTAAAATGAAGTACAAAGGGGGCTACTTATAGCCAAAGAACTCTCCCAAAAACCCTAATGGGCTTGGGCCTAATTCTAGCTAAATGGGCCGGCCCACTCTACAAGAGTTGGCACACGCCCGAAATAGAAATGACTGAATTAGAAATACTAAAACGGGAAACATACTATAACTGGAATTAACTTATAATATAGAAATATATAGTAAACTGAGCCAAGTACTACTCCAGGGAGGACGCCATGGTCTTGGTTGACTCAACCCCTTAGTGAACTATCTGATGGCTGGCCATGATGCTATCAATCTCCCTCCCTTAGAATCGAAGCGTCCCCGCTTCGAACATGTATGGGCAAGGGTGAACAGACGATGAACGAAGGGAGGCACGTCCAACACCATGGAATCTATCGAAGGGAGTGCTGAGATCACCAGAGGGGGCGATTGGGTGTTCACTAGCGCCAAAGGCTCGGTGTCGGTCACGATCGTGGGCTCCCAAGCATACCATTCGTCGCCCTCGGGATAGATATCGTAGACTGGCAGCGCACTCTCGACGTAGTCATCAGAGACGGGCGATGCGTCCTCAGGATAATCATCATAAATGGGTGGCGCATCCTCGTCGTAAATGAGAATGCCACGCATACTCCTAAAACAAAACTTAATTCTCTTTTTTTTTTCTTTTTTTTTTCACAATTTTTTTTTTAAAAAAATAATTAAAAATTAAAAATTAAAACAAAACTAACAAAATCTAACCTAATCTCTATCTCTCTCGTTTTTTTTTTGTCAATTGCAGTCGCCAGGCTTCAACGGAGGGAGTGGACGCCGGTGCATGGCCGGCGACGGGGCTGCTGGTGACGCCGGACAAGGGGGCGGCGGTGGGTGCACGAGCAGCAGCGAGACTCTCGAGACAGGGGCGACTGGGCGCTGCGGGCTGCCAAAGAAATAGGGGCGGCGGAGGCTGGAGGTTGAAGACGAACTCGCAGGCGGTGGCGAGGAGATCCGGCCGTGGCGAAGTGGTTAAAGACGACTGCGACACCAGGGCTGAGAACGCGCGCGGTGGTGGCAGATCTGGTTGTGTGGTGGTCGAAGACAAAGGCGGGCGGTGGCGGAGTGGATCTGCAGATCCGGCGATGGTCGCCGAAGAGCGGAACAGCGTCGGCGATGAAGATGGCGGATCTGCAATCTGCCCCCCTAATCCGGCGATGATGAATGGAGGATCGCGAGATCGACGGCGGTGCAGAGGAGCGGCGGAAAACAGCGGGGGCTGATTGAAGATGGCGATGACGGATGAACAATGGATACGTCCAATAGGGAATTCGAACAGTAGAGGAAACGAACAGGATGTGGTGTTGATGATGCAGGGAAGAAGTGATGAATGAGCAGTGTTGGTGATGATGACTGGGCGTGTGCAGGGTGTTGATGCGTGAACAGTGAACACTGAATCGGGTGTCGTAGCGTCGACTGCGGGATATAAGACTTGAAGAGACAAGCCTTTGGGTGTCGTAGCGTCGACTGCAGGGATATAAGACTTGAAGAGACAAGCCTTTGGGTGTCGTAGCGTCGACTGCGGGGATAAGGTTGATCCGGAGATCGAAGGGTTGACGTTAGGATTCAAGGAAGGAGCGTACTCAACTTCTAAGGAGCGAACCCTAGGAAAGCCATCACTTCGTCATCTCTTTGATGCGCCAGTGAACACCCAGCCATGATGCTATCAACTGGCCATTGATAGCATCATGGCAGCTCAATTGGTGATATGATGGGTATTCCACTGCCCTCATATCAAAGGGTCGGGGGTTCGATTCCCCCTACCAACATCCTAGGGGATTAACAGGCGCAAGCCTCCCTCCAGGTTGGGGTGCAGGGGCTGCAGCCCTGCTCTGTGATCAGGGCGCCAGCGGTCAGACCGCCGATTGAGGCAGACCGTGGGCTGGGCCGCTGGGTCAGACCACCGATCGAGGCAGACCATGGGAAGGCGGACCCAGGTGGGCTCGGATCACATCATAAAAGTGCACTTTTATGTCGCGATGTAGGATCTTGACTCCTCAAGCTAGGTTGAATCTTCTCCTCCGTAGCCAAAGTGATGGATTTCTTAGGGTTAAAGAGATAACCCTTTCTAACGCGTCAAAGAGATGACGAAGAGGTCAAAGAGATGACCTTGAGTACCGAAGAGACGGTGAATGATTTGCTCGAAGCGACGAGCTACGGGATAGGTTGATCCGGAGATCGAAGGGTTGACGTTAGGATTCAAGGAAGGAGCGTACTCAACTTCTAAGGAGCGAACTCAACTTGTAAACTAAAATCCAACGTAATTAAAATGAAGTACAAAGGGGGCTACTTATAGCCAAAGAACTCTCCCAAAAACCCTAATGGGCTTGGGCCTAATTCTAGCTAAATGGGCCGGCCCACTCTACAAGAGTTGGCACACGCCCGAAATAGAAATGACTGAATTAGAAATACTAAAACGGGAAACATACTATAACTGGAATTAACTTATAATATAGAAATATATAGTAAACTGAGCCAAGTACTACTCCAGGGAGGACGCCATGGTCTTGGTTGACTCAGCCCCTTAGTGAACCATCTGATGACTGGCCATGATGCTATCAATCTCCCTCCCTTAGAATCGAAGCGTCCCCGCTTCGAACATGTATGGGCAAGGGTGAACAGACGATGAACGAAGGGAGGCACGTCCAACACCATGGAATCTATCGAAGGGAGTGCTGAGATCACCAGAGGGGGCGGTTGGGTGTTCACTGGCGCCAAAGGCTCGGTGTCGATCACGATCGTGGGCTCCCAAGCATACCATTCGTCGCCCTCGGGATAGATATCGTAGACTGGCAGCGCACTCTCGACGTAGTCATCAGAGACGGGCGATGCGTCCTTAGGATAATCATCATAAATGGGTGGCGCATCCTCGTCGTAAATGAGAATGCCACGCATACTCCTAAAACAAAACTTAATTCTCTTTTTTTTTCACAATTTTTTTTAAAAAAATTAAAAAATTAAAAATTAAAACAAAACTAACAAAATCTAACCTAATCTCTATCTCTCTCGTTTTTTTTTTGTCAATTGCAGCCGCCAGGCTTCAACGGAGGGAGTGGACGCCGGTGCGTGGCCGGCGACGGGGCTGCTGGTGACGCCGGACAAGGGGGCGGCGGTGGGTGCATGAGCAGCAGCGAGACTCTCGAGACAGGGGCGACTGGGCGCTGCGGGCTGCCAAAGAAACAGGGGCGGCGGAGGCTGGAGGTTGAAGACGAACTCGCAGGCGGTGGCGAGGAGATCCGGCCGTGGCGAAGTGGTTAAAGACGACTGCGACACCAGGGCTGCGAAGGAGAACGCGCGCGGTGGTGGCAGATCTGGTTGTGTGGTGGTCGAAGATGAAGGCGGGCGGTGGCGGAGTGGATCTGCAGATCCGGCGATGGTCGCCGAAGAGCGGAACAACGTCGGCGATGAAGATGGCGGATCTGCGATCTGCCCCCCTAATCCGGCGATGATGAATGGAGGATCGCGAGATCGACGGCGGTGCAGAGGAGCGGCGGAAAACATCGGGGGCTGATTGAAGATGGCGATGACGGATGAACAATGGATACGTCCAATAGGGAATTCGAACAGTAGAGGAAACGAACAGGATGTGGTGTTGATGATGCAGGGAAGAAATGATGAATGAACAGTGTTGGTGATGATGATTGGGCGTGTGCAGGGTGTTGATGCGTGAACAGTGAACACTGAATCAGGTGTCGTAGCGTCGACTGCGGGATATAAGACTTGAAGAGACAAGCCTTTGGGTGTCGTAGCGTCGACTACGGGGATATAAGACTTGAAGAGACAAGCCTTTGGGTGTCGTAGCGTCGACTGCGGGGATAAGGTTGATCCGGAGATCGAAGGGTTGACGTTAGGATTCAAGGAAGGAACGTACTCAACTTCTAAGGAGCGAACTCAACTTGTAAACTAAAATCCAACGTAATTAAAATGAAGTACAAAGGGGGCTACTTATAGCCAAAGAACTCTCCCAAAAACCCTAATGGGCTTGGGCCTAATTCTAGCTAAATGGGCCGGCCCACTCTACAAGAGTTGGCACACGCCCGAAATAGAAATGACTGAATTAGAAATACTAAAACGGGAAACATACTATAACTGGAATTAACTTATAATATTGAAATATATAGTAAACTGAGCCAAGTACTACTCCAGGGAGGACGCCATGGTCTTGGTTGACTCAGCCCCTTAGTGAACCATCTGATGGCTGGCCATGATGCTATCAATGCCCAGCAGACGAACATGCCGAATTAGACTGGACAAAGCGGTACAAGATCATCAGAGGAATCGCTCGTGGACTACTTTACTTGCATGACGATTCAGGGCTCGGAATTATACACCGGGATATAAAGCCAAGTAACATCTTGTTGGACACTGATATGACTCCCAAAATTTTAGACTTTGGTTTGGCTAAGATTTTAGGGATAGATCAGACACAAGACAATACAAATAGAGTTGCTGGAACTTAGTGAGTGTCTCAAAAAATGATCTCAAAGCAAGGTTGATGTGCCACCAATCTTGCTCTTAAAAAGAAAAAGAAAGACACTAGTTCTTTTCCTTTTGAAAGCCATAGAGTAATTGACTTAAAAGCAATCTGCAGGCTTAAAATATATTTGAAACAAGTCTACAACATGGGAAGTTTGATGAGTCACCAGTGTAAGTCTTTTGCATAGGCTTGCCATTTTCTATTTGAGCTTGCCAATACTTTCTTTGTCCTATGTATATTTGAGTGTTTTTTTCTTTCAGGTTGCCTGATGGGTGCTTTTCGTGAACCTTGATGCTTGTATGGCTTCGCAAATCGTGACCATCAAGGTTCTGGAGAGGGTGGAAGCTAGGTAATTCCCAATTTGGAGCAGTAGAATTTTTCTTTATTGCTCGAAATCGTTTGCATAATAGACCATGTTCTAATATTAGGCATTAGCATCCGGATTAATGGTTTTATAACAGCTAGAGGTGTTTAGCTAGTAGGCCTCCAATGAGGAATTTGCATCATTTGTGAGATATTAGTAATTCCCAAACAATCTGCAGGAAAGCAGCTTCATAGCGAATGATTGCTTCATATTTAAGATTAATCTATATTTTTTCCAGAGAAATAAACGATTCTTTTTAAACATAGAAGCTACTTGTATTCTTTTTGTCATTAACTAGTCAATTTGTGTCTATATTTTTGTGCTCAGATGTGTTTCACGCATAGAAATTTGAGATTGTCTCATTTGTAAAGGCAAGAACTTTTTCCTTAAACTTGTCTATGTATTAGCTATATGAAAGACATCAAAATGAGGAATGTCATTACTTAGTGACGATGACACTTCGAAAGTGTTACCAATGTACTTCGAACTAGCCTCGACGACACTTCAACGCGCCACCGAACTAGCCTCGGTGACGCTAACACTAGTTGATGACACCTCGAACGTGTCACCGACTAACCTCGATATATTTCGAATGTGTCACCGACTAGCCTCGGTGACACTTCGAACGCGCCACCGACTAGCCTCGGTGATACTTCGAACGCGCCAACACTTTGAACGCGCCACCGATTAGCCTCGGTGACGCTTCGAACGCGCCACCGACTAGCCTCGGGGACGCTTCGAACACGCCACCGACTAGCCTCGGTGACGCTTCGAACGCTATCGACTAGCCTTGGTGACGCTTCGAACTAGCCTCGGTGACGCTTCGAGCGCCACCGACTAGCCTCGGTGATGCTTCAAACGCGCCACCGACTAACCTTGGTGACGCTTCGAACACGCCACCGACTAGCCTCGGTGACGCTTCGAACGCGACACCGAACTAGCCTCGGTGACGCTTGGAACGCGCCACCGACTAGCATCGGTGACGCTTCGAACGCGCCACCGACTAGCCTCGGTGACGCTTCGAACGCGCCACCGAACTAGCCTCGGTGACGCTTCGAACGCGCCACCGACTAGCCTCGGTGACGCTTTGAAAGTGCCACCGACTAGTCTCGATGACGCTTTAAAAGTGTCACCACTTACTAGCCTCGATGAAAGTGTCACAAATTACTAGTCTTGATGACACTTTGAAAGTGCACTAATTAGTGGTGATGACACTTCGAAAAGGCCACCAACTAGTGGCGGTGACATTTCAACGAGAATTGTCATCAAAACGATAATTATCATCAACTAGTTGCGATGACAGTATGTGTTATCAACTAGTTGAAATATAGTTTGTATTTGATGACAATTTGTGTTTTGATGACAGTTCGTGTTTTGATGACAATATGTGTCATCAACTAGTTGCAATACAGTTTGTGTTTTGATGACAATTTGTGTTTTGATGACAGTTTGTGTTTTGATGACAATTTGTATTTTGATGACAGTAACTGTCGTCAAGATGATGTCAGTAACTGTCGTCAAGATGGTGACATCATAAAAAAAAATATAGCGGAAAAAAAGTTCAACGGTCAACGTCGATCAACGGCCGTTGACCAATCAATGATAAAATGTGTCAATTTGTTTGACTTATGGTGATGTCATCATTACATAAATGATGACATCACCATAGGATTATGGATTTAGATGAAATTTATTGAAGATATTTATTTAATTTCACTATTAAAGGATTATTTAACCTGAACATGGTATAATTTTTCTACATTGACATAACATCAATTGTTACATGATCAAACTTACACTTCCAAATAACATGTTAATCCTCATCTAGCTGCAAAGTCAAAATCAAGAACACCTGAGTTTATGTCAGAAACCAGACTCAAAACCCTCTCAATCGCACTCTTATCCTGAAGTATATCCGTATGCGAAACTCCCGGGAACTTTATCACTTTCACAGTCTGATTCCTATTCCTATCCCCACTCCACTCTCTCTCCGGCGCCACCAAGCTCTCCATGTTCACCGTCCCATCCCCGTCGCCGTAAACGATCTCCGGTTGCTCGTCAAACCCTTTCTCCCCGTACATCAGCGTCTCCGCTGTCTTCACTCCGCTCCCTACTATACACGTGACAGGCACATGGGGGGCCTCCAACTTCTCAACAAGCGGCAATATCCTCTCGGCATATCGTCGAACACCTTGCGCGCACCCCATATCGTCTAAAAATCTCAAAATGTCGTCGGCGGTGTAGGTCGCGTTGGGGGTGATCACTAAGGGCTTCGACCTCCCGAACGTCGCCGGCGCCGGCATCAGCCAAAGATTGGTCTCGGTGCTCCGCTGCTGGTCTCGGACGAGGAGCGGGTTCACGAAGGGGACGCCGAGGGTGTAGCCGGAGCCGAAGGTGAGCATCATCTGGACGGTACCGGACCAGGGGGTGGAGAATGCGATGAGGTGCTTTACGAAATTCCGGCGCCAGGTGGGGTCGTTGCGGAGGAGTAGGTGGAGGGTTAATAGCCCGCCGAGGCTGTGAGCGACGATCACTGCGGGGCGACCGGAATTGGAGGCGACGGCGCGCTCGATTAGGCTTTTTAGGTCTTGGAGGTATTGGGTGCCTACGCGACAGGGGTGACCGTCGGCGGCGATGCCGTACCGAAAGTCGTAGGGGGCTCCGTAGAGGGTTTCGCCGTCCACGTAGCCGATTTCTTCGAGAGATTCCACTAGCGGTGCCATGTAAGCGCTGATGTGTCTGTTCCCAATTTAAAAAAACGCAATTATTAATGTGATTATGATTTAACATTTTTATCCGACCAAAAAAAGTGATTTAACATTTTTATTCATCAAATCTACATATTAATATTAAGTGTCTATTTGTATTCCCGTAGATAATGTATCAAATAATACAATTTAATGTATTATTTTGACCATCCAAACAAACTATAAAGCTCACATTTATCAAGACATTGAAGTGTTTTTAGATTTACGTTGTTGATGTGTTTTTTTTAGTTTTTTATATTTTTATATTTATTATTATATTAAATAATCAATAAAATATCAATTAACATGTGTTTTTTTAGTTTTCTATTTTTTTTATTTATTATTATATTAAATAATTAATAAAATATAAATTAATAAAGAAATCTCAAAACGATTTACACCAATAAATACAAATCTTAATAATTGTTACTTCTTTACATAATATAATTCTTTTTTCAGCAAAAATTATAATACAATTTATTACATTTCTCTTTCGTTATTAACTATTTAACTAGGGCCGTGCATCCGGTCCAGACCGGATCGGAATTTTTTCAAACTTTGGACCGGAGACCGGGCCGGTATGAATCGGTCTGGTCCGGTCCGGTCTTGGACCGGTTTGGACCGATAAATATATTTTTATATTTTATATCAATGAAAAATTAATTATTTTTTTCTATTTTTATAACTATTGTGTATAATATTAGATAATATATTTATTTATATTTATAGTAAAAATTAATTTTTAATAATATTATGAGATAATAAATAAAATTAAATTAAAAACAATAAAAAATCGGTCCATCCGGTCCGGACCGGAAACCGGCCGAGTTTGGACCGGACCGGACCGGAATTTTACAAATATGTGGACCAGGGACCGGACCGTAATTTTCCCGGTCCGATCCGGTCCAATTTTCCAGTCCGATCCGAATTTGCACACCCCTATATTTAACACTTTAATATTTACAGGCACTAATTATCATATGTATACGTAAATTACTTTTTGAAAATGAGTTTGTAAAATTTATATAACTTATAAATAAATAATTCAATAAATTGTAAAGTTTTTCAATGATTAGAATACAACCATGTATAGACAAAATAATTTTGACCACTTTTTCCATTTTATGATTGATTCTTTTTGCATATTCATACTTGTGCCATGGTAATTGAAAAATGATTTTTGTTTTGTTTATTCATCAATAGAATAACCTAAGCTATTGTGGACTCAAAAAAATATTCTAAAAACAAGATAAATATAATATAATTGTATTTTTTTATTAACATGTGAACTTATTTCTTAAGTCGTATATAGTTGCAAATGCATCATAACCATATATGTTAATATTTTAGAACTTAATCCATATTTGATATTTTACTTTAAATTGAGTGATGAATTGTTGCATTAGAACTACTTATTTATACATTTAATAATATTTAATTTAATTTATAAACCAAAATTTCATATAAGTATGTCCTTTATATTTTAGAATTGGTTATTGAGTTTGTTTTGAACTAAATATCATATTATTTGATATATGATTTGTTTTCTTAAATTTAATTTTAGATTTTGGTTACTATTGTTTAGAAGCAATAAATCACCTTATTTGTAAAATATATGCTTATTAAATGTTCTTTGATTAAGATCTTAACTTATAAATATCAATATGAAAACTGAGATTTATCATTATTATTATTATTATTTTCTTATGTCATTTTATACTTATGTGTATCTTTGCATCACTATATTTAACTACATTTAGGAGGGTCAATTTATTTTTTACCGTTATTCTCCATGCATATTTCCAAATTTGTTTTTCCATTAAAAAAATGTATTCACAACTATGTCAGTACTTATCTTTATTGAATCCTAATCGATTTTAATTTTTTGAACTTTAATTGAAAAGAGTTCATAGAAGTGAAATTTGAAAAATTTAATCATAATATTGTAAATAATCACTCATATTTAACAGTTATTTAGATGTGATTTTGATTACACATACATTAATATATGAATTTCAAATAATCGTGCATGGCGTGAGTATTGCACTAGTAAAATATGGAAGCTTAAGTAAATAATTTGTGACGGTATTAGACCCTTGATAAATTAACTTACATGTAGATTTTTCCGTAAATTGTTTGAAGGTATAGTGTTTAACAATTATGAAGTATGTAAATATACAAACAAAGCCCCTTTTCATAAGAGGCTGAAATGATACAACGGCAAAAATGTGGGTATAGTGGTGAGTATGATTCCAAAAGCAAAAATTATTTGATTAACGTACGTTGTTCTTAATGATTTCAATCAAAAGTAGGGTAGATTTTGGGGCTCTAGGGTTCGTATAATTATTAGACTCATCTTAGTTGATAATGATGAGCATGAAAACAATAACATACCAAAAGGCAAAGTTTCAAGTGGTGGGGTTGAATGAAAGCTAATTTGTATGGTCTTCAATTATGATCATCCACATATCATAAAAAGACAATAACACCACCACCGGTTCGGTTCGATGCAAAAATCCCCAATTAACTTGGTCCGGTCCAATCGATCTAATCCCAGTTAGTACTATGTAATTAGCACAATATCGTTTGAAGATTAAACAAAGGGCTTAATTAATTACTTACTTGAGAGGAGGTGCGAGATAGAGAAGGGACTGGACGGAGCCAAAGTGCGGGGCCCGCGTCTCGACCCCAGGGGCGTTATAGTAGTCGTCACTCACAGGATCATACACCAACATCATCCTTTCAGAGAAGCACTTGGTAAACGGAGCAACCAAGACAGTCGGGTCGAACCATATCCGATACCAGCCATCACCCTCCACCTTACCATTGTCACTATTGGTCTCGTGCCAGTACTTCCCGCAGAAGAAGCTGGACGGCTTGTAATCCGAATTGAGCCGGGCTTCGATTTGGTTCCCGCCGCTACCCGGAACCAGTATAATCGGGTGGAGCTCCTTTCCCGCGGGATTGGTTGCAATTTGGGATAGCATCATTGTGGTCGTTACCATGACTGCCATTTTCAAGAGGGCCGCTTCTTTCATGCTCCAAATCGGCGAAATGAAAACGGATAACTGAATCGGGTTGCGGGTTGAGAAGAGAGAATTTGGCCCTTTTGGATTAGGGGCCAGTGGTTGTGGCTACTGCTTGGATGCCCATTTGTGTTCAAGTATATGAATTTGTGGTGGAGGAGCTGCTTACGTTGCAATTTTTTTTGGGTTTAAGATTTTTCGAGAGCATATAGTGGTGGGCCAGCAGTTTGAAGAGTCTGGTGGACCGGCCCAACAGTTCAAAGACGCGAGAAGACCCGAAGACCAAGGCGGAGACGACGAGGAAGCTATGAGACGTTGAGACCGGTAGAGAAGAATTCAGAAGACTAGCAAGACGCTCACGATTCTCGCGGATCTCGAAAGTTTTTACTAGACTAATTGTGTAATTGATATAAGTATCATCTGATCTCTCATGTAACACACACGTTGAACTTATTCCTGCAAAATAGAACACTATCATACTCTCTTTGGTATTAATCAAAGCACGAAGTTTCTCATTGAGTTTTATGTCCGAGTATCTAGACGACGGAACTATTCGATTCAGTGGTCTTCTTGCTCAAAAGAGATAAGCTTGTTCTTGTATTTTATCAATTCTATTCGTTTCATTACTAGTCGATTTGGATTATTTTGATATTTCGATCTCTCGGTTGTCTAGTTATCCCGTCTAAGGCAAGTTAGGTCGATTCGACCTTTTTGCCCCAAAACATATAGTATTGGAATTTGGAACCCATCAACAATGCCAATGTCAACATTCAAATCTTTGAAATTTTGATCTGAAGTGTTTAACAAAAAAGGGACGCTCATTTACTTTGGGCTTCTGTAAGGAGATTTGGCCCATTTAAGTAGACTATGGAATTGTCTGGACCGAAAAGGCCCGATCCAACTACCTTATTTTATAGATTTGGAACTTGCAAATTAAGGATGTATGAAAAGCCGAACTTCACTACATGCACATTTTGTTGTAAGTTTTAATCATAACTAGTGTACTACCCGTGCCATGCACGAGTGAGATATATAAAAAATTGAAATGTCTCTCAAGAGTATAATTTAAGTTTTACAATATTACAATTAGCCCATAAAAAAGATATTGTATGTTTGTATGTGAAAGAAAAAAAATATGTATCCTGAATAATGTCATAATCATAACCCAATAATATTTGAAGTTATATATAATGAAGGGGGTGTGTATACCATTTAAAGTGTGTGATGTGCATGATAGGAATATATTAAATTTGAAAATGTGTCTAATAATTATTTATAAAATTGTCAAAATTATTATACGTGATAAGAAAAATAAATATATGATAAGGATTAGTCAAATAAAATAAATTGATAATTAGAAGTATAGATAAAATAACAATTATGAAATTAATTTTTAGAGGTTTTTATAAAAATATTTGTACAACAATTTTTCATATGATTTGAAAGAATAAAATTAATTATATTCTAAAAATATAATTGGTGTTTTGTATTAGAAGCTGAAATGAGTGAAAAATAAAATTCAGGTTGTTAATCTTCAACAATCTTGAGGGCAATGAGGGGTCACATTAAAAATTGGTAAAATTAAGTTACATTAATCTAATACAAACTCCTTAACACAGATTGACATTTTTACCGAACATTCATCAAGTAGATTAAAAATAAAATCAAGCTCTGTTAATCTAAAAAACGTTTTGCCAAACGGAGCCTTAGTTAAGACGGAATGTAAATATTAATATTATAGTAATAAATATTAACAACCAATAGAATTTTAAATTTAAACTTTTTTAAAAAACATTTTCTTAGTTGGATGGAATGATTCAGTAATTGGTTTCTACAAATTTTAAAACTAATCAACCTTATCTTTAAAACATTATTCACTCTTATATTAATTTTTGAAAAATTAATTGTTCAAAATGATCGAAAACACCATTATTCACTCTTATATAATTTAAGGAAACTTCAAATACATTCTCATTTCATGATTGTAAATTAACCTGGAGTTGATTTTCGTTTCCATGATTATATCAATGAGTGAATTTAGTAGCAACAAATATTTTAAAATGCCAGTTCAGCTATGAAAATATCAGATATAATTTGAAGACATTAGAATTAGATACAATCACTTATAACCAATGTTCTGTCTGATGTTTCTAAGAATCGAGTTCAACTTTATGAATAATATTATGACTCTACTCTTCTCATGAGAGCAACTATTTCATCGAAATATTTGACCAACATGACCAAAGTTCACAACAACTCTAGTGATTATCACTATGTTGTTGAGGCCATTTAAAATCAAATAGTGACATTTAATTTTATAGACTACTATAATTACGCTAAAAATTACTTTTTATAATTTTGTAGTTGATCATCACTATGTTGTGAGTGCATAACCTATAAATTGGTTAACCTATCTATTAAAGCTCTCCCCTTTAGAGCCATGAGAGTGTTTTTCCCCCTTTCATATGATTCACCCTATATTGGTTGGCCTAGTTACTAATGTATAAAAGGCTGCGTAAAATGAAGACTTTTAATTGTTATTTTTTTGGTAAGACTTTATAGTTACTCTTGGAATATAAACATCTCACATTTAAAGTTGGACATAACTTGTATAATATATAAGCTTAATGGGCTACTCCTCCTATTACCAATTGGTTTTAGGATGGAATCTCATGGGCTTATATGGTGGGCTTGTACATGGACATACACGCCCCTAGCCTCCCCTGACCGGCCCACAGACTTTCACATGATATCAGAGCGGGTTCAGTCATGTGTCCCTTTCTTGGGTTGGTTGGATATGACTATAAAGAGATTGAGATGCACACCCACACCCGTTTGTCCAAGTGTCAACTGGGCCTAACCAATTGTCCGTCCGTTGCACTTGCGGGGGCGTATTGGAATATAAACATCACACATCTAAAGTTGAGACATAACTTCCCTAGTATATAAGCTTTGATGGGCTACTCCTCCTATTGCCAATTGATTTTAGGATGGAACCTCATTGGACTTATGTACATGACTTATCTGCACGGGCGAATCTATGAGGGGGCTGAGGGGGCGACAACCCCCGCTTTCCCCTGGTGAATCCCTTTTAATATGTTGAATTTTTGGTTAAGCCCCCTTTGAATTTTCAGTTTTCATTATGTATACATAAAATGATGAGTAAATCGTAAGAAAAATGCTTTAGCCTAGTGTATTTGTCTTGGAATTTGTGTAAAAAAAAAGTTAGAGGTCATGAGTTCAATTATTCAATCACTCCCCCATCCTTCTTTTTTCTATTTTTGTTAAAAATTTGAGTCTTAATTACCTTATTAAAATCTTTGTATTTATTAAATATGTTTATTTCCTTTTTCTTTTTTATTTTTCTTTCCATGTTTTAATTTTTTATTAAAACAAAAATGGAAAATCTTACATTATTTAAATAATTTTTAAAAACGCTAAAAAATAAAGTATATATTGCATGAATTAATCAAATTTTAAAAGGTGGATCTCATATTTTTTGTATTTTTAAAATATTAATATAAATATCGATTTATGAAGTGAAATATATATGAAACTAAAATCGCCCCCCCCCCCCCCCCCTTCGACACATTCCTAGATCCGTCACTATTTGCGCCTATGCGCTCGTGTCCGCATGACCCCCACTCAATGGGCCCATGAACTTTCACACTTACAATAACAGATTGATGCAATAAAATTCTGGGAATATGCTTTTTATTTCTCGAGCTATAGTCCTAAAAATTGCATAATTTGCCCAGTTGAGTTTTATGGGATAAAATTGGTCCATGAGATTTATCTTACCTTTTGTACATATGTGAATAAATAGGGTTTATTTTCATTGGAGTTAAAAAAATTCTATGAATGGATTATCTTATTCTATTTCATAAGAGACACTTAAGCTATTACAATGGAAGAAAGAGAATCCAATTCGTGACATCGTAATCACGGAATATCATACTTACTAGCTTCGTTGAAAAGTCTTGACATAATATTTTTGTCCATATTAAATAGATTATCTTATTATGTTCCATAGAAAACACTTCTGCCATAATATTTTCATATCAATTTATATCTTCTTTTTTTTATTTTAACATATTTTTTTATTGCAGAGTTTTGAACTCGGTCGATAAACTTTTCCTAAAACTTAGATGTTGAATCCTTGAAGGTGGATTATATTCAAAACAATTATAATTATGATTGAGATAATGCATGATTAGGTAATTATCACTTACTACGTAACTCCACCATGGAGAAAAAATTGCACTCTTATTTATGAGAAGACGACCAAGTGCTCAACTTATACTTACTCTCCTTGTCATTTTGTCCACGTTGTTTCTACATCAATGATTTGCCCGCTCTTCAATTCGAACACGACCGGTTCCGGTTGATATCCCTGAAATTAAGGTATTTAATTACTCCCCAAATACTTCTTTCTAGTCTTAAATTTTTGTCAACAAATACTTGTTTTTTTTAATAATATTTTTACTCTTCACTTTACAAATTTATCCTTACAATTTATGAGAGGTTATTAGTTGTGATTTTCAATAAGGTGAAAAAATAATATAATAAATAAGGGTATACTAGTACTTTTAATAGCTTTTTTTAAAATTATGAAAAATGTTAGAAAGACAGGTATTTCTAGACGGTCTTTCTAAAGTTTAAGGTTTATTTGCTTCGTAAGCAAACTTCCCTATATTGGTACACTTTTGGTTTTAATTAATTAAATTCAAATTTGTCAATGTGTTTCTCACATTTAAATTAATAAGATTCGACTCTTAAAACACTCAATTCCATACCAAAACCATGTCGTTTTGAAAAACATACATCGAAAATGATTGTTGTTTCAAAATTTAAATTGAGATGGTTTGAATATGAATTTGAATGTTTTAAAAGTCGAATTCTACTCATTTGAGGACAAGAAACACATTGATGGGCTTGGATTTGATCAATTCCAATCGAAGGGTACATATGTGAAAAAATTTGGTTACGAGTCAAACAAATCAAAAACCTCAGAGGCATCAATCGAAAAAAAGTCAATTTTAGAACATCAACCGTACCCTTAAATTCAGGGATACAAACCATTTTTTTTTCTAAAAAATACTGCTTTTTAAAGTTAAAGAAGGATAAAGTAAGAAGGTGAAAGAATTTAACATGTAAATATAGCAAAACTGAATACTTTCAATATTGCTATATTTAAGCGTACTCATAGGTAGACCTGTCAACTGGGTCGGGTTGGTCGGGTTCGGGTCATGTCGGGTTCGGGTCAAATCGGGTTCGGGTCGATCGGGTTGGTAAAGTTTTCGGGTCGGGCGGGTTCGGGTTGACCCGGCGGGTCGAACATGTCCTTTTTTTATGATTATTATTATGATTTTAACTTTAATAAAATAATTATAATAAAATAATTAATATTATATTATTATTTAATAAAGTATATTAAAATATTTAATATAAACGAAATAAAATATATAAAATAAAGGGGACCCGCGAGTTCGAATTTGCGTTCGGGTCGAGTCGGGTTCGGATCCTTTGGGTTCGGGTTCTTCTTGACCCAGTGACGTTCGAGTTTGGGTCCTTTCGGGTCGGGTCGGGTTTTCGGGTTGGGTCGGTTTTTGACAGGTCTACTCATATGCATACTTTTGGTACTAATCTATTTATATCCATATCCATATCCATATATCTATCTATATCTATATAATATACTAAAACCATTATTATCTTTCGTATGTGTCAACAATAAGCTACAACACGTAGACAAATTTTTATATTCTTTTACCACTTTAGCCTTCAACATTTTAGAAATTTGCATTATCTTCTTCATATGACATTTTTCTTATTTACCAAACATAATCTATCATATATAAAATTAAGGATTTATTTAATAGGATATGATTCATTTTCCTTATTTACCAAACATAACTTACCATATGTAAAACTAAGGATTTAATTAATTGAATATGATAAAAATATAGGTTAATAATTTAATTTGTTAATATGATAAATTAAATAATCCAAATTTATGACATGCAAATTACAAAACCTAAATATTGTGAATATTTATTTTATCATATTGGTGAATTATACATAATATGATAGTTTAAAATTATTTTGTTGAATTATTTAGGGATAGATACTTATTTTTTAATTGTAATAATGTTCAGATTTAGGGTTGTATGAAACATGGTTTAATATTAGATTAGTATTTTTTTTGGTTTTATATTGTTTTTTTTTGCTTTAAATTTACAATTTTGGACAATTTTCTTTTTATCCTATTTTTTTTTTCAATTCTATTTTTTATGAGGAAAGAATTAGATTGATCTTAATAACAATGAGAAGACCAACTTAGAGTATCCTTGCGGATGAGAACGCTAAGTTCTGAAAATTTTTCAATACTACAAATAGATTCAACTTACATTTTGTCTTTCTATTATATTTTCATTTTTTTTTTCTAAATTTGATGTAAATATACAATACTAGAACCAAACATATTTGTCATACGTGTCATATCTATTTCGTTATGATAAGTAGGAAAAAATGACCCGTTACATATTCACCCTTAAAATATATTTTGTTTAATATTTGACATTATTTTGTATTTTTTCATATTTATCCATCAACATTATCTTTATCCTATATATATAACATCTTTTTAATTATTTTATTTTATATGATAAGAAAAACACTTTATTATATTATTAAATTAATATTGTATATGGCAACAAATATTTACCTTTATATCGAATAAATCCTTCTCAAATGCAGAAAATAAATTTAATATTTTTTAAATAATCTAATTCTTACTTTAATAACATATTTTTGTAAAATAGTCTAATTCTTACTTTAATAACATATATTATTTTTATAATAAGCAGTCTAATCATTTGCATAAGTTTTTAACATCCTAAATCAAAGTATTCACATTAGTCAATAAGATTTTGTATAGTAAAATTTGTTCACACTAAATATATAATTTATATTTATCCAAATCCGTGTAGGGCACGAGGACATATACTAGTGTTATTAAAAAGCATAATGTATGGGTCAAGCACGATATTGAATTTATAAAACATTTTTAATATAATTGTTTTTTTTGGAATAGATAAGAATTGGGAAGCTAAACAGAATAGCTAACCCAATATAATTGGTTATTTATTAAGGAATAAATTTTATAAAATGTATTTTGTAATAATTTAAACAATAAAACATATATGGAATTATAAATTTGATCATAATTCTTTTTTGTCATGATGTTTATTTATCTATGAATTTACATATTACCAATTGAATTATATATAAATGTATACAATATAATACAATATATTAATTATATTATGACCATATAAATATCCAATTTAAAAATATATTATTAACACTATTAATTGCTTAATATAAATATTATGGAAATTTGTTTATTAATTTCTAATATAAGAAGAAGAAAAAGAATATTTAAAATGTAATTAAATAAGGATGATAAAACATAATTATCTCGAGTATGTCATTTACATCCAATAATTCAATCACGACACATGGGTCGCGACTAAATAATACAAGGCTTCAACAACTAACCCACATGTGACCACAATGAATATCATGCTAAACATGTTGTCTCAAAGACTGCATGACATTTATGTCCTTGTGATAACTCAACACGTGTCAACTGCCCGACACATAATCACATGAATCGTGATATCATAAATTCTTTGAATCAATAAATATAGAAATTAAAAATTTTGTAGCTCAAAATGGAGTAGATTTATGTTTTACAAAATTTGTTATTCAAAATCAATTTGGTCAGAAAAATTAATATATTGAATACAAAACAAATTTGGTAAACTAAAGATAACATACATCATAATTAGAAAAATTAACAAGAAATACCCATTTTGGTGTCCAAAATTACAAAGTGGGTATTCTTTTTTAGGATATGAATGCAATATCCATTTTTATACCCAAATAAGGGTATAAGGGTAATTACCTATTTTCGGAGTTTTGGAGAAAAGGTAAAATAAAATTTGAATTTATCTTTTCTTTTCACTCTCTTATACTTTAAAATGTATAAATTTATTTCTGAAATTGTTAGGGTTTGAAGGTGGAAGGTGAGAAGGTGGGGGAGGCGGTGGGGGAGGCGGTTGACGGCGGGGGGAGCGAGGTCGAGATTTGGCCGACGAGAGGGAGTCGAGAGGAGGCAGTCGAGAGGCCGACGAGATCTGGCCAGATCGAGGTCGAGATTTGGCCGACGAGAGTTCGATCGAGAGATCTAGGTCTGGAGAGCGGTGGGGATCGAGGCGGAGAGCGGTGGGGATCGAGGCGGTCTGTAGAGGCGGTGGTTGACGGCGGGGGGGGGGGGGGGATCGATCGAGAGATCTAGGTCTGGAGAGCGGTGGGGATCGAGGCGGTCTGGAGAGGCGGTGGTTGACGGCGGGGGGGGGGGGGGGGATCGAGGCGGTGGGGATCGAGGCGGAGAGCGAGTTGTGGGAGAGATCGAGAGATCTAGGTCTGGGGGGATCTAGGTCTGGAGAGATCGAGAGATCTGGCCGGCGAGATCGAGGCGGAAGAGGCGGGGGGAGAGGGAGGTCGGGAGGGAGGTCGGAGAAGACGACCAATTTCAGAAATCAAATTCGCTGTTTCTTACCCCCAATTTCATATCTCCAACAACTGATTTCTGTGGAGTACGATCAATTTCAGAACTGGATCTGGAACTTGAGCTGTTGATTTGAGCTGTTAATTGAAAACCCCAATTTCAGAACTGGATCTGTGGAGTACTGATTTCTGTGAACTCGAGCTGTTGATTGAAAACCCTAACATTGAATTGGATCTGGATCTGGCCGGAGAAGGCGTTGGACTGGAAAGAGGATGGAGATGGAACCAGAACTCCATGAAATGGTAAACGGAGCGAGGTCGGAGAAGACGGCCGGGAGGGTATAGTTTAGGATATTTTTAATTTTATTTTATCTTTTTATTTATAGAAAATAAATTCATTTTCAGATTTTTTGATTTAAAAAAAAGGTTAAAGAAAATCCAAAAAAGTTACTTTAGGATATTTTTGCAATATCCAAAAAAAGAATACCCACTTTGCAAATTTCAATACAAAAGTGGTATACTTTTGCAAATTGGCCTCATAATTATGATTAAATTAAATACATATTGGCCAGATTACAATAAAATTTTATTTAAATGAATTAATGTTGTTAGACAATTTAGTTTACGTACTTGATATATGATACGATTAATATTGATACCTTCATATTATACTGATTGAAATATTGGAATAGCCGTGGGTTTTTAATGTATTCATACATAAATTTAATTGATATCAGATATTTTTCTTCTTCTTAAAAAACAAAACAAAGAAACGAGTTATCAACGTAAATAATAAACACAATTTCTCTTGAATAACTAATCTCTCTTCACTATATGCGTATGCATTAGTTTAAAATTATGTTTGAGAATCGGTAAAATATTTAAAATGGGTGCGGATCTGGTGAGAAAGAAAACCAAGGTGTAAAATATTTAAAATGGGTGCGGATCTGGTAAGAAAGAAAACCAGGGTGAGAAATGAGAATGAACATGAGTCATTTGATCCAAACTAAAGGCCCAGATTAAAAAAGACAAAAAAACGTAATAATTCGACACGACTGAATTTTATTTAAAAAAACGCGTATTTTTGGGGGGAAATACGGGCAGGTGCATATTTTTTTTTTTATTCGCTAGTACATACAACACAAAAATCATGCACATAATGACTTATTTTCATGCACATACAAGCAAAATCTGTACATTATTTAATTCGTCCACATAAAGTCAAATGAAACACAAACTTGTTCACATTTCAAGAAATGCATATGTTTTTGCATGTATGTGCATGTGTTTCCACTAAATAAAGACAATCAAATAATCATGCACATACAAGCACAAACTCGTGCACATTCTGAAAAGTACATCTGTTTTTGCGTGTATGTGCATGAGTTTCCACTTACACAAAGCCACACATACAGTCAAAATCTATGCACATACAAGCACAAACTTGTGCACATTCCAAGAAATGCACAAGTTTTTGCCTGTATGTGCATAAGTTTTCAATTAAACAAAGTCACACATACAATCAAAACCTATGCACATAAATGCACAAACTTTTGCACATTATGGAAAGTGCATAAGTTTTTGTATATGTGCATGAATTATTACTTATACAAAGTCACGTACATTTTTATTTCTATATAATATGTAAGTGAAAACTCATACACACCTAGTATAAATTACATGCATATACAAGTAGAATGACATGCATTTCAAAAGAATGCACATACATTTCAAAACTAATGCACATTTTAACCCATAAAAACAATGTCCACAAGTAAAATGGCATGCATTTCAAAAAGAATGCACATAAAGTTCAAAACTAATGCACATTTTAACCCAGAAAAACAATACACACAAGTGAAAACTCATGCACACCTAGTATAAATTACATACACACACTATTACAAAATAGTCAATATACCCCGGACGTTTCTAGCTTTATACCCCGAATGTAATCCGGGTTATAGCTGATCGAGGTATATAGTTAAAACTTACATACCCCGGTTATTTGAAAAAAGCGCCCGGGGTATATACCTTATGGTTTGAGCCCCTTTTTTTAGTATGCGAGAAAACTCCGAGGTATATTCGGTATATATACCCCGGGTATAATAATTATCCGGGGTATTTACCTCTTATAAACCGGGGTATTTGGTTGGTATATACCTCGGCGATTGTACCTCCGGGTTATATGTGCGCAAATTGGCACCGGGGTATATGTGAATATTAACAACATCCACCGATTTTTCCATCCGTGTTATATGGTATATACCCCGGGTGAACATCTGTGTTATATTGTATATACACCGGACTTCCATCCGTGTTATATTGTCAAAATCAGTGGATGATGTTTATATCACGGACCAATCTCCGGGGTATAAAACATTTTTCCATGGTGTGATTTTTCCATCCGTGTTATATGGTATATAACCCGGGTGAACATCCGTGTTATATTGTATATACACCGGACTTCCATCCGTGTTATATTGTCAAAATCAGTGGATGATGTTTATATCACGGACCAATCTCCGGGGTATAAAACATTTTTCCGTGGTGTGATTTTTCCATCCGTGTTATATGGTATATAACCCAGGTGAACATCCGTGTTATATGGTATATAACCCGGGTGAACATCCGTGTTATATTGTATATACATCGGACTTCCATCCGTGTTATATTGTCAAAATCAGTGGATGGTGTTTATATCACGGACCAATCTCCGGGGTATAAAACATTTTTCCGTAGAGTTTCATATCTATTTATTTTCACATAATTTCCACCTGTATAACCATATATCCAAACACGTACATATCCAAGCAAACCCATAACGTCTTTCATATATCAAACCAAAATACCAATTGTATCAAACATTCAGTGCAATCTTAGCGCACAAAAAGAAATTAAACCAACTAAGTATAATATTTGTCAACACTTAAGCTAAGCATAGTCACTAGGTAAACAAACCTAATAATTGTTTTAGAATTCAGGAAAAACCCATATAACAAAGGATTGTGAAAACGCCATCAACCACTTTCTTTTGTTGTTTTTCTCCAAGTTATCCAACAAAAAAATAACATGCAAAAGAGAATAACATGCTTAATCAATTGATACAAAAAACATCAAAAAACAACCTTGCATTGTCATCACATAAAAAACTACGACATCCAAAAAAGAGTACTAACTACATGCAACAAGGTAAACAAGTCCAAAAACTGATAATATGAACAACAAGATGAGACGAAGCAAAAAACAACCAGCTAGCATGCTATAATACGTGTCGGGGAACATGCCTGTGTATGTAGAAATAAAGGGCCTCATTTTTGTGTCCTTATAAGAACTCATCTTGTACAGCTATCATCATTTTGTTGACAGTTCTAGTGTTGCAAGTGGATATAAAGCACCGTTTCCGTCTCTTTACACTCATCTAATTCCTAGCATACTTTATTTGTAATACTTTATTTATAACTAGAACGTGTTTTATTCAGAATATTTAAGGGAAAATAAATTAACGAAAATTTGTTATGCACTTAGTAAAACTCAATGTCAGAGAGAGAGAATAATACTTTTAGCAGCAAAGAACATCTTCATTTGAACCTCAACCATAATCAAAGTGTTCAAAATGAGACCATGCTATTTACCAACATACCTAAAAGATGAGACGAAGCAAGTATTCGATTCATTCCTTTCTAATTTCGTCAATTTCACTTTCAGAGAAGCTGTAATTCTTACCATACCACTACAAAAAATAATAAAATGACTAACATAGTTGCATATAAGTACAATAAAAATAGTGTTATAAGAATAATTTCAATGACATACTATCTTTGGGATGGAAACACTTTTTCTTCGCATTATCCTTGATGAATCTCAAGATGTAATATCCACTATCAATCAAATTTTGCTCACGTGGGCACTACAACCAATGAGACAAGTATATATAAAGTTATATAATTTCATATACATAATAATTAATTTCATTCTACGATGATGTAAATAAAGAACAAAATCGCGCTTAACCTGTACAATTTGCCACAAAGGTTGTTTTCGAGGCTTCATCTTTTGAAGATTGGTAAATTTGAAAGTATAACTCCTATATAAAAGACAAGTATATGATCACTACATATGACTTACATTAAAATTTAATTGAGTTGTGTTAATCAAAGCTAAAATTGATACTTACAGGTCAATTAGCTGATCTGCATCCATTTCTTGTCCTTTTCCCAAGGGGTCAATCCAATATGAATAGCCACAGTGAGGATTCAATACTAACAACACCCATCGTTGCCTATATATAAGGTCATTAGAATGAGTATGCATAAACTATATTTAAGTAATGTAAAATCATAAGAAGAATAGAGTTCTCACCCAGATTTATATGGTGCAAAAAAGATTCGATTTTCGATATTGCCTTTCATGGAATTTGCAATGTAAGTAGCCCGATCTTTAAGGCTGCCACCATCTAAGGAAACTAAACTTGGACACAGAAATCCAAACATGTCACTGACACCTTCACAATGAGTTTCGAACAAATAACTACAAAAACAAAATGTGTGTCAAACCAATATATTACAGTGAAAAAAAAACATAACTTTTTAAAAAACTAACCTCAAATATATAGAAACATGACACATGTCTATCTCTTTCTTGTCAAGCCATATTTGAATGTGTTCCATTCCAATGGAAATATCAGGATGTTCATTGCTGAAAAGTTGTTTGGGAATTTTGACATACCGTAGTGGACTATCAACAAATTCATCCAACATCCATCGAAAATCATCAAGAATACTTGGAGTTGGATCCATATCCATGAGGTTGCCAAGATTCTTTTCCACTGAATTTGTCATATCTTTCTGCTTCAAACATTACATTGATGCCTCATGAATCAATAAAAACAACAAAGTAATATAACATGCTTCATCCCATCAGTAGACAAAGCAAGTCGTAAGTTTCTCTCTTCATTTCCAAACTGCGGATACAGTTCGTCTATTTTTTTCCATTGTGTAGCATCAGCCGGGTGTCGAATTTTATCATCTTTTACTCGACCGTCTGCATGCCAAATTAATTTTTCGCATCTTCAGGATTGCCAAACAAACGCCGAAACCTCTGAATTATAGGAAAATACCATAGTAACCTTTGCTGGAACACCATTCCTCTTGTACCGTGGTTCACCACAATCAGGATTTGGGCACTTCTCCAACAAAGCATATTCATTTCGGTACAAAATACAATCATTAGGACAAGCATGTATTCTCTCATAAGTCAGGCCCATGGAGCACAATGTCTTTTTTGCCTTGTATGTACTCACAGGAAGACTATTATACTCAGGAAGCATTTCCTTCATCAAGTCAAGTATATCACTGAAGCTAGAATCACTCCATCCATGTCTTGCTTTCAGATTATACAATTTCAACAAGGCTGTCAACTTTGTAAATCTTGTACACCCATTATATAATGGCATTTTTGCATTAGTTACCAAATCATGAAACTTATCTGGATCATTAACGAAATCCCCCTCAATATCATCCATCATATCATCTAATCTGTCATCTCCGTCTTCAAAAACATTACACGTGTTCTCATAATCAGAATCCTCACAACTTGTAGAATGCCTAGCAGTAGATTTCTCTCCATGCCATATCCAACATGTGTAATCAACAATGATACCCCGAAAAATAAGATGTTCTCTAACCTCATCAACCTTAATAAGCCTGGAGTAATAACAATCCTTACATGGACATATCATTCTAGTAGGGTCACAACCATGGTCAAGTGCAAATTTAATGAACTCATCCACCCCTTTTTCATATTTAACTGCAGAGCGATTTTTTATCGACATCCATGAACGATCCATTTTCTAGATATATATTAAGCAAAAAACACAAAGAAGTATACAGTTGGAAGGTGGATATATCAAATGCAAGAACAAATTGACAACAAATTGCAAGGAGAACAATGAAATTGAAGATTGAATTGGAACTTACCTATAATGCAACAAATTGAAGAGGTAGAAATTACTGAAACCCTAAAAAAAACAGTATAATTAATTAGAGCCAGTAAATTCACAAAAAAAAAGCTGAAGAACACCACGTACGGCGGCGCAAAACTGACCTTGAAGAACCAGTTCAAGTAGAAATCGGAAATTGACCACCTTCCAACTGAAGAACACCACGTACTGCACAGAAATTGAAGAACCACCAAGGCCACCTGCCACCACGGCGAGCAAAAACGGCCGGATAAGAACCACGACGAGCAGAAATTGAAGAACCACGGCGCAGAAATTAAACATTAAAGTGGAAGAGGAGGATGGTGACCACGTACTGCGCAAAAATTGAAGAACCACCAAGGCCACCTGCCACCACGACGAGCATAAACGGCCGGATAAGAACCACAACGAGCAGAAATTGAAGAACCACGACACAAAAATTAAACAGTAAAGTGGAAGAGGAGGATGGTGACCAAAAGAAGACGAAGAAGACGAAGGCGCATAAATTAAACAGTAAACGGCCGGACGTACCAGAAGAAGACGAAGCTGACCACCACTTTCAATGGCGAACCACCACAGCAGAGCTAGGAGATGAGGGTGACCAGACGCCGACGAAGAGGAGGCTGGTGACGACGAGCAGGATCGGTGCAGAACAGTAGAGGTACGAGACGATGAACAGCAAAGCGCTAGGTAGGAGACGATATCGATTTAGGTTTAATTAGGTTCTGAAAGTAAAGTGAAATTTATTTTCATGTCTAATACTTCAGGAGTTTATGCCGACGGTGTATATATTCATCAAAATACCCCGGATATAAGATATATGAGGTATTTGGGATTTTCCAGGATTTGTTTTGATTTTATACCCCAGATATTTAACCCATACGGTGTATATAATTTATTGTCCAATTTTCAAGGCTTTATACCTCGTATTTTACACGCCCGGGGTATTTCTGACGAGATATATTGACTATTTTGTAGTAGTGACATACAAGTAGAATGACATGAATTTTAAAAAGAATGCACATACAGTTCAAAACTAATGCACATTTTAACCCAGAAAAACAATGCACACAAGTAGAATTTAGATGCACATACAAGTCAAAATCCATCCACACACAAGCCAAAATCTATGCACATCTCATATCTTGTGCGTGCACGTCTTTTTTGATTTTTTTCTCAAAAATACGCATTTTTTTCAATAAAACGGTCGTGCCGTTTTTTATTCTCATTTCTCACCTTATTAATCTTTCTTACATTTTCTTACATGAACCTTTCCCATTTAAAATATATATTAGGTTGTTCATTGATAAACAAAGTCAAGTAACTATAAACTTAACTAGTGGAATCTATAGGATATAGGAGTATAGAATATATTGACATGTTAAAAAGATTTTATATTCATATTTGTAATTAGTGAACATTCAATGTTTTATTGTTTTTTAAGGCCGAATAATGTGGCATATTTCAAAGTCCGACATGTAGGCAAAATCGATGTGAAACCGAAATATAAGAGAAATTAATATGGGGTCCACACGAAGGCTAGGGGCTTCTGCTGTAATATTGATATAGATTTTGATATTAAGGATTGAGGCAAAGCAGCTTTATTTTGATAAGGTAAGAGTTCGATTTTCCCAACATAGAATCAAGAGGCCGATAAATCGGCATTAGACAAATAAAGCAACAAATCAAGTAAGTAAATTACAACAAAACAATTAAAGACTAAACAACCTAGGGAGAGGGTGAAGAAAACACAATAGAAGGAAAGCGCCACTGGAACACGGGGCAGACATGAACAATCCCATGGAAATGTTGAATGGGCCACCATGACGTTATCCCTACTTAAATGAGGGATTTTCGTGAGCTTCACCATCATGAAATTGCCCCCACACAAAGAGGGTTCTTCAATTTCCACACTATATCAACTCCACATTTACAGTATAGAATTAATACTCAAGCTTGAAACAACAAACCATAAATAAATATTAATTGTTGAAATAGGAGTAGTAATGGTGATCGATTTTTGGATTGTGCAAGATGCTTTCCTTCCTTGTGATTTGGAAGTCATATTAAGTACCAGGTTTTTATGTTCCACTGATGCGGATGATCTAGTATGGTTCCACACAAGGGATGGTCGTTTTTTCTGTTCGTTGAGCCTATCATATTCTTTTACCAGAATGAAATGGATCAGAAAAGTGACAACTCCTCCTTGTCGACGTTTGGCTCTGAGCAGATTTGGAAGATTAAAACGATGCCTTGTGTCCGTTCCTTCCTATGGCGGGCATGCCGCGACATTTGACCGACGAAGCTGAATACGATTGTTGTGCAGGGTGTGGTCGGACAGAATCAGGGATTCATGCTTTTTTCTTCAGAAATTTTGGAGGTTAGTGCCGGAATTCAGGGCTTGGGGTCGCTGGTCTGCTTCGATGCTTGAGTTCTTATCTCATGTTCTTACCCAACTGTGTGAGGAGAAGTCGGTGTTGTGGGCGTTGACATCTCCGACGAATCTCATCAATGGTTGCCGGCCGGTCTTTGCAAGCTGAATTTTCAGCTTCCAACTTTAGTTACAGGTGAAAGCTTGGTCTTTGTGGTGCGTGATGCTGATGGGGCGACACTTCTTACTGGTGCTCGATGAACATCCTTCTCGATTGACACTGAATTGGTGGAGGCGGAAGTGGTGCTTTGGGTCTTGCTGTGCTGCAAGGATGCCCAACCATCTCTCCCACATCGTTGTCGACTCGGATTGTCTTCCTCTCATCTCCAAGCTCAAGAAACGGTTGCCATGGAAGGGGCAGTATGGGATGATTTTGGAACAGATTCGAGAACTCCAACTATCTTTCTCGGTGTGCTCTTGGCAACATGTGCGTCGTCAAGTGAATCGAGCCGGCCTTTGGAACATTGACTTTGTTTTCATGATTCTTATCTCCCTGTTGAACTAGCATCTATTCTGTCTTCTGATCTTGGGTAATAGAAGATTTGCATCTTTCAACTCAAAAAAAGTAATGGCGGCAAAGCAATGTTGAATATGTAACAGTAGGATAGTAGGGTAGTTCTGAATTGCGCGTTTAGGCACTTAAACTGACTACTATTTTGAAAAAGTCTTCCAACTATTTTCAAAAGTCGATGACAATTGCGCGTTTGGCCCATAAAATAGAAGTTTAATGGAGTAAAGTTTAAGTGTACGTGATCATTGAATCAATATATATTTAAAAGTTAGCTTAATTGAGACAATCAATCAAACAACCGTTCAAACACAGTATATATTTAAAAGTTGAGGACATCAGAATAAAACAAATGGGCCATTGAATTCCTGGAATTGGGCTGTTGAAGTCCTAAGAATAAAACAAAACACTAAAACAGCTGTTGAAACAGCCCGTTCAATCACAATAAAACAAATGTTAAAATGGGCCTCAGACTAAACACAAAAAAACACCTTGAATGAGTCTCTACTGAATTGGGCCTAAAGACTAAACCCGATTTATCCACTGTAATTGAATTCCTGGAATTCAATACCAGCAAATAACTCCAGACAGCCGTTTCTCAACCCAAAAAAACTCCAGGCAGCCAGTTTCTCAACCCCTCAATGGCTGCCCTTCGAGCTTCTCCTACTTCAAGAGGCCCTAAGATAACTCCAAATTGATTTTCTGGAATTATGAGGTTGCCTCTTCACCTGCACGAATAAGAAACATCTAAAAAGTATGCCCTTTAAATAGCCTTCACCCACTGCAACTACAAGTTTTACCTCTCCTCTTATACACACTATGGCTTCAAAAGACTTACAAAGCATGCATTCTTCGGGTCTCCCTTCTGTTGTGCCCATGAAAGGGAAAGGTGGCAGCATCATTACCGGTCCCACAACCCCTCCCAACAAGAACGCCTCTGCTGCAGCGGTGGTCGATTCAGACAACGCGTACGTTTCTCTTGCCAAATTGACCTTTGGAACCGCCTGCACAGTAAGAGTGATGGTATGCCGTAAGTGGGAGTCGACTGATTTGAAGGGCAACCCTATAAGCACCGATTATATAATATCAGATGAGCAGGTATTGTATACTAAATTATGCATTGCCTTTTTGCTACTGTAGAGTTCTAAGTATAGCATGATTGAAAATCTAAACAATTGGTATTTCTAAGTATAACATGCACTGCCTTTTTAAATTATTAGTGTACAGCTATAGGGCTGTCAAAAGATGCTCAACCGTCAATAAAGATATTACAAAATAAGCAGTGAATAGAACGCAATATTGACCTTGATGGCAGGAAGAATGGATCATACTATCAACATGGAAATTATGTAATACTACTAGCATGATTAACAAGAAGAATAAAAATAGTGAATATCAAAAGCAAAGAACCGTCAGACCTGAACTTCATCTTAACACTCTTTGACATGTTTGATAATCAGCAGAAATATATTTCTAAATATGCTTCTTTGATATGTTCAACAAATTATAATAAATAGTTACTTGTGGAGGCTGAATATTTCTGTTATTTGAGACTAGTGGCTATAGAAACTGGATGCTTTTTTCCCTCAACAATAAATCTCAGTTGCATTGTGGTATAAAATTATGAGATGGTTCACTCCTTGCATACAGTACGTATGATTGTTGGTGGAGTGATTGTTGGACTTACAATTAACTGCATTATTGTGTAAAGAAGCATATATTTAGCTACAAGGCATAGAACGCAATATTGACCTTGATGGCAGGAAGAATGGAACACACTATCAACATGAAAATTATGTAATACTACTAGCATGATTAACAAGAAGAATAGAAATAGTGAATATCAAAATCAAAGATCCGTCAGACCTGAACTCCATCTTAACACTCTTAACATGTTTGATAATAAGAAGGAATATATTTCTAAATATGCTTCTTTGATATGTTCAGAAAATTGTTTTTAAATATTTGACGCTATCCGCCTTGTAGCTAAATCTTTTTGTGGTTGTTAACCCTAAGTATTATTGGACTCTACACTAGGGAGGGGATATACATTGTACTGCATGGAGGGGAATTGGCCAGTGTTTTTCCACAATATTAGAAGAAGGCAATTGTTGTACTATCAAAGGGTTTACCTTGAAGCCAAACAAGGACAAATTCCGGGTGCGAAACGGCAACAAACATTGCATCCACCTCGAAAGCAATACGGTTGTGAAGAAACTCCAATGCGATACCTCCCTCTTTCAGCGGTATCCCTTTCAGCTAACACCATTTGAAGATATTGCATTGAATGGGTCGAGGTTCCTTCTTGGTATGCCATTAATTATACACCTGAAAAACTGAATCACCACAAACAAAAACAATTTATACTATTCTGTGATTCATTGCTGTGCAGATGTGATAGGCATTGTGAGCCGTATTGGGCATATCAACCCCACTAGAAACATTTCTCAGTTACTCGATATTCATATTCAAAATGAAAGGTACCTTTTGTTTCTTCTGCTTCTTTAAACTGTCACTTCCATTTGCTTCAAGCTGGTTCCCATTCGCTTGGTCATGCTGAGGCATGTCACTTGACTTAGCTTTAGGAACACGAGTCTCATTTTTCTCTTGCTCCAGATAGCTCCAGCTGAAGTTGTTGGGTTGTCTGCATATGTGTCGTTTCCACCTCCATAAACTAATCAAAACCAAAACAAGAGAAAAGCAAAATGAACCTAATGAAATTGTGAAAGGCAATGGACCATCAGATAACATATACACAAGCTAACCATACAAGCTGATATTGATTGTTAGATTACTACTTCCTAAAAAAACAGAATTGTTGACCTTCGAATCTTTGCAGGGGCAAACAGCTACGAGCGACACTGTGGGGCAGCCTATGCGATGAGTTTGTTGAGAGAAATGCTCGCGCGCAACCCAACTATGTCCTCATCCTGCCTGGCATGCATGTGAAAGAGTGGAAAGGTTCAAACTACTACTACTTTGTACTTTTATTTGTGAAAGTCTGAGAAAACCTGCGTACTAAAATGAACAACAAATAATATAACAAACCACGGATTTAGATGTATGTACTATTTTGATGACTTCTATACAGAATAGACCCTTCTACTCCTCGGCCTTTCGTTACCTTCAATCCCTTTTAAATAGCCCAATATGTAAACCCATAACCAACCACATCGAAAATGGCACAGATTGAAGAAGTGAAGAATCCCATCCTACATATGATCCAATTAGAAAGTAGCACAATTGATAAAAAATAAAGGTCGAAAGTGAAGAATTTGGACTCCACCCCCAACCAAGTTATATTTCTACAGGTCCTACCATTCCAACATAGTAGAATTATGCCAACTTCTACCTGACCTCTATTCTTTATGCAGCACATTATCAGTGGTGAGATAGTCTAGTGAGGAAGTTGACAATCAGCACAACCAGGAGCATCCTCTGCACCATGATTAACTGAAGAGAAGAACATGTGAGAAAAAAACATTATATGTAGTAGCTATGCCAAAATCTAAAGCATCACTTATTAGTGCTCATGTGCAGATTTGAAGAAGTTACTACAAGCTATGAAGGCTTCTTCGTTTCTCTGCAGGTGCAGCAACATTGAATTTGACAAAGGCAAGGGCGAAATGCAAGCACCAATACCCTGGATGGCTCACGGCTGAATACTGAAGTGAAGAATGAAGTGAAGACAGTCTGGCTGGAACCGTTGGACCGACGCTTGCCTGCATCACCCTGGATGGCTCATGGCTGGACGGCTGGACCAGTGGACCCAGAAGATGGAGTCGGCTCGGCTGGAGGCTGGAGCCTGGATCTCAGGAGCTGGACTGGAAACTGGAAAGGGAGGCCGAAGACGACGAAACGGCCGAAGACGATGAAGATGACAATCAGCACAACCAGGAGCATCCTCTGCACCATGATTAACAGGAAAAAATATTGAGAATTTATCTAATAAACTTTAGACATACTCCCAAGTTTTTGGAAGAACATATCTTTCTGATGTACCTAGAACTCATTATAATACGGAACCAAGTATTAACCACATACAACCAAGAAATTAATCTAAAACCATTAAATCACCCAATTTAGACATGTAGGTTCAAATTCGAAACCCTAGAAAAATCAATTCAGCAAATTAACCAAATCCAGTCTTGCTAAACTAGCTAGATTCTTGCTATTGCTGGGTGATGTTGCTAATTGTTAACAATTGAACATAAAACCTAAATCTACCAAGCTAGGGTTTAAGAAATTGGGGAAAATCTTACATACACAAATTGGGAGGAATAAAGGGTTGCAAGAGTCTTGGTGGGTTTCAAGGAGGCTTTAATGGCAGCCTGGGACGGCGGACGACGACCGACGTGGCGGGTGAAGGCGTGGGTCACAACTGGTCATGATGGGGTTCACGAATGGGTGCGCGAGAGGTTGAGTTGGACATGACCTAAGGTGGGCACCAACAAGGCGAGCCCAAACGCCAGCGTGTGGCAGCCCGTCGACGACCCGTTTAATGACGAGAGGGAAGGTTCGTATGTGAAGGAATATGGAGTGAGGGGGTTGATAATTGATATCGGTGTTGTTGGCTGCAAATTGTTGGGGGAGGAGAGAGAAAAGTAAAGGGGAAGGACTGAAGGAGATAGAAGATACTAGGGGAAGGAGAGAGAGAGAGAGAGAGGTTTGGGTAGAAAATTAGAATATAGATGGGTAAAATTGTAAGTTAATAAGGAATTAAAATTTGAAATATAAGTATATAGAAAAACAATCTCTGATATTACAATATCTGATTGTATTTTTTTATCTTCTCAAATCATTTGTTGGACCAATATATAAGGGTAAAACATATTGTTCACTTCTATTGTGAAACAGAACAACTGTAGAGATTGAAGTGCAACATTAATGAGGGTTAAAAAAACTCAATTTTTACATAACAAAACAATTGTAGAAAATTAAAGTGGAGCATTACTGAGGACAAGAAAACCAAGTTTTAAGTAGATATAGATTGTTTAATTGGCGGAAGAAGAAGATCAAAGAATTCTTATGTCTTCTTATGTCTGATTAATATTATGTGATTGGCTAAAGTAGATACGGGCAGTGTTGGTGACAATGTTATACTGCAAGTCCGTTAAAATTTGTTTATGGTCAACTTCAACTAATCTAAAAAAAAGAGGTGTAGTATTTGTCTTGTATCTGTTTCATATATGAAGTCCACTAGAGACTGAGTTTGGAATCAGAAATTGCTTTCATGAGGTATTGAGGATCACATTCAGTGACTCAAATCCAAATTGCAATTATGGCATATTTAGCGAGTTTTGAGCCATATTGAGGTCGAATAGAAACTTTCAATAATTATCATTACAAGGATAAATGACATTAGAGGCACCACATAAAAATACATAACTACAAAAAAAAGTAAAACACATTCGTGTAATTAATTAACAATAATTTAACCATATACAAACTAATCTATTCTAACATCGCACTTACAATCACAAATTATTATATGTACAAAAAATATATAATAAATTTATATAAATCTCCTTTATGGTTCAAAACAATTGTAATGAATTTCAAATGTTCATAGCAAAGATAAAAACAAACACACACACAATTAAATGTGTTACTACTTGATATGTACGCTCAGAACTTCATATATACATAAGCGAATAAATTTTGTGTCATTTTATTCTAAAAAAGATTATCACAAAAAAAGAGATAATACCTAACATAATTACATATAACATTTGTATACATAACAAAGAATATATATATCACATTACAAACAAAACCAAAAAAACCATATTACAAACTCTTTATTATATCGTGATACTACATACACGCAAATGGCCCGTGCAAAGTACGGGCTACGCTTCCTAGTATTATGAATAGATGTTATTTCTTGTATTCTTACAAAAAAGTAATAATCGGGATAACATGTATCAATTTAATAGATGAGCTAAGATTGAGGATCATGTGCACCATAGCGTTATTGTACAAAATACGTAGTATTTGTAACACCCCCGACTTATGTCGGTAGTGCCACACGCCAGTGACCTCAGACGTTACTGTCCAAAGTCACCATAGGCTTTAATTGGAATAATTAAGCTTAAATAAGTATATTAAATAACGAAAGATTTAACAGCGGAAGACATTTTATAATAAACCCTATTACATGACTTGGTTATATATTAAAGTAATACTTAACAACCTTAAAACAGTGACACTCAAATCTTCAACTGTAAGTCTCTTCTCCGATTGGTTACTTCAAGTCTTTGGGGACCAACCACTGATGTGCCGTATAGGATGGATGACACCAGCCAACCATGCAAGGAATAAAACCCGGTTGGTTAGTCTAATGAAAGACTATGCAAGGGTGAAAACATAATGGTTCTAGTGATCGTAACCGTTTACTATCATTGTCCCTCGAATAACAACCGAAGGAACGATACATAACCCGGAACTTTCACGGAATGATTAGAATTAGACATGCACTGAAAATAAGACTCCAAATGAAATTGAGTCTTATGGGAAACGTATGACAAATGTTTGGGAATGTTTAGTTTTCACACACACGTTTTAAAACACGACCTTGATTATTTGGGTCTACGACCAACCTCACCGCATAATGCGAATCCAGATTGGAAATAAGACTTACTCTAACAAGCGTCCAGGCGGTTTCCACGTTGTACTCCTCACCCGATGGTATATTAATTATGTTCATAACCGCACTTATCTTATTTACTTCCAAAACGCACATTAACGTTGAAGCTTTTAATTTCACATCTCGTAATGAGACATTGGGAATAAATCCCTTAAGATTGGGAATACCTCCCGATGATTGGCACCAGCTGAGTGCACCACCCCTATATTTAGATAGGGGTAGGACATGACCACAAGAGTGTTAGGGCACTTACTTCCTAACACCGACGTTATAAAGAAATGACTAATCCTCGTAAGGAATTTGCGTTCCTACGAATACTCGTACTAATCTAGCATTTAAGTTTATATTTAAATGCACACCAACAATCCATTACGGTAATATCACATCAACCTATATAATAGCGTTGTTTCTAACAATATATACTACCTATTATAAAGTCACATTTTAACACATCGTTTTAATTAAATCTGTTCTCAAACTGAAAACAACAACTTTTATCCCATCTTAATTAACAATCAATTAATTGATAATCAAGGAAAACATGGAATAATGAGCAAGAGCGAACCGTCACTTGCCTTAATCTAGACGAATTGACGATGTCGGGTTTCGGGATTTGGAAACCGGAATCTGATTACAGATTCCTACGACGACGTCGAGACAAAAGACGGAACCCTAAGTTAGATTCGATACGAACGAATAAACGATATGAAACGAAATACGATATGAATCAAAAGGGAAAAAAGCCTAAGCTGTGACCGTGGTTGTCCAGGCCACGATCGCGCTTGCTAAAGCAATCCGCGGTCGCGGTTTGGACTTTCGCGGTCGCGGAATTCTGGGCAGAGCCGCGGTCGCGGAATTCATCCCCGTGATCGCGGATCCCCCTTCCGACGACAGCTCCCACATGGCTTCGAAGCTTACCGATGACACAAACAACGACTTCTTGCTTCGGACGAGGGCTCGCTACGATCACCACTACTACGACACCTCCAGGGCACTTCCGGCGACCTCCAACAACTCCGGCAAACTCGAAAAACTCCGGCGAAACTTAAAACGAGAGAGAGAGAGCTTGAGAGGCTGTGTATGATGATGGGAGGCTCATCCGGCCTCCTTTTATAGCCCACAATCCGAGAACGTTTACTCTCCATTGGCAAGCCAATCAATCCGGCTCCATCCACCGGCGAGCATTGAAGAGCACGTGGAGAAATCGAACCGGCGAACTCGGATAAGAACGACGAAGAAGACGAAGAACAGAGTTCCGCGGTCGCGGAAACACTTCCGCGGTCGCGAAAATGCCGCGAGCGCATCCTTTAGTCGCGGATTTCGTTTAAGAGCGTGCTAAATTCTTATTTTTAGCATTACTAAAAATATTCTAAGACCCAATACACTGACCGATACCCTTTAAACGAATATTATTATGATCAAATAATCTTACAGAGATTATAGAAATTGCCCATTATGTCCTTCTTACAAAATGACAACTCGGGACTTTTAGGGGTTATTACAATACTACCCCCTTAAAAGAAGTTTCGACCCCGAAACTTGGCCGATAACACCTCGGAGAAGCGACCTTATTTTAAGTTATCCAACCTTATAAGTTTAACCATGCCTAACCCATTTAACACTTTGTAAATTGGTTCAAGCATTTCTAAGTTAAAATTTATAAGTTGGTTCAAATTATGGTTAACGTAAGGTTAACCATAATTTAGACCCTTCATAACTTTAAGGAATTTTATAACTTGTTTTTACCAATTATACATTTCACCATATTACCCTTATGGCAATCATGAGGGTTATTACATTACTACCCCCTTAAAAATAGTTTCGACCCCGAAACTAACATCACTAAGGTAGAGGGACCGGTTTCACCATTAACCTCACTACCTGAACTTAATATCCTTAATCGTTTCATCCTTGAAATTAACCATAGGAGAGTCGATCTGTTACCTCACCATGACATCATCTTAATGTATCGTTTCCATATTTTACTCCATACAATACCTCCTAGTCTATCCACAAGATTATAACTACCTTAGAATCATAGTCTCCAAAATTATTTATTACACCTTAAGCTTGAAAACACACTTTTTCCTTTAAGCGTTTCGCCTAACAACCAACTCCCAAAGTTTATACATTGTCTCCTTATAACTCCACTTAGTACCTCCAATTGTCATATAGTCCTACTCCTTACATACACAGCTCACCTATTTCATAGGTTACCTTAATTAAACTTGGCCCTTGTGCCATATCTTAACCCAAAATCTTTCCGTATATGATTCCTTAATTTTTCCACAATTAACCACACCACATCCTATTCCTGTTTACCTCAACATGATTTAATAATCCGTTCCATAAGATTATAACCTCGTTTTACCCAAACGTGTCATACGATCACCTTCATAGACGTAGGTCACTTTTTCCTCAAGTACAGTCGATAACATCCACATACTTATTTTATTCCACACTTATTTGATCCACCAAAATCGTAACAACTTTTATCGGTTGAGTTTGTTATCCACGCATAAATCCTTAAACAACCAGTCGTCCTCACACGACTTATTATCCCAAATCAAGCACCCTTTTTCTTTACTGATATTTACTATTTATCCAAGACTTAATCACCTTAACACTTCTTGTATCATCATCTCATTATATTGTTTCCTTAAGAATACCTCACAACGAAACCTCGAATAGGTCTTTCCAAAACAGTACTTATGATTTCACACGCTTAACTTTTCCAAAAAAACTTTTAATACCGGTCCCATAATGGACACACTCATTTATAAACCTCATCAACATAACTCTTGGGTTCAACAGTTTACCCAAGATCGTATTTAGAGTATGATCATTTTAGAGAAAATGACTCCTTATGAAATATCTCTCTTATACATTTATTCACTTAAATGTATAATTTATACAACTCACCCTATCTAATGCTCATAGTATACACATGAGGAATAGCCTCAAACTCCATAGAGCATTACTACGCACACCAAATCCTTCTAGCAAGGAATCCTTACAGCATTATCCTCTAGAGACCATGCTTAACCTGACATTAATTCAGGAAAATAGAGGGGTTCTTATGATTAGTTTCGACCTCGAAATTGGCACTAACAAGGTAGGGACCGACCACACATGTCCCAACCCAACACTGTCCTTTATGAGTCCAAACAGTCTTTATCAACACGTGACATGTACTACCTTTGACACTCAAGGATTCTCGTATGAATGAACAACTTGCAATAGTAACGAATTTAGTAATTTTCGGAACAAGGAAACACTTCTTTATTATTCGAAACATTACATAAAAAAACCACTGACAGAAAGTCGAACAGACAGATTACTAAACTATGGAGACTATCGACACAAGTCATCGCTCCTTATTCTTAAAAGGCTCAACAAAAATACAACTATTCATTCAGGGTCTCATTCCCGTCAGTTTGACGCATCACGAAGAGTCATTGCCCCCGACCCGAAGACTCCATAGGTGCCTTGCCTTTATTACGAGCAATAGATTGCTCAGGAGCGGACACCTCTGGCTTTGGGTTCTGCCCATTGCCAACATTTGAGGCTTGATATGATTGTGTTGGCCCTTGACCCTTTTGCCTACAGTATGTTTTCATGTGGCCTTCCTTCCCATAATTGTAACATACCCGCTTATCCTTTTGGCAATTAAAACTTTTATGCCCTGCCTTACCACAGTTGTGGCACTGAATCACTCCGCTAATCCAACCTGAGCCTCTAGCGGAGTCAAACTGAGTCGTCTCGGTCTTAGCACGACCAGACTTTTGAAACTTGGTGGGCGATGCCGGTCGTTTGAATGTACCAGCCTGGCAGTTCTGTTGCCCACCCCTTTCTTTATTCTGCTTCTCCCTCTTTCGGGCAGATTGTTCCAGTGTGGCCTCTATTTTGTAGGCCGCATCCACATATTGCTCTAACGTAGAACAACCGTGACGCACCATCAGAGGTTTGATTTCTGGATTCATCCATCCATGGAAGTACCAGATCTTTTGTTCTTCACTCGACACTTCCGGTCCAGCATATTGCAATAGGTGATTGAACTTAGCTGCAAGCTCAGTCACCTTCAACCCATCGGTCTTAGGGTAAAGGAACTCCTTATGCTTCTCCTCCCTTATAGCACGGGAAAAGAAACGGTCAGTCATCTTTGTTTTGAACATACCCCAGTTTAGCCCGGGATGATCAGCTAAACCAACTCTCTCCCACCATTCGCTAGCCACATCCTTAAGTTGAAGGGAGACGATGTACACCTTCTCAGCCTCAGTGCAATCGACATTCCTAAACAATCGCTCCATATGCGAGAACCAATACACCACTCTGACTGGTTCTCCCATACCGTCATAACTGTCAGGCCTCATTGAGCTTATGGCCTTCACGGCTCAACCGTAATTTCCTCTGTTCCTGACGGCATCGACCTGAGGTACATGATCCACTGGCTCCTCAAATTCAGGAATAACCTGAGGGACCGGAACACCCTGTGCTTGTGGTGCGACTGGCCGAATCATCTCGGTGACCGCTTGCATAACGATCCCCCGAATGGCCTCTATGGCCGCATCGTCGAATACCACCTGTAGATTAGCCCGAACTTGGCCATTGTCTACGGGGTTATTGTGAGAGACAGACTCGCTCTCTTCCCCTTGATTTGTGGCGCTTCTCAGATTCATCCTGGGGTTGTTACTTGGCCCAACACCCACGCGAATAGTATTCCTTGTGTTCACCATCTGTTGATGAACCATAACGTCAGTTTAGAACTTTTCCGAATTATACATGACACTTAGTCAATTACGTTATGATACGAATTATAAGGGTCCAAACTAATAACTTTATATCAGTCTGACTGGCCCTCCACCATTAACCGCAATACGATCTCCTTCCATATACTTGAGAATGGGTACTTTTAGGAGAAACGTCAACCTTTAAATGACATTAAGCCTAAGGAGAAACGATATCCCTAAGGAATAAGTAACAACTCGAAGCTTGCAGAAGTTTTGAAAACCACTTATTATTAAACCTTATACTTTATACATATAGATCATTTATACCTAACTTGGCAAAATCATTATAGTTATCTCTTTGAAATAAAGACATTATTATTTCTTTGTAAACTCTTACCGAAATCCAAACCACACCTTATAAAGTTATAACATAACTTCATTTTTAAACGTTTATAATATGATTTTATAAAAGTACTATGAAAATTAATGCTTAACACAAGAGAGTTTAAACATCACTTTTAACACTATTTCAAACACCATTAGAACACCACTACTTTTAAATTTCATAACTTTAAACAATTTGAAAACCTTAAATTTAGTACTGACATTAAAACTCTCGAAATTCCTTTTTAATAGAAAATAGGTTGAAACTAGTTTCGAAATTAATTTTCGAAAATTCTCAAACCTAACAATAGGCCAAGAATTTTAAAACCATTGCTCTGATACCATAATTGTAACACCCCCGACTTTAGTCGATAGTGCCACACGCCAGTGACCCCAGACGTTACTGTCCAAAGTCACCCCAGGCTTTAATCGGAACAATTAAGCTTAAATAAGTATATTAAATAACGAAAGATTTAACAGCGGAAGACATTTTATAATAAACCCTATTACACGACGTGGTTATATATTAAAGTAATACTTAACAACCTTAAAACACTAACACTCAAATCTTCAATTGCAAGCCTCTTCTCCGATTGGTTACTTCAAGTCTTCGGGGACCAACCACTGATGTTCCGTATAGGACGGATGACACCAGCCAACCATGCAAGGAATAAAACCCGGTTGGTTAGTCTAATGAAAGACTATGCAAGGGTGAAAACAGAATGGTTCTAGTGATCGTAATCGTTTACTATCATTGTCCCTCGAATAACAACCGAAGGAACGATACATAACCCGAAACTTTCATGGAATGATTTGATTTAGACATGCACTGAAAATAAGACTCCAAAGGAATTGAGTCTTATGGGAAACGTATGACAAATTTTTGGGATCGTTTAGTTTTCACACACACGTTTTAAAACACGACCTTGATTATTTAGGTCTACGACCAACCTCACCGCGTAATGCGAATCCAGATTGGAAAGAAGACTTACTCTAACAAGAGTCCGGACGATTTCCACGTTGTACTCCTCGCCCGAGGGTATATTAATTATGTGCATAACCGCACTTATCTTATTTACTTCCAAAATGCACATTAACGTTGAAGCTTTTAATTTCACATCTCGTAATGAGACATTGGGAATAAATCCCTTAAGATTGGGAATACCTCCCAAAGATTGGCACCAGCTGAGTACTGCCTGAGTGCACCACCCCTGTATTTAGATAGGGGTAGGTCATGACCACAAGAGTGTTAGGGCACTTACTTCCTAACACCAACGTTATAAAGAAATGACTAATCCTCGTAAGGAATTAGCGTTCCTACGAATACTCGTGCTAATCTAGCATTTAAGTTTACATTTAAATCCACACCAACAATCCATTACGGTAATATCACATCAACCTATATAATAGCGTTGTTTGTAGCAATATATACAACCTATTATAAAGTCATATTTTAACACATCGTTTTAATTAAATCTGTTCTCAAACTGAAAACAACAACTTTTATCCCATCTTAATTAACAATCAATTAATTGATAATCAAGGGAAACATGGAATAATGAGCAAGAGCGAACCGCCACTTGCCTTAATCTAGACGAATTGACGATGTCGGGTTCCGGGATCTGGAAACTGGAATCTGATTACGGATTCCTACGACGACGTTGAGACAAAAGACGGAACCCTAAGTTAGATTCGATACGAACGAATAAACGATATGAAACGAAATACGATATGAATCGAAAGGGACAAAATCCTAAGCCGTGACCGTGGTTGTCCAAGCCACGATCGCGCTTGCTAAGGCAAGCCGCAGTCGCGGTTTGGACTTCCGCGGTCGCGGAATTCTAGGCAGAGCCGCGGTCGTGGAATTCATCCCCGCGATCGCAGATCCCCCTTCCGACGACGGCTTCCACATGGCTTTGAAGCTTACCGATGACGCAAACGACGACTTCTTGCTTCGGACGAGGGCTCGCTATGATCACCACTACTATGACACCTCCAGGGCACTTCCGGCGACCTCCAACAACTCCGGCAAACTCGAAAAACTCCGGCGAAACTTAAAATGAGAGAGAGAGAGAGAGAGAGAGCTTGAGAGGCTGTGGATGATGATGAGAGGCTCATCATGCCTCCTTTTATAGCCCACAATCCGAGAACGTTTACTCTCCATTGGCAAGCCAATCGTTCCGACTCCCTCCACCGGCGAGCATTGAAGAGCACGTGGAGAAATCGAACCGGCGAACTCGGATAAGAACGACGAAGAAGACGAAGAACAGAGTTCTGCGGTCGCGGAAACACTTCTGCGGTCGCAGAAATGCCGCGAGCGCGTCCTTTGGCCTTTGGTCGCGGATTTCGTTTAAGAGCGTGCTAAATTCTTATTTTTAGCATTACTAAAAATATTCTAAGACCCAATACACTGACCGATACCCTTTAAACGAATATTATTATGATGAAATAATCTTACAGAGATTACAGAAATTGCCCATTATGTCCTTCTTACAAAATGACAACTCGGGACGTTTAGGGGTTATTATAGTATTTCACACCATCCAATGCTGCAGATCAACAACTGAGATTAAGAGTGTGTTTTCTAAGGTTTTATTTAAATGAATGGCATATTCGTCATTTTCACCTTAGTCTTTCTTCCTCCCCAAATCCAATCCTCCGTCGCAATATCTCTGCCCAAGCTATCCATGTAGCTTCTCCAGTGCAATCCCTTTTGCACTCGATTCTTCAAATTCGAACTCGATTATTCAATAAAACTTGTTTATTTGTTCATTTAGGCTTCAAATTTCATCTATGTTTGTTGAGTTCGTCGTTCCCAAATGCCATGGATGTCGGTACTAATTTCCGTTCAAACACTTTGTTTTTCGTTTGTGTTTCAATATAGGCTTGATTTTTTGTTGCTCCCATTTCGCAATGTCATGTTTATGGAGTAGAATCTCAAATTTTGTTGAGTTTTTTATTATTAAAAATCCACTTTTGGTTGTTCGGGATTGTAACATGAGTTTGTGAACATGATTCTTCTTATCAGTATTTGGTTGCCATAGACCTTTTCCTTGCTGAAAATTTGTATCAAAGGAGTCCTCGTCGTTTAATCATCTAATCGAATGTTTGATAGCTCAATTGATTTTAAAATATGCACAAATTATGAACATAATACTATTAATAAGGAACAATATTACGTTAATTATGAACTTGCCATGCTTCTTAAATTTTTGTTTACATTATCTTTATATTTCAGCCAGTTCATCAACTTCAATTGCTGCTAGTTTGATTTGTCTCATGAAAATCTAAACGAATGCTTGATACCTTAGTTGGTTTTCAAAATATTCATAGATTATGAACCTCATGCGATTAATTTATGAATATTTTGGTATTATTTATGAAATTGACATGTTTTTGGGCTGAACTTGTGATTGGATGAATTATTTTCTTGGTTGTGCTACTTCTTTCCATTGATCAATCTAAATCTGACATTTTTTTGTGATGGTGTAATAGATCAATTTGATGTTGCTTTTCTTAGCTTTTTTTTTTGCTTTTGTGTTTTAAGAGAATCTCACAAGGTGTTCAATTAAATGCTTGAAAGAGATGTTGTGAGTAGGACATGGATGAATGCCCTCTATTGTTGATGATCTGTTTGTTTTCACATTTTTGTAGACATTAAGAACCTAATAAAGTCATGATAAACATACAAAATGAAATGAACCACAATGGGATTAATATGAACATTAACATTAATATATATGAACGTTATATGACTATAAATGAACCTTGAAACATAAAATATGAACTTTTAGTTTATTTATATGGTGCTCGGAGTATGGAAAAGAAGATGAAGTTTTCAAAATAATAAATATGAACATTAGATGATTATATATGAACATTGACATGTTACATATAAACCCTCACGTTTCCATTTTGCCTAATTATGAATATGAATATGAACCTTAGGAGAATATATATGAACTTGAATATAATATACGTGAACCCAACTTGAACTGAGACTTTTCACAAGCACAATATGTTGCCTATGAGGGATTCAAACCCTCATCCATGTGTACCAGCACATTGCTCTACCATTTGAGCTAATAGGCTATGATAAATTCAATTAGTTGAATATTTTTCAAATAACTAAATATGAACCTTAGATAATTATATATGCACATATAAACTTAAGACATGAACGCAATCATCTGCACAATCTATTATCCTTTATATGAACCCTAGAACGTTTTGAATCTAGAAAATCCTAAAGTTTGTACAATAAATTAGATTCAATGGTATCTATGAACCATAAAAACACTACCATGGATGCAATTTTTCACAATTTACGTTAGCACAATAGTTCGGAACACGTTTTTGATTTTCAACTTGACTATAACCCTAAAGTATCTTTATTTGCACAAATTCAAATTGTTTCTAACATTTCCAAAATTCAAATTGTTACAAGCAAATAGCAAAAATGAAAACATTAAAAGTAAAAACTAAGTAGTAGAACATAGATTTTTACCTTTGTGTGTGTGCATCTTTGTTTGTTGAGATGTCTTCTTATGTCTCTGTATTGAATGTTTCCATTGAAGCTAATAAACGAGACTAACAGAAATAGGTGGACAAGGATATATAATGAAGATTGTTGTTTAGAGGTATTGCGTGAACTTTGTAAGGAGTTTTAATGGAGATTTCAAGAGAGGGAAAAGAGGTCTGTAAGAATTGGGGGTTTCAGAAAGAGAAGGGGAGAGAGAATGAGCAAAATCGAGGTTTGAATTTTAGAAGTGAAAGAGGGGTGTTTTAGGAAGAAAGGTTGACTTTTACCAAAATTACAAAATTGCCATCTTAAATGACCAATAGTGACACACGTGTCTTCACCTTTTATTTTCTCCAGCTTTTAATCCTATTCGTCCAATGTACACATCTAATGGTTGGGTTCTTTCGCATTTCGTACTGTAGCGTAGAATTGTACCCGAACCCCTCTCCATGAGCTATTACCTTGTGGAAGTGCCATTTTAGTGATATAATCATTTGAACAAAAAAGTTATAAAAATAACGAAGAATTATAAACTTCTGAACATGGAATGGTATGAATAAGCTAGCTAGACTTATAATATACTTTGTACTCAAATTAATTTTCCGTATTTACTAGACCTTATTCCTAAATACTTCGTATTCAAATTCCAATTTTCTGACACTGTCCTTGGGATATTAAAATCTTAATTTCTAATATCCTTTGTGTTTTACAACTGTTATCTTCAGTGTAGATCTGTCACGTCTTCCGAGAAACTAGCGCTGCTGCTGACTACATTGCGAAGCTGGCCCAGCGAAGTCCCTTAGAAGATTTTAGAGATAATTTAGAACTTGTTGTTCTAATCCGCAAGGATGCTATAGAATGAGAAACCGTTCCTTCTGTGGTTTCCGATCTAATTTTTACATATCAAAAAAAAAATCCAATTTTCTTGGTAACATAAAATAGCTTGTGAATAAAAAGGTGTACCATAAAATATGCCATAATATTACCAAACGCATAGCGATCCTGATCGGCCGACCCGACTAAAAAAAATCCATCAATCATTTTCAAACAATTAGTACTAATGGATTAAGAACGCACCCAATCAATAAACTGGTCAATTAAAAAAATCTCCGTCTTCTCTCTTTTTTCTCTCTCTTCTTTTCCTTCGTGTTGATGTTTCCTGTATCTGTACACCGCCTTTCTTCTTCTCCCCCTTTCTTTTTGTTTTTTCTTTCTTGTTCTTTTGTTTCTTCTGAAATCAAACATGAAATCAACTATGAATCAATCATGAACAATTACATGAACCAGTCTCTTCACCATAGATATCATTTGATTTGGACTTATTTCATAACTTTTATGCTTTTGGCTTCTTTGCTCCAGATACCCAAACCAACCACAACTTCTTTCTGATCCAGATCCACCGTGTCTGCTATCAATTTTGGCTCTTCTGGACTTGCTCCACACCATGTCCTGGTACGCCCTTCAACTACCTCGATGATTTCCTGGCCTTTCTTCGTTCTAATTTCAGTTTTGTAGTTTTTTTTCTTTCTTTTACTCTGTTTCCTTTTCCTTGTTTTTCTTCTGGATTTGTGAAACCACATATGAAATCCAATATGAACTTAATTATGACACTTACAGAGAAAATCCTCTCTTGAACGAATTTCAACTTCGTTCTCACCAACTATTTCACAGCCTCTTTCATCTTGTTCGTCTGGCTGATTCTATCTTGCGAATTTCCCTTTGGTGCACTACTTTGCTCCAACAACTGACATGGTTTCACAGTGACTCCACCGCCTTCCTTTGCTCCGCCACCATCGACTTCCTTTGCTTTTGCATCTTCACCAGACACACTTTATCTTCCGGTTCGTTTGTTCTCAACCCATCCTTTTGTCTTCATTGGTTCCAGGTAAGCTTTCTCCATCCAAATCATCTTAATATTTCAAATTTTGTTGTTATGATCCTTATTTATGACATTAACTTTCTATACATGCTGAATTTTAACCTTATGGGTTTTAGGACTCTTAGCCTCAATTACAATGTTCTACTTCAATATACATGCTTCAGTTATATGTAGCCTTGCTTTCGAATTTGTATTGCATATGTCTATCTCTGCTTTGTGAATTTGTAATTAAACTTCCCCTGACTAGCACCCTTTTGAATTTTCTTTTGCTCCCTCTGTTGAATTCCAACCTGCTTAGCCGCTTAGGCCTTGGTGTTGGTTTTGATTGGAGATTCTCCAGATTTAGGCAATCCTAGTTATGGCCCTACTGTGGTAGGTTATCTTTCTGGGTGATTCATGGCGCTCATATGCTCTCCTTCCTTTTGAATGATCCACGACCCAAACAATGCTTTATGACCCATACATCTGACATATATTATGACCACTCTTATGACAATAATGTGTTTTATTATGATGGGCCGCGGCCCAAACAATGCTTTATGACCCATACATTTGACATATTTTATGACCACTCTTATGACATGTATTTGACTCTTAATTATAAACATGTTAATATAAAGAACATGATCTATTCAAATTTCAACCTATTGAAATCAATATTAACACTTACAAACCTGAAATTTTTAACAGTCACATTATTAACGTTACCTAATCAATGAAAATCGAATACTGAAATTCTCGTGGGATTCGACGCCCACATTTTTGGACTGAAATTGCCTTCCTAAAATGACATAACCAATTCGATTTACTATGCCTTGCATAAACCAAAACTAATGATACACCTAGTGCTACTTTTCTTAACAAAATAGGTTTTAACTCTCTAATAATCTATCCTGTATCGGGCTCAAGAGGCGGTATTTGGCTCCTCTCAAAAGACTGTCACCCAAACTATGTCCCTATTATTCAATGACTCTAATATCTTAGCAATTAAATACATTCACCACAATTTTGAGTTCATCATATTATTCTTATATGCCCCCAGCCGGGAAGATAAAAAATTAGAATATTGGAACAAGGTCGGCACCATAATTACCACTTACAGTATTCCTGTAATGATTATCGGTGATCTTAACGACATATTAACCTCAGATGATAAATTAGGCGACATTGAGCCTACCCACACCCGATTCCATAGACTCAACAATTTCCTTCATGATTTTGGATTACTCTCCACCCCCTTCTCTGGATTCCCATTCACTTGGAGAAAGTCTGCCACCCAGTCTGACACTATCTATGAATGGCTAGACCGAGTCCTTACTCACCCATCGATTATATCAACATTCTCGTCTGTTAGCATTCACCACCATCCTTTCACTACATCAGATCACTGTCTAATATCTGTCACCTTAGGTTCTACAACATTAGTTAGAAAATACCCTTTTCGTTTTGAACCAGCTTGGGCTATTGACCCGTCTTATAAGAGAATGGTCCACAAAGTCTGGAAATATAAACACAAGGGATCCTTCATGTTCAAATTCTATAGAAAACATAAACTTCTTAAAACTTATTCCAAATCTTGGTATAAATCTAAAAAGCAACATAATTACGAACAACTTAAAAATTCAGAAAAAACCCTTCTCCATCTTCATACATCCCTTATTCAGTCAAACAACACACATTCGATCTTTCTTACATACAAAAGACACCTTCTCAAATACCAAAAACTCCTAGAATACCAGCACTTGTTCTGGAAACAACGTGCTAAATCCATTCACCTTAATAACATGGATAAAAACACCACTTATTTCCAATCCATTGCCAAAATCCACACATATCGACAACAAATCAAATCATTCCAAACTACAAATGGATGTATATACCATGACCATGCTGACATTCAACGTATGATCTCAGCTGAACTTCAATCTCGTTTCACCCCCGCAATAACTCTTTCGCTGTCTGTAGACGACCTTAACATTATTCCCTACCTTGTCATGGAAGCTGATAATTCATTCCTTACAGCCATTCCCACTACATCCGAGATTCGATCTACTGTCTTTAATCTACCTGCTCGTAAAACCCCGGGTCCGGACGGTTTTCCAGCAGAATTTTACCAATCCTACTGGCAAATTATTGGCAAATCTCTCATCTCTGCAATCCAAGCATTCTTCCACTCCGGCCAACTTCTCAAAGAATGTGCACATTGTTTTATAACTCTCATTCCAAAACAAGAAAACCCTTTAACTATTAACCATTACCGACCCATTAGTCTTTGCAACACTACGTACAAAATTATCACTAAAATTATGGCCAACAGGTTAAAGAATATCCTTCCAAAACTTATTAGTCCCCAACAAGGTGCCTTTGTGGCTAACCGATGCATTCAGGACAACATCTTAATTGCGCATGAAATCTTTCACTCATTCCATTCCAAAAAGAAAGGCAAACGTGGATGGATGGCTATTAAACTCGATATGGAGAAGGCATATGATAAGCTTAACTGGCTTTTTATAGAACAAATTCTAATTAAATTTGGATTCTCAACAACGTGGATACACCTTCTAATGACTTGTATCAAATCAACGTCTTTTTCGATCCTTGTTAACAACGAACCTCGACCCCTCTTCTACCCTTCATGTGGCCTACGACAGGGTGACCCCATAGCACCTTTTATCTTTATTCTTGCGACTGAATTCCTTTCTAGATCACTAACAAAAGAAGCACAAAACCGGAACCGGAGAGTAGGTATACAACTCACCCGTAACGGTACGTGTATTCCTTTCCTTACCTTTGCGGATGACACACTTATCTTTGCCAATGCTAATACCCATAATATGCTCTTCATTAAGGACTTACTACACAAATTTAGTCTTACTTCAGGTCTTCACGTCAACTTCCATAAAAGCTCCTTTCAAACTTCCTCTAATATCTAACAATCTCAGACTACAACGCTTGCTTCACTACTACATATACCGATAACTACCTCATTGGAATGATATCTCGGAATTCTAATTGTTCGAGGTAGGGTTACGATAGAAATATTTGACAGCTACATTCAAAAGATGAAAAAACAGCTTTCTAAGTGGAAGGTCAACTCCTTATCTCATGCCGGCCTCTTAGTCCTGATTCAATCAAATCTCCTTTCAACTGTCAACTTCTTAATGCAAAGTTTTCTTCTCCAAATTGGAACGTGTACTCAAATCGATAAAATTCTTAAATACTTCTTCTGGAATAAATCAAATCCAGCTTACTGCCCCCTAATAAGTTGGGATTCAATATACAAACCAAAAAACGCAGGTGGCCTCGGTCTTCATAAGGCCTTTGATTTAAACAGATCACTACAAATGAAACTATTATGGAAATTGCTCACAGACCCTGATAATCTCTGGTGTAAAATCATTCACGAGAAATACCTACGTTCCTCAGACTTATTCTTATACCGGAAGAAAGCTAAGCAATCATGGCAATTTTCCAAACTCCTGCACCTTCGATCTCAATTTCGCACTGCCTTGGATGGGAAATTGGCAATGGACATTCAGTTAATTTCTGGTCCGACTCATGGATCCCAGGTTGCTCACTCTTTCCCTACTACAACAACAACACCATTCAGTTAATTTCTGGTCCGACTCATGGATCCCAGGTTGCTCACTCTTTCCCTACTACAACAACAACACCGACCCACTCATTAAGGTTTCTTCCTTTATCACCTCTAATGCTCAATGGGACATCCCTATGTTACAATCTCTCCTTCCCTGACATAAAGTTATGAAAATTTTGGCCATCCACATTCCTTTTTCAAACACTGCAGACAGATTGGTATGGACACCAAGCTCGGACGGCAACTTCTTTCTAAGTGGAAGGTCAACTCCTTATCTCAGGCCGACCGCTTAGTCCTGATTCAATCAAATCTCCTTTCAACTGTCAACTTCTTAATGCAAAGTTTTCTTCTCCAAATTGGAACGTGTACTCAAATCGATAAAATTCTTAAAGACTTCTTCTGGAATAAATCAAATCCAGCTTACCGCCCCCTAATAAGTTGGGATTCAATATGCAAACCAAAAAACGCAGGTGGCCTCGGTCTTCATAAGGCCTTTGATTTAAACAGATCACTACAAATGAAACTATTATGGAAATTGCTCACAGACCCTGATAATCTCTGGTGTAAAATCATTCACGAGAAATACCTACGTTCCTCGGACTTATTCTTATACCAGAAGAAAGCTAAGCAATCATGGCAATTTTCCAAACTCCTGCACCTTCGATCTCAATTTCACACTGGCCTTGGATGGGAAATTGGCAATGGACATTCAGTTAATTTCTGGTCCGACTCATGGATCCCAGGTTGCTCACTCTTTCCCTACTACAATAACAACACCGACCCACTCATTAAGGTTTCTTCCTTTATCACCTCTAATGCTCAATGGGACATCCCTACGTTACAATCTCTCCTTCCCTGACATAAAGTTATGAAAATTTTGGCCATCCACATTCCTTTTTCAAACACTGCAGACAGATTGGTATGGACACCAAGCTCGGACGGAAACTTCTCCGTCAAATCCTCTCGAATGATTACTCAGAATTTTACAACTATTCCCCAAACCGACTCCCTCCTTTGGCTGTGGAAATTAAAACTTCCACCTAAAATTCAAATTTCATATGGAAATGTCTCAAAGACGCCCTCCCTACTTCTGAATGACTCAATCGGTATTATTCCACGGTTCCTTTCACCTGTACTCTTTGTACCACCTATAATGAAGATCGTAATCATCTTCTCTTTACCTGCCCCTACACGTTATCAATGATACATAAGCTTGAATCCAAACTGCACTCTTCCTTTTCTATTCCTACTACTGATAATTTCATACAAAATTTTGAACTTTTCCGTAAAACCAACACCCAACCTGCTCCACTCCTGTTCTTATGGTGGTCAATCTGGACATTTCGAAATTCACGTATCTTTCAATCCCAAAATAATCTTCCATAACAATGTCCAACCACTCATGCCTTTTATTCTCATCAAGACTGGGTTACCCTCACACCCACTCCTACATCACCTCCAATACGACGTAACTGACTGCGCCCTTCTAATCGTACGTGGAAAAAACCTCCAGCCCACTGGCATAAAGTGAATTTTGATGGGTCACGGAGAAACGATGACACTTGCCATATTGGTCATCTGATCTGTGACTTCAAGGGTAAATTACTTTCGTTCCACCGAGAAATCATCCCACCTACTTCAATTCTTCAAACTCAGGCCATTGCTGCTCTTTCTGGCATTCAACAGGTGGCCAATATGAATATCACTCATTTAATTATTGAGGGTGATAACTTAGTTATTATCAATTCTATCCGAGACATTTGGAAAATTCCATGGGAAATTCATACAATTATTCAGGATATTGTCACGTTGTTGTCTTCCTTCGTGTCTTATCAGGTATATCACTGCTTCCGTGAAACAAATGTGCTGCGGATCTCCTTGCTGGTCACAGTCTTCCTCTGCCTGCCCTTCAAAGCTTCCAACACATTATTCTCTTTGCGTTTATCCCCTAGTCCCAATCCCCACTACTCAACACCAGATATGAGTTCACCAATCTGAACTCTGATTTTGATTCCTTTGTACCAAGTTTGTAAAGATCATCAATTCGGATGATTTAGGACTGTCATCTGATTAGATGGGTCCTACAGTTTGCTATAATAATAAAAAAATACTAATGAATTAAGTCAATTCATAGATACTACGTACGTATAACATATGCACGAGAATGCAGACACTTCTGTTGAAAATAAATTCTTAATCCATTTTAATATACAATTAGCTTAATTATCATGTCTTGTACGAAATTTGTTATCGTTCTAATGATTAGAGAAAATTCATGGAAAAATTATATAATTAGTTAATATAAAAATATATACGTAAGAGTAATAATATAAATAAAACTATAATACAAGTATAACAATTGAAATAAATATAATAAGCAATTAATCAAGAGGAAAAAAAATTGAACAAAGATAATGTGGTGGAATTAATCAAATCTCTGTGACTCTATACTTTGAAAGAAGAAACTTGATAGCTTAAAGAAGGAGAGTAATAAGGAGAGGTGTGCTCGGTGAGAAAAAAATTGAATGTAAAAGGAATAATTTTTGTATGAAATTTGGAAATAAATCTGTTAAAAAATGAAAATGGAAAATAGGAGGATAATTTTTTATTTTCGATATAATTCTAAAAATAAATAGAAATAGCGAGAATGTGACGAAACATAAAGAATAATGATGAGACTTAATTTCGGAGAAACATTTGACCTTTTGAAAGGTTTTGATTCAATTATATTCATATGTGTGTATATATAGTATGTCTAAAGTTACATACAACGAAAGAGAGGGGTTTAAACTTGTAACTTTGTGATCATGGAGTGTTATACTTATTAGTTAAGCTGAAAAGATTTGATCAAATATATATCGGTGTGTATGGAGTGTGAATGACATTGGGTTCCTTAAGCGCTCTAGTTGGAGGTCTCGAGTTCGAGTCCAATTTCAACGGCGTGTATGGAGTGAGAATGTTGGGATGGGCCTGCCTTTGCCGTCAATTGTCCCGAGCCGGACTAAACCGGTTGGTCGAGGACAAAAAAAAGATATACATTTTAATGTTTGATCCTTTTCATTAAATACTATTATTCTTGTTGGGGTAGCAAAATTCTGCCACAATAAATTGATGATTGTCGACGAAGAGATCTCGCAACTTCGTGAGCGTAGGCTCCTATGATCGATTTGTCAGTGTCTTGGGAATAGAGAGAACAAACCAAAGGCAGGCTTTGACCCCAATTTTACCTCTGACGCTCAAATCAGATACATAGTTATGTGAATGAGGCTAGGGTTTTTCTAAGAGGGAATTGAATCCCATCATTAATGTTAAAATGACTTTAAATAGCCGCCATTATTCTTGGAAAAGAATTAGTTATCCCTAATATAGACTTTAATGAATTTTTTACTATTACTCCCTCTGTATAGAAAAGATGGTCATTTATACATTGCACAACTATTAAGAAATTCAATAATTATCCTATATTTTCATCAATTTTTTCTAAAATTTACAATTAATTAATAACCCACCTCATTTTTCTCCAATCAACAAATATAATTTGCATGAAAAGAGTAAAAAAGTACAAATTTTAATAACAAACTTCGTAACTCACCAACAAATTATTACCTAAAATGAACTTTTCTAAACAAAATTTATGTGTTAGAATGACAACCTTTTCTATACGGTGGGAGTATAACAATATAAACACTATATTAATAAGGATGTGGATCTGGAGAGAATGGGTGCTAGGGTGAGAAATAGAAACATATATTATCCCTTGGATTGGATAAATCCAAAGGTTATGATTATTCTATCATTTAAGTGGTCATGTGTCATGCACATGACCACTTAAATGGAGAATTGACCGTCCGAGCTCCGGTGGTGACCGATCAACTTTTTTTTTCGGCCCCGTTTTTTTTTCAAGGCCACTTTTTGCTTAAGATGACATGTGCACAGATTTTGGCTTGTGTGTGTTTCTATTGGCATGTATGTGCAGGAAACGTTTTTAAGGCGTTGTCCTGACATAGATTTTTTTCGGCGTAGTTTTTTTTTTCTGGCCACTTTTTGCTTGCGGTGGCATGTGCACCATTTTTTTGCTATATGCATCAATATTGACTTGTATGTGCATCAAAATTTTATAAGGCATTGTCCGACCTTTGTTTTTTCCGTTCGATTTTTTTCCAGCCATTTTTTTCCAAAACTATTTTTTTTGCTTCAGATAGCATGTGCATACATTTTGGCTTGTGTGTGCATAAATATTGACATATATATGCATCTAAAAATTGTACAAAATGTACATTGTTTTCTAGAGAAACAATGTGCATTAGTTGTACACTGTAAGTGCATAAGTTTTGACATGTGTACATACAAGCAACTTTTGTACATTCGGAGAAGTGCATACGTTTTTGTCTATATGTGCATGAGTTTACACTTACAAAAAAGTCACGTGCATTTTTATTTCTATAAAACGTTAAGTGAAAACTCATGCACATACATGTACAAACTTGTGCACATTCAAGCAAAAAGACACGTGCTTCAAAGGGTATGTACATATAAGCCAAAAACTCATGCACATTTCAATTCAAGAAAACGATGCACACAAGTCGAATTTAGATGCACATTGTTGAATCGTAGTGTGTTAGACAGGGAACGGTGAAACTGTTCCCTGGGCAGCGGAAATAAGATTTCAGATGGTAACAACACGACAGTTCCTTTATAAAGGAAATACAATCAACCAAATAGTTGCCTTGAGAAAAACATCTACCTTTAGGTGTTACCTAGGAGGATTTCAAACGTATACTTGTATTATTGATATATTGTACAATATCACAAGTCTTCTCTCCACCTATTATCACACAGATCCTAGGCTTCTAGACCTTAAGTGTAATCAAATTAAACAAGAACACAAGAAACCCTAAGCAAGTACTAAGCCCGTACCTTGCCTTTGGATCTCGATCTCAACTTGCAGTAAGCTCTTCGTAGACTTTTGTTGTGTGTGCTGAGATACCTTACCCTAAGATATGCTCCTCTATATATGTGTTAGGGAAGATCTCTTACCAAATAACCAGATAACTAGGAGATCGCTATACAAGGTAACAATGAAAGATTTCTTCCTAAACTAAACAATACAGCCTGACAACTCATTGTTACCATATATAAAATATCCTGAGACATGCTAAATACGTATTATTTTTTCAAGGAAATTTTCAAATCTTGTTTCAATAAATAGCAGTCTTCCAAAGTTCCCAGCTAAGCAATCTTTGCGTCACAACATCATTCCTTTCACAAGTTGTTCCCTTTGTTATTTTTTCTTCACAACACGCGTTTGACATTTCCAATATGCTCAGCGTCACTATTCCATTATTGTCTCAACGTTCCTTCACTCCTCTATTTCTCTTCTTCACATGGTTTCCATTGTTCCATAATTCTTTCATTAAACCTAAAACTCATAGAATTAATATAAACCATAAAACCTAATGGTGTTTATTATCATCAAAACCAGAGGGAACATCATGGTTCCAACAATTTCCCCCCTTTTAGTGATGACAAACCATTCAAAATTGTTTGATCAAAGCATATAGTAATAAGCAAGTCATGTGGCATGAGCAAGCACTATCAATGAACCACTTGTTGTTCCCCCTTACTTCATCATGCAATTGAAAAGGTTAACGTTTAACGACCCATGCAAACTTCGCTTTACCTGGTCGGTGAGAGACAAAGTAATGTTCCCTAGAACTAGCATGAAACACTTCAGGAGACACATCATAATAATCATTCAAATCAACATCGTTACTCTTACTGTACCTGCGCTGAGTGTGCTCTTCAGTAAACTTCTTTTTCTTAGCACAGTTTCTCACAACATGACCGTTGTTCCCACAATGCCAACATATCTTGTAATAATCCCCCAAGGTGTACTTACGATTGGGAACATGGATCCTACGTTGTTTGGCTCTAACTGGATCAGGGGTACTAGGTAGGTTTCTCTGGGTTTGTTTGAGATACATCTTATGGGTAGGTTGGCCTATGTACCAGGATTGGTTTGCATTTAACCCGTTCTCTAGAGTTTTCACATGCTTCTCTAGGTAGAAGTTCCTATCCTTGGTGTTATAGAGGTCCATATCCTTCAACTCTTTAAGCTCAGGGGTGGTTAACTCATGTTCTTCACTCTCTTTCTTTTCACCCTTGTATCCCATACCAAATTTGGACTCAACAAAGGTAATCTCTTCCTCCTTAAGCTTCTGCTCAACTAGAAAAGAGTGGATTTTGTTAATCTGAGCTTTCATCTGAGACAGTTCCCTCTCAGTCTTAGTGGGTTCATGAGACAAGACAATGTTAGCATTGTTTGACACTAGGTCGATGCTTAGAGACACATTCTCATGTCTAAGTTTTTCAAGTTCATTGTGAGGAGCATCATATTTATCACATGGAACAACAGAGGAACTAGCAATTCTAGATAAAGATTCATTCAATTCAACACATTTATCTTCAACAACATTCAAATCCTCTTTGAGTCTTAAGATTTTCTTTATACATGCTTTTAATAAGAGAGATCAAAGCCTTTTTATCATAATTGACAAGAGATTCAAAAAAGGTTTCAGGATCTACCTCTTGTTCCTCGCTTGATGACTTCAGAGTCATAGCACACATTTTGTTCTTTGAAGTGCATAAGCTTATGCACTGTATGTGCATGCGTTTCCACATACACCAAGTCACACATATAGTGAAAACCGTATACAGATTTTATGCAATTTAGATGCACATATAAGCAAAATGACATGCACTTCAAAGGGTATGCACATACAAGCCAAAACTCATGCACATTTCAACCCAAGAAAATAATGCATACAAGTAGAACTTAGATGTACATGTAGGTCAAAATCCATGCACACACAAGCCAAAACATATACACATGTTGAGAATTACATGAGTTTTCACATACACAAAGTCACACATATAGTAAAAAATCTTATACAAGTTTTATGCAATACTAACGCATATACAAGCCAAACCATATGCACATGACTTTACAAGCAAAAAATTGGGCCTGCAAAAAATGACCCGAAATAAAAACTTTGACCGGTCAAAGTCGGAGCCTCGGCGTTGACTGGTTTAACCTGTCATATTGACCGGTCAAACTCTCAAAATTAGGTAATGTGCGTGGCACATGACCTTAATTTTAATAAAAGGGTAATCCTAGAGGCCTTTGATTTTTTTTTCTTATCTAAAGACTAGGATTTATTATTTTTTCTTACCCTAAAACTCATTCTTACATAAACTTTTTGCTATTACTAATAATATATTAATATCTAATAGAATAAAGATGTTAATTTTACATGAACACTTACGTATTAACTTTATGAATATATATTTTAAGAGACAAGAACGCTAACATCATTACGAGACAATTTGAAGAGAAGTATCGACAATTAACATTAGACTGAGATAATACACTTTTCAAGAATTTAACATTCTAAATGTGATAGCAAAACGTGGAAATCAAAGAAAATTCAGGAAATCTTCCACCCTTCCAATTATGATCCGATATTGAGGTTGGTTGGTGCAAGTTAATATTTGATTTTTAGCATAATGTACGTACAATTTGGATTTACCTCTCGATCAGTAGCCATCATGCAATGCCCTGATTGGAGTGAACTGTTATTTATTTATTACCCTGCAGTATGAATATGATTGAAGACTAATTATTTCCATGAAATTGCAATTATAAAAGGGCAGAAATATGGACGAGACTTGTAATTGAAGAAATTCAAAAGTCAAACATTTGAGGCGGTCAAGTCGTGTATCATCTGGCGGCCATAATAATTCAGAAACTATGGTCTGTAATTTCCAGATGGAGAGTAGATTGAGTAGAGTAGTAAAGTCCAAGTCCCCTGTTCCCATCTTCTCTACATACTTATCCTATTCATTCATGATTCAACCAAACAAACATACTTATCCTATAAATTCAAAAATTTCATTAAATTAACAGACCGGATAAACTCACTTTGACATAGGAGTTTTAACATACAAACAGTACAAAGTACTTATTCAAAAATTTAATTGCAGTCTCAATATTTCGTTACGCTCCCACATATACGCGCGCGTATTAATGTTGATAGATACATGGACGGAGCTACTTGAGGCCCAGAAGAGGCTATAGTCCCGCTGAAAAAAAATCAATTTTTTTTTAAAATTTTTAAGTTTTTTTTATCCTTATTTAATCTGAAAATGTAATTTCAGTCGGTCCTAACAAATTTAAGCTATAAAATGAAATTATCTTAAATTTCTCCCCTCATCTCATCTGAAAATATAATTTCTGCCAATCCTAACAGATTTAGGTCAAAAAAATAAAATTACTTAAGTTTTTTTCCCTCATCTCATGTGAAAATTATCTTAAATTTCATAAAAAAATTAAAATTATTTTTTGCGAAATAGGATTTAAGTCACATTGAATTTAAGCCACGTAATATTTCTATCGTACAGGGGTAAAATTCTAGCTCCGCCCCGGATAGATATACTTTGATACTATTTATTATTATTATTATTATTATTTCGTAATGTAATGTCTAAAACCAAAATTCCGTTTGCTCTACCATTTTTTGTTGATTATTTCCCTTGAATTCGTTATAATATTCGAACTTACACATTATAATATTAATTTTGATGTAAGTTGGCCGTTTCCAAGCCGGTGTGCGTGTGCCCCTTGAAAAAATCCTCCCCTCATTATATAACTCACCCACTTTCACATGTGACATGCATATTTTTTTTACAACAAAATTACAAAATTAAGAAAACAATGGAACCAAAAACGAGCAACAACAAGTTGATGAGAATACTGACGATCCCCATAAGAGCTTTGGGCAAGGCAAGAGATCTCTACGTCAGGAGCATGAACGGCTACGCCGCCAATGTCTGTTACGGCGGCGGAGCCACCTTCGGATACGCGGTGGCCGAGCCTCTCCCCCGCAGCTTCAGCACCAACTCCGTCCGGTCCTCCTCCTCCGACGACGACCTACGCGAACTCATCAGGGCCGCTTCTTCTAGGGTCTACGCCGATAAAATAGACCTCAACACACTGAATCATCACCATCGTCAGAAGCCGCCACTCCCTCCAAAGCGCCGCAGCCCCGCCAACGGCGCTAGCGGCAGTTATCCAAAGGGGGTGGCGAGGAGTGCGAGTGTGGGCATGGCCAAGATCGAGGAGGACAAGCCTTGCGAATTCGAAGACGTCGAGAGAATTCGAAATGCCAAGGCGAAGGATAGCGAGAAAGGTAGGAAGAAAGGGACTTCTTTGTTTCCGAGGAGTCGGAGCTACGCCGTTTCATCTCCGACTAGGACGAGGTTTTGAAATTACATCGAGAGTATTATACTTTATTTTTTTCCTTTTATTTTATGTGCTTTTATATTTTATTTTCTTGATTTGATTCCATCTTTGGAGATAAATTTCTTCGAATTCGATCGGTATCTGGAAGGAGAGATTATTCATGGCTCAACTTTTAATTTATGATTTGTGTATATAGAATGGGATTCGAAGGTGTGATGTATTGTTTGGTAGGTGGATAATTCATTTCGCAAATATCCTTTTCGATTTGAGAATGCCTGGCTTTCTAACCCTACCTATAACACGCTTGTTCACAAGGTATGGAAATACAAAAACACTGGCTCATATATGTTCAAGTTCTATATGAAACAAAAGCTTCTTAAACGCTATTCTAAATCATGGGCCAAAACAAAACACCATAATAACTTCGAACAACTTAAGGCCACAACCAAGAAATTACAGGAATGACTAGAAATCATACTTAGATCCACATATTCTCCTCGTACTCATATTCAGTACCGCAATCACCTCTTGAAATATAAATGACTTCTAGAATTCAAGCACATGTTCTGGAAACAGTGAGCTAAATCAATCCATATTCAAAACTCTGACAAAAACACTAAATATTACCAATCTCTTGCTAAAATACGTATGCATCGACAAAAATAATCACCTTCCAAACCAAAGATGGTTGTCTTGTACAGGATCACCATTCCATTCAGAGAGTGATTTCTTGTGAATTACAAGAACGTTTCACTCCTTCTGCCCATCACATGTTATCCACTCAAGATCTCAATATCATTCCTCCCAACATAACTCAACAGGATAATCTTCAATTACTAACCCCACCTACCTATGATGAAATTAAAATGGTGGTTTTTGATCTACCATCCAATAAGACACCTGGACCTAACGGATTTCCCGCTGAGTTCTATCAGTACTATTGGTCCATTATAAACAAATCACTCATTCCAGCTATTCAATCTTTTCTTTCATTCTGGTCAAATGTTATCCGAATGTGCCCAATCCTTTATAGCTCTTATTCCAAAAAACGACAACCCTATTACTATTAATCATTATAGACCTATTAGTCTCTACAATACTACTTATAAAATAATTACCAAAATCATGGCCAATCGGTTGAAAATAATGTTACCAAAACTCATTAGCTCATTTCAAGGAGCCTTTGTGGAAGGGCGGTCAATTCAAGACAATATTCTTATAGCACATGAAATCTTTCATTCCTTCCACAAAAAAACGAAGGGTAAAAAAGGTTGGATGACTCTAAAACTATATATGGAAAAGGCCTACGACAAACTCAACTGGAATTTCATTGAAGCCGTTTTGCTCAAATTTAGCTTTTCACCTATATGGGTAAACAAACTCATGGCCTGCATCACTTCAACTTCTTTCTCAGTACTGGTTAATAATGAGCCCGAACCTGTTTTCAAACCAAAATGTGGCATTCGTCAAGGTGACTATATTGCTCCATTCATCTTTATTATCGTAATGGAATACCTCTCACTCACCCTAGGCAGTGAAGCTCAACGACCAAATCGAAAAGTTGGATTCCAGTTAACTCGACATGGCACCTGAATTCCGTCTCTTACCTTCGCTGATGACACTTTTATCTTTGTTGACACAAATCTAGAAACTATGCATTATATCCAACATATCCTCAACACCTTCAGCCGTATCTCCGGCTTATCCATCAATTTTCATAAAAGTTCCATACAAACATCATCCAATGTCACCACTAACCAAGCTTCCTCTCTTGTAGCCATACTTAACCTTCCTGCCACTAAATCTATGGAAAAATATCTCGACATCCCCATCGTCAGAGGCCGTGTTAAAAATGAAATATTCGCTGACTATGTGCAGAGCCTTAAGAATCAATTATCCAAATGGAAAGCCAATTCTTTATCCCAAGCAAGTCGGCTGGTCCTTATTCAATCAAATCTATGCCCTAAAGTTAACTACTTGATGCAGAGTTTTTTAATCCCGAAATCCATCTGCGATGAAATAGATAAGATCATTAAAGATTTCTCGTGAAACAAATATCATGCCAACTACCGACCCCTTATTTCGTGGGACTCCATTTTCCAATCTAAAACGGAAGGCGGCCTTGGCATCCATTCCACTCATGAAACAAACAAATCCTTCCAGATGAAATTAATGTGGAAAATACTGACTAACGCTAACAATTTATGGGTTCGCATTGTTACTGAAAAATACCTTAAATCCACTAATCTTTTCTCTTACCGCTCCAAGAGGAAGCAATCTTGGCAATTTTCATGCATGCTACACCTCCGTAATGATTTCAAAAAAGGAATTGCTTGGGAACTCGGAAATGGACATACTATTAGTTTCTGGTCAGACTCATAGATCCCACACGCTGATCCTTTCCCATACTTTCATAACAACACCACACCAGATATCAATGTATCTGATTTTATTACATCAGCCCAACAATGGGATGTTCCTCGCCTATAAACTTTATTACCTCCTCACATCATTATGCAAATACTTAACATTCACATCCCAGCCACACCCATGGAAGACCGTCTTATATGGAGATTTACTACTGACAGGAAGTTTAGCGTCTCATCCATGTATCAGCTCAACCACACTGCTTTATTTAATCACAGACCGCAACCTTACTCCTGGCTGTGGAAATTAAATATTCCCCCTAAAATTAAAACTTTCATTTGGAAAACGATTCGTGATGGACTTCCTACTACGAAACGTCTCAATCGGCACTATCACTCCGTTTACTCAACATGTCAACTTTGCCACACTACAGATGAGGACATTAATCATCTCTTCTTCACTTGTCCTTTTACCCAATTAATGATATCCAACCTTGAATTAAAACTTCAATCACCTTTCTCTCTTCAAACCAACTCAGATTTTCACTACAATTTTGAGTATTTTCGACACTCAAATTCAAACCATGCCCCTTTACTATTTCTCTGGTGGAGCATTTGGAATCATCGGAACAATATTATCTTCCGCTCATCTAGTAGCTCCCAAAAATCCAGCCCTTCGGAAATAGCATGGCTTACTTACCAAGATTGGACAATATCTAATGCATCTGTCAAACCTATTACCATTAGACGGAACCGTACCCTCACTACCAATCACATTTGGAAGAAACCACCACATACATGGATCAAACTTAACTTTGATGGGTCAAAGAAGGAAGATAACACGTCACATGTTGGATACATTCTACGGGACCACAACACAAAAACATTATTATTCAACCAGGAAGAAATTCCATCCACACCCATCCTGCGTACAGAAGCTCTAGCAACTTTATTTGGTATCCAGTATGCTGCTAGGCATAATATTACACAACTAATTATCGAAGGTGATAATTTGGTTGTCATCAATTCCATCCACCGCACATGGAAAATTCCATGGGAAATACATTCTATTATTATGGATATTTGGGGCCTTTTGTATTCATTTCCTTCTTTGCAAGTCTTTCACTGTTTTCGAGAAGCCAACCGTGCACCTGACTTTTTAGCGACGCATCCTATTTCGTCACATGCAGTCCAACAATTTCAACGTCTTTTGTGTCCCTCTACCACCCATACTCTTTCTATTATGAGAGATAGATATGAGTTCTTATAGTTGAACTCTACTATTCATTCTTTTGGAACTTAACTTGTAAAAACCATCCATTCGGATGATTTAGGGCAACCATCTGTTTAGATGGGTCCTAATGTTCGCCTTGTATAAAAAAAAAAAACTTTTTTGGAAGAGTGAAAGCAAGTTGGGAGGGAAGGAGCTAGCCATTTAGAAATTACTAGCTTAGTTTTCGTGCCATACACGGAGCCTGAATAAAATTTTATATTAATATTTTTTTTAATTTTTAAAAACATATCAATTTCACATTTTTAAAAAGTGATTTTTTTTATCTAATTAGTGACAATATAAATAAAACTAAAATAAGTATGATAGAATTTAAATCAAGACAAAAAAGTGATTTTTTTAATGTTTCTGATTAGATTGAATTTAAATCAAGACAAAAAAATCAAAATAACAAAAATAAATTTTTGATTTTGATATTGTGTTGCAAATAAGTATTAATTAAAAAATACATGATTTTTGATATGGGTTTTAGTTTATTTTGAAAGTATTTGTTATAGACATGATGTTAATTTCTTAATCTTTTATTTTATCACATATGTTTTATTTACTATGTTTTTTTAGAAAAAGTCGTTATATCCAAATCTATTGACATATCTTACCGATTAGGTAAAATAAAAAAGAAGTTAGTAGTGCCAAAACTTATTATGGTTAACTAAGAACCATAAGCAAAAATAGAGAATTACGAAATTACAAGAAAAAATCAATAATAAATATGATATCCTAGATTAATTTTAAACATTGTAATTTCAATCTCATATCAAATATCTTTTAATTATTTTTTCTAAACAAAAAAGACAAAACTTACTAGGAATTGGAAGACCAACCTCAAGCCTCACCGGACTTGCATATAAGAAAACACACCTACAAGTCACAAAGAACAAGCAACACAAACATTAATACTACCCACACATAACAAAGACAAAACTTACTAGGAGTTTGAAGGCAGAGATCTGTTCCCAAACACACTAAAATCACGAAAATAAAATCAAAGTCATGTACAAATTACCGCAAGCTAGACATAATCAAGGCCAAGTAATTTAGAGGCATAAGCTGTCATAAGCAAGAATAAAAGTAAAAATACAACTAATCAATTTAGTCAATCAAGTGCTTGTTTGGTTGACAATTGAATTCACATAAATTGAAATATCTTAGGAAATATGATAGAAAATCTGTGTTTGGTTGGAAAAAATCTTGGAGAAAATCATAGGAAGTTAATTTCCAAGGATTTTAAATTCCTACAAAACGCAGAAAGTAGACTTACCTATTTCCCCCTAGGTAAGTTCTAATTTCACCATTTTACATATAAAATCTCAACTTCCCGCTCTATCCAATAGACTATTTGCTAAAGTTCAAAGGCCAGTTTGAAGAAGGTCCACCATTTTAATTTACGCATTGTAAAGTTTAACCAAACATATTTTCTTTAATTCACTGGATTTTAATTCTTGATAAGTAACTTCCTAGGAATTACAATTTCTATGTTCAACAAAACAAGCACCAAGAAGGAGAATGAGACGGGATTACCGCGCCACGTAGAGGGGCTTGCAAACACCGGGGGTGGCAAGGGGTCGCCTACTACAAGGGGGGAAATGCCCTGTTAGGAGGAATCTGGGCGAGATAAGGGTGAGACTGGGGAGATTAAGCAGGGGGTGTACGAAAGAGATGGGTTGTGAAATTGGGGGCTTTACAATTGTGAGCGGAGGAGGGGAAAGATAGGGGGGGAATTAAAGGTAATTTATTTTTTAAAAAAATATAGAAAATGACAAATGGCGAAATTAATGTGAAAACGTCATGTGACGAAATTAATGTGAAAGCGCTATGTGGCATAATTTTATTCTACTTTAGTAGATTCCCAATTGATTTGTTTAAATAAGGAAAGATTAGTTATATGTATAGAATACATATCTTTAATATATAAGTAATTTATTAAAAAAAATAAAAAAATAGAGAAAATGACAAATGATAAAATTAATTGAATTGACTCTTTGGCTAGGTTCCGATTCCCGCTCTCGGACATAGGCGATTTCTTGCCGGAGAAGTCAGCCAACTGCCTGGTTGTTTTCGACAGAATTTGATCGCCGATGAGTTCTCCGACGGGCGTGACAACGCGATTTGGTAAGAAGCATGGACGAGGAGACGCAATGAAGACAATTACAGATTCTAAATCCATGTCTCTTGGTCCAAATCTCTTAGATAACTCTGCGATGCCGAGTTTAGAAAGTCCGATGACGATTGTGAATTCGGATGATCCAGTTACTTCTTTGTCTAATTCTAAGATTCCAAAGGTTCATCTGAATGTTTCTGTGTCTGATTTGTCCAAATCTGTGGAACTTGGGACTAAGGGAGTTCATCAATCTGGTGTTGATCTGGAGAAAGTGATTGATCTTGGATCTAGGAAGTCTGAACTTGTGGATAAGGAGGTTGCGAGGACTCGATAGAGATCTCTTACTCATAAACTTGACAAAATTGAAATTAAGGATAAAGATATCTACGTCTTCTCTGATGAGGAAGTGGAAAAAGAAGTTGATATCTGGAAATTCACTTTGATTGGAGGAGTCTTGGGAAAACAACTTTCCTTAGAAGAAATGTCTTACTTCATGAAGCAGAATTGGGGAGAGGTCTTGCCTGAGGTTCAGATGAAGAGGAATGGTATTTGGATTTTTAGGTTTAATTACAGGGAGCACTTGGACTGGGTTGAGAGGAACGGACCATGGTTAGTGGATGGAGTTAAGCCTCTTGTACTGAAACATTGGTCTCCTGGGCTAGCTGTTGCTTGGTCTAGCTTTGAGGAAGTTCCTGCTTGGGTCCAAATTAGAGATTTGGATCCTATCTTCTTCTCTTGGCATATCTTGAGTGTTATAGGAAGTATTATTGGTCATCCTGTGTGTATGGATGAATTTACTGCTAAAGGAAGGAGGGTTTCATATGCTCGGCTATTAATCATGGTTAAGGTGCAAGATATTCAGAGGGAGGCAGTAGTCCTAAAGGGGCCAGATGGAAAGGTGTATAAGTATAAGATTTGGTTTGAATGGGTGCCTTGGTGCTGTGCAAAATATAATGTGTTTGGGCATGATGATAGAGTTTGCTGGCATCAGAAGCAGAAGATTACTGCAAATAAGATTGGAAATCAGCAAGGGGAGGCTCAAGGTGGCAGAGTTTGGGTGCAAAAAGGAAGTAAAGCACATGATAAGGGGTTAGTATCTACAGATGTTCTAAAAACTGGTTCTTCTTCTGCCAATGAGGAGATTGGTAGTGAGCTGAGTCCTAAGAGGATGGTGACTAATAAAGAAGGCCTTAATAAGGACTTAGTGAAACAGAGAAGTGGTGTTGAAGGTATTCCTAAGGTGACACATGCCCTGGGTCAAAATAGCAAAGCTAAGCATCCTTCTTTTAGCTCTGTCTTAATGAATTCTCAGTCTTGTTCACCATCTATTACTGAAGGAATTGGGAGTGGTAGCAGCTCCAAAAATAATTCCCATGGCTGAAGTGTGTTTTGGTGCTTGGAACACTAGGGGATGTTGCTCTTCCCCTAGAATCAAGATGATAAGAGACATGGTTAGGAAGAATAGGTTGTGTGTTGTTGCTTTCTTGGAGACTAAAATTCCAAAGAACAAAGAAATGGATGTGGCTATTATATTGATGTTGCAATGGTCTTTTATGACTAATAGCTCTCCCTCTGAGAGAGGTAGAATTTGGTTGACTTGGGATTCTACTGTTGTTAATGTTTCTATGCTTTACTCCTCTAGACAATTGATTCATTGCCTTGTGGTTAGTAAGGATGGACATATATCTTTTTCTGCTTCTAATGCTTTGGCAGGCAGAATGGAACTTTGGAAAGAATTGGAGAACATAGCAATGACTGTAGTTGGGCCTTGGACGATTGTTGGTGATTTTAATTGTATACTTTGTCCTGCTGAGAAGCTCTCTTATAGGCATAGTGTGAGGATTAGTAATGAACTGGCTGAAGTGTTGGATAAGTTGGAGTTATAGGACCATGTTTTCTCTAGTGCTAAGTATACTTGGAGTAACCAACATGAGGGAGTGGACAGGGTTGCCTGCAAGCTTGATAGAATGTTGATCAACAAGGATTGGGATAATTCATTTCCTGCTTCAAGAGTCTTCTTTTCTGATCCAAATATTTCTGATCATTCGCCTTGTGTGGTGCAGTTGAATCCTACTCAAGGGATTAAGAGAATTCCTTTTAAGTTTAGGAACTTTTGGACTGAAGAAGAAGAGTATGAGGAGTTGGTTAAGAATGCTTGGCAAGGCACTATTCAAGGAATTGCTCAATTTGTGTTGCCAGAAAAACTGAAGAGAGTGAAAGTAGCATTGAAGAATTGGCAAAAAGGAAGGTTTAGGAAGCTAGAGGTCATGGTAGAGGATTGTGTTGAGAAGCTGAAAGTTGCAAATGAGTCTCTCCATAATGATTTTTCCTGCCTTATGAAACAACAAGCTGTCTCAGATGCAAAGTGTGAGCTTAATCTTAGGCTGGAACAGTTGTAAAGTTATATTGCTCAAAGAGCAAAGATTGACTGGATCAAATTAGGTGAGGAAACCTCATCCATGTTCTATAATGGTATTAAATCTAGGAAAGCTAGATGTACCATCTTTACCTTGAAAGATAGTACTGGAAGGGCTCTTGATAGGCAAGATGATATTGAAAAAGAGATTCTGGATTTTTATATTGGTTTATTTGGCACTGCTGGTCCACATATTGCTCTTAATTTTGATAGTTATGGAGGTGCCAGGGTCAGAAACGATTGCCATGATAGTTTGTGTGAGCAGCCTAGTCCACAGAGTGTCAGAAATGTTGTTTTTGGTATGGGCAATCTTAAATCTCTAGGACCTGATGGGTTTGGGAGTTGGTTCTATAAGAAGGGATGTGATATCATCCAGAAAGATATTTTGGCAGCTATTTGTGAGTTCTTTAGCAGAGGGAGACTTTTAAGACAAACAAATGCTACCTTTGTTTGCCTTATTCCTAAAATTGATCATCCTTTTTCAATAAAAGAGTTTAGACCCATATCATGCTACAATACTATGCTGAAGATTATATCTAAGGTTCTGGTGCTGAAGATGAGGCCTATTCTTAATGAGATTATCTCTATTAATCAGGGTGCTTTTGTTCCTGGGAGATCTATTACTCACAATATGATTGTTGCTCAGGAACTGGTGAAGGGATATGATTGTACTAGGACTTCTCCTAGGTGTATGTTTCAGATTGATCTGCATAAAGCTTATGATTGTGTGTCTTGGGATTATCTGGAGGAGTGCATGATTTTTCTCAACTTCCCTAGGCAGCTTATTTTGTGGATTATGGAATGTGTTAGAACTCCTTGTTTTTCTGTGATCATCAATGGTGAAGCTAGAGGTTTCTTTGAAGGGAAGAGAGGGCTAAGACATGGAGATCCTCTTTCTCCTTTCCTCTTTGTCATTGTGATGGAATTATTTGCAAGAAAGATGAAAAAGTTGAGTACAGATAAGGATTTCAGATTTCATCCTAAGTGCAAACAGATGCAACTGACCAATATTGCTTTTGCAGATGATCTCTTGATCTTTTGTAAGCCTACTACTCCTTCTCTTAAGTTGATTAAGCAGTGTTTAATTGAGTTTGGACAGGAATCAGGATTGGTTGCTAATTCAGCAAAAACAAAAGTTTATTTTGGTGGTTTGAGTGAAGTTAGGAAGATTGAATGCTCTTCTATTTTAGGCTTTAGCCAAGGTGTCTTTCCTGTGAGATACCTTGGGACTCCTCTGCATTCTAGAAAACTGAAGGTCAGTGAACTTACTCATTTGCTTAATAGAATTAGGAGTGTGATTCAAGACAAAAGTGCAAGGAAGTTGTCTTATGCAGGCATGGCTCAAGTCATAAGAGCTGTCATTGAGGGTGTTATTTCTTTCTGGATGAAAGTTATCTTTATTCCTAAGAAAGCCCTTAAGAAGATTGAAGCCCTTTATAGAGCTTACCTATGGTCAGGAGAAGTGGAGAGTAGAAGATGTTTGGTTGCATGGGAGGCAGTTTGTAGGCCTTTTAAAGAGGGTGGTTTGAACTTTAAAGAGTTGCATTCTTGGAATGACACTCTAATGTTTCACCTGATTTATTATTTGCACAAAGGTAAAGAGAACCTCTGGACCATGTGGGCTAGGAAACATCTTACCAAAGGGCAATCTGTTTGGCTGGTGGATGCATTGCCTTGTAGTTCAGTGGTCTGGAAGCAGCTTATAATGGTTAAAAATAGAGTTCTGGAGCAGAGGAATGGTCTTGTGTTTTATGAGCAATTTTTGTCTAAATGTAATGGGAAGATGGATAGTCATTATCTCTATGATTTGCTTAGGAATCCTTCCTTGGAGATCCCCTGGTGTAATGTCTTATGGGATGGTATTCAGCCTCGTAGATGGAGCTTTATGTGTTGGTTGGCTACTCTTGGTCGTCTACCTACTGCAAGTAAGCTTCATAGGTGGGGGTGCTTCCTACTGCCACTTGTGTTCTATGCCATGTAGCTGATGAAGATGAGAGTCATTTATGGTTTGGATGTCCTGTTATCAAAGATGTTGCTCAGATTGTCTTGCAATGGCAAGGGATCAGTACTAGGAAGTGTAGGTTGACAGATTGGTGGTCTTGGTTTGCTCAGTGCAGGAAGAAAAGTAATAATATCTACAAAAGCAAACTGTTGTCTATCATGGGGATTGTCTACCATTCTTGGAGGATGAGGAATGAGGTTATTTTTAGAAATGGTAGTCTCACCAGAGCAGTGTGCAGCCAGAGTTGTTGAGGATTGCAAGTTCAGAATCCTATAGAAATTGAAGATTACAGGTAGAAGAGGAAGAGCTATGAGGAGAAGACTTAGGATTTGATTTCTTTTTCTTGATTGTTTTGTTTACTTCCTATATTGTGATGTGGCTTGTCAGTTTATTTCTGTTACTGGTTTTTTGTTTTTGTTTTTGGCTTGTTGTTTGTTGTGTTTTGTTTCCTGTTTTGATTGTTTGCCGTGTGTTTGGTTCTGTTTTGGTTGGCTTGTGTTGTTTTTGTTGCTTTTGTTTGTTGTTGTTTGGTTTGTCTTGAATTGGTGTGTGTAAATAGGACGTTGGGCCTTTTTCCCAACTATCAATACAATTTACCATTTGGCGAAAAAAAATTAACTGAAAACATCATGTGACGAAATTAACGTAGAAGCGCCATGTAGCGTAATTTTATTTTACTTTAGTAGATTATAATTTATACCAGGATTGATCGTTCGATATCATAATTCATAGAACATGAGCGAATTCTTCTTATGTGCTTTACTCACCTCTCCTCTGGGTTCTTTTGCTTTCTTCTTCTTATGTGTTTCTCTTGTTTTTTTTTGTGTTTTTTCTGTTTGTTAATGTTTTGTGTTTGTTTGTTTGTTGTCTTGTCGGTCTTTCTGGCAGTCATTTTTTCGGCCTCTCAAAGTTTGTAACTTTAAATTGTTATCTTATAAAAAAAAAAAAAAATAGAACATGAGCGAATTGAGAGATTAGGGAAATTGGCCTAATTAACCAATTAATATATCACAAAGTCAACTCCATTCATCTATAGCATATATATGACAATTAACGGCCGGCTGACAATACAGGGTGTCGATCTGAGGAATTGAGCACCCATAATTTCTTGCTAACGTTTCGAGCTTGCGAGATGTAGTTATTATTAGGATTTAGAGAGATTGAGCAACATTATTTACTGTGTTTGATGTGTCTGAACAAGACAAACAACCATGCATAAATAGCACCCATCGAGAAATACAAAGAGGGTAAAACTGAAGACAAAACATATACGAAAAGACAATAGTAACTGAACTTAATTATATCCCCTAATACCCCTTCAAGTTGGAGAGTGTATATCATACACACCCAACTTGCCCAGCAACAATTGGAATTGACGCACCCCAAGGGCCTTAGTAAGGATATCAACTGACTGCTGAGATGTATGCAGATAGACAAGTTCAACAAGACCCTATTGGACAGCATCCCGAACAAAATGACAGTCAACTTCGATGTGTTTTGTTCGCTCGTGGAAAACGGGATTCTTGGCAATGTGCAAAGCAGATTGGCTATCACAATGCAAACGAGAAGGTCGAGAGAGGGAGATGCCCAATGAGCGAAGCAAACTAGTGAGCCATTTGATTTCACACAGGGTAGAAGCCATCGATCGGTACTCTGCTTCAGCGGAGGAGCGAGACACGGTATGCTGTTTCTTTGTCTACCAAGAGACAAGAGAATCACCCAGAAAGACACAGTAGGCAGACAAGGATCGACGACTAAGAGGACAACTAGCCCAATCAGCATCACAAAAAGCATTGAGTTGAATCGCACAATTAGCTTTGAGTAGAATACCTTACCACAAAAAGCATTGAGTCCTTTATCATATTGATAAAATGATAAAGGACTTGTTTGTTGAAAAGTGGTGTTTAGTGAGATTTTTTTTTATAGATAATGATTTTTGTTATAAAGTATGTAGTAAAAAATAGAAAAATAATTTTAATAATATTAAAAAAAAAATTCTTTTTAATTATTTTGCCAAACACATCCTAACTGGACAAATTAAAACGTAGAATTTAAGAATGAGAAGGAGCGTTGTAATGTTGTTGGATTTTAAAACTTTCATATATATGTAAGGTATTAAACTATAATATATGTACAAGGAGGTCTAAATCGAGGACAAATATAAGCAGTAATGCATATCATGTAGATGTATAGAAGCCTAGAAGTTATGTGGTTTTTTTAATAAACGTGTTAATTCATTTGGGATTAATAAACGTGTTAAAAGCTAAACGCACATAGTTTTTGTTTGAATTCGAACGTCCCTATATAGTAAATAAACGGCTGATGGTCTTAAAGTTGTATCAGATTTCTTATTTTATTTTAATAAAGTAAGAATTCGAAGTGAAATTTCACTTTGAGAGACCAGAAACTGGGAATCGGATTAGCCGGTAATATAACAATAAACAAGAAATTCAAAGACAAACAATAAATGAAACAAACTAAGACATGATAAAGCAAAACAACCTAGAAATGAAGTGAGTAAAGCACAAACAACCGCTGCGCCGCCAGAAGGATGGTCATTCTCTACCATGCCGGAACTACAACTCCATTCATCATCAAGGTAAGCTTCATCATCCAAAGTGTGCCTCGCAATAGAAACGAAAAAAACAACAACCCCCAAATAGATCCACAAGTTTTACCCTCCTCCTTCTCACCCCCAAACCCACCCATCACTGTAAACAGGATTACGGATCCAATCTGAGGAACCGAAACCCCCAACAAGAGGAGGGAGGGGGTCGCCGGCACAAATAAGCGCAGGAAGGAGAAGGAGGCGGGAGGGGGGTCGCCGACGTCTTCCCGGCGAAGGCGAGGAGAGGCGACGTCTTCCCGATGAGGCATCTTCCCGACGAAGGCCCAGATCATCTTCGACGGGTACCGGTGAAGCGCGGATGCCGGTGGGCTCGGATGCCGGTGGGCGCGGATGCCGGTGGGCCGGTGGTTCTGAAATTCTTGGGAGTGAGCGGCGTCGGCGGGGGCGGTGCGGATCGGAGGCTCGGTCGGAGCGGCGGGCCAAGCTTGGTCGGAGCGACTGGCTCGGATGCCGGTGGGCGCGGATGCCGGTGGGCCGGTGGTTCTGAAATTCTTGGGAGTGAGCGGCGTCGGCGGGGGCGGTGCGGATCGGAGGCTCGGTCGGAGCGGCGGGCCAAGCTGGGTCGGAGCGGCTGAGGGGGTCTTCAGCCCAGCCAAAGCAAGGGCCGGCTCCCCGGCTCCCATGGGAGCGTTTCTGCTTTTTTTTTAGAATACCCAAAGTTGTATAAGAGATTGATAGTTGTGTTGGAGGTTATATTCTGCTTAATCATCCACCTGATGGTCTTAAAGTTGTATTAGAGATTGATAGTTGTGTTGGAGATTTTATTATGTTTAACTATCTACCGATGGTCTTAAAGTTGTATTAGAGATTGATAGTTGGATGGGTGAGTATATATAAGTTTCTTATCTTGTGAATAAATGGATTTAATTCTCTATTTTTACCAAAAAAAAGAAAAATATTAATTCCACGCTGCAGCTAGCTAAGCTACGTACATGTATTGAAGTAAAACTACATAACTAATCAACATGAAACAAGCATCGAATTATCATCTTCTAGCGTTTTCAATTGTTTTGAATCAAAACCTTTCAAAACTGAGCGATTTTGTTGTAGTGTTTGTATTATACGGATCAGGTTGAGATGAAGAATCGAATTAATAGAAAATATATGGATTTGAAAAAAGGTAAATAAAATTTTGTATTTGTACGTACGTAAAGTACTAAATTGAATTGAAATTAGGATTTCGCATATTTCACAAACCAAATCATGTATTCAAAATTGGATATAAATTGAATTGGGTAGAATGGAGTTGTTTCGTTAGATTTTCATGTCATAACTTCTAAGTTTAGTAGGCTTTATTCGGACATAAATTTATAATGACATTATCATAAAAAATATAGATATATTAAATAAGTATATTTGGGTCAATAGATTATGACATAAGTGTTTATTTTTCACAAACACATTTTTCTAAAATCTCCTCTTTATTTACACAAATTCCACGTTCATTATATGACATTATTTTTGATAAAATCGTGATAATTTAGATTGACAATCAAATTCTTAGTTGATGATGTATAAGGAGTTGCTAATAAAAAAAGTCAACTGTGGACTTCCTTCCAATAAGAGAGAGAGAGAGGGAGGGAGGGAGGGAAAGAGAGATGAACTAATTGTGTGTTTAAGAAGAACCTATGTTCTTCAACACACAAATAACCACAGAAAATGGTCTATGAAGTTCCTCTCACCAAGATCTCCTTCTACCTAAGCTCGAGAAAGAGCAACAAATTAATGACAAAGCACAACACAGGAAAAGAGAACACAAAAAAGCTCTCAAGGTGAATCGCCAAGCTTAGTATGAAAATGGCTAGGCCGGGTTTCCAAAAGAGACCTCATAAGTGTCTCTCTTCTCCTCATGTGTTTTGCTCCCATGCCACGTGACACAAGCTGGCTCAACACAAGTACAAACAGATAAGTGGGCAAAGAGTCTGCAAAGGAGCGTTGCCGTCCAATTTGGGCCAAACGACCCAAATGGTTACAATGACCCAATGGGCCGAAAAACCCGACAAACATATTGTTATTACATTACATTACACAAGCCCAAAACTTAGACAATTACAAGAACTTAAGAGCCAACAAATATTCTATAAAAAAAGAGAGCCAACAAATAGTTTGAGCTAATACTGTAATAATCAAATTTGGGCCTTGATAATTTCGTCTGTCCAATTCGGCTCGTGGCCCAAAACTAAACCACCACAAATTATGTTTGAAAAACTCTACAGAAAACAACTGTTTTTTATTCGGATTTCTTCCCTTTACGGTCCGGTTGATATGCATATTTTGAGAAGGAAAGGCAAATTTGTTGTTGTTGAGATATTGGGACAAAAAAAAGAAGGAAAAGCTTAATTTGGGTGGAGAAAGTAACAAGGACCCCACTTGAACATGCAAATGCCCTCCCAATATAAATGACCCACCCAGCTCTGCTATGTTCTTTCATTAACAACTAATTATTTCATTTTCACCAAAAAAACTAATTATTTCATTAGTGTTAGTAGTAGACTAGTAGTAGTTGCTGATCATTAGTACTCACTAATCTAAGTAATCAAGCCATTGCTTCAGCTAAACAAGTCACATGAAATCAAGCTCCCAGCGCACGTGGATGGGCGCCAACAATTTTCTCCACATTACTCTTTCCTTTTTTTTGATGAGAAAAGAATTAGACTGGTCTTAGTTTCTATGCGAAGACCAGCCTAGAGCATCCTTGCGGATGAGAACATGATGTGTTCTTGCCTCCGATGACAAGCCAATTGTCAAAGGCGACACCTTTGGATCTAGTCTTGGGCGAGAAGTCACGTTGTCTTGCACGAAAGGTTGACAAGATGGACACGTTGGTGATGCGAAGCGAATCCGGTGGAGGTGGTCTGGATGGTCGCGGCGTCGGCGAGGCTGAGCGTCACGATGAGTGTCACAACAGCGAAGACGACGTCGAAGGCGATGGCGAACGCGATGGAACTGGTGGCGATGGTGAACGCGATGGAAGCGATTGATGGGGGAAATGGATAGCGATGGCAGAAGCGATTTGATGAGGGATAGATGACTTGAAAAGACAAGTCTTTGGTATCGTAGCGTCGACTGCGGAGGAAGGGAGATGCGAAGGAAGACTTGGCTTGAAGGTTCAAGCAATTGCCGTAGCGTCGGCGGCGGAGGGAATGGGGATGTGAAGATAGAGGGTGACGTCCAATCAAGGGAAAGAGGATAAACACTCTACTTGAAACCTTGATTAAAATTGAACGTGCTAAAACAAATAACATAGTTTGACTTAAATACTAGGGCGAGACATCGGATGGGCCGAGTCGAGCCTAGTGGGCTAGCCCATGCAAGCATGCAAAAGGCACAAACCCTAAAATAGAAATGACTATAAAAGGAAGCTATCTAAAATAAGCATTAATAACAAATATAGAAAGTGTCTCAAAAAGAACGCGGCGGAGGGATGGATGCAAACACCGCGAGGAACGACAACGAAGGGTCGATGGTCTCGCGAGTGGGTGCACGCGATGCCGGCTGCGAAGATCGCAATGTTTCGATGCCGATGGTGGCGAGGACGACGAATCTTGGGTTTGCGTCTGGGCTTCCTTGGCCAGCGACGACGCGTGCAACAAGTGACGTGACGGCGGCGGTGATTGCTTTGGACCTAGACCTTGTCACTGGGACCTCTGAGCGTAGGCTCATGGATTCTTCCTCGTCTTGGGCCGTCATGGGAGGCAGGGTCACAGCACCCTTCCCCACTTGGCTGTGAAGCGTCCCCGCTTCACCATCATCAAACTCAGGCTCCACATATGGTGTCAAGTCCGCGACATTGAAGGACGCGTGGACTCCAAAAGCTGGAGGAAGCTCGAGTTGATAGGCGTTGTCCCCAATGGCCTTTATCACGCGGAATAGACCATCTCCATGCGGTGCCAATTTGTGCTTGCTCCGCGAGGGGAACCTTTCTTTTCGCAAGTGCACCCATACGAGATCCCCGGGTGCAAAAACGACGCGGCATCGGCCAATGTTCTTCTGGGAGGCATACTGCGCGACCCTTCTCTCTAATTGGTCCCTGGTCCGTTGATGGAGCTCTTGTACTTGCTCGGCGCGATTGGCGGCGGAGACATACACTGGGTCTTACAGTGGTCGCGGCGACAAATCAAGCGGCGTCAATGGGTTCTTGCCATACACCACTTCGAAACGTGTCAACTTGGTCGCCGTGTGCCTGCATCTATTGTAACAAAACTCTACAAGTGAAAGTAAGTCCTCCCAACGCCTAGGGTTGGCTTTTAGCATCGTGCGAAGGAGGGCTCCTAGGGTTCGATTTGTGACCTCCGTTTGGCCATCGGTCTGGGGGTGGTAGCTAGTGAAAAATAGGAGTTTGGTTCCTAGCTTACCCCAAAGAGTTCTCCAAAAATGATCAACGAACTTAGAATCCCTATCACTCACTATGGTACGTGGGACTCCATGAAGACGCACCACATGCTCAAAGAATAGATCGGCAATCTCACTAGCACTATGGGTTGTCTTACTAGCAATAAAATGTGCCATCTTAGAAAATCTATCTACGACTACAAAAATAGAGTCTTTACCTCGTCTAGAGAGGGGCAAACCCGTGATGAAATCCATAGACACATCTTCCCAGGGGGCACTAGGAATGGGCAATGGTGTGTAGAGGCAGTGTGGGTTGGACCTAGCTTTGGCGCTTTGGCATGTCATACAACTTCTACAAAACCTAGTCACTTGATGGGTCATCTTAGGCCAAAAGAAATGTTCTCTTAGGACGGCCAAGGTCTTACTAATCCCAAAGTGTCCATGACTTTCGTGTGCTTCCTGAATCAAAGGGAGCCTAATGGAAGACCTAGGGATGCAAAGGCAACTAGCCTTGTATAAATAACCCTTAGAAAGGAAATATGACTCAAACTCTCAAAATCTCAGGCAATGCTCAAAGATAGGGGCAAAGAAAGGATCACTAGCATACGATTCTTTAATCAAAGCAAAACCCAAAACTTTAGTTTGCACATGAGTCAAGAGAACATACCTTCGAGACAATGCGTCGGCGACAATGTTCTTCTTTCCCTTCATGTGGACCACGACATAAGGAAATGTCTCAAGAAATTCCACCCAACGAGCATGCTGTCGATTGAGGTGGGCTTGGCTCTTCAAATAGCTCAAGGCTGCGTGGTCGCTGTGGATGACAAATTCATGCGGCCAAAGGTAATGTTGCCACGTCTTTAGCACGCGTATTATGGCATATAATTCTTTGTCGTAGGTGGGGTAATTGAGTGTGGGCCCCGTGAGCTTCTAACTGAAATATGCAATGGGCCTCTTCTCTTGGTGCAGCACACCACTAATGCCTATGTCTGAGGCATCACATTCCACCTCGAAGTGCTTGGCAAAGTCGGGAAGCTGGAGCAAAGGTGCTTGGCACAAGGCCCGCTTCAAAGCCGAAAAGGCTTCTTCATGGGACTCAAGCCACAAGACAGTGCTACCTTTCTTTGTCAACTCATGCAAAGGCGCGACAATGGAGGAGAAGTCTCGAACAAAGCGCCTATAAAAACCCGCGAGGCCGAGAAAGCTTCGCACCTGTGTCGGCGTCGTCGGCGTCCGCCACTCTTTGATGGCCGCGATCTTCTCTTCGTCGATGCGTAGACCATCACTGCTCATGACATAGCCCAAAAAATTGGTGGACGCAGAGCAAAATGAGCACTTGGCCAGATTGGCGAATAGGCTCTCGCGTCGAAGGCACTCGAGCACTTGGCGAAGGTGATCGACATGCCCCTCCAGGATCCGTGAATACACAAGGATGTCATCGAAATAAACGATGATAAACTTGCCAAGGAAGGTTCTCAAGACGTGGTTCATCACGCGCATGAAGGTGCTTGGCGCGTTCGTGAGCCCAAATGGCATGACAAGCCACTCGTAGAGCCCATACTTTGTCTTGAACGCGGTCTTCCACTCATCACCTTCTTTCATCCTGATTTGGTGATAACCACTTTTCAAATCTATCTTGGAGAAAAGTGTGGCGCCATGAAGTTCATCAAGCATATCGTCGAGGCGTGGAATAGGATGCCTATACTTGACGGTGATCTGGTTTATCACGCGGCAATCAACACACATTCTCCATGTGCCATCCTTCTTGGGCACAAGGATCACGGGCACAGCGCAAGGGGAGAGATATTCTCTTACGTAGCCGCGATCCAACAACTCCTATACTTGGCGTTGGAGCTCTTTGGTCTCCTTTGGGCCAGCTCTATACGCAGTGCGATTGGGCAAGGAAGCACCTGGCACAAGGTCAATCTGGTGCTCAATTCCTCTCAGTGGAGGTAATCCTGGTGGCAACTCATCGGGGAAGACGTCGTCGAACGCGGCGAGCAAGGCATCGATGGCAGGCGGCACTGGCACGGTGTGCGACAACTTTGGGATGCACGGAGTTGGCACAAGCATAAAGTAGGGTGCTTTGCCAGACATACATGCAGTGAGGTCACTGGGCCTGGCCAAAAGCAAGCGACGCTCATATTTGCCTTGCAACGGAGGCGTCTGCGGCAACGGCGCGGCCATCTTTGTCGATGGCGAGGCACTGGTCGATTTTTGTTAGGCACTGGGCATATGTAGACCAGTGCTCGCGCCAGAATTGGAAATACCTGGCCAAGCCTCTGGAGTGCTTTTCTTGGCCTTCCTAGCGGCACCAGCAGCGGCGCCATGACGATCCAGATGGGCATTGGGTGTCCCACCTGTCGCGTTGGTCCTCTTCTTGTTAGTGCCCGATGGAGACGAAATGTTGCCAGAATTGGAGGAGTTTTGCCTCTGGAGGGCCTCTGGGCACTCGTTTGACCTATGAGACGCGGTCTCAATGGCCTTTTGGCGATCACGCTCAACCTGGTCCTGCAAGATCTCATGGGAAGACATTGGATGCAAGGTGGCATGCTTCCCGTGGTAATTGAACACATAAGTGTTCAAATAGCCATCATGGAGCACGCGCCTGTCGAATTGCCATGGGCGCCCAAGCAAAATATGGGTGGCGTCCATTGCAATGACATCACATAAAATAGAATCACAGTATTGCCCTATGGAAAAGGAAATTAAACATTGGCGAGATACTGTGTTACCTGGACTTGAAGAAATCCATTGGAGGGCATAAGGTTGGGGATGAGGCGTCGTAGGCAACTTGAAGTGTGTCACGACCTTCTCATTGACAATGTTTGCACAAGATCCTCCATCAACTATGACACTCAAGGAAGCTGTTTGGACGAGAGCCCTTGTGTGGAACAAGTTCTCGCGTTGGTCGCGTAGGCTCACTTCCGTGACTATGAGGAGACGACGCGTCACCAAGCTCAATGGTGTGCCCGCGTGCAGAGAAGCGGGTTCGCAGTCATAGGCGTCCTCTTCCTCTTCGATGCCTTCATCGATGGTCTCGAGGGTTTGCTCCTCGTCATCGCAAGACTCGTAGCCGGCGGCGGCCATGGAGAACAACACCTTTCGAGTGTTTGGGCAATCTTTCTTATAGTGGCCTCTTCCACCACACTTGTAACACTCAAGGTTGCACGCGCGATCTGCCCACCGGAGCTTGTCTGGGCGCGTTCTGGCGAGGCGCGGTGTTTGGCATCGACGGCTTCACTTTGGGGGCTTGGCTCGACGCGGTTGTGGTAGAGACACTAGGGCGAACATGAGTATAAGGCAATCCACTAGGGGTAGAAGAATACCTCTGTTGGCCACTTGGAAAAGTGTAAGACTTTTAGCGAGAGATTTGTGCATGGATTTGCATCGCCGTATGTGTGAGTGTGTTCAAGTCTTTGATGGGCAAAATCTCGAGTTGATCACGGATGTTGGTGTTCAAGCCACTCAAGAATTTCGTCCTCAAAGTCGATGGTGCAACGGAGATGTTGGCCTTGTAATACATGTCTTCAAGCTTGGGAAAGAACTCGAGTGGAGTCATTGACCCTTGGCGAGCCATGGCAATTTCCATTCTCATTTGATTCCTATAGTCTGGAGGCACGTATTTCTTGGTCATTACATAGACTAGTTGATGCCATTCAGTGACCCGTGTTCTGTGGCGACGCACGCAGTCATCCTCGAAGCGATGCCACCACACTCGGGCTGCTCCTCGAAAGTGAAGTGTCGCGGGGTAAACATGCTCCTCAGGAGGAACGCGGCAATAGCGTAGGGTGTACTCCGTAGCCTGCACCCATTCAAGAAAAACAGATGGATTGTATTCACCAAAAAATGCTTGATCTTTACCTTGACTTCGTGTCGTTGGTATCGAGGCTGGGCAGGTGCTTGGTTGAACGCGTTGTTTGGCACGGCGGCGTAGAGAGGATTCTCGTAGGCGCGCACACCATGGGGTCTATCGCATCCAACCTGGCGTCTATCGCGGTCTGGATGCGTCTATCACGGCAGGGCATCGTAGTCGGCTTGGCGAATGTCCCTTGGCATGACATCGCGACGCTCGCCGCCAATGTCACGAACGCGTTCTCCTTGGGGCTGGAGACGCGGTGGAGGTATCCAATCCGATGGGTGATCCTGCAATTCAAGTGGATCTCCAAGAGGGGGGTGAAAAAAATTAGGGTTGACCATACCTGAGTCCTCGATCTCCTCGTCGTCATACTCGTCGAAGTCGTCGTGGACATTGGGAGTGATCGACGCGTAGCCATCGGATCCGTAACGCGGCGTCCGAACACTTTGGTGTCGAAGATGATCGCGTACATCATGGCTCTGTGGCTGGGTAGTTGGGGTCCTCAATTGATCATCGCGTTGCGTATGCCCACTTGGTCGGCGATTGGGTCTCCTTGGCGTCGCGTCGGCTTGCTCGGCTCGGCGAGGGCGGCCTTTGCGTGGCGATGAGCCCGGTACTCATCTCTGGGTTCTCCTAGAGGCATAGCGATCATCAAAGTTATATGGTTCAGAAAACTCACCTTGAGTGTCGTCGGCATCGCGGTCATTGTCGAAGCCGGTGTTGAAGCCAGCGGGTGTGGCTCTGGGCACGTAGCGGTCCGTGTGGGAAACGAAGCCTTGGCGACTCTCGATGACACTTTGCATACGATTGAGTTGTGGTTGAGGATGAGATGTCGAAGGCATGATTCCTTTTCCTTTGTCGACTCTTGTCTTCGATGGACCGGCGTCGGTGGCTCGTGGTTGAGCCGGCGCGTCCATAGCACTTAATGGAGTTGGAGTGGGCACGAGTTGTGCCGCGCGTTCTCTGGCTTCAAATTGAGCAACGCGTTAGTGAAGAGCTTGGATCTCTCGTTGCTCCTCGGAGAACTCCATGAGGGGGTCTTGTTATGGGGGGTCAATCAGTGGTTGGGCTTGGGGTAGACCCAACGGTGGTGGATTTGGGTTGGTGTTGTCGACTCCAAGTTGGTCTTCACTGTGTCCAACCGACATGCTACCTATAACAATATGGCCAGACATGGGAGTAAAAACGAACCAAAAGACAACGAAGAACAACAACCAAGAAAATCACTAGTCAAGTCACAAAGTTCACGTAGGTAAGACTAGTTTGGCTTGCCGTGAGGGCGTCTTGGCTTGCACAAGTGATGGTGTATCAAGCAAGTTGCAATCAAACAAACAAGAACAAATTGAAACCCTAAAACAAACGTAAACAAAGTAACCTAATTAGCAAGAAATCACCTTCTAGGAAGCTTGACCTAGACGGCGGAGGGGTTGAGAAGGTGAGCTTAGACCGAGAGTGGATTAGGATTGCCTTATTTTGGATTTCCCTAACTTTGGTGTAATACCCCGCATTTTTATAAGGGTATTTGGGTAATTTTTCCCATCCTTCGTTCGATTAATTTTTCGCTTTCAGTGGAGTTTGGATTTTCTGTAATATCCATGATCTCCGTAATAATTTCCTGAGTGGTATAAAAATACATTCGATGTATTTTTCGGAGATTAGAATATTTGTTTGGATACAAACATATAATTTCTGGGATTTAAAACCCATACCGAATCTTATCCTGTGCAATCTTATCTTCCCGCTTGCAACTTGCCCGAATTTGTCGGGGATATGGCACCCGAATTCAACTCCTGTGCACCGCTGGTCGGGGCTGGTCGGGGCTCCCTTGGCCTTTATAAGGAGTGTTATGGAGGGTGGATGGGCACCTCTCCTGCCATCTCTCCTCTCGGTCCACTCCCGTCGGCGAGAAGACACCCGGAGAAGACGCCGCCGTTTCGTGGGCTGCTGGGTGCTATTCGTCGCTGAGCTGCTCGTGTTCCCTCTGTTCTCCTTCCGCTGGCAGCTGCTCGGAGTCCCGTCGGTGAGCTCGACTCGACTGGTGTCGCCGCTGCACGTGGTGGCTGCCTGTGAGCTGCCCTGCGTGTTGTGAATCGCCGCTGCTGTCTCCGTTCGACTCCCCTCCGGCGAGCTGCTGGTGGTGGTTGCGTCCTTCCCGGCGAGGAGACCCCCGCTGTGCTGAGTGGCGCCGGCGACCCAGCTCCGCCGTCGTTGCTGCTGCTTTGCGTTGTGCTGTTGTTGTTTGTACAGGGGAGGAAGGTTGAAGAAGGGGGAATAGTGAAAGTGGGGCCCCGTCCACTTAATTAGTCTTGTTGGGCCGAAAGCCCAATTAGGCATCCAGTCCAGATTTAACCCGAATTTATTCGAGCGGTATAATTTCGACTCCCTTTTATCCGTATTCTTCTTTAGGAAAATTTAATAAATATTTTTATGATTTAATATCATTAAAATTTATTAAATATAATTCCTTGAGTTCGTCCAGATAAATTAATTGATATTAATTAATATCTCATGTACTGGATCGCGTGTGGACTCGTAATCTGTTGGAGTTATCTGAAGCTTAGGCCATATCCTTGGAAATAATATTTTCGGTAGTCGTCTCGTCTAGATTCATCGCCGAATCTACTCCAGGCAAGTGGCGGTTCGCTCTTGCTCATCATTCCATACTTTCATTAATTATCAATTGTTTAGTTGTTAATTAATTTGGGATGATTCTTAATTATGTTGGAAACAATTTTGATAACTATATGTGATTAAAATCTGATATTATAATAGGTTGTATATTCTGCTAGAATCGACGCTATTATAGATATATTGTATAGGTGTGAGCCGTGATGGCTTTATGTGATTTATTATTGTGTTTAACTGTTTAGTTAGCACGAGTATTGTGTGTAAATTACCGTGATGGTATTATTGTGAATTAAATGTTAACTGTAATGCTAGTGTAGCACGTGAGTTTGCAGGAACGCTAAGTCCAAGTAAGGATTTGTCGTGTCTTTATAATCAATAATCGTAGGAACGCTAATCAGGTTAAGAGATTAGTGGTTTCTTTAAAACTTAATAAATGTGGGAACGCTAATCAGGTTAAGAGATTAGTGGCTTCTTTAAAACTTAATGTTCGTAGGAACACTAATCAGGTTAAGGGATTAGTCGTTTCTTTAATACAATACTTCCTACCACTCGTTAAGGTAGGAGGGGTTTAAGCGCTTAGCTAGCGCCACTGGGTGGACGTAATACCACCCGGGGTATTAATAATCTTCCGTTGTTACTCGGATTAATTTAAAGGTGGTAAATTAATTAAGCACCTCGCCAGTGTATCGGGGTGAACGTAAGGTCACCCAGTGTAATAATCTTCCGTTGTTACTCGGAATAATAATTAAAGGTCTTAAATGTGTGCAGTTGTGTGTGTTGTAATTTAATAAGATAAGTGCAGTTAAGCACATAATTAATAAGTTTAAAGCACCTTGTAAGTGCAATCTGGATGGCGTAGGATCATCCTGTGTAATAACTGGTGTGTTGTAAATTAATAAGGGTACGATTAAGCTCATAACTTAATAAGTCTTAATGATAAGGTAAGTGTTTTAAGTGCAGTTGTGATTAAGTTAAGTGCCGTTGTGATTAAGGGCCGTTGTGATTAAGTGCAATTATGATTAAGTTTAAGTTCAGTTGTGATTAAGTTAAGTGCCGTTGTGATTAAGTGCAGTTGTGATTAAGTTAAGTGCCGTTGTGATTAAGTGCAGTTGTGATTAAGTTAAGTATCGTTGTGTTTAAGTTAAGTGCTTTGTGTGATTTAATTAATGTTCCCCAACATTTGTCATATTTCTGTTAAGGCTCATTTCTTTGGAGTATTCTTTTGGGATTGATTGCTGTGAGACTCGGTCTCCAGAATCTTCTCTGGATCATGCCTTTTCATGTATTCCAGTAGGAGTATGATGGTTGACTATCGTCATCGGTTATTATTCGAGAAGCGATGAGTCTAACCTAATACGACTGCTTCGAACCACTCTGCTTTGTACCCTTGCGTAGTCTTTCATTAGACTAACCAACTGTAATTTTCCTTGCATGGTTGGCTGATGTCAACCGTTCGATTCGGCACATCAGGTGTGTTGAAGATCTGAGAAGGCTAGAACGACTATGAGAATGGACGGTGTTTTGACAAGTTGTTTTGTCGTTGTATTCAAAAGTCTTCCGCTGTATTTATTTCTGATTATGTATTTTTGATGTTTTGGTCGTATTTGGAATTGTGTTGACATTCCGCGATCGTGGTTTAATAAAAGTTACTATATTTGGTATTGTAACTGGGTTTTGATAGTTATATCGTTTGGAAAAGCCTGGGGTGACTTCGGGGTTTTCGTCCGGAGTCATCGGCAGTAATACTTTCAAATGGGGTGAAATTTGGGGGTGTTATAGATTTGGTATCAGAGCTAAAATGTTTTCCAAGAGCTCTGAATTTTTCAAATAAAAAGCCGTTCATAGTCGTGCCTTCTACAGTCTGATACGGAAGTTTGCTTCTGTGTCTAGAAAGACTAAGACTCTCTGCTTGTCACCCGTAGTTAGGGGTGTATTCTGTTCTCTTCAGAAGGACTCGGAAGAAGTCGAGGTGGTTTCGCCATCTCCAGTTAGACTTGAGTTCTCAGTTTGCTTGTCGTGATTTGAGGTTGTAGGACCTAGTTGTCCCCCTGGGAAGTGAAGAATGTACTCTCTGAGTCAGTAGTGTTAAGTGTCTGATAAGACCAAGGTTCCTGAGGTGGAGCCGAGGGAAGACACTGAGGAAAATCGACTGATCTCTCCAGTAGTAATCTAGAGGATGAAGTGATTAAGGATGTTGAGTTCAGGTGGTAAGTTTTGTGCTGAGGCAAGGTTCCTCTTTGGCTTTGTGCAGTTGCGCAGCAAGGTGGTACCTTTGGTACGAGTTTGTGCTCCAAGTTAGAAACCGAAGAGGTTACTTGGGAGACTGAGGCGGGTATGCTTAGATGATTTCCCTAATTGTTTTCGGCCTTGAATGATGCAAGTTTCGGGGTCGAAACTTAAATTAAGGGGGTAGTAATGTAATACCCCGCATTTTTGTAAGGGTATTTGGGTAATTTTTCCCATCCTTCGTTCGATTAATTTTTCGCTTTCAGTGGAGTTTGGATTTTCTGTAATATCCATGATCTCCGTAATAATTTCCTGAGTGGTATAAAATACATTCGATGTATTTTTCGGAGATTAGAATATTTGTTTGGATACAAACATATAATTTCCGGGGTTTAAAACCCATACCGAATCTTATCATGTGCAATATTATCTTCCCGCTTGCAACTTGCCCGAATTTGTCGGGGATGTGGCACCCGAATTCAACTCCTGTGCACCGCTGGTCGGGGCTGGTCGGGGCTCCCTTGGCCTTTATAAGGAGTGTTATGGAGGGTGGATGGGCACCTCTCCTGCCATCTCTCCTCTCGGTCCACTCCCGTCGGCGAGAAGACACCCGGAGAAGACGCCGCCGTTTCGTGGGCTGCTGGGTGCTGTTCGTCGCTGAGCTGCTCGTGTTCCCTCTGTTCTCCTTCCACTGGCAGCTTCTCGGAGTCCCGTCGGTGAGCTCGACTCGGCTGGTGTCGCCGCTGCACGTGGTGGCTGCCTGTGAGCTGCCCTGCGTGTTGTGAATCGCCGCTGCTGTCTCCGTTCGACTCCCCTCCGGCGAGCTGGTGGTGGTGGTTGCGTCCTTCCCGGCGAGGAGACCCCCGCTGTGCTGAGTGGCGCCGGCGACCCAGCTCCGCCGTCGTTGCTGCCGCTTTGCGTTGTGCTATTGTTGTTTGTACAGGGGAGGAAGGTTGAAGAAGGGGGAATAGTGAAAGTGGGGCCCCCTCCACTTAATTAGTCTTGTTGGGCCGAAAGCCCAATTAGGCATCCAGTCCAGATTTAACCCGAATTTATTCGAGCGGTATAATTTCGACTCCCTTTTATCCGTATTCTTCTTTAGGAAAATTTAATAAATATTTTTATGATTTAATATCATTAAAATTTATTAAATATAATTCCTTGAGTTCGTCCAGATAAATTAATTGATATTAATTAATATGTCATGTACTGGATCGCGTATGGACTCGTAATCTGTTGGAGTTATCTGAAGCTTAGGCCATATCCTTGGAAATGATATTTTCGGTAGTTGTCTCGTCTAGATTCATCGCCGAATCTACTCCAGGCAAGTGGCGGTTCGTTCTTGCTCATCATTCCATACTTTCATTAATTATCAATTGTTTAGTTGTTAATTAATTTGGGATGATTCTTAATTATGTTGGGAACAGTTTTGATAACTATATGTGATTAAAATCTGATATTATAATAGGTTGTATATTCTGCTAGAATCGACGCTATTATAGATATATTGTATAGGTGTGAGCCGTGATGGCTTTATGTGATTTATTATTGTGTTTAACTGTTTAGTTAGCACGAGTATTGTGTGTAAATTACCGTGATGGTATTATTGTGAATTAAATGTTAACTATAATGCTAGTATAGCACGTGAGTTTGCAGGAACGCTAAGTCCAAGTAAGGATTTGTCGTGTCTTTATAATCAATAATCGTAGGAACGCTAATCAGGTTAAAAGATTAGTGGTTTCTTTAAAACTTAATAAACGTGGGAATGCTAATCATGTTAAGAGATTAGTGGCTTCTTTAAAACTTAATGTTCGTAGGAACACTAATCAGGTTAAGGGATTAGTCGTTTCTTTAATACAGTACTTCCTACCACTCGTTAAGGTAAGAGGGGTTTAAGCGCCTAGCTAGCGCCACTGAGTGGACGTAATACCACCCGGGGTATTAATAATCTTCCGTTGTTACTCGGATTAATTTAAAGGCGGTAAATTAATTAAGCACCTCGCCAGTGTATCGGGGTGAACGTAAGGTCACCCAGTGTAATAATCTTCCGTTGTTACTCGGAATAATAATTAAAGGTCTTAAATGTGTGCAGTTGTGTGTGTTGTAATTTAATAAGATAAGTGCAGTTAAGCACATAATTAATAAGTTAAAAGCACCTTGTAAGTGCAATCTGGATGGCGTAGGATCATCTTGTGTAATAACTGGTGTGTTGTAAATTAATAAGGGTACGATTAAGCTCATAACTTAATAAGTCTTAATGATAAGGTAAGTGTTTTAAGTGCAGTTGTGATTAAGTTAAGTGCCGTTGTGATTAAGGGCCGTTGTGATTAAGTGCAATTATGATTAAGTTTAAGTGCAGTTGTGATTAAGTTAAGTGCCGTTGTGATTAAGTGCAGTTGTGATTAAGTTAAGTGCCGTTGTGATTAAGTGCAGTTGTGATTAAGTTAAGTATCTTTGTGTTTAAGTTAAGTGCTTTGTGTGATTTAATTAATGTTCCCAACATTTGTCATATTTCTGTTAAGGCTCATTTCTTTGGAGTCTTCTTTTGGGATTGATTGCTGTGAGACTCGGTCTCCAGAATCTTCTCTGGATCATGCATTTTCATGTATTCCAGTAGGAGTATGATGGTTGACTATCGTCATCGGTTATTATTCGAGAAGCGATGAGTCTAACCTAATACGACTGCTTCGAACCATTCTGCTTTGTACCCTTGTGTAGTCTTTCATTAGACTAACCAATCGTAATTTTCCTTGCATGGTTGGCTGGTGTCATCCGTTCGATTCGGCACATCAGGTGTGTTGAAGATCTGAGAAGGCTAGAACGACTATGAGAATGGACGGTGTTTTGACAAGTTGTTTTGTCGTTGTATTCAAAAGTCTTCCGCTGTATTTATTTCTGATTATGTATTTTTGATGTTTTGGTCGTATTTGGAATTGTGTTGACATTCCGCGACCGTGGTTTAATAAAAGTTACGATATTTGGTATTGTAACTGGGTTTTGATAGTTATATCATTTGGAAAAGCCTGGGGTGACTTCGGGGTTTTCGTCCGGAGTCATCGGCAGTAATACTTTCAAATGGGGTGAAATTTGGGGGTGTTACATTTGGAAACTTTTTTTTTTTGAATATCTTTTGGATTTTATTTTTTAATATCCGAGATCTTATCTTTTGATCTTTTCGGATTTGCAAAAGGAAACAAAAGAAAAATCGGTCTAAGTAACAAGAATGTCACAAGTGTGATCTTTAGAGATAGGAGAGAGACGATAATATTTGATTTGATATCTTATAAGGAAATTCGGCTAACTTAACTAAAAAACAAAATCTAGCAAACAAGGAAACTCTATCCATGCATGAAACAAGAAAACAAAATATTCTAGCATGCAAGATAACAAATTACCTAACACACCAAAACTTAGGGAACAAGGAAAAAAAAATTCGGCCAAGATAGTATCTTGTAGAAACCGATTAGGTGATGGAAATATGGAAACTTTGGTTTTCTCAAGATCTTATGAAAACAAACGATGGGGGTCAAGAAAATTTTTTGTGAACAAGATGTAAACTTGAGTTCGTGACTTACAAGACTGCTGGGCTCTGATGCCAGTTGATGTGTTCTTGCCTCCGATGACAAGCCAATTGTCAAAGGCGACACCTTTGGATCTAGTCTTGGGCGAGAAGTCACGTTGTCTTGCACGAAAGGTTGACAAGATGGACACAGTGGTGCTGCGAAGCGAATCCGGTGGAGGTGGTCTGGATGGTCACAGCGTCGGCGAGGCTGAGCGTCACGATGAGTGTCACAACAGCGAAGACGACGTCGAAGGGAAAGGCGATGGCGAACGCGATGGAATTGGTGGCAATGGAGAACGCGATGGAATTGGTGGAGATGGTGAACGCAATGGAATCGATCGATGGGGCGAATGGATAGCGATGGCGGAAGCAATTTGATGAGGGATAGATGACTTGAAAAGACAAGTCTTTGGTATCGTAGCGTCGACTGCGGAGGAAGGGATATGCGAAGGAAGACTTGGCTTGAAGGTTCAAGCAATTGTCGTAGCGTCGGCGACAGAGGGAGTGTGGATGCGAAGATAGAGGGTGGCGTCCGATCAAGGGAAGGAAGATAAACACTCTACTTGAAACCTTGATTAAAATTGAACGTGCTAAAACAAATAACATAGTTTGACTTAAATACTAGGACGAGACATCGGATGGGCCGAGTCGAGCCTAGTGGGCTAGCCCATGCAAGCATGCAAAAGACACAAATCCTAAAATAGAAATGACTATAAAAGGAAGCTATCTAAAATAAGAAATAATAACAAATATAGAAAGTGTCTCAAAAAGAATGCGGCGAAGGCATGGATGCAAACACTGCGAGGAACGACGACGAAGGGTCGATGGTCTCGCGAGTGGGTGCACGCGATGCCGGCTGCGAAGATTGTGATGTTTCGATGCCGATGGTGGCGAGGACGACGAGTCTTGGGTTGGCGTCTGGGCTTCCTTGGCCAGCGACAACGCGTGCAACAAGTGACGCGACGGCGGCGGCGATGGCTTTGGACCTAGACCTTGTCACTGGGCCCTCTGAGCGTAGGCTCATGGATTCTTCCTCGTCCTGGGCCATCATGGGAGGCAGGTTCACATCAGAACACAAAGTTCTGTATCGAAGTTTAGGATAGACACAATTGGTGAAAAGCTTAGTTTTGCAATTCTATCAACAGTAGGTTCACCTCTCTAAAAATATGTCTGCATTGGACTTCTTGGAAAAACTAGAGGTCGAGGAGAATATCCGCGACCACCATTTCGATTTTCCAAGGACAATCCCATATGCCTTTGATTGAATTAATAAGGCAGAGATTGTCTCATTCAATTTGAATATTTGTGATATTTAGTGATTTAGCATGTTTAATGCTATCTTGTAGGGCAAGAGTTTCTGCCATGAGAATACTATTGGATCCACATCGAAATAAGTTCATATGAATTAATTCAGCTTTATCATTTCTAATGATGAATCCACAACCTGCTTCGCCATTGGGTTGTTTAGAGCCATCAAAGTTTATTTTGGAAACGTTTTGTTTTGGTTTTTCCCATTTAAGGAATCTAGTTTTTCTTATTTGGTGAGGGTTTTTCCTTGGTTGTATAAAGTTTTCTTGATCATTTTCAGTGATCATATTCCAATTTTTTATTAGGGATGATATGAATTGTGTTAGATCTTTAATTTTGTTGGTGGGATCTGTGTTGAAGATTAGATGGTTTCTATTAATCCATATGCCCCACCAGGTGGTGCAAAGACATATGAAATATTTTTTAGAAAGGCTCGATTGTATTTCTAGTAGTAGATCCTTAGGTTTTTTATTCGAAGTATCAATTCCATTGATGATGTTTGCAATAGTTATGCTTTGTTTTTTGATTTGTTGTAAAGTAAAGGGGCAATGTATCAAGAAGTGTGTGATATCTTCTGTTGGGTGTTTACAAGAGTCACATTCAAGTGGAACAGGAACATGTTTTTGGGCTAGTCTAAGTTTAGTTGGTAGTCCATCATGAAAAATTTTCCAAAAAAAGTTTTGGATTTTAGGATAAGTTTTTAATTTACAGATCCAGGAAAAGTTATTATTTATGGATGTTTGTTGTTTTGTTATTAGTTCGAAAGAAAATTTTGTGGAAAACTACCCGTTTTTGCTATGTGACCAGTATAATCTGTCTGCGATTGGATGTTGTGGGATCAGAATGTCAATGATTTTTCCTATACTGTTAGGATTCAGGATTTCTTCCAGTTTTAGTATGTTCCATTTTCTCTCGATTGTAATGAATTCACCAACTGTTATTGTTGGATCATATATAGTTTGTGGGTGATAGACGTTACTTTATAGGGCGTAACTAAGAGTTGTTAGAGGTTATTGGTGTCATTCGGGTAGATTTAGACACATTCTTGTGGCATGGTGATTGGGGGCGAAGATTGGTGTTTTGGTGGTGTTTTGAGCTTATTGGAGTATATTTGGAGATTCGGGATATGGAGCCACCAAGGAGCGGATTAGGAGCTGAAGAAGTGATGAGGAGAGGAGCATCGGCTACACAACGTAACCGCGACCGCGGGCCCACAGGCCGCGATCGCGGGTCCAGGCGGATCCCAGCCGGGAGCAGACCAAGCCGAGATCTATCATTTTCTACTTTTTAGTATTTTATTATTATCTATTCTTTTTCTTTAGGATCATTATTTCCTATTTTCTATTTATTTCTTTTTCCTTGTTATTATTTTCCCTAATGGGCTTAGGAACTTGTTTGGCCCATATTAGTTCTCTTTTCTATTTTAACCTAGGAAGAGAGCTCATTCTAGGGAGACTCTCATATCAGGTTTTAGTTTTACATCATCATTGTTTTCTCAAGACTATAGAAGGCTAAGCACTTTTGCTTAGTCTGGCAATGGAAGCTTAAGTTTTGATTATTGGTTGTGAGGTTATGTTCCCTTTCTTAATTCCTATTGATCTATATCTCTTCTCTTAAGCAGAATATCATTGAATAATTATTGATTTGTCTAGACAGGCCATCTAGGTTTATTGATTGTTACTCATATTGCTATGACTAGGAAACTGTTGGGCTAACGTCCTGGTCTGGAGTGGCAAGCATAAGTTTTATTTGCTTTGGTGGATTTTATCTATGTAGAGATTTGATTACATGTTGAATGCTTCTGGTTGAGGTGTTATGTGTATCCTGGTTAATTCTTATGTTCATTGCTGCCTTTGGGTTGAATCACTAGTGGTGCTAGGGTTATTCATTGGTAAGGGTTCTTAGGGATGGTTTCCTTATTAATCTACACAAGATCGGGACAGGAATAATCATAGGAAGGAATTGGAAGTAATCTAGGATCAACCAACCAAAACTTAAGTGGAAATTGCCTGGCTAAGTGTTTTCTCACATTTGATTGCATACTATTTATTCTGTTTTATTTTCTACTTGATTAAAACCTCAAAAAAAAAACCTTTGTTACTACTGTTCGATTGGTATTCAATTTGTGACAGGAATATAGACGCTTGTGATTCTCTTGGGATTTCGACCCTTGCTTGCTTACTATACTAGTTTGGAAGTTGAGGTTTACTTTGATTTGGCATAACGACCTTAGGCCACATCAGTGGGATTGCATTATTTTTGAGGCTTAAGTCAGGGATCCAGTTATCATTCCAGAAGTTGATAGCTTTTCCATCCCCGACAAGCCACTGTAGACCTGTTTGGAATTCTTTTCGGAGTTTTAATAATTGTGACCATTGCCAGGAAATGTTCCATTTTTTGATGTAATTTAATATATTGATATTTTTGAGGTATTTTTCATTAATGATCTTGACCCAGATATTATCTGGCTCAGCAAGTATTTTCCAAATAAGTTTCATTTGTAATGCTTTGTTCATATCCTGGGTTTTTCTAATACCTATGCCTCCAATATCTCTATTTTTGCATATTCTGTCCCATCCTATTAAGGGTTTATATGTAGAATATTTATTCCAGAAGAATGACCTGTTGATTGAGTCTAACTCTTTATGTAGTGCAACTGGTAGCATAAAGCTTTGCATGATATAATTTGGGTTTGCAGCGAGGTTGGATTTTATAAGTACATACCTACCTTTTTGGGAGAGGGAGTTGGCTTTCCATTTTGTTAGTTGGTTGTTTGCTGCTAGGATAGTATCTTTAAATGTGTCATGGTTTACTTTTCCATTAATAATCGGCCAGCCTAGATATTTTTCAATAGTAGTTGTGCTTGGGATAGTATCTTTAGTGTTATTTGATATGTTATTTGTTGTTTGAAAGGCCGATTTATGGTAGTTGACACATTGGCCTGAAATCGAGCAGTATTCCTCAATTATGTTTTTCACTTGTGAGCATGCTATTTGGTTTGCTTTTGCAAATATAAGGATATCATCTGCAAAGGCGAGGAAAGGGACACTTGTTCCTCTTCTGGTGATTTTAAAGCCAAGTTGGTTAGTATTTCTAGTACATTCTTGTTGTAGCTTCCTGGCTAGTATCTCAGCGCCAAGTATAAATAGGAATGGGGATAAGGGATCACCTTGTCTTAGTCCTCTTTTAGGGTAGAAGACATCCGTTGGTCCATTGTTAACTAGTACTGAAAAAGATACAGTTTCAATGCATTCTTTAATCCAACCCATGAAACGAGTTGAGAATCCAAATTTTTTAAGGACTTTAAGGATGAAATCCCATTCAATTTTATCATATGCTTTTTCCATGTCAAGTTTGATTGCAACCCAACCTTCTTTACCCTTTTTGATCGAAAGGAATGAAAGATTCCGTGTGCGATGAGAATGTTATCATGTATGGCTCTGTCAGCTACAAATGCTCATTGTAAGGGATGAATTAGTTTGTTGAAAATGGGTTTCATTCTATCTGTTATGATTTTAAAGATGACTTTATAAATTGTTGAACAAAGACTAATTGGTCGATAATCATTTGTAGTGTTAGGGTTATCTTTTTTTGGGATAAGCGTGATGAAAGTATGATTTATTTGTTGTAGGATTTTACCTGAGTGGAAAAAGCTTTTAACTGCTTTAATGACCATGGGACCTACAATATGCCAGTACTTTTGATAGAACAAGGCTGACATACCATCTGGTCTAGGGGATTTGTTGCTGCCTATAGCAAAAACAACGGTTTTAATTTCGTCATTTGTAACTGTTTTAGTAAGATCATTATTATCTTGAGTAGTAATTTCAGAGTTAATATTCGTTAACTATTCATTAAGGGTATTATTGTTGATGTTACTTTTTCTGAATCTTTTTTCAAAGTCAGATCTAATTTCTTTACGAATGTTTTCGAGACCAATAATGATCGTACCATCTTGTGTACGGATTTCACGGATGATTTTCCTACTACGTCTTCCAGTTGTTATTCTATGGAAGTAATTAGAATTTGTATCTATTGAATGGATATGTTTTGTTTTAGCACGTTGGCTCCAATATTTTTTGTGGAAAGATAGGAGATTTTCCTTTTTTATTAATTAGTCTGTTTTGTTTGGTTATTAATTGTTGATTAGGGTCAATAATAATGTTCTTTTGGATCTGAGAGAGCATCCTCCACATCTTTGAGTTGTTTGAAAATATTTCCAAATGTTGTTTTGTTCCAATTTTTGGCACTTCCCTTGAGAGCGTGTTTTTTATGAGGTTATACATGTGGGAGCCATGGTTATTGATTTTCCAAGCTTGTTTTACAAGATTTTCAAAGTATTTCCTAAATGTCCACATTTTTTCAAATTTAAAAGGTTGAGCTTTAAAGTGTTGTTGGCTTTCGAGTTCGACTGATATAGGGCAATGGTCAGAGGAGGTGAAAGCGTGATTTTTTGTAAAGATTCCGGGGAACTATTGAAGGATTTGATGATGAATGAGTAGACGATCCAATTTTTCATACACATTGTCAATTTCAGTTCTATTTTTCCTCCAGGTGAATTCTTAAATCTTGGGTTGAGATATCAACTAGGTCACAAATGTTTTTTAAATTGTAAAGTCTTTGGAATCTAGAAGGGGGTAAAATGCAACCTTCTTTCTTTTCCGAGTTGTTTTGGATTTCATTAAAATCTCCTACGAGGAGGTATAGTATTTGAATTTGGGAAATAAAATTTGTTAGATGGCACCAAAAACCATCTTTGTCACTTTCGTCAGGTGGTCCGTATATGAATAAAATCATGATGTTTATGTTTTTATCAAGAATTTTGTATTTGATAGCTATAAATCTGCTATCCATGTGTGCTAGTTCGCATAGTTCATTGTGCAGTTGGTGAGCTTTCCACATGACACAGATTCCACACGAAAAGCCATTTGTAGGGGAGAAGTGAAAGTTATCAAAACCTGCTTTTTTCCATAGGAGTTTTTTGGGTTCTTTGTCAGTTCTTGTTTCCACAAGAGCTAGAATATGAATTCTTTATATTTTACAGAAGGATTCAATATTAGTCCAAAGGTGATTTCGACCAATACCTCGACAATTCCATAGACCGATCTTCATAAAAACCAAGGTTTTTTTTGCAAGTATTATTGTTCTTGCTAAATATTTTGTTAATTTATGTTTGTTTTCCTCAATGATATTTCTTTTGTTAAATTTATTTGTCTAGAAGGAATTGATTCTTCCACTCTGGATTACGTTGGAAAGTATTTGCTTTTTCATTTGTAAGTTATGTCTAGTATGGTGCTCTCGGGCGCGTAATACGTGGATATAGGCGTAATTAGTGGCATATAACTTAACATCATAAACAACTAATTTGAGAATAGTATGATAGTTGATATTGTTGGATAAATCAAAGTTAGGGATGAAACACCACTTGACACATCTCCAAGGTTTTCAGAGTTTAGTTGGAAAGTCCTTGTTACATATAATGTAGATGGGTAGGATCATATAGTTGTACATTCCGTTAAAGGCAGATAGGATCGTATAAATATCCAAGCCGTTAAGGGCATAGACATATCTTGTTAATAAGATTTTTGAAACTCTCTTGCCAGAACTGTTGTTGTGTGAAGTTGTTGATTTGCACATTTTAGAGGAATAATCCTCCAGATGCAGCTGGGCGATAGGACAACTTTATTCCTTTTACTGCTCGAGTGGGGTATCTATATCTTCATTAAAACTCGAGGAGAATTAAGCAAATATTTAGTCCAGAGTATATGATAAGGAACAGTAGCCCGGAGGAATAATCTAGATCTCATATACATGAGAAAGTTGGGTTTGGAAAACAATGCTGAAAGGACAAAGACAACAAGATTAAAACAAACGCTAAAAGAGGTTCTAGAGATGATAAAGATAAATATGGTTATGCATTTGTTATCAAGCTTAAGAGGAATACTGCTCGATTTGTGAACATAGATTAGTTGGGACACTGCCGAAATGCCACCTATAAGTTCCAAGCGGTTGCAACTGGTGATAGAAGGACCATCATACCAGAGAAAAATGTAGGTTGATTCATTGGTGGCCAAACTGGATTAATTTTTGGTATTGTTATAATTGGTAGGGTTGGTACTTTGCAGAGCTTGTGAAGCTTTAAAACAAGTCACACACATTGCTGGTTGTTTTCGAGTGTATTTAATTACACAGGATTGAGCTTGTGAAGCTCCAATACAGAAATTAGTGGTGATTAATTTTCTTTCTTTTTCCATTGACCGGAAAATCAGAGGAAACACACCGTAACATGAGCACATCACATGGAAAATCACACAGTAGAGTGTACAAATAGGAACTTGGTAAGAAAATTTATTCAGAAATCTAGGTTTAAGAGAAGGGGTATAGTTTACAGAATATGAGATATGATCTTTTAAAGCATGGGAATAAGCCATAAAATTATAATAGGAGTAGGTATAGAGACCGAAAAAGGTGAGAAAACACCTGGAAACTCGGCCATCGCCATGATGGAGGAATAAGTAGCCTTTCTGACTCCAAAACGAAATCGAATCCAAACTAGCTTTACTCGGAGGCCGATCAGAGCACCACTGAGGAAGAGTCATGCACTCAAGCCTCGAACGAGCCCTTGACAGAGGGGAGTAAAACAAACCGTCTTCAATCCCATCACCATCTTCCCTAATCCCAGACGAAAAGAGATAGAGAAGAAGAAAACGCCCAGAAGAAGTGGATCTATGTAGAGAGGGATAAAAATTCTGCCTCAACCCTCTAAAAGGGCCACCAAGATGCTTGTTGTTACCAGATCTTCGAATGCAAGAAGAGATTTTTGAAGCAAAGCAAAATCTCCAACTCACAATCGAGAGAGGGGTGGAGTTTAGGTAGAAAATATTTAGAATAATGAGGATTATTGGAGTAGATTTGCAGATCTGGGTGGTTAATCTCATCACAAAAGGAGATGGATGAGCGGCACCGATTCTGATGGGTTAAGGCCGGTGGGGCGAGGTAGGGGCAAGTAGCGATGGAAATTGGGAGAGTGGAAAAATTATTAGAGAGGGAGCGTTTTAGGTTTACAGATAGGGGTTTACATTACTCTTTCCTTTTTTATAATTGGGAATATGCAGTTAAATTCTAGATACTGTTTTTTTTTATACGGAGTATTCAATAATGTTGAGTGTTTTCCCGCTCAAATATATACTATATAATTGGGTACTAATTTAGTACTCCGTATTAGCATATAGTTAGCATATGTCCACGTGTCATGCACAACTTTGATTGATAAAAATCGAAATTAAAATACTATTAAATATTTATAAAAACTAATATGGTAAATTATAAGCTTAATTTATTGACACATATGATGATAATGTTCTTGTATGATTAAAATTGAAAGTATATGCTTGAATTTGTATATAAAAATGAAAAATAAATTGGAAAATTTGTACAAATAACTGATCAAGAAAACATATAAGTTTAGACTTAAGTAATGCAAACATTAATTATGTATAAATATTTAAAAGGAAAAAAATAGTTAAATTATATCACATATTTATTTTAAAATGTTGTTTATATATACGGGCACTTTTGCATCATGAATCATATAATACCAATTATATAAATTTAAGCATTAAAACTATAGGAAGTAACGTAACTAATAAGGTAAAAACATATTTATAAATAATTTTTATTACAAATAAGCAGAAACCAATAGGTAAAAAGATCTAAATAATCTTTAAGATGATAGTATCTGTATAATTAAAGTAAGTTATTTTAGGTAAAAATAAAATAGATAAGAAATAGAATTTATAATTATTAAAATAAGAAAAGGATAAAATTGTAATTGTACATTGAGATTTTCGTACGTGACATAGTAAAAGAGATAATTAGGGCTAAAGCATAATATATAGATTGGTATGTAGAAGGCCGGATGTATAAATTAAGCAAATTTAGTATGATAAAACTTTGATTTCCATTATACTAGAAATCAAAGTCCGTGCTTCGCACGGGCCTTTTGTGTATATGTTATCGCGATTTAAATATGAATTTGTAATATATGGATTGTTGTTGCATGTTTTATCTTAAATGATATATTGTTTGATATGTATTTAATGTAATATCTAAGTATTTTAGGTATAAAATGCTATGATTATACGAAGTACAATTTTATTTATTTTTTTGGTCAAAAGTTCAATTTAAATTTTGAATTAAGGCGGTAGTTGTTTTTTGTAGGGATGCATTTTTTTCCTTTGAAAATATTTGGGGAATATTTTAGAAATTCCTATCTAATTATATGTTGTATATGTTGTGTTTGAATTGGAGTATTTGTAAGAAACTTCCTACAACAACTCTCATTTCATGCTCTACTACCCTTCACATTTCTAACTTTTGCCTTTATCTTACAAATATATTACCTTTTAATAATGTTTTTTTGTTATGCTTTAGTTATTAATATTCATTAATATATTATTTTATTTTTTGGGTCTGGAATATATATCGTTTTATTGGTCACATTGACTTTACATATTCCTAGACAAATATCATTTTAATTAAAATATATTAGTCATTACTTCCTATTCTTATAAGTAATAGAAATAATTGGTGACTCTGCATATTCTTAAACCTTGTTACATTTTATATAAAAGTACATTAGTTATTTTATTGGTACATGCTTACTCTTCTTAGCGAAATTATAATTCATAACTTCTTCCTTGTACATTTCATATGTGAGAGTGAGTATATGTCAATTATTTCGACTTTCATCCTTGATTAATTCCTCTAGACCAAGAAAAATGAGGCCAAATTTAGTATATATACATGATGAGTGTAAAATGAATATGTATAAAATAGAATAGCAAAAATCATCTTTAACCAAAATAACAACACACCTACCTAAATCGATTTGTACAAAAAAGGAACTAAAAATACGAACATAGTTGAATTTATGCTACCAAAAGTTGAAGGGTTTACATCGTCCATAAAATAGTTTGTTTTATTCATTAATAACAATCAATTGTCCTAAATCAATTGTATTTGTCCTCCTTCTAGTGAAAGCTACCCGTGCATGATGTAAACAATCGATGCCTCAATAGTGTTATTAGATTATCCAATTATCTAACATCTTCACATAAAATTAACCTATCTCAATCAAAAGACAATTATAATAATAAATTTAAACCGATAGATGTAAGTATTTAGTGCATGCATGTGTAGACTACTAAAGAGATCCAAATACATATAATCAATGATAGTTTACCATGAGGTGGATATATACTTGCATCCTCGATAATCGGGAATCCTCATTCACATCTTTAACTTAATAATTATGCTTGCTTCAGCGACCATGTCTTTTTAAGGTGTTGCCCACTATCTCCCAATTGTATGTGTAGAGGTTGCCTTATTATTTTGGAAGAAGAAAGTATATCTAAAAAGGTGAGTTTAAATTGCTTCCCTTTCAGTCAGTAATATACTTGTCCAAATGATTCTATATGTTGAGTATAACACATTTGCATGTCCTCATAATGCCAACAAGGTAGTGAGTATGAGATTATTAAACACCACTCCATGTTGAAAGCAAAATATAAAAATAAACACAATATAACTGAATTACATAGAAAGTTTTACGTTATTGTACATGATTTAATGCTTTATGCATTGCGTCAACTTGCTTTATTTCGTGCAGCCCCTGTATAAGTAGAGGACATAATTTTCATCAATTTATATTAACAATTATAATGTGTTGATCTAAATACAGATAAATTTGTTACCTTATTTTGAGTGGTGAGCTTGCTGAAAGCTTCCTTAAACAGAATATTCCTTGTGTGTTTAAAGCAATTTTGATCCCCTTCAAACAAAAAAACATTTATATTAACAATTATAATGACTTGATCTAAATATAGATAATGAGTTGATCTAAATACAGAGAAATTTGTTACCTTATTTTGCGTGGTGAGCTTGTTGAAAGCTTCCTTAAACACAATTTTTCTTGTGTGTTTAAAGTAATTTTGATCCCCTTCAGCCAAAATATTTTGAAACCTTGTGGATCTGTCACTCTAGAGATGGCAACATAAAGTTTTCTGTAACTTTCAGTTATTTATTGAATTAGAGAGAAATTTAAACCAAATATATCCTTGCTTTGTTTACGTACCATGTTATCGGATAGAATGAAGCATGTGATGATGTATGTAATTGATCCTATCGAAGGCATCCCACTTGCGACAAACATGTCAAAGTTAAACCCTTCGGTTAATTGGTTTAGTGGTATATAGTTTCTTTCATGATTGTTATTTGTGTGTGAAGGATGGAGCAACGAAGCGAAGAGTAGTGGGGTGGTCAGGTATCATATATATATATATATATATATATATATATATAGGAAGAAATGAGGTAAGTGTAATGCTAATGTAATTTATATATTAAATATAGCTATAATGTGGTAGAACCGTTTCACTTGTGGGATAAGATTCTAACTTCTGCTTTAATTTTTTTATTTTGTGATGTACAAACTTTGATTTAAATATGTAGCTATTGGACTGTCAATGATTAAATTGTTGGGGTCGTCACTAAGGCTGGATCACCAGGGGACGACAAAAGTATAACGGTTACGACAATAGAATTTGAACGTTTGATTTAAATATAGCTATGATGTGGTACAATCGTTTCAATTGTTTTTTTGTGTTAAAAAGATTGTTGTTTTCCGTTTTATGTTGTACAACCTTTGAACTACTTGTGATTTAAATATAGTTGTAATGTGGTACAACCGTTTGACTTGGCTCTCTTTCTTTTCCTTTTTTTTCGGTTAAAATTCCGTTTGACTTAAGCTTTTTTTGGCTGTTATTTCATCTTCATATACTTAAATGTGTTAATTGTGGTACGCCTATTCCATTTGGGATGCAGTAGGGCCATCCATGCATGTGTGGCCCAATTTTTAATAGCCTAATATCTGATTGCATTTTTTTTGTCTTTTCATATCATTCAGTCAATCATTAATGAGGGCAAGAAAGCCAACTTTTAAGTAGATATAGATGGTTGGACCACGAGCAACAACTAATATATTGCTTCTTGGCCGAACTAATCTAATCATTCTCAAACCTAATTTGCTCTCTTTCACTTAAACATTGAAGCCTTCGACTTCATAAGAAAACAACTTAGATGTAATTGGTCGAGTGTGACCACACAGTTTAAAAAGTAAAACAAAGACATGCATCAAATTAGGAAAGTCTTTACAGATCAACTTATATAAGACCATCTCTATTTAAAAAAAAGATAAAATTAAATGTCAGAATCTACTATATATATTTACTAAAATAGAACCCCTATTAAATCACATGACACCCCTAGAATAAAACCATCCTTCACTACTGCCACGTGACATCGTGTCGTTAATTCTGTCACGTGTCAATCTATCATTTTTTAATTTTATTTTAAAAATCAAATCTCTACAATATATACACAACCTATGCATTTATACTATACGAAAATAAATCGGCAATTTTAAAAATCAATTCTTTCCAAAATTTACCATAAAATATTACATTTCTGCATATTTGAACTCTGCAATATATACCCTATGCACTATACGAAAATAAATCTGCGATATTTTTAAAATCAATTCTTTCAAAAATTGATCACAAAATATCGAATAAACCTGCATTGCAATAACAAATTCGTACCAAACAAATGATTTACTTTCAAAAATTGAACCAGCCCTGCACTTGCAAAATCTATACCAAATAACGAGAGTGCACAAAATAGCAGCAAAGTACATTCATGGCAAATTAAAACCGACACAAATCTGGAAACTTCCTAATCTATGCAGGGGGCATAGATTAGTGTAATAATCCCTAAAAGTCCCGAACTGTCGTTTTGTCAGAAAGACGTATCGGGCAATTTTCCGTAAACTCTGTAATAATCTTTTGAACGTATTATTATACGTTTAATAAAGTTTTGGGTCATTAAGTATTTGGGAGTGCTAAAATAATAAGATTTAGCATATCCTCGAACGAGACCCGCGACCACAGACCCAAGGACGCGATCGCGGCAGTTCCGCAACCGCAGATTGCTTCCGCGGGCACGGAAGCGCCCATAGCCAAACCGCGATTGCGGCTCCGTTTCCGCGACCGCGGAACTCTGTTCGCCTTCTTCTTCCTTCTTCCCCGCGTTGCGTCGTTTCATTTGCCGGCGTTTCGCCGGTGGGGGAGGTGAACCGCTTGGATTGCTCGGCGTTGGGCTTCCTCCACTCTATAAATAGAGGCCTTCCGCCACCAATTTCTTCATCCGAGCAGCTGCAAACCTCATCTCTCTCTCTCTCGCTCTCAGTTTAGCTCATGGCCGGAGTTTTTGTGGTCGTCGGAGCATCGCCGGAGGTCATGGTAGCCCTGTGAAGTCCGGGAAGCGGTGGTGGTAGTGCGCATTCATCCAGGAGTGAAGAACCCGAGCCCTCGTCGTCGGTAAGCTTCGAAGCCGACTTAGCGCTGCGTCGGGAGGGAGAACCGTGACCGCGGTTATGAAATACCGCGACTCTGCCCAGAATTACGCGACCGTGGGTATGAATTCCGCGACCGCGGCTTTGCCCAGCAAAGCCACGATCACAGCCATACCAGCCACGGCCGCGGCTCAGTTCTTTTTCCCTTCATTCGTTCCGTTTATTCATTTCGTATCGTACCTAACTTAGGGTTCCATCTTATATCTCGTCGTCGTCGTAGGAATCCGTACTCAGATTCCAGTCTCCAGATCTCGGAACCCGACATCTTCGATTCATCTAGACTAAGGCAAGTGGCGGTTCTCTCTTGCTCATTATTCCATGTTTCCCTTGATTATCAATTAATTGATTGTTAATTAAGATGGGATAAAAGTTATGTTTTCTGTTTGGGAACAGATTTAATTAAACGATGTGTTAAAATATAACTTTATAATAGGTTGTATATATTGCTAGAAACAATGCTATTATATAGTTTGATATGATATTATTGTAATAGATTTTGGTGTGGATTTCTATGTGAACTTAAATGCTAGATTAGCACGAGTATTCGTAAGAACGCTAATTCCTTACGAGGATTAGTCGTTTCTTCATAATGTCGGTGTTAGGAAGTAAGTGCCCTAACACTCTTTTGGTCATGACCTACCCCTATCAGAATATAGGGGTGGTGCACTCAGCTGGTGCCAATCTTCGGGAGGTATTCCCAATCTTTGGGATTTATTCCCGTTCTATATCTCATTGGGAGATGTGAAATTAAAAGCTTCAACGTTAATGTGCATTTTTGGAATTAAATAAGATATGTGCGGTTACGCATATAATTAATATATCCTCGGGCGAGGAGTACAACGTGGAAACCGCCCGGACTCTTGTTAGAGTAAGTCCCCTTTCCAATCTGGATTCGCATTGCGCGGTGAGGTTGGGCATGGACCCAAATAATCAAGGCCGTGTTTTAAAACTTGTGTGAAAACTTAACGTTCCCAAACAATTGTCATATGTTTCCTATAAGACTCATTTCCATTGGAGTCTTCTTTTCATTGCATACCTTCTTTTATAATTCCGTGAAAGTTCCGGGTTATGTATCATTCCTTCGGTTATTATTCGAGAGACAATGATAGTAAACGGTTATGATCACTTGAACCAATCTGTTTTCACCCTTGCATAGTCTTTCATTAGACTAACCAACCGGGTTTTATTCCTTGCATGGTTGGATGGTGTCATCCGTCCTATACGGCACATCAAAGGTTGGTCCCCGTCGATTGAAGTAACCAGTCGAAGAGAAGGCTTGAAGTTGAAGTTGCGTTTTAAGAAGTAATATTTCCAAGGCGTGTTTGCCTAATTTGAAATAGATGTAATACATAATTATGTAATTAGGACTATGTCTAAAAGTCTTCCGCTGTAATTTAAAAGTCTTCCACTGTCATTATACTTTGTTGTAAAACCGTCCTTCTCATTTTATGGGAGGAATTTTAATAAAAGGTTGGGTTATTCATTTAAAACGTCTTCCGCTGGTTATTCTTTCATTATTTATTAATTATGTATTTCTTTAAGTTTAATTGTTCCGATTAAAGCCTGGGGTGACTTTGGACATTAATGTCTGAGGTCACTGGCGTGTGGAACTACCGACATAAGTCGGGGGTGTTACAATTATGGTATCAGAGCAACGGTTTTAAAATTCTTGGCCTATTGTTAGGTTTGAGAATTTTCGAAAATTAATTTCGAAACTATTTCCTTTTAAAGAGGAATTTCGAGAGTTTAAATGTTAGTATTAAATTTAAAGTTTTATGACCTCTTAGAATGTAATTTAAAATAATGGTTTAACTATTAGGACGTTAATTGTTATTTTATAGTCCTTATTAAAATGACGTTATAACGGTTGAAATTAAATTTATTTTCTATTATTTTAAAAGTGTAGTTTTGAGAGTTGTTAAAGCTAATAAAAGAAGTGATAACTTTGTGTTTTAAATATAAAAGAGACTTATAATATTTTAGTTTATATAACAATTGTGTTTAAACGAGAAAGTTAAATTCATTTAATAATTTTAAAGTGCAGTTTTGAAAGTGGTTGTGGTCTTGTGGATTTTAAAAAGGCCGATGCTGGTAATTTAATTATAAAAGTATTAAGTTTATAAATAATTTGTATTGTAAAACGATAAGGGGATGAAGAGTTAACTTAAAGTGTGATTTAAAGTATTTTAGAGTGTGTTTTCAAACTTCTGCAAGCTCGATTTGGTTACCTATTCCTTAGATCCATTCTTAAGGTTATCGTCCATTCTTAGATTTAATGTCAGTTAAAGGTTGACATTTCTCCTAATTGATCCATTCTCAAGGAGGAGAAGAAGATCGTTTTAAGGTTAATGGTGGAGGGTCAGTCAAACTAATATAAAGTTATTTGTTTGGACCCTTATAATTCGTATCATAACGTAGTGATTGAAGAGTCACGTATAAGTTGGAAAATTCTAATGTCAAGTTGGGTATTGACATTATTTTCTTTTTCCAGTCGAGTTGTCAAGCGTTGTCTTGTGAGTGTAGTTTTGTCAAAATTCCTTATTTATAAGGAATTGGGTGTGTGTGTGTGTGGTTAATGTTCTATGGAGTGGAGAATTATTTCTCGTGTGTATACTCCGAACATTTGTTGTGGTAAAGTGCATGTGGTGAGCTAATAAAAAGCTTAAAATACTTAGTTGTGAGTTTTATAATTTATTCATTTAAGTGAATAAATTGTTGAGAAAACTATAAATCATATAGAGATGTCTCTCCCTAGGGAATTGCAATCTAAAATGAGTGATGTTCTAGAATATAAAATTTTAGTAATTTAAACGTGAGGACTTTATTATAAGATTTATGGTATAACTCTTTCTTGGAAGATTAAGTTGTGAAGCTATTGTATTGGGAGGAAGCTTACTTAAATTTAAAGGATTATAGTATAAGAATAGGTTATGTTGAGGATTTTGATAACCTAAAGGATTTAGTAAAGAGATTTGTCTTATGTGCGCTTAAGGAGTAAGGTAACAAATGTTACTCGTATATATCTATTGAAGGATTATGTCAGAAGTGATTGATTTTGTTGGTAATGAATCATTTATTGATATGATATTTTGAGGAAATAAGAGTAATACCTTATGTGGTTTGTTTTGGGAAAAGAAGAAACTACTAAGAGTTATTTTTCCCTAAGAAGATCGCAATATAATGTGATTAATGGTTTATTATTTAAACATATAAGGATTTAGACGTTGTGACTATGAGTAGGTGTATTCCTTATTGGCCTAATGGTTTAGAGCTTTTGGAAGGAGCTAAGTGTATAAATGTTTTAATTGGAGAAACTTACTCAAGTGATAAATGACATTATATGGACATGTTTTTAGGAAGTAATGTAATGATATGGGGATCATTAAGGGATTTAATACGAGGTAGATGGTAAATTTGGTTAGCCAAAAAAGTGTGCTTTAATTGGGATCATAGATGGTGTGAGGGAAATTAAGTGTTTATTGGTGAATAATAAACTCAGTTGGTAAAAGTTTGTTATGAATTGTGTTGATCAAAACACGGGGTAAAATAAGTTTATAAATTCTTGCCATCAAAGCTTGATGAGAAGGTTATTTATAATTATTAAGGTGATCTTGTGACACGTTTTGGATAAAATAAAATGATTGATCATAAACGTGTTAAAGGAATTATCAAAATCATGTTTGAGGAAAATATGGATAAAATGTTGTGTGATTATTTTGAGCAAAATAAGGGTCTTAAGTTAGTGATGAATTATTTGATTGTTAAATTTTCTTTGGAAAAAGTTTTGAGTTGGAGATGGGCATAAATGCCAAATTTAATCAAAGTGTATAGTGTAAATCACGAGTTATACACTTGATGAATAATGAGCGATGACTTGTGTCGATAGTCTCCATAGTTTAGTAATCTGTATGTTCGACTTTTTGTCAAATTTCTTAATGTAATGTTTCGAATAATAAAGAGGTGTTTCCTTGTGCCGGAAATTACCAAATTCGTTACTATTGCAAGTTGTTCGTTCATACGAGAATCCTTGAGTGCCAAAAGTAGTACATGTCACGAGTTGATAAAGACTGTTTGGACTCATAAAGGATAGTGTTGGGTTGGGACAGGTGTGGTTGTTCCCTACATTGTTAGCGGTAGTTTCGAGGTCGAAACTATTCGTAAGAACCCTTCTATGTTCTTGCAATAATGTCAAGTTGGGCATTGACATTATTTGTTCGCTTTGCTCGAATTCATGAGCATTGTCTCGAGAGATTAGTGTTGTAAGGATTCCTTGCTATAAGGATTTGGTGTGTGTAGTAATGTTCTATGGAGTTTGAGGTTATTCCTCATGTGCATACTCTGAGCATTAGATGGGGTGAGGTGTATAAGTTTTATAAAGAGAGATATTTTGTAAGGAGTTCGTTTTCTCTAAAATGATCGTACTCTAATACGATCATGAGTAAACTTTAAAATTAAGAGTTGTAATTGTGGGGTTTATAAGTAAGTGTGTCCATTGTAGGACCAATGGTTAAAGCTTTTTGAAGAACTAAGTGTGTAGAAGTAGTACTTCAAAAGACCTAGTTGAGGTTTCATTATGAGGCTTTCTTAAGGAAATAATATAAGGACATAAGAGTCGTATGGCGATTTAGTCTTGGGTAAATACTAAATTTGGGTAAAGCAAAAAGGGTTGCTGATTTAGGATAATATATTATGTGAGGACAATTGGTTATTTAAGGATTTATGGGTGAATAACAAACTCAACCGGTAAAAGTTTGTTATGATTTTTGGTGGATCAATAGTGTGGCATAAAATAAGTATGTGGATGTTATCAACTGGACTTGAGAGAAAAGTGACCTACATCTATTAAGGTGATCGTATGACACGTTTGGGTAAAACGAGATTATAATCTTGTGGAACGGATTATTAAATCATGTTGAGGTAAACAGGAATAGGATGTGGTGTGGTTAATTGTGGAAAATTAAGGAATCATATGCGTAAAGATTTTGGGATAAGATATGGCACAAGGGCCAAATTTAATTAAGGTAGCCAATGAAATAAGTGAGCTGTGTATGTAAGGAGTAGGACTATATGACAATTGGAGGTACTAAGTGGAGTTATAAGGAGACAATGTATAAACTTTGGGAGTTGGTGGTTAGGCGAAACGCTTAAAGAAAAAAGTGTGTTTTCAAGCTTAAGGTGTAATAAGACCGTTGTGATAATTTTGGAGACTATGATTTTAAGGTAGTTGTAATCATGTGGATAAACTAAGAGGTATTATATGGAGTAAAATATGGAAACAATACATTTAAGATGATGTCATGGTGAGGAAACGGATCGACTCTCCTATGGTTAATTTCAAGGATAAAATGATTAAGGATACTAAGTTCAAGTAGTGAGGTTAATGGTGAAACTGGTCCCTCTACCTTAGTAATGTTAGTTTCGGGGTCGAAACTATTTTTAAGGGGTAGTAATGTAATAACCCTCATGTTGTCATAAGGGTAATATGGTAACATGTGTATTTGGTGAAAACAAAAGTTATAAAATTTCCTTAAGTTATGAAGAGTCTAAATTATGGTTAACCTTACGTTAACTATAATTTGAACCAACTTATAAATTTTAACTTAGAAATGCTTGAACCAATTTACAAAGTGTTAAATGGGTTAGACATGGTTAAACTTATAAGGTTGGGTAACTTAAAATAAGGTCGCTTCTCTGAGCTGTTATCGGCCAAGTTTCGGGGTCGAAACTTCTTTTAAGGGGGTAGTATTGTAATAACCCCTAAAAGTCCCGAACTATCGTTTTGTAAGAAAGAGGTATCGGGCAATTTTCTGTAATCTCTGTAATAATCTTTTGAACGTATTATTATACGTTTAATAAAGTTTTGGGTCATTAAGTATTTGGGAGTGCTAAAATAATAAGATTTAGAATATCCTCGAACGAGACCCGCGACCACAGACCCAGGGACGTGATCGCGGCAGTTCCGCGACCGCGGATTGCTTCCGCGGGCGCAGAAGCGTCCAGAGCCAAACCGCGATCACGGCTCCGTTTCCGCGACCCCGGAACTCTGTTCGCCTTCTTCTTCCTTCTTCCCCGCGTTGTGTCGTTTCATTTGCCGGCGTTTCGCCGGTGGGGGAGGTGAACCGCTTGGATTGCTTGGCGTTGGGCTTCCTCCACTCTATAAATAGGGGCCTTCCGCCACCAATTTCTTCATCCAAGCAGCTGCAAACCTCATCTCTCTCTCTCGCTCTCATTTTAGCTCATCGCTGGAGTTTTTGTGGTCGTTGGAGCATCGCTGGAGGTCGTGGTAGCCCTGTGAAGTCCGGGAAGCGGTGATGGTAGTGCGCATTAATCTAGGAGTGAAGAACCCAAGCCCTCGTCGTCGGTAAGATTCGAAGCCGACTTAGCGCCGCATCGGGAGGGAGAACCGCGACCACGGCTCTGCCCAGAATTCCGCAACCGCGGGTATGAATTCCGCGACCGCGGCTTTGCCCAACAAAGCCACGATCGCGGCCATACAAGCCACGGTCGCGGCTCAGTTCTTTTTCCCTTTGTTCGTTCCGTTTATTCGTTTCGTATCGTGCCTAACTTAGGGTTTCGTCTTATATCTCGTCGTCGTCGTAGGAATCCGTACTCAGATTCCAGTCTCCAGATCTCGGAACCCGACATCTTCGATTCATCTTGACTAAGGCAAGTGGCGGTTCGCTCTTGCTCATTATTCCATGTTTCCCTTGATTATCAATTAATTGATTGTCAATTAAGATGGGATAAAAGTTATTGTTTTCTATTTGGGAACAAATTTAATTAAATGATGTGTTAAAATATGACTTTATAATAGGTTGTATATTTTGCTAGAAACAATGCTATTATATAGTTTGTTATGATATTACTATAATAGATTTTGGTGTGGATTTATATGTGAACTTAAATGCTAGATTAACACGAGTATTCGTAGGAACGCTAATTCCTTACGAGGATTAGTCGTTTCTTTATAACGTCGGTGTTAGGAAGTAAGTGCCCTAACACTCTTTTGGTCATGACCTACCCCTATCAGAATATAGGGGTGGTGCACTCAGCTGGTGCCAATCTTCGGGAGGTATTCCCAATCTTTGGGATTTATTCCTGTTCTATATCTCATTGGGAGATGTGAAATTAAAAGCTTCAACGTTAATGTGCGTTTTTGGAATTAAATAAGATAGATGCGGTTACGCATATAATTAATATATCCTCGGGTGAGGAGTACAATGTGGAAACCGCCCGGACTCTTGTTAGAGTAAGTCCCCTTTCCAATCTGGATTCGCATTGCGCGGTGAGGTTGGTCGTGGACCCAAATAATCAAGGTCGTGTTTTAAAACTTGTGTGAAAACTTAACGTTCCCAAACAATTGTCATACGTTTTCTATAAGACTCATTTCCTTTGGAGTCTTCTTTTCATTGCATACCTTCTTTTATAATTCCGTGAACGTTCCAGGTTATGTATCGTTCCTTCGGTTATTATTAGAGGGACAATGATAGTAAACGGTTACGATCACTTGAACCATTCTGTTTTCACCATTGCATAGTCTTTCATTAGACTAACCAACCATGTTTTATTCCTTGAATGGTTGGCTGGTGTCATCCGTCCTATACGGCACATCAAAGGTTGGTCCCCGCCGATTGAAGTAACCAGTCGAAGAGAAGACTTGCAGTTGAAGTTGCGTTTTAAGAAGTAATATTTCCAAGGCGTGTCTGCCTAATTTGAAATAGATGTAATACATAGTTATGTAATTAGGACTATGTCTAAAAGTCTTCCGTTGTGATTTAAAAGTCTTCCGCTGTCATTATACTTTATTGTAAAATCGTCCTTCTCATTTTATGGGAGGAATTTTAATAAAAGGTTGGGTTATTCATTTAAAACGTCTTCCGTTGGTTATTCTTTCATTGTTTATTAATTATGTATTTCTTTAAATTTAATTGTTCCGATTAAAGCCTGGGGTGACTTTGGACATTAACGTCCGAGGTCACTGGCGTGTGGCACTACCGACATAAGTCGAGGTGTTACAATTAGAAAGTTTTCATATCACATGTCACCTTCCATAATAAATCACGTCATCTGTGTCATATGTCATCCTACAATTTAATATTATGTTAAAATATATTTGTTATTTTTTTATTCTTTCCAATTTCAATATATCACATCTTCTAGGTAAATAATGTTTTCTAAGATCGGTATCATTACTTATATTATATCTGGTTATCGTATTTTAATTATTTTAATAAAAATAATGCTATAATAAATAATGAGATCCTTATATATTAATTTGAGTGATACACAGATCGATTACCATCCAAATATGATTTTATCCGATTTGTTTAATAGAATTATATAAAGTTATAGGCTCATTAGCAAATATACCATATTTGCTAAAGCAACTAGCAAATATACCATATTTTCAAAAGTATTGCAAAACTACCAGATTTTTGACATTTTTGCTATTGTTAATTGTTGAATTTAGCTTTTCTTTTAAATGAAAAAAATCAGATAAATCATTAAAACTTAAAAAAAAAAAGATAAAATCAATCTTAATTTTGTTAATAAATCCCAATTTTTAACCCTAATCAATCCCAAATCCTAAACCCTTCGTCTCCCTCCTCTGCGTCCGTCTTCCCCGATGGCAGCCGGCTGGAGTTCCCTCCTCTGCTTCCGGCTGGAGTTCCTCGGCGACGCCGCTCTCGGCCTCTCCTTCCATCGTATCCGTCTCTCGATGAAGGCTCTCTCACACTCCTCCGCTCCGTCAATGTTTGCAACGAAAAGCTACGCATCGTCGTCCGCCACCACTTCTACTGATTCATCTGCCACAATCTTACGGGTCTCGGCGACATGGTAACTCCTCCGATCTTCCTTACAAATTTATTGTGATTTAGGGTTTCTCAAAGGATTTAGTTTCTTATATGATTTAGCAACCAAATCCCTAATTCCCCGATCTGATACGGAATTTGAAACCTACCTAGCTCTATTCTTCCATGCTGGCAGCAAGCCCTGGATAATGTGTTTGCATAAACCGACCTAGCTCTATTCTTCCATCCTCTTGTAGGTACTGGAGGAAAAGGGAGAAACTGGTTGAGAGGACAGCGGTGGCAATTTTAAAGGTTAGGACAATGTCAATGTTCAGAGGCTTTGTTTCATTCTGTATACACTAGAAAAGAAGCTAAGCTTACTAATGTCGTTTCAATTACAATTACCCTTAAATAGGGAGACATTGGAGATGGTCAAGATGTGCTTGTGAGAGTTCATTCGAGTGCCTCACGGGGGATGTGTTTGGATCAGCTCGATGCGATTGTGGAAATCAGCTGGACTTGGCAATGCAGTTGATTGAACAGGCCGGAAGAGGAGTCGTGCTTTATCTAAGAGGCCATGAAGGCCGAGGAATCTACTTAGGCCACAAGCTCCAACCTTGAACTTGGACTAGCTGTTGATGCACACGAGTATGGAATTGGCGCTCAGGTTAGACATGCAAATGTCAAGAAAGTGCTCAATTCATTTCAGTTTTAGTAGCAATTTTTCTCTGCAATTCTTCATGTATTGTTGTGTTGTTGTTTTTGACTTTGATGGAGGCTAGATTTTAAGAGACGTAGGAGTTCGAACCATGCGGCTGATGACTAACAATCTAGCAAAGTTCATAGGACTAAAGGGTTACGGATTGGCAATTGTGGATAGAGTTCCTGTTTTGACGCCCATAAGAGATGAAAACAGAAAGTACCTGGAGACGAAGCGATTGAAGATGGGACATGTTTACGGCTCAGATATTCAAGGGCCGTTATCTGGATTTCTTGACGCTGGACTTGTCGTCTGAGAAGCAAGCAAACAAGCATTGCTGGTGGTCAAGGTGGGAGAAGGAAGTGCCATTGGTGTCAGAAAGCTCGTAATGTTAGTTTGAACAAGTGACTCAGTTGCAAAAAGAGATTTTTCTGCTCTGGCTGCATCAAAGAGAGGTAATAGTTTGCTGAATGTCTTGCTGGAGAGAGTTAGTTTGCTGAATGTCTTGTTGGAGAGAGTTAGTTTGGTGTCAGAAAGCTCGTAATGTTGTGGTTGAATATTAGTTTGCTGAATGTCTTGGCTTCAATCGAGGGATTGCTGGAGAGAGTTAGTTGCAAGGAAGTGGTTGCAAGAAAGTTAGTTGCTGAATTTCTTGGTTCTATGCTAGCTGTAGGCAGTGGTGAATGTCTTGGATCAAATATATTTGCAGAATTTCGAGTGTGATGTGTGATGCTGAATTTTTGCTGAGTTTGTGCTGATATTGAGGAACTTTTGCTACAGCAACTAGTTTGGAGTCTTCCACATTTGTCATGTGGCACTAGGCGGTGCAAGTGGATACAAGCAGTTTAAGAGAGGCTTGGTTTGCTCACAGGCTTTTTCAAATTGAGCTGCATTTGTGTTGTGATGGGTATTTTTTTTAAGCTTTGAGGGCAAAATTTTTGTAAAAGGGGGAGTAATGTCATGTATTGGATATTTGGGTATTATCCATCACACATGTAATGCAGAGGTATCAAATGAATATCAAATAAACCCCTTTCTCTAATCCTACTCTCTCTCCTCTCTATTCTCTAATATCTCTCTCTGCTCGTCTATCTCTATGTGACTTGACTTTGTATAAGTGTGGCCTGACAAAGTAAATATTGGTCTGAAATTTAAAATTGACTAACATTTAAAATTATGTAAAATAAAAGAGCATTGACCTGACATAGTATACATGTGACTTGACTTTGTATAAATGTGTCTTGACAAAGTGAATATTGCTCTGAAATTTGAAATTGACTAACATTTAAAATTATGTGAAATAAAAGAGCATTGACCTGACATAGTATACATGTGACTTGACTTTGTATAAGTGTGGCTTGACAAAGTAAATATTGCTCTGAAATTTTGAAATTGACTAACATTTAAAATTATGTAAAATAAAAGAGCATTGACCTGGCATAGTATACATGTGACTTGACTTTGTATAAATGTGTCCTGACAAAGTGAATATTGCTCTAAAATTTGAAATTGACTAACATTTGAAATTATGTGAAATAAAAGACCATTGACCTGACATAGTATATATATGACTTGACTTTGTATAAGTATGGCCTGACAAAGTAAATATTGCTCTGAAATTTAAAATTGACTAACATTTAACTATGTAAGTCTAAACATCCTCCGATGACAAAAAATTACTTCAGGCCACCACAGACTCCTCAAAAGCAAAAACCCGTCAGCATCTATACATAACCATAACTGCACAGGTTAGGTTTGCCCATATGTTTTCGTCATCCCTTTTATTTTCTGACTTTTGATGTTTAATTTGAATCCAGGTTAGACATACCCATAAGAAATTGGATTCAGATCGGCCTTCACGTGTATTTGAAGCCTGTGGGTATGCTGAAAAATGAATTATGGTCGCATTGAATTATCACAGTGGCAAGGGCGGCAGGCTGGCTTTGCCTCTGTTTGGTGTGAGAGCTGAGGAAGAGTGTCTAAAGAATGTACAAAGTAGGAAGATAAACCTATTTACAATCAGCAATTATTTGATACCTTGAGATGAAGGTCTTCGTTCACTCGATGATGTGACTTGTTTAAGAGCAAGAAACCTCGATAACAACTCTCTTTAGCCCTCTTTTAAGTAGCTCTTTGGTTGGTCGAACGACAACCCCATGTGGCAAGGGCGGTGTTGTTGGGTTTGTGAGGCTGCAAGGTTTCTCCGAAGATAGGTCGCGGAGTCTAGGATCTTCCACCGGCGTTGAAAAAAGAGCTTCAAAGTGGCATAGTTACCAGTTTTCTATGCACAACGTGGGCCGATACAGAGGTGACTCGATGTCGTTCGGAGATGATTTCAAATGATTCAAAAGTCGGGTTTAAGTAACTAGAGCATGGCAAAAACGATGGTGTGGTCAGATTTTGAATTTAATGAATTGAAAGGTGTTTTTTTTGGGGTCGAACAAGTCTTGGTGGTGGTGACGTGATTTAGCAAACTATAATACAACAGAAATAATATTAAAAACAATATTAAAACTTCAAGTTAATATAACAGAGTAATGACCTGATTACATACAAATGTGGCCTGATAAAAGCCAATATTGTTCTGAAAGTTAAAAGCGGCTAATATTTGAAAATTTGTGATATACCAGAGAATTGACCTGACTTCGTATAAATGTGACCTGACTTCGTACACATGTGGTCTGATAAAGTACACAATGCTTTGAAGCTTTAAAGTATCTTGTCCATCGCTTATATACATCACCACCAAGCCTTGTTCGACCCAAGAAAAACACCTCTCGATTCATTCAATTCAAAATTGGACCACAACATCGTCTTCGTTAAGCTCAAGTTACTTAAACTCGACTCTTGAATAATTTGAAATCACCTTCGAATGACATCGAATCACCTCCGTATTGGTCCGAGTGGAATGAGGATTTATGCTATAATGCTTGTAATTACGTAACTGAAATGTAAAATTATATGATTTTTAATAGAAAATTGTTTCTGTAAATTTATAAATATACATATGACTATGGTAAGTAAGAGATAGGGAAAATTAGTTTAAAATTTAAAGTCAATATAACAGAGTATTGAACTGATTATGTACAAATGTGGCCTAATAAAGTGAATATTGCCCTGAAATTTAAAATCGGCTAATTTGGAATTTTGTGATATAACAGAGCATTGACCTAACTTCGTATAAATGTGGTTTGACTTCGTACACATATGGTCTGATAAAGTACATAATATGCATATGACCTGACTTCTTATAAATGTGACTTGAAAAATTACATAATGCTCTGTTATGTAACATTTGAAATTTTGTGATATAACAGAGCATTGACCTGACTTTGTATAAATGTGACCTGACTACGTTTAAATGTGGCCTGATAAAGTGAATATTGCTCTGACATTTGAAATCGACTAACATTTAAAATTTTGTGATATAACAGAGCATTGACCTGACTTCGTATAAATATAGTCTGACTTCGTACACATGTGGTCTGATAAAGTAAATAATGCTCTGAAGTTTCAAAGTCAACTTGCAAAAAACCCATCTTTTAAAAAGTATTGCAAAAGTACCACTAATCTAACCCTAATTAATTCCAAATCTCATTGTACCTCTTCCTTCTCTGCTTGCCACTTCCTCGTCGACGTACACAGACTATTCCTCGTCGGTGACTCTTCATCGTTGCCGCCTCCTCTTCCTCCACTGACGCTTGCGTCTCTCATCGTTAAGCTACTTCTCACTCTTCTCTCTTTGCTTTCTCTGAAATTCTTGCCGTTCACCCACTTGTATAGAAAATCCGCAACCGTCGCCTGCGAAGCCGAGCATCCCCCGTGGACCCCATGGAGGGCCCTCGAATCCTTGTCGTCTACCAACACGTCCTCTGCCTCGTGGTGACTAAGAAGATCGAGCCCGAGCCCGATGACAGTAAAGCTAGTCGACGAGACTTGAGCTGCAGAGTAGTTGTTCCTCGAGATGTACCCTGCATTCTTCGCTTTGACCTTGAATGAACATGGAGAAGACGATGGTCATATATATAGGCGATGAACAAGACGATGATGTGCTCAGGGTTTAAGTAACTTGAGCATGGGAAGACGATGGTGTGGTCAATTCTTGAATTTAATGAATCGAAATGTTTTTTTTTTCGAACAAGGCTTGGTGGTAATGTCCACATGGGTTGTTTTGATCTTGAATGAACACTGAAGTTGAACGCGGATCACTATGCCTCATTCGTGTCATACCTTGGTGGTGCAAAGTTGGTACTCTATAATGGTCCATAACTAATAAATGCAAATTTAAGTGTTTCAAATTTAAAGGTAAGTAATATAACAGAGTAATGACCTGACTACGTAAAAATGTGGCCTGACAAAGAAAATATTGCTCTGAAATTTAAAATTGGCTAACATTTGAAATTTTGTGATATAACAGAGTATTGACCTGACTTCGTATTAATGTGGTCTGACTTCGTACAAATGTGGCCTGATAAAGTACATAATGCTCTGTTATGTAACACAAATACCTCTTGTTCTTGCTTGTTATCCACCAGCTTTTCCATTAGCTCCCTTTTTCATAGTTTTCAATAAGCTGATCAATACTCTTAACTGTTTATGAAGACACAAACTTGAGTTTGAATTCTCTTGAAGGATCCTTACCAGTTGGACTTGGTCAACTTCTTGTTATATGAATGTGAGTACAATTTCAAATATTTTGAGTGATTATCAATTCAACGAGAATTACAACTAATAAATGCAACTTTAAATGGTAGTCAATTTCAAATTTATAAATATTTAAATTTATATTTATATTGAAGGTTCTCATCGCTCCAAAATGCCTCCCAAAACTTATAAATATTGCTCTGAAATTAAGTCAGGTCAATGGTCTTTTATTTCACATAATTTCAAATGTTAGTCAATTTTAAATTTCAGAGCAATATTCACTTTGTCAGGACACATGTATACAAAGTCAAGTCACATGTATACTATGTCAGGTCAATGGTCTTTTATTTCACATAATTTCAAATGTTAGTCAATTTTAAATTTCAGAGCAATATTTACTTTGTCAGGACACATTTATACAAAGTCAAGTCACATGATTTACACCATCACAGAACTAGCAGCAAATTGCTCAGCCGCAGCACCACGGGCTACCACAAGAGACAACATGTCACGCAAATCATTCTGCAGCTGATGAACTAGCAGCAAATTGCGAGGGATTGAACTCTATGGATTCGACATCGACGAGTTTGATGACATCGGAGCTATCAATGATGGCACGATGCTCGGTGTACTTGCCATTGTAAGCGTACACTTCCAACTCGCCCCACGGAGTAGGAGCGACTTCGCCTGTAAAATCGAACCATCTTGGGGTGAACTTTTTGCCTTTGGCTTCTCAGTCTCTCTTTTCAGCTCTTTGCCTCTCCTCCAGCCTGGGCAAAGCAAACATGATGTGATCTCAGAAAAGATTTTGACCCAGAATCCATAAACAAGTGATGGATCCATCAAGTTACCTGCTCTTCTCAGCACCGGCTTTTGAAAGGTCGCCCTTTTCGAGTGCGTATCTATCAGTGTGTAGACGAGAATCTGATGGAAGCAACTTCTTGGGTGCAGTATCAAAGCTGTTTATCTTATGAGCAAAATGTGTGTACTGAAACTTGTCATTTTCTGGGACATTGGCAACTCTCCAAACCTACAAAACATCCACCAAGATTTGCAACTAATAAATCTGCATTTATTAGTTGTGATTCTCGTTGAATTGATAATCACTAAAAATATTTACATGTTTTCAAAAGAAAACTTCATAAAAGAAACACAAACTTTGGGATGAATAGAGTCGACTCCCTTCTTGTAAACACTTTGACTTGAAATTCTCTACACTCTTCAGTGCCGCTCTTAGAGTCGACTCCCTTCTTGTACACATTTGTGATATAATAGAATATTGACTTGACTTCGTATAAATGTGGTCTGATTTCGTACACATGTGGTCCGATAAAGTACATAATACTCTGAAGTTTTAAAGTACCTTGTTCATTGCCTATATACATCACCACCAAGCCATGTTCGACGCCAAGAAAAACACATATCGATTCATTAAATTCAAAATCTGACCACACCATCGTCTTCGTCATGCTCAAGTTACATAAACCCGACTCTTGAATCATTTAAAATCACCTCCGAATGACATCGAATCACCTTCGTATCGGCCCGCGTTGTGCATAGAAAATCGGTAACTATTCCACTTTGAAGCTCTTTTTCAACGTCGTTGTTACATAGTAAAGAATTGTGTACTTTATCAGACCACATTTGTACGAAGTCAGGCCATATTTATACGTAGTCAGGTCAATGCTCTGTTATATATCAGAAAATTTCAAATGTTAGCCCATTTCAAAGTTCAGAGCAATATTCACTTTGTCAGACCACATTTGTACATAGTCAGGTCATTACTCTGTTATATTAACGAACATTGATTGATTTCGTAACTATCAATAGAACCTTGTTTGATAGTGGTTAGTCCCATTAAACAAGTACTAGCTCATTCAAATGCCTTGTTAAGGAAATGTGAAAATGACCCATGTTTCACAATCATGTCTCATTTAACAAGTACTAGCTCATTTAAAAACCATTTATGTACCCACATTACACCTATAAAGATGAGAAGCTGTTTACAACAAATATGTTTTTGAAATAAAAATTCCATATGCTTCTCTTACAGACTAAAAAATGTATATAACTATTATTTTTTGTCATATATAAGTATATAACTATTAGTTTTACTGCATCTGTCTGTGTAGAGCATACCATGTTGTCAAAGCAATGCCCATTAGTCACATTGCATCTATCGCCACCCGAAACTTTCACCTGACATGAAAAAATATAAGAAAGCCAAACACAAGTATTTACAGTGGTAGTGAACTAGTGTACTGAAGCTTCAGTTCCTTTTTGGTAGAAAACACAAGTATTTACAGTGGTAGTGAACTAGTGTACTGAAAGCCAAACACAACTTCATCAGAATTCTCTTCTCCTAGTTCCCCTCAAATTCATCATCTATTCTCAAGTAGCCACATTTGATTGAACTAAAGAAAATACCAATTTGAGGCATGGCAACTGGAAACTGATCAAGTGAAGTGGAAGAGGAGAAGACTTACATGGTGAATAGCACCAACAAAATGCTTTAAGGCCTGACCAGTGGCTTTGTTGATCAGAGCGAAGGCGGGGAATCCATCCTAGTCCTTCACTTTCGTGCTGAATTTCTCATCTTTCACCCAGTGCTTCAATTGCAACAATCATCAGAGATCAAACACCGATATTAAATTTCAGTTTCTTAATTTCACTTTCCGGACAAAATTAGGGGTTTTTGGAAGTGTTCGATAAAAAATGCACACAGAAAACCCTAAGCATAAACCCCTCCACTTGCGGCAACGGCGACACCGAGATGGCAACAGCGACACCGAGAATCAATGTGCAGAGGAGAGCGAGAGCGAGAGCGAGACGAATGGCGACATCGAGAGCGAGACCGAGACGAACGGCGACATCGAGAAGGAAATGGAGTTGGTTCCGCTCCAACAATTGGTTCTGATCCAGCAGTTGCATCGTCTCTACTTCGCGGTCGGATTGAAGCTATAATTTCCTGGCTTTGTAGGATTGAAACAGATTCAATATCTGATTTGTGGAATTTGCCTCAAGATCATCATTTCCGTCATCGTCGGAGTGCTCCAGAGGTTGATGGAGATCGCTCTTGCTCAGATAATCACCCGAGCCGCAAGAATATCCTCTGGTAATGTCGTCTTCTGCCACGACCTCTCCAGGTGCACTGATTTGGGAGGAAGAAGGCGGAGGCGGCGCCCATAGAGGGAGGATGAGATCAGAGACAAATTAAGCTTGTGAATTTTGGGTGTTTGGGAGGAAGAAGGTGAAAGGCGGTCTCCAGCGTTTGGGAGGAAGAAGTTGAAAGGTGTCCATGGAAGGAGATCAGAGGCAATATTAGCGAGGTCTCTGTAAACCAGCCCAGCAGAGAAGAAGACTTAAGAAGTAATTAGTTATAGTTAAAAGTATAATTTTTACAAAAGAAAAGGTAAACGAAAAAATGATTTTATCTTTTTTGTTTTAAAAAGTTTTGCAGCTTTTTGATATTCTTGCAATTCTTTTCAAACCATGACATTTTTGCAAACCGGCTTTGAAAATCTGGTAGTTTTTGCTAATACGTCTTATATAAACACTTTTATTATCTATGCTTACTTATATAGACAAACTTTCAGTCTTACTTTTATTAATGTGAAATCCGGTCCTGAATTTTTAGCTACCAAAAAATTATTAGCATCATATATTATATGAGTCCGTTCCGGGTGCGAAATATGCTTACCGTGCGAAATGCGAAACGGTCATGTTCATTCGCATTCATAAATAGACACCACATGTTCCTTATCTGGGCGGTAATGTTCATTATCTGAGGGGTAATATTCAAGGGGTTGTACTGTTAAAAAAAGGGGGGGAGGGAGAGTGAATAGTGACGCGATGGCATAACCATAAATATGTCAAACTTTTTTTTTTCGGTCAACAATTTTTTATTTTTTATTTATTTATTGTCTCTGATCGTTCTGGAATAGACAATTATTGACGTTCACATATAAGTACTACATGTTCATTTTATGTGCCGTAAAAGTTCACATATAACATGATCATGTTCCAACACATGTCTTTGAACATTCAGTGCTTATTTGTGAACCTGAATGTACAAATAAATGAACATTTAGTGCTTATCTGTGAAGCTTCTATATAGGCTATTCCAGAATGATCACGGGACGAAAACGAAAAAAAATAAAAAAATTGTTGACCAAAAAAAAAAAAAATGTACGGCCGAGATCGCTTCGCATTTCGCACGGGAATGACATTTCGCATGGGAACCCAAATCTATATTATATATATAAATAAGTCAATCAAACTTTATTTTACATATGGTTTATCATTTAGATCAACATTCTATTTATATATAGTATAGTGAAACGAGTGAATAAACAAGGAGTGTTGGATTAGACTAGAAATAAGGGTTGAGATCTAATTTGGAGGGACACAAAATTAAAAGGTGAAATCACCCACACCAAATTCTTCCTATTTTCTAATTTCATGGGATATGAAATATCCTCTTTCCACAATTAACGCCCATTCAAGTGCCCTATTTCGCGCTCAAAAAAACAAAAGTGCCCCATTTCCATTTTCTCCATTCCATCTCCTTCCGATCCTTCATTGTTGACGGTAGTCTCTCTCGTTGCCGTCTTCACGCTCACCCCCACAGTCCACAATTGTCTTCCTCTCTCTCTCTCTCTCTCTCTCTCTCTCTCTCTCTCTCTCTCTCTCTCTCTCTCTCTCTCTCTCTCTCTCTCTCTCTCTCTCTCTCTCTCTCTCTCTCTCTCTCTCTCTCTCTCTCTCTCTCAGTTCGTCCGTCCTCCATTGAAGCGGCTTCCCCTAAGGTTGTCGCCGTCTTCACGTCGGTTGTCGTCGACTTCCCCCAAGGTTCCCCAACCGCAAATCTCGACAGAAAACGGTAAATGCCTAGGATTTGATGTTATTCTTTTCAATTAGAACATCTGGAATAATTTCGAATTTCCCCAAGTTTGTTCCATCTTTTCATCCATTCTCCATTAGATATTTTTCGACTTTGCTGTTGAATTTAGGGCATGTAATGTGGAAGACAATTTTGCTGTTCTTAGTACAGATTGGGAATATGTGTTTTTGCTTCGATTTTGGCGTTGATTTTAGGGCATTTGTTGTTTTTGGAATTTTAGGGTTTTATCTTTTCAAAACCTAAGAGGGGCTTTATATGAATCATACATTATATGAATGTGCAAACATTTTGTGGGTGTGATATTCAGTTTTTTGGGTGTGATATGCATGATTCATACCTAACCGATTAATTGGATTATTTCATTGGTCGTGAATGTGATATTCACTTGTGTGGGTGGGATATGCATTTTCCATACATTGATATGCATAATAGTTGTTGGATTGGTTTCCCCCTCTATACAGTATAGATTGGGGCATATGAATCATACATTGATTCGCATACATTTTGTATATCAATGTAGGAAGTATGAATATGCAAACATTTTGTGGATGTGAAGTGGAGAGGGGTGGTGTGGACATGGAAATGCCAGGCGGCGTCAACGACGGACTGCTTGAAAACCCCCGCCGCCTTCGAGGCTAGCGTTTGGAGTTTTAATCTAGAAACTTCAATCGATTTTTCTCATGTAATCACCATTGTCGCAGATTGTCACCGACCTCCATTCATTGCTGGTTGATTTTATCGTCTTCGTGCCCTGGTTCATTGTCTATGTATGATATTCAAATATACTTGCATGATATGCAATTTGTAATTATGGATTATTTCTTTGGCCGTGAATGTGATATTCATTTGTGTGGATGGGATATGCATTTTCCATACAGTGATATGCAGAATATACTTGTATGATATGAAATTTGTAATTATGGATTATTTCCATGGTCGTGAATATGATATTCATTTGTATGGATGGGATATGCACAAAATTTCAAATAGTTTGAATACAAATATTTTAAATTGGAATATCAACTACCACATAGTGCATATCTATTCAGAGTTTATGAATATCAGTATGTATACGACTGAACATGATAACGAATAACAGATATTCATAAATACTTGAATGATATTCAAATAATGTGTTTTGATATGCACATATATGCACTTTTTTTTTTCAATTCAGTGGATGCATTATATACATAGTGAATAAGTACTCACAATGATTGAATATCAGATATAGGATAGTGAATTGTAGCATGAATACGATGGAACATGAACAAAATTAATAGATATGCAAAGAATAATTAACGATATTCAGAATTTTCGTGTTGATATGCAAAATGTTAATTTTGAACTAATTAAATATATTGATATGCACGAACTTCCACTGAATATGCGTATTAACTAAAAAAGAGTGGTATACCATGGGGATTTGCAGTATCTTTCTCTCTCCAAATCTACATTTAACTTCCTATTTTGGAGGTGGTTAATTAATAAAATTCAAAAAGCTTTTTGTGATATTCATTCCCTAATTCACGCCCCTACTACACCCTCTTTTCTCTCTCCTAATCTAGCCATTTATCACCCTCAATCCAATGCTCCAAAATTGTCCACTCGTTTTACCGTAAGAGTCATTTTACTAGAGCGTCATATATATAGAATTAGGCTCTAGTGAAACAGCCTATTACGGTAAAACGAGTGTATTAATTTAGGACGTTGGATGAGAGGAGAATAGATGGCTCTGATTTAATAATGGGTTCTCCAATTTTATATGGTGGATCTGACCGCACTAGATCCCCTAAAATCCTAAAATCAAGGGATTACAATATTCACTAAATCCCCTTAACTTCCTTTTTCTCTTTCTCTCTCTCTCTCTCTCTCTCTCTCTCTCTCTCTCTCTCTCTCTCTCTCTCTCTCTCTCTCTCTCTCTCTCTCTCTCTCTCTCTCTCTCTCTCTCTCTCTCTCTCTCTCTCTCTCTCTCTCTCTCTCTCTCTCTCTCTCTCTCTCTCTCTCGTATTACTCTCTGGCGCTGCAGGGAACCACCGTTGACGACCTCACCGAGCTTCGTTTCTCCTTGTCGATCGTGCCTCCTCGTCAACGTCCACTCTCTCGTGTTCCTCTCTGCCGCAGGATCGGTGGGGCTCGACCACCAGACGTCGTCGGATCATCAATTAGCGGATGGAATGGAGAAGGATATTAACGATCTGGTGTTCGATAAGTTTGATGTCGACGGAAACGGGTCGATCTACGACGAGGAGTTCTGGCCGATGATGATGAAGATGTTGATCGCGCTGACGCGGGGGATCGGGTCAATGCCGGTCATCGTCGGCGTCGAGGAGGATAGCCTTTCGATGAAGGCATATGTTTGGCGAGAATCGATCGCAAATTGGATGAGGTCATCGAATCGAACGGGATTCAAGTTGTTAGGAGGGATCACAATTTGAAAAAGAAGAAGAGCAAGAGGATATTTGGGATTTGTGCTTGTAATTCTGCAAGGTATTTAGGGGAAGACTAAGAACAATTTGCATAAGGCTAAATCTACGGTTGTTCAAAAGTGGCCCGGACCAGAAACAACTGTATCGGATCGGAGAAATTACGGTCCGGTCTCCGGTACGAATATTTTCCTTAATCCGGTCTGGTCCGGTCCAAACCCGAAAAAACCCGGTCCGGATCGGTTGGACCGTTTTTTTTTTAATAAAAAATAATAAGTTAGGAGTTTTAATGTTATTTTTCTTAGATATTTTCCTTAAATTAATAAGTGAGGAGTTTAAATGTTGTTTAGATATTAAATAGGGGTTTAATTTATATTTTTTAAAATCCGGTCTTAGACCAGACCGGAACCGACCCGGACCAGACCGAATAAGACCGGTCCGGCCCAGTCTCCAGTCCACACTTTTGAAAAAATCCGGTCCATTGGATCGGATGAACACCCCTAGCTAAATCAATAGTTATTATGCACATGTGATGGAGCTTAAATTAATTAGTTATTTCTATTAAGTTCATATTTATTGAAGTATTTTTGTTATGCAATTATATCATTGCTCGAAGACTTTGTTGATCAATTGAAAACCTCGTGACTTTGGGGTCGTTTGTAATGGTGTAGAGCCTCCTATAGAAAATAAATAAATAAAAATTGATCACCTACATACATTGTTCTAAAAATCATCGTCTAGGCAACATGTGGTCGTCGAGGAAAGCATTCCATCGAACTCCTCGCCCCCTTCTCTCTCTCTCTCTCTCTCTCTCTCTCTCTCTCTCTCTCTCTCTCTCTCTCTCTCTCTCTCTCTCTCTCTCTCTCACACACACACACACACACACACACACACACATTGTCTATGTATGATATTCAGATTTACTTGTATGATATCCAATTTGTAATTATGGATTATTTTTTTGGCCGTGAATGTGATATTCATTTGTGTGGATGAGATATGCATTTTCCATACAATGATATGCAGAATATACAATGCTTTAAATTCATAGGCTCTTTAGGATTGTCACCGTCACCGTCCTCCATTACTGTAGAAAATCCGTTGAGGTGCTTGATCTAACATCAAGCACCTCAACATGAGCACGACTAACAGATTTTCAGAAATACTTGAATGATATTCATAATATTATTTTTATATGCACAAAGTTTCAAATAGTTTGAACACAAATATTTTAAATTGGAATATAAACTACCACATAGTGCATATCTATTCAGAGTTTATGAATATCAGTATGTATACGACTGAACATGATAACGAATAACAGATATTCAGAAATATTTGAATGATATTCAATTAATGTGTTTTGATATGCACAATTTGTTTTTCAATTCAGTGGATGAATTATATACATAGTGAATAAGTACTCATAATGATTGAATATCAGATATAGGATAGTGAATATCAGCATGAATACGATGGACCATGAACAAAATTAACAGATATGCAAAAAAATTCAAAAAAGCTTTTTGTGATATTCATTCCCTGATTCACTTCCCCACTACACCCTATTTTCTCTCTCCTAATCAAGCAATTTATCACCCTCAATCCAACGCTCCAAAATTGTCCACTCGTTTTATTGTAAGTGTCGTTTTACTAGAGTGTCCCTATATATATTACCAAATCTTCTCATATATTAATGCAAACGGAATCAATGATAAAACTCTTCAATCATGTTTGGATAGGATTTAGTCGATCTCTCTACATATTTATGTAATAATTTTCCATTTACAGTCCGCTTAAACATTTTAATAATAAAAGTAAAAGTTGAAAAAATAAATGTCAATAAGTTTTCGGCGACAAACCGCACACTCGTTTTTTTTAACTTCGCACTTCACCCTGGGCGGCACGTGGTGCAGCCCAGAAAACCCTCCAAAAAACCGGCCTGACCCTAGGCGGCACCTATTGCCGCCCATCCAAACTAGGTTTTTGCAAAACCCGGTTTGGATGCTGGGCTGCACCTATTGCCGCCCAACTTTTTTTTCCATATAGAACCCGGTTTATGAATTTATTTTATTTGTTAAAATAAAATTAGATTGGTTTTTTCAAACCCGGGTTTAATTGTGGGCGGCAATAATTGCCGCCCAGAAAACCCTCCAAAATTTGAACGTGGGCGGCAATAGCTGCCGCCCACCTTTAACCTCCAACAAAAATTCGATCTCGGCGATATTTAGGGCCGTCGAGATCGTCTTCTCCGAGTATCCAGAGGAAATCTTTTCCGGCGAAAACAGATCGAAATTTTGTGAGGATTCCGGCGAGATCGAAAAAGAGTTGATGGCGGATTCCGGCGATATGACCATGGACGAGATATGGCGACGATTGACAAGGAGGAAAACCAGATGGCGGCGGAGGGAGATCTCGGCGTCGGCGGCAGCGATCCACTGGACTCGACGGCGGAATCGAAGGCGGTCGCGATGGAGGACTCGACGGCGGCAATGGATGAGTCGACGGCGATGAAGATTTGTTTTGTTGGCGGTGGTAGGGGAGGCCGACCGAAAATGTATGTTTTTTTTAATTTTTAATTTTTTAAATCTAAGTTATTTAATTAAATTTTTACTATAATTATAGACTTGTAAACTTAGTTTTTATTGTATTTAATCATAATTAAAAAAGACAATATAGGTAATAGGCTCAATTTTGCTGTTAAATAATATTAAATATATTATCGTAATGAAAAAAAAATTTAATATATTGATTTTATAAGAAAATAATTTTTTTTCACAATTGTTAAGGTATATGTAACTAGGTTGTATTGGATAAAATGAAAATAGTTATATTTCTTATGGTAAAATAGGATGTATTGGGTAAAATCAAACGGTCGGATTGAGACAGTCGCCCTACTACTGCATATGCTCGCAAGAGGAGGGTTGTGGGTGTATCGCAGGACACGGAGGTGCTTAGTGAGGACGATGCTGGTCCCGTCTGTTCAGATGAGGACGTGGTTATGGAGGACCCACCTCAGGAGGACTTTACTACCGGCCCTTCTACTATCCCTGGGGATCCGGAGTTTACTACCGACCCACCAAAGCAGCAGCCACCTCAGGAGGCCCCACCTCAGTAGCAGCCACCTCAAGAGGACCCACCAGAGCAACAACCACCTCAGGAGGACCCACCAGAGCAGTAGCCACCTCAGGAAGACCTACCTCAGCAGCAACCACCTCAGGAGGAGCCACCTCAGCAGACTCCACCTCAATAGGACCCACCTCCGCAGGACCCACCTCAGCAGGCCCCACCTCCGCCTGAGCCAGCTCAGCAGTTTCCTTCTGTGTTGAGGAACTTTGATACGCACATTGCGGAGCTGATATGGAGGAAGGCATCATTTGACCCTCCAGAGGACGTTGTTAGGACTTTGAGGGTTCAGACACGCCCTACACAATTTGCGTTTTGAAGGGATCATATTCCTAGAGGGGTCCTTGAGGACGGTTCCTGGTTTTTGATTGCTCAGCGAACGGGGTTGACCGGTTTACTTGATTTTCAGTTCGGCAATGCTGATCACACCCTCATTTCAGCGTTCGTTGAGCGATGGCATCCAAAGACTAACACCTTCCACTTTCCCTTCGGCGAGATAGGTCCTACGCTACATGATGTTATGATGATTCTAGGGCTGCCGATTGAGGGATTTGAGGTGACGTCACCATGGACCGGTCAGGATAGCGAGCTGGCAGAGTGTGAGGCATTGTTCGAGTATCTGTTTGGCATTGATTCAGAGTATAGTTTAGATGAGGATGATGCTGACATGGTCTGTGACCTTAGGAAGGGTTGGGTCAAGCAATTCCAGTTAGGGAGGCATGTGTTGAGGATGATTGAGGAGGGTGCTTACCCAGAGGATATAGCAGCTGGTTTTTTATGGCACACCATGTCGGCTAGTATCTTCGTTGACAAGTCAACGAACGAGCTGAAGACTACATTGCTACCTCTTTTCGTGGACTGGGAGCGTGTCATTCGTACTGCTTGGGGCACCGGGGTTCTAGCTTTCCTTTTTAGAAACCTCGGAGAGGCTTCTCGACGCGGAGCTGCACAGTTTGCCGGTTGCGCACGTGTCTTAGAGGTAGACCTTTATTATAGTTCGATTGTAATTTAAATCATTAATATACTGTGTGTAATTGTTTATAACTAATGGCTTTCTTCCTCCATACGCAAGTTTGGATTTGGACATACTTTGTATACTTCCCGGGCAACCCTAACCTCAAGGAAGGTGCGGACGACGACCTTCGATGCGCTGCACGATACAGCATTGGCCGGACCCCTCTCCGTTTAAGTCGCAACCAGTTACACTACAAACGGATACTGGACGAGTATAGGCCAGAGGATGTACGTATTCTTATTCCATTTTAATATACTACAAGATAGGCTTAATGAATTAATTTATGTTTTGTATTTTGGGGTTAATTACAGATACGGTGGATGCCGTATGAGGGTCTTGATTTTCGAGGTGCTCACAGGGCCTCCACGTATCGAGGGACTATTTGTTTTCTTGGCATAGAGGAGTCGTACATTCCGGATAGGCTTACCCGACAGTTCGATTATCGACATGTCAACGAACGAGCTGAAGACTACATTGCTACCTACTCCATGCGAAAGACAATGTCGCCGACCACGTACAAAGAAACCTCCTCACGATTGGTAAGGTAATTTATCGCTGCTATGTCTTCGGCCCCTACAACTTGCTTCAACACACGAGGTAATGTGGCAGAGTACGGGTAATAAAAGACCCTTCTCACAGCGGGCCACTCCTCTCCAGCAATTAACTTCACAAACTCCAAGGACTGTAACACAGCGGTAACGATGTCTTCTATCACCTCTACGGTCCCCCCTTCATAACGGTATGAATAACCCACCTCTTGGGCGCCGTCAAGCCTGACCAATTGTCCGCCCCGATAGATTTTCACAGGCATAGCGTGACGGTAAGTAATATAACGACTTGGACTTGGTGATGACATAGAGGGTAATACGAGGTTTCTTTTTATAGTATGAAGGAAACCGGTCCAATAATAGAGTTTCTATTTATATCCATTTCATAGTGCCGAATTTGACTATTATGGGCGGCACATGGTGCAGCCCAGTAGGTTCGTTTTATGGGGTATATGGGCGGCACATGGTGCAGCCCAGAAGGTTCATTTTATGGGGTATATGGGCGGCACATGGTGCAGCCCAGAAGGATCATTTTATGGGCTACATGGTCCAACTTGTTCATTGTTTGGGGTATATGTTACTATGACAATAATAGATTACTTCATTAAAACCATGAAATTTAATATATCATTACAAATTCTTACGATTACATCCAAATAACTACAGGATTGAGTTGGTGTCATTGCGTTGTGCAGATTATCCTGTTGATGGCCTGAAAAATCGTAAAGGATGGAGAGCCTACAATGACCAAAGAATGTCCCCATCGAACTTTCTAATTTGACCCTTTTCCTGGCAGCAGCACATAAATACTTGAAATCCACAAACTGTATCAGGATCTCCTTATATGGTGTTGAACCGGGGTTTGTGGATTTCAAGTATTTTTGTGCTGCTGTCGGAAAAAGGGTCAAATTAGAAAGTTCGATGGGGACATTCCTTGGTCATTGTAGGCTCTCCCTTCTTTACGATTTTTCAGGCCGTCAACGGGATAATGGCCACCAGACAATGACTCCAACTCAATGCTGTAACAATAACATTATTCATACAATTGAAGGCTTATTTAATAACTAACAATAATAATGTTATTGCCTTGTGGTCATTATCCACACTGACAGTCAAAAGTTCTAAAGAAGGATGAGCCTTCCAATCACCAGGTCGATCATGCTGATATGCTCCTTCTCCTCGCTGCATCACTGAAAAACATAGTTATAACTTATTTCGTTATATCGTAACCCCGATAATATATCTTCCTCTTCAACTTCCAATTTGAATCTGAAAGCGTCTCGCACAGCTTCTGGAGCTTATCTCTTTCCCGCACCAATTCTCTAATAATCTTGGCAACATTGTCGTCGTATGGTGAATCAACCCACTTGAAGCTACAACAACCTTTTTCTTCCCCATCTCGCTCCATTGGGATATAATCCTTGCATGCGAGGTACCTTCTTTTATAGTGAATGGGCTTGTCGCAAGTGTACAAAACGATCGGAAAATTGCATTGGCACATTGAACCCAGAACCAATGAGCTGTTGGAAGTGCTGGACGACGAAGCCATACCACCCCACGATATTGATATCTTGAATCTGAAATAATTTCTTCTTTTAATCACAATGTACACAACCTTGGATGTGGAAGGGATGAAGTTGGTTGTGGTTGTATTTATAGGCATGCTGGACGGCACGAGGTGCAGCCCAGATAACTATTCTGGGCGGAACATGGTGCATCCCACACATACGGTGATCTGTCCCATCTGGACGGCAACTGGTGCAGCCCAACCACACTTGGGACGATTAGTATAGTTATATAACATATGATTCTATGGTTATATAACATGTGATTGTATCCTATAGTGTTATAACATATAATTGTATCATATTTATATATTATAGTGTTATAACATAACATATGAACATATCCTATAGTGTTATAACATACGATTAGTATAGTTATATAACATATGATTCTATGGTTATATAACCTACTGGACGGCACTTAGTGCAGCCCAAAGGGTACATAAATCTCACAAATCTCACAAGTACCCTCGTGGACGGCACATAGGGCCGCCCAAAGGTACCCTTTTGGACGGCACCTGTTGCCGCCCACGTAAAAAGCCCAAAGGTACCCTGGGCTGCACTGTGTGCCGCCCACAACGGTCATATTTTGCATGTAATAAACCCTTATAAATATGCAACGAAATCATCTACGAATCCACACAATTCCCACTCCCTAACTTCTCACAAATTTTTCGTGTGTTCTTTTTATTCTAATGGCGCCTTTGGTTCTCAAAGTTTGCGAAAATGGGCGAATCATCTACAATCGAATGATACGCCAACGAAGTGGGATGTACATGTTTTTCCATGGCTACAAAGGTGGTGAGGTCCGCATGTTGCGGATGAGGGATGTCTCGCCTGGAGAGGGGGGGTTATCATTAGGTTACTTGTTCATGGCGTTATTTTACAATCCAATAACCGGGGTTTGCCCTGGTCGGATTTTTTACTTTCCACCGGGTGTGGATCCTCCACGACTCCGTGAGGTGGTAGACGAAGAACACGTAGCTAAAATTATAGCTCTTTACATACTTGGTGTTCTAGTCACCCTTTACACAGAGTCTGCACACCCGAAACGTCATATCCCGTGTCTTTTAGAAGATCTGGAATCTGAGGTGGACAATGGTAGATCTGATGATGGCGGGGAGACAGATTCTGATGAGGATTAGATAGCTTTTTATGATTCATGTTCAACTAGTGTACGCTTTAACGTTTACGTGTGCATGTATTTGTTAATGATTTCCAAGTAATATTATTGTCTCGTATTGCATTTTCCCGAATCAACAGCAATTCTAATAAAAACAAATGATTCTAAACACAATATACGGTCAATCTCAATCAAACTTTCCCACAAAAGGAAATACAATGACATATATAAAGTCAATTACAATCCAAAAAACCTAGGTAAGTATGTCAGGTCGCCCTTGAAATGCTCGCTCCTCTACATAACTCTTGAACCTATCCTTAAAGCACTCATGACTATCCCATCCATCAACACTTGGATCCTTGTAAATGAGCCACTGCCTCGGAGGCGGTGGAATTGGACAACGATCATTAACAAGCCAAATCTGTAAACATAAACGATAAAATTATAACAATTTATGAAAGAATAAGTAAATACCAGAGAGTAGCGCTCCACGTATCGGTACGTAATGGTCTCTCCTTCCTACATGTGCTATCGCATAAACCTTTGTCGGAGGCTCAGCACCCGGGGGGCCCCATAATGGAAGACATGTGTGCGGTCCAAACCATGATAAGACAACAACCGCCACTTGGTGTTCCGTGGCAAACGCCAAACCAGTAATAGGCATTATACACCAGAAGTTCGTTGTGCACGGTAAAACAATATAATTCAATCTCCTAACAAATGCTTCCACCGTAAACTCTTCCTCCCCAAGCATCGCTACGTAGTTGGCTGGATGTGTCTGGACGTGCTTCAAAAGCTCTAACCGGACATCAACGTACTCCTCTTCTCGACGACCTAGCAAAACGGCAAGGGAACGAAACCCGCAATGACCATCGCCTTTGACACTTTATACCCTAGAAATGTATGCGAGCATGAAATGATCAATATTCTCGTGTCCCCAGTTGAAGCCGAGATACTTTAACGACTTGTTTGAAGCCGATTTGGACTTGTTTGAAGCAGATTTGGACTTTCCAGGTCTAGTGGTACTCCCCTTTGCTGTTGAAACTCCACTGCGAGGTCGTCCGCTAGAAGGACATCCTTTTGATCCCACAGACGCTCTTGATCCCACGGACGATTTCACATTGGTCGTCTCTTTCTTTACAGGCGCATCCTCCTCTTCCACTCCCAGCTCCTCATCCATATTCTTCATATTCTACTTTTCCTTCATCTTCTTACTTTTTGTATCCACATGCTCGTCCCAACCCATATTCTTCTTGGTGCCGGTCTTTCTCGCATTCATACTAGGCCTCCCCTTCTTGGTCTCACCACGTGGCGGGTCTTGAATCTGTCACGATGTAGGGTCAGTTGACTCACGCCACTTTTCCGCCATCTTCTTCAACAGAAATCCATCAACTTTCCCACATAAGAACTCTTCAACGACGTCCTGCACCATGACATTATCCACTGTGATTGCAACACCATCATCGACATCAAGATCCTTAGCATCCACCCCTTTCCATCTGATCTGTTTCCAGAAAATATCAACTTCTTCAGGCACTAACGGGTAACCCGTCTCCACATAGACCTTAATTGTGTATGGGCAAGGCAGCCCTAGTGTGGACTTCCATCAAAAATCATCACATTTGTCCCCAATTTTCCCCTCCTTTGCTAACACAGCTTGGGCATACAACATTCTCAAGCATTTCTCAGAGCACTTTTCAAGGATGCGCTTGAAGAAGACCTTAACCCACTCATGGCCATTTACTATCTCCATGGGAAAGGCAGTGCAGTTCTTGGTCATCTCAAATCGGACCTTTCGATGCTGATCAACAAACATGTTGTCGATGTGTTGCACAATTGTGTCGAACCCTCCAACGGATGTCTCAATCATGTCCTTAAGCATAGAGTGCTGACCCTCAACCCTGAAAATAATATAATCGTTTACAATTTACTAAATGAATTTTAAAACCCAATTTGATTGCAAATGTTTGTATAAAAGTTACTTGTTTGATGTTCTTGTGGCAAAAAGGAGAACATCATCACACCATGCCACAACTAGCTTTTTCTTATGGTCATTAAACCAAGTTTCCTCGACATATCTCACAAGGCCTTCATTCCATATCTCCTTAAAGTGAGCAAGTCGCTCTCTGTACTCCTCCTTTGTGTGAGACCTCATCACCCGACGAACACTTCCCGAGAATTTCTTCTCGTCAATCTTCATCAACTTAGCATATGCCTTCACATTACGGTCTACATGGACCTGACACAAATGATGCCGAACCTTCGGAAACACCATTTTGGCAGCCTTGATCAGTCCCAGCTCTCGATCAGACATGATGCATACGGGACTTTTTCCCACGTACAACCACTTCAATCGTGTCAATGCCCATGCATAGTGGCTTGCCGTCTCCCTTTCCATGAACACAAGAGCAATGCAATATGTGAAGTTGGTGCAAGTAAACCCAACAATCTGGAACAGTGGCATACCGTACCTATAAATGTAACACAAAAAATACTTTAAACCCGCAAAAAATATCATTATCTACTCATAATACTAAAACGAGTAAGGTTTACCTGTTGGTTTTGTACGTCGAATCCATGATGACGACATTAGGGAACATGCATAACAAATGTCGAGCGTCTGGATGAGAAATAAACAAGCACGCCAATACCTCCTTCTCATCTTCCCTCGTTTTAGTAGCAGTGTCCAACAAATAGCCTTTGTCCTTCAAAAACCCCAATGACCATTGTATCACATTCAGATTGCCCAGGGATTTCAACCTCTCATTAGCCCTAACAGTGTACACTTGCCTCCTCGATACCGTTGAACCCGTATATTCATTCCTAATCTGTGTAGAAATAACCTTGGGTCTTGCACCCGTCGCAGTATCAATCATCACTTTTCTACACTGCTCCATCGTAGGTCGGGAAGCAAATGCATGGCCAATCAAGGTGGTCAAAAGCATATGGTTATGGCATTCTATAACAATCGATATGGTCCACCCAGGATCTCTAATAACATTTCCTTTCCTAAAAATACCATGTAACAAAAAGGGACAACCCTTCTTCTTTGACCTAGCTTTATTCACTCGTATCGGACTGACCTTTTTACAATCGACTAACTTCTTTTTCTTGCCGGACCTAGGTAACCCGGATCTCTCACAATGAAATATAATCTTTTTAGACTTTGATGATTTAGTAGTGATCACCATAAAAAGATTACAACCGACCTTTTGCACCCACTGCCTCAATCCCTCCATACTCGGAAATATCTCATTAGTAGTAAAATGGGATGAGAAGTCGATTGCTATAAATTCATCATCACTAGAACCACCCTATTTATATACAAAAATTAGTATATTAGAGACTAATTAAAAATTAAATTTATACAAATTAATATACAAAAATTATGCATTATTTCTAAATAGTCTATATTTCAAAGACTAAGTACAATTAATATCTAATCATTTTATACAATAAAAAATAAAAATATTACGTACCTTGAAGTACTGAGGAGAAATCGGCGACTGAAAATCATCATCATCATCTAGAGACGTGGGCGCGCTCGAAGACGACTCCGACAACCCCCTCCAACAAGGATCACTTGACGACGACATATATATATTCGGAAAATTACAATGGGTTTGGAGTTTTTTTCCCTTGTATTTCAATGGTGGTATACTATTACATCTCCCATATATATAGCCGGCCACATGACCGTTAAGACTGAAACGGAATAATTCTGGGCGGCACTATGTGCAGCCCAAATTGACCGTTAAATTTCAATTGTACACTCCCTGGGCTGCACTATGTGCCGCCCAGAAATCCGGTTTTAGTGAACCGGTTTTATGGGCTGCACATAGTGCCGCCCATAAAACCTTTTTCCTACAAAAACCGGTTCAGTGCACCGGCTTAGTGGACGACACATATTGCCGCCCACTAAACCGGTCCACTGAACCGGTTTTAAAAAAAAGCAATTTAAATCATAATTTTAATAAAAAACAAAAATTGAACCCATCTTGGGCGGAACATAGTGCAGCCCAAGAAAATCGGGTTTTCTAGGCTGCAGTAGGTGTCGCCCAGATAGAGTGCGAGATAAAAAAAAAGGAGTGTGCGGTTTTTCGGCCTAAGTTTTTGTTAAAATATGATAACATTTTAGTATTTACATAAATAATTATTTTTTAAACAAAAATGTAGTTGATTTACACAAACCATTTTGAATTGTAAAGTTGTATTTTTTCATATCAATCTTAAAAATTAAGGTAACCGAATCGTTTGCAAAAACTATTATTTGTTTAACTAATAAATTTATTTATAGTGTTACTAATTAGATGTAATTTTCTCTAATATTTAGTTATATAGTTTTCCAAAAATAAGAGATTGACATATTTTAAATCATAATAAAATATATTAAATGTACTAGCACTACACCATATAACTTTGTTCATTTTCTATATATCTACTAAAGTAGAACTTTTTTATGCAACATGTCACCCCAAAAATAAACCATGTTATTATATGCCACTTGTTATCTTCTCAATTTTTCAAGTAATATTTTTTTTTAAACAATCAATATATATCTTGATTCTTTCCAATTGTATTTTTAATCTGTTAGATTACTAAAATAAAATTTAATATCAATAAGGAAATTTATAATCTAAACAATAATCCACCTAATCTTTTACATCTTTCCATCATAAGCTAATCTTATATAAACAAATACACTTGGACCAAAAAAAATAAAAACTCCCATATTTATATAACATGTTTTTCATTTTTAATAATCTATATCTTGATCTTATTAGGACCTTAATTAGTACATTCGTTTTCTAAACGTTCATAAATATGTAGTGCGTAAGTGATTAATTAGTAGCTTATAATAAGTCAATTATATGGACCTTTAATTTGCATAGTAAAATTGGAAATATTTGCAATAAAAAAATATTATACAGAATCTTAGAAATACATGTTTTGTAAGGATACATTATTACATACTCTTTACTTAAATGAAATAAGATATAAATTATTAACTAGTAATGCAAAATTTCTAATTAGTAGTTTAGTACGAAAATAAATTAGTAAAGGTAGTTTTCAATATTGAGCTATAAGTGTACTAACATTAATTTCATAAACCTATTTTACAAAAATCTTATTTATTGTATCTATTTTATACGGTCGTGGTCTTGGAAAGTACGCATGATGACATCCAATTTGTTACACGTCTAGGACATGCATTTGTGTTTAATTTGAGTTGTTTTATGCATTGTGTGTTGCATTTATAGCTAGTTTCATTGTTTTTATTCGTTATGGGGGTCTACTCTAGGAAATGTGTGTTTACGAGTACTTGGATGGATTTCTGGAGCTGTTTAAGGACACTGCTGGGACTTAGGATGTCATCCGAAGGCTAACGGGATGAGCTATGATGAGTTTGGACCGGATTCCGAGCTGAAACGAGAAGTAGGGCAGAAACACAAAGAGGCCGTACATTTCATCAAGAGTTAAACAAGGAGGCCGTGCATTTTAGCGCACGGCCGTGCAGGCGGTGATTTCTCGTTGTTTGCCTGTGCATTTTTTGTATAGGCCGTGCGGTCATGTTTATGTGTATTTTGGCCGTGCGCTTGCCCGTGCGTTTTTCGCACGGCCAAAGCACGGGCCGTGCAGTTTACCCGAATGACTTTATTTTTAGTATGGGTATAAGTATTTTGGATTTTAGGTTTTTCCGGACCTTTTTGGCCATTTTTTCTAACTCGAGACCTAATTGTTTTGCCTCCTTGGAAGAGATTGCAACATTGGAGATTGTTCTGCTGGATTCGAGACTAAGTTCATCTTCCTCTTTAATCTTGTTTATGATTTCCATCGTTATTATGTTTTCTTTGGTTGATCTTGCGATTATGTCTAGCTAATTTCCATATTTCTAGGGTTGGGGTGATCCCAACTATGCGTAGGTAGACTTGTTTGATATTTGTCTGAATGGAAGTCTGAAACTTTGTTGATTCATTCCTAGATGCTTTATGCCCAAATTAGCTTATGCGAATTGGATCCTATTAGGGTTTGCAACCGAGAGGTAAAAACGTTAATAGGTAGTCAGATAGGGTTTGAGACCGAGAGGTGATAACTTCTATTGGAATACTAGGAATTGAACCTGAGATTTTATTATTGCGAGAGCGTCTTTAATTTCTCCTGTGGATTAATAACTATCATAGAAACCCTAAGATTAGATTGGATTCAGCAAGTCACGAGAGTGGATGTTGATTCTGTTTGACCTTAGATTCTAAGTGCTCAAGGGGTCTAGATCTTGATTAGCAAGTCGCGAGAGTGGATGTTAATTGAATCTAGGCACGTTTACTATCATCCGAGAGGAATTAGTAATTACCTAAGATAGTTACTTTCAACAAAGACGGACCAAGTTCAGACATTTATCTAGTTAAGTCTACTGAAGCATAGTTGCGGGGATCCCTTGCCTTGGAAATTTCCCCTCCATTGATTACAATCATCACTTGCATTTGTTTCTCAATTTTAGTCATTAGTTCAACAAAACTCATAATCTTTTGGCTTAGCTTACTGGTTTAAGATACAATTAATACTACATAGTCCTCGTTGGGAACGACACTTGAGAATACTACAACTGAACCCATACGCTTGTGGGTAGGTTTTTGTCCTATCAAGTTTTTAGTGCCGTTGTCGGGGATTATAGCTAGTATTAGTTGTGTTCCTACAACTGGTTCGACTAAGTCTTTGTTTTATTTTTGATTTCATTTTTTGTTGCTTTGCTTGCAGACTTGTTTTCTACTCATGCGAAGAGTCCTGAGCGCTGGTAATCTCAACGACTACGATCCCGAACCTGAGCGTACTCTTCGTGCTAGAAGAAGACAACTACGCGAAGCCAGAGAACAAGCCATGGGTGACAACAGAGTGGAACAAGATCCTGCTCTGGAAGTTCAAGGGCAACGTATGACGCTTGGTGATTATGTGCTGCCAAATCACCTTGGTCCTGTCTCTGGTGTGGTCCGACCTCCTGTGCAAGCTCGTAACTTCGAGCTAAAGGCTTCTCTGCTCAATATGGTTCAACATAATCAGTTTGGAGGTCTACCGTCTGAGAACCCACACCAGCATCTGGCTACCTTTACTGAGTTGATGGACACAGTGAAGATCCATGAAGTGTCCCAAGATGCGCTCAACCTGCAAGCTTTTTCATTCTCTCTCAGGGACAGGGCCAAAGCTTGGTTCAAAGCCCTACCTCCAGGGTCAATCACAACTTGGGATGAGCTAGCAAAGACATTCCTGCAGAAATATTTTCCACCGAAGAAGACTGCTGAGATGAGGAATCAGATTATTGCCTTCCAGATGAAAGACCAAGAGTCTCTCTATGAAGGATGGGAAAGATTCAAGGAATTGTTGCAGTTGTGCCCCCATCATGGGCAGCAAAAATGGACCCTGTTGCATGTCTTCTACAACGCTATTGACTGTCCTACCAGACTAATCATTTATGCTTCAGCGGGTGGAAGAATCATGACTATGGACGTTGATGATGCTTGGGATTTGATCGAGGAAACCGCTCAACACTCTCATTATTACAGTGATCCGCGATCTACTACAAGTTCCAAGAAGCCTACAGGGATGTATGAGGTTAGTTATGGCACACACCAACAGGCTCAGATGGACGCTATGGCACAAGAGATAAAGAGGCTGAATCTATTGGTGCAAAAGTCTCAAGCGTAGGGTGCAGGGCAATCCACACAGGTTGTTTCCGGTGTAGTCTGTCAGTTTTGTGGAGATGGTGACCACACTATATCATCTTGTCACCTATTCACTTCTCAGAACGAGTCTCAAGGAGAAGTGAACTACATGAATAACTTCAACAGAGGACCTAGGAATGATCCATATTCCAATACCTATAATCCTGGGTGGAGGAATCATCCAAACTTCTCCTACAAGAATGACGATGCTCAACAAAGACCGCCTCCAGGGTTCCAACCGAGAGCCTCTCAACCGCAAAATCAAGCACCCGCTCAGACTTTTGATAATTCCGCACTTCAGTCTGTGTTGATGGAAATGGCTAAAAATCAAGGGACCATGGCTTCTCAGTTGGAAGCCCTATCCAAGATGGCTAACAACTTTGAGAGCTTGCCTAAGAGGATGGACCAATTGGAGAATCAGTTGGCCCAAATTGTTATGAATGTTCCTAGGCCTGCTGCTCAACTTCCTGGTCAACCTGAAGTCAATCCTAGGGAGCATTGCAGGGCTGTCTCTCTGAGTGAAGAAAAACAGTTGGAGGAGAACATACAAAGAGAAAAAGAAGCGATAAAGGAGCCTGTGGAGACACCACAAGAAGAAGAACCCAAGTATGTTGCTCCCCCACCATACAAGCCACCTCTGCCTTTTCCTTATAGAAGGATTCAGATACAGCTAGAGCACCAATTCGTGAAGTTTAAGGAGATGATGAAGAAGCTGTATGTTGACATACCTTTCACAGATGTCCTCACTCAAATGCCTGCATATGCTAAGTTCCTGAAAGAGATTCTGATCAAGAAGAGAAGGCTGAAAGACTATGAGACTGTGGCTCTGACAATGGATTGTGCTGAGAAGATGCCAAAGAAACTACAAGATCCGGGTGAATTCTTTATCCCTGCATATTTTGGCAATCTGACCTATAATTGTCTTTGTGATCTCGGGTCTAGTGTCAATGTTATGCCTTTGTCAATCTGCAAAGAATTGAAATTGGGTGAGCCTGTTCCATCCAAGATGCGTCTCATTATGGCTGATAGGTCTGTTACTCAACCTGTTGGCGTAATAGAAAATGTCCCTGTGAAGGTGGGAAAGTTCTTCATACCAGGGGATTTTGTGATACTTGACATGGAGGTTAGTGATAAAACTCCCATCATCCTTGGGAGACCATTTTTAGCCACTGCTGAGGCTAATATTGATGTCAAGAATGGGAAACTTTCATTCACAATAGGGGAAGAGAAGACTGAGTATAAATATTTCAAGGATTACTTCCTTGAGATATACAAAGACACTCCACCAACTCCTATCACAGATGCCTGCTGTAAGATTGAGGTTGATCCCGAGCAAGATGAGATCATATCTGACGTTGCTTGTCTGTTGGATTTGTCTTGGGGAGATCCGGACCCAGATGATGGTGAGAATGCTAATGCAAAGAAAAGGCAAACTCCAACGAAAAGGATGAAGGCCAAGAGAATGGTTGAGTTCAAGAGTGGAAATATGGTGTTGTTATCCCATGAAAAATCCAACATGTTTCCTGGCCCTAAGGGGACAAGATGGTCAGGACCACATAGGGTGACTCGAGTTCTGAAAGGTGGGACAATTGAGTTATGGCATAAGAACTCTGGAAAATTCAAGGTGCAGAGTCGTCGATTGAAGCATGTTGTCACATCTGATCCGATCAAGCAGGGCACCACCGACCCTCCTGATCCGAATACTTAAAGTTGATGGAAGGTCAGGCTACAGACCTTAAACAAGCGCTTCTTGGGAGGCAACCCAAGGTATGTATTTCTTTCAAAAAAAAAAAAAAAGAAGGAGAAAATCGGTGTTCGAGAGCATCGCACAGCCTGTGCACTTTTTCGCACGGCTGTGCGTTTCTGGTAGCTGTTTGAATTTAAATTAATTTCCCCTCTTCGAGAGCATTGCACTGCCTGTGCACTTTAGTGCACAGCCGTGCATTTTTTGGAATTTAATTTAATTCTCACTTCGAGAGCACTGCGGCATGTGCACTTTTTCGCACGGCCGTGCGTTGTTCTCCTGAAAAAAAAAAAAAGTTTCCTCCCCTTCTCCTTTCTTTTCCTCCTACCCTGCCTCCTCACTCCCGAACTCCCTCTCACCCATCCCTTCTCCTTCCACCTCCATTCTCGTTCCCCTTCACCGAACCACATCGACCACCGGTGACCCATTCCCAGCCCAGACCTGACCACCAGCGACCACATCCCGCTGCCATTCCTCTCCGCCATCCCTTCTCCCTTCGACCTCCGCTGCACACCACGGCCACGTAGGAGCTGTTCCACCCCCACCACCACACCGCCCCTGATTTCATCCTCACCCTCTCGCCGACGACCCCCAACCCCGAACCGAACCCATATCCGCGCCCGACCTGCTCGCGAGCCACCTCCCTAATACCCCTACCACCCCTTGTTTGAAGCACTATGGCTTCATATCCACCGCGTCGTGCCCAACCGCAGCAGGGTGTTGCTAGTATCTACTATCATAACATGTTCGGGTACCCCTTTGACCCGAGCGCCAAGTACCCACCACCACCTCCTCAGTAGACCTCTTTGGTGCGTTTCTTCTTCCTCTTGTTAATTTCCTTACATTGGGGACAATGTAGATTTTAGCTTGGGGGGGTTGACATTCATTAGTAGGATGACACGTTTCCTTTTGCATTTGCATTTAGTATTAGTTGTCCATATTTTTTTTTATGATGTTTGCATGCATTGCATTGTTGGATGTTGGATTTGACTCCCTTGTTTCTTTCCTTTGTTTGTTTTTCTTGCAACCCATGCTTTATGAGTCCCCTTAACATGTTTTGGTTGTTAATATTACAATTGCATTATGGGCATGATATGACTGATCAAACTTTTGACAATAACCTGAGCATGTGGACTTTGATTGAGATGTGTTAGAACCGATATTCTAGACAAAATGTCCTAGTGAGCTTGTTAGCCTTTCTTGGACTACAATTGCATAAGTCCTCTTATTTTCTTGTGTGATCTCTCTTTGCTTGCTATCTCTAGAACTTGCTTCAATGCCTCTTCGAGACTGCATTTAGGACTTATATGCATTACATTTTTGATTGAGGCATTATTTTCATGAGCCAATATTTTCCTTGACCACCCTAATATTATTTCCCTCTGCTTGAAGCCCTCTGAGCCTTATAGCCTATTCTTTGAAAGCTCCACAAAGCAATCCGAGCCTATTATATATCCTACCTATCCAGGGGGTTGAATTTTAGTTTGCTAAGTGTGGACATGGACTAAGCTTGGGGGAGGAGCATAAATGGTGGGTGATCATTCATATGTACCATTCTGTTCAATATATATGCTTCCTTCTTCTTCATTGAAAAAAAAAGAGAAAAAAAAATGATGAAGAGGAAGAAAAGAAGTGCGTAAACAGAATGATGAACTTTGGGTTGTTATTTTTGAGCTTATTGTAAAATCAGTTTATGCTTGGTGTCATTGTGAAGTTCTTTTCCCTGGATTTAGCACCACATGGCCAAAATTTATCCATGCCTTATTAATATACCTTGGCCCCATCACAACCCCATTTGAATGTCTCATGATTGTGTTTTGCATTGTCTCTAGCAGTGGAGATCTAGATATTGTTGCAAGCTTATGGTAGTTAGCATTCAAAGTAGAGAATTGAGCGAAACACATATCCCAAACACTTGAGTGTGAGTGATTTTATATTTATCTTGGTGAGGTCTAGAGTAGAAGAACTAATTTCATCTTGTCATTGATTGAGAAGTATGCTAGGAAGGAAGTTGTCATTTGTTTGGAGTTTCATGGTCATTGTTCACTTGTCTCTTGGATTGAAACAACCTTAACATATTTTGTGGATTCATTGATTATGTACTTGCTTGAGGACAAGCAAGGGTTAAGCTTGGGGGAATTTGATGACATCCAATTTGTTACACGTCTAGGACATGCATTTGTGTTTAATTTAAGTTGTTTTATGCATTGTGTGTTGCATTTATAGCTAGTTTCATTGTTTTTATTCGTTATGGAGGTCTACTCTAGGAAATGTGTGTTTACAGGTACTTGGATGGATTTCTGGAGCTGTTTAAGGACACTGCTGGGACTTAGGATGTCATCCGAAGGCTAACGGGACGAGCTATTATGAGTTTGGACCGGATTCCGAGCTGAAACGAGAAGTAGGGCAGAAACACAAAGAGGCCGTACATTTCATCAAGAGTTAAACAAGGAGGCCGTGCGTTTTAGCGCACGGCCGTGCAGGCGGTGATTTCTCGCTGTTTGCCTGTGCGTTTTTTGCCTTGCCTGTGCGTTTTGCCTGTGCGTTTTTTGTATAGGCCGTGCGGTCATGTTTATGTGTATTTTGGCCGTGTGCTTGCCCGTGCGTTTTTCGCACGGCCAAAGCACGGGCCGTGCAGTTTACCCGAATGACTTTATTTTTAGTATGGGTATAAGTATTTCGGATTTTAGGTTTTTCCGGACCTTTTTGGCCATTTTTTCTAACTCGAGACCTAATTGTTTTGCCTCCTTGGAAGAGATTGCAACATTGGAGATTGTTCTGCTGGATTCGAGACTAAGTTCATCTTCCTCTTTAATCTTGTTTATGATTTCCATCGTTATTATGTTTTCTTTGGTTGATCTTGCGATTATGTCTAGCTAATTTCCATATTTCTAGGGTTGGGGTGATCCCAACTATGCGTAGGTAGACTTGTTTGATATTTGTCTGAATGGAAGTCTGAAACTTTGTTGATTCATTCCTAGATGCTTTATGCCCAAATTAGCTTATGCGAATTGGATCCTATTAGGGTTTGCAACCGAGAGGTAAAAACGTTAATAGGTAGTCAGATAGGATTTGAGACCGAGAGGTGATAACTTCTATTGGAATACTAGGAATTGAACCTGAGATTTTATTATTGCGAGAGCGTCTTTAATTTCTCATGTGGATTAATAACTATCATAGAAACCCTAAGATTAGATTGGATTCAGCAAGTCACGAGAGTGGATGTTGATTCTGTTTGACCTTAGATTCTAAGTGCTCAAGGGGTCTAGATCTTGATTAGCAAGTCGCGAGAGTGGATGTTAATTGAATCTAGGCACGTTTACTAACATCCGAGAGGAATTAGTAATTACCTAAGATAGTTACTTTCAACAAAGACGGACCAAGTTCAGACATTTATCTAGTTAAGTCTACTGAAGCATAGTTGCGGGGATCCCTTGCCTTGGAAATTTCCCCTCCATTGATTACAATCATCACTTGCATTTGTTTCTCAATTTTAGTCATTAGTTCAACAAAACTCATAATCTTTTGGCTTAGCTTACTGGTTTAAGATACAATTAATACTACATAGTCCTCGTTGGGAACGACACTTGAGAATACTACAACTGAACCCATACGCTTGTGGGTAGGTTTTTGTCCTATCAACGCATAGAAATATATATCTAATTTATTTAATAGATATAATCATAAGATACGATAACATTTTTTTGGTCAAAGCATTATATTATAAATAATCTACTATATATCTACTAAAACAAAACTTCAATATGCCACATGACACCCTCACAATAAAAATGCCACATGCTATTTTTTTAGAATTTCATTTTTTTTGTAAATCTTAATTTATATAGAAAAAATTGTATCATAAACCTAAACTGATTTTTAAATTCGATACAAATCAATCAAACTAATCACTTCCTAATTTACACACAAATGAATCACACAAATTAATAACAAAGATTATCAATACAAAACTTCCACAACAATCTACTATATATATGCTAAACTAAAACCTAAGTAAACCACATGACACCCCCTAATCAAGTCACCTCATCATTTGCCATGTGTAATTCTCTCATTTTTTCACTTTGTTTTAATATATTTAATTACAAACTAAAAATCTACTATATATCTACTAAACCAAAACCCCTCTATGCCACATGGCATCCCCCTATTAAGCCCACCCCCTCCTTATAACACATAGCATCCTCCTATTCATTTTGCCACATGACATTTTCTCAATTTTTTATTATAAAAAATTCAATATAATAAATATATATCATATTCTCCTATTTCCAAAACTAAACATGTCAATCATAAGAACGATCTTCAAATATTTTTTTTAAAATTTAATATTATAATTATATATAAGATTATTCTATTTTCAAAACTAAACATGTCAATTAAAAACATATAGCTTATATATATTATCCTATTTCCATAATTAAAAGCACTAAACAATAAAAGCAGAAGTCAAATTCTAGGCACCACCAATAAGTAGTTTAATGAGGGATTATCAACTACATTTGGAGATATACAATGGAAAATATTTCAATTTAGTTACCATGAAAATATGTTTCTATGAATGTATTCTAACATTCCAGAAAGATAAGACTAGGATGTGGAAGTTACACTCGCTAAAAGTAACTTTATACAAAACAAAGGTGAAAATGTGCTATAAGTATAATGGTTTATGACCATGTCAATATATTTTATGAAATATATTATTGGTATGCATTATCTTTTTTTAAAGTCGTTCAAAGCGCGGAGTGTAATCTATTATATATTTACTAAACCAAAAACCTACGTGTCATCACGACGTTTAATTTGCCTACGTATCATCACTCATCTAACCATCATCCACTACATTATCCAAATTTTATTGAAAAAAAAGGATTATCAACTATAAGAGCTGCCAAAAGTTCCAAAAAGATATGAAAAATATAAAAATTTATTTTCCCACGTATAGAATAAGATAAGTTTAGATTATAGTAAGTAATCACAATCAAGAATATAAGTTTTATTATAGAATCTCAATTTGTATGCGTACAAACTTTTAACCATTTATTTTCCTAACTAATCTTGAACACATGGAAAACTCTATTTTTCGTATATCTTATTTGATGGTGTAAGTACATATATATCAACTAATCTTGCCATACCATCTTAAAATGCTTATTGTTTTTACAAATCTTCTCTATAATTTTTCTACACACTGATGCTACACAATATTTTTTATATTAATATAAATTTATCAATTTTGTTAAATCCATTATTTATGTTATAGTAGTTTACGATCAAGTCCACAAATTGCTCTAAATCGTAGATTTCTATCAAGAATATATAAAATATTATTGAAGAGATTCTCCCGAAGTCGATTAAGATAAATCATGTGTTTATGTTGTAGTCGTTTACTTACCAATTTCCATAATTAATGTATTTCGTAGAGTCTATTGAAAGTCATTTGAATCCAATTTTTACGAAGTAAAGAGCATATAGTATGTTGTATTTCTCAAATGCATTGTTTATATATGTGTTATATTAGATTATGATATATATATATATGGTCTTTCATAATGGATTTTTATCTTAAAATGATAAATCTATAAAATAAATAACCCACTCTAACAAAATTGTAAACCAAATTTCATATGGGCCTAATCTTCACAACGTATTTGTTAAATATAATTTATCATTATTAATATTATTTTTTAAACTACTTATTGGTCGTAGTTAATATAGTTGATCATCTTCACAAGTTAGGATTTTGTTAAGTTTACAACTTAAGTTCAGGTACAAAACTATCTGAATTGATTTATGCTGCCAAACTTATTATTGGGGATGAAGCTTCGATGACGAATAGATTCTGTTTTAAAGCATTAGACAAGACATTAAGAGATATTTTACGGGCTACAAATCCCCTCAGTTCTGTAATATCCCACTTAAAATAGAAGTGTAATATGGTGATTCCAATTTGATAAAAATAAAAGTTATGAAATTTATCTTATTTCTGTAGAGGAGTAATTTAAATTTTCGTCAACTGAAGTTCAAAAGTTAGGTTAAGATAATTTTATACAAATTATCAAATGGGTTATAATAGTTTGGTGTAGAAATAAATAAATAAGTATAACAATAAATGTAGTTTTAGAATTTTAAATATAATAATAAATGGTATAAGAACTATTATGTTTATCCATGGGAGGGAAAAAAATAATAAATACCTTAAGTGTGTTATCTCTTTAAGTTATGGATGGTCTAAATTATGATTAACCTTATGTTAAGTTTATAAATTAAATAAACTTATCAATTTTAACTTAGAATACTTGAACCAAGTTTAACAAAGTGTTAAAAAAGGGTTTAAGTATGGTTAAATTTATAGAAAAGGGCAACTTAAGCTTTATTTTAGCCTAAGTTAATTTTTCTACATCTTAATTTTTGGTTAAAATAATATTATAAACTTAAAATAGAGGGAGAATCAAATGAGCACATGCTTTAAGGTAAACATTGAGCACTTATTGTAGCCGTCCACGTGTCACCCTCCAACGGCTGGGAGTGGTCCATCATTTAACAACAAAACCCTACACGGAGGGGCATTTTCGTCCTTTCGGCCTTCATTTGTTCTTTGGTCTCCCTCGCTTCGCTCCCGTCTCTCTTGGCGAAGTCGCTCTAGCCGGAATCGCCATTGAATGAGTTCTTTGTTCTCGCTCGTTTCAGTTGTTTTCTTCATCGATTTCGCCTTTTTCAATCTATTCACGCTATTGGATTGATTCACATAGACGTTTCTATGGATTCTGGTAAGTTAATTTCGTTTATTTATGTTCTACGGTTTCTAGGGTTTCAGAATTTGTTTGCAGTTTATTCAACTTAGATTCGTCTTTCATTTTGACAATTTTGAGAATCATTCTATTCAATTGTTTCGTTGTGGCGTTTCTATTGTCTTCTTTGACAGATTCATCTTCACCTTTTCATAATTAGGTTTTGCTCTCTTCAATGTACGGTTTTACATATTTTGTGATTTGCTTGTTTGCAGTCGTCTTTTCTGAAGTCGATTATTTGGTTTATTGTGTGTTGTGCATTGTGTTACTGTTTATCTCCATTGTTGTCTTTGATTGTGCACTATTATTTTGAACCTCCAGCTAATACAATTGAACCTCAATTGATGTATGTGTTTTATGTTTGCAGTGCCTGGAAGTGTGTCTGTTGGTGCTAGTGGTAGTTTATCACTTGGTCAGAGCTCCCATAGTTCATATCCAAGTGATTCTGACACTGAGATGTCTTCCGACAAATATATTGCCCGTCTATCTCAAGGTGGTTCTGTCTACCACATTCCAACCTGTGCTGATGCTTTGAAACCAGTTGTTGGTATGATGTTTGGGTCATTGGAGGAAGCTGTTGAATTCTACAAGGCATATGCACTGGAATGTGGCTTTGTTGTTAGGCTTGGTGGATCACGCATGGCAGGCAATGTGGTTGCATTGAAGTACTTGCATTGCACCAGACAAGGTTTTAAAACTGGCCAGAACAACACAAAACGCATCCGACGACGTCCTTCAAACAGAGTTGGTTGTAAGGCGAAACTCTCCCTTACTTTTGTCGGTAATCAGGGCTACAAAGTAACAGCTTTTGAAGATCGCCATACACATGAAATGGTTGTTGGTAAGGATAAACAGTTTATGAAGTCTATGAGGAACTTGGACTTTGGACATAAGAAGTTTGTCATGGATTGTGAGAAAGCGCACATCGGTCCAGTCGGGTCGCATAGAATATTCAAGGAACTTATTGGCGGCTACTCACAAGTCGATGCTTCTGCTGTTGACTTCAAGAACTATCGACGAGATATGTTGGCTTGTATTGGTGGTTCTGATGCTCAGATGACTATCAACCGTCTTTTCAACAAAAAAGAACTTTGCCATGCCTTCTTTTTTGAGTACGACGTTGATTCTTGTGATCGTTTGACGCGTTTATTTTGGTTTGATCCTGTGTCTCGCAAGAACTTCTCTCTCTTTGGTGATGTGGTATTGTTTGATGCTACATACCGAACCAACAGGTTATTCGCTTTTCTTCTTCATTGTATTTCCCCCTTTTTCTTTTACATTATAACTATGCTTGTATATAGTAATCTATTTTATCTTCTTTTGCTATTAGTTTTACTGAATGAACCTGTTAGTTAGATTGTATGAACCTCTCTGATGAAACTGATGAACCTAGTTTTCAAACGTGATGAACCTAGTTTGAAATCTGATGAACTAGCTATCAAACTATTCCAATCTCTTTGTTGAGGTTCCAAATGCATCTTCTAGTTGTAACAGATGGCTTTGTTTACATTTCTTCCATATAGGTACAATCTGATTTTTATACCATTCACCGGCCTAGTCACAAGTCGAGTGTCACTTTTGCGGCTGGTTTAATTTTCAAGGAAGATGCTGGATCATATGTTTGGTTGTTGGAGAAATTTAAGGCAGCTATGGTGCATGAGCCAAAGGTTATAGTGACAGACCAAGACCAGTCCATGAAGTCCGCTATTGAACAAGTTTTCCCCCGGTCGCGCCACAGGCTTTGTATGTGGCACATCATGAAAAAAGTCCCCGCAAAGACCAAGTACGACACTGCCACTGGTTTAGAATTTAGGGCTAAGTTGGACAACATTGTCTGGACCCATGACCTTTAACCTGCAGAGTTTGAGTCACAGTGGACTGCGTTGCTTGATGAATTCCCATTGGTGAAGCGGAGGTGGTTTGATGATATGTTTGCAATCCGACATTTTTGGATCCCAGCCTACTTCAGGGATGTCATGTTTGGTGGTTTGCTTAGGACTACTTCTGTTTCCGAATTTGCAAAAAATTACTTTGGTCACTTCACGGACAGATATTATCGCCTTGTTGAGTTGGTAATGCACTTTGACATTGCCTTGGACACTCAGAGACACAAGCAAGCGAAGCTGAACTTTGATTCTTCTACTATGCGTCCAGATCTTAAGACACATTTAAGCTTGGAGAAGCATGCATATGAGGTGTACACGCTCTCAATTTTCAAACTTGTTCAGGATCAGATTATGGAATCTTGTTTGTCATGCTTTATGGTGAGCATGTTTGATGTCAATGGTATGAAATTCTATGGTGTCAAGGATTGCTTCTCCAAGACGTTCACAATCGAGCATTCAGCTGCAGGTGGGGATTTTTTATGCAGCTGTCATATGTTTCAAAGGATTGGTATCCCTTGTTGTCACCTCATGTTTGTGTTCAGGAACCTCGAGTTTGATAGGATTCCGGAAAGGTATGTCCTTGCCCGTTGGACCAAGGATGCCACTATCACACATGTGTTCACTATCGATGACACCATTGTCACTCAGTGTGCGGCCCTTGAAGAGCGTGAGGCGGTCATGAATGAGTTGATTTCTGACTTCTATAGTTGTGTCGGGCTATTGGATGACAAGCCAGACCTCATGAAACAATTTTTGATTCTGCTTAAAGAGAAAAAGGCGGCTTTGTTGTCTGCTAGTGGTGCTTCGTGTAGTTCTGGTCCGTCGAACCTTGAGCAGTTGTAGTCTTATGCGGGAGTTGAAGTCCCTTCAGTTGTTCATGTCCTGCCACCAGAGCAAGCTAAGAACAAAGGAAGCGGCTCGCATATCCTGAGTGGAAGAGAAATTTCTATTGCTTCCAGTCGTGCAGGCCAAAGGCGTTGTGGAAGATGCAACAAGTATGCCACTCACAATAGTCGCACTTGCACTGAAGTGCTTGATTCTTAGTACTCTTTAGTATTTTTGCCTTTCATCTTTATTTTCCTTTGGATTAGTTATTTTTATTACGTTTGCAGAATTTTTTAAACATCATTAAGAGTTCAATATTGCACATGCTACTTCTAGTTCATAAATCATTTCCTTCTATTTTTCCTCATGAATCTATGATAACAGGTTTTTAGTCGTGTAAAAACTGCTATGCAAAATATCCAAACAAATCCTAAACCGTAGTCCTAGGTAAGTAAAGGTCGAACCCACAGGGAGGCGGATTCTATCTTAGTATGCAATTTATATGTCAATCCAAAGTAACCAAAGGGGGGTTTTGTGAGTTTAAGTAATCTAAGCATGCAAAAGTAAACAAGCATAAAATATGATGAAATCAGTGATGAGGAGAAGCACTTAGTCAAACAACATCCACAATTCGTATGACAAGTTGATCATAGATACTCATTTAAAATCTCATGCAATGGAAATTCCAATTCCTTTTCAGATATAACTAATAGCACAACCAGATACTATTAGCACTAACCAATTAAACAACCCTGAAACTATCAAGATTCAGTTTAACAGAAGCGTTATGGATAGGAAAATAGTTGGATACAATTCTAGCATAAAACAACCAGCTTTTATCCTAGAATGTAAATCAGTTCTCTTCTGCATAAGACTAGCACAACCAAATACTAGTACGATTCAGTTGCTACTCTGAAATAGATATGCTCAACCAGTAACAATCTAGATCTAGCAATAGACCAATAACAACAAACCCTAGATGATCAGACTAGAGATTATCAATATCAATCATAGGCAACTTAAGCAAGAGAAGAGATAAAAACCATGCAATAGATTAAGAACGAGAATCTCACAACTGAATCAAAACGAAAGCTTCAGCGTCTGACTAAGCCAAGGAGGCTTAGTTCTTCATAGCAAATACGTAAAAACTAATTAGGGTTCGAGAGAGAATCCAAGATAGGCAAACAAGCCTTTTCTCAACCCTTAAATACTAAAGGAAATAAAGCTAAGTTAACCTAAAACGAAATAATAAAAAGTAATAAAATAATGCAAATAAGGAAATGGCGCGGCGGACTTCAGACATGCACGGCGGGCGCTGCATCCTCCACGACGGGCGCCGTAATCGCGTCGGGCGCCGTCTTTCCACGGCGGGCACCGTAATTACATCGTAGCCAATGTTGTTGGATGGGAATTGGCGGCGGTCGCCGTAAGTTGCACGGCGGTCGTCGTGAACTCGTTTCTTCCTCCTTTGTCTCTTCAGCTCCCGAAAGCGTGTCTTCAGCACCTCCTTGCCAATACTTCATAACTCCTTGGCGTCTACTACTGCTGTCTTCCTCCTCAATGTCTCATATGATCTCCAAAATAGCTCAAACACCTCCAAATACACCAACTTTGCCTCCAAACGCCATACACATGAATGTGTCTAAATCTACCCGAATGGCACCAATAAAATCTCTAATGACTCTTACTTAAGCCCTACAAAGTAGTGCTTATCAATCTACTGTATACATCTAATGAATTTCTTATGAGACTAGTTCATTATGGTCTTTCATTGGTGCACTTATTCTTTGAGTTCTAATCGATGAACCTGTTAGTTTCATTGTATGAACCTATCCGTTCAAACCAATGAACCTAGTTTGCAAACCTGATGAACCTCCTATCAAAATATTCCAATCTCTTTGTTGAGATTCCAAATGCACCTTGTAGTTGTAATCAATGACTTTATAAAGCATCATATGCTGTCTTTTTATTTTAAAGTGCATAATCGTATTACAACTCTGATGAACTTGTTCCTCATACTTGATGAACCTGTTAGATATAAATGATGAACTTGTTTGTTATAGTCGATGAACCTACTAACTTAGATGAACATACTTTAGGCTACTTGAATGACAAAAGTTATTGAACTTTGAATATTGCTTTTCCATTCAATGAGTTTTGTCACAATTCTTTTTTTAACACAAAATGAGTACCTGCTTGATTTTTGAAGTGTATAAACTATTCTATATCTGATGAACCTGTTACTTATACTCGATTAACCTTTAAGTTGTACATGATGAACCTAATTGTTATAATTCATGAACCCAATTAATAAGATGAACATTTTGTCGCTCGTTACTTTTATTGGAGTATCATGTTCATTTAAAATTTCGAGTGCATTATTTTCAGCATAATAGTGTTCATCATTATGAGTAAATGTACCTGCAAGTCAAAATTAATGAACCTGTAAGACAAAATCAATGAACCTACAAGACAAAATCAATGAACCTGCAAGACAAAATCAATGAACCTGCAAGACAAAATCCATGAACCTGCTAATATAGTGAAGTCTACATCTTCTTCATCCTAATTAGTCAACTACCTGATTAGTCCTTCCTGCTAGTAAACAATATTTTCCTTTGCCTACATAATACTACCAAATCTGAAATCTTTAATTTTCACAATCGACACAAGCAAACTAGTATCATTCTAACCAAAATACTAACAATCATTCAATGTTCATTCAATTGGTCCTTCAGGGTTTTCTCTAATGGTCTGAAGTGTCTTGTCCTTCATTTCATTAGCTTCTGAGGTGATGATGGTATGGACATATTTGATCCTTAGTTCTTCAATGGCTTTCTTCTTGTTTTTGTTGTTCATCTGGTCCTCCTAGTTTTCATTCGGCACCCCCATGTACTTCTCCATATGTCGCATGGCATACACCCCATAGCTTTGCTCTTGTGCACTCTCAGCTTGGCATGGAAGAGGAATCAATTGCGCCTTAGCCTGTGCAGCTTCGAGGTCATTTGCTCTTTTGATCAAGTGATTCACGCGGAGGTAAATTGCATTCATCGATACCTGCACACAACAAATGGATATATTTCATCTTATATGTGTGTTCACGTGCATTTTTCACCAAACAAAAAAAAATTGTTCAAAAGAGCACAGTTTTAGACACTCTTGTACACTTACAATCTTCTCAATAGCTAGTTGATAGACGTCCATATCACCTCTTTCATTCGGCACCCCCATGTACTTCTCCATATGTCGCATGGCATACACCCCAGAGCTTTGCTCTTGTGCACTCTCAGCTTGGCATGGAAGAGGAATCAATTGCGCCTTAGCCTGTGCAGCTTCGAGGTCATTTGCTCTTTTGATCAAGTGATTCACGCGGAGGTAAATTGCAGTCATCGATACCTGCACACAACAAATGGATATATTTCATCTTATATGTGTGTTCACGTGCATTTTTCACCAAACAAAAAAAAATGTTCAAAATAGCACAGTTTTAGACACTCTTGTACACTTACAATCTTCTCAATAGCTGGTTGATAGACGTCCATATCACCGCTGTTTGGCGTACTGTCCAGCACATGTATGCATTTACTCTTAATGTTCATGGAAATGACAAAGTAACGGTCATTGTTGACTAGGACAGGTACACCAACCTATAATAATGACTTCATTTAGTGACCTTTGAATTTTACTCCAAAAGAATAATCAACAACAAAAAAACAGACAAGCTAAAAACTGATCTTCAGGCTAGTAATAATTTTACCATGTCTACGTTATTTATTTTTCATCCATGCACCTCATCCACGACGAAGTTGAAGTTCTTCATGAACTCTCCTAACTGATCTTTCAAGTTGACATTCTGTTTTCAACATTTCATAATTTTTTGTTACCATAAACCAATTATACATACAAGCTAAAAACTGCACAGAGAAACTGTTGAACCTTGTTGTACAATTCTATGAACCTTATTCAATAATCCATGAACCTTTTTTTTATAAATGAACCTCTGTTACTCTATTTTTTTAAGTACATGTAGAACAAATTAAACTTTCAATACTGCATGAAAATACCTATACATGAACCTTATAGAAGAACTTCACTTTTTATATGATGAACCTCATTTTGTTAACTTTTGAACCTTATAGTATATACCGATGGACCTTATAGTATATACCGATGAACCTTATAGTATATATCCATGAACCTTATTTTATTAACTTTTAAACAGTTTACGTACCATTTGGTAGACATATAAGAATGCTCTGCTCGGTTTGTTGCTGCTCTTCACTTCCTCATTATTGTTCAAAATTGTTGTCCAAGCATCAATAGCTTTGTAGTGGATGTCCTTGTCCATAGACAGCTCCATTCCGGTTACTTTGAGCGACTTGTGTTTGAATAGAGGCTCACTATTCAATTGTATAGAAATAGAAATTTTATCCATTAGTAAATCTTTATCTCTAATATTGACCATAATAATAAATTAAAATATGTCATAACGTATCTAGATCTTACCCTCCTATGCTGCAGTTGAGACAGTAGTTGTACACCATCATTGCTTCCTTAGTTCTCTTGGCGAAGATGTCCACACTTCGGCTTTTATAGGCTTCTAAGCTTTTCTCCAAGATTTTTGTGCCTTGGCCCATGAACCACATCAGCATGAGCCTGCAGTTGCTTCCCCTTCCCCTTGTCCTTTTCTCTTGCTTTTTCAGTTTCAGCCACCTCCTTGTCCTTGTGTGCATCAGCCACTTCATGTTCTTCATCCATGTCTTTCTCAACATCAAAGTTCTCTAACTCCTCTGAGCTGAAAAGCTTGAAGGATGGTATTGTCAAATCCAATGACTTTGTGGCCTTCTTCCTTGTTTTTGGTGTTGCGGGTGTTGGTTCCTTGTCCTTACTTCCAACCACTGTATCTTGCTCAACGCCCTCTGCCCAATGCACTGCTTGCTCTGTGTTCTTCATCACATAAGCTGATCCTTGTCCCTTTTCTCCCATGCCTCCTTCATTTACAGTGTTTAGTTGCTCACTTTCATTACTTAACCCATCCACCTTCTCTTTCTCCACCTCTGCAACTTGTTCTCTTACCTCTGCTTTGTCTCCCAGCACATCAGTGTACTAATTCATAATGTTGTTGACATCCTCCCAATTTTGTGTGGCATCCATGCCCTGGTTTGCTTTAGAAGTTGAAGCTCCAGCTTGTGAGAATTTGATAACATCCATTTTATGCATATTTTAGGAGTCTAATTGCATATTAGAATAGTTCATTTGCATGCATATTTTATATATTTTATTGTTAATTTTACATTATTTTGTATTCGGAATCTACACCCGTACTTTTATATATTTCAGGCATTTTAAGATCAATTGGATGGAGATACAAGACATTGTTGAATATGCCAAATAACTTGAGTCCAGATGAATAACACAGCCAAATTTCAAGACTAAATTGAATGTGGTGGACCGATATCTACATGGGCTAATCATTCTTAGTCCAATTCATGTCCAACCGAAGGGATGAGATAGTGCTGACGGTGGCCCAATTCTAAACATGGAGGGAAGGAATCAAATGGGCCGTTAACTCGCCAAGGGATTTACGTAGCTTTTAGTTTAGGTTAGTTTTGATTTATTTTACGGAGCATTACTTTAGGTTTAGTTTTGGCTGGAGTTTTGTTTTCTTTAGCTTTGAACAGCCGTAAGCACAGAGAGGGATTGGATTTCATGAAGGAATTTTAAGCCTTTGCACAATTCGAAGATTGGTATTATCGTTCTAGTATTTTGTCAATTTGGATTATTTTGTTATTGAGATTCAATTTTATCTCCAGTGTTTATTGCATAATCCATATATGTTGATGACTAGTTTAAATCTATTGATGTCTTCGATCATGCTTGGCTAAATTCCTAGTTCTAGGGTTATGGTGATCCCGACGATGCGTATGTAATTAGAGTTATTTCTTTGCCTGAATTGAAATATATTTGATTCGTTCCTAAATGCTTTATGCCCATAGTAGCTTATGCGAATTGGATCCTATTAGGGTTTGAGACTGAAATGTGATAACTTTAATAGGGAGTCAGGTAGGGTTTGAGACTGAGAGGTGATAAATTCTACTGGAATCCTAGGAATTGAACCTGAGTGTTATTTGTGCGAAAGCAATTTAATTACTCTTGAGGATTAATAGGCTATCATAGATGTTCTAGGTTTGAGTTGGATTAGCGGAGCGCGACAGCGGATGTTATTTGAATTTATACCTAGACTCTTAGTGCGTTAAAGGGTTTGGATGAGATTAACTCTGCGCGAGAGCGATTGTTAGTTTAGTCCAGACACGTTTACTATTGTCTGAAAGGAGTTAGTAGATTACCTTAGATAGCCTGCCTTCAAATAATTTGGACTAGATTCAAGTGAAGTGTGATTTTATTTACTGTTGCATCGTTGCGGTGATCCTTAACCTTAGACACATTTATCCCATTGATTTTATCCTGTTTTATTTGTTATTATTTGTTAGCTTAGTTATAGTTTTCCACAATTTCATATCTTTCTGGCCTAGTTCACTGGTAGTGTTTCAATTAATATTACATTGGTCTCTGTGGGATCGACACTTGACTACTACAACTGATCCCGTATATTTACGGGTAGGTTTTAGCCACATCAAGTTTTTGGCGCCGTTGCCGGGGACCAATTTGTTAATATTAGTTGTTATCTCTATTAGTGTTTCTAGGTCTTTATTTTTGCTTTGATTTTTTTTCCTTTTCTTAATTTCACGTTATTCAGAAAGAGTCAAATAAATGGATCCAGGTAGGTATGAGGTAAATTCCTATCAATTTCCTTCATCTAAGCCTTATACAAGTTCTCAGAGGTATGATTCTTTAAATTACAATTTGGGTTATGACCAAAACCCAATAACTTCTAACCTCTTCTGTGAGAATTATGGAGCTGAAGATCATGACAAGACTAATTGTCACGCTAGTTTGGGAGAAATATTTACGTGGAATTCACAATCTTCTAATCCTAGCTGGATGACAACCCCACATATACCGCTCCAGGCTGAGATTCATCCATCCATGCAAGATAGTAGGCTTGATGACTTCATCCTAAGACATGATAGGGAAGTTGAGAAAATTCTTACAACTCTTACAACTATGCATGATGCGCTAAAGCCCTTAACAACCCAAATTTGTTCTCTTTCAGGTACGGTGGACTCTTTCAAGACTCAAGTAGAGGAATTAACCACACAAAATCTGAATCTGAAAGATCAAATTATCGAGTTGGTTAATTCAAAATTGCCTGCAGAGCCACCTGAAGTGCATTATTTGGAACAATGCACTGCTGTTATGATTGGGTTAAAGAAAGAGTGGGATGAACCATAATTTGATACGAAGGAATTTACCCAAGAGATCAAGGAGGACCCGATGCTTGATGAGCTTAAGGTGTTACAAAGCTCTACCCCGACCTGTAGCACCATTACTTGCTGTAAGGTGCAAGAAAAGCTTCCTGATATATTGCCCGATATAGCTATGATACCACAAGCTGCATTGGAAATTCAGAACCCAAGGGTGGAAGCCAATTCAGAATTAGAGGTTCGGAGTATACGGAAGAAGAGAAAAAGACACTCTACTGCTCATGCTCCAATTGAATTCAAGCAAGGGGATCATGTGATTCTCTATCATCAAAAATCGAGCATGTTTCCGGGAAGTAAGAGTACAAGATGGTCCGGTCCATACTACCTGAACCGATTTCTACAAAATGATTCTGTGGAGCTATGGCATAAGAACTCGGGGTACTTTAGAGTGAGAAAAATTCGGCTGAAGCCTTACACAGAGCCTGATCCGATCAAGTTGGGTATCACCGACCCGCCTGATCCGAGTACATGACATTGGTGAAGGTCAAGCTAATGACCGTAAACAAGCGCTGGGTGGAAGGCAACCCATCAGGTACGTTTTCTTTCTTTCTATATAAAAAAAAAGTCAACCATGATGTCCTGAATAAAACTCGGCCGAGACCCGACCGGGTTGTGGGCCGCGTTTCATGCAGTTGGTCGAGGCACAAAATTCACCAAAATCTTAACTGAATGAAACTCGGCCGAGACCCGACCGGGTTGTGGGCCGGGTTTCATGCAGTTGAAAAAAAAATGCACTACATAACTGCCCGAAACTCGGCCGAGTTTCTGACCGAGTTTCGATCTGTCGCTGCTTGAAAAAAAAACGAACTCTCTCCCTCACCTCTATCCTTTTCTCTGTATCTCTCCTGTACCCTCACCGATCTCTCCCCCTACCAACACCCTCATTCACCTCCGTCACACCTCCCGAACCCCATGACCCTCCCTCGTCACCCTCGCTCCCACCAGTTCCACCGGAGCCCCTGCCCGATCTCTGCTCGCCGCTGCTGCCCACCGCACACTGCTGCTGCTCGCCGCTGTCCTCTCCTTCAGCAGCCTCGCTACTTCGCGAGCTCCACTGCACAACTCGCCCTCCGGCGAACAAGCTCGCTGAACCTTCTCCCTTGCTCCGGCCGCCTGCACCACCACTCCCCCCCCCTAGCAGCCAGTGAAGACCCTTTGAAGACAGGATCTGGTACAAATTCTACCCCGTTTGGCTTAATTAAATTCTAGGGTTTTAATGCTAAATTGATGAAATTGCTTGTATTGGGGATGAATATTGGTTAAATTGAGGGTATTTGCTGGTTAGATTACTTGATTTGTGCCTTAACTTTGATAGACAATTTTATGCGCGGGAATTTCGTCTCAAGTTGAACCTTGAGTTGAATTTGTCGTTTTGTCCACGTGTAAAATCATTGTCTAGCTTTATTTTAATTTCTTGTGGGGCTTTGTTGGCAAACTTTGTGCTATTGTTGTTGGTCGTCCTTGCCGAGACGACATATTTGTGGCTTTGCCTTGCTTTGGTGTTGCTTGTCTTTTTGTGTGTAGGTACCGGATTTGAGCCATGTCCAAACGACAAAGGAAAGCATGGTCCTTGCTTGCGTTATCTTTTATTGCTACAGCATTAGAAGGTGCTTTGGTCTGGTTTACTACGTTGCGCACTATGGATATGCTGGCATCATCTTGAATTAATTTTGGACAGCACCTTGTTTAGTTGGCATTTGACAATTTGCTATTAAAATTCTGCTTGGACATATATACTTGATGATCACGAGTTTCAATTTTTACAATTTTGTCTGCGCATGTTTTAAACTTTGTTTATGCCTACTCACTAGTAGAATATATAGTCTTGTGTTGGGGTTTTGTTTTGTCTATGTTGTGTACAGTGCTACTGAAAGAGAAGATGTTGCTGAAATTCTTCTGCGCTTGTACTACTTTTCGACAACCCCGGAGCATAGAGTGAAGACGCCTTAATGCCTGATTTATTTGGTGAGTTTCTTTTCCTCTTTCTTCTATCTCTACATTGGGGACAATGTAGAATTTATGTTTGGGGGAGGGATAATTCCATGTGTAGACTTCGTTTGCATTTTAGTGTTAGTTTTCATAATTATGTGTGTTTGTTTTTCATTTTTTTTTTCATGCATTGCATAGCATATTTGCATTTGGATGTTGGATTTGTTCCCCTCTTTATTCCTTTGTGGGTTCTTATAATGGTACATAAATTGTGAATCCTCTTAATATGCATTGGCTGTTAATATTACAATTGCATTATGAGCATGATATGATTGATCAAACTTTTGACAATGACCTAAGCATGTGGACTTTGATTGAGATGTGTTAGGACCGATACTCTAGACAAAATGTCCCGGTGAGCATGTTAGCCTTTCTTGGACTACAATTGCATAAGTCCTCTTATTTTCTTGTGTGATCTCTCTTTGCTTGCTATCTCTAGAACTTGCTTCAATACCTCTTCGAGACTGCATTTAGGACTAATATGCATTACATTTTGAGACTGAGACATTATTTTTTTCATGAGCCTATATCTTACTTGACCACCCTAATATTATTTCCCTCTGCTTGAAGCCCTCTGAGCCTTATAGCCTTTTTTTTTTGAAGCTCCACAAAGCAATCCGAGCCTATTATATATCCTACCTATCTAGGGGATTGAATTTTAGTTTGCTAAGTGTGGACATGGACTAAGCTTGGGGGAGGAGCATAAAATGGTGGGTGATCAATAATATGTGCCATTATGTTTATTAAGTTTGCTTCCTTCTTCTTCATTGAAAAAAAAAATTTCTGAAAAAAAGAAGAAGAAAAAGATCTGGAAAAAAAAAGAGAAAAGAAAAAAAAGAAAAAAGAATGAAGAAGAAGAAAAGAAGTGCGTAGACAGAATGATGAACTTTGGGTTGTTGTTGAGCTTATTGTAAAATCAGTTTATGCTTGGTGTTATTTTTGTGAAGTTCTTTTTCCTGGATTTAGCACCACATGGCCAAATGTATCCATGCCTTATCAAAATACCTTGGCCCCATTACAACCCTATTTTATGTCTCATGATTGTGTTTTGCATTGTTTCTAGTAGTGGAGATCTAGATATTGTTGCAAGCTCATGGTAGTTAGCAATCAAAGTAGAGAATTGAGCGAAACACATATCCTAAACACATGAGTGTGAGTGGCTTTAATTTTTATCCTGGTGAGGTCTAGAGTAGAGGAACTAATTACTTTCTTGTCATTGATTGAGAAGTATCCTAGGAAGGAACTTGTCATTTGTTTGGACTTTCATGGTCATTGCTTACTTGTCTCTTGGATTGAAACAACCTTTGCATATTTTGTGGACTCATTAGTTATGTACTTGCTTGGGACAAGCAAGGTTTAAGCTTGGAGGATTTGATAACATCCATTTTATGCATATTTTAGGAGTCTAATTGCATATTAGAATAGTTCATTTGCATGCATATTTTATATATTTTATTGTTAATTTTACATTAGTTTGTATTCGGAGTCTACACCCGTACTTTTATATATTTCAGGCATTTTAAGATCAATTGGATGGAGATACAAGACAATGTTGAATATGCCGAATAACTTGAGTCCGGATGAATAACACAGCCAAATTTCAAGACTAAATTGAATGTGGTGGACCGATATCTACATGGGCTAATCATTCTTAGTCCAATTCATGTCCAACCAAAGGGATGAGATAGTGCTGACGGTGGCCCAATTCTAAACCTGGAGGGAAGGAATCAAATGGGCCGTTAACTCGCTGAGGGATTTACGTAGCTTTTAGTTTAGGTTAGTTTTGATTTATTTTACGGAGCATTACTTTAGGTTTAGTTTTGGCTGGAGTTTTGTTTTCTTTAGCTTTGAACAGCCGTAAGCACAGAGAGGGATTGGATTTCATGAAGGAATTTTAAGCCTTTGCACAATTCGAAGATTGGTATTATCGTTCTAGTATTTTGTCAATTTGGATTATTTTGTTATTGAGATTCAATTTTATCTCCAGTGTTTATTGCATAATCCATATATGTTGATGACTAGTTTAAATCTATTGATGTCTTCGATCATGCTTGGCTAAATTCCTAGTTCTAGGGTTATGGTGATCTCGACGATGCGCATGTAATTAGAATTATTTCTTTGCCTGAATTGAAATATATTTGATTCGTTCCTAGATGCTTTATTCCCATAGTAGCTTATGCAAGTTGGATCCTATTAGGGTTTGAGACTGAAATGTGATAACTTTAATAGGGAGTCAGGTAGGGTTTAAGACTGAGAGGTGATAACTTCTACTGGAATCCTAGGAATTGAACCTGAGTGTTATTTGTGCGAAAGCAACTTAATTACTCTTGAGGATTAATAGGCTATCATAGATGTTCTAGGTTTGAGTTGGATTAGCGGAGCGCGACAGCGGATGTTATTTCAATTTATGCCTAGACTCTTAGTGCGTTAAAGGGTTTGGATGAGATTAACTTTGCGCGAGAGCGATTGTTAGTTTAGTCCAGGCACGTTTACTATCGTCTGAAAGGAGTTAGTAGATTACCTTAGATAGCCTGCCTTCAAATAATTTGGACTAGATTCAGGTGAAGTGTGATTTTATTTACTGTTGCATCGTTGCGGTGATCCTTAACCTTAGACACATTTATCCCATTGATTTTATCCTGTTTTATTTGTTATTATTTGTTAGCTTAGTTATAGTTTTCCACAATTTCATATATTTCCGGCCTAGTTCACTGGTAGTGTTTCAATTATTATTACATTGGTCTCTGTGGGATCGACACTTGACTACTACAACTGATCCCGTACATTTGCGGGTAGGTTTTAGCCACATCAGAATTTGACCTTGTCTTTAGAAGCATCAGCCTTCTCAACTTGTCTCAAGCATTCAATAAGTTGTGGATCGCTCCATAATGGGTGGTCAGCATCATTCCATATCTTGTCGAATTCACCTTGTTCCTCTTCCTCTCTTTTTTTCTTCCCAATCAGCGTCTGCGCTGTCTTAATCATGCTTCTGACCTTGGGCTCCTCGTTGAACTCAGTAGGCAAATTTTCTACCATGTCTGTCAGTTTCAACATTTTTGTTGCTACTATAATTTGTTGTTCTGTAAAATTATTCAACCACTCCTGCATACAAGAAAAAAAAATTAAGTGCTAAATAGATGTAATAAAAAAAATAGCATACAATACCATGACACACGAAGGAAATCAACCTAAACCACTTATATTTTTGCTTCTTGATATAATTAGTAAGAAAAAAAAGGTCAAATTTCAAGCTCATGAACCTCTTTGCCCAACTCCATGAACCAGAGATTGATTTTACATTTACCATGATACAAATTCACATTAACGTGCTACCCTAGATTATACAACCGGCATCATACATTATTTTTCAGTTTAATGAACCTTATACTATTTATTCATGCACCTTTTGATCATTTTTCATGTATTATTCATCACAATTACATGAACAGGCAAGTCAATTCACATTGAACCTTTGTCTATACATGGATGAACCTTAATGTGTAAACTCATGAACCTTGATGTTTAAACTGATGAACCCACTATACCATTTTTTGAACTTGAAGTTTCATTTTTTTTGCTTGGTTTTTACATTGAACCTCACTATGTGTGATGCATGATAAACCCTCAATACTATTTTTGAACCTTGATGTATATATAAATGAACCTCAATCTGTAAACTAATGAACCTTGATGTTTAAACTGATGAACCCACTATACTATTTTTTGAACTTGAAGCTTGATGTTTACCTGTAGCTTGTTATTCATAAATTCGTGTTCTTTCCTCTCCTTTGCTGCTCTTGGTTGTTGTAGTGTTCCTAGTCCAAAGCCACCAAACTTCATCTCCCTGCTCTCCTTTTCCTCCAAAATGTCGTCAGTCCATCCTAGGAAGACTGGTGAATTGTTTGGGTTTGTGTTTCCAAAAACATATACCCTGTCTAAATACAACAACTATATAGAAAAACATAAATATATTACTACACACATGACATGCAACATAATACACAGTAGAAGATGTTTTTTTTGTAATTAAATAAGAGTTGTTTACCACAAGGAAGATGATGGGCCCTCTATAGAACCTCTCTTTCTTCCCCTTCCATTCCTTTGTTGTTTGAGGCAAGACACTCATTACAAGCTCACACTAGTTGTAGCTCTTTATATCTTCAACGTCACTGATCATCATGTGCTGAGGAATTATGCCCTTTTGGTTGCTTTCCACAAGCACCGATATGAACAACACGATGAACAGCCTTTTGAACCAGACTTTTGATGTGCACCCTTTGAGCTTCTTTGCCACATGACTTGGCCTGATTCCCTTGATATTGTCAAAATACTGTTTCCATTCACTTATAATGGCATTGTCAGCGGCCTCTTTTCCTCGCCTTTCTACCTTCCTCTGCCCTCTAGGAATCTCTAGTACTCTCTACACTTCCTCCTCTGTCACTTTTATGGTGCTTCCATCCACCATCTTTATCTCACATTTGATTTCGTCATAGTTTTCGAGGATCCGGAATGTCAGGCAATGAGGCACCCCTCTAATAATTAAATGAAGCATGCTTTCAAACCCCATTTCTCTAATCCACCCCTTTGCTTGTTCCTTCCTTCCTTCCTTCAAGGATATTGTCCAGTGCGTTAACAAACGCTTTCGGCACATTTCTTGTGTTCAACCACTCGTACTCTGATCCGTCCTCTTCTGTTTTGATTTTTAGGTTTGCAGGCACTATTTCCTGCTTGTTGTTCTTCTTTCTTTTTCCTCCTCTTTTTTTCTCTTTGTAATTAGTAGCTTCATTTCCCCTCTTTCCTTGACTATGATCCACTTTGCTTTCTTCTTTTTCTTTCCAATGTCTTCCTCCTCAACCTCAATGATTCGCTTCCCTTTGTCTTTCTGACCTTTCACCTCTTTGGTCTTTGTTTTTTTCCTCAAATTCTCTTCAATCTCCTCTTCACTCAAACTTTCTATTTCATCTTCTGCATTTGGCTGAGTTGCAGCCCTGGACCGAGTGTTTGGTCTCCCTGGTTGACTTTCATCACAACCGTTTGATGATGTAGTCTCTTTGTTCTCTTCAGAACTTGTTGTGTCATCCCCTAAACCTTGTTGAGCTGCAACCGTTGACCTAGTGTTTCGTCTTCTTATTTGTGTTTCTTCACAACTTTCTGATGCACTGCTCTTATTCTTTTCCTATGAACTCACGATTTCTCTCGTTGTTCCCCTTGTTTCTGTCCTCTTTGACACTGTCATTTGCATGCTTTCCTCGTTGTCTTTGGATGATGTACTCTTCTGTTTCTCCTCTGAACCCACTCTTCTTGCAGCTGTTGCCCTTGTGTTCGGCCTTGTTTGCACTGGTGGTGTCACATTTTCTTCACTGTCTTGTAGTTCTTTACTCTTCTCCTTCTCTGCAAAACCCAATATCTCTCCAGTTGTTGGCCTACTCTTAGGAGTCGTTTGCACTCTTGTTGGTGTTTCCTCACACCTATCTGATGCAGTGCTCTTGTTCTTTTCTTGTGAACTCACTCTGTCACTCATTGTTCCCTTCATTTCTGTCCTCTTTGACACTGTCATTTGCATGCTTTCCTCACTGTCTTTGGATGTTGTACACTTCTTTTTCTCATCTGAACCCACTCTTGTTGCATCAGTTGCATTGTCCTTTTCAATTGCTTCAGAAGCCTGTTCATCTTCAGCTGTTTTTCTTGTGTTTTGCTTCTTTGTTGCTGGTTCTTCTTCTTGCGAACTTTGAACCTTTGAAGTCTTCAACACTGCATGTCTTACTCTTTTCTGTCTTACCATTTTCTGTCTAGGCTGTCGTGTTTTCTTTGGAGTCTGTTGTGTTCTCTTTCGAGGCTGCTGTGTCTTTCTCTTTGCAACCACAGATTTCTTAGTAGACACTCTCACTGTTGTTTCAAGTTCCTCACTCTCAGTACTTTCGTAATCGATCTCTATGTCCTTGTATGTTAGCCCTTTCTTTTTGAAGTGTCGTCGTGATCGATTGGTATAGCCTGCTAAGAGAAACATCACAATTGTAAGATCAACCTCGAACTATGAAATAAACTTTAAAAAAAGCAAATGAACCTCATACACAACAAATGAACCTAAGTATCCAAATCTCTAACTTCAAGATCTGTTCAATCCAAATGATTGAACAACAGTATAAAGCTTTTTATAACACAGGCATGAACTCTAGAAAAAGCCAATGAACCTCCAACTCTTAAAATGAACCTCATGAAATGAATTCCAACTCAGGTAGGGAAAGCATAATGAACCTAAGTTTTTTATAACACATGCATGAACTCTGGAAAAAGCAAATGAACCTCCAACTTGTAACACCTCGGGCCAGAGGTGCTACAGTGTCATAGTCCCGAAGGACTATAAGGCGGGTGAAATAAAAATTTGCGAAACATAACCCATATATATCAAAAGCAGCACAACGGAAAACCTGTACAACCTGAAAAACCTGTCCAGAGTTTGAAACCACAATCAAACTTAACCTACAGAAAATACAACACTTTACAAACCAAAAACCAATACAACAAGTTCGACCCATACAAGGTCCAAAACCAAAACGACACGCACAACCAAGTCAAAGTCCAAACCAAAAGAGTAAAGCCTTCGACTCCAAACCGACGGTGATCAGGATCCTCCTTGCTGGCGCTAAACCTGAAAAGCCTGATTGACTGAGGGACCCGATACCCCAGCCAACCACGGCACGTAAACCGCAGTTGGTCAGTCTCGTGAAAGACTATGGCAAGATTAGCCCAGCCAAAACAGTTCAAAACACATACATATATCACCAATCAACTCACAACAACGACAACACGCCACACAATATATAATATCATAACTATACTTAATCATATCAACCAACCACACGTCAAAACATATACACGCACTATCACATACCATTCATTACACACCCTTATCCAACTCTTCACTATACTAACCTCAATCAATCCATCCTCAAACTCATCACAAGCATAAACGAATAAAACGATCCAATCCAACTTCACTGACACGTCCAATCCATCCTTCTCTCTATTACTAATACCTCAATCAACAACTCTATTCACATACACATCTCTTACTACTGACTTACAACCAAAGCTAACCAATTACTGAACTCACTACTGCACTAACACAACAAAATCAATTAACCTTCACATCAACAAACACATAAGCATCAACAAGATAATCATCACATATAAACATAACAAAATAACGATCCAGGCCAGCCACCCTTCTGGTGCCGCCTGTTCGTTAACATAGACTGTAACTCATACACTCAAATTCAAACCATGTGGCCCACACCCTCAAGATGGGAAACCAACCTTCACAAAATCCACACAATCGACCTTCATAATCAATCAACATACCCTTTTATCCGAAACTAGCTAATACCAGCATCCACATCAACAGAGATTCACAACTTTGACTAGTTACAATTAACAATATAACACACGAAATTCACAACCACAACCAATGGCCAACAATGACCCACAACCACAACTAATAACAATCAACGTCCAACATAAACCAATTATCAAACATACAACCAAATTACCAACACAACCACTTAATCAAGTACATAATCAACATTCATACGTATTCAGGTACACAACCAATATCATTAACACAACCACTTAATCAAGTACACAACCAACATTCAACACATAACCAACACACACAACCACCAATACCTCTAATCCAACCTCCGTCTCCACCACCATATCACTGGGTGAGACAATCAACACACACTTTCCGGATGGGACTTTCACCATCCAACCCTTGGCCCTTAACGACGTAGGCGTGCACCCTACGCGGTTTGGTGAGACTATCATCACCTGACCCTTCGACCTTCGGGGGTTCATACCCACCGAGGCCCTAAATATAAGGACTTTCACCAACCAACAACATTCCACCACTACACCGACACCAATTCAAACACTTTATACGACAACCAATCAAATATCACATAATCACATACACACACACACAATCCAACACACACACACAAACTCAATCCAACACACACACACACATTCAATCCAACACACGCACACACACGATCCAACACACGCACACACACACATTCAATCCAACACACACACACGATCCAACACACACACACACATTCAATCCAACACATTATCACACCTCATCACACATTATCACACATCTCATCCAAGCCATTATATAGTCAAACAAACCAATTAAAATAATAGCTCAAGAAACGGTAAAATTAAACATAATCAGTTTATAAAAATATATAAGTTAGCAAGGATCCTCTTGCCTCAAGCTTGACAACCACGACCTCAGAGATCTCCAGTCAACCCGAACGAACCTGCGAAATCAATCCGAGCAAATCCATGGCATTAATTACTCATCCAATCCACAACCAAATAAAACCCCAATTGCAAACCCTAAATCAATACCTTCAAAAATTCAGCACTACACACACACAAATTCAAAGCTCAAATTCAACAAAGCTGCACCACTCCTGCACAACTTCAGCAAATTGAACACACACAAAAATCAGCAATTGGTGCTGCACAACACAACTTCACAACATCATTTCGATCATATACAACATCAATTCGAACCTAACCCTAAGCTTACCTTGTCGACAATCAAACGGTAGTCACCTAGGAGGGCTCCTCGTCGCCGGAACCACAACGACGACAACGAACCGCAGCTGCACAGCTCCACCAGTCCACGCACACAAAAACCACAATTTTCGCTCGTTGGTGGCCACAACTCAGCCCCGAAAACACCACCCATCGCCACCGGGAAGCAGCAGCACAACTCGGCTCAACAACAGCAGCTACGAGGACAGCAGCACCACCACGGCTCCACAGCAGTAGCCACGAACAGCACGAACTAGCAGCAGCGACAGCACGCAACCAAGACAGCACGAACAGGGGAGCTCCACAGCAGCAGCGAACACGGCTTGGGCTCGGGCTCGCCGAAGGAGAAGCAACTCGGCTGGCACGGGAGAAGGAACGAATTCGCCGGGGAAGAGAATGAGCTTGGCTGGGCACCGGTGAATCGATCGGGAGAGAGAGAGACAACCGAGAATGTGTTTAGGGATTTAATCCCCAAAAATTTTATTTCCCCCAATTTTAACAAAATCCCATAATTAATTTACACTTATGCCATCATCCACTTATTTGGGGTATTTCACAACTCATAAAATGAACCTCATGAAATGAATTCCAACTCAGGTAGAGAAAGCATAATGAACCTGAGTTTGCTTTAATATGAACCTGATGTCATGATATTCAACAAAAAGTCATAGATTCTGCACCAACACTAGAAATCTAAGTCTTCTTTTGATATGCACCTAAGCATGCAAATCCCTAATTTCCATGTCTGATCAATCCAAATGCTTCAACAACAAATGAAACTCCAACACAGAAAATGAACCTCATGAAATGAATTCCAGCTCAGGTAAGGAAAGCAGAATGAACCTAAGTTTGCAAAAGGAAACGAACCTCATGAAATGAATTCCTTGTAATAACACATGAATGAACTTTAGAAAAAGCAAACGAACCTCCAACACAGAACATTTACATAAGGAAATGAAGTACAACTCAGGCAAGGAAATCAAACTCACTATAGCATTGAACAAACCCTAACTTCCAGATCTGTTTTTCAAATTGTTCAATAACAGTTAACAAACTCAGGAAGCCTTCAATTTTGAGTAAATTTAACGTATAATCGAAAAATCTAGGTGTTTTCGCGAAATCGAAACCCTAAATTTGATATCCGTACCTCCAAAGTCATCGTAGTTGTAGTCTGTATCGCTCCTCATATTGTAAGATTGTAAGATTGTTGTTTACGTTGTCGTTTGCAGTTCTCGTCTTCGATCGATTGCTAGTTCTGAGCTTCGTCTCTTCGAGTTCTCTGTAAGGAGAGTTTCTGAGCGCGTTTGAGTATTTTTTTTGGGGGGGGGGGGTTTACAGGTGAGGGGCATATGCGTCATAACATTTTAATTTTATATGGAATTTCAAAATTGCCACCGCGTCCACTATCTATAGACTTGCTTGCTTCTTTTTTTCCTTGTCCTTAATCTGGACTGTCTATAGCATCCATCCTACGATGGATATGTGTTCTTAGTGTTTATCTTAGGGCATGATTTCATCCGAACGTGCCTCACTTAAAATAATAAAAGAAATAAGTTTGAGTAAATTTTGTAATTTTTGGAAAGTTATTTAGGGGCATTTTTTCCACAACTAAAAAAGTTTGGCAAAATATTACAATTAAGCCAAAAGTGGGGGGGGGGGGGGAGCGACCCAGTTACTATTCATCATCATCTTCCACAAGCCCAGCCCTCTTGGCCGAGGTGCATCCATGGCGGCTTGGGCCGATTTCCGCTCGTTTCGTTCTATTAAATCATGGGCTTCGTAGAGGAGATCTTGACGCGTAATATGGTGGAGAAATCAGAAGGAATTGTTCCCAGATAAGATCGAATTTGTCCATGAAAGGCAAGACATATATCTGAAACGCGTCAATGGTATTTCGACGAAATCGGGGCCAAATTGAGATCTTCTTAACCCAAATGTGATATTGTTGAGTAGGGTTTTCCGAGATCTTTCCAACCCATATAAATAGGGGCTCAACCATTGAGATTTAGACATCCAATTTCGCATTCAAACTCACGAACCCTAAAATCCCGTCGCCGCTATTCGTCGTCCAAATTCGGTCACCACCGAGCTCCGCCGCCGCAATTACCACCACCACTAGTTACGCCCTTGAGTCCTCTTCAAAAGCCCCTTGACCCCGACACGCGATTCCGGTGGAATTTTTACCCAATTTCCGGTTTTGTATTTATTTTATTTTTATTTTATTTTTATTTTATTTTGCCTAATCTTGATTATCGGCAAAAAAATAAGTTGGGATTAATTTAATTTTATGATTATTAAAATTAAATTAATTATATTTATTTGGGTATCATCTTATATTATGAATGGTTAAATTATAACTTTTCATCTAGATAATATTTTGAGTTAGAAATTATTGGGATTATAATTAAATTATTATATCAATTTATTTATGACATGATTATTTAGAATATACAACTAATTGATTTTTAGAATCGTATAAATAATCATTTTATTAAAAGCCTTGAAATTAATTTATTTAAGAGTTAAATAATATCAATTAGAAACCGAGACATTGTATCCTCAAATTTTGATGTTGAATAAATTATATTATTATAAATTATTTATTATGTGTGTTTTTGGTACGTCTCAGATTTGCTTCTGAAACGGAATTAAAGCAGGAAGTTAATTACTAGTCGAAAGTAACAGCTCCCATTACGTCGTTCAACATTCTTCGTGATTCAAGGCAAGTGGCGGTTCGCTCTTGTAATTTATTCCATATTTTTCTTAATTGACAATTAATCTATTGTCTTAATTAAGTTGGGATAGATATTCTTAATTTTGTGTTTGAGAACTTGTGTGTTAAATTGATGTGTAAATAAACCTTATTTATTAGGTTGAATATTTGCTAGTAACGACCCTCATATTTATATATATATCATTATTATAGGGTTCTAGATGAACTTTGGTGTGCATCTGGTGTGGACTTATATGCTAGTTAGCACGAGTATTCGTAGGAACGCTATTTACCTTGCGAGGTTTAGCTGATTCTTTATAACTTGGTATTAAGAAGATTATTGCCCTAATACTTTTGGGCATGACCTACCCTTATTCAAATATAAGTGGTGGTGCACATAGCTAGTGCTGAAACTCGGGATTCGTCCCATGATCTACATCTCATTGCGAGATTGGTGTGGATTAAGCGCTTTAACGTAAATGCACGTTTTGGAATTAAATAAGATAAGTGCCGTTTTGCACATAATTAATATACCCTCGGGCGAGAAGTACAACGTGGAACCCGCCCAGACTCTTGTCTAAAGTAAGTCCCCTTTCCAATATGGATTCGCATTATGTGGTGAGGTTGGTCGATGACCTAAATATTTAAGTAGTCAGTTTTCAAACATTGTGTGATCAATATAATGTTCCCAAACAAACATACATATTCCTATAAGACTTACCTTCTTGAAGTCTTCTCTTGTCGCATACATTTTCTATCGTTTTAGTGAGAGTATCCGAGTTATATATCGTCAACCGACTATTATTAGAGAGACAATGATAGTAACTGGATATAATCACAAAGAACCACTCTGTTTGCACCCTTGCGTAGTCTTTCATTAGACTGACCAACCTTTCTCTTTCCTTGCATGGTTGGCCGGTGTCATCCGTCTTATATGGCACATCAGTGGTTGGTCTCAAACGCCTTGAAGTAACAAATCGAAGACGAAGACTTGCAGTTGAAGATTGAAGATTTTAATGTTTAAAAAAAAAAAGTGTCTAGTGTTGACTTAATCTTCTTAAATAAATGTATGACCTATTTAAGTTAGTCATGTGTTAGGGTTATTTAACAAGTCTTCCGATGTATTGTAATTTCGATTGTAAAATTTATCTCCTCAATTTACGAGGAAAGATTTTAATAAAGGTTTAAGTATTTCTTTCAAAAGTCTTCCGCTATTTACTCTATTATTATTTAATGTTCATTTATTTATTTAAGCATAATTGTTCCGATTAAAGCCTTGGGTGGCTTTAGACTTTACAGTCTGAGGTCACTGGCGTGTGATACTATCGACGTAAGTCGGGGGTGTTACAAGTTTAGTATAACCTTTTGGAGGGAAAGTCATAGTATTTGGTGAAGACTTTAGGCAAATCCTACCCGTTATCACAAAAGGAAGCAGGCAAGATATTTTTTTGCTACCATTAATTCCTCATATTTGTGAAAATATTGCAAAGTGCTTAATTTGACAAGAACCATGAGTATTCAACAAGGTACATCTAATTATGATATCCAAGAAGCAAATGAATTTTCTGAATGAGTATTAAGCATCGGAGATGGTACTGTAGATGATGACTGATGACAATGATGTAGAAACACAAATACAAATTCCTAATGAACTATTGGTGAAGGATTATGACTTGGATCCGATTTCAGCAATTGTTAAGTTTGTTTATCCCTCTCTTTTGGACAATCAGTTGTCTCCGAAATACTTTGAAGAACGAGCAATTCTTGCACCAACACATGAAGAGGTAGATAGAGTCAATGTTCTAAACGTCGCTAGGCAGGAGCTGAGCGGTGAGGGGCAGCCTAGCCCTAGGCGGATTAAAAATTAATGTCAAATCCATATGTCTATTTTACTATGTTCTCTTAAATCCATTAATGATTATAAAACTATGTTGAGATGGAGTTTGATATTTTATTATGGCCTTCATTTACAGAGCATAACCCAAAACTATGTTTTATACATCCGTCATCTCCTAAGATATTGTTGCTTCCACAACATCGGAAGCTTCTTCTCGCCTAGGCGGAGGATGACCGCCTAGCGCCCAGGCGGCCCTGGCGGGGATTTTTAGAACACTGGATAGAGTTAATGACTATATATTGTCTTTGTTACCTAGTAATGAGAAAGTCTATCTTTAGTTCGGATAGACTTTGCAAGACAAGTTTTATTACAGACAACGATGCAAGTGTTTATATGTCTGACTACTTTAACAATATTAGATGTTCTGGTGTCCCAAATCATGTACTGAAACTTAAGGTTGGGGTCCCTATTATGATGTTTCGAAATATTGATCAGTCTTCAGGTTTATGCAATGGGACAAGATTCATAAGCACGCAGCTCGGCAGTCATGTCATACAAGAAAGAATTATTTTAGCAACAATATTGACATACCATTTTGATTCCTCGCATGCTCATGTCACCATCAGACAATTCATATCCGTTCAAGTTTCAATAAAGATAATTTCCCTTGAGTGTCTGTTTTGCTATGACGATAAACAATAACCAGGGTCAATCTCTTACAAATGTTGGTTTGTATCTTCCACGCCCTGTTTTCACTCATAGTTAGTTTTATGTTGCATCATCAAGAGTTACTAACAAGAAAGGTTTGAAGATTTTAATATGCGACAAAAACAAAAAAAAGATCTAATACTACAACCAATGTAGTATACAAGGAAGTTTTTTATAATTTGTAGCAATTTTGAACATCTTACGAGATTTTATGTTTAGGGTTTCATTTTCATGTTTCATTTTCATGTATTAGATGAACATTTTGATTATGCTTTATCGTTTTAGTAGTATTGATGTTAGGAATGTGACTATCCCCGTTTCAAAACTACTTATCAATTTTTACTATTAATAAAGTTATGGAGAGTTCTACCTCTCTTTCGATAATGTATTTTGTTAATCTCTTCAATATTTTGTATTCAATTAGTCCTTTTTTTATATTAGCTGAAATACCCCAAATAAGATAGTAATGGAAAAGTGGTAAATTAATTATGGGTTTTGCTTAAAAGGGGAGAAATGGAATTTGGGATTAAAATCCCTAACTCTCGGTTTTCTCTCTCTCTCTCTCTCTCGAATTTCCCTGTGAGCAGCCAGCTCTCTCCTCCTTCTCGACTCCCTCCCTTATGCCCAGCCGAAGCCAGCTTCTTCTCCGGCGAGCCGACTTGGACCGCGCTGCTCCTCCTCTGTTCTTGCTCGGTTCGTGTTGCTGCTGCTGTCCGTGAGCTGGTGTGGTGTCGCTGCGTGCTGGCTGTTGTTGTTGTAGCTGCTGGTTGCTGCTTTCCGGTGTTGGGAAGCCAGATCCGACGAGCTGCTGAGTCAAGCCACCGACGAGGCGAGCTGAACCTCTGTGAACCCCGATGAGCTGTCTGCTGGTTGCTGCGTTTTGTCCGCTATTGCTGCGTGTTGCTGCGTTCTGTTCGTGGTTGCTGTGGTGATGTTCGCTGCTGTGCCGCCATCGTCTCCGACGATGATGGGCCTTCCCGGTGGCTACGTAGTGGTGTCGACAAGGTAAGCCTTCGATCGGTTTTGTTGTGGTTCGGATGGCTGAATATATGGGTGTGAGCGAGTTGTTGTTGTCTTGTGTGGGCAATTTGCTGAATTCGGGAGCTAATTGTTGGACTGAATTCAATCGGTATAGTTGCTGATGTCGGTTGAGAATTTGTAGCAGCAAACCTTGATTTGAGTTGGATTAATTTGGGTGTGGTTTCCCTTAATTAATTAAGGAATTAATTAGGTGAATTTGTGGGAGTTTGCTGAAATTGGAATTAGGAGGTATAATTAAATTAGGGTTTGAATTGGGGGTTTATTAGTTGTTGATTGGATGAGTTAATTAACGCCAGAGATTTGCTCGGATTGATTTCGCAGGTTCGTTCGAGTGGTTTGGAGACCTCTGGGGTCGTTGCGGTTCGACTTGAGGCAAGAGGATTCTTGCTAACTTTATATAATTTTTTATAAATTGATTTATGCCTAGTGTTTCATAATTAATTTTATCATTTCTTGAGCGATTTAAATTGGATTAATTGACTATATTGATACTTGGTTGAAAATGGGTGTGTGTGCGTGTGTTAGTATTTTTGTCTCGTATCGTGTTGAATAAATGTTGACGTGGTAGTCAATTGTGACTAAATGTGATTGATTGTTGATAGTGTCTGTTCACACGTGTGTGTGTGTTGGCTTGACTATGAGTGTCTGTTGACACGTGTATGTGTATTGGATTGAATATGTGTGTGTGTGTGTGTGTGTGTGTGTGGTGGATCGTATGTGTGTTGGATTGAATGTGTGAGTGTGTGTGTTGGATAGTGTGTATGTGAATATGTGTTAACCTTTGTCGTATGTGATATTTGATTGATTGTCGTATATGATTTTATTTGATTGGTATCGGTGTGGTGGTGGAATGTTGTTCGATGGTGAAATTCCTTATATGTGAGGGCCTCGGTGGGTATGAACCCTCGAAGGTCGAAGGGTCAGGTGATGATAGTCTCACCAAACCACGTAGGGTGCACGCCTATGTCGTTAAGGGTCAAGGGTTGGATGGTGAAAGTCCCATCCGGAAAGTGTGTGTTGATTGTCTCACCCGGTGATGTGGTGGTATAGACGGAGGTATTATGGATTGTCTCACCCGGTGATGTGGTGGTGTAGACGGAGGTATTATGGATTGTCTCACCCGGTGATGTGGTGGTGGAGACGGAGGTTGGATTGGAGGTGTTGATGGTTGTGTGTGTCGGTATGTGTTGAATGTTGATTGTGTACTTGATTAAGTGGTTGTGTTGGTAATTTGGTTGTATGTTTGATAATTGGTTTATGTTGGACGTTGATTGTTATTAGTTGTGGTTGTGGGTCATTGTTGGCCATTGGTTGTGGTGGTGAATTTACGTGTGTTATAGTTGTTGATTGTAACTGGTCAAGGTTGTGAATTTATGTTGGTATGGTTATTGTTGGTAGTTGATGGATTATGAATGTTGGTTGTGTTGTTTGAGTGTATAGATTGGTTTCCATCTTGAGGGTGTGGGCCAATACGAGTTGAGTTTGATGTATGAGTTGCAGTCGAGGTTGACGAACCGGCGGCACCAGAAGGGTGGCTGGCCTGGATCGTTATTTTGGTTATGATTGTATTATGTGATGATTATTTTCGTTGATGCCTATGTGTTTGTTGATGTGAAGGTTAATTGAATTTGTTGTGTTAGTACAGTAGTGAGTTCTGTATTATCGGTTAGCTTTGGTTGTAAGTCAGTAGTAAGATATGTGTATGTGCATAGAGTTGTTGTTTGAGGTATTAGTATTGAAGAGGAAGTTGGATTGGATCTTTCTATTCGTTTATGCTTGAGTACTGATGAGTTTGAGGTTGGATTGAAAGAGGTTAATATCGTGCAGAATTGGATAAGAATGGATAATTGATCGGTTATGTGATAGCGTGTTATGTTTGTGTTTTGACGTGTGGTTGGATAGTTGGTTTAAGGTGTGATTGTGTATTATTGATGGTTATATGTGATTGTTGTTGAGTGTCGGTGTGGTAGTTGGTTTCTTTGATTGAGTATGGGTCTGGTGTTTGGATTATCGTTGATTGGGTTAGAATGGATTATGTTGGAGTTATGTTGGAGTTATTTGCGTTTGAGAGTTGAGTACTCTCTTGGTTGTTTTGGCTGGATTTTGTGACGTTATATATATCTTATATGATTGTATGTTGTTTGAACTGTTTTGGCTTGGCTAATCTTGCCATAGTCTTTCAAAAGACTGACCAACCTCGGTTTACATGCCGTGGTTGGCTGGGGTATCGGGTCCCCCAGTCAATCAGGCTTTGCAGATTTAGCACCAGTAAGGAGGATCCTGATCACCGTCGGTTTTGGAGTCGAGAACTCTACTTTTGGTTTGAGACTTTGACTTGATTGTATGTATCGTTTTGGTTTTGGACCTTGAAGTGGTCGAACTTGTTGTATTGGCTTTTGGTCTTTGGTTGTTGGTTTCTGGTTTGTAAATTGTAGTACTTTCTGTATGTTAAGTTGATTATGGTTTCAACTTTGGACAGGTTTTACAGGTTTTTCCGTTGTGCTGCTTTTGGTATATATTATGTATGGGATATGTTTGCAAATTTTTATTTCACCCGCCTTATAGTCCTTCGGGACTATGGCACTGTAGCACCTCTGGCCCGGGGTGTTACATTAGCATTCATCTATTTCTATAACAGTGACTACCTACATATTTCTATATCAATTAAATATATAATTTTTATGTATTTTTTTAAATATAAGAAAAAATAAACAAATTCCTTGCAATGCACGAACACTAGTTTGGGTGGAAATCAAAAACATCATTGAAGAGAAGTATCACACATATGGTATTTGATCTGACAAATACCAATACAATTTCACTAATAAATGTGTCACTTGGACACTCAGAAATAGTTCATTTTTTGTTCTCAATCAAAAACAATTCAAAAAGTACTTTAGTGGGCTCCACCTCCAACAAAAATAAATATCGTTATTTTAGGATAAGAGTATCATAAAGTGATGTAGAAGAGAGAGAATAATAAAAAAAGTAGGTTATGATACTTAAGATGAGTATCATCATTAAAGATGGTCTAATGAATAATTCATGATTATAAGAAACTATACTTATATTTGAAATTTACATACTTAAAAAATGTTAAAGCATCACTTTATTCCTCAAAGTTATCCTCGTTAGAACTTAGAACACAAATGTACCATCTATATATATCTATATCTATTTAAAAGTTAGCATTCTTGTCATTGAATGCTAACTTTTAAATCCCTAAAATGAAAAAGATAAAACAACTACATGGTTAAATGAGCCCAAAGGGCCTTCTAGAGTGTATTTAAATGGGCCAGTCTAGGGTGGTACAAAGGGCCTTTTAGAATATGTTTAAATAGGTTTTCTAGAATATGTTAAAAATGTAAAATTATAAAAAGAATCAATTAAGATAGACTCCTAATTGAAACGGTGAACCTTCTCATCTCCTAATTGTATTAAGAGGATTATTGAATGAATTAATTACATGTAACTATTATGAGGGCGATTAATCTGCTCAAGAGATGCATCTCTCGGAGGTTCTCTTCTTCTTATTTGTCTCCTTCTGCTACGATTTTTGCGGCGGAACCACAATTTGATTACGAACCGAAGCCTTACAATGGACCACCGGCGACTGAAGTTCTTCGCAAGCGAAAGCAGTTCCTCGGTCCTTCTCTCTTCCACTACTATTAGAGTCCTATAATTTCTCCCTCCGCTTATCTTTTTCTTTTCGATTTTTGCTTATCCTTTTGGATTTGGATGCTTGAATAGTCTTCGTCAAATCGACACTTGAAATTGAAGAGGATTTGGATTGATTAGAAATAATTTGTGTTATGTAATTGGATTATCACTTTTTTATTTCTTATGGCTTCCAATTTTCGTTTGTTCACCTTCATGTTCTTGAGCTTGTATCATTGTCAAGAAATCTATTCTTCTTTCTTATATTTCCCCCCCTTATGTTTTGGTACTCTATTCAAATCCATATAAATCTGATTAGACAATCAAGCACATGCAAGAAGCGCAGAGGAGGCGGAAGATCTTATTATTGTGGTGGACGTTGTGGAGGATCCACCGGTCGTCGGATTTGCAGTCTATGTGCTGAAAATTTGTTCATTTCGGTTACTTTTTTTATCACAAGTTCAAGGTTCTTATTTCGTGGTGTTTCAGGTGTGTCATTTGCCGGTTAGAGTATGAGGATAATGACGCACTGACTCTGCTCACTTGCAAGCATTCCTACCATTCCGAATGCATCAGTAATTGGTTGAAAATAAACAAGGTAAGGAGCGTACTATTAGGTGATTCAACCTTGAAAAGCCAGAAGTCGTCTGCATCTTTGATTCAGATTGTTAAACTACAATTGCATAAAATTCTCTCTCTCATCTACAGACTTTAGCTTAATGCTTTTAAGAACCATTTGTTCTCTTATGATGTCTACTTTTAAGTGATTCAACATTGAAACGCTACAAATCGTCTTCATCTTTCATTTAGATTGTTAAAAATATAATTGTACTAAATTCTCTCTTTTCATCAAAAGATTTCAGTTTAATGCCTTAAAGAATCATGTGTTCTTATATGATGTCCCTTTCATTTCTATTGACAAGTGAATTTGCAGATATTGTATTTCTGTCACTCATATGATTGAATATATGGTTTCAGTTACTCATAAGCTAATCAAACCAAACAACCTTTGAATGATGAGTTTCGACATCTAACATAAGCTCCTGAATGTTTGCATTTTTCTGATGATATATAGGTTGTGTTATTTTTGTACTGTCTTCATGTGTTGTTATTTTGTCAGTCATTAGTCATATTAGTATCTTACACAAAATTTGGCTAGTGTTTAGATGGATATCTTGAGTCCTGGGCATGCTATTTTATGAGATTCATGGGACTCTTCATTGCAAATTTCGTTCCGAAATTAGGTCTCAAAATTTCAGAATCGATGCATTTTTCAGGTCATTTTCTGCTCACAAGGCTGTTGATGAAGAGGATGGCGGAAACAGCGAGGGAAACGAGAGGACAAGGGAGAAGGCGATATGGCTGGTGAATGATGATAAAATGATATGGAAATGGGACGTGTAGAACTTAAGTAATATGGTTCTAATTGATAAGGTTATCTTTGATGTTGGCCTGATAATGGAATTTAATCTTTCTTACAAGCATATTTACAAGGTTTGATTATTATTTGGTGTTGTATTTTGGCTTTGCTTTAAATTATTGTTTAAAATCACTAATCATGATAATAAATTATGCTTTTTGTTTTGTTGATAGTGTAGAAGATGAAGATAAGTCTTAAAAATTCTCATTGAATACTTTTTTAATTTATTCTCTAATTTATATTGCTTTGTTCATCAGTTCTGGGCTTTGGTGCAATTTCATTTCTAGATTCTTGACAAAATAATGTATTGCTTATTTCATTTTTGGTATTTGTTATCTCTACAGGATGCAAGAGGTGGAAAGTAGAGTTTTGGGGGTGAAGAGCTATTAATTTCTAGGTTACCATTTGATCGGCGACTGATAAAAGAGGTACAATCACTAATCTTAGCATTTCCCAAATTACTTTGTCAAATAAACTAATTTCTTTTCAAAAGGTTTTATACTGGGTGTCTATATATATTTAATGTATTGTTCATCTCATTTTTTCTTCCACGATATGGTAATGAAATTTAATCTTTCTTACAAGCATATTTACAAGGTTTGATTATTATTTGGTGTTGAATTTTGGCTTTGCTTTAAATTTCTAGGTGGAAAGTAGAGTTTTGGGGGTGCAGAGTTATTAATTTCTAGGTTAATATTTGATCGGCGACTGATAAAAGAGGTACAATCACTAATCTTTGTATTTCTCAGATTACTTTGTCAAATAAGCTAATTGCTTTTCAAAAGGTTTTATACTGGGTATCTATATATATATTTAATGTATTGTTCATCTCATTTTTTCTTCCACGATATGGTAATGGAATTTAATCTTTCTTACAAGCATATTTACAAGGTCTGATTATTATTTGGTGTTGAATTTTGGCTTTGCTATAAATTGTAGTTTACAGTTTATGCTCATACATAATGTTAGATATCATGATAATAAATTATGCTTTTTGTTGTGTTGATAGTGTAGAAGATGAAGATAAGTCTTAAAATTTCTCATTGAATACTTTTTTTAATTTATTCTCTAATTTATATTGCTTTGTTCATCAGTTCTGGGCTTTGGTGCAATTTCATTTCTAGATTCTTGACAAAATATTGTATTGCTTATTTTCTATTTGGCATCTGTTATCTCTACAGGATGCAAGAGGTGGAAAGTAGAGTTTTGGGGGTGCAGAGCTATTAATTTCTAGGTTATCATTTGATCGGCGACTGATAAAAGAGATAAAATCACTAATCTTTGCATTTCCCAGATTACTTTGTCAAATAAGCTAATTGTTTTTCAAAAGGTTTTATACTGGGTATCTCTACATGGTTATATTTTTTGAAGTCATTTTTTATGTTTTTTTGTGCTGATAAGTTTGTTATACTATCCTAAGCAACAACAAATATTGAATCTGGTCATGTCATGGCCATTGCAGGTGTTTCTATGTTGCTGAAACTACAAAGGAGACCATAAATTAGTTGATTCCAACAAGAAAATCATAATAGAAGATGATAGTCACAACAAAAAATAACATGACTGTATAACTTGATGCTTGTTTTATTGATGGTATTGATTAAAATGGGAAATTTCTTTTGCTCTTACTTAAGCAAAGGTTTAAATTTGAGGAACATTGTAGAAAGTAACACTAACTTTGAAGAAAAACAAAATTTGTAGAAAGTAACCGCACGGTTGTAATCATTTTGCATATATTAGTTTGCTTTTGTATCGTGTAGTCAAATTAGATTAAGATATTTACAATTGTCTCCCTAAAAAAATGGTGTGCTTTGCAAATATATGGTTTTTTTTCCTGAGTAGAAATGGTTTTTGGAGTATTATTTATCTATTTTATTAAATAAATCCCCCATCCAATAAAATGATAAATTAGAAAACTAATAGTAAAATAGAATATATTAGTTCAATTCTTTTCTTTGTTGTCTTAAAAAAACACTTTGTAGTTAGATCTCTATGTGTGACCTCTTCTTGAAATACTCAATAGAAGATAGTGTGTTAATAAATCTATATTTTAAAAATATTATAAAAAAATATAACTTTATTTTATAAAAAGTATACAAATTATAAATGTTTTATCGTTAAAGTAGTACATTATATTTTTATAATAATATATTTAAGCGTTGTATTATTGTAATAAATGAAAGAAGAGTTTGAGGTTTATAAGTATAGATGAAATTATAAAATAAATCGTTGAACTTGCTGGTGTGCAGAATATCTGAATATGAGCTAATTTACCTAAATTTAATGTATATTGCTAAGCTATAAATAAAGAAATAGGAAAAAATACATGATCATGTATTGCTATATTTTAAATGTGCTAGATATTTATGCAGACTTTTATTGTAATATTATAGATGATTTATCCTCTCTTTCACATTGATGTAGAAGGGAAGAATATATAAATTTATTCCTTTCAAGTCCCATCCTATTAAAAAAAAATCATTTCAATTCTTGAATAATAACTAATTTGATCACATTTATATAACGTTCGAGGGAGAACTAAGCGAGTAGCTTTTTACTTTTAGAATAAAAACATATATTAATTCACAAAATAATAAAACATTTAAATTAAACAGCCGTGTCACATGTGATCGATAGAAATGAATTGATCTTACAATGATTATAATAATACTACTATCTAATCTAACCAAACTTACATGTACAACCTAGGTACATTTGAAAATTTGACAAATATATATGTAATATTACTAATTATATATTGTACTATTCTATAACTATTGTTTGCTACACATATGAAATATGAAAAAACAAATTTTAGAAACATTCCAAACTATATTTAAGACAATACAGATGACATGATAAGCTCTACACATATGTTATAACTTTCAAATTACTGAAAGTCTAGAAGGACTACCTTGGAAATAATATATGTTTATATTCCAATAATAATTAATTAATTTAAAACAATTAAGTATTTTATCTTCTATATATTTTTTGCCTCAATAATTACTTTCAATTTTATAAACTTCTCTCTTTTCCCATCGAAAATAATACAATTAATGAATTTTCATTATTATTGTTATCACAATCAGATGTATATATACCAAAATATAAAGTAATAGTTTTATCAAGAAATGTTTATATTCAAAAGAAATAAAGGTCATTTTTTATATAATAAATTAAGAGTTATACATTATTATCTTTATTTTATTCAAAATTTTATCATAAAATAAACTATGGTCAAATTTTAATTTTAAATTTAATACTATAACATTTTTAACTCTAATGTTTTCTATTCTACAACAAAATAAAAAAATTACTTCTTATTTAAAGTACATAACATAAATACTTTAGCAAAATTATTAGAAAATCATCGCTATAAGATAAATCAATTTTTAAGAAACAAAATCAAATACTCTATTCAATATTAGTCCCACTTACAAACTAAATTATCAAAACACAAATCGTTAATAAAATAGACCCTAAGTCTTAGAAAAAATAAATAGACGGTCTCTTATAAACAAAAAACTAATACATAGTAATGTAAACTTATTGCTTATATATTATAAGAAACAAAATAATTATATATTTTATCCCGTGTGAAGCACGGGCTACACTATCTATATCTATATATATTTAAAAGTTAGCATTCTAGGTCATTGAATGCTTACTTTTAAAGATAAAATCAAAGGCTTAAATAGGCCTAAAGGTATAGTTTACATGTAAGGTTAGTTTCTCACCCTTAGTATATAATATGTTAGATTTTCCGATCGGTTTTTACTATAGGGTTTATAAAACAATATAAAATACATAAGTATAATTATAGGCTACTTTGTAATCTAAGTAATTAGTTTTTCTTTGTTTATTTTCATATACCATAGCATAATTATGTGTATATATAAAAATGAGCACTATTTGTAAGTAATTATTCCCTCCCCACACACTCTTTTTTCAGTTAAATCTTGCCTCTACGTACGGACTACTCTTTAGGTTATGACTCATTTTTTAACCTAAATCTCAATTAGTGATAGTTACTACATACTGTATACGTGTAACTCCCGTATTTAGTACACAGTGAATGGTTGGAAACAAATTATAGTCAAGATGTCTAAACGGTTATATGTCAAAATGGCTTCACTTTCCAAGTAACATTTTTCATCTATAAAAGGGCGAAAACGGTGGTATTTCGTTCATTTGCTCTGGGCATCCATCATCTCATTCTTCTACATGGAAATTACCTTTAGAAAGCCATATAGTGAAGCTTTGGAGATAGTGGACAACACCTTAAAAAGACATGGTCACTGAAGTAAGCATAATTATTAAGTTAAAGATGTGAATGAGGATTCCCGATTGTCGATAATACAAGTATATATCCACCTCACGGTAAACTATCCTTGATTATATGTATTTGGATATCTTTTGTAGTCTACAATACTTACATATATCAGTTTAAATTTATTAATATAATTGTCTTTTGATCGAGATAGGTTAATTTTATGTGAAGATGTCAGAGAATTGGATAATCTAATATCACTATTGAGGCATCGATTATTTACATCATGCACCGATAGCTTTCACTAGAAGGAGGACAAAGACAATCGATTTAGGATGACTGATTGTTAGTAACAAATAAAGCAAACTATTTTATGGATGATGTAAACCCTTCAACTATTGGTAGCATAAATTCAATTAGGTTTGTATTTTTAGTTCCTTTTTTGTACTAAATCGTTTTAGGTAGGTGTGTTGTTATTTTGGTTATAGATGATTTTTATTGTTCTATTTTATACATTTTCATTTTACACTCATCATGTATATATACTAAAGCTGGCCTCATTTGTGTTGGTCTAGATGAATTAATCAAGGATGAAAGCCGAAATAATAGACATGTACTCACTCTCACATATGAAATATACAAGAAAGAAGTTATGAATTATAATTTCGCTAAGAAGAGTAAGCATGTACCGATAAAATAACTAATGTACTTTTATATAAAATGTAATAAGGTTTAAGAATATACAGAGTCACCAATTATTTATATTACTCTGTATTTAATAAGAATAGGAAGTAATGACTAATATTTATTAATTAAAATGATATATATCATTAATCACCAATTATTTAGATTAAACTTCTGACCAAAATAATAATAAAAAAATTGTACTTCGTACAATCATAGCATTTTATACCTAAAATACTTAGATATTACATTTCTTTTGTCAAGACTTAGATATTACATTTCTTTTGTCAAGACTTAGATATTCCATTTAAATCCATATCAAACAATATATCGTCTAAGATAAAACATGAAACAACAATCTATATATTAGAAACTCAAATTTAAACCGTGACACTACATATACACAAAAGGCTTCGATTTCTAGTCTACTTAAAAGTTGGCTTTCTTGTCATTCAATGCTAGCTTTTAAGTAGATAAGTAGGACAAAACAATGGTAAAAGCCACCTTTGTTTAGCAAAGTTTTTTTTGTAAGGATTTTCAAAATACTTATCAGATTAAAAACAAAATTTTAAATTTCTTTATCATAAAACATGCCCTCACTCTATAAAATGTTTTAAACTAAGCGATGAGTGCCCTATAGAAAAATACAAAAAAAGTCCATAAAATTTTAAATGATCGATTGAATCCTCAGTGTTATATTGATGTAAAAATTCAACTATGAAGTTTAAACATTATTGGTCATATTATGGTATTTTTTAAGGAAACTCTTTGGTAGCATTCAAAAACTATATAGCAAAAAAGTTATATGTCGATAAAAGTTAAAATTAAAAAATATAAATAGATATATAAAAAAGATAATCATGATTAAAAAATTATTATTTAACAATCAAGAATTCAAGATTTATTCAACTCTACCTCTCTTATTCTTTACAATTCTATTCAAACTGAATCCTTTAACGACAAATCAACAAATATTATCAAGTTCTCTACATCGTGATAATGACAATCTAATAGGTTAGATTAGAAGGATTTGTTTGATGTGACTATTTATAAAGACTTTTATAGAAATATGTATTTTCTTATTAAAAGTTGCTTGGATAAAATGTATTTATCAATAGAAAAATATATGTAGTACAATTAAGAGAAATGTGTAGAAAATTTTACTTTTACACAACTTTTAAAACGCTGAAAATATTTTTTCTAAAGAAATACCTTTGTGAACTCCTCAATTTTTCAAAATAAAAAGCAACAAAATTTTGAATTCATTACTTTCTCAAAACAAAGAACAAAAAACTAGAACACAATTTAGATAATGTTATTATTTTTAATTTCATTTTAAAAATAATCCAGTATATAATTTTTCTCCTTTTGGGAGTTCTTCTTTGATATATATATCTCTTGTCTTTTCCGTCAACTGTTATATTTTTAGGGTTCGTATTATTTCCTTCGTAGATTTTTTGTTCAATAGATCATAGAAGATCAAAAAACTCGATGGAGAAACATTCATGGTTGCTCCACCCGCTAGATCCAGAGCCGATTTAATACTTTCAAAACTGTATGGTATTGAATGAACACACTTAATGCAAACTTTATATTAGATAATATAGAAGATTTCTAAAATATTCACAAAAACTTTCATCAAAATATAAACACATCCCTACAAATACAAACTTCCACTTTAATTCAAAATTAAAATTATACTTCTAACCAAAATTTTAAAAAAATAAATAACTCGCTTCTTATGTACAATCATAATATTTTATACCTAACATACTTACATTTAAATAAATATCAAATAATATATGTCTAACATGAAAAAACAGAACAACGATCCATGTATTACAAACTTATTTTGTATATCGTGACACTACATATACACAAATGGCTCGTGCGAAGCACGGGCTTCGATTTCTAGTATATTTAAAAGTTAGCATTCTAGGGAATTGAATGCTAACTTTTAAAGACAAAACCACCAACATGTTGACCTTCTACAGTTTGTTTAAATGGGCTCAAACGTTGAACCAATATTTTCGAGGCCCATACCTTTAAACTCCATATTAAACGGACCAGATCGAGGCTGGAGCAACATGAATGGCATTTAAAGATCATTAGTTTCACTAGATTAAACAGTAAAAGAATAGATAAATGAGTACTACGTTACATTCTAAATATTTCAATTTATTTATATTATGTATAAGAGGATTAAATGCTATAACTATGTAGGGAGCCTTTGCACATTCCAACACATTCCAGCTTGTTTTACCTTTCAAGAGGATTAAATGCTAAAGAATCAATTACAATTATATAGGGGTATTTAATTAAAATTGTTTACCACACAAAACCGTTTCCCTTCTTACTTTCCTTCGGCACATTAATCATCAGAGTTGTTGCCTTGACTTTAGGTCTTCCCACCTTCCTTAGCAATCAAGTGTGGACGGTTAGGCAAGCAATCAAACTTAAGCCTGCAAGCAGCATCACAACAACAAAACATATAAATACACTACAGGATCCTTCATATGGGGACGTGGTAGACCGGTCCTAGGCCACCACCTCCGCTTAAGAGTGGCGCCCCACCACGTCGTCCTCCATCAAGCTCAAGAATAAAGGATGATTCAGATGCTTCTAGAGCAAAAGCAAGTTCCCAAATGAGTCATTGTTGACTGCTCTGATTCATAAAGGCCTCTCCTTTCCTTTCATATATATACATGGATTCATGGTAGAGACTTTAGGCAGAATAAGAGAAACAAGGGATTCCAAGTTGTCTTCTTTACATATGAAACGAAGCACATCTCCCATGAAAATCTTCGCGACGCATCTACACTCAAACTCGGTGGTGCGGCGGTGGAGGTGGGGGTGGTAGCAGGTCCAGATGGTGACGAAGCTGTCGCCGAAAGCCCTAAGCGCCGCATAAGCGTCGAAAATAGAGGCAAAGAAAGAGAGAGTCACCTCATCGCTGTCTTTCCCAATCACAAAATAGAGACGACATGGGAGTTTCAGCTAATTGTCATGCACAGAAAAGTTTGAAATTTGTCTGTAAAAATGACGGAAGAAGAAGATGAAGAAAAGAGGGATTTTTTAGGTCAAATAATGGGGAAAAAAGGGTTTATATTTGGGCTTGTATAAATATTCATGGATGGGCTGTTAAATAGCTAATAAAGGGATGTGAGGCCCATTTCTTAATTGAATTATACATCCGTGTTTATATTTTAGTCAAATTTGGACAATTGTTTGGAGAAAGCTGCTCTATTATGCAAGTTCATCTAATTCGATTGTATAAAGAAATGGCAAAATTTAGTTAGTGTGATTTGTTTCTCCCTCATCAACAAGTTATTTTTATTTTTCAATGGAGTAACAATTAGTCTGTTATTAATGTCTACTTAAAAATCAATATTTCTTATATTGATTTAGGGTTTGTTTATTAATTAATTTTTTTATATAAGTCTATTTGATTATCAAGACTTTTTGTCTTTCGAAACAACTGCCTAGAATATTTAATCACTTCCCCTTATCAAAGAAAATAAATAACATTATTTTTTAAATAGATAACTATATAATTTTCTATTAGATATGTCATGATAATTTTTTTATTTTCTTTTTCTAGGTTGTACGTTCATTAAATAATTATTTCAGTCTTTTATCTTCACTTTTTGAACACAGTTTAAAAGACTAATGGGTAATATTTTGAAAACATTATACCATCAATACAGTTCAATATCAAATCTCTCTATCTTCAAACACTAGAGTTTTAATGAACACAATTTTTAAAACAAATTAAAAAAGTTTTGGAAACATAATTTGCTCTTAGAAAAATAATGTTATTTCCACCTTATTGAATATAGAATTATAGATCCAATATTTTCAAAATAAAAAATATATGCCCAAAGTTCTGCATAAGCTTTAAACTCGGTTCATAAAACAATGTTTATAAAATTATAATGGCAAATGAAGCAAATATAATATATAGTGGAATTAATGTTTACTCCGTATTATTTTAAAAACTCTATTATTCTAGCCTATTAGGTTTTCGTTATGACTTATGACTTACATTCATAAACAATTTAATATAAATATCCATGTAAACCGATTTAAGAAATTTATACATTCAAAGTATAATTACATTAGTAGCATTTGTATCTATAAATATTTTGATATGATAAAAGACACTCATATACAAAAGTGAAAATGATGTAAAAAAACTCATTACAAACAAGAATGTATAATGCATTAATTTAGATGACAAAATTGTTTTTGTTCTTCTAAAACGATCAAAATTATTGCACAAATGTAAATTGTCAACAATCAAACTAAGCACAAGTTAGTTTGAATACTAAAAATATAGGAGCAAATACATTCAAACTGTTTACTCCTTTTTCAATAATAAACTATTTATTTTTAATACATTGTTGAGTACTAGAAAACAATAAAAGAAATTGACACCTTACTATGTCAGAATTCCTAGAAGCCTGAACATATGTACTGAATGACAAAGATATACACACAAAACAAACCTACCATGACAAATAAAAAGTTAAGATATAAAAGATGAAAAACATCAAAAAGTTAGAATTCTTCCCCGTGAGAAGTACGAGGTAAACCTACCCAAATAAAACTTTACAATAAAATTAAAACTACATCATATTATGACATATCATTAATATATAAACTCTAAATCTTATAAAAAAAAGCATACATATTTTATATAATAAAAAAATACACACTAATGTAAATTAATTATTTATGTGTTATACAAACACAAAATAATAATATTCTTGAAATACCCCAAAGGTTATAAAAATGGCAAAATGATAAAAACAATTTTTACCGAGACTATTAAGTCTGAAAAATGGGTAAATTAAAGGGTGAATTATTACTTTGACTATATAAGTCAACAAAGCTGAAATTGGGGAGGAAGGAAATCAGGAAAGGGGCGAACGCAGGACCCCGAACTTCGTCTCCTTCGTGAAGCTCCCACTGAGCAGTTGTGCTCCTTCCGACTCCCTGCCCAACCAATTCTCCTCCGGCGAGCTTGACCCGGACCACCGCCGTTCGTCTCCTCTTCCTCCTCTGTTTGCTGGACAGCTCGCTGGTGTTCATTGCAGTTTGTGGTTGTTGTTGCTGCATTTTGCTGCTGGGGTTGTGCTCGCTGCTGTTGGGTTGTGCCGCCGTCGCCACTGCTGGTGGTCGCTGCTATACTCCGATGACGAGAGGGGGGCGATTCCGGTGATTGTGGCTGCTGGTGTGCGAATTCCCCACTGAAGACGGAGTTGTTGTCGTCGCGTCCTGTTGCTCGGTGGTGCGGTGTTGTTTGCTGCTATCGCCGTTGTTGTTCTTGCTGAGCCGCTGTCGTGAGTCGATGTTGAGCCATGGCTGTGTTGGTTCGTTGCTGGTTCGCAGTTGTGGGCTGATGCATGATGGAGCCGCTGCTGAGCTGCTGCTGTCCGAGTGCCTCTGCTGAGCTCCGACATGGTTCCGGCGTCGGGAGCCATCTTCCCGGCGAGGACAGAGTGAGTAACGAAGAGGTAAGGTGGTGGGTTGATTTGGGTTTGCTTGGGGTTGATTTGGTTGAATAAGCTTTGCTGATTTTTTTTAAGGTTTGAATTGATTTGGTATATGTTCGAATTGATGTTGTATAGTGGTCCGAATTGATGTTGATTTATCCTTCATGGGCTGTGGAAGAGCAATTTCGTGAGCTATTAAGTTGATTTGTGTGTGTGTGGTTGGCTGAATTTTAGAAGGTATGATTTAGGGTTTGATTTGGGGGTTTAATTTGCTGGGTTCATTTGAATTGCGCAGGCATAAATTGACTGAGATTGGGTGTGATTGACCTAATTAATTAAGGGTTTGATTTTAGGGTTTTGAATTGGGGTTTTATTTGGTTGTGGATTGGATGAGTAATTAATGCCAGGGATTTGCTCGGATTGATTTCGCAGGTTCGTTCGGATTGACTGGAGATCTCTGAGATCGTTGTGTCGAGCTTGATGTTTATCTGGATTAATAGTGGTAGAAATATATGGTTGAATGAGTGTATATTGGGTTGTTACTTGATAGGGTTAAATGTGTGGATATTAGTTTTGTTAATTGAAAAGGTTGATTGTGTGCATAATTATTGGCCGTGCGTCGGATATCAGTTAAGTGTTTTGTTATTGGTCTTGTGCTGGGCATTGATTGTTTGCTTGATTGTTGGCAGATATTGGTTATGTGCTGGACTATTGGTTTCGTGTTGATATGGTTGAATGTGTTGGTTGGTTGGTTGCCTTGTGTTGTGTTTGATTGGATGTTGGTGTGATAGTTGATAGTAACTAATTGTGAGCATTGGTTTCCCACTTTAAGGGTGCGGGCCAACACGGGATATGTTGGAACTGGGCGGCACCTGGAGGGGTGGTGTAACACCCCCAAAACTTAACCCTTTTGGAAAGGTATTACCGCCAGTGACCCCAGTGTTCCTTACCGAGATCACTCAAGGCTTTACCAAATAAATACAATATGTGAAATGCAATTGATACACAAAGATCAAGCATTAAATTCCAAAACATAACATTGTTGAGGAAACAAGAGTTACGGGATTACAACCCAATCCCGAATAGGTCAAAACATAGTTTAAACCAAACACAGCGGAAGACTAAGAAAGTACATTACAATCAGAGTTATTGTCCAAAGGATCATAACCTGATTAAAGAAATAATTAAAACATTCAAAAACCACCGCCGACTCCATAGTCCTTCTAATCTTCTGAGCTACTTCTTAACTGATGTGCCGAATCAAACGGATGACACCAGCCAACCATACAAGGGAAAATATTGGTTGGTTAGTCTAAATGAATAGACTAGCAAGGGTAAAAAGCAGACTGGTTCAAAGCAGTCATATTAGGTTAGACTCATCGCTTCTCGGATAATAACCAATAACGGTAGTCAACCATCATATTCCTACTGGAATAAACAAGAGGTATGCACAGGAGAAGATTCTGGAAGACTGAATCTTCACAGAAATCAACTCGAAAAGAGACTCCAAGAGATTGAGTCTTTAAGGAAGTAATGACAAATCTGGAATATTACAGAATCATACAACAATGATTTAAAACTGACTGAGATGCTTCGGTTCACGACCAACCTCATCGCCTACAGTGAATCCAGATTGGAAAGAGAACGTACTACATTCAAGTCAAGACGAGTTTTCCTAGCTGCACTGAACTTAGCTGCACTACTCGCCCAAGGTGTATTAATTATGTGCGTCAAGGTAGCACTTATCTGATTTATGTTTCGAAAACACACATCACGTTATAGACTTTTACATGTGTACCCCACCAGTGGGACGACACATCTTAGTATACGTTTCGTCGAGAGTGACGTATACCGAAAGGTTTGTGACACCAGCTAAGTGTCTTGTCTCTACACACATGTGTAAGAGACCGATCATGATCATAGAATAGTACCAGATGGGGACGAGCCACCCCGATACCAGATTATAAAGAAACGACTGGACAGAGTCCGAGTAACGTTCCTATCTAACAGTGCTAACTAAACAGTTACAGCACCACAACATTTACAGGATAAATCCACATAAAGGCCCGAAAGGCGATCACAGATAATAGCGTTGTTCTAACAGATATACAACCTATTATATGATTTTCAAAACAGTTTATCAAAACCGTTTCCAGACAAACAGAATATTCATTCCAAATTAATTACAAAGATAAACTACTGATAATTAATGTAAATATGGAACGAAAGAGCAAGAGCGAACCGCCACTTGCCTTACTCCGCAGAATAGTCTAAAGACGTCACTGGATTCCGGGCTCGACACGGTATAGTTCCGACAGCACAACAACCTTCGAGTCGACCCATAAAAGGAACCCTAAGTTAGATCCGACATAAACAGTACGAATCTCAACACGGCAAAAAGAACACGAAAGGAAAGACGCCACGACGACAACCGACCAAGCCAAAGCCACGAAGGCGTTCTGGGCACTGGCGGCGGTCGCCGTATTCATCACGGCGGTCGTCGCGAAGAACACGGCGGTCGCCGTGACGAACTCAAACGACACAGAACAAGAGAAAACTCACCCCAAAACACGAGTGGTTTGGCCTCCTTCGACTTGCTTTGGCTTCTAACCTCCAAGGCTAACCAAAAGCTTCACAAAGGCACTCTGGAAACACCACTACAACACCGACGAAAGCTTCGAAAACTCCGGCGAAGGCACAACTCCGGCGAGAGGCGAATTTGGCAGAGGTTTGGTGCTTGGATGGCTCAAAACCTCTCCCCCAGCACCTCCTTTTATAGCCAACACATATGGAGTTCGAAAACGAGGGCCTAGAGCTACTTCGGCGTTCGTCAGAAACAACGCCGGCGACCAACGGGCAACGACTGCTGGGCAATGATGACGGCACTTACGGCGGTCGCCGCGGGATGACACATCAGCTGCCTCCTCGGGCGTTGGAACGGCAGGTGCCGTATCTTTACAGCGGTCGCCGTGCTTGGGTCTCACGACGGCGGTCGCCGCGACTTTACGACGGTCGTCGTGACCCTTTTTCCCGCCCGTTCAGCTTTGAACGGATAAGACATTAAACCGGGATAAAAATTATCGTACGCGAATGACAATTAAACTCCAAGGCATGATGTCTGTATATTATTTCACTGAGAAAAATATTACAGATACAGAGCACATTACAGAATGTCTCAAGCTACCTGAATTAAATCCGACGTACACAACGAGTACTCGGGAAAATTCTATAATTCCCAAAATAACCTTACAAAAATACGGGGTATCACATCTCCTCCCCCTTACAAGAAGTTTCGACCCCGAAACTTAGGTCGAGAATAACTCGGGAAAACTCCTGAGCATATCTGACTCGGTTTCCCATGTCTCCCAAGTAACTTCTTCGGTCCCTGACTTGGACCACATCACTCGTACCAAAGGTACGATCTTGTTGCACAATTGCTTCTCCCGACGCTCCAGAATGCGCATGGGCAACTCTTCATAAGTACCATTAGCTTGAATCTCGATGTCCTCATAACTAAGTACATGAGACTCATCTGGTACATACTTTCTGAGTAAAGATACGTGGAACACGTTATGCACCGGGTGAGCCGATGGTGGCAATGCCAAACGGTACGCTAGAGATCCCACTCTATCCAGAATTTCGAATGGTCCCACGTAGCGAGGGTTAAGCTTCCCACGCTTACCAAATCTGAAAACTCCTTTGGAAGGCGACACCTTGACAAAAACCTTGTCACCGACCTCGAACTCGACAGTCCTGTGCTTCCGATCTGCGTAGGACTTTTGTCGACTCTGAGCGGTCAACATCCTTTGTCTGATCAAAGCAATGTCTGAAGCCGTCCTTTCGACCAACTTTGGTCCAAGCAGAATTTTGTCGGCATTATCGTCCCAACAAATCGAAGATCTGCATCTGCGACCATACAAAGCTTCAAACGGAGCCATCTTGATTGTAGCATGCCAGCTATTGTTGTATGTGAACTCAATCAGACTCAAGCTGTCCTCCCAGCTAGTCGGACGATCGAGCACACAAGCTCTAAGCATATCCTCCAGAGTCTGGATGGTCCTTTCAGACTGGCCATCTGTCTGAGGATGAAATGTTGTACTGAACCTCAACTCGGTCGCCATAGCCTTATGAAGTTCCTTCCAGAATCATGACATGAAACAGCCATCTCGGTCCGATACAATGGTCTTAGGAATGCCATGTAAGCGGACAATCTCCTTCTGGTAAACTTCGGCTAGCTTCTGGGTTTCCCATGTGGTCTTGATGGTTATGAAATGAGCACTCTTCGTAAGCCTATCCACAATTACCCAGATAGCATCTCTCTGACTTCGATTCTTGGGTAGCCCAGTGACGAAGTCCATGGAAATGTCCTCCCATTTCCATTCTGGCACGGGGAGAGGTAGCATCTCACCACCTGGTCTGCGGTGTTCGATCTTGACTATTTGGCAAGTTAAGCACTTTTCCACAAAGTCTGCTACGTCCCACTTCATGTTTGGCCACCAAAACTTCTTCTTGAGATCCTTGTACATCTTGCTAGAGCCAGGATGCACAGAATAAGCAGATGAATGAGCTTCTCTCATCACCAACTGATGAAGACCTTCTGTGTCAGGCACACAGATCCGATCCTGAAACCAAAGTGATCCATCATCCTGAACCACAAAACTGGGAGCTTTCCCATCCATCACTTCACTGCTTAACTTTACCAAGATGATGTCATCGACTTGCTTTTCTTTGATTTGATCCAGCAATGTAGCCTGAATCTCCATCATACTCAGGTACCCTCTACGCTGGTCATATAAGACTTCAATGTCGCATGACTCTTGGTTTAGCTTGGTCTGAGCAATAAGTAGAGCAACTACAGTCTCATGCGTTGTCTTCCGGCTTAGTGCATCAGCTACTACATTAGCCTTGCCCGGATGATACAACAACTCCATGTCGTAGTCCTTGAGCAACTCTAGCCAGCGGCGTTGTCTCATATTTAACTCCTTCTGAGTAAATATATATTTGAGACTTTTGTGGTCGGTGAAGACTTGGCATCTTATACCGTAGAGGTAATGCCTCCAAATCTTCAGCGCAAAGACAACCGCTGCTAACTCAAGATCATGGGTCGGATAGTTTTCTTCGTAAGTCTTGAGTTGTCTAGATGCGTAAGCAATGACTCTGCCCCTTTGCATCAAAACACAACCGAGACCACACTTGGAAGCATCACTATAGACCACATAATCGTCATTCCCCTCTGGGAGTGCTAACACGGGTGCCGAGGTCAACCGTCGCTTCAACTCCTGGAAACTGACCTCGCACTTGTCATTCCAGACAAACTTCTTGTGGACTTTGCGGAGTAGATTGGTCATAGGTAGAGCGATCTTTGAAAATCCTTCTACGAACCTTCTATAATACCCGGCAAGTCCAAGAAAACTGCGTACCTCCTTCACGCTCTGGGGCTGTGTCCATTTGGCCACCGCTTCAATCTTTTGGGGATCAACCATAACCCCATTTTTATTGATCACGTGGCCTAAGAAAGCCACTTCCTTTATCCAGAATTCACATTTAGACAGTTTAGCAAAAAACTGATGTTGTCTAAGGATCGACAAGGAAATCCGTAGATGTTCCTCGTGGACTTCTTCATTCGGAGAATAGATCAAGATGTCGTCGATGAAAACCACCACGAACTTATCCAAGTACTGGTGAAAACATCGGTTCATCAAATCCATAAAGACAGCTGGAGCATTTGTAAGCCCAAAAGGCATCACTACGAACTCGTAATGACCATATCTGGTCCTAAACGCAGTTCTAAGAATGTCCTGCTCCCAAATCCTGAGTTGATGATATCTAGATCTTAAGTCGATCTTGGAGAAAACCTTTGCTCCCTACAATTGGTCCAACAAGTCATCAATCCTAGGCAAAGGATACTTGTTCTTGATCGTCACCTTGTTCAACTCTCGATAGTCGATACAAAGTCGGAACGATCCGTCCTTCTTTTTGACGAATAATACCGGAGCACCCCACGGAGATGCACTCGGCCTGACATAACCTTTATCAAGAAGATCTTCAAGTTGATTCTTCAATTCTTACATCTCAGTCGGAGCCATCTGATACGGTGATTTGGAAATCGGTGCCGTACCAGGCTCAAGATCAATAGAAAACTCAATGTCACGGTTCGGGGGTAATCATGGAATTTCTTCCGGAAAGACATCCGAAAATTCCCTAACTACAGGAATATCAAGAACCTCAGGTCCATCCTTCTCGGGCGAATCCAAGTAGCAAAGGTACCCGACACATCCTTGTCATAGTAGCTTAAACACAGCCATCGCATTGATCAGCTTGCCGTTATCAGCGTCATTTCGACCTTTGAACTTGCACACGAATTGGCCCCCGGATGACACCGTCACCGTTCTTGAACTGAAGTCGATCACCGCCTTGTGACGCGTCAGCCAATCCATACCGAGGATAATGTCGTATGGAGCCATGGCTATGCAGATTAAATCTGCCTCGAATTCCTTACCCTGAATGGTAATCGGAAAGTCGGACAAATGCTTGGTTCCCACCAAACGTTCTCCATTAGGAAGATTAACGACGAAAGGGTCGCACGAATCGTTGCACACTAAGTCTAACTTGCTAACACAGCTATCCGAAATAAAGGAATGCGTAGCACCAGAATCAAACAGAATGCACACTGAAGTAGAGTGAAGGTATAGAGTACCTTGAGCAATCGGAGCGTTGGGTCCATCTGCCTCACGCATCTCGTACAAGCGTTGACCCTGACTTCCAGAAACAGATGGGGCCTTTCCCCTGTTCTGAGCAGTCGTTTGCACTGAAGGGCTAGGAGTCTCGGCAGGCTTAAACCTAGGTCGGTTGCTCTGATGAACTCACCCTTGCTGCGACTCTACTCCCTTCTGCTTTCCCTGCTTGCAGAACTTTTGCAGATGACCGTCACGTCCACACCCAAAGCATGGCCTCTTCTCCCTCCGACACTCAGTGCTCTTGTGCCCAGCAGTACCGCAGTTATAACACTGAACTGTACTCCTAGTCTGCCCTGACTGCTGAGTTGATCCTCCTTGCGTCATCTCCGTCTTAGCTCGGCCGGATTTGGCAAAGTTAGACGGTGGCGCAGGGCGCTTAAGACCACCTCCCTGGTTCTGATTCTGCATCGACTTCTGTCGGTTGCGCCTCTTGGTCGACTCCTCGAGAGTTACCTCCAGCTTATAGGCACAATCCACATACTGCTCCAAGGTAGAGCATGTGTGGGGCACCATTAATGGCTTGATATCTGGGTTCATCCACTCGTGGAAGTACCAGATCTTTTGAGCCTCGCTGGTGATCTCGGCAGTGGCGTATTGTAGAAGATGGTTGAACTTAGATGCCAACTCGGTCACTCTCAGACCATCAATCTGAGGGTACAAGAACTCTTTATGCTTCTCCTCTCTCATAGCACGAGAGAAAAAGCGATCAACCATCTTGGTCTTGAACATCGACCAAGTCAACACTGGGCTCTCAGCCAAACCAGTGCTCTCCCACCACTCGCTAGCCTCCTCCTTCAGCTGAAGAGACGCGATATGGACCTTTTCGGCCTCCGTACACTCCACGTTCCTGAACAGCCTCTCCATATGGGAGAACCAATGAGTCACTGCCACTGGCTCTCCTTTCCCGTTATAGCAGTCGGGTCTCATGGAAGTAATGGTCTTAAGAGCGCGACCATAGCTGTCCCTCGCCCTGACGGCAGTCTCCTGTATCACGGGATTTCTGGGTCCCACAACATCAGGAACCGCTGCGTGAATAGGCACTTCTTGTGCTTGAGGCGCACTTGGTCTCAAGACATCTGCAATAGCCTGCATCACGATCCCACGGATTGCCTCAATAGCTGCGGCGTCAAACAGCGTCGGCGCCTGGGTCTGATCCTGACCTTCACGCCTCTGCTGGACGCGAGACTCGGACTCGTGTTCATCCTGAACACCTCTTCCTGCAGGTCTGGGGTTTTGGCTAGTCCCAGCACCGGCTCAAGTCGAATTCCTCGTGCTTCTTGGGTTCACCATCTATTTACCGATCAAATTCCAAGCATTCAATACATTAATATTATGCAATATACTTATGCAATATACCAACGTAAATAAATTACTCAGAATAGATCAACTTGGTATTTTATAGATGAACCTTCGAATTCTTACACAAGTTACACATAAGTTTATCATTCGAGCGTTTGGATAACATTGCTCGAAGATATAAGTGTTTCTCAGAGTACTTGCCGCAATACTGAAATATTACACAAAGTACAACTTGGAATACTAAGAAACAAAACTACTACGATAGGCAACGCCACTCCTCCTCAAGGCGTTCCAAAATGTCTCCCATACGACTGGCTACTCGTGCATGGTCTCTTCGGGCTAGGCTCATCATCGAGCTCTGGCGATGGGTTTCGCACCCTGCTTGACCCTGAAGCACATAGTCCTAGCTCAGCCATAGAAAAGTATGGGTCGTCCATGACTGGTCCTCCTATTCCAGCCCTCCTCTGAGTACTGGCGATCAGCTCATCCCTCTGACGCTGCTGTTCTGCGGAGATTACCTCGCTCTGGCGGAGAATCTCCTGCATCTCGGATTCCGACCTCCATCTCCTTGGAGTAGGGATAGGCTGAGATTCCCTGTCACTTCTCCCAATACCGTACTCGGTATACAGTGCCTCCCAATCAGCTTCTGACATGGGTGCGTACTCTGGCACTGGTGACAATCCTGTACCGGGCTCCTGATTCTGTCCTCCAAGGTCCAACTCTGGATCATCCTCGATGGGATCCTCATCCTCGGGATCATCCTCGATGGGATCCTCATCCTCGGGATCATCCTCGATGGGATCCTCATCCTCGGAATCATCCTCGATCATATCCTCGTCCTCGACAGGATCTTGCTCAAGCATCTCCTCTTCCTCCTCCTCGTACTCGATCTCCTCGGGAATTGGTCCCAGCAGAAAGTCGTCTTGGTAAACCCCTTGTTCATACCTTGATAACTCATCTTCCTGCTCTCATTCCTGTACTTCCTCCACCCTTGGTGGCGGCAGAGGTGCAGGTCTAGGGACCATAGCATTCCTGGCTACAAGGACAACTGACTCGGGGAGAACGTGCTTGACGTCTTCGGGTGGGCTACTCGGGCCTCCAACCTCGAAACATCGCTGAGGTAACGGAAAATATAGCCTCGGCTGATCCGACTTGGCGTCTTCCGACCCCCTACCGATAGAAAAGCAGACACCCATCCTAACGAACAATAAGGAAGGAATTAGTCTTTCTAGACATAGAAGCAAGCTTACTATATCAGACTACAAAGAAGACATGACTATGAACGGTGTTTTGAAATTCTTTTCAGAATGAAAATTCAGAGCCCTTTTTAAAGCATTTTCAAAAACGAATAAATGATTTATAAAATCTCAAACCCGTTTTAAAACCTTTGGCTCTGATACCACAACTGTAACACCCCCAAAACTTAACCCTTTTGGAAAGGTATTACCGCCAGTGACCCCAGTGTTCCTTACCGAGATCACCCAAGGCTTTACCAAATAAATACAATATGTGAAATGCAATTGATACACAAAGATCAAGCATTAAATTCCAAAACATAACATTGTTGAGGAAACAAGAGTTACGGGATTACAACCCAATCCCGAATAGGTCAAAACATAGTTTAAACCAAACACAGCGGAAAACTAAGAAAGTACATTACAATCAGAGTTATTGTCCAAAGGATCATAACCTGATTAAAGAAATAATTAAAACATTCAAAAACCACCGCCGACTCCATAGTCCTTCTAATCTTCTGAGCTACTTCTTAACTGATGTGCCGAATCAAACGGATGACACCAGCCAACCATGCAAGGGAAAATATTGGTTGGTTAGTCTAAATGAATAGACTAGCAAGGGTAAAAAGCAGACTGGTTCAAAGCAGTCATATTAGGTTAGACTCATCGCTTCTCGGATAATAACCAATAACGGTAGTCAACCATCATATTCCTACTGGAATAAACAAGAGGTATGCACAGGAGAAGATTCTGGAAGACTGAATCTTCACAGAAATCAACTCGAAAAGAGACTCCAAGAGATTGAGTCTTTAAGGAAGTAATGACAAATCTGGAATATTACAGAATCATACAACAATGATTTAAAACTGACTGGGATGCTTCGGTTCATGACCAATCTCATCGCCTACAACGAATCCAGATTGGAAAGAGAACGTACTACAATCAAGTCAAGACGAGTTTTCCTAGCTGCACTGAACTTAGCTGCACTACTCGCCCAAGGTGTATTAATTATGTGCGTCAAGGTAGCACTTATCTGATTTATGTTTCGAAAACACACATCACGTTATAGACTTTTACATGTGTACTCCACCAGTGGGACGACACATCTTAGTATACGTTTCGTCGAGAGTGACGTATACCGAAAGGTTTGTGACACCAGCTAAGTGTCCTGTCTCTACACACATGTGTAAGAGACCGATCATGATCATAGAATAGTACCAGATGGGGACGAGCCACCCCGATACCAGATTATAAAGAAACGACTGGACAGAGTCCGAGTAACGTTCCTATCTAACAGTGCTAACTAAACAGTTACAACACCACAACATTTACAGGATAAATCCACATAAAGGCCCGAAAGGCGATCACAGATAATAGCGTTGTTCTAACAGATATACAACCTATTATATGATTTTCAAAACAGTTTATCAAAACCGTTTCCAGACAAACAGAATATTCATTCCAAATTAATTACTCAGATAAACTACTGATAATTAATGTAAATATGGAACGAAAGAGCAAGAGCGAACCGCCACTTGCCTTACTCCGTAGAATAGTCTAAAGACGTCATTGGATTCCGGGCTCGACACGGTATAGTTCCGACAGCACAACAACCTTCGAGTCGACCCATAAAAGGAACCCTAAGTTAGATCCGACATAAACAGTACGAATCTCAACACGGCGAAAGAACACGAAAGGAAACACGCCACGACGACAACCGACCAAGCCAAAGCCACGAAGGCGTTCTGGGCACTGGCGGCGGTCGCCGTTCTTGGCGGTGGTTGCCGTATTCATCATGGCGGTCGCCGCGAAGAACACAGCGGTCGCCGTGACGAACTCAGACGACACAGAACAAGAGAAATCTCACCCCAAAACACGAGTGGTTTGGCCTCCTTCGACTTGCTTTGGCTTCTAACCTCCAAGGCTAACCAAAAGCTTCACAAAGGCACTCTGGAAACACCACTACAACACCGACGAAAGCTTCGAAAACTCCGGCAAAGGCACAACTCCGGCGAGAGGCGAATTTGGCAAAGGTTTGGTGCTTGGATGGCTCAAAACCTCTCCCCCAGCACCTCCTTTTATAGCCAACACATCTGGAGTTCGAAAACGAGGGCCTAGAGCTACTTCGACGTTCGTCAGAAACAACGCCGGCGACCAACGGGCAATGACTGCTGGGCAACGATGACGGCACTTACGGCGGTCGCCGTAATTTATGGCGGTCGCCGCGGGATGACACATCAGCTGCCTCCTCGGGCGTTGGAACGGCGGGCGCCGTATCTTTACGGCGGTCGCCGTGCTTGGGTCTCACGACGGCGGTCGCCGCGACTTTACGGCGGTCGCCGTGACCCTTTTTCCCGCCCGTTCAGCTTTGAACGGATAAGACATTAAACCGGGATAAAAATTATCGTACGCGAACGACAATTAAACTCCAAGGCATGATGTCTGTATATTATTTCACTGAGAAAAATATTACAGATACAGAGCACATTACAGAATGTCTCAAGCTACCTGAATTAAATCCGACGTACACAACGGGTACTCGGGAAAATTCTATAATTCCCAAAATAACCTTACAAAAATACGGGGTATCACAGGTGGCTGGTCCAGGTCCTCCATGATTGTCTTCCCACTTTAAGGGTGCGGGCCAACACGGGATAGGTTGGGACTGGGCGGCACCGGAAAGGGTGGCTGGTCCAGGTCCTCCGTGGTTGTCTTCCCACTTTAGTAGTGCGGGCCAACATGGGATAGATCGGGGTGATGTCTCACCCGTTAGTTTGGTAATTGTGTGTGATTGACTGTTATGTGTCCGTTGACAGTTGTGTGTTAGAAATTGTGTGTGATTGACTGTTATGTGTGCGTTGACAGTTGTGTGTTGGCAATTGTGTGTGATTGACTGTTATGTGTGCGTTGACAGTTGTGTGTTGGCAATTGTGTGTGATTGACTGTTATGTGCGCGTTGACAGTTGTGTGTTGGCAATTGTGTGTGATTGACTGTTGTTTGTGTATTCGAAATGTTAAGTCATGCTATTGGGTTGATTGTTGTGTGTTGAGTTATGCTATTCATTATAATTGGTTGATTATCTGTTAAATATTGGTTGCGTACCTGATTAAGTGGTTCTGTGACGATATTGGTTGTGCGCTTGACTAAGCGGTTGTGTTGGTGAATTTTGACTGTGTGCTTGGTTTTGGTTTGATTTGGATGTTGAATGGTATTAGTTGCGGTTGTGGGCCATTGTTGACCTTTGGTTGTGGTTGTGAAATTTCGTATGTTATAGTTGTCGATTGTAACTAGTCAAGGTTGGTTGTGTTGATTGAGGTATTAGAAATAGAGAGAAGTTGGATTGGATTGTTTGATTCGTTTATACTTGTGATGAGGTTGAGGTTGGATTGAATAAGGATGAGAAATGAATGGTGATGTGATAGTGTGTATATATTGTGTGAGTGTTGTCATTTGAGATGAGTTGTTTGGATATATATATACTTGTATTTTAAACTTATTTGGCTTGAGGAGTTTTGCCAGTCTTTCGCGAGACTGACCAACTTCGGTTTATGTGCCGCGGTTGGCTGGGGTATCGGGTCCCCCAGTCAATCAAGCTTTGCAGGTTTGCAGCAACAAGCGGGTTCTGGATCACAGATGTGTCTTCACAGTGAAAGATTTAGTTTTGCATCAGAGTTGACAAATGTTGTTTTCGCTTCCGTTGTTTTGGATATAAATTGATGCATTTAAACTGGATGACAGGTTTAAGCATTGTTTAAACCTTGAGCAGGGATTTTTATCTTGATGATTTTTATGTATTGTAAGAGTTTTGGATTGTTTTTTTTTTAAAACCCGCCTTATAGTCCTTCGGGGCTATGGCACTGTAGCACCTCTGGCCCGGGGTGTTACAATTTTTGCCCCGTTCGAATCACGTAGTGAACTATCAAGCTTTCATATAAATTAAACTACGACATTTTACAACAAAAGATAGTTATAAATACACCAACATTCCTTAATAAACAAATATACAATTTGGTAAGAGTAAACCTGAATTCTACGCAATCGTAAAATTGATACTATATGAGTAAAATTGTGGTATTTACTATAATTTGCGTGTTGTTTACATAATTAAACGAAATATACGATTTACTTACTACTAAAAAAATCAACCACCTTCGAAATTTGTACAACTTAATAATAACTAAAATAATAAAAAAACATGACTTATAAAGCATAGCTACAAAACTTACAATAACGCATCCATCATGACACGTGCGAAGGATGGGCTCGACCTACCACAACTAATGAAATGTTACGTATTATATCAACACAAAATAATAACATTTTCCTCATGTTCGAATCACGTATAGAACTATATATCTTCCAAATGAATTAAACTACAATATTTTACAACAAAAAATGATTATAAATACACTAATTTTCCCATAATTAAAAAAAAATACAATCTGGATCGACAAAACATGAATTCTACGCAATCATATAAACTCAATATTAATAAATTATGATAAAAAAATTGTGGTATTTACTCTATTTTGTGTATTGTCTACCTAATAAAATGAATTATACGATTTATTGACTATTTGTAAAAAAAAAAGTGAATCACCTTCGAAATTTGTATAAGTTAATAATAACTAAAATAATCAAAAATATGTTTATAAAACATAGCTAAAAAACTTATCATAAATCATCCATCATGGCCCGTGCACGGGGTTAAGATACTAGTGTTAAGAATAATTTAAAGAATTCGGCTGATTTTATATAATTTGATCACCATGTATGAGTGATTAATAACAGCTCTACTAAAGAAATTAAAAGCACAAGAAAAGTTATCCGAGTTGAAATAGAATTTGAAGTTGAATGAGTAATTGAAAATGAAAATGGAGTTGGATATATGAGTAGATGAAGTTGGATATATTAGATTGAAATACGTAATTAGAGGTTTGGAATTACGAGATGAAATGAGAAAAAAAGTTAAATTTTGCTTGTTAATCTTCAACAAGCTTAAGGGTTATAATAAAAAATTTAACAAATTTAAAGAACATTCATGTTCTACAAATTTCTTAGCGTAAAATTAATATTTTTTTACTAAACACTCATTCAATAAATAAATTAAAAGGTTATATTAATTTTAAAAAACTTTGTCAAACGAAGTTTTAAGAATCATAAAATATTGATGAGACTTTATCATCAATTATCAAGTGATATTGTATTAATTTATACAAAGGCCAATACCCATAATCATACTTCACATATACCAATAGGGGTGTTCATAATTATCCGATTCGGTCGATCCGATCCACCGATCCGATTCTAAAATATCCGAGTCCAGTGGAATACTATCCGACCCGATCCGGGGAAATTTTCCGGATCACCGGATCAGATACGGATCGGGGCTAGATATCTGACGGATATCCGGGGGTATGCCACTATTATAATATTTATATAAAAAATAATGTATATTACTTGAAAATTAAATATGCCAATGGTTTTCCCATTTTTATAAATGTGTAAACATTAATATTTTCATTAGGAATGAAAGTATTGAAGTTTAGACATTTAAGTATTATGTTTTGAACTCGAATTAGTGGACTTTGAAAGTATTTTTGTTGTTTTTCGGTGGTTTGTTTGAAATTGTATATTGATTAAACTACTAAGTATTTTGTTTGAATTTAAGTGTTTGAACTTGTAGCTAATATAGTTGATGAATTATAAATTTGTGATAATATTTTTAAAAATAAAATAATTTTAAATTAATTTATATATAGATTGGATATTTAGGATATCCAATATGGATATCTGATCCGATCCGAGGTTTTCGGATCGGATATCCGGGATTTCCGAATACGGATATGGATAGCGATTTCGGGATTTTTCATTTGAGGATATCCGATCCGATAAGCCGGATCAAATCGGATATCCGGTAATGAACACCCCTACACCCCTATTTACCAATATACCATAGATCACAATATTACGTCACTCTTCCCCATAGTTTAACAACTCACATTATGTCCTGCAATAACCCTCAAAAGTGAGGCTATTTACTATAATTTTCTCTTGATTTTTTTTTGTTGATCCATGAAAAGTCAAGAGAGAAATTTCATTAAAAAAGATTGCTCTACCATTCTGGGTAGTATATATTTCCATATACTATATTGGTACTTGTACGTAGTGAAATGCACTAGAAATAATTAATGGCATATCATTTCATTATCATTGTACTTGAATCTAACTGGTCAAGCACAAGGCCAAACCCCCCCATTTGTCTGCTTCTCTCCTCTCGATTTTGTGTTAATTTGTATCCAATAAATAAACCAGTGTAATTTAATTGCAACCCCACATTGTGAGTTAAATCACTAGATTAAACCTATTTTACTCATACATGGTTTTGTAGTAATGAAAACAAATCAAAATTGCATAAACACTGGGGTTTGTCCGATTCCTGAAATCTAGTCATCTTCCAAGACAAGGGAAATTCTTTCTAATAATTAGGACACACATCCAACAAAATAAAAGATTTTGGGAGAATCACCCCCTACCCCCACAATGAAATGAAATCAAATATAATTACAAAATATTTCAATAATTCTGTTGCATATATATATATCAAAGTTCAATTATGGACTCGTCAAATTCTTATGTAGCTAGTGGGAGTGATGAGAAAGGTGTTTGTTGCTTTCCTTTTGATTTCTTTTGGTGATGCCAAATTTGAAATTTAAAAACTAGTGTCTAATAAAAGTCACAAAAGAAGTTGTATCACTTACCTCCTACTAAGAGAGACCTGTTTTTTTTTATGAGGAAAGAAATTAGACTACCCTAACGTCTTAACGTAGGCCAGCCTAGAGCATCCTGTCGGATGAGAACACGAAGTTCTGAATCAAGAGTGAGATCAGACAAATGAGATGAAAAGCTGAGTTTAGCAATATGATCAGCATATCGATTCACCTCGCGAAAAATATGTCTGATACGGACATCTTGGAAAGAATGGAGGTCAAAGAGAATATCTGCGACAACCATTTCGATTTTCCAAGGACAAGCCCAAATGCCTTTAAGAGAGTTAATAAGGCAAAGATTGTCACCTTCAATTTCAATTAAGAAAAGGTTAAGCTGTTTAGCCTTAGTAATACTTTGCCTGAGGGCTAGTGCTTCAGTCATTAAAGTGGTGTTAAAGCCACATCGACTATTTTCCATGTGTATTATATCCGCTTTATCATTTCGAATAATGAATCCCAATCCGGCTTCTCCATTGCTAAGTTTAGATCCATTAAAATTTATTTTGTAGTAATTTGCTTGGGGATTGGTCCATTTTAAGTTTCTTTTTTTCCCGATTATTCCATTATTTTCCCTTGGTTTAACACAATGTTCCTCCTCAACGATTTTTGTTTTATTCCAGTTTAAAATGAGGTTATGAATGTAGTTCTTGAGATTTTTGATTTTGTCCGCTACAGAGTAGTTAAAAATAGTTTGGTTTCTATTAATCCAAAGTCCCCACTAGGTAGTGGCAAGACAGATAATTTCCTCTCTAGAGAGTAGATTATTGATTTCATTCATTAAAACTTTGGGTGTTTTATTCCATATGTTGATCTTGGTGATGACTGATTCAATATGATTGTTTTGAAGTTTGATGTGTTTTAGGGTGAAAGGACATTGGAATAGAAAATGAATAATATCTTCGATGGGATTGTTGCAGCCGTCACAAGCTAATAGGACTGCTACATGTTTTTGTGTTAGTCTAAGTTTAGTTGGTAAGCCATCATGACATATTTTCCAAAGAAAGTTCTTAACTTTTGGATATATGTCGAGTTTCCATAACTAGGAATATTCATTAGTAGGATGGTTTTGCTGTTTGGTTATCATTTCAAATGCCGTTTTTTTTTGTGGAAAACCAACCATTAGAACTAGGTTTCCAATAAAGCCTATCAGTGATATCATTATCTGGTAAGGGGATGTCCATGATTTTATTAGCAGTTGTGGTATTAAGCATATTGGTTAATTTACTATGGTCCCATTTTTTTTTAAGATGAAATCATTAACATTTGAGTTTAGGTTTGGTACAATGTTTGGTAATCGTTCATTTAGAAGATGAATATTATTAACCCAATTATCTTTCCAGAAGTTAATAGTTTTCCCGTCACCTACTAGCCATTGAAGGCCTTCTTTGAATTCAATTCTCAATTTTAATAACTGTGACCATTGCCAAGAAAGATTGCATTTTTTCCATAAAGTAATATGTTGATATTTTTAAGATATTTTTCATTAATAACTTTAACCCAGATATTTTCAAGTTCGACAGAAAATTTTCATATTAGTTTCATTTGTAATGCTTTATTCATATCTTGGGTTTTCCTGATGCCAATACCACCATTGGCCTTGTTTTTACATATTTTGTCACATCCAATGAGGGGTTTATAATTTGGGTCTTTGTTCCAGAGGAAGTTTCTATTTATTTTATCTAGTTCCTTATGAATGTGAGTTGGTAGCATAAAGCATTGCATAATATAGTTTGGTTTAGCGGCTAGATTTGATTTAATAAGGGTGGCTCTACCTTCAAGAGATAAGGAATTTGCTTTTCATTTGGAAAGTTGGTTGGTAGTATTAGTTATTGTATTTTGAAATGTTTCTCGATTAACTTTACCATTTATAATTGGGCAGCCCAAATATTTTTCTAGTGAAGTGGTGCTAGGTATGTTAAGTACAGAATGGATACTATTTTTGAGATTGCTCGGAGTGTTATTAGTGACTTGAAAGGCTGATTTATGATAATTAACACATTGTCATGAAATATCACAATAGTTTTCAATAATTTGTTTAACTTTGGTACAAGCAGGTTGGTTTGCTTTAGCGAAGATTAGGATGTCATCAGCAAAGGCTAGGAATGGTATATTAGTCCAACTTCTAGAAATTTGGAATCCAATTTGGTTACGATTAAGGTTACCTTCTTGTGGCAATTTTCTTGCCAAAACTTCAGCACCAAGGATGAATAAAAAGAGGGATAAGGGATCGCCTTGTCGTAGTCCTCTTTGGGGAAAGAACATATCGGTTGGTCCATTATTGACTAGGACCGAGAAAGATACGGTTTCAATGCATTCTTTAATCCAACCTACAAACTGGTCAGAGAATCCAAATTTCTTGAGTACGTCTATGATGAAGTGTCATTCAATTTTATCATATGCTTTTTTCATATCGAGTTTGATTGCTATCCATCCTTCCTTTCCTTTCTTGGCTCATAAGGAATGGAAAATCTCATGAGCTATTAGAATATTGTCTTGAATGGCTCGGTTGGCGACAAAAGCTCCTTGTAATGGGTGGATTAGTTTATTTAGAATTGGTTTCATTTTTTCTGTTAGTATTTTGGATATAGCTTTGTAGATAGTTGAGCATAAGCTGATGGGTCTGTAATGATTTGTGGAGTTCGGGTTGTCACATTTGGGGATTAGAGTGATAAAGGTATGATTAATTTGTTTTAGAATTTTCACATAGTGAAAAAAGCTTTTGATGGCTTTAATAACCGTTGGTCCAACAATATGCCAATATTTTTGGTAGAATAGAGCAGACATTCCATCAGGTCCTGGAGGTTTGTTACTCCCAATGTTGAAGATTGCATTTTTTAATTCCTCATTAGTAATACTTTTGGTGAGTTCTGCTTTTTCTTGATCTGAAATTTCATTCTGAATATTACCCAAATAATCATTTAAAATATTATGGTTGATTGATCCTTTTTTGAATCTTTTTACAAAATCGTTTTTAATTTCATTTCTGATATTTTCCAGACCGATGATAACCGTACCATCTTGAGTTTGTATTTCTCGGATGATTTTCCTGCTGCGTCTACCGTTTGCTATTCTATGAAAGTAGTTAGTATTGGAATCAATTAGTTTGATATGTTTAGTCTTGGCTCGTTGACTCTAGTATTTTTTCTAGAAGGAGAGTAAGTTATCTTTTTTCCAAATAAGTCTATTTTGTTTGGTTGTAAGGTAGGAAGTAGGGTTAGTAAGGATATCCCTTTGTATTTTAGATAGATCTTCTTCAATTTCTTTAAGTTGTTTAAAGATATTACCGAAAGTTGTTTTATTCCATTTTTTAGCATTGACTTTGAAGGCCATGGTTTTTTTAACAAGGTTGTACATATGTGTGCCTTGTGTATCTAGTCTCTATGCTTGTCTCACCACATTTTCGAAGTCTTTCCTTGAGGTCCACATTTTCTCAAATTTAAAGGGTTGGGCTTTGAAAGGGTTAGGGTTTTCAAATTCTAGTGAAATTAGGAACCATTGAAGGATTTGATCGTGAATAAGAACACGATCTAATTTTTCCTAAATATCCTTAATTTTTGTAAAAATTTTCTTCCAAGTGAATTCACTTCCTTGTGAGGGAATTTCTAGTAGATACAGTTATTCTTGAATTGTTGTAATCTTACAAATTTAGAGGGTATATGATGTGACCTTGTCCGATGGAAAGACCACAAATCGATGTCAAGGATCGCTTGAATGCGTAGTAGGGCGAAGGAACTCGTCGGAAAGGGTATGGAGGTGTTCGGTGGACTGGGGAGTGTTCGGAAAGATGGCCGTCGGCTGGGGAAGTGATCGGCGGTGACGGAGGAGGCGCGGCGGAAGGCAGGGAGGAACGGACGGTGGCAGAAGTGGTGGTGAGGGCGGCGACCGTGAGGGTGAAAGGGGAGGATGAGCGGCGGCTGTCTAGGGTTTGGAGGGGAGACAAGAACTAGGGTTAGTTCTTGTTGCGGGATTATGGATAAGTGACTGGATAGTTCGATAACCGAATTAATGCGCGAGGATAGTTCGACTAGGAACGCGTTAATTTTTGTGACGTCAGGGCCCGGGTTTTCAAGAGATTACTCGACTGGAGAGAAAAGCTCTATTTCGACGTAAACTGAAATGAAATACAATAGTTCTTATTTATACTAGAGAGTTGACCTAATGGGCCGGCCCTCTTAAGCATAAGAGGAGCACATGCCTGAAATAGAAATAACTATAAATAGTAAGTACTAAATCAAGCATAAGACAAAATAGGAAATGCTAAATATGGCAACATGCCAAACTGGAAAACTACTAAAATAAAAATATATAATAATAGTAACTCCAAGGTGGACGCCAAGGTCTAGGGCATCTAGGACTCGTCGTAGGGCGGTATAGGACTAGCCAGGATCGCATCAGTAGAGGATGGTTCCCTCCTTTTTTCTCGGTGATATTACTAATTTCATTTAGGTCCCCAATAATAACACAAGGAAGGTGTGTGGTTAATAAAATTTGTTAGAATAGTCCAAAATTCATCTTTTTCATTTTCCTTTGGTGGGGCATATGCAAAAATAAGCATCATACAGTAGTCTTTGTCTATAATTTTGTATTTGATTGCCATAAATCTTTTGTCCACATGGGAGAGTTCGCATATTTTGTTTTGCAACTGATAGGATTTCCACATGATACAGATACCACCAGAGAAACCATAAGATGGTGAGAAGTGAAAATTATCAAATCCCTCTTTTTGCCATAGAAATTATTTAGGTTCTTTCTCGGCTTTTGTCTCAACCAAAGCCATGATTTGGATTTTTTCAATTTTACAAACGGATTCAATATCAGTCCATAGGTTCTTACGACTGATACCTATACAGTTCCAAAGACTTATCTTCATTAATAACTATATATTTTTTGTGCAAGTATTGTTAGTCTTGCTTTTATTAGGATAGGGATTTGGCTTCGCGTAGATTCAGACTGGTTAATAACATGATTTGTATTCTAATATTTTCCAGTATTTTGTTGGTCATATTGTGTTTGCTAACAATTTTAGTGATATCATACTGGTTTTTCTTGTCGTTATGCATTGCGCTTTCATCTAAAGGGAATTTGTTTTTTGTAGGGTAGGATATTAGTGGGAATTTGACACAAAGGGGGTTTATAGTTTTACAAGGGATCTTAATACAGTTTGAATTCCAGAGAGGTATAGTGACTGATTGCTTAATGCTACTGGAACGTGACTTGTTAAAATAAGGTTGATATGGAGTGTGGCACTCCTTGATACTGAATAGGGGGTACACAAAAGCATATACCCCAGCACATATACACTGTGTTCTGGTAAGAATGTGGATTAGTCATAATCCAAAGATATAGGTTAGTATCAGAGGCATAGCAGCTGGGTAACAAAGACCAACTAAAAATAATCCAGATATAGTTATTGTCATGAAACATAAATAGAGTGGAGTGACAACTTGTTTTGTAGAGATTCCAAGATTGATTGCAGCGGAGGGGGTGAACCTTTAGAGTTTTTTTTGCTAAAGCTGTTGTTAAGCATCCGATGAGGCCATTGTTTGGGGGGGCACTTGGTTGGTATACCAATACTCATAAGTAGTAGTAGTTGGGGTTGTCCTGCCAAAAAATTTGTGATTAAAGTAATTAATGTTAAGAACAATAATCATCCGAATAAGAAAAAGAATATAAGAGGGCATATATAAATTGATAAGCTGACTGTTAACATAATATACTCCCACTATGTAATGTAGGATTAGAGGTTGGCTTTTGTTCTGGCCTGGATTGAATCCAGCTCCAGTGATGACAGAAGTTCTCATGTTTGCAGGTTTAAATTCACAACCTATGAGCTTAAGAGAGTAATGAATCCAAAGGGTACAAACAAGGATAGATAACAAAATACTTCTCATATTAGATGATACATTCAAGTGAAAAAGCAGCTGTAGATTCTCACAAGAGAGCTTACATGAAGTAGATATAGATAAAGAATAGAAATTACATGATAGAGGATTAAGATAAGAACTCATCCTAAAGATGTGAGTGAGGTTTTGAGGGTTGTTGGGCCTGTTAATATCACACCAAATGTAGTAGAGGTAGGCACTGCACTTGAACAAAAGTGGATGACTTCTTATATTAATCATAAAAACAGTAGAGATTACACCCTTGGTTTCTTGTTCCCCATCAGGGACGAAGAGGCAGTGTCATCCTCTCCCTCTGTGGTTTTCCTCTTGCTGGAGCTTATAGTAGAAGGAGCATTCTTTGTATGGACAGTGAGGACCCCCAGCTTGTCAGCCATAGAGGAGCCAGCGTTTTTGGATTGAGCAGAGTTAAAGGTATGAAATGAGCCCTCAGAAGGAGCCAGTTCTTCTCCATTTTCATCAGCATCTGAGCTAAGAAGAACATTGATCTCTTCTTCAGTAAAGGGTTGGTCATCATCAACAATCACAAAGGGGTCTTCCTCCTCAAGGAGGTCATCCTCTTCCATATCAAAGTTCTTCTCCTATCTACATAGCTCTTTGTAAGACATAATCTTCAGCTGAGAGGCAGCCAGTGGAGGGAGAGATTGAGGGATCTCTCCATCTTTATCATCATTTGGGGTAGGGTTGGGAAGGGGCTCAGGGTATATTATTTTAACTTCTGAGGAGCTAGTGATATCAATGATGGGATAGGCAGCTTTTTTCCCTTCATCATGGATTTGGTTAAGGCCAGCAGGGATTGGAATCTGAGATGGAGGATTAGGGATCATTACAGATGCAGTTTCGTGAGTAGCAACAGAGATATGCACCCCATGGCTAGGATCAAGAAGAGGGATGTTAGGAGTGGGCACTTCAGTTGCAATAGGGATAGCACTAGTGATTGTAGGATCATTCTGAGCTGGTTTGTTCACAGAAGGTTCCCCAAAACCATGTTTAGGAACCTCATCTTCAGAGGAAGGGTCAGAGACATAGATAAAAGAGATGCCACCATTAGAGGCAAGGTAAGGTTTGTGTCCATGAACAGTGTGTGCTACATCCTTTACTTTTTTGGTAGAGACCTTGGTCCACTCTCCATCTGCATCAGTGACAGTTTCCTCTTTAGGTAGGTCAGAGACATTTTGATTAGAGTGAGCTCTCTTAATAGAGATTTGGAGTTTTGGTGGAGTGAATTTCCTCAAGGGACAGGTTGTGAACACATGGTTTGGTTTCCCACAATTGCCACACCCTTCTGGCCAATCTTCAAACCAAATATTAAATTTTTCATAGACACCATTTTCATCTGGTATGAGGACATGGTTTTTAATGGTTTGGGAGAAGTCCATCTGGACACAGATTCTGGTAAACTTAGCCCACTTTCTTTTGCTAGCAAAGGGGTCAAGCTTAATAAGGGTTCCAATTTTATTTTCCTCAAGGATGGCTGCTATGGCTTCAGGGTCACACAGTTCAGCAGGAAGTTTAGGAATTCTAATCCATAAGTCAAGCTTAGATGTTGGTTCAGTTTGGGTATCAAACCCTTGAGCCCATTGTTTAAGAAGAAGAATTTGGCCATACAAATGGTAAGGGCGACCCTCCCAGATTTTTTTAAGGTCCAAAGGGTTGGCAAAGGAGATTTCAAACCACCCAAATTGTCGATCAAAGAAGCTAATATCCCCTTTAAGGAATCTCCATTCAGATTTTAGTTTAGCAAAGACTTTAGGTAATTCCATAGGATTTCCTATAATGTACCCTATCAAGGCTGATTCTTTTCTCTTTTTAGCATTTTCTCTGATTTTAGCAAGTTTAGAGGGATAAGATTCAGAGCAAATTTTAGATTTGCCTTTGTTGATTTGATTTTCTTTGTTTCCAGCATTGGGTTGTTCTCCCTTAGGGTTATTGTTAGTGTTATTGACACTAGGGGGCCTGTTAAGGTCAACTTGTGAAGCTGTGTTTTTGTTGTTTTCAGAACATAGAGCAGCAGAGTAAGATGCAGTACCGTTACTCATAATGAATGAAGGTAAGCACCAGCTAGTAAGGATGCAAGGACAACAAGCAGTAGAAGCAGAAATAGAGAACACACACTCAAGCAGATCAGTAGAGAAATTTAAGAGGGCATTAATGGCGAAGTTATAGTGGATAACATAGAACATGTAAGACAAGCAGTATTTATAGGCAGATAAGCAGAGATAAACGATGATACAAGAAAAGAGTAAAGAGATGGAGCAAGTATACCTTAAATTAGGGTTAGTAGTAGCCTTCTGACGCCGGCAATACACCAGAGAGAGGCTTCTCCTCCCAGCAAGGCAAAGAGGCTGCCCATCTGAATTTATCCCAGAGGACCGGTCACACCTCAGACGGAGAGGAGAGGATTTGCCAGGAAAGTCATCGCACACCCTATCGAACCCTATCTCCCACAGAGACCTTGATAGGAATATGGGCCTTCTCCCAAACCATGAATCAAATTCACAGTAACACTTCAGACGAGTGGAAGTATGATGATTGCTTTTAGAGATGAGAAGCCCCCTTTCCCTTTTCAGAAGCTTGCTTTTTCCTTTGTTGTCTTTTCGATTAGCCTCTAAAAGCTGGGAAAGGCACCAGCAGAAAAGGTGAGTAGTAAACGGGTAGTAGATTATGCTTAGGAGCAGCTTTGATTGAGACAGAGCACGATCTGTAAGGGAGAGACACCATTGAAGCTGGTTTCGAAGGTTAGGGTTTTGTTTTGGGGAAGGGGGTGAAAGAGAGAGATAGAGGAGATAGTTTTCCATTGCGGTTTTCCTACTAAGAGGGACCTTGTTCTTATATCACAAGGAGTGCTAAATGTCCATAACCTTGCCTCATATCTACAATATTCCAAATTGTCTACTTTACATATGAAACGAAGCACATCTCCCATGAAAATCTTCGCGACGCATCTACACTCAAACTCGGCGGTGTGGCGGTGGAGGTGGGGGTGGTCGCAGGTCCAGATGGTGACGAAGCTGTCGCCGAAATCCCTAAGCGTCGCATAAGCGTCGGAAATAAAGGCGAAAAGAGAGAGAGAGAGAGTCACCCCATCGTTGTCTTTCCCAATCACAAAACAGAGACGACATGGGAGTTTCAGCTAATTGTCATGCACATAAAAGTTTGAAATTTGCTTGTAAAAATGACGGAAGAAGAAGATGAAGAAAAGAGGGATTTTTTAGGTCAAAGAATGGGAAAAAAGAAGGTTTATATTTGGGCTTGTATAAATATTCATGGATGGGCTGTTAAATAGCTAATAAAGGGATGTGAGGCCCATTTCTTAATTGAATTATACATCCGTGTTTATATTTTAGTCAAATTTGGACAATTTTTTGGAGAAAGCTGCTCTATTATGCAAGTTCATCTAATTCGATTGTATAAAGAAATGACAAAATTTAGTTAGTGTGATTTGTTTCTCCCTCATCAACAAGTTATTTTTATTTTTCAATGGAGTAACAATTAGTCTGTTATTAATGTCTACTTAAAAATCAATATTTCTTATATTGATTTAGGGTTTATTTATTAATTAATTTTTTTTTCTTTATATAAGTCTATTTGATTATCAAGACTTTTTGTCTTTCGAAACAACTGCCTAGAATATTTAATCACTTCCCCTTATCAAAGAAAATAAATAACATTATTTTTTAAATAGATAACTATATAATTTTCGATTAGAGATGTCATGATAATTTTTTTTATTTTCTTTTTCTAGGTTGTACGTTCATTAAATAATTTTTTCAGTCTTTTATCTTCACTTTTTGAACACAGTTTAAAAGACTAATGAGTAATATTTTGAAAACATTATACCATCAATACAGTTCAATATCAAATCTCTCTATCTTCAAACTCCAGAGTTTTAATGAACACAATTTTTAAAACAAATTAATAAAGTTTTGAAAACATAATTTGCTCTTACAAACATAATGTTATTTCCACCTTACTGAATATAGAATTATAGATCCAATATTTTCAAAATAAAAAATATATACCCAAAGTTCTGCATAAGCTTTAAACTCGGTTCATAAAATAATGTTTATAAAATTATAATGGCAAATGAAGCAAATATAATATATAGTGGAATTAATGTTTACTCCGTATTATTTTAAAAACTCTATTATTCTAGCCTATTAGGTTTTCGTTATGACTTACATTCATAAACAACTTAATATAAATATCCACGTAAACCGATTTAAGAAATTGATACATTCAAAGTATAATTACGTTAGTAGCATTTGTATCTATAAATATTTTGATATGATAAAAGACACTCATATACGAAAGTGAAAATGATGTCAAAAAACTCATTACAAACAAGAATGTATAATGCATTAAAAATTGTTTTTGGTCTTCTAAAACGATCAAAATTATTAATCAAAATTATTGCACAAATGTAAATTGTCAACAATCAAACTAAGCACAAGTTAGTTTGAATACTAAAAATATAGGAGCAAATACATTCAAACTGTTTACTCCTTTTTCAATAATAAACTATGTATTTTTATACATTGTTGAGTACTAGAAAACAATAAAAGAAATTGACACCTTACTATGTCAGAATTCCTAGAAGCCTAAACATATGTACCGAATGACAAAGATATACACACAAAACAAACCTACCATGACAAATAAAAAGTTAAGATATAAAAGATGAAAAACATCAAAAAGTTAGAATTCTTTCCCGTGAGAAGTACGAGGTAAACCTACCCAAATAAAACTTTACTATAAAATTAAAACTACATCATATTATGACATATCATTAATATATAAACTCTAAATCTTATACAAAAAGCATACATATTTTATGTAATAAAAAAAATACACACTAATGTAAATTAATTATTTATGTGTTATACAAACACAAAATAATAATATTTTTGCCCCGTTCGAATCACGTAGTGAACTATCAAGCTTTCATATAAATTAAACTACGACACTTTACAACAAAAGATAGTTATAAATACACCAACATTCCTTAATAAACAAATATACAATTTGGTAAGAGTAAACCTGAATTCTACGCAATCGTAAACTTGATACATTATGAGTAAAATTGTGGTATTTACTATAATTTGCGTGTTGTTTACATAATTAAATGAAATATACGAGTTACTTACTACTAAAAAAATCAATCACCTTCGAAATTTGTACAACTTAATAATAACTAAAATAATAAAAAAACATGATTTATAAAGCATAGCTACAAAACTTGCAATAACGCATCCATCATGACACGTGCGAAGCATGGGCTCGACCTACCACAACTAATGAAATGTTACGTATTATATCAACACAAAATAATAACATTTTCCTTATGTTCGAATCACGTATAGAACTATATAACTTCCAAATGAATTAAACTACAATATTTTACAACAAAAAATGATTATAAATACACCGATGTTCCCATAATATAAAAAAATACAATCTGGATCGACAAAACCTGAATTCTACACAATCATATAAACTCAATATTAATATATTATGATAAAAAAGTTGTGGTATTTACTCTATTTTGTGTATTGTCTACCTAATAAAATGAAATATACGATTTATTGACTATTTGTAAAAAAAAAGTGAATCACTTTCGAAATTTGTATAAGTGAATAATAACTAAAATAATCAAAAACATGTTTATAAAACATAGCTAAAAAACTTATCATAAATCATCCATCATGGCCCGTGCGAAACACGGGCTTAAGATACTAGTGTTAAGAATAATTGAAAGAATTCGGCTGATTTTATATAATTTGATCACCTTGTATGAGTGATTAATAACAACTCTACTAAAGAAATTAAAAGCACAAGAAAAGTTATCCGAGTTGAAATAGAATTTGAAGTTGAATGAGTAATTGAAGATGAAAATGGAGTTCGATATATGAGTAGATGAAGTTGGATATATTAGATTAAAATACGTAATTAGAGGTTTGGTATTACGAGATGAAATGAGAAAAAAAGTTAAATTTTGCTTGTTAATCTTCAACAAGCTTAAGGATTATAATAAAAAAATTAACAAATTTAAAGAACATTCATGTTCTACAAATTTCTTAGCGTAAAATTAATATTTTTTTACTAAACACTCATTCAATAAATGAAAAAAAGGTTATATTAATTTTAAAAAACTTTGTCAAACGAAGTTTTAAGAATCATAAAATATTGATGATACTTTATCATCAATTATCAAGTGATATTGTATTAATTTATATAAAGGCCAATACCCATAATCATACTTCACATATACCAATAGGGGTGTTCATAATTATTTGATCCGGTCGATCCGATTCTAAAATATCTGAGTCCAATGGAATACTATCCGAATCCGATCCGATCCGGATAAATTTTTCGGATCACCGGATCGAATACGGACCGGGGCTAGATATCCGGCGGATATCCGGGGATATGCCACTATTATCATATTTATATAAAAAATAATGTATATTACTTGAAAATTAAATATGCCAATGGTTTTCCCATTTTTATAAATGTGTAAACATTAATATTTTCATTAGGAATGAAAGTATTGAAGTTTAGACATTTAAATATTATGTTTTGAACTCGAATTAGTGGACTTTGAAAGTATTTTTGTTGTTTTTCGGTGGTTTGTTTGAAATTGTATATTGATTAAACAACTAAGTATTTTGTTTGAATTTATATGTTTGAACTTGTAGCTAATATAGTTGATGAATTATAAATTTGTGATAATATTTTTAAAAATAAAATATTCTTTATATTAATTTATATATAGATTGGATATTTAGGATATCCAATATGGATATCTGATCCGATCCGAGGTTTTCGGATCGGATATCCGGGATTTCCGAATACGGATATGGATACCGATTTCGGGATTTTTCATTTGAGGATATCCGATCCGATAAGCCGGATCAGATCGGATATCCGGTAATGAACACCCCTATATACCAATATACCATAGATCACAATATTACGTCACTCTTCCCCATAGTTTAACAACTCACATTATGTCCTGCAATAACCCTCAAAAGTGAGGCTATTTACTATAATTTTCTCTTGATTTTTTTTGTTGATACATGAAAAGTCAAGAGAGAAATTTCATTAAAAAAGATTGCTCTACCATTCTGGGTAGTATATATTTCCATATACTATATTGGTACTTGTACGTAGTGAAATGCACTAGAAATAATTAATGGCATATCATTTCATTATCATTGTACTTGAATCTAACTGGTCAAGCACAAGGCCAAACCCCCCCATTTGTCTGCTTCTCTCCTCTCGATTTTGTGTTAATTTGTATCCAATAAATAAACCAGTGTAATTTAATTGTAACCCCACATTGTGAGTTAAATCACTAGATTAAACCTATTTTATACTCATACATGGTTTTGTAGTAATGAAAACAAATCAAAATTGCATAAACACTGGGGTTTGTCAGATTCCTGAAATCTAGTCATCTTCCAAGATAAGGGAAATTCTTTCTAATAATTAGGACACACATCCAACAAAATAGAAGATTTTGGGAGAATCACCCCCTACCCCCACAATGAAATGAAATCAAATATAATTACAAAATATTTCAATAATTCTGTTGCATATATATATCAAAGTTCAATTATGGACTCGTCAAATTCTTATGTAGCTAGTGGGAGTGATGAGAAAGGTGTTTGTTGCTTTCCTTTTGATTTCTTTTGGTGATGCCAAATTTGAAATTTAAAAACTAGTGTCTAATAAAAGTCACAAAAGAAGTTGTATCACTTACCTCCTACTAAGAGGGACCTTGTTCTTATATCACAAGGAGTGCTAAATGTCCATAACCTTGCCTCATATCTACAATATTCATACGACGACCACATACATGTATATACGTGTAAGGATGCTTCAGATTGGTCTACAAATATTGCATGAATCAGAACACCTTAAATTCTCGAGAAAATGAAGAAAAATCATGATTCCTAGGCCATAGCTTAGTGGTTGAAAAGACAAAGAGTTATAGTGATCGAAAACGTAAATCCTGTTACAAAGACAGGAGTTCAATTTCTACCATTAGTAGCATGGACTCTGGCTTTTGTGTGTGCAAGTGGTATCCTTACCGGCTCTACTAAGACACATTCGTGATTTACCTCTTTACCAATTTCTATAAGTGGGTTCAGATTTTGCCAACAATAAGAAAATTGAGGAAATAAGATGGTTGTAATTACCATAGACATATTTACTCGTCTTATTATTTTGTTCTTTTTGGTCTATAAGAGGTACTAAGCCATTACAATAGGGGATGGAGATTCGAACTCGTGACCTCGTGATCATAAGACGTCATGTTTACCAGCTAGGCTGAGAAGGCTTGACTATTTACTCGTCCTATATATATATATAGGATCCCGTCATGTCTCTGCTGGCAAAATCCAAATGCAGAAAGAAAAGTGGGACACTTTGGTAAATTTGGGAGGTTGGTCTTAGTTGTTCATGGCCCCCACCTTCTCAAAAAACTCCTCTTTCTACATCTAATCTCACAAAGTCACAACCCATCAATGATCAATTTAGAGGACCACCCCTAGCTAGCCTCCTTTATGGTTTGTGGGTTCTCTCTTGGTTTGTTTGTTTTGGTAACTCTCATCTAGATTTACTAGGTCAATTTTCTAGCTAGGCTTATAATTATGGCTCATGATATTCTCTTTATAGTTTACTCATCTTTTTTTCTTACATTTTCTCCAAAGGAAGAAATGATGAAAGTTTTACTCCATTAATTATATAGGGTTGCTGATCATTTCTCATACCCTTTTATATGCCTTTTTAGCTTCTTGGTAAGCTGACAAAATAAGTCTATGTGAATGTGATGTAAAGGATTAGCATGTGACATATATATATATATATATATATATATATATATATATATATATATATATATATGCATAGTAAAAGGGATTATAAAAATCAGACCACCAATTATCTTTTTTCCCCTTCTTTTTTTGATTTTCTGATTCCTATTGATGACAAAGAAGAATAAGCCTAGAAGAAGTACAACAAATTGGCGTGGGAGAAATCTTTGATTTATATTATTTATGTTGTCAGGCTATTTCCCACTGCATTGACAATTACAAATGAAGGAGAAGACAAAGTTAAAAAAGAAGAAGAAGAGATCAACAAAAGAAAAGGCCTATTGAAGGCAGTGAAAAACATACAGTAAGAAAAAACAAGACAGGTACAAAATCCTGTAAGATCTTAATAATCCACTGCTTTTTTGGGTCTTCATCTTCCTTTTACCCTCCAATGTTTTTCTCCGTCCTCTTCTTAGAACAAGAGGATATCAACACCATCCTCCATTGTCTTCACACTCGCCTCCTTGCTCGCGACCGGCCTGTCGAATTTAGTACACATAGATAAGAGAATTAATGCATTGCCAATGCCAATGCCATGATGTATTATTATTCCTTGACAAAAAATACTCTTCTTCTCATCACCATTAAACTTACTCGGTTCTGCCGGTTCTTGCTGTCTAGCATGAGTAGACTGCCAAAGCCCAATTTGGCCATGACCAAATGCAGAGTTCTCCTGCACATATCACAATTTAAAAAAAAAAAAAAGGCCCCAAAAAAACTTGTAGTTGAGACTTTACACCCACAAAAAAAAGAAAAGTTACCCTTGAAAATCCATTCCCTTGTGAGAAGCCAAATAGATGATTTATAGATGCTTGATTATTGGACTGATCCACACACCTCTGTGCAATACACATTAAATTAACCAACCAGTTTACAGTGGTAAATCCAGGTAAAAAAACATCATAAAAGATACTTGAATGGACTTACATTAGGGTAATTGAGAGCAGGGGAGCTAGCAGTGTCATCAAGAAAAGAATGGTGGTTGTTTGTTCTTTGCTCCGATTTCGCCGAAGGAGGGTAGAACCGGAATTTGTCGTCTTCATAGTGGAAATGTGGAGGGCCTGAAGATGCATCCGAAACCATGGATAAGTCCTCTTCATCATCAGCATTTGGTGTGTGACTTTGGTGGTGGTGATCATGGAGATTTTTTCTGCTGCTTTGTTGGTATTGATTTGGAGATTGAGATATGGATTCATCTAAGTAAAGAGTCCACCCAGATTCACACCCACTACTACTCCATTCTGAAGCTGCTGAGATATCCATTCTTGATTCTTCTCTTGGAGTGTGATTGATGGTGTGGTGTAAATGTGTAATGAAAGAAATATAAAATGGAAATAATAAAAATCTCTCTGTTTATTTTTTTGGGTTCTCTCTTGTGTGCTAGTGCTCTCTATAACTCTATAAGTAGAGAAACCAAAAGAATCGCTCTCAAAATCCTAGGCATGTGTTTGTCCTTTTCTCTTATGTGTTGTGCACCTTCTTTTATCTTCATATATGAAATATATTGAATCTAAATAATGCCAGTTGGCTTGCTTGCTCTTTTATTGAGGCCACGAGAGAGGATTAATAAAGAGGAGTTGTTATAAAAAATTATCTTAATCTGTGATTAGTTAAGCTAATTGAGAAAACAAGTATACATTAATTAAGGTAATTTGAGAGCATCTCAAAGGACTATTTGGTTGAGTGTGTCTATTGTTTAATTGACTTTGATCAACAAGTCCTACAGAAAGAATTATGACATGATAGAAACTAATTACCCACCACAAGATAGACCTCTATTACAAAAGCCCCCATAATTTTAGGGTTGCTCTTGCACTAGTGAACCTTAAATTAGAAGAAATGTGCTAATTAACAATTTGGTAACCTACAATATGCCAATTGTCATTAAACGCCCAGGTCCCCCGGTGATTTGGCATTCTCTTTGGATTTTGGGATTGTAGCTAGCTTGGATTAGTATATAAGTGGATTCTTAATAATTAAGAAGTTAATTTCATTTTTGGTCCCCTACTTTCTGATCTTTCACTATTGAAACCCATTTTGTGTAAGGTGTTATGAAGGGACAGCAACTAATCACTTGAGCCCAAAAATCGACCTAAGTGATCAGAATTCCATCTCTTTTGTAAAATGAAATCTGTTACACAAAATAATAATTGTGAAAAAAGAAAGAGGAAAAGAGCCAAGGGATGGAATTGATTTACAGGAAGTTACCTTATGATTTTTCTTTGGGATTAATGTAGTTTACACTGTTGAAGAGATGTGGATATATCATATGCTTTTCTAGCCACACGTGCAAATGGGTAGGTGTGAAGCAAACAATAGAGAGATCAGAGACGGAAACATTAAAAAATAAAATAAAATCTATGAGCATTCACAAACATTGGCCGGCCTAAGTCTTAATTATAATGATCCAACTAGTTGAGGGGGTAAGTGGTAGATTATGGATGAAAAAATGATCTAAATATATATATTCCATAGATGTTTCGACAACCATATATACCATAGATTTTTACCAGTATACGTTACCACAGGTGTGAAGGAAAAAAAAAAACTGGTTGATGTTCCCATTGTTAGTGGTGAGATTAAAACAACCCCTCAGATATCGGCGGAAGAGGTACATGTCTCTTCCATCCGGACGTCATGAAAATACTGAGTTTCAACTGCAGGGATCTGGGGAGTACTCGTGCAGTTAAGCATGTGATGAAGCTAGTAAATTTGGAACTTCCCAATATTTTGTTTCTTATGGAAACAAAATCATCTGTAAATTATATGAAGAATATTGCTAGTAGGTTGGGTTTTGTGAACTCCTTTGCTACTAATAGCTGTTTTGGACGGAAAATGACCAATCGATCTCTTTCCGTTGATTTGAGGGGTAACAATAGTTAGGGTGATAAATCTACTCCGTTTGATGAGAATAAGTGATTACAAATGGTAGTTTTTGTGATGCAAGAGAGGAAGAAGAAGGTTACAACATGAATAGTCGAAGAAGACGAGATGGTCGGACCAGACTATAAGCGTCGGTCGGACTAAACAACGTTGGACAAGATAGAATATATAAAAATGAGAGTTTTGATGATGAGAGTACAAGTGGTTACAGTAGATTGGAGTGTTGTAGAATGTCGTAGAGTGTCGTTTGAGGCTTCTCCTAGAGCCTTATTTATACTTGCTTGATCCCTCCCTAAATGCTCTTGATCTCTCCTTAAATGCTCTTGATCTCTCCTTAAATGCTCTTGATCTTCTCTTTGATTCTGCATTAATTACGCTTGATCTCCTCTTAATAAGCCTTGATCCTCTCTTAAAGATGGTTGATTCCTTCCTTGATGGCTGAAATAATGCATATAGCCGTTGGAGATCTCGGAGTTGTTATACTTAAAGGAGAAAATCTCGCTGGTCTGTTGCGTCCAGGAATTAGGCGACGGTCGCATGGCTCACGTCCGACAGGTCTGATGCGTCCGACGGTTGCGTCAGACAGTTGATGCCCATTGGACGAGTAGTCGATTTTCTGACCCCAACAATTGCCCCAAATTCATCTTAGTCATCGATGCAAGGCGGTGGATGAGATGAATTTCAAGTCTTCAAGGGAATCGTCCTTCAGTAATTTCGATTTGTCCGAACTCGTCCTGCTATGTAGATAGTCGACGAATTGATGTGATGTGACGTTGCTTGTGTAAAAGATTTTGTCTTTGAAAGTGTTGAATTGAAGTTTTTAGCCATCGGGCGTTAACTCCGTAAATGTATATTGTATTGTACCACCGTTTGCGTAAAAGCTTTTGTTGGTGGGTCATGTGTAAGTTGTAGCCGTGTGAGGCGTTAACTTTGTAAATGTGTACTGCGCAGGTTTGTGTATTTGTAGGTACCGTATGTAGGGTTTGTCACCCGTAATGTGTGTTAGTCATGACGTTTGTGTAGACCGAGGAGGAAAGCAGTTTGTTTGCTGCGTAAATAAGGTGGGTTCCCTTGTGTAAGGTGGGCAATGTGCCGCTGAACCGTAAGTCATCTCCCCGTGTACCGATCGATCGTGTAAATGTAGTGTAAGCGCTTTTTGCGGATGACTGGATCCAATGTGTATGTTAAGGGTCGTCACCCGTATGTATGTAAATGTAACGCGACATGTCAAGTCGATTTGTTCGTAGTTGATTTTGATGTTGTCTTGTATTCGTCGCACTGAATAGATTCGTCATGTACCTTGTAGGATCAAAAAGACATAGTAGGATTTGGTGCTCGAGTTTATCGATAATCCTCATGTTAGCAATCAGGTTCATGTAATAGTATATAGCGAGAATATATTTAAAATTGAAATGACACGAATGTAATCGTAGGTCGACATATAAAAGTCAAATTATTTTGTAATTCGAAAAGCGATAATCCAAAGATGCGATGAGTGCAAATAGTAAATGATAATGATAATACGTAATAAATTACTTAGAAACGATATGGATGAAACCTATTGTCCCTTCGATGATGCGTCGTCCTTTCGGGTGCGTCTTCTTCGAGTCGAATTTGAGCCGTTGCCTTAGCTTGGGCGTCTTCAAAGGTCTTACATGGGTACCTTGTGAGATCTTCGTAGAGATCGCCTTCTTTATCGAGTCCTTGGCGGAACGCTTCTATGGAGGTCGGGACGTCGCAATTGAGGATCCCAATTTTCTCCCGGTTAAACCGCTTTAAGTAGTCCATGTCGTTTCGTCGTGCCCCTGTATGATCCGGTACAAGTCACTGGACTGTTTTTTGTGACATCGGCCGCTAATGAACTGGATCTTGAAGGTGTTGACCAAGTCAGCGAATGACGAGATAGACCCGTTCGGTAGATTGACGAACCATGTAAGGGCTGGTCCGACCAAAGTCGACCCGAATCCCTTGCACATGATAGCCTCGCGCGTCTCATGAGGGATTGGACATGCCATCAAATTTTGTTTGTAAATGGACACGTGGTCTTCTGGATCGCCTGAACCGTCGTAGTAAGTCATGTTTGAGATGACAAACGTTTTCAGCATTTCGACTGCATTGATCGCTTCCACGAAGGGTGAATCTTCAAAGCAGTTGTCGGCTTCTTTTTCAGTGGGTCGAGGGGCGTCAGGGATTCTAGAGATCCTTTCGTCCATAACCTTAAAGTGCTACTCAATTTGTTGCTTGATGAGATCATATAGGTTGGACTGGTCCGTCAGACACGGTCGTGTCGTCTGGTCTGATCGCGTCGTTGGATCCTGTCGTCTTGTCAGATCTGGTCGCATCGTCAGGTCAAGTCGCCTCGTCAGATTTCATTTTACAATTGACTCTTCAAAATGCTGAGCATTGCCTGGATTTTGTTGATTGTTGTGTGAGTTGCCTTAAGCCTGCTCGTAACCGCCCTCACGGCCAGCTAGAGTAGTTTCCCGAGTGATTGTTTGTTGAGTTTGGTACTGCTTCGCTGTTTGTTGTTTCTGTTGCTGTTGCTGTTCGCTTTGATCCTGTGGTTTGCCATTTCTTGCTGTCAGGTACCATGTATGAAGAAGAGATCACCCACGAGATAGGCGCCGAGACTGCTGAACAACAATTGTGCCGAGAGATGCTTGCCAGGGACGCGAAGGTCGCCGAACTCGAGCGACAAATAGCAGCTCTCATCGCACTCCAGCAACCGGCCCCAGTAACTAAGATTGCTTCTGCTCCACATCAACAACAGGACGATGCGCTAGGCGCCCTAGCCCTGGAAAAGGCAAAGGGCAAAGTTGTGATGCTTCCCTCCACCTCAGATGCAGGCCAGCTGAAAGAACTGGCATCGCAACGAGAGAGCATTATTGATCCGACGCGTCGTCGGCAACGAAGGTCTACGCAAGTCGTGATCCAGGAAGAGACCCCTGCTCCTGCGGATCCCACTGAGGCGGGTCCCCAAGAGGAATATGAGGACGACCATGTCTATTCCAGTGGTCGCCATCAGCAGGGCCGATCGCCGACTTTACCGCCTCCGACTGGTCGCCCGCACAACCAGCCGTCTGGTTTCCATCTGCAGCAGCGACAGCGTCAACGGCAAACCACTTTTGTGCCGTTTGATATTGATGATTACCAAGATCACCAGAGTTCCCGCACTCCTCTTTATTCTGATGAAGAGGATATGTTTGATGAGTACGACCTTGAGGAGGATGAGGGTCAGTTTGGATATGCTGACGGATTTCATCCGCCTCTCCAGGATCCCCCTGAGCTTCAGCACCAGCATACCAGCTATGTGCCACCTCCCTTGCTGCCTCAGAATCAGGAGGCCTATTGGCACGCTGTCCAGCCCGGGCGCCACCAGCAGGCTTACCAGCCTATGCGCCCAGCCGCCGGCCGACAGCGTCCCCAACGACCAGCTTGCTTTCCACCACAGTATGGCGCTCGTCACTTCGAGCCCGTGGCGGACCCTGCTACTCGGTTTCAGGACCGCCAGGCACAACCACCTATCCAACGCCGAGATGTGAAGGTAAAAATTAAAAACTTTTATGGCTTATATGATCCTTTTGTCTTTCTTGAGTGGTTGCAGAACACAGAGCACGTCCTACGTCATTTAACTGTCCCTGAGTACGAGAAGGTAGATCTCGTGACTCTACATTTTGAAGGAGCTGCAGAAACATGGTGGCAACGTATTACGCAACAGCATTACCGGATGGGTTGGGCACCCATTACTGAGTGGCATCAGCTCGTGTACATCATGACTCGGAAGTACGTGCCTTCCACTTATAAGGAGCAGATGCGGACCGAGATCGCTCGTGCGCGACAGGGCACGGATTCCCCTCAAGAGTTCTTCGCCCGCTTGGAGGACATGTACTTCAAGGCTGGCGCTAGTGTTGCTCCAGGAACTTTGAAGACGAGGTTTATCACTGGGCTGAACCAGCCTATCCAGGATCAGGTTGACGTCCTGCCCATTCGGGACCTCAACAATGTCGTGCATACTGCGCAGAAGCTCTACCTTCAGCACCAGCGCCAGAGGCAGAGACCTTGGCAGCCCACGACATCTTCCAGGTATGGTTCTAGACCATTTCCTTCGGTTTCAGGCACTGACCCTACATCTACATCTAGTGCACATAGACAGGACCGGAGAAGCATAGGTACTACGTCTGTTGAAGCGTCGCCTAGAGCAGCCCCGTCTGTTCCCATTCGGCGCCCGCAACCGCTAACCACCGAGGCCGCTCGCTCTGACCGAGCCCGCGATGTGGAATGTTACCGGTGTGGAGGACGAGGACATTACCAGATGAATTGTCCCAATGCGAAGAAGGTCATCTTCTCCACCCAATCTACAGGCTATGAGAGTTACGACGACGACGAGGAGGACGACGTCGTCACGGATCCTGCAGCTGTGTATACGGCCGATGCTGAAGGCTGTGTGGTCAACACTTCTGACCACCATGACGACCAGACCTACCACTTCGCCTTGGTCACCCGACGCGTCCTGAGCGTCAAGGAGGGTGACCTGGCTGTGCAGAGGGAGAATTTGTTTCATGCTCGCGTAAAGCTTTAACATGCTTCGCTGAGCGTGATCATTGATGGGGGCTCTTGCTGTAACTTAATCAATGAAAAGGTTGTCCGCCACTTCAACCTTCCGACGACTCCTCACCCCACTCTCTATGGTCTACAATGGATCTCCGACGGTTCAGGTAACACCGTATCACAGCAGTGTCTTATTTCATTTTCCATTGGTCCTTATAGCGACACTGTGCTTTGTGATGTTACCGCCATGGACGCTACCCACCTGCTTTTGGGTCGTCCATGGTTATATGATCGTCGCGTGCTTCACGATGGGTATTTGAACACTTACATGTTCAATTACCACGGGAGGCGCGTGACTCTTTTACCCATGAGTCCACAGGAAATTTTACAGGACCAGGCTGAGAGACAACGACAGAAGGCTATTGAGGCCGCTAGGACTCCTCCTGCGACGAAACCCGCAACAGAGCATGCCGAGTCAGCCACCGGGCCTGCGTCTTCGCCTTCTGCCTTCTCTGGAAAATCTTTTGCGTCTTCAGGTAAGCGTTCGTCACCTAGCATTACTTTGCATTTACCCTCTACAGGTTTGGATGGCTTCCCTTCGTCCTCCGCTGCTTCTGCATCTACCTTGCGGGGCACCTGTGAAGTGTGAACCCAGAGTTCTTCTTGAGAAACACAGAGACCTCGCACCAGCACTTCAAGGCAAGTCTGCTTGTTTCCTTCTTATTCCTCTCCTTTGTGCCACTACTACGACAGAGCCCGCACTCCCGCCTGCAATTTTGTCTGTTTTGCAGGAATTTGAGGATATCATGCCTGACAAGCTTCCACCAGGTCTGCCCCCTGTGCGTGGTATTGAGCACCAGATAGATTTCATTCCAGGAGCTTCTTTGCCGAACCGCGCTACCTAGAGAGCTTCTCTTGAAGAAACAAAGGAGTTGCAGCGACAGGTCCAAGATCTATTGGACAAGGGTGTGGTGCGGGAAAGCTTGAGTCCCTGTGCCCTGTGATCCTAGTGCCCAAGAAGGATGGGACTTGGAGGATGTGTATGGACTGCCACGCCATCAACCAGATCACCATCAAGTACAGACATCCCATTCCGCGCCTCGATGATATGCTAGACGAGCTGCATGGTGCCACCTTGTTCTCCAAGATTAATCTTCGGAGTGGCTACCACCAGATTCGTATGAAGGAGGGTGATGAATGGAAGACGGCGTTTAAGACCAAGTACGGTCTCTACGAGTGGCTCGTCATGCCATTTGGATTGACCAATGCTCCATCAACGTTCATGCGCCTCATGAACCATGTGCTTCGGTCTTTTCTAGGGAAGTTTGTAGTCGTTTACTTTGATGATATAATTGTCTATTCTAGTAGTTTGTCTGCGCATATTGACCATCTTAGACAGGTGCTAGACTGCTTGAGGACGGAGAGCTTGTATGTCAACAAAGGTCAGTGCATTTTCTGCTCTGACTCCACAAACTTTCTTGGTTTCATTGTTTCCAGGGATGGCTTACGTGTGGATGAAGAGAAGATACACGCCATCAAGGAGTGGCCTACTCCGACTACCCTCACTCAGGTTCGCTCGTTCTTAGGGCTGGCCGACTTCTACAGGAGGTTCGTTCGGGACTTCAACACCATTGCCGGCCCTCTGCACGAGCTGACCAAGAAGGCGACTTCCATCACCTGGCTTCCGCGACATGATGTTGATTTTGTCGCCCTGAAGGACGCCCTATGTCGGGCACCATTGCTGCAGTTGCCTGACTTTACTCGTCGGTTCGAGGTAGAGTGTGACGCTTTCGACTACGGCATCGGAGGAGTCCTGCTCCAGGAGAGGCGTCCTATCGCCTACTTTTCGGAGAAGCTTTCGGGTGCTCAGCTGAACTACCCGACGTATGACAAGGAGTTGTACGGGTTGATCCGGGTGCTGAAGACTTGGCAGCACTACCTCTGGCTGAATGAGTTCGTGATCCACTCAGATCATGCTGCCCTGGCCTATCTGAAGAGCCAGACGACCCTCAACCGCCGACATGCTAGGTGGGTCGAGTTCATGGAGACTTTTCCGTACCTGATCATGCACAAGAAAGGTAAAGAGAATGTGGTTGCCGACGCCCTTTCTTGCAGGTACGTGCTTATCACTCATCTCCGGTCTCGTTTATTGGGTTTTGCATTGCTCAAGGACTTGTATGCTGATGATGTTTTCTTTCAGAACATCTTTGAGCAATGTAAAATCAGCAGAGAGCATGACACATATTTCCTGGATGACGGGTATCTGTACAAGGCTGGGAAGCTTTGTATTCTCACGTCTTCTGTCAGGCACTTGTTATTGCAGGAATCACATGACAGTCGTGGCCATTTTGGGGTGTCCAAGACCCTAGCAGCACTTCGGGAGCACTTTTTCTGGCCAAAGATGGCCCAAAGTGTTACCAAGTATTGCCAGAGTTGTGTGACATGCCAAAAGGCTAAGGCACGCTCGAGTCGACATGGTCTCTACACACCCCTCCCCATTCATGCGGCCCCGTGGGAAGATCTTTCCATGGATTTTATCACTGGGCTGCCCATGTCTCGGCGTGGTAGAGATTGCATCTTTGTAGTTGTCGACAGGTTCTCCAAGATGGCACACTTCATTGCATGCAAGAACACCAACAATGCTACGGACATCGCTGGATTGTTTTTTGAGCATGTGGTGCGCTTGCACGGTATCCCTAAAACTATTGTTAGTGATAGGGATACCAAATTTATAGGCCATTTCTGGAGAACCTTGTGGGGTAAGCTAGGGACCAAACTCCTATTCTCTACTAGTTATCACCCATAGACGGATGGTCAGACGGATGTTACCAACCGTACCTTGGGAGCCCTCCTACGGACGGCTCTCAAGGCAAACCCACGAAGGTGGGAGGACTTACTTGCTACAGTTGAGTTTTCCTATAATAGGTCCAGGCACTCTGCGACGAAGCTGACTCCTTTTGAGGTCGTATATGGAAGGAACCCGCTGACGCCGCTTGACATGACGCCATACCCGCTGCAGGACCAGGAGAACATTGCTGCTAGCAAGTTGGCTGAGCACATTCAGGAGCTGCACAGGAGGACACGCACACAGTTGGAGTGACGTGCACTGTAGTATTCAGCACAGAAGAACAAGGGGAGGTGACGATTGATCTTCTCCCCGGGCGACTTGGTTTGGCTTCACTTGCGGAAGGAGCGATTCCCTTCCGTCCGCAAGTCGAAGCTCGACCAACGAGGCTATGGTCCATTCAGAGTCGTCAAAGCCATTGGCGACAATGCCTACCAGCTCGAGCTCCCGAAGAAGTATGGGGTGCATCCGACGTTCAACGTCGCTGACTTAGCACCATATGTTGCGCCCGAGTTCGATGAGGGTGAAGCGGGGACGCTTCACACTCAAGTGGGGGAGGGTGATGTGACCCATTCCCCTATGTCTGCTACAGAGGAGGAGGATGCCATGCGACTCCCACCTACAGGTCCGATCACCCGGTCCAGAGCGATGTGTGTCCAAGCTGCGACACAATCCTTAGTAACCAGACTTGTAGCCAGATCACTATAGCGCCCGGGATTCTGTGTCTCGTCAGCTTAGCCGTGACTGATTCCTCTACAGCGACACCGAGCCAGATTAAGACATTACTTGTGTAGTACATTATTAGACATTATTTCTATTTTAGTAGCTGCTATTTCTGGGTGGTTTCCGTTTATGTTAAATGGGCCGCTAGATTTAGTAACTAGAGAGCCTGGCCCATTAGGTCATCTCTCTAGTATAAATACTCTCTTTTGTCTTCTTTTCTAACTATGTCCAATTAGAGCTTTGTTTTCCAATCGAGTAATCTCCTGTAAACCCGGGCCCTGACGTCATCAATCGTTGCGTTCCTAGTCGAACTATCCTGGCGCATCGATCCCGTTAACGCGTTCCTAGTCGAACTATCCTGGCGCGTTAACTCGGTTACCCATTCTATCCAAACACAAACCCTAACCCTAACCCTAATCCCCCATACTTCCTCACGGCAGCCTCCACCCTTCGTACCCTAGGGCTACCACCAAACATCAACCACCACAAGATCGTCTTCCGTCGTGCCTCCTCCGATCATCACCACAGTCCACCGCTGTCCACAGTCAGCCAACACCATCTCCATTCCCTTTCGACGAGTTGGTTCGCCCCAATACGCATTCAACCGATCCTTGACATCGAATCATGGTCTTTCCATCGGACAAGGTCACATCAACTTTGGATCATTGTGGTTTGATCCAACTGCATTGGTCTGGTGGGCAGTTCACCTGGAACAATGGTAGAAAGGGGTCGGAGTTTATTCAAGAAAAGCTTGATAGAGCCTTTGCTTCTCTGAGTTGGCATGACAGATTCCCTAATGTTGTTATCTCAAACTTGGGATACTGGGGTTCGGATCATTCTCCTCTTTCTATTTCCTTGGCAAATGGGTCTTCTCTACCTGGGGGTGTTAAAATTGCTAGACCCTTGCATTTTGAAGCTATGTGGTTAGATGCACAGGGTTATTCTCAGACTGTCTGTGAGGCTTGGGCCTCTTGTTTATCTCATACTTGTGATAATGTAGATTGTACTCATAGAGCTTTACAACAATGGAACAGGTCTGAGTTTGGGAATATTGATAGAAGACTGAAAATTATCCAAGACAAAATTTCTAGTTGTCTGTCAACTGCTCATCCTGGCAGTTCTACGATTTTCCTTTTTACTCTCAAATATGAAGAGGAGGAATTGCTATGTCGTCAGGAAATGATGTGGCATCAACGTTCACGTGCTAATGAGTTAAAGTGTGGTGACAAGAATACAAAGTATTTTCACTCAAAGGCCACTAATAGGAAGAGAAGAAACCATGTTAAGCAGCTACTTCGTGTTGATGGGTCTTTAACTTCATCTTTTGCTCAGATGCAGGATATTGCCTTATCTTATTTTCATGGCATATTCTCTTCTAGCTCTTTACATATTCCTGATGTGTTGTTGGAGGGTGTTCCTAGGAAAATTACCGATGAGGAGAATGCTTATCTTATCTCCCTTTTCACTGAGCTGGAAGTGATTAAAGCCGTGAATCATATGCACCCATCCAAGTCTCCTAGACCCGATGGTATGCCTGCTTTGTTTTTTAAGCATCATTGACCCTTGGTTGGTAAGGATGTGATGTCCTTTGTGCTTAACATCCTTAATGGTGACGAATTTCCTGCTCAGGTGAACCATACATTTCTGTCTCTGGTTCCAATAGTTTCAAATCCTGTGATTATGTCTGATTTACATCCTATTAGCCTGTGTAATGTGGTGTACAAGCTAGCTTCTAAGTGTATTGCTAATAGGCTGGAGGGTTTGATGAATGGTTTAATTAGTGAGAATCAGAGTGCATTTATCTCTAGGAGGTCTATTACTGATAATGCTTTAGTTGCAACAGAGTGTTTTCACTATCTCAAAAAGAAGAAATATGGGAGAATAGGTTATATGGCAATCAAATTGGATATGGCTAAGGCATATGATAGGGTGGAATGGAATTTCTTAATTGCCATTATGCAGAGAATGGGATTTCATCACAAATGGATTTCTTTGATCTTTAAGTGTATTAGCACTGTCAATTTTTTTATTCTCTTAAATGGTTTACCTTCTCCTTCATTTGTTCCTCAGATGGGTCTTCGACAAGGGGATCCATTGTCTCCATCTTTGTTTCTTCTTGTCATGGAGGGACTTTCAAGTATGTTCAATGTTGCTTATAAGTTTGGTCGCCTTCATGGGGTTAATGTTGCTTCATCTGCCCCTCATGTTACTCATCTTCTCTTTGTAGATGATTGTATAATTTTTGCTAGAGCAAATAGGGTTGAATGTCAATATATTCAGCATCTGCTTTCTGACATTCAAGTTGGTACTGGCCAAATGGTTAATGCACAGAAATCCAAAGTGTCTTTCAGTCCTAATGTTAGTCGCTTTCTGAGAGATGATCTCCTGTATTTGCTAGGATTTAGGGAGGTTGATTCGCATGACAAATACATGGGGCTCCCTACTGTTATTGGTAGATCTAAGAAAGTGATTTTTGAGCAGGTGATTGATAGAGTTAGGAAGAAGGCAAAAGGTTGGAAAACTTCTTCTTTATCTCAAGCAGGTAGAGAAGTGATTATTAAATCTGTTCTCCAGGCTATACCTTCTTGTATCATGAGTTGTTTTAAGCTTTCTTTGTCTGTTTGTCATGATCTTGATACTATTGTTGCAAAGTTCTGGTGGGGTTCCCAAGAACATTCTAAGATCCACTAGTCTAAGTGGTCTTTCCTCTGTAGTTCTAAGGATCAAGGGGGTATGGGTGTTTGAAATTTTGAGGCCTTCAATTTGGCTTTACTGGCAAAACAAGTTTGGAGGCTTCTTGTTACTCCTACCTCCTTTGCAGCTACTATCTTAAAGGCAAGATATTATCCTAACTCTGATGTACTTGATGCATCTTTGGGTGCATATCCTAGTTATGTTTGGAGAAGTATACATCATGCTATTTGGGTTATTCAGAAAGGGTCCTATTGGGGTATTGGTAATGGCCAGTCTGTGCATTTCTGGAAGGGGAATTGGATTCCCATACCACACTCTTTTTCCCTTACTTCTCCTCCTTCTCCCGGTGAGGACAATTTGTTGGTGAGTGACTTCATTGACTGGGAGTCTTCTGATTGGAAGTGGGAGGAGTTAAATGGGAGACTACTTGACTATGATCTTCAACAAATTAGTCTTATTCATGTTGTTTCTCCTTTAACTCCTGATTTTGTATGCTGGTTTTATGATAAGGATGGTATATTTTCTGTCAAGACAGCTTATAAGTTCATCTTGAATTTTCAGTCAGAAGCAGGGACTTCAAATTGTGTCTCTCCATCTGTTTCAACATGTCCCTGGAAGAGAATCTGGAAGTTAAATGTCATTCCTAAGGTACAAAATTTCGTCTGGAGAACTCTTAATGATTTTTTGCCATGCCTCCAGAAGTTGAAATTTAGAAAGGTTGTCCACTGTGACATATGTTCTTGATGCTTGGTCAAGGTTGAATCAATTCTGCATATTCTGAAGAATTGTGTCTTTGCTAAGGATTATTGGGATCAACTTCCTCATCTATCACCAGTCATTATCCTGAATCCGAGATGCTTTTGGGATTGGTGGTGTTCTGCTTTTGATATCCTCTCTTCTGCTAATCTTAGTATGTGAACTACCTCTTTGTGGACTCTCTGGCAGAATAGGAATGCAAGAATTTTTTATAGGTGTGAGAGGAGTCCTGCTCAATTGCTTCACCATGTGCATGTTCATCGGCAGTCTTCTCTTTCCACCCCTACTTCAGGTATACATATTATGCCACCAAAATTTTCTCCTTCTCTGTCCAATTCCTTTCAGCTTTTGTGTGATGCTTGTTTAACCTTAAATGGATGTGTTGCTGTTGGTTTTATTCTGTTGAGTCCTTCTGGTTCTCTGGTTGTGCTAGGGAGTAAGGCTTTAAAACCTAGTCCTTCTATTGAATCTTTGGAGGCACGGGCAGTTGTTTGGGGTCTTCAAGTTGCTCAGAATTTTAGAGTCCGAAGGTTGGTGGTTTCTTCTGACTGCCTTGCTGTTGTCAATGCTTGCTCTTCTGATCATCATCACAGGACCACTGCTGCTAAGTTCATTTCTTTAATTTTGAATCTATCTTCTAGCTTTGCTTTTTGTCATATTAGACATGTATCTAGGAAGCTTAATTCCCTAGATGATGTTGCTGCCCATTTAGGGCTTTCCTTGCATGTGCAGGTAAAGGTATTGTTTACCCATGTATCTCATATGCCATTTGATTTGGCATATAAACTCTCTACTGTTCTTTCTTAATGAAGCTGTTGTGATTTTACATCAAAAAAAATGATGATGCTTATAATATTTTATGATATTTTAAAAATAAATTAAAAATTAATGTTGGAATTTTTCTAATCAGTACAAGTATCAGAGTAGAGTAGCATTTGCAAGGTACTACTTTATTGATTCTATATAAAATTCTGACATTTTTTTAATTTTGATTTATTCAATTGTATAAGGTATTCATGTAAAATACTACCATTATCATTGTAGATGATCTTATAATACTAATTATGAAAAAGTTTAAGCGGAAAATAATTATGGATGATAAGTTATGTATTCACATGTGACTGACCACGTATCACCCGAATATGGATGGTTGAAACTAGACATTTTTTCTCTAAATTTAATGATAATAAATAATATGGGTTGAGATCCGGTGATGATGAAAAGGGAGGAGAGGATTGAGGACGCATGAGAGCCGTCGGATGGGAAGCAAACGGAGTGTCCAGATCGCTTTTAAAAATTTCGGGATAAATTCGGCACGGCCGAATTATTCGCGAAAAACACGGATTCGCGTGCACGCGAAGTGCAAATTTGTGTGTATGCCAAATACACTGTTGTGTGCACGTGAAATTCATTTTTGTGTGCATGCATAAAACACGTGCGTTCATATGGAATGAACAAAACGTGTGTACATGAAAACACGATTGTGTGCATGCGAAGTATACTACCGTTTGCATGCGAAGTATATTATTGTGTGCATGTGAAAATGACATGTTTATTCATATGAAATGCACTATGTGTGCATGTGAAACAACGTAGGTGTGCATGTGTGCACATGAAAATAACATATGTGTGCATGCGAAAATTACTCAAAGCGCGTACGAAATAACATGCATGCATACGTATGAAAACCAACGAAAATAACTTATGTGTGCATACGCAAATGACCTGTGTGTGTACATGAAAACAACGTGTGTGCATACAAAACAACGTATGTGTGCATACGGACTAAATGTGTGTGCACGCGGGACGCATTTTTTTTTTGCGAAAAAATCGTCCGTGCCGAATTGTATTCGAATCTTTCCGAATTCTTTCCTTGACTGATTTGGGCGCTCTATTTCTTGATCCGACTGTCTTTAGAGCGTCCTCACTCCTCTCCTAAGCCATCATCCTCACCTTATCTTTTCCCAAATAATATTAAGTTTTATAATTTATTTGTCCTTTCAATTTTAGGTTAAAGATCATATGTAGAAACAATAAAAACTAAAAGAAGAAAAAAGGAAAATGAAAGGAACAAGGAGTTAACAGAGAACACAAGTGCATGTGCGAAGGAATGAAAAACTAAGTTAATTGTGCATTGTTTCTGTTGTGAAGTGAAGGAACAACGTTGAGAACGGAGTAAAAAACGTAGTGAAACAACACTGAGACTTCACGAGAAGATTAATCAAACATGAAAACAAGATCTTTGTGAAGACTTGGGCTTTAAGGCTTGAGTTTTAGATATTATTAGTATATGTCCATGTGCCCTACACGGGTTTATTTGGCTAATCAAATTCGAAACTGAAATATTATTAATTATTTATGAAAACTAATCTGGTACATGATAAGCATAAATTCTCGACACATATGGCGATAAGTTTTTTGTGTGATTAGAAATAAAAGTATATATGCAAAATTGTATAAAAATTGGGAACAAAATTAGAAATTTCATACAAATAACTGAATAAGAAAACATATAAGTTTAGATTTAAGTAATGAGAACGTTAATTATGTATAATTAATTGAAAGGGAAAAATAGTTATATTATATCACATATTTATTTTAAATATTTTTAGTATATATTATCATTTTTGCATCATGGATCATATATTACCAATTATGTTCATTGCATGTTACCAATTATATAATTTAAGTATAAAAATTATAAGAAGTAATGTAACTAATAAGGTAAAGATATATTTTAAATTATTTTATTTATAAATAAGAAGATAGTAATAAGGTAAAAAAATATAAATAATCTTTGAAATGATAGTGTCAACGATTATTTTAGGTAAAAATAAATAAATAGACAAGAAATAAAATATGTAAATATTAAAATTAGAAAATGATAAATTTGTAATCGTATATTGATATCTACCTACGTGGCATGACTAACGTGTTGATACGTCGGAGAGATAATTATAATTTTAATATAGTATATAGATTTGACTAAGTCTTATTTATGGAAACTCTTATCTTTTATAATATCTTTATTAGAGATGTATTTATGGTAATAAAATAAGATGTAAACTATATCTTTGGTGTAGGGATTGACCAAAATTAAATATAAAAATTGAGATCTTTCTTAGGCTATATATACATTGAGTCTAGGGTTAATTGTAGTACGCATTAAAATTGGAGATTACGATGAAATAGAAAGAAGAACCAAGGTACCAGCTAGCTTTAAGTTTTTAAGTGAGTATTTGTATTAGGGTTGAGTTTGCTTGTTAAGGTATGGTTTGCTTTGCTGTGAATCAAGCTGCTCTCACCAGCCCATTAAGAGTCCCACTTTATGAATTTCATTAAGGTGTTAAGACAATTTTAGGATTTTTTTTTGTGTTTTTAAGCTGGCTTGCAAATTCATTTCTTTTCACATTAAACTTGAATAATATTCTTGAGCTTTTCCAGAGCAAAAAGCCTTCAAGAGCCTTAGGTTTTGACGTCATTGTTTGGTGTGTTCATCCGAGCATAGTAGAGCGATTTAGGTGTGTTTATCCTCGATCCAATCTACGATCCTTTTGGTTATTTTTGGTGCTTTTATCCAAACATTTCCAGTAGCTTATCCCATCACAAAATTGCTTTCAAATACTTCAAAATGCTCGACCAACTTTGCTTGTCTAGCGAGTCCACCACTGACGCCAAGGAGGAATTGCTTGGGGTTTTGGTGTCGAACTTTCCTTGAAGCTTGGAGATCCTCACAAGGGACACATCATTTGGTATCAGAGATACCCTCAAGGTAAGTTTCAATCCAACCCTCGTTCTTGAAATTTCAAGGAAATTTTGCCATAGTTTTGCCGAGTGTTTTTCTTCTAGCCATACTTGTGATTTCCATCTTGTGTTGTGAGTCTTGTTTGTTTGCTTGAGTACTCCACGTAACCTGCAAAATTTTTAAGGGAAAAATTGACAGTTGCATGTTCCTAAACAACCCATTAATTTGCTAGCATCAACTCTTGTTGACCCCATTGAATTGCATGCATTAACTTGTCATTTAAACCCCAAAAGTTGCAACCGCCAGTTACCATATTTGTCTACACTACTTTTGGCTGCACTTTTTCATTTTTACTTGTGCATTTTATGTGAACCAATCTTTAACATAAGAAGCATAAGTTACGAGAAAGGTGCTTAGTCCCAAGTTAGAAGTGGTGAACGAATTGACTTGTTAAGTGTCTCATTGTGTTATTGATAGGCGTTGTCGAGGCGCCTAAACAAGATAATCCTAAACAAACTTAAACAAGTAGCAAAGACAAGCAAGGGTCGAATCCCACAGGGAGGAAATAATCTTTCTAAGTGCACAATTGTATGTCAAAGGTAACAAGGGGGGTTTTGGTTGGTTTGATTCAAAGTAAATAACAAAGTAAAGTAAAACAAAGCAAAGATGTAATCAATTTGGGAAAAGTACTTAGCCAGACAAATATCCACCATTCATGAGATTGGTTGATCCTAGATTCTCTCTAATTCCTTCCTATGAATGTTCCTATTCCTTTTCATAAGTTATAAACAGGACAAACAGACCCTGAGAATATTAACTATTAAATAACTATGAAAACCTCACGCGTCAATTCAATAGCAGCAATGAGCACATGAATTTAGATAGATACATGCAAGAGTAGCAAACAGTCATACTATTGCATGCAATTAATTCTCCCTACAATAAACTAGTCCCAAACAGTTCTTAGAGTATTGCAGTTGCTACACATGAATTAGGTAACTCAAACAGTAATTACCAAACCCTAGCAATAGACAATTACCAATAACAACTAGTTGCGTCCAACAAGCGAAATCAATAATAATCAATGGGATGAAGGACAAGAGAATCAATACATTCAAAGGAAAAGAAATAGAATCAGAATCTCACAACCGTATATCAATTGAAGGCTTCAATCGTCGGACTAAGCAAAAATGCTTAGTTCTTCATAGTTCAAAGGAAAAACAATACTCAATGGAAACAACAATAATGAAAAAAATGGCTAGGGAAAAACTAGGTTAAGAACCCTAGAAACCAAAGTAAAGATAACCCAAAATAATCCAAAAGGAAATAAAATATAAAGTATGAAATAATAAAAGAAAATCGAAATCGAAAATAATAGAAATAAGAAACTCGGAAATCTTCTCGCAGACCGCCTCCGTGTCCTTCCGCGGTCGCGGATAATGGATCTTTTCTCTCGACATTTGCACATGTGGGATTTTCCGCGGGCGCGGATGACTTCGCCGCGGTCGCGGAAGTGGCATTCGCTGGTCCGCGCCTCGCCTTTCGCCGCGGCCTCTTCGTGCACTCCTTCTTGGTCGCAGTAGCCCGCGACTGGTGTCTTCTCCTCCTTCGTGTGGATTCTTCTTCGTCTTCCTTGGTCTCCTCAAGTGGTCGACTCCTTTGGTTTCTATAAATCTTCGTTTAAGCTTCTCCAAACCACCATATCCACACTTCTTCTCTCCAACTCCATACTCCACAGTTGTGCTCTAAATCCCTACAGATGACACCCTAAACACTGGTAACAACTCCTAGATAAGCACTACAAAGTAGAGCTGATCAAACTCCCCCATGCTTAAACCTTGCTCGTCCTCGAGTAAGCTAAAAGAAACCTACTCCTCCAATCAAATCCCCAAGGTCTCAGGAAGCATAGAAAAATCATCTCCTCTAAGAACTGCACCTAACCATAAACTCCAAGGCACCAACACAATATGCACAACACATACATAACACCAAAACAATACCACACACAACCAAGCTAAAAGGAAAGCAGAGTACTTCCCCCAAGCTTATCCCGAATACCATAGAGTGAATAAAAATCTAATCCTAGCCTCCCATCTATCTTCTTATCGCTCCAGAGTGACCTACCCGAATCCTCCTTATATCACCTCTTCTTATGTCACCACGCCAGGAACAATGAGGAATCCTAAAAAACACTCTTCTTCTTTTCACTCATTTTGCCAAGGCGCCCTTTCGAGTTTTCACCAAGCCACTCATTTCATTTTTCAATAGATGGGCTCATAATATACTCACATCACTCTTGACCTCATATTACCCCAGCCTAATGCTGGTCCAAGCCACCTGCTTATTACCTAAGCCGCCCTTTCGGGTTTTCGACTTATCCCAGGATTTCAATTTTTGCCTTTTTTCAATTTTTGCCTTTTTCTATATATTTTTTTTCTCCTCAGCGACATAGCAAGTATAGAACACTCCCCCATGCTTAAACATTGTATTGTCCTCAATGTAATGAAAGACAAAAAGAATAAAGCACAGGGAAAAGTGGAAAAGTACTCACAACGTCGCTGAGTTGGCTTGGACTGGAACGTTGTTGCTGGCGGTACATCAATGAAAGCGCATGTCTCTGGTGTTGTGCGGGCGTCTTCAAACTCAACTCTACCGTGCAACCAAAAGGGATCCACTGTGGTGTGTAGTGGTCATCAAAGAAATCAGGGATGCACGGCCTTCAACTCAATCAACTCCTACCATGCAACCAAAAGGAACCACTGTGGTGAGAAGTGGTAAATCAAGGGAACGGGGTTGCATTGTCTTTAACGAACACAAAAAATAGGCCCAGATGTAATCGTGGTATGGGCCTTGGTGTTCCTCCTCCTCAGATGTCGACTGTAGGGCCATCATCGTTGTCAAATACAAATGTGGGGCTAATGTCTCCTCCTGGACAACACGATGCGCACCATCTCTCCATGGAAAAATTGGACAGCTGGCCTTCGGTAGAACCTTTTTTTTTTGGTTTTTTTTTTCGAGCAGGGTATAGGAAGACGTACGTTGGTGTGGGCAACACCTTCTTCAATATGATTCGGGTCTCCTCCCTGCAGGTTAGTCTAAAAACAAAACGAAACAAAGCAAAACAGCAAAAATAAAACTAGAATTTAAAGGACATGGAAAGAAATTACTCACCTCGGGTTGCCTCCCGAGCAGCGCCTTATTTAACGTCGTGGCTCGACTCATCTAAAGTGATCACTTGTCAACTTCGGGGTCTTGAAGGTCTGTCTCTTCTATGACGCTATTGTCAAAACCTTCATGGTAGGGTTTCAACCTCTGACCATTCACCTTGAACACTGACTGCCCGTCAGTATCATGTAACTCCACTGTGCCGTGGGAGAAGACGCGAGCAACAACATAGGGCCCAGCCCAACGGGATCAGAGTTTTCCCGGGAAGAGATGAAGGCGAGACATAAATAGAAGGACTTTGTCTCCTGGTTTAAAATCCTTTCTCAGAATGTTCTTGTCGTGCCATGCCTTTGTCTTCTCCTTGTACGTGACTGCGTTATCATAAGCTTCAAGTCGCAGCTCCTCTAATTCTTACAGCTGTAACTTGCGAAATTCCCCAACTTCATCAATTCGCATGTTGCAAGTCTTTACAACCCAAAATGCCTTGTGCTCAAGCTCCACTGGGAGGTGACAAGCTTTCCCAAACACCAGTCTATAGGGCGACATTCCAATGGGTGTTTTATAGGCAATACGATAGGCCCAGAGTGCATCATCAAGTCTCAAGCTCCAATCCTTTCTATTCGGGGCCACCGTCTTCTCAAGGATAGTTTTGATCTCTCTATTGGACACTTCAGCTTGCCTGTTGGTCTATGGGTGGTAGGCCGTGGAAACTTTCTGCGTGACATGTTATTTCTCCAGGAGAGCGCTCACAGTCCTATTGCAGAAGTGGGTTCCCATGTCACTTATCAGAGCCTTGGGAATTCCAAATCTAGAGAAAATGCGTTTCTTCAGGAAATCTATCACCACTTTAGAGTCATCAGTCTTGGTGGCCTTCGCTTCCACCCACTTGGAAACGTAGTCCACCGCAAGCAAAATATAGAAATTCCCAAAGGAGTTAGGAAATGGTCCCATAAAGTCAATGCCCCAAACATCAAAAATCTCGCAAAAGATTAATTATGATTGTGGCATCTCATTCCTCTGAGATATATTCCCAAATCTCTGGCATCGATCACAGGATCTACAGAAGTCGTTTGCATCTCGAAAGGTGTGTGGCCAGTAGAACCCTACTTCCAATACCTTTCTAGCAGTTTTATTTGGCCCAAAATGGCCCCCACATGCATGAGAATGACAAAAGACTAAGACAAATTGTACCTCATTATCCGGAATGCATCGACGAATTACCTGGTCAATGCAGTGTCTCCAAAGATAGGGGTCATCCCATACGTAGATTCGAGACTCACGCCGGATTTTGTCTTTCTGTGCCTTTGCAAGGTTCGGGGGGAATTCTGCTCGAACGAGGAAGTTCACAAGGTTAGCGTACCACGGTTTGAGTGTGCGGAGCCCGAGGAGTTCTTCTTCTGAATAAGGCTCATGGGACGACTCATGAGTGTTTCCGCGATCGCGGGTCTCAATCCGCGATCGTGGAAATTGTTCGATCGACTTTACGAGAGCAGCAGACGCGTCGGGCGATTTTCCGCGGTCGCGGAAAATCACTTTCATCTGGAGCTGTTCGAAGTTGTTCGTGGAATTTTCCGCGGTCGCTGTGTGTCCGCGATCGCGGAAAATTCACTGTCGTGATACTCCACAGCGTTTCGTCTGGAAATTCCTCCTGAATTTGCGTCTCCTTCTTCGATCCATCCTCTTCATGCACGAGCCTGCTCAAATGATCAGCTACCAAGTTCTCAGCTCCCTTTTTGTCTCGGATCTCCACAACAAACTCACTCAAAAGCAGTATCCATCGAATCAATCTTGGTTTTGCCTCTTTCTTCGTCAGTAGATACCGAAGAGCAGCATGATCCGTGTAGATGATCACCTTGGTACCCAATAAATATTGTCTGAATTTTTCCAGGGCAAACACGACAGTTAATAATTCTTTCACCGTAGTGGAGTAGTTCCGTTGTGCTCCATTCAGAGTCATAGAAGCATAATGAATCACATGAGACGCTCGTGCTTCTTTTTGCCTAAGGACCGCACCTACAGCATAATTACTAGCATCGCACATAATCTCGAAGGGCTGAGACCAATCCGGTGCTTGAATAATCGGTGCACTAGTGAGGCGAGCTTTCAAATCATCAAATGCCTTTTTGCACTCCTCGTTAAACTCAAAATTCACTTCCTTCTTCAGCAGCTCGCATAGAGGTGATGAGATCTTTGAAAAGTCTTTAATAAACCGGCGGTAGAAACCTGCATGGCCTAAGAAAGAACGCACTTCACGCACATTAGTAGGATAAGGCAGAGACTGAATTACATCAATCTTTGCCTTATCGACCTCAATACCCCTAGCAGACACTATATGACCTAACACAATGCCTTGCTCAACCATGAAATGACACTTTTCAGAATTAAGAACCAAGTTGGTATCTACACATCTTTGAAGCACAAGTGATAAGTGGTCTAAACATGCATCAAAATTATCACCATGAACTATGAAATCATCCATAAAAACCTCAATGAATTGCTCTACATACTCAGAAAAAATGCTTACCATACACCTTTGGAATGTTCCGGGTGCGTTATACAACCCGAATGGCATCCTGCGATATGCAAAAGTACCAAAAGGGCATGTAAACGTCGTTTTTTCTTGCTCCTCCGGTGCTATGGCTATCTGAAAATATCCTGAGTATCCATCCAGGAAGCAGTAATAGGGGCGACCAGCCAGTCGCTCGAGCATTTGATCAATAAAGGGTAGAGGAAAGTGGTCTTTCCGAGTTACTGCATTCAGCTTACGGTAATCAATGCATACTCTATATCCGGATTGCACTCGGGTGGAGACCAGCTCTCCTTGTTGGTTCTCCACAACTGTGATTCCTCCCTTCTTTGGGACAACTTGTGTCGGGCTCACCCATTTACTGTCGGAGATGGGAAAGATCATTCCAGCCTGTAGGAGTTTCAGCACCTCCTTTTTCACCACCTCCATCATTGGTGGATTGAGTCTTCTATGTGGCTGTCTTGATGGCTTGGCATCGTCCTCCAGTAAAATTCTGTGCATGCAGGTAGAGGGATTGATTCCCTTTATGTCTGCAATAGTCCATCCCAATGTTGTCTTGTGTTCCTTAAGCACCGCCACCAATTTCTCATCTTGATCCTTAGAAAGCTTGTTGGAGATAATGACCGGTAGTGTGTCCTCTTTTCCCAGGAAAGCATACTTGAGGTGGTCCGGTAGTGGCTTGAGTTCAATCTCTGGTGCCTGCACAACAGAAGGTAAAAGCTTCTCGCTTGGCACTGTTAGTGGGATGGGGCCATTGCCCAAAGAACGGAAAGGGGGTGTACTGTATGCTAAGTGAGCCACCGTTTCCTGCAAGTCAGTGTCTAAAGCATAATACTCAGGTGGTTCTTCAACAGCATTCTCAATACCAGATTACAACTTATCAGAACAAGTAGTATCAAAGACATCTTGCATAATAGGATCAATCACATCAATAGCACACAGAGAATGATCATCAATGGGGTGTTTCATAGCATCATATATGTTGTACTCTACCTTTTCCCCATCAAATTCCATAGTAAGGGTTCCACTACTTACATCAATCTTTGTCTGGGATATTTTCATAAATGGCCTACCTAACAGTATAGGGACTGCATTTTTATCGTGGTCCATATCCAGCACAAAGAAATCAACAGGAAAAACCAAGTTGTCAACCATCACTAGGACATCTTCAACTACCCATTTCGGATACACATTAGATCTATCAGCCAATTGGAGAACTATTCCTGTTACATGCAATGGTCCCAATTGTAAAGATTCATACAGGGAGTAAGGCAAAACATTTATAGATGCACCAAGATCTAGCATAGCTTTTTCAAATTTAGTGTCACCTATCACACATGGAATGCTAAACATGCCTGGGTCACCACACTTCTTAGGTATACGTCTTTGAAAAACAGCAGAGACTTGTTCACTTACCTGAACTTTTTGCTTCCCTTTCAATTTCTGATTCCTCTTGATCTTGCATAGCTCCTTAAGAAATTTTGTGTATCAAGGAATACTCTTGACAAGTTTAAGTAAGGGGATGTTCACCTCACATTTGCTGAAGATCTCGAAGAGTTCCTTGTCATTCTCCGGTCTTCTCGTGTCCATTAACGCTTTAGGGAATGGCGCGGGTGGCTTCGTTGAGCCAAGCGGTGGAAAATTTGGCCTAACATAGTCATCCGCATAAGGGGCAGGTGATCCGCGGTCGCGGAGTGGCGCCCGCGGTCGCGGATTTGTGTTAGAGTCTTTGGATGCGTCAGGAGATAATCCGCGGTCGCGGATTTCATTCCGCGGTCGCGAAAATCTCTCGACCTGATGCTCGTTTGTGGGCATTTTTCCGCGGTCGCGGATTTCATTCCGCGGTCGCGGAATATGCTCGACCTGTTCCTCAGTTACATGGCTTTTTCCGCGGTCGCGGATTTCATTCCGCGGTCGCAGAATTTCTTCGGAAAAAACACCGCCTTCAGATGTTACCCCGCGGTCGCAAATTTCCAGGTTTGGCCGCAAAATCTCTTTTGTGGCGTCTTTTTCTACTGTAACTCCGTTTCCAGCCATATTCTCTTTCACATGATCACCTTCCTCTGTCAGGGGTGTGCTTCCCAACTGTATACCACTCCTTAGTGTCATCGCACAGACAGTCTCTCGTGGGTTCCCTACCGTAGGACATGGTAGTTGTCCGGACTCCAACTTGCTCAACACTTGAGCGACTCGTCCAAACTGATTTTCTAGGCTCTGAACATCAGACTTCGTCTCGTGTTGTTATTGGATCACTGCGAGAATTTGTGACCATCGAAGTCATCTGGTTAGTTAGGGTTGCCATACCCTGCGCGAGACTGTCGAGCTTGTCATCACTGGGCGTGGGCAAGCTTGCATTTTGGAATTGGAATCTATGCGCATATGGTTGCCCATACTGTTGCTGATTTCCATACGGATTGAACTGTTGTTGGTATGGATTGAACTCCTGGTTGTCATGGCCATGGGGAGGGTATTGTTGATTCCCGTATCTCGGGTTATTGTGATCCCTCCACCCTGAGTTGTAGGCGTTTGAATACGGCTCATATCTCGGTCTCTGTGGACCAAACCCTCTTATAGCGTTCAATTCAGCTTTGGGATCTCCAAGTGTTGGGTAGTCATTAGTGGGATGCCGCGGATCATGACAGACTCTGCAAGCTTTAACTGGCCTTACTGCACCGGGGTTCGCTCTTCTATTGAATTGTCGTGAGCCTTCAGATAGCTCAAAGAATAACTCAAATACTGCAGCTGGCGTCTTGTTCAGAATACTACCGCCACATGATGCGTTCACCAGTCTGCGATTATCATCCAGAAGCCCACCATAGAGATAGAGAATAAGATCTTGGTTAGAATAACCATGATATGTACAGCTGGATATCAACTTCCTAAATTTCTCATGATACTCGTACAAAGTTTCACCGGCATGTTGTTCAATATTACTGATGCTCTTCTTCAGGCTGTTCAACTTCGTAGCAGGAAAGTATTTTTCTAAGAAAGCCTTTTTCATCTTTTCCCACGTATCAATACTGCCCAGAACCAAATAATAGAACCAATCATTGGCCGCATCCTTCAAAGAGAAAGGAAAGGCCCTCAGCTTGATCTGCTCCTCAGTGACTCCAGCAGGTTTCATGCTTACACACACGGAATGAAATTCAGCGAGATGCTTGTTAGGATCATCTCCATTCAGACCATGGAATTGTGGGAGCAAATGAATCAAACCAGATTTCAATTCAAAGTTCACTCCTTCATCCAAAGCAGGGAACTGCACAGCAAACTCTTATTGTGCCCAGTTGGGTGCGGTCAACTGTCTCAAGGTACGTTGTTGGTCAGCCATCTCAGAAAGCTTCACGCACTTTTCTGTTGAATCAAAAGACTAGAGTAGACGGATTAGTAGCACAAGTGTGGATCATAAGATAGATCCACACAGAAGTTGAAACGCAAACAAACACAAAGAAAAAATTGAAACTTGTCTCCCCGACAACGGCGCCAATTTGATAGGCGCTGTCGAGGCGCCTAAACAAAATAATCCTAAACAAGTAGCAAAGGCAAGCAAGGGTCGAATCCCACAGGGAGGAAGTAATCTTTCTAAGTGCACAATTGTATGTCAAAGGTAACAAGGGGGGTTTCGGTTGGTTTGATTCAAAGTAAATAACAAAGTAAAGTAAAACAAAGCAAATATGTAATCAATTTGGGAAAAGTACTTAGCCAGACAAATATCCATCATTCATGAGATTGGTTGATCCTAGATTCTCTCTAATTCTTTCCTATGAATGTTCCTATTCCTTTTCATAAGTTATAAACAGGACAAACAGACCCTGAGAATATTAACTATTAAATAACTATGAAAACCTCATGCGTCAATTCAATAGCAGCAATGAGCACAGGAATTTAGATAGATACATGCAAGAGTAGCTAACAGTCATACTATTGCATGCAATTAATTCTTCCTACAATAAACTAGTCCCAAACAATTCTTAGAGTATTGCAGTTGCTACACATGAATTAGGTAACTCAAACAGTAATTATCAAACCCTAGCAATAGACAATTACCAATAACAACTAGTTGCGTCCAACAAGCGAAATCAATAATAATCAATGGGATGAAGCACAAGAGAATCAATACATTCAAAGGAAAAGAAATATAATCAGAATCTCACAACCGTATATCAATTGAAGGCTTCAATCGTCGGACTAAGCAAAAGTGCTTAGTTCTTCATAGTTCAAAGGAAAAACAATACTCAATGGAAACAACGATAATGATAAAAATGGCTAGGGAAAAACTAGGTTAAGAACCCTAGAAACCAAAGTAAAGATAACCCAAAATAATCCAAAAGGAAATAAAATATAAAGTATGAAATAATAAAATAAAATCGAAATCGAAAATAATAGATATAAGAAACTCGGAAATCTTCTCGCGGACCGCCTCCGTGTCCTTCCGCGGTCGCGGCACCAAATCCGCGGTCGCGGATAATGGATCTTTTCTCTCGACATTTGCACAGATGGGATTTTCCGCGGGCGCGGATGACTTTGCCGCGATCGCGGAAGTGGCATTCGCTGGTCCGCGCCTCGCCTTTCGCCGCGGCCTCTTCGTGCACTCCTTCTTGGTCGCGGTAGCCCGCGGCTGGTGTCTTCTCCTCCTTCGTGTGGATTCTTCTTCGTCTTCCTTGGTCTCCTCAAGTGGTCGACTCCTCTGGTTTCTATAAATCTTCGTTTAAGCTTCTCCAAACCACCATATCCACACTTCTTCTCTCCAACTCCATACTCCACAGTTGTGCTCTAAATCCTTACAGATGACACCCTAAACACCGGTAACAACTCCTAGATAAGCACTATAAAGTAGAGCTGATCAGTTACAATTGCTTTAAATTTTTTGTCAACTTGTAAGGGAAAATTTCACAACGTGAGAGTGAAAATTAAGGCTCTAGAAAGAAAGGTTTGAACCAGAAAGACCCGGCCTAAGTTACAAAAGGGAAGGCCTTAGAAACACTGGTCAAACCAGAAAGAAAATAACAATCAAGAATAGTTGTTGAAAGGGGCTATGTACTTAGTAGCTTTCTTGTGTGTCTTATTTATATTTTGACTTGCATAACGTGCATAAGTTGAGATTGAACAAGTGTAACCATTTTTGTCTAAACACAACTCCGAGCCCAACCCTAGTGCTCGGTAAAGCCTTGCAATTTTCTTCTTGTGGTTTCAAGCACTTGTGTAGGACTTCCTAGTGGGGGCCGCGATCAAGTGTGTGTGAGCCTAAGAGGTCTTGGAAGCGGCTTGGAAACAAGTCACTAAGAGGCCAACCTTAGAGTGGAAGAAGAAGGCCGTGTGAAGGGCAAGACAAGGAAGCCACTTGGAGGTATTTCACCGCTACTTTGTGAGTTCATTTTTGGACTAACTTTTGTGTTGTCTGTCTTTTTGTTTGATATGTCTATTCAGGGAGACAAAGGGAAGGGTCTCATGGACGCCAATAGAGAAGACAAGCCTCTCACGCTTAAGGACATCCAAGCCTTGTTTGAAAGAACTCGGCTAGACCTCCTACAAGCGATGGATGAGAAGTTGGAGCAAAGGCTTGACAACCCTAGGAGGAGTTACACCACAAGCCAGCCAAGCTCCACCAAGCAAAGCATGTTCTAAGAGATCTTTCGAAAGGAAGGGCCTTCGCACCAAGCCAGAGAGCACCAATTTGTTGAGGCCTTCAAGGGGCCACAATCACCTTTTAGATGACATGGAGAATCCTTTCTCCCCTGATGCCATCAACCAAGCTCCGACTCAGCCACTTGCTCCGGCCAACCCTCCTTTGCTTGATAGGATGATGAGGCGGCCTTATCAACTACCAGCTAGCCCCCTCTTGCATCAACGGCGTGTGCCCCTTGAACAACAAGAACACCAAGAAGGGGCTAGAGGCCGAATGATGCCACCACGGGCGCAAGGGCCTAGGCACTTTGCCTTTGGCCAAGGAGATGAAGCTAGGGATCAAGAGAGGGAGCCACACCACGGCATCAAGCTGTCCATCCAGGTATATGTAGGCACATATGATTCGTAGGCCTACCTTGATTGGGAGGCCAAAACAGGGGCCATTTTTTACTACTACGGCTACACCAACGTGCAAAGGTTGGCCATTGCCACTATCCATTTTTATGACTTTGCCTACTCTTGGTGGCTTGAAGAAAAAGAGGAGAGAGCCTACCACAACTACCCACCAATCACCACGTGGGAGGAGCTAAAAGAGGCTATGAGGTTCTGGTTTGTGCCTCAAGATTTCCAATACCGAATCCAAGTCAAGTTGGAGAGAGTGAAGCAAGGGAATCGGACTCCGGAGAAATTCTATAAGGATCTAAAGCACTTGGTGTTTCGCTCCAATGTACATTTTCTAGAGGGCTATCTAGTGTCCAAATTCACCACGGGCTTGAATCTTGACGTTGGCCAAGTGGTGGAGATGCAAAGGTTTGGTGCTCATGTGAAAATTGAGGAGGTGCTACACTATGCCACCCAAGTCTACCAAAATTTGCAACGAAGGAAGAGTTCAACAAGTTCTCGGCCATAGGGCTCCACTTCAAGCTCCAACACTTTCCCAACTGCCCCTAGGCGCCAAGGGAACAAGCCGGACCTAGCCAAAGCCCAACCTAAGAGAGAAGGCTAGCCTCCTAGCCAAGGTGCCAAAAAGGTAGACAACTCTCGCACTAGAGATGTCAAGTGCTACAAGTGCTTAGGGCGAGGCCATTATACAAGGGATTGCCCTACAAGGAAGCAAGTGCTCTTAAATGAGCATGGGGACTATGTGTCGGAGGATGAAGAGGAAGCCCTAGAGGAGGACGACACTCAAAATGAAGAAGAATAAGAGGTCCATGTCACGGTGGCCATAGGAGATTGTTTTATGATCAAGAGAACCTTGGTTGCTAGTGACGCGTCGCCCTTGTCTTCTCAACGTGAAACCATTTTCCACACGAGGTGTCACATCCAAGGGATATTTTGTAGTGTGAATGTTGATGGAGGCTCATGCTGCAACATCAATGACCAATAGGTGGTTACGAGATTCAACCTCAAGACCACACCTCACCATCAACCATACACACTTAGGGGTGAGCACGGGCCAAAACCCGACCCGAACTGAACCGAACCCGAAAAGCCCAAAAACATGGGACCGAAGACCGAACCCGAACACTTCGGTTCGGTTCGGGTTCGGGTCGGGTTCGGGCTAAACAGCACCTGAAGGGGAAAAAAGGGCAAAAATGCACTAAAACCCGAACCGACCCGAAACCCGAAATGCTAAAAAGGTCAGACCGAAACCCGAACCGAAGTCATGTGGGTTCGGGTTCGGTTCGGGTTTTTCGGGCCGGGTTCAGTTCGGGCTTCGGGTTCGTCGGCCCGTGCTCACCCCTATACACACTCAATTGGATCAATTCATCCACTCCTCTCAAGGTGCAAACACAAGCTTTAATTTGGTTTTCCATTGGAGCCTATGAGGATGAGGTGCTATGTGATGTGCTTCCCATGACGGCATGCCACTTTCTACTTGGGAGGCCTTGGCAATATGACCAAGGAGTGATCCACCAAGGGGTCACCAACGAGTATTCATTCCACATGGTTGGAAAGAAGATCACTCTTTACCCTATGGCGCCTCATGAGATCATGGCCGACTACGTGGCCAATGAGCAAAGAATGAACCAAAAGAGCCATGACAAAAGAGGCAACAAGAAGCTAGCCATAGGCACTAACTCCGGAGCTAGCAATCACATGTTGTTGGCCAAATACAAATAAGTTGACAAGGCTATTCAAAGAAGAAAAGTTTGTTTCCTTTTTGTGCCTATGACTAATTTGTTTTCCTCCCAAGAATTGAGTGATCTACCTTTGCATATTGCATCTCTTTTGCAGGATTAAGAGGATTTGTTTCAAGAGGAGATTCTGAGTGGCTTGCCGCCCATCCGTGGGATAGAACATCAAATTGACTTTGTGGCTGGCGCCACATTGCCAAATAGGGCCACATATAGGACCAATTGATCGGCACTATTTTGTAGTGCATTTCTAGGGGTTGTTACCAGGTTTGAGGTGCCATTTGGATGGATTTAGTGCACAATTGTGGATTATGGAGTTAGAGAGGAGAAGTGTGGATTTGGTGGTCTGGAGAAGCAAATTGAAGATATCCAGAGGAAGAGGAGTTGACCACAGAGGAGACGAAGAAGAACCAAGGAGAGAGTCCACACGAGAGTAGAAGAACAATGTGCTGAATTCAATTGATTCGTTCTCTTTACTCAGACGTCCAAATGGAGTGATTCCAATTCGAGGAGTTAGCTCTTGAAGTCTACTGCAAGTCCTCAAAATATGAGCGCAATCCGAGTTGAGAATAAAAAGTTATGGCATTTTTACGGAAGTGTCGCAGGAGCTGAACCGAAGAAATCTCAACAAGTGCTCTGGCGGTGACCGCCGCTGTCGGAAGTGAATCCGAATCTTATTTCCTTATTTTGTTATTTTGAATTATTATTAGTGTTTTTATTATTTCGTTTTAATTTATTTTTAGAGACTTATTATCTTTAGTATTTAAGGTTAGAGGGAAGGCTTGTTTTCCTGGGAAACCCTACTTTCATCTTTTCTCTATTCTACGTACTTTGTTATGAAGAACTAAGCCACTCTTGCTTAGTCAGACGCTGAAGCTTTCGTTTTGATTAAGTTGTGAGATTCTCTTTCCTTATCTATTGCATGGATTTTATCTATTCTCTTGCTTGATTGCTTATGATTAATATTGATAATCTCTAGCATGTGCAACTAGGGTTTGTTTCTATTGATTGATTGCTAGATCTAGATTGTTACTGGTTGAGCATATCTATTTCAGAGTAGCAACTACATCGTACTAGTATCTGGTTGTGCTAGTCTTATGCAGAAGAGAACTGATTTACATTCTAGGATAAAAGCTAGTTGTTTTATGCTAGAATTGTATCCAACTATATTCTTATCCGTAACGCTGCTGTTAAACTGAATCTTGATAGTTTCAGGGTTGTTTAATTAGTTAGTGCTAATAGTATCTGGTTGTGCTATTAGTTATATCTGAAAAGGAATTGGAATTTCCATTGCATGAGATATTGAATGATTATCTAGGATCAACTTGTCATACGAATAGTGGATGTTGTTTGACTAAGTGCTTTTCCCATCACTGATTTCATCAACTTTTAGCTTGTTTACCTTTTGCATGTTTAGAACTTACAAAACTCACAAAACCCCCCTTTGGTTACGTTTGATTGACATACGAATTGCATATTTAGATAGAATTCGCCTCCCTGTGGATTCGACCTTTACTTACCTAGGACTACGGTTTAAGGTTTGTTTGGATATTTTGCATAGCAGTTTTACACGACGAAAACCTGTTATCACCAATCGAGAGGAAACTAAGGAGCTGCAAAAGCAAGTCCAGGAGCTACTTGACAAGGGCTATGTGAGGGAAAGCTTGAGCCCTTGTGTCGTGCCAGTCATACGTGTGCCTAAGAAGGATGGAAGTTGGAGAATGTGCGTGGACTGTCGAGCCATCAACAACATCACCATCAAGTATATGCATCCCATCCCTAGGTTGGATAACATGCTTGATAAGTTACATGGCTCCCAAATCTTCTCCAAGATAGATCTCAAAAGTGGGTACCACCAAATCCGGATGAAAGAAGGAGATGAGTGGAAAACTGCTTTCAAGACAAAGTATGGCTTGTATGAATGGTTGGTAATGCCTTTCGGACTCGCTAATGCTCCTAACACTTTTATGAGGTTGATGAATCATGTGCTTAGGCCATTCTTAGGGAATTTTATAGTTGTTTATTTTGATGACATATTGATTTATAGCAAGAACATACAAGAGCATGCTCATCATATAAAACAAGTATTAGATGTCCTTAGGAAGGAAAAGCTCTATGCAAACTTCAAGAAGTGCCATTTTTGCTCGGATCATGTTATTTTTCTTGGCTTTGTTGTGAGTAAAATAGGATTGAAGGTTGATGAGGAGAAGGTGAAAGCCATAAGGGAATGGCCGACGCCTACCACCATGACACAAGTGAGGAGTTTTTTAGGCTTGGCGGGATTCTATAGGAGGTTTGTGAAGGACTTTAGCACAATAGCCACACCATTGACCGAGCTCACCAAGAAAAATGTGGTGTTCCATTGGGGTGAGGCGAAAGAGGCTGCATTTCAAATGCTAAAGGACAAGCTCACCCATGCACCATTGCTTGCGCTCCCGACTTCACAAGAACCTTTGAGATCGAGTGTGATGCCTCGGGGATTGGCCTTGGAGGGGTGTTGATGCAAGGAGGCCGACCAATAGCCTATTTTAGTGAGAAAATGAGTGGCACCGAGCCCAACTATCCCATCTATGATAAAGAGTTATTTGCTCTTGTCCGAGTGTTCAAGTCTTGGCAACACTACCTTATGCCTAAGGAGTTTGTCATACATTCGGACCATGAGGCGTTGAAGTATCTTAAAGGCCAAAGCAAGCTCAATAGAAGGCATGCCAAGTGGGTTGAGTTTATAGAGGCATTTCCCTACGTGATCAAGCATAAGAAGGGAAAAGACAACATAGTTGTCGACGCCCTATAAAGGAGGTACGCTCTTCTCACTTTTTTGGATGCTAGAGTTGTAGGGTTTGCTTGCATGAAGTCTTTGTATTTTGATGATCTTGATTTCTGTGAAACAATTCGAGCATGTGAGGGTAAGGGTAACCAATGCATATTCTATTTGCATAATGGTTACTTGTTTAGAGGTGATAGACTATGTGTTCCTAGTGGTTTCCTTCGTAGGCTCTTCATTCATGAGGCACATGGGGGCGGACTAATGGGGCACTTTGGGGTAGCTAAGACCTTAGGCACATTGAGGGAGCATTTCTTTTGGCCGAGGATGGCTAATGATGTTGAGAAATTTTGTGCTTCATGTACTACATGTGTTAGGGCCAAGTCTAAGCTAAACCCCCACGACCTATACACTATCCTTCCTATTCCTAGTGCCCCATGGGAGGACATTTCTATGGATTTTATTGTGGGTCTACATAGGACTAAGAGAGGGAGAGACTCAATTTTTGTGGTGGTTGATCGGTTTTCAAAACTGGCACATTTCATAGCATGTAATAAAACCGACAATGCATCACATGTGACTGATTTGTTCTTTTGTGAAGTAGTGAGACTACATGGAGTTCCAAGGACAATAGTGTCGGATAGAGATGCTAAATTTCTTATCTATTTCTGGAAAGCACTATGGTCTAGGCTAGGAAATAAGCTTCTCTTCTCTACTTCAGGTCATCCACAAATTGATGGCCAAACTATTTTGTCAAAAGGACTTTAGGAGCTTTATTGCGTGCATTGTTGAATACTAACCTGCATAGGTGAGAAGAGTGCTTAGCTTTCATTGAATTTACCTACAACCGTTCAGTGCATCCGGCCACTAAGAAGACTCCTTTTGAGGTTGTGTATGGACGCAATCCAATCACTCCTCTTGAAATGGTTCCTTACACACTTAAGGACAAGGAAGATGAGAATGGCAAGGACCATGCCAAGTTTGTGCAAGAGTTGCATAAGGCCACCAAGGAAAAGCTTGAGGAGCACACATCGCAATATGTGAAGCAAGCTAATAAAGGAAGAAAGGAAGTCATTTTTTAGCATGTCGACTTGGTGTGGATCCACCTAAGAAAAGGGAGATTTCCTACACTTGGGAACTCTAAGCTCAAGCCAAGAGGCGATGGACCATTCCAAGTGGTCAAAAGGATCAACAACAATACATACCAACTTGATTTGCCTAATTATTATGGTATGCATGATATTTTCAATGTTGCAGATTTGAAGCCTTTTGTGGTGGACCATGAAGAAGACAAGGAGAAGCAAGGAGATTCGGGGTCGAATCCTCTTCAAGAGAGGAATGATGATGTGAATCAAGCTGCTTCACCTCAAGAAGCCACCACTCTAGCAAGCACCAAGGATGAGCCAGAGTTGGAGGCCAAGGCCAAAGACAAGACCGCGGGAGACACCATGCCGATGTCGTCGTCGCCAACGCTAGGGTAGGATGGCAACCACGACAACTTCTCACCAAAGGAAGCCATCTTGGAGGATGACGATCAAGTGGAGGTGAAAGTCCAAAAGGGCACAAGAGTGTCGGCGCCAAGCTATCCAGCTCTTACAGCGCCGCTCACACGTTCGGGTGCCCGAGCGTTGTTTAGGGTTAATCAAGGCCACCTCGGCACTTCCCAAGCCAAATGGGTCATCACGAGGGCCCAAGCCAAGCAAATCCAAGGAGGCATCAAAAGAGGCCTTATGAGCTATGGAGCGCCAAGCCAAGTGCTAAATGACTCGATGATGGCACTCATCCAAGTAGGCACCCCAACGCCGGGCATTGGCCAAGAAGGGGAGCAACGGCGTTCACTAGGCCAAGGAGCTCCAAATGAGGCCAAACTCCTATCATCCACTCTTAACATCCCCACAAGCCAATGGACCCCAAGAGTGGCGGGGAGTTTGAAGGTTTGCTCGGAGATGGCATTGGAGGTCAAGAAGTCCCCGACGCCGGCATTGTCAAGGCGCGAAGCAATGCCATCTCACAATTGGCTCGTACCTTTGCCCTCAATTTTGGTGGTGACTTGGAACATTGGATGCTGACATTAATCTCCAAAATTGAAGGCAAATGGCATTGAGATTTCCCCAGCCCATTAAGAGTCCAACTTTATGAATTCCATTAAGGTGTTAAGAAAATTTTAGGGTTTTTCTTTGTGTTTTTAAGATGGCTTGCAACTTCATTTTTTTTCACGTTAAACTTGAATAATATTCTTGAGTTTTTCCAGAACAAAAAGCCTTCAAGAGCCTTAGGTTTTGACGTCATTGTTTGGTGTGTTCATCCGAACATAGTAGAGCGATTTAGGTGTGTTTATCCTTGATCCAATCTACGATCCTTCTGGTTATTTTTGGTGCATTTATCCAAAAATTTCCAGTAGCTTATCCCATCACAAAATTGCTTTCAAATACTTCAAAATGCTCGGCCAACTTTGCTTGTCTAGCGAGTCCACCGCCGACGCGAAGAAGGAATTGCTTGGGGTTTTCGTGTTGAACTTTCCTTGAAGCTTGAAGATCCTCATAAGGGATACATCATGCTTACCACTTGGTTAGAAGTTAAGGTATATCTAGGAATTGTGTGTGACTAGATTTCATTGTCCTTTTTTGCTTGAATGTTTGTACACTGTTAATAATACAAGTAGACGTTTGAAATCCTACTAGACTAATAACCACCTAGGAGTAGAGTTTTTTCTTAGTCAAATAGTTGGTTGACTGAGTTATCCTCTCTTATAAATTACGCCAACTATAATGTTATTATATGAAATAGTTCACCGTTCCTTGAAGTAACATACACGATTCAACAAGTGGTATTAGAGCCAACGGTTCGACTTGAGTCCGAACGCGGTTTATGAGGATTCCCAAGTTAATAAGAGATTGTTGGGAAGCAATTGTGAATCCCTTATTTAAATTATAAAAAATCCATACCAAATATATAAATAGATAACTATTTTATTTATCGAGCTAATATGTTGTTCGCTCCTTAAAGACTTAGAACAACATTAGTTTAAATAGATTCAACAACTAGCTAGGTAGTACGTGTAGAAATATGCTTTGAATATTTGTTTCCCTATCTTGGTTTTGGGCTTTAGTTATCTAGTTGGGCCCTTACTTGCATATCAAGTCAGTTTAGGGTAGATAAGAGATCTATAAATACTATATTTGCCTCTACCCTATTGTAATCCGGAAATTAGGTTTTCTGCCTCCCTAATAAAATCAGTTCCCTTTCTATCCGTGGATGTAGCCAACACAACGTTGGTGAATCACGTAAATCCGTGTTTTGTTCTTCTCATTTTCTGTTTGTTTTCCCGCATTCGTAATAACAAACTGGTATCAGAGCTTCGGGTTAATTTGGGGTTTGTAATCTAGTGAGAAAGATGTCTGCTTTGAACGTGAAGATCGACAAGTTCACAAGGAGAAATAGTTTCAGTCTGTGGCAGATCAAGATGCAAGCTTTGTTGAAGCAACAAGGCATGTGGGCGCCGCTGTCGAAGGACAAGAAGGGTGACGCTTCTGAGATGGCTACTCTAGAGGAGAAGGCATATTCAACACTCATGTTGTGTCTCGCGGATGATGTCATCACTGAGGTCTCAGACGAAGAGACCGCCGCTGGTCTGTGGTTGAAGTTGGAGAGTTTGTACATGACGAAATCTCTAACCAACAAGTTGGTTATGAAACAACGCATGTTCGGATTACGAATGCATGAAGGTACGCAACTCAGGGATCACTTAGATCAACTGAACACAATATTATTAGAATTGCGTAATATTGATGTTAAAATTGAAGATGAGGATGTTGCTTTTATTCTGTTGGTGTCTCTACCACCTTCATACGAGAACTTTGTGCAATCGTTTATTGTTGGGAAAGATATTGTTACTCTGGAAGAAGTTAGGTCATCTCTTCATAGCAGGGAGTTGCGTCATAAGGCAATCGGTGTAGGAACAGATAATCAAGCCTCTAGGTTAATCGCTAGTAGCGATAAGGGACATGGAAACGATAACAAGAAGTCATCTTTCAAGGGTCCTAAGCCAGATGATGTATGTAACTACTACAAAGAGAAAGGGAATTGGAAGACTAATTGCCCTAAGGAGAAGAAGCAACAAGAAAAGAATTCAAGGTATGCAATTGTAGCAGAAGGTGACACCAAATCTGAAGATGATATTGCCCTAGTTGTTGATGGACACACTCATCACTCTGATGTGTGGGTTCTAGATTCCGGAGCATCTTATCATATTTGTCCAAGGAGAGAGTGGTTTTCAACTTATGAGCAGGAAGACGGTGAAAGCATTTCGATGGCTAACAGTTCTGTCTGCAAGGCAGTTGGAATAGGCTCGATCAAGATAAGGACACACGATGGTAGATTATGCACATTGAACGAAGTCAGACATGTTCCACAAATGACGAAGAATCTGATATCTCTAAGTCTGCTGGACAGTAGGGGTTTTAGTTTCAAAGGTGAAGGTGGTGTTTTGTTTGTTTACAAGGGTTCTGATGTGATTCTGAAAGGTGTCAAGCATGGTACTTTGTATCTTGTACAAGGTTCTACGGAGGACAATTAGTTTGCCCCGTGGGGCAAATCTGAGGAAGAGGAGAAGTTTGTTCATCTGACACTGTCATGGTGCGTCTAGTACATCTAACACTGTTATAGTGCGTCTGGTACATCTGTTTGAAGGATAATTAGTTTGCCCCGTGGGGAAAATCTGAGACAAGGGAGAAGTATGTTCATCTGACACTGTCATGGTGCATCTGGCATTGTAGTGGTGCGTCTGGTACATTTGTCCAGGCCCGTAGATGGGCATGTTTAAGTGGGCCGACGGAATAGGGCCTCCAAAAATTTTTGGGCCCAAATTAGAGGTTTAATGTTATAATAAAAATTATTTCTGTTAAAAATTTGAAAAATATTGTTAGTCTGGTGGTTGGGTAGAAGTGGTTCTACTGGTGAGACAGGGGTTCAAAACCGGCAGATGCACAACTTCATTTTAATTTTTATAATTTGCACTATTTACAGGTTTAGCTTCTTCTTTTTTCTTTTATTAAAAATGTGTTCTTTTTTCACAAAGTTACCGATGACTTAACTTTTTCCTAAAATCATTATATTTTTCCAATTTTTTAAAAAATTTCACAAAACACCCATTTTAATGTTTTTGTTCAAAACACTGTCATATTTTTCAGAAAAACAACCTTATATCTACTTTATTACATTATCTTGTATGGTACAAAATCTCCTATAATTTATATTCTTTATAAAAAATCTACATATTTTTAAATAAAGATGTCTTTTTTTCAAATGAGTTATTCTCTTCTTAATATTTTCTAGTTATAGAACAGGGCCCATATAATCATTAGGACGGCCCTGCATTTGTCTGGAGGATTCAAGTCAACGTGGAAATTTGTAGAAATATGTCTTGAATATTTGTTTCCCTATCTTGGTTTTGGGCTTTAGTTATCTAATTAAGCCCTTACTTGCATAGCAAGTCAGTTTAGGGTAGATAAGAGATTTATAAATACTATATTTACATCTACCCTATTGTAATCCGGAAATTAGGTTTTCTGCCTCCCTAATAAAATCAGTTCCCTTTCTTCCCGTGAACGTAGCCAACACAACGTTGGTGAACCACGTAAATCCGTATTTTGTTCTTCTCGTTTTCTGCTTGTTTTCCCGAATCTGTAATAACAGTACGTACGTACGTACAAATTATTAGCTACTTAGCTTTCATTTAACTTTTAGAGAGGGTTAATTACTAGCTAGAAACGTGTGGCGCCGGTCTTTCATAACCTGCAGATAGCTAGAACTAGATATGTAATTTTCTGAATTAATCAATTTCCTTCATGTCGATTACATAAGGATTTGCAATACATGTAGAATGGAGATGCATGAAATAATGCAATTGGTAGCAAAATAAGCATGTGATGTGCGTAGTCTTCTTTTAAAATTGCTTAATTGATAGGCTGCCACTGAAAGCCCCCTTTGTTTTATTGAGGAGAGTTTGGGTATAAATAAAAGTTACACTGCGAAATAAGAAGAAATTCTAACCGCTAACACTAATACAAAATAGTCCTTTTTCGGGGGGTTAACGAAGCAAAAGGGGTTTTTGCATCCCCGTGATTTGCTTCGCAGAGAAATATTTCTCGCGGGTTTTCAAAAAACCCCGAAAAACAAAGCACACGGTCGGTTTTTTAAAAAATCCTGAGAAATGTTTCTCAATGATTATTAAAAAAAATCCGAGAAACATTACCCAATTGTTTTTAAAAACCCCTGAAAAAATGAATTTTTTAATCACGATTATTTCTATATTTGCCCTGTTGTGTATACGAGTTCATCTTTTATAGTAACAAGTAAATAAGCGTAAGAAATAATTACAATTTGAATGCATTGAACAATTATAGGAGAATAGATAGAATCAATTGATGGTTTTTTGTAATCTGAACCAATTCATGTAGTTATGAAATGGTAAAGAAAGCCTAAAGATCTCTAATGTTTTAGAAACAACATTCAAGGTAAAAAAATATTAGTGGTTTGCATCTAATATATTCCAAGTACTGATTATGTGCAGTCAATGTTCTAAAAATCTCTGCCTAGGCCCCGGCTAGTCGCTAGGCGGTCACCCTCCGCCTAGGACCCGCCTAGGTGAAGGAAATTTCTTGTTCAATTACTAGGATAAACTTATAATAATTTTCTTGTATGTTCAATTTATTATAGAGAAAACGAGATATGCAACAGAAGAACAAATGAAAGATCTCACCATTCAGGCTCAACGCAAGGAGGAATGTTTAGAAGGTAGTATGTCATTAGCTGCAGTTGAACATACAAGAAAACTATTATAAGTTTATCCTAGTAATTGAACAAGAAATTCTTTCACCGTTAACTTATCAAAGCTAATGGAACTTCAATATGAGCAATACAATTATATATAACAAATGTCCACAAGCAAAGTTGTATAATCAGAAGTCAAAGCATCTAACTCATCATTAAGCTCAATCTGAACACCAAAAACTTTAAGACTTTCACAAATTCGACAAGATGCATCCAGTAACAGATTTTTCTATGACTAGCAAAACAGAAGTGCCTACACGGTATGTTTGACAATATTTCCATGTTATAGGTTGTTCTAACTGCCTTCCAGGACAATTTGAAGCTAACTCAACAAGGTGATTAAAACTGAAAGAGAATCTTCAATCTAGAAAAATGATATTGCAAAGGCAACAATGCATCAAAATGAAGAAAGGGTAGATTTAGGTAAATAGATGAAGGTACTATATATGTGAAATCTTGACAAAAAATACATGGAAGTAAAATGGATGCTTGACCAACCAAATTTAGCTTAAAAGAAACAACATGCAAACAAGCGGCACATGCTACAATAGACAACAAGCAAGAGACTTGAGCATTAATATCAAAGATTCATGCTAGATACTTGAATGTCATATCTATGCTCTTTTTTTTGTCTTCAGCATTAGCCAAATGTTTCACCCAACTTCTATAATTTCTTCTGAAATTCATCTTACCATCCAGATCTGATGGCTTGTTGAACGAGACGTATGCTAAGTGGAACTTATCCCGAGAAGACATAGGCAATATCATTTGGAGTGTAATAACAAAAAAATGTTCAACAGAAAAATAGAATTAGTGAGAACTTTCGAAATGAAACAAAAGTTCAAAAGAAAAACATAAATAGTAAGTACTACTGTAATGAAACACATTAAAAGGAAAAATAAATATAGTAAGTACTTCAGAAATGAAAAACAAAGAATAGTAAGGGCTAAAAGTTATTATCATTCTTTTCTAGACAAGTATTTATTTTTACACATTAGCAAAGAATTCCTCCACCCAGTTGACAACTAATACAATCTTAGTTCGAGTCATCATTAGACACCTCCATTTATCTCGTAAACTTGTCCATATATAATTCAATTTTTTTCTTTCATAAGCTAATGAAATATGCTAATTTGTGAAAGTAGCTAACCTACAATCTTGGTTCCAAGCGTCTAGCTAAAGCTAACAATAATATTGTCATTCCACAACTCGGAGGGCCCAAAAGCATTGTTAGCCTAAAACAAATGTAGCACAAGTTAGCATATTTAACGAAGAGATACTGACATATGCAATTTGTTTGTTTTCTGCTCACCTATAGGGCTTGATGACTCCACTAATATCATCCAAAATCGTGAGTTTTCTTCTATTTTCTGGGAAGAGACGCAACACCCTTAATAAAGCCTTCAAGTTATCCATAACTAAATCAAAATGCTGTATGTGATTGGGATTTTAGATTGCTTCATCATGCAAATAATTATTTTACTTCTGTCATATTAAGTAGAAAGTTTGGAAGTGTTGGGAGTGCTCTACTTCCAACATGGACAAAGGATTCAACTTTTAGATGCTGAAATCGAACTTCTACATTTGGCAGATCCAGTTTTACTTTACAATGCCAAAAAAAAAATAAGTGATCAAAATTGACTTAATTCGATTTGATAGATGTAGATTAAAAAAAGTTGAGGTATTCTCAAAAAATAGTTTTACCTTTTGAGCAACTGAGAGGCTAAAGAAGTTGAGGTATTCTGTTACTCTTCCATCATTACCCAATAATACATGTCAAAATTTTCTTACATCTCATTTGCCTAGTTGGTATGGCATTCCACTGAACACTCTCTACAATTCATATTCACCATTTGTAAATTCATGTCAAACTATCTAATTAACCCCAGTGGTATGACAACATACATAATTTCTAGCCATTCTTGGGATGACAACAATACACTTACTGTTTCTCAAAATGCTTATGAACTTCATGATTCAGCACAAGGCACATAATTGAGACCCCTAAACCACACTTAATGTCGTAGCCCTAATCTGAACCACGAGAAGATTCTTGGAAAAGGCGAGATTCTCTAGAAAAAGCTCTTCGTATCTTCGATCCGTTGACCTGAAATAATCAATGAACCAAAGGAGGTTGAACCCCCTGATTCACCTCCGACGCTCAAGTCAGTCAACAAGCTATGGAGGTTCTCTCCTCAATTCTCTAGCTAGCAAAAAGAACGTCCCAAACAAAAGTAATTAGGGTTAGGGTAAAATACCTCTTCCTTTCCTGATAGCTTGTTGGGCCTAATTAATTACCTTCATTAACGGCCCAATTACCCTCCCTTGTAGCATCTTTTAAGAGACTTAATTTGATATCCTATTTTTATTAGGAAGCTCATTAATTAGGGAAAATCCCAAATTATCCTCATCATTTTGCCCCTCGGGCTTCTGAGGCTATCCGTGGGCTCGGGAGATCGACATCACGCATGACTTTGGGCTAACCTATGACCAGATCCAGCACGCCCACTCCGGATTAGGGCGACTTTTGCCGCTTGCCGACCGCACGGCCGTGCGTACAAAACGCACAGGTTGTGCGGTGCTCTCGACTTTTGATTTAATTAAAATTCAAAAATGCACGGCCAAACTCCAAAACGCACGGCCAACCGCACGGCTGTGCGGTTTTCTCGTTGACGGTGATTTTTCGCACGGCTGTGCACTAAAACGCACAGGCTGTGCATTGCTCTCGACTTTTGATTTTAATTAAAATTTCAAAAATGCATGGCCAAACTCCAAAACGCACGGCCAACCGCACGGCTGTGCGGTTTTCTCGTTGACGGTGATTTTTCGCACGGCTGTGCACTAAAACGCACAGGCTGTGCATTGCTCTCGACTTTTCATATAATTAGAGCATTTTAATCTGCACGGCCGTGCGGTCCACCGCACAGCCCGTGCGGTGGCCTCGACTTGCTATTGTAAACGACACTTTGTTGTTCGATTTGCTATTGCGTACGGCGCTCTGCCGTTTGATTTGCTATTTGCGAACGACGCTTTGCCGTTCGACTTTGCTATTTGCGAGCGACGCTCTGCCGTTCGACTTTGCTATTTGCGAACGACGCTCTGACGTTCGACTTTGCTATTTGCGAACGACGCTCTACTGTTCGACTTTGCTATTTGCGAATGACGCTCTGCCGTTCGACTTGCTATGTTCCATGCTTATGGAATGTGGATCCTTGCTTCAAGGATCGCTGAAACTTGATCATACCAAATCAAAATGCATTGCAATTGCCCAAAAAACATAGTTCGACAAAGTTCAGCGACGTGATTGTCTTCAAAACTAAAAATGTAAAGTCTTGCCAAAGGGACTGACCCGGGGGCCTCGTTAAAACCTCTCCGCAGGAAAACCTCATGGGAAAAACCATACGGAGAGGAAAACGAGTACCCCGCTCCTGGCGCTAGCTCAAGCATAGAACTTTTTCAGATTCAGGGTGTTCCAAGTGCGCGGGACACTCCTGCCACTTAGCTCCTCTAGCTTGTACGAACCGTTCCCCGGACTTGCTACCACTCGACACGGTCCTTCCCAATTCGGTCCTAACTTGCCTTCTGCTGGGTCTTTGGTATTGGTGAGGACCTTTCTGAGCACGAGGTCACCGACTGCGAAGCTTCTTGACTTGACGTGCCTCCCATGAGATCGCGCCATCTCCTGTTGGTATGCTGTCATTCGAATGGTTGAGGCTTCATGCTTCTCCTCCAATAAGTCGAGGTTGGCCTCTAGCGCTTCATCATTTCCTCCTTGCTCGAACGCCGCAGTTCTTATTGTGGGCAACCCCATCTCCAAGGGTATGACCGCTTATGCCCCGTATGCTAGAGCGAAGGGTGATTCTCCGGTGGATCTCCTGGGGGTGGTACGATGCGCCCAGAGAACCGCCGGAAGCTCTTCCGCCCACCGCCCCTTAGCCTGGTCCAGCCTCTTCTTGATCCCCTCAAGAATTGCCTTGTTTGTCGCCTCCGCTTGTCCGTTGGCCAGGACTTTCTGCAGTTCCTCCACTGACTTGTCTGCAGGCGGCGTGCCCACTTCGTCCAGCACTTGAGGCGTAGTCGCCACCATGTTGACATCTCCCGACTTGACACCCAGGCACTGGCGTGCGGCTCCCTGGTCCCCTTCGACTCAAATCACGTTTCCTAGGTATGGGAACACAATCAGCTGATGCAGAGATGAGTGTACCGCTCCCATACGGTGAAGCCAAGGGCGCCCCAGAATGGCATTGTAGGACGATGGGACGTTCACCACAAGGAAATCTACTTCCACCGCCTTTCCTCCGAGCATAGCTGGTTCTTTTAACATCCCAATCGGCCAGACAGGGAACGCGCCGAGTCCCGTCAATTGTGTAGAGATAGGAATCAAGTCTTCCTGTTTCCTCCCTAGCTTCTTGAACAAATCAAAGAATATAAGATCCACAGAACTGCCAGAGTCAACAAGAATTCTACGTACCTGGCAGTCCCCAAGTCCAACTGTAAGGACGAGAGGGTCGTTATGAGGACTCTGGAGGTCAGCCAAATCCTCATCCGAAAATGTTAGCGCGAGAGATGCATCAATTCTCGGCTTCTTGCTCACAACTTGTTCAGCCTTCAAAACCTGCAGAGCATGGCACTTGCGTCTATGGTCGTGTCTGGAGCTTACAGTCTGCTTAACAGATGACTCAATCATATGAATCACCCTGATCTGAGCATATTTGCTTCCTTCGGACTTCTCATCCGGGCGGGCTACCACCGCCTGATTGGCTCCCGAACCAGACCCTGATTCCAGAAAATCGTCCAAGTGTCCCTGCGCGGCCCACTTTTCGAACGCTGCTCTCAGATCTACACATTCTCCTATCAGATGCCCCTTCTCTTTATGATAGGCGCAATATTTCCCCATTTGACGGTCTTTCGGATCGCCACTCCACTTAGGAGGCCACACAAAGAACGGTTTTCCTTTAATCTGGGGAAGGATGCGGTAGATCGGCTCCTTGAACACTGTGCTCACAGCCTTCAACTCAGTAACAGGCGGTAGTCCCCTGTTCCGCGGTCTTCCCTCTGTTTCCCTGTCCGGGACGTCGATGCGATGCTGAGGGGACACGGATCTATGCTCCTTCGAGTGCTTTTGATCATCATCTAATTTGACATACTGCCTGATCCTCTCCTGGAGATCCTGAATATCGAACACAGGTAGCAAAATCAGATTCTCCCTCAACTTGCTATCTCTCGGGAGCGCTGATCTGAAGGTCGAGACTACAGTTTCCTCATCGCAGTGCTGAATCTCTGCGCAACAATCCATAAATCTTGAAGAGAACTGCCTCAGACTCTCACCCTTGCGCATTTTCACATCAAGTAAAGACCCCATAGTAGTTGGTTCCTTACTATTTGCAATGAATCTAGCAACAAATTTCCTAGCAAGTTGACTCCAAGAATGAATAGAATTTTCCTCTAAAGTATGAAACCACTTAGCAGCGGAACCCCCCAGACTCGCAGGAAACATCCTACACATCATGGCATAGTTTTCTACCCATAAAGCCATCTTATTAGAGAATGATGAAACATGAACTACTGGGTCTGTTTTCCCGTCATACATATCAAAAGAAGGGGAAGAAAACTTAGCTGGTGGTTGCTGTCGGCGAATCCCCCTAGCAAAGGGAGTCGACGTCATCCTGGCGAGCTGCAACTCAGCCTGCCGCTGCGCACCGATGAAGCCATAGGCTCCGTGATGATGACCGTTTCGGCGCGACTCTGCACTCCTCGAGCGAGTGCGCTGCGCGCGTCCCTGCGATCCAGAGTGACGTTGCTCACTGCCATGTCGACGATCGGACCCAGCCGGCGAGCGACCACGGGGCTGCGATCGACGTGGAGGAGTCCCTCCAGCCCCTCCAGAGCGGTCAACACGTGCAGGGCCTCGTTGATATGACCCTGCTCTCCCGGAATGCGACGCGGAGGAGGAAGTTCGGTTAGTCCCCATGCGCCTCGGGCTTCGATCCTGGCGAACCTCTCTTGGGGCTCTGAATTGACGCTCCCTGCCAAGAGCTACATCACGCTGCTCCCGACGTTGACCATGGGGGGACTTAAGAACGCTCTCCAGACGAGGGCGCAACCTACTTGATTCAAATCCCTACACCGGTCTCTTCCCTTGGGCGCGCTCGAACGCCCGCCTAAAGGTCTCCAGCTCACTGCGCGCCGAGAGCATCTCAGAATCCTTTCCAACCGCCACAGCCGCCAACTCGGCGTTCCTTCGCTCTGACTCTGCCAGGGCCGCCTGGATCTCTTGCGAGCGATGCTCGGCCTCGACCCTGGCCGCTTCTAACTCCGCCAGTCGGCGGTCCTGCTCAGCCCGAGCGGCAGGGGCGACCGCGATCTCCTTGGCCAGCCTCCGCTCGGCGTCTGCCCTAGACGCCTCCTCTGCAGCAGCGCGGGCCGCTTTCGAATTGCTCGTCACTCTCCTAGAGTTCACCATCCTTGCGCCTTTTCCCACAGACAGCGCCAAATGTCGTAGCCCTAATCTGAACCACGAGAAGATTCTTGGAAAAGGCGAGATTCTCTAGAAAAAGCTCTTCGTATCTTCGATCCGTTGACCTGAAATAATCAATGAACCAAAGGAGGTTGAACCCCCTGATTCACCTCCGACGCTCAAGTCAGTCAACAAGCTATGGAGGCTCTCTCCTCAATTCTCTAGCTAGCAAAAAGAACGTCCCAAACAAAAGTAATTAGGGTTAGGGTAAAATATCTCTTCCTTTCCTGATAGCTTGTTGGGCCTAATTAATTATCTTCATGAACGGCCCAATTACCCTCCCTTGTAGCATCTTTTAAGAGACTTAATTTGATATCCTATTTTTATTAGGAAGCTCATTAATTAGGGAAAATCCCAAATTATCCTCATCACTTAAGTAGAAGCAAAAACACACAAAAAATACATTCGAGAGAAAACTTTAGGTTTGTTTACTCACGCCAGAAAGTACAATCGTAGAAACAACGAAGTAGGTGTAATACTCCATTCTTATCAAATATTATTATCTCAATTGTACTAAATAATCAAAATTGAGTAGGGAAATCGCACAAGATGGTTAAATTAAGAAGACTTGCGATAATCAGATGAAAGGCTAGAGTAAGATTGAAGAGGACAAGCAGAAAATCCACGAGAATTGCAACGGACAACCAAAAATTCACAATGAGGACAACGATGGCAGCGCCGAGTTGAAGGACGAGCAAGGACAGTGACGATGGTAGCGCTGAGCAATGAACGATGGAGTGTAGCGGTTGGGCGAACAAATCAACTGGAAAACCACAACAATGGCAGATTATGGTGGTGAGAAAGACTGATGTCGGATTTTTACAGAGGCGGGTCGAGTTGAAGGACGAGCAGTAGAATATAACTAGGTTAGGGATTTAAGTGGGTTAAAAAAAACCCGAGGGTCATTAAAAATACGATGTTCAGGTTAAATGACCTCTTAACATAACTGAAACCAAGCTACTACACCCAAATTAGCTAAATTTGGTCGCATGACCCCCTAACCCTAATACCTCCTCCCGAGCGGCGCGCGTTGATAGAACCTCTCACCGCTGATAGAAGCTTCATCCCAACTCCTTCAATGGCGAAGGCGTCTAGAATCGCCTAAGAGACAGAAATTAACGAAGGAAGACGACAGTAAACAACACGGATATTCTTACAAGACAATCGATCGAAATCAAAACCACACTCTTCCACAACTTTCACCGTAGAAAACACCGATCAAGGTATTTATCTAAAACTGGGAAAGAACAATTTTTAAAGCTTATCTGCTGCAAATACGTATGCGACTATGGAATTCAAAGTGAATGATGACAGCTTCGAGTCATTTCAAGTAGAAATCAGAGAACAAACATTAATTTTTCTGTTTCAATATTGATGACAACTCATATATTGCGCTGTTCAATATAGACGACGGAAAATGCTTAATCCATTCATTGTTTGATGACAACATATTAATTATTTGGTTGATGACAGGTGCAAACTGGCATGAACAGATTCATTGGTTGATGAGAGATATAAGTATCATCAACCAATTCATTGGTTGATGACAGATGTAAACTGTCATCAACCAATGCATCTATGGTGACCATGAGAAATTGTCACAAACAATACATTGGTGATGACAGATGTAAAGTGTCATCAACTAATTCATCGGTTGATGGCAGTCATAAACTGTCATCAACGAATACATCTATAGTGAGAGTTTCTTACTTTCAAGATGCATTGGTTGATGACAGTTTACATCTGTCATCAACAAATAAACTGTTGGGGACAATGATAAACTGTTACAAACACTGTATTTGTTGATGACAATTTCAAATTGAATCAACCAATATGTCTATACATCACATTAGCCATTAAGTTGATAGTATGATGAATAAAATGTTATTTGGTACTTCAATTGAAAACAATAATTACATAATTAATAAGTTCATGATAGTTATTAAGTTGTGATGACAATTTTCTGAACATGAAAATTGCTTAATGTGAGTTGTAAAATACTAAAACCATTGTGATGACAAATATTAAACGAACAATATATAAATGATTACAAGTTTTTGGTGTTGTGCAGATGGAACTCAAAATTCTTACTGTATGCTATGGAGGGGAGTGAAAGATCAAAGATGGATTTTATTCATATGTTGGAAACATGATCTCAGAGGCAATCTTATTTGATGACAGTATGCAGTTGCAAGCTGTCAAGCAACTGATTATTAAGAGATTTCAGATCAATTCAACACCAGCTGAGATTGCACTCACACATTTGAATCCATTCCAGAAAATCAAACATCCATACATGGTTGACACAGAGGATGATTTCAGATCTTTCTTAGATATCAAAGAGGCATCTCAAGTTTCATGGACTTTACCGTTGTACGTGTCATCAACAAAGACAAGGAGTGGGAGTCAACACACTCGTGATAGTGCACACAACAGTCTACTCTCTCTGCAATCTGATTATAATTTTCAAGGAAACAGTGACAGTGTTGAAAATCATGACAGAAGCAAGCTGGAAATTGTGGAAAGATCAGAAGAAGATGAAATAAGTCATACTGAAGTAGCTATTGCTTTTCTTCACGTAGGGCAGATTTTTGGGTCAAAACAAGAGCTAAAGGATGCGGTGAAGAACATGGCAATGCGTGACAACTTTGGATTCAGGGTAAGGAAATCAACACCTCATCTATATAAAGTCCTATGTGTAGATGCTGAGTGCAAGTGGAGAATACGAGCTACTGTATTAAAGGGAACTGAATTCTTCGAGATAAGAAAATTCAGAGAAGAACATACTTGCTCCTTTGACGTTAGATGTGCAAACCAATGTAAACCTACTTACAAGATGGTGGGAGAGAAGATAAAGACAAGGTAACATTACAAACTTGAAGCATATTATATCATGCATATTCTGTAAAATAAATTTTAAATATACATCTCATGTCTTGAACATAGGTATGAAGGTGTCAAAAAGGGACCAAATCCTAAGATGATTCGCAATGATATGAGATGTGAGTTCTATCAAGATATAAGCTATTGGAAGGCTTGGAAAGCACAAGAATGGGCACAAAACTTGATAAGAGGAAAACCAGAACAGAATTACGGAATGCTTCCCGTATACTGTCACATGATAAAACAGGTCAACAATGGGACATACACATGCCTTGAGATTGGAAGTAATAATCGTTTCAAGTATGTGTTTATTTCAATTAGAGCATCGATTAGAGGATTTCAAGTAATGCGAAAGGTACAAACCAAAAATTCAACAATCACAGTGAAAAACTGTCACAACAACTGCATTGGTTGATGGCAATTTCAAATCAATAGTAATAGCAGTAGATAAACTGAGACTGTCATCAAGCAATGAATTGGTTGATGACAGTCATATCTGTCATCAATCAATGACAGATGACATGCCAGTTACATCTATCATCAACCAATTGGTTGGTTGATGACAATTGTCACTGGCATCAACCAATTGATTGGTTGATGACAGATGAAACTGGAATCAATTGATGACAGATGTAACAGGAATCAACATATTAATTATTTGGTTGATGACAGGTGCAAACTGGCATGAACCAATTGATTGGTTGATGACAGATGTAACTGGCATCAACCAATTCATTGGTTGATGACAGATGTAACTGGCCTGAAACAATTGATTGGATGATGACAGATGTAAACTGGCATGAACCAATTGATTGGTTGATGACATATCTAACTGTCATCAACCAATTCATTGGTTGATGACAAATGTGACTGTCATCAACCAATTCATTAGTTGATCAAAGAAGTGGTTGTCATCAACCAATTCATTGGTTGATGACAGATGTAACTGGAATCAACAGATTTATTATTTTGTTGATGATAGGTGCAAACTGGCATGAACCAATTGATTGGTTGATGACAGATGTAACTGGCATCAACCAATTCATTGGTTGATGACAGATGTAACTGGAATCAACCAATTCATTGGTTGATGACAGATGTAACTGGCATGAAACAATTGATTGGATGATGACAGATGTAAACTGGCATGAACCAATTGATTGGTTGATGACATATCTAACTGTCATCAACCAATTCATTGGTTGATGACAAATGTGACTGTCATCAACCAATTCATTAGTTGATGAAAGAAGTGGATGTCATCAACCAATTCATTGGTTGATGACAGATGTAACTGGAATCAACAGATTTATTATTTTGTTGATGACAGATGTAAACTGGCATCAATCAAATGATTGATTGATGACAGATGTAAACTGGCATCAACCAATTGATTGGTTGATGACAGATGTAAACTGGCATCAACCAATTGATTGGTTGATGACAGATGTAAACTGGCATCAACATATTCATTATTTGCTTGATGACAGGTGTAAACTGGCATCAACATATTCATTATTTGCTTGATGACAGGTGTAAACTACCATGAACCAATTGATTGGTTGATGATAGATGAAAATATCATAAACCAATTGATTTGTTGATGACAGTTTTAACTAGCATCAAGCAATTCATTGGTTAATGAGAGTTTTAAGCTTCCATGAACATATTCATTATTGGTTGATGACAATGATTCAGTTATCGCAGTAAATAAATGTCATCAAATAAAATATTGCGTCACAGACAATTGATTATATGATAGCATCACATGAATAAACTGAATTCCATTTCACTTAATTTTGAAGGTCATCATGGTAGATGGAACACACTTACATGGTAAGTATGGGGGACATCTCTTGATTGCAACTGCACAAGACGGGAACCAACAGATTTATCCTATTGCTTAAGCTGTGGTGGACTCTGAGAATGACAACTCTTGGACATGGTTTTTCCAGCAATTACACAATGTCATCCCTTCTTCAACAGAGTTCATATTTGTGTCTGATAGACACTTGAGCATCGGCAAAGCTGTGGAGTTTGTGTACCCTACTGCAAAACATGTGATATGCACACGACACCTAAAGCAGAATTTGAAAGCAAGATTCAAGGAGCGTGGCATACACAGGTTGTTTACAAAGGCTGCTGACAGTTACACCATGAGGGAATTTGAGGAAAATTTTCAGAAAATTTGCGATATCAATGCAGAGATGGGAAGATACCTGCGTGAAGCAAATTTTGAAAAATGGTCTAGAGCTCATTGCAAGGGAGACAGATACAATATTATGACTACGAACAATTCAAAAACTTTAAACGTAGTACTCAAAGAGGCTCGGTCGTACCAGATTATTGCCCTCCTCGAGTACATCAGGGATTTGCTAACCAAATGGTTTAATCAGCGATGGGAAAAGATAGAAAAAGGTGTGAACAGATTACCACCAAATGTGGCAAAAATACTAGATGAGAGATATACGTTGTCAAAGAGATATGAGGTGAAAAACCTGAACCCAGTTCAGTTTCAGGTACTTGGTGGAAACTTTTATGGCGTCGTTGATTTGCAGACAAAAAAATGTAGCTGCAAAGTGTTTGATCTGGATCACATGCCATGTGCACATGCAATTGCTGCAATTCAAAAGAAAAATTGCAACATAACTGATTTTGTTAGCAAGTACTACCAATATCAGTCTTGGTATACAGCATACAAAGAAACCATATATCCGGTGCCTAGAGAATCAGACTACATTATCCCTGAGGATGTACTTGCCATAGAATGTTGTCCACCATTTGTGAGGAGGAAGACTGGAAGGCCAAGAAAAAGGAGGTTCCATTCCATAGGTGAATTCACAAATACTGCGTGCAAGAAAACATTTAGGAAGCCAATCAAGTGCAGCAATTGTGGACAAACTGGACACAACAAGACTTCATGCAAACACAACTCAGCAAGAACAAGCTGTGATGTATTGCAAGTGGAATAACTTTCAACTTAGTAGAGTAAACCAATACAACATACTTATTAAAGTATTTCCATATGCTTTTTATAGACAACAAATATAGTTTACTTTTCATGTTTCATCTAACTTTACAATGGACAAAATGCTTGGATCACTTTTGATATGGTTTCATATATATTAATTTGATGTCATCAACAGGTGGCTCATTGGTTGAGGACAGATGTAACTAGCATCAACCAATTCATTGGTTGATGACATATGTAACTGGAATCAACATATTCATAATTTTATTGATGACAAATGTAAACTAGCATCAACCAATTGATTGGTTGATGACAGATGTAACAGGAATCAATATATTGATTATTTGGTTGATGACAGGTGTAAACTGCCATGAACCAATTGATTGGTTGATGACAGATGTAACTGTCATCAACCAATTCGTTGGTTGATGACAAATGTGACTGTCATCGACCAATACATTTTTTGATGAAAGATGTGGCTGTCATCAACCAATTCATTGGTTGAGGACAGATGTAACTGGAATCAACAGATTTATTATTTTGTTGATGACAGATGTAAATTGTCATGAACCAATTGATTGGTTGATGACAGATGTAAACTGTCATTAACCAATTCATTGGTTGAGGACAGATGTAACTGGAATCAACAGATTTATTATTTTGTTGATGATAGATGTAAACTGTCATGAACCAATTGATTGGTTGATGACAGATGTAAACTGGCATCAACATATTCATTATTTGCTTGATGACAGGTATAAACTGCCATGAACCAATTGATTGGTTGATGACAAATGTAAACTGGCATCAATATATTCATTATTTGCTTGATGACAGGTGTAAATTTCCATGAACCAATTGATTGGTTGATGACAGATGAAAATGTCATGAACCAATTGATTTGTTGATGACAGGTTTAACTGGCATCGACAAATTCATTGGTTGATGACAAAAAGAAAATGATCACACATGTTGTCAACAAAAAATAAAATTGACATCACACTTGCCAAAAATTCACATCACATTACACTAAGGACAAAAAACAAGAGAGGCTAGAAAGTAATGAATTTAAAAAAGAAAATGATCACACTAACCAAAAAGAAATTGAATTTTGTTGACTGTTATAAAAACATGAAAAGAACAAAACTGAAACTTGCTGCCATCAAGCAAAATGTCATCCATAAGACAAATGTTTTGATGACAACTTTGAATGTTTCATGTACAACTGTTATTAAAGGAATATAATGTCATCAAATTCAACATAGTAAGAACTCCCATAACATTACACAAAGGACAACTGTCATCACATGAAAAGAACAAAACTGAATGTTGATGACAGAAAGCAAACTGCCATCAAGCAAACTGTCGTCCATAAGACAAATGTTTTGATGACAGTTTAGAATATTCATGTATTAGTGTTATTAGAGTGATGTATTGTCATCAAATTGAACAAAGTGTCATCAGCATTATAAAAACACAGTTACATTATTGCGATTAAAAAACTTAGAAGATTATATTCACCTGAAAAGCAGCTAAACTGTAATCAGCATAATAACAGTAACATCAACACACAAAGGTAATCGACTAACTGATTTACATAACATGCTCAAATTGATCCAAAAACACAATAACAGTTACAAACTATTCTTTCTTCTTTGTAGGAGGCAACGGCTTGAAAATCCAAGTCTGCTTGAATAATTCAATGCACATTTTTTCTCTATGTGCCTTGATACGTTGATCATCCAAATCATCCAGATTACCACCAAATGCAAAGGCTTCAATATATTTGATGGTATAAACTCCACAATTGCCTCTGTCAAAATAAACAAGAGAAAATGTAATGACAAATTGCCTCTGTCATTTGCATCCACAATTCATATCATTACAAACCATAAATAAAAAATCAGAAAACATGTAATATAAAATGAAAAGATAAAATAAAAACTTTACCCTGGAGTATCTTGGGGAAGAGTTCCATCTCTACTCACGGTAAAGTCTTCATCAATTGACCCGAAGTGTGAAAATTGATTTGATTTCTTCATCGAAATAGGGAGCATGACACATAAAGGTCGTAAAAATTCTACAACCTTGACATCAGTGAATAGATTGATGTTTGAGTCCAGCACCCTCACATGATGTTTAGCCAAATCAATCTCTAAACCAACCCAATGCTTGTCCATAAAGTTAAACGGGCTGTAAACCTTGGTAACGCCATCAAACCATGACTTCCCGTAATCAGTAGGATATATACCAGCAAAATACTCAAGGTAGCCTAACCACTCATCAGAACGATCTTTTAAGTGTTGTAGCATGGAATTATTGAATTTAGTAAACCAGACCCAATCCAAAATGACTATTCCCTTGAAAGCTTCAGCTTCTTCGGCAACACGCCTCCTCATATGATATAAAGCTTCTGCTATATGCTGGTTTACATAATAAAAAATGCATTAGTTGATATACTGTCAACATACTTGCATTAGTTGATCACGGTTTTAATCTGCAATCAACCAATTCATTGGTTGATGACAGATGTAAAATGGGATTAATGAATTGATTGATGGAAGTTGAACCAATTCATTGGTTGATGACAAATGTAAACTGTCATCAATCAACTCATTGTTTGATGACATTTAGACCAATTCATTGGTTGTGGTATATGTAAACGGTAATCAATTAATTCATTAGTTGATGGCAGTTTGTGAATATTGTTGTGAGTATTTGTCATCAACCAATTCATTAGTTGATGACAAATGTAAACTTACAGACTGTCATATATCAACTCATTGGTTGATAGCAGTTGAATCAATTCATTGGTTGATGACATATGTAATCTGTCATCAATCAATTCATTGGTTGATGGCAGTTGAAGCAATTCATTGATTGATGACAGATGAAAACTGTCATTAATTAATTAATTGGTTGATGACAGATATAAACTGGCATCAACATTGGTTGATGACAGTTTACATCTGTGGACAAGATATAACACTTTCAACAAGATATAAAAATGTCATCACATTTGTCAAAAATTGTCATCACATTACACTACTAACACCAAAACAAAAGAAGGTAGCAAAAAAAAAGATACTTACGACGTCATCCAGCCAATGATTCTTGTACACAAGTTTGTTGAAGAAGTCCTTGGTCAGAGGAATATCATACCCTGGGATGGAAGCCTTGGTATCACTAAAACAATAGAAAATTATTAGCAGCATCTAAAAATTGTCAACAGCATCTAAACAGTCATATAACAAATTGTCATCAGTTTACAATATCATACAAAAAAAATCCCAAGTAACAAAGTAAGTTATGAAAGTTCAAATTGTCACCCACTATTAATACGATACCAAAACAAAGCTACAAATAAAGCAAAGAATGTAACACTATCAGCAAATAAAAAACTGTCAACAAGCACTTCAGTGGTAAAGAAAAATACAAAATCAACATACCTGCTACGAAACCAATCATAGAACTCTCTACGGTCATCCTGCTCGTAGAAGGAATAAGCAGGTCTTGGAGGCAACGCTTGTTTCTTCTTCCCAGCAGTAAATGGTGATGTCAAATGAGCACTAATTGTTGACGCCCTTGAGGACTTCCTTAGCTTTCCATTGTCATCATTTGCTTCTTCATTTTCGTTCAATCCTCCCACAACTCTTTCTCCTTGGGAGTCAACAGTGTCACCACTCAAAATAATAGGCTTAACTGCTTCATCTCATAAATCAACTTGAACAATATTGTCATCAATTGAAGTATCATTAACTTCAGGAATCAAACTGCCATCAATTACTCCTTCTGTACCTTCCTTCAAATTGGCATTACCACCACCTGCCTCATTTGCCTCCACCCTTAATTCTTGTGCATATTTGCCATCCAGGACACCAGTGTCAACTGCCTCAGGGATTTCATCCATAAGAGACTTGTCCTCTATACTCTCCACAACTTCCTTCTCGATGACAGGCATCAACACACAGGCCTTCTCTAAAACTTTCAAATTGCAAACAAATGGTTCATCAGCATCATTCATCTCATTTCCAATGTCTGTTTGATAATCACTGATGCCACCACCATCTAAACCTTCATCCAACTCCTCATCTTTACTGGCATCATTCAATGGAGATGAATTTCTAGCTTTGATGACACTCTCAATGTCATAAAGCCTCTTGGACAAACCACACATTTGTACACTGCTATTATCAACTTTACACTCGAGCTCTTTAACAACGCCAAATATAGCAACTAACTGTTCCTTTATCTCTTTTGCCCAATGGGGCTCATCGTTTGCTACCTTGGACAGATCTGGCATATTATTCAAATCCTCGTTCCCAACTTCAGACTCACCTCCACCATCATTGCCTGTTGTAGGGATATCTATATCACAACTGAAGGTTTTTTCACTGTCAGAATCAAACAGATCAACCTTCTCAGGAACAACCTCCTCCTGTTTTTCAAACTCAAAAGACTAATGCAAATCCTCAATTACTTTATCAACCATTGATGAAACATCATCCTTTTTATTGTACATGACCAGCGTCTTATCATTCCTGGTGACATCCTCCACAACCTTTGTGCCTTCTTTGTCTTTTGATACATGTTGCACAACGACGTTAGCAGATGCCCGCCATTGGTACACCTTCTTTTTCTTCTCCTGCACAACCCTCTTGACCTCACCCTTCCGAGCCCTTGTTCTTGGTGAACACTTAATCTCAGCAACAACATCTTTCTTCCTCTTATAACCAACTTGTTGCTCTTTTTTTCTTGGAGCCACAACAATGTCAAGACAATCACCATCTGCTTTCCCCTGCTGCTCCTTTGCAAGACAAAGCATGCGTTCAGACAAATTATCATAAAAGGCATCTTCAATTTCATCTTTGAAACACAAACTGCAAAACATTTCATGCTCTGCATATGGAGGCTGTTTACAAATCTACAAACACATCAAATATGAAAACAATAAGAATAAAAATATCATCAATTTTATCTTTGAGACACATGACAACTCTCATCGACCAAATATTGATGACAATAACATTAAGAAAACAAAACTATAATAAAAAATATCTACAGAACATTTTGATGACAATTTATAACTTCTTCTTCATTAGGAAAACTTTGATGACAATAAGACTAAAAAAGTAAGAAACTGTCACCAATATCTTGTACATACTTATCAATTGTCATCAATTATTATTGATGACAACAGATAAATATCAATGACATTTACATACTGTCATCAATAAAAACATGATGGAAACTATCATCAATGACAAATACTGATAACAGTTACATCTAGAAAAGAAAACTATAATAAAAAATAGCTACAGAACATTTTGATGACAATTTATAACTTCTTCATAATTAGAAAAACTTGATGACAATAACAATAAAAAGAGTAATAAATTGTCACCAATATCTTGTACATATTTATCAGTTGTCATCAATTATAATTGATGACAACTGATAAATATCAATGACATTTACAAACTGTCATCAATAAAAACATGATGGAAACTGTCATCAATGACAAATATTGATGACACTTATATATAGAAAAGAAAACTATAATAACAAATAGCTACAGAACATTTTGATGACAATTCATAACTTCTTCACAATTACAAATATTTGATGACAATAACAATAAAAAAGAAAGAAACTTGTCACCAATAACTTCTATATGCTTCTCAGTTGTCATCAATTATTTTTGATGACAACTTAAACAAAATTTGTTGAGAAATAGGAAAAAAAACTCTAAAATCCATATATGTCATCAATCATATCTTAATTCAGAAATAGAAGAAAAAACCATACGAATGAATTTTCCTTGGCGAAGTTGCTAATAGTGCTATACCACACATTCTTATTGTTTGCACTAAACCACATTGTACAGTACGAAACTTTTTTATCGCCCGAACTCGCACAACCCGCAACATGGCGAAATTGGGGGAATAACTCTAAAATCCATATCTGTCATCAAAGGAAGTGTACACAATTCATATAACATTAAATATAAACAAGACAGATACCACATAAAAATAACATAATACTGTACCTGGAAAGCAATAGGAAACCCATACAAGTTATAACCAATTCTCTCATCATACTTTGCTAAGCTTTTTTGTTCACGAACTGTCCTACTCACCTTCCTAAGGTACTCCAGGGTCAGCAAATATGCTACCCTACCCCAAGGGTAACTAGAAAACAGCTCCAAATTAGTTGACATTTTGAAGTACTCATTTGAAACAATAGTATGGCGTTGAGGCAACAAAATAGTCTCAAGAACAAGCAAATGCGCCATGTTCTTCTTCTTCTCACGATCAGTCTCAACAGCAAACTGAGCAATCAGACCATTTATTGAACATGGATTTGAGCCAAGGTACTCCTCCATGTCAACGTCAGGAAGCTCATAATCCGAGAGTTCTCCATAGTTCAACCCGGTAACTGCAGCAAATTCAGTAATGGAGAAGCGGCATACGTTACTGCCAACATTAAACCACATCTCATGCTTCTTCTGAGTCTCTAGTTCATGTAAAAGGAAATAATGCACCAACTGAGCACAGAACTTGAGACTATCTCCCATCAAAAAGATAGGGCCAAGAGGGCCATTAGAGAGATCTATAAAATCTTTGGAGGGCATAATTTCCTCAATTTTTGTAATGATTTCCATTCGTGTATAATAGTTGCATTTGCATGCACAACGAAGCTCTTCTGGAACAATGAAATTACTTGCATCCATGGTCTGTCAGTAAATAAAAAGAAAATAAAAGTTAAGAAACAGTAAAACCATTTAACTACTACAAATCACACACAATAAAGTGCAAATACTCTAACCATTTAACTGCTACTGTCATCGGACAAACTAGCGTGAAATCACACTTGAATAACATTGTCACCATACTACTAATTGTCATCACACAAATATTGTCATCAAACAATTTACAAGTAAACAAGAACATAAACACTTTCAACACACTCTCAACACATTATTTCTACTACAAAACATACATACTAAAGTTTAAACACTTAAGAAACACTGTAACCATTTAACTACTACTGTCATCAAACAAACTAGTGTGTAATCACACTTGATTAACATTGTCGTCACACTACTAATACTGTCATCAAACAACATAATGAGTAGTCAAACCTCAGAAATATTGTCACCACAATACTAATACTGTCATCAAACAACATAATGAGTAGTCAAACCTCAGAAATATTGTCACCACACTACTAATACTGTCATCAAACAACATAATGAGTAGTCAAACCTCAGAAATATTGTCACCACAATACTAATACTGTCATCAAACAACATAATGAGTAGTCAAACCTCAAAAATATTGTCACCACACTACTAATACTGTCATCAAACAACATAATGAGTAGTCAAACCTCAGAAATATTGTCACCACAATACTAATACTGTCATCAAACAACATAATGAGTAGTCAAACCTCAGAAACATTGTCACCACACTACTAATACTGACATCACACAACATAATGAGTAGTCAAACCTCAAAAATATTATCACCACTACTAAAACTGTCATCACACAACATAATGAGTAGTCAAACCTCAGAAACATTGTCACCACGCTACTAATACTGTCATCACACAACATAATGAGTAATCAAACCTCAGAAACACTACTCAGAAACATTGTCATCAATCAAAAACATTGTAAGCACACATGAATAAAAACATGTAAAACAATGTCATCACACGAATAGTATTATAATGACACATGCAGGTTACAATCTCAACACAATATTACTACTGTAATAGATAAATCTCATAAAAACATAATTTGTCGACAGTTTGAATACAGTTACATATAATCGAATAAAAAGCGTTGATGACAATCAGGAAAATCGAGCTGGCAAACAAAAACAATTACGAAAATCACAAAATTTATAACAACATACACAAACAACTAAAAACGAATCGAGTAAACAAAGAAGCATTTGTGACAACCCTAGAAATTACCAAAAAACGGAGAAAAGACGCAGAGAAGCACTTACGACGACGGACATAGTGAGATGACGGAGAGAGAGAGACGACGATGACGACGGGCAGAGAGAGCGACGACGGCGGAGAGAGCGACGACGGGCGATGGAGCGAGTGATGGCAGAGAGAGGTCGAGCGAGAGAGAGATGAAAACGAAAGGTTTACGGGGGAGGGAGTTTTAAAGTGAGGAGAGAGAAATTATGAAAAAGGGAGTTTATAAAGGGGGTTAAATGACAAAGTAACTAGTTAAGGGGGTAAACATCTATTATCATCTAAACAATGGGGCAATGGGCCTCATATTGCCTTAAAAATATTATATTAAAATTATTATTGTGTGTTTCTCGGGGGTTAACTAAAAAAACCCCTTACGTGTACTTTTTTACGAGAGTTTTAATAAACCCTTGAGAACTAACTGCAAAGAAATACACTTTTTGTACTAGTGTAGATGTAGATATGGGCGAACAAGATTAAAAGCAAAATATGTAGGGTGTGCGTGTCATTTTTTATTTAGAATGACATTTTTGTAAATTCCGACAAAACTTAACAGATCTCTCAAAAATACCTTTTTTTAATTCTTAGAATTTGACCTCGATTTTTGCACTTCCAAACACAAAACCCTCATTTTTATACTTTATTTTGAGATCTCCATTAAAGCATCCTCTAAAGCTCCACTATGGTGACTAATGAACCGCTCAACAAACATCTACGCACAACAAAGGTAAATATTCATCTTCTACTACTTCGTTTTTATTTTTGATTGTTTCAATTTTTTGATTTGTTTGAAACAACTTGAATTTGTGTGAAACTGTGAATGAAGATACTTTTGGGGTTCATTGTCAAATTGAGAAATCAAGAACTTGTAATGAGCTATTTTGTTAACGTAGATTTTGAAAATTGCTTTTAAAGTAGTGTTTTTATGGTTCATAGATTCATTGAATCTGATTTGTTGTACAACCTATAGATTTTCTAGATTCTAAATGTTCTAGGGTTCATATGAAGGATAATAGAGTGTGCAGATTATTGCGTTCATATCTTAAGTTCATATGTCATATATAATCCTCTAAGGTTCATATTTAGTCATTTGAAACTGTTCAAAATTTTGATTTTATCATAGCTATTAGCTCAAATGGTAGAGCGCGCAATGTGTTGGTACACATGGATGAGGGTTCGAATCACTCATAGGCTACATATTATGCTTGTGAAAAGCCCAATTCAAGTTAGGTTCACGTGTATCATGTTTAAGTTCATATATATATATTCTCCTAAGGTCCATATTTATTTTCATGGAAATAATGGAAACATAAAAGTTCATATCTAACATGTCAACGTTCATATATGATCATCTAATGTTCATACCTATTATTTTGAAACTTTCATCTTCTTTTCCATAATCCGTGAACCATATAAATAAACTAAAGATTCATGTTTTATGTTCAATGTTCATATATAGTCATATAACGTTCATTTATATAATGTCAATGTTCACATTAATCTCATTGTGGTTCACTTTAATTTGTGCCTTTATCACGACTTTCTCATGTTCTTTATGTCAAATGTCCAAAGAAATGTGAAAACAAACTGATTATGAACCATAGAGGACATCCATCCATGTTCAACTCACAACATCTCTCTCATACATTTCATCAAACACCTTGTGGGCTTCTCTCAATACACAAAAGCAAAAAAAAAACTAAGAAAATGAAAAATAAATAACATCAAATTAATCAATTAGATCCACACACAAATGCAGATTTAAATTGATCGATGGACAGAATTAGCACAAAGAAGAGAACAATTCAACCAAAACACAACTTTAACCCAAAAGCGTATCGGGTTCTTAAATAACATCATAATGTTCATAATTAATCGTTTCAGGTTCATAGTCTGCGCATATTTGAAAACCAACTGAAGTATCAAGCATTCGTTTATTTTATCCAATTGCGAGAAATCCTTGATACAAACATTAGTTATAATGCAAAACATCGACAAGTTTCGAACTAAAAAGGTGTGAATGTCACTCTCAAACATGTCCTACTCACATCATCTCTCTATGGCATTTCATCGAACACCTTGCGGGCATCTCTCAACTCACCCTGCATAATTAAACCTAAGCTTCTCAATTTGTTTTTAAACCATCTCCACATTAAAAAGGAACACCATGAAGAGCTAATTTCATAAAGCAAAAAAGGATTCTCGATTATAAATCATCTCGACATTGAAAAGCTTATCGATTATGATGGAAACCATAAGACGTTGATGATAACCATGAAGAGCAATTTTTAAAGAGCAAAGAGAGGGATGATGATAGATTTTCATATTGAAACAATCCACAAAGCAAATTAATCGATGGCGGATAACTATGAAGAGCAGCGAACAAGACCATTGCGAGGGAGAGAGCGGACTCATTAAAGAAGAAACACTTTAAAATGGAAAAAATATAAATATACCCCTAAACTTAATTAAATATTGAAAGACACAACTAAACACGAACCGCATATTTAAGCTAATCCGACGGACGAAAAAACTTTGCACTTTTGACGTTAACACGACTTTCCACCTGATCCTACATCTTGTTTTATAATACAACAAACCTAAAGCAGAGCTCAATCCATATTTATTATACACCTTAGCATCCAATATTATTTTATTTTCTTAATTTCTCTGCACTTTGCCCAACTATATGTACTGAGTTATTGATTTATTAGGAACTATATATCTAATTTTGGGTTATATTGATTTAATCAGGGTTAACTATATCCAATTTTGGGTAATTATATAGAATTAATTTTGTAGCTAGATACTTGACCTATGTCTACAGGTTAGAAAGAAAGACTGATATAAAAAAGAATTTTTTTCTAGTCTGTGCCCATTGATACACAATAATTTTCAAGAGTTTACCATTTCTATTTTAGAGAATAGTTTAAAAATAATTTTCAAACTTAACGTTTTAGCATGTATCCATGGACAGTTTCACACACCCTAGAAAAGCCGATAAAAAATTACATTCCCTCTAATTAACTAGTTTTATTATTTGATTAGGTCATAATAGATGCGTCAGAGTTTTATTCATCCTCTCTCGTTATAACAACATACGTTAAACATTAGGTAATTAATTACGTTGGACTAGAACTAGCTACTTATATTTGAAGGTATAACTATATTCCTTAGCATGTGCATATACTGAATTATTTTAATCAGCTCCTATGAATATATTGAACAAAACAGGTGGCAGTACGGTGATTGAAACATATGCAGAATCGGTTCAAATCTTCTGTCTCATTTTGGTGTCCCAAGTGGTGTTTCATTCATTTTGATTGGTGTGAAAATTATAAAAAAATACATGCATTTGTTTGATAAAAAATTAAAAAAAAATTATGGACCAATCAGAATGATTATGACACTGAAATGACAAACGATTTGAACCGAGAACAACACAGCTAGCTAATTAGTGCATGAAATTAAAACCATAGAGTTTTTGTGTGTTTCATCATCGTCATCATATCTCCTTTTCAGCACTTATAAGCTAGGTACTGTATATATTTGAAAACACTCTACCAACCAGGTTGCTAACTATTGTACATGTTTTGGGGCCTCTAAGGCGCAACTTTTATATACACTATATTTCCCTTCTATATACACAACAAAATCCAACACAACAAAATGGTGTATGCCGGATATAGGTGTAAGAGCTTAAATATAGTCGTTGAAAGTGGTTTTATACTTGTTTTGTGTAGTATCTCGTGCGCAAGTATATGACGTACGCCAAATCCTTGCGTATCGTGTATTTTGACAAAAGTAGCCATTGGAGGCAAATTTGAAATTTTATCTGCTATGCCAGGGGATGGCATACGTTAGGAGTTGGCGTAGCCCAATGGCTATAATTCCAACGGTCTAATTTTCCCTCTATAAATACTCAAACTTATTTATCCAAATACCACACCAGAATACAATCTTACCAAAATGACAAATAGCAAAAACGAATATTGGAGTAGTGAAGAAGACGATGAAGAATTCGACCCCAATAATTATGCGGTTAGTAATTCATAATTATTCGTAAAAGGCTTGATAGTTGCGTTATATATAGATATGAATTAGGTATCGATGAATAAAAGTTCATATAGTATAAGTATGGAGATATTGTATGCGATATTGTATGATTTAGTTTAGGTATGGACGAATAAAAGGCTTTACAGAAGTTTTGTATGCGGTATCGTATAAATCATAAGGTATATATTGAAAGATCAATAAAGTGGAGAAGAGGATGTAGATATTGTATGCGTAGTTATGAAGTAGTAGTTCTTTAAGTTTAGAAATGAAGATATTGTTTTGTTATAATATTGCTATTGTAGTTTTGTTAGTATTTATTAAACATTTAGCGGTATGGAGATATTGTATGTGTAGTTATAAATTAGTAGTTTCTTAAGTTTAGAAATGGAGATATTGTTTTGTTATTATATTACTATTGTAGTTTTGTTATGTAGTATTAATTATTTATTTTAGTTGTATGTCATTAAATGAAAATGGATACATTATTGGTGTAGAAATAAATGAACAACATTATTTATTATGTAAACATTATTAGGGGGGAATTATATATATGAAGTCCGTACTAATCAAAAGTGGGATAGCCGAAAGAAATTGGTTGATTGGGAAAAGAATTGAAGATGGTTCTAGTAATTCGCCGATGTAATGTTAGACATGTTAGTTTGACGTGCGAGAACTTTGGTGAATATAGATCGGGAAGGAAGAAAGTTAGTGAAGAAGATTCGGAGAAGGTTGTTGTGGTACGTCGTGAAACCAACTCGAAGAAGTCCGGATGCACATTTGAGTTGTACGGTGTTCGACTGAAGAAGAACCCGAGGGTAGAGACTCGAAAATAGATCTTGAATGTGTTGAACGGACAACACAACCATAAGCTTCTGACTAGCTTCCTTGGGCATGCATACATGGGCCGAATGACCCCGAATGAGCAACACGCGTGTCATCAAGAGGTTTGACGATAGGTTCAATTCACTGAGTGTTATTGTTGTGGAGTTGAGAAGCTTCTTCCTCAGAAATGTAACATCCACGAAATAAGTTTCCAACTTTATGCAAAAAATGAAACGAGAATCGTGGGGAAATGACGGTTATCCAATGGACTCTAAATTTTATGCAAGAACACATGTACAAAGTGCGTCCTCTTAGGGAATGTTTGGTACCATACCTTAGGGATGAGGAATGGGTATAGGAATGAACAAAACCATTTTTGTGTTTGGTTTGGTAAAAGTATGGGAATCATCCATTCCCAGGAATGGCCCATACCCTCATTTTCCATTCCTTTCATACCTTGCCTCTTACCTTGGGTTTGAGTCATATCTTACTTTATTCTCATCCCAAAAATTATCCAAACAACTTATTTCAAGAATGGCTAAATCCGATTCCTAATACCATACTCATTCCTCATTCCAACTCGATTCCTGATATGGTACCAAACGGGCCCTTAAGAAGTTGTGTATGGGTGATGTGGATATCCTATTTTTTGCTCACCCGGACTCGTTGCACCTGTTGAAGATGTTCCCGTACGTGGTAGTTATCGATGCCACATAAAATACAAATAGGTATGTTATGGCTTTGTGTCTTAATATTTAACAATTGAATAGTATTAATATCTATCATCCATTTTAGCTTATATTCTTTTGTTTTCTTACATTCATCCTTAGATATAACATGCCTTTGGTGGAGATTGTCGATTTTATATGCACTCATAAGACGGTCAACATCGCCTATGCATTTACGCGGGAGGAAGAAGTTTTGCATTACACGTTCATAATGCAAAAGCTTATGTACATGTTTGAAGAGGCGGGAGTAATGCCGACGACCATTACCATTATGAATGATCGAGAAAAGTCCTTTATCAATGCAATTTGGATAGTTTTCAAAGGTTAAGTTAAACACCTTTTGTGTTGGGTGCATATCAAACACAACATCAAGGATATGTTAATCCAATCTTGAAGGATTCGAAAAAAAAAAGTCGGTGGCTTTTGCGGCCGATGTTGGGGACTCTGGTGTTCAACCACTGAGGAAAGCTACAAAAAGAGTGTTGGAACCATGACGGTCCCTCTGGTTTTGATGATGATAAACACCATTAGGTTTTATGGTTGATATTGTCACTATGAGTTTCAGGCTTGATGAAAGAATTAGGGAACAATGAAAACCATGTACAAGGAACGTTGAGACAACAATGGAATAGGGACGCTGAGCATATTGGAATTGTGATATGCGTGTTGTGAAGGAAAAGCAACAAAGGGAACAACGTGGAAAGGAACAATGCGATGACACAGAGATTGCTTAACTAGGAACTTTGGAAAGATTGCTATTTATGGAAACAAGATTTGACAATTTCTTTGGCTGCAAGGCTTAAAGAAAGAGGATGAATATAGCATGTCTTGGGATATTTTATACATAGAAACAATGAGTTGTCAGGTTGTGATTTGTAGTTTAGGTAGAAATCATGTCTGTTACCTTATATAGCGATTTGTTAGCTATCAGATTACTTAGTAAGAGATCTTTCCTAGGACTATACGCATTTGTGCATACCTTAGGGTAAGGTAGACAACACACACAACACAAGGCATACAACAACGAAGAGCTTCCTAAGGATAGAGATAGAGATCGAGATTCAAAGTCAAGGTATGAACTTATGAGTACTGCTTAGGGTTTCTTATGTTCTTGCTTATTGTTAAGTTGATTACACTTAGAGTGTAGAAGCCTAGGATCTGTGTGATAATAGGTGGAGAGAAGACTTGTGATGTACAACTCATTAATAATACAAATATACTTTTGAAATACTCCTAGGGTAACACCTAGAAGTAGAAGTTTTTCTCAAGTCAACTATTTGGTTGATTGAGTTTTCCTCTATAAAGGAACTGTGTTGTCGCTACCATCTGAAATATTATTTTTGTTGCCCAGGGAACAATCCTACCGTTCCCAGTCTAACACACTACGGTTCAATAGAGAGGCTCCAAGGATTGAGAAAATCGTGGAAGAGTGACCTCGTTTGATACAATGAGAAGCAGTGTATTAATCCTTACAAGGAAAACATAGTCAGAGCATGGACAAACCATCATCTTCACTTCTTCGTGAGGACTTCAAACATGCATCCCTTGAACATTGTTTAGTTGTTTATTGGGTCTGGGCCTCGATGTCGTACTAACATGAGACTTTTTATGTGTTTTGATAGGGTTGAGGGTATACATAAGGTGTTGAAGGCTATTGTGGATTCTAGTATAGACGGTTTTAATAGAATGGCAACGAGGATCCACCATGCGATCGATGGTCAAATTGAGCTAGTTAGGGCGAGCATGGATATGTCACGGACCAAAATCCAGCATGTAAGTGTCGAAGCACCAGAAACTGAACCACAATTTCCACCACTCTCCTCTACTTCTCCTTCTCTCTGTCTGATCTCCTATCTACCTCTCTTATTTATCGCCTCATCTCCTACTCCCTCGCTACCGTTCAGACTTGTCGAGCACTTTCCCTCTTATCTATGAAGTGATCCTTCAACCATGTTGCCTACTCGTGGATCACCGTTCAGATCCTCATACACCTTCATCCTCATGTTCGCTTATCGCGACGACACCTAGCCTCCTTCATCGTCGTTGTCTTGGTCTCCAAGCCCTGTCACGTCTACGATTGCGCCTCCTACCACTCGAATTAAGGGGTTTTAAATTGAATGAATTTAATGCTAGGGTTATGCTTGTTCATGTGTCAATTCATGTTTAGTATGGTTGATTTATGAGGTTTTGTCCGAAATTGTCTAAACCCCCAATTTGTTTTGTAAACCAAAAACCCTAGTTTTCATATCTATCAAATTGGACCAGAATTTGAAAATTTTAGTTAAATTGGTGCTTAAATCTTGCTATTTTTATAACAATTAATTGTTTCCCTATTTTAATTCATGTTTTCGTTGAGCTTTTCTATGTAAATTCTGGGTTCGTATATGTGATGTGTGTGTATGGGTTGTTTGATACTATTGCCTAGCGGTGGGGATTGGTGGCCACGGCAGCATGGGCATTCATCGATCTGGAGATTAGCAAATTTTGAAGCTTCAAGCTTCCACCATGGATGGGGCTTCAAGCTTTTGCCATGGATGAACCTTTAAGTTTTGTATGAAACTTAGCCAAGTTAGAGGATGATGGTCTTCTTTAAGAAAATGATTATATAATAAATTATAATAAACAACTCAAAGATATATTAGTAACTCCATACTTTTAACGGTTATAAGACATAAAGTCAGGTGCGGTGGTGATTTTTGACGACATACGTAACTCGGATGAATTCCGATAATATCGAAAAATAGGGATGGTTATGGGCAATATGGGTTATAATACGGGTAAATTCTGAAGATATTTTCTACTCTTTATGAGTTCTTATTCTCTTTCCCATGGAGTTTCTCCAAAGTTTACATGGTAACACACATTCTTTTCATTAATTTAGTATGACAGATCGAGTCATGGATCACCACGATCCATCTATCTCTATCCTTTTGATCATCCTAGTCTCCTACTGATCACCAAACCTTCGATGACAATAATTATGGAGAATGGCGTCGTTCGATGGGATTTGCACTATCGGGGAAAAACAAGTTATGTTTTGTCACCGGAAATTTGGTGAAACCTGCTAAAAATGATCCTTCCTTCTTGCTATGGGAACAATGCAACAATATGATCGCTTCGTGGATCTTGAATACGCTAAGCGCATATATTCGCATCAATGTCATCTTCAACAACTTCACCAAAGGAAACTGGGGTGAACTCGATGCTCGATATGCTCAATTCAATGATTTTCTGCGAAAATATTTGATTACACTCCGTGATTACGAGGTCATAACTTCGAATTTCTCTAATTATGATAGTCTAGTATCTTTTATGGACCAAAACAAAAAAAAAAACAAAGTAAGAGCCCAATATATATAAAATTAAATGGTCCCCCATCCTAATATAATCCCTATATAGAGGTCATTTCACATACACATGAATGCTATAGTACAATGTACGAAGCATTTTACACCATTGGATTAAATAGTTGTGTGGCTAAGATTAGAAGGAAGCGGTTCAGCAAAAAAAAAAGGTTTGGTTCATTTAAGGTGCAAAATCCGTAAATATTTCAAACCTAGAAGTACAGGGGTACGGAGGCCTCCTCTCCTCTCCGCTTTAGAGATACTCTGTTTCTCTCTCTCGTTCATCCATGGCAGCTTACAATCACTACCGAATTTTTTGAATTTTGTTGAGCCATTCTACACACATAGAATCTGACCTTGATTTTTGACCTTCTTCGTCACACATCCATGAAAGCTCTGATGGATTTATGAAATTATTCGCCACAGGTCCATGGAATCTACGATTTTTTACCTTCTTCATCACAAATCGATGGAAGCATTTTTACCTACTTCTACTCGTGGTTCTCGGTCGATAACCACAACGCACAGCAAAAGGAACGTTGCATCTAATCTGGTGCACAAAATTTAGGATTTTTTGGATTCAAACTTTTCTAGGGCTCAATTTGTAGGTTACCGAACTACGTAGACTATTGGGTTTTAGATTTACGTCTAAATGTTCATAAAAAAGACTAGATTTCATTATTTATATGTGAATGTTCATATATAGTACTTTACGGTTCATATTTAGTCATCTGTCATGTTCCTCTTCCATGGTCTTGTACCATAAAAAAAGACTAAGGTTAATGTGCTACATGTCCAAATTATTGATTTTATCATAGCCTATTAGTTCAAATGGTAGAGCAATGTGTTGGTACACATGGATGTGGGTTCGAATCCCTCATAGGCTACATATCGTGCTTGTGAAAAGTCTCAATTCAAGTTGGGTTCACGTATATCATGTTCAAGTTCATATATATTAACTTAAGGTTCATCTGTTGATGTGAATGTTCATATGTAGACTCTTCATGTTTATATATAGTCTTTCATGTTCATGTGTTACATGTCAATGTTCATATATAGTCCCCTTGTGTTCATATGTTACATGTCAATTTTTCACATATAGTCCCATCATGTTCATATGCTATAAGTCAGCGTTCATATATATTCCCCTCATGTTCATATGTTACATGTCAATGTTCATATATAATGATCTAAAGTTCATACTTTAGTTTTGAAAAAAAAATCTTATTTCCATAATCCGTGCACCATATAAATAAACTAGGGTTCATATGTTGTGTATCAATGTTCATATATATTCATCTAAAGATCATATTTAATAAATGTTGAGGTTCATAATATATGTTGTTTTGGGATTCAAATCGGGGTGGGTTGGATATGGATTTGGGTGTTTGAGGGTGAAGAAGACAATGATGTGCTTTGATTTTAACAATTTGGGCTGGAACGAGTATGAGTATCTCTCTCAATCATGTGCATCTTGTTCAAATATTTCATCGAACACTTTGTGGGCATCTCTCAACTCACCAACTCAACCATTATCAAACTCAATCTTCTCAATCCAGAAATCAATCATCTCCATGAACGAATTTTACTTGATTGAATGATAATGACTATTCCAAATGAAGCTTAGATACATTATAAAAGAGACGAATCAAGCAAAAATAAAAGACAAATTTAAAACTAATTTTCTAGGGTTCAAATCGCAACACCAGAATTCATCCATCATGAAAGAAAAAACTGAGGCAAATCACAACACCAAAATTCAACAATAGAGAATGAGAAAGAAATCCACTATATGTTGCATGGAAAAGGAATCAACAATGGCGAAATCAAACTTTGGAGAAGCGGAGCGCAAGCGGTAGAAGATCGAATAGGTTGTTGGGAATGAAATTCTTGAAGGGAAAATTGACCGAAATGCCCCTCCGCATTTTAACATGCTCTAACACAAAGATATAAGTAGAACTGTTAGATAGAATTAAATGGACGACCGAGATGACTTTGTATTTTACACAGGAAGACCAATTTGTATATGATCCTGAATCTATATATATAGGTAATTAAACCATGCACATGTATTATGGTAATGTCTTGTGGCCCACCTTTACTCATCCCTAATTTCATTCATTCCATTTCATCGATCGATCTCTCTCCTTCAATTAATACCTCCCACGCAGCCCGGCCCGACCATGGCCCATCCAAAAGCTTGTTATGCATGCATGTGGATGTGAAAATATCTCGATATCAATTTATACATATATGCATACGTAGCTATGATATATATTTTGTTAATTTGTTGGATCTATAGCTAGCTGAAAGGGATAGGTTTCGAGAGTATTGTACGTTTTAATTTGGAGTTCATTACGTGGTGTTAAAAGTTTGGTTTTTCACTTAGCCACTCTTATTTTAGAGTTTTTTTTGGCAAAAATGAAGACAATAAGTGGTTAATTGCAAACAACTTGAAATAAGGGGTGGACAAACACATGAACTGTGATGTACGTAGTGACATAATTGTTATACACAAACACGTGGAAATATAATATATAAATAAAGAAAAATGTGATGCATAAAGAAATAAAATATGGTGCACAAACACATAAAATATAGTGCACAAACACGCAAAATGTGATGCACGTACATATACGTATAACGCTACAACGTACAAATAGATAAGTCTTTGCATGATGTACAAATACATGAAATGTGGTGCACATAGTTACATAATACATTAGAATGTCATACACACTTTATATTGCACCAAAAGCACATAATTAAAATATTATGATAAACAAATACATTGAAATGGAATGCACAAACACGTGAAATACAGTGCACAAACACATGAAAATATGGTGCACAAACACTTAAAAACGTGATGAACATATACAATTAACGGTATAACGTACAAATAGATAATTCTTTGATGCACAAATATGCTCAATGTTATGCACCATCGACTTATAATTCTCAGTCTGACACGCACTCATCTTTCTTGCAACATAAGAATTAAAAAAACTAATCTATTTTTCGATATAAAGACTAAAAAAACTCGGGTGCACATTTTATTATAACTCTGGTGCATATTCTTTTGAACTTTGGTGCACATTTTAGTATATCTCTGGTGCACAAAATTTTTAAGCGTGGCAACAAATTTTATTCAAAATAAAGCGAATTATACAGGAAAAATATTGTTGATAAGCACTACTTTATAGGGCTTAAGTAAGAGTCATTAGAGGGTTTATTGGTGACATTCGGGTAGATTTAGACACATTCATGTGTATGGCGTTTGGGGGCAAAGTTTGGTATTTTTGGAGGTGTTTGAGCTGTTTTGGAGATCATAGGAGATCATAGGAAGCCACAAGGAGAAGACGCCAAGGAAGTGAAGAGAAGAGTAGAAGAACAGTGGGCTGAATTTAAATGGTTCGTTCTCTCTACTCAGATGTCCAAATGGAGTGATTCCAATTCGATAAGTTAGATCTTGAAGTCTACTACAAGCCCTCAAAATATGAGCGCAATCCGAGTTGGGAATCAAAAGTTATGGCATTTTTACTGAAGTGTCGCAGAAGCTGAAGTACTGGAATCCCACCGCACCCAGCGGTGGGCACTGCCGCACCCGCGGCGAGGTCGTCAGAGAACTGGAGTTTCTGTTAAATGGCCGCACCCGGCGGTGGAGCCACCGCACCCGCGGTGGAGACGCGCTGAAAGTCTTTTACGAGTTTTCTTATTCCCGTTTTATTTTATTTCCGAAACTTTATTTCCAAGTTTGTTATTTTTCTTTTCTTTATTTCTGAATTATTACTTTAGTATTTAAGTTAGGTTTAAGACTTTTTAGAGAGGATCCAATTCTCAAAACCTAGTTGCCACAGAGAAAGTAGTTAGACCTAGTTTCATTCATCGTTGTTTTTCCCTTTTGCTCAGGCAGACAATTGAAGCCTTTGGATTGATTGGATTGTGAGGTTATTCCTTTACTCTTTCTATGATTGTATTAATTTTCTCTCGTGCTTAATCTCATTGATCGTATATCGATTCCCCTTGATTTGTTGATTAGGAAATCAATTAGATTGTTAATAGTAGTTCCCTCTAGTTTGACAACCTAGAGAAATTAGTATTATGCTATTGGTTCCCCTTTTCCATACAACCTGTTGAGATTGTTATTGATCATACTACTAAGGATTAGAGGATACTGGTTGAGAATCTAAATCCCTTAGTTTGTGTAGAGAATTAATTGCATGCAATTGTATGACTGGTTGCTACACTTGCATGTACCTATCTATTCCTGAACTTCCTGCTGCTATTGAATTAAATCGTGAAGGTTAGTAGGGATTTGTTTAATAGTTAGGGTTATCAAGACTGGTTGGACTGGTAACTATTTCAGAACTAGGATTAGGACTTTCATGAGTATTGAGGACTAGGAATAACCAATGATCGATCTATCAATCTGAAGTGTGGATATTTGTTTGGCTGAGTTATTTTTCCAATTTGATTTCAAGTCTTTGTTTTTATTTATTTTGGTTTTAATCAGCAAACCCCCTTGGTTACTTGTTGGTATACAATTATATCATTGGAATAGTATTTGATTCTCTGTGGGATTCGACCCTTACTTACCAGACTACATTAGTTAGGTTTGTTTAGGATTATTTTGTATAGGTGTCACGACAACGCCTATCAAATTGGCGCCGTTGCCGGGGAATCAATTTTACTATTCTAATTGTGTGTTTGTTTACCAACTGTTGTGTGGACCTATCTTACGGTCCACACCTGTGTTACTAATTGTTTTCATTGAGATCTCAATCCAGACAGATGGAAGCATTTGATTTTTACTATCAGCAGCAAGGCTGGCCCCATTACTATCCTAAACCTCAAGAGACGAGCCAAAGTTCATATACGTCAATGGAGGAGGGCTTCAAGTCACTTGTGCAGAGCATGATGACTATTCATCAGGCGACAAACTCCAACATCCAACTTCTAACAACTCAAGTTGGAAGTTTGGCAACTCAGCTTGGAAGGTTGGTTCAAGTTGTGGCAAATATGAATGAGGATTTTGAAAAGCCACCACCCCAACCGACCCCAGTGGCTAATGTGAGTGGCATATCACAACTGAAAGGAGAAAAGACAGAGGAGAAAGTTGAGAACCAGCGTCCGCAAGTTTGGACAAAATTCTGCGGATCAGTTCTTGGAGTATACCCTTTGGAAGTGATTCCTGTTGATTACACTCCTCCACCTCGTGATCCTAGGAAGCCACCTCCTCACCTTCCTAAGATGCTAAAAGTGAAGAAGAAGCCGGTGCTTAATATGGAGCCGCGCAGCTCCATAGGTGAGCATGAGGTAAATCTCCCTTTACTTGATCTGATGCATGCTGTGCCTAAATTTGCTAAATACATGAAATGCTTATGCTGGCCTAGGAAGAGGAAGAAATTGACAAGAGTAATTAATTTGAATGAACATGTGTCTGCTGCATTCGGAAGACATTTGCCTGAAAAGTGTAGTGATCCTGACATGTTTAGTATTCCTTGTGATATAGGTTACTCCAGGTTTGATCATTGCATGTTAGACTTGGGCTCATCTATTAATGTGTTACCCTACTCTGTGTATAAATTGCTAGATCTTGGACCTTTGCTTGGAACTGATTTAGTTATTCAATTTGTGAATGGATCCAAAGTTTTTCCGAAAGGAATAGTTGAGGATGTTCTTGTAAAGGTTAATAAGATGATTTTTCCTGTGGATTTTGTGGTGTTAGGCATTGGTTATGATATGCATGTGCCCCCTATACTGTTAGGTAGGCCTTTTCTTAAGACTGCTAACATCCGAATCATTATGAGTAGAGGTATTGTGTCTGTGAAGTATGGGGGTGATAGGGTGACATTTAAGATATTTGATCATAAGAAACACCCTCCTGATAGTAAGTCTGTGATGTGTTCTGGATTGAGTGATATCACATGATCATAGTAGCACAATGTCAAGCCATGACAATAACTAAGGCGCTATCCGGGAGGCAACCCGAGGTATGCTTTTCTTTTCTTGTTTTTCTTTCCTTATTTTTGCATTTGTTTTGGTGTGTTTTTGTTCTTGTTTTTGTTTCCGACTAACCTGCAGGGAGGAGACCCATGCCTATTTAAGAAAGTGTTTACCACCATTGTAAGTCTTTCCTTCCCTGCACTAAGTCACCCCCCGAAAAAACCTTAAACGGGGAGCAAAAAAAAAAAAAAAAAAAAAATTTACCGAAGGCCAGCTGTCCAGAATTTCCCATGGAGAAGGTGCGTATCATGTTGTCAAGGAGGATACATTGCCTTACACTTGATTTGGCAACGATGATGGTCCTACAATTGACAGCTGAGGAGAAGGAACACTAGAACCCACACCATGATTACATCTGGGCTCCACCATGTGTTCCTAGAAGGCCGTGCAACCCCGCCATACATGCTATACCACTATTCACCAAAGTGGTTCCCTTTTGGTTGCACGGTAGGAGAAGATTATAGAGTTGATGAAGACACCCGCCCAACACCAGAGACCTAGGCATTTATTGAGAAGACCGCCAGCGACACCTACAGTGTCCAAGTAGCTTGGCGACGTTTGTGAGTTATTTTTTGCTTTTCCCTGTGCTTTTATTCTTTTGTCTTTCATTACATTGAGGACAATGCAATGTTTAAGCATGGGGGAGAGTTCTATACTTGCTACGTTGTTGAGGAGAAAAAAAAAATTGAAAAAGCCAAAAATTGAAAAAAGGCATACATAAAAATCCTGGGATAGGTCGAAAACCCGAAAGGGCGGCCTAGGCAATAAGCACGGTGGCTTGGACCAGCATTAGGCTGGGGTAATATGAGGTCAAGAGTGACGTGAGCATAATGTGAGCACATCTTTGAAAAAAAAATATGAGTGGCTTGGTGAAAACCCGAAAGGGCGCCTTGGCAAAATGAGCGAAAAAGAAGAAGAGTGATTTTAGGATTTCTCTTTATTCTTGGCGAGGCGTCATAAGAAGAGGAGTCAAAGAAGGATTGTCGGGTAGGTCACTCTGAGAGGCATAAGGAGCAATAGATGGAGGCTAGGATTAGAGGTTACTCATACTATTGGATGTCCGGGTTAAGCTTGGGGGAAGTACTCTGCTTGCCCCTTAAGCTTGTTGAGTATGGATGTGTTGTAGATGAGATTGGTGCCAGGAGCTTTGGCATGGGTTAGGTGACTCTTAGTTGGAGGATATGCTTCCTGAGACCTTGGGTGCTGCATTGGAGGAGTAGACTCTTTATTAGTTTACTCGAGGACGAGCAAAAGTCTAAGCATGGGGGAGTTTGATAAGCACTACTTTATAGGGCTTAAGTAAGAGTCATTAGAGGGTTTATTGGTGACATTCGGGTAGATTTAGACACATTCATGTGTATGGCGTTTGGGGGCAAAGTTTGGTATTTTTGGAGGTGTTTGAGCTGTTTTGGAGATCATAGGAGATCATAGGAAGCCACAAGGAGAAGACGCCAAGGAAGTGAAGAGAAGAGTAGAAGAACAGTGGGCTGAATTTAAATGGTTCGTTCTCTCTACTCAGATGTCCAAATGGAGTGATTCCAATTCGATGAGTTAGATCTTGAAGTCTACTACAAGCCCTCAAAATATGAGCGCAATCCAAGTTGGGAATCAAAAGTTATGGCATTTTTACTGAAGTGTCGCAGAAGCTGAAGTACTGGAATCCCACCGCACCCAGCGGTGGGCACTGCCGCACCCGCGGCGAGGTCGTCAGAGAACTGGAGTTTCTGTTAAATGGCCGCACCCGGCGGTGGAGCCACCGCACCCGCGGTGGAGACGCGCTGAAAGTCTTTTACGAGTTTTCTTATTCCCGTTTTATTTTATTTCCGAAACTTTATTTCCAAGTTTGTTATTTTTCTTTTCTTTATTTCTGAATTATTACTTTAGTATTTAAGTTAGGTTTAAGACTTTTTAGAGAGGATCCAATTCTCAAAACCTAGTTGCCACAGAGAAAGTAGTTAGACCTAGTTTCATTCATCGTTGTTTTTCCCTTTTGCTCAGGCAGACAATTGAAGCCTTTGGATTGATTGGATTGTGAGGTTATTCCTTTACTCTTTCTATGATTGTATTAATTTTCTCTCGTGCTTAATCTCATTGATCGTATATCGATTCCCCTTGATTTGTTGATTAGGAAATCAATTAGATTGTTAATAGTAGTTCCCTCTAGTTTGACAACCTAGAGAAATTAGTATTATGCTATTGGTTCCCCTTTTCCATACAACCTGTTGAGATTGTTATTGATCATACTACTAAGGATTAGAGGATACTGGTTGAGAATCTAAATCCCTTAGTTTGTGTAGAGAATTAATTGCATGCAATTGTATGACTGGTTGCTACACTTGCATGTACCTATCTATTCCTGAACTTCCTGCTGCTATTGAATTAAATCGTGAAGGTTAGTAGGGATTTGTTTAATAGTTAGGGTTATCAAGACTGGTTGGACTGGTAACTATTTCAGAACTAGGATTAGGACTTTCATGAGTATTGAGGACTAGGAATAACCAATGATCGATCTATCAATCTGAAGTGTGGATATTTGTTTGGCTGAGTTATTTTTCCAATTTGATTTCAAGTCTTTGTTTTTATTTATTTTGGTTTTAATCAGCAAACCCCCTTGGTTACTTGTTGGTATACAATTATATCATTGGAATAGTATTTGATTCTCTGTGGGATTCGACCCTTACTTACCAGACTACATTAGTTAGGTTTGTTTAGGATTATTTTGTATAGGTGTCACGACAACGCCTATCAATTGTCGTATCATATTTTTCCTATAATTAAAAGTCACGTGTTTTTATTAAAATCTGACTATCTAGACTTATCCGCACGCCTACACCTACAAAACCATTCGCACCGAATTCTAATCCTACATACTCTCTTTTTATTCTCAATACAGTCACATTTGGAAGCAAAACCCTAATTTGAAAAGGTAAATCAATTATAAAATCGGTTTGTCTAACCTATGCCCTTAGGTTAAGGATTATAAAATCGGTTTCTCAATACAGTCACATTTAGGGAATAGGTTAAGGATTCCGATTTAGGAAAGTAAACCCTAAATAGGAAATGGTAAACCTTTTTTTAAAAAGTACTAAAAATCCTAAATAATTAAATTCTAATAAAACCTTGCTATATATGGACTCTTAACCTATGCCCTAATTAGAAAAATTGTTATAAAATAATTAAAAAAAATCCTAGGTAAAAGATCTATTTAATGTTTTTAAGTTAAGATCGCACCTTCATTAACCGATTTAACGTTATCATTTTGGTGTGCCCAACTGCCCATATATGAGATGAACCACTGAATTCACGTGAATCTAACGAATCCAAGAATAATTAGGCGATATTGACATTAATTGATAGAGATCGAGACTGTATCACAGTATATTTATGTCTATTGTTACTTTAACGTCACAAAGCTTTCGTAGCTCAGTTGGTTAGAGCACCCGTTTAGTAAGCGGGAGGTCTTGAGTTCAACTCTCAACGAAAGCAAACGATATTTATTTTTCCAATTCTTTGTGAATTGAGTATTTTGCTTCAAACCCAGCAATTGCTCTGGGTTTATTTTGGTGAAACTCTGCATTTAGTCAGTGAATGCTGGCTAGCTTGCAAACCCAGTTCCAATCAGATGAATGTTGCTCTAGTCGATATACTTAACCTTTACTTTCCTTGGAGTTTAGCTTGTTAAATCAGTGAACAATTCGTAGTGAGCTTACTGAGCTATAACTGCAGTTCACTGAGGGGTTGATTCTAAGCTTCAAACCCTTCATAACTCTATGACAATACAACAAGACACATTTCAATAGCAATTACTACATTCTCACATGGAATGTTTATTCACATTACTAGAATATATGTCCGTGCTACGCACAAGCTTTTTTTTAAAATTTTCTGACATTTATATTTAACTAAATAAATAAATTTTATTATTTGTTGTGTACATATTATGAATGTGATATGATTATCTCAACCACCATTATTTTCAAAAAAAATTACGTTAAAAGTAGAATAAAACTGGTCGATTTTAATACTATAGTTAAACATTGTTATGACTTTCCATAATACAATACACTTTTCTTATCTTATATTTGTTTTGATATCAATAATTAAAAAGAATTTTATTATAAAACAGTTTTAACAATTTTGAACTAAAATATTTATATTTTATTTTATTTAGTACTCACCATTTTTGTGATTTTGTAGGTTTCTAGCTAATCTTAAATCAATTGATTTACCTCTTTTCATTTTTTATTAAATTTGTTGTTTGTTCTTTTAAACAATCAAGTAATCAATTGCAAAATATTTGAAAATACAATTGTTAATATATCACTATATATTCTACAATAATTACACTTTATTATTTTTCAATACTAATTTGTTATCTTGTCATCTTTTGATCAATTACCCATTAAGCTCAATGTTTGGGGTACTATGTCATATTTTACTCAAATATAATAAAAATTACAGGAAAATCCATGGTTTTACTTGGAAATGATACTGAAACTTTATTAGGCAATCAACTGAATATGTAGCATACTTTTGCATTGCAAGACGCAAATAGCTATCATGCTTATAAGAACAATTGTCATCTTAACAAAGAAATTAAATCCTAGAGAAATAAACCCCAATTGCCAGCTTAACAAATGATAGATCATAAATTGATGAATGTCCATACGTATGGTCCATATCTATATTTTAAAAGAAAACATCTCAAGCATTAAATGCTAAAAATAGTTTCAAATTTCAATCCATGCATTCTCGTAAATATAAGTATGTTTAGTTTTTTTTTTGTTCATAATATATAAGTATATAGGTGCATTACTATTTATAATACAGTTTGTCTAATGTGTGTCCATGGGCACATGTTAAGAGCCTAAATTTTGAAACATTTTCAATATATTCCCTAAAGTAGAAGGGGTGAACCCCTAGAAAAAATTAAATTATTGGCTAAAAGGAATTGTTACTAAGTATGTGGTTTTTATTGTGTGCATATGGGTACACATTAGAAAAATCCTTTATAATTATTCAAATTTTCGAATTTGTGATCATTCCATTATTGGATATGAATGAATGAACAACTCCATATTAACTTGATGTGTGATCATTTTGCTATTGAATATGATTTTCTAAGTAGATGCATTTTACTATTACTTAACTTAGGACTCAAAACGCATGCTCCTAACTATTAAACCCTTATCAAAGAATGATATTCTCATTACATATATAAATCACAAAATTAAAAAGCTAAGATTATATCAATTACATTCATATTCACTATGTAAAATGAACCGATGAAAAATGTCGAAATCCAATATAATAACATACAAAGATTGAAACAAAACCTAATATTCGCATGGAAAATGATCTTCTCATTACATCTTTTAAACCACCCCATTTAGAAAATCATTAACATGACATCAAATTGCACAACAACAAAAATTAGCATAATATCTCACAAATTCAAAAATATAAAGATACAAAGATTGCAAGAAACATAGATTATGCCAAGTAATCATAGAATTTTTTGAACAAATCTATAATAATAAAAGATGGGTGAGATTTTTTTTTTAGAAGCTATATAGCATTCTTTTTTGTTTATATACCTTCAGTGTTCCAGTAGAATGCAGATCTCTCAAATAATCCAAACAATGAGTCCATCTTCACATTCATGATAAATAGAGAACGTAAAAAGAAGACATAAAATAGTGATTATTTGTCTACAAATAGAAGAAAGAATTGCATATTAGAATTATGAGTAGAGCATAGATATTGTAATGGAAAGACATTATTTACACTCATTTCTCTTTTCAATCAATAAGATTTATAAAACGATATGAAGCTTGAATTGTAAATAAGAAAATTAATTGCGTGAGCTGTAACCGATTTTCTCAAAAAATAGACCATACATGGATGTAACCGATGTATATACTTTATTGCAATAATATTCTCAAGCAAAAAAATATTTAACTTAATGATGGATTTATATTCTAGGTTGTAACATATATGCATTTATATAGAAGATATTAAGCGTTATAACTGATGCTTTTGAACCATTCACGTTTATTTGATGTCATGATAAACTTCTATTGGTTGGAGTTCTTTCGAATTAATTGCTAATTACGTTTTAGGTCAAATAGTTGTCTTTTCATTTACAGTTTTTCTTATACAAATGCTTGTTGGTGCAATTATTTGAGAGAGAGTTTGATCAATCCTACCGTGATATAATAATAATGTTAATTTATATTTTAAATGTTAATTTTTTACCATTTTAACTTTACAATATAGTGAATGTGATTGCCAAAATATAGAGTACTACATGATATAAGAAATATATAAAAGATATGATGTTATAATCATCTATATTTTATTTTCAAAAGACTTTATATTATATAATATAAATAAGATGCTTATAAATGTTTATAGATGATAAAAAGACTTGTCAATTGGGTCGGGTTGATCGGGTCGATAAAAGTTTTTGGGTCGGGCGGGTCGGGTTCGGGTTGACCCAGCGGATCGAACATTCCCTTTTTATAAGATTATTATTATGATTTTTAACTTTAATAAAATAATTATAATAATATAATTAATATTATATTATTATTTAATAAAACATATTAAAATATTTAATATAAATGAAATAAAATATACGAAATAATGGGGACCCGCGAGCTCAGATTTGCGTTCGGGTCGAGTCGGGTCGAGTTTGGGTTCGGGTCCTTTTTGACCCAGTGACGTTCGGGTCGGGTCTCGACCTAGAAATTTCGGGGCGGGTCGGGTTTTCGGGTTGGGTTTGTTTTTGACAGGTCTAATGATAAATGTTAATAAAGGTAATACAATAATAATTATAATATAGATATAGAATATTGTTTTTTTTTTTTTGCTAATTCTAAGCTTGTATGCATTAATTGTCCGAAAAAACTTCTTTTAAAAGATCATAATAGAGATAGTATAGATTAATTTAAGATTAAATTAAAAATAATTTAAAAAATTGTATCATTTAAGAGGAGGGGCATTAATTGTCAAGAACTCTATTTTATATTATATAAATATATAGATAGATTTATAAATATATAGATATAACATATATATCATGTATCAGTTTTTAATATATTATACAATAAAAGATTTTTTTATATTTTTCATAATATATCATACAATTAGTGATTGATTTGCATGTATGATAGATTTTAAAAAAATCAAAGCAAATATATAATAGAGTTTTATAACAAAGTTATTCTAATTCTATAATTAATGAGATGGGCATTGATTGCTCAAGACTCTATTTTACATTATATATAGATTCAAGCCCATTTAAATTTCAGCCTTTTACTACTGCTAGTATTAGCAACAGAGAGAAACAACACTATGGACCTTTACAGCAATAATGCAACACTTTAATCAAGAATAAGCCCAGCAAGGAGCTAAACCCTTCTATAGAGATTTCAGTCCCAAAGCACCAGCTTCTAAGTTTGAAGTGGGCAATGGTTGCAAGAACATTCATTATCATATCCTGCAAGAAGGAAACATGATTCAGGTTTAGCAGCTACTATGTGCCTGCCATAAACCACCAAGACAATAATGATATGCCTGTTGTGTGTAAAGAGTCACTACCAAAATGTGTCTCACCCAGATGATCACAAACCATTTCATGGCAGTAGATACTAGATAGTTTAGAGGAGCAACTCTACTTTTTATAATGTGCACAAATATATAACCACTTTTTCTTGTACTCGTGCTTATGTCCTCAAGGCAATAAATTTCATGCAGTTTAATTCGACCAGTAATGAAATTCATTGTTGATCAATCATCCTTTGAAAAACACAATCCAGATAATGAAAAGAAGACTGAAGACAGGTACGCTAACATGCAACAGCTGGATATATACAGCATCTACATAAAAATGTTTACTAGAACTTAAGTGTTGCCTGTGAGAAGAAGAAAAAAGATGGAATTTTTATACCAACTACGCAGAAAACAACCTGCATTCAAGTCCTCACATAAGGAACTGGCAGTATGGACAATCACTCTTTTTCTACAAGCCTACTTAAAAATTACTGTAACTTAGTATGATAAGCATTAGCATACCAATCAAACTAGTTCAGTCACAGGGACAAAAACATGTGGATTCAATGGAGAAGCAAACTGCCTATCAAACAAGGGGAAGCAAACACACATTTGAGAAATCAAAATTGTCCCATTTTGCAAGTCCTTGCCAGATTTCAACATGTCCATTATATAGATATATTCCCTATTCAACAGCATAGCCTCTCCAGTTCTAGTATTCAAGCATTGAACAAGTAAGAAGGACTATACTGAAATAGCATTTTATTCATACAGTAAGCCCCAAGTCATTAACATCTGCCTCTATAAGAATAAACTGCATAAATAGTGCATTAACATGCCACTCTGCTTGGTGGCTAGCAACACCAAAGAGTTGGAAGACATTGCCCATATACATGTGGCTATAATGCTATATCCAGTAACAACTGTATGGCAATTGGCAACCAGAGAAAGAAATGATCCAAATTGATGTGCAATTGAGTTTTGTATCTAAAACCTCACAGGCTAGTAAATGATTCACACAGAATTGAATTTTAAGAGTAATCATTCAAGCATATAAGAATCACACTAAAATAGATTTCTAATGAGTAGTAGTAGTTATACTTATTAGAGCTTTTTGCAGCACAATCACCTTCACAATTTCCCATCACCATCAGTTCACTCCCTCATGTTACCTGCTTCCTCCATCGGAACAGCACCAATCTATGAAGCTTCTCCTTTCTTAACCCATACCAAGCCACTTTCATTCTTTGCTCTCTCTTTGTTCAGCATAACCCTGTCCTCAAATTTGCCATAATCTCCTCCCTTCTCCTTCCTTAAACGACGCCGGTTTATCACAGTGATGGATTTACCACCACTGTTTTCCCCTGTTCCATTACTCAACGAAAGGCCTGCGAATTTTCCCTCAATCTCAGCTCCCGTATTATTATCATCAACATCTCTGTTCCCCCTCCCAACCTCCAATCCTTGTTCCGGATTCTCTTTAACACCTTTCTCCGGTTGCGATTGAGCCACATCCTTCTTCTCGTAATTTCTTTTCCTGTTACTCTTACGTTTCTTCTTCTTTTTCTTCTCCTCTTCCGTTTTACCAGAACTGTGGATTTCACCACATTGCTCGACATCGGATTCGACCTTCGGGGAATCCAATGGCGGCGGCTTCGATTGACTTACATGGATCGCCGGTGTTTCCTTGGCTTCAACTATTTGGACTACCGGCGGCGGCGGTGCCTTAAGCTGCCTAGATTGAACCGGTGGAGCTTGCTTCGGCTGGTTCAGTGGGAGTACAGTCGGCGAATTTGGCTTGCTAACTTGGACCCAGCTGCAGCTCCTTGTCTCAGTCGGATGACGATTACCGTAAGAAAGCCTTCGAGTTGAAGACTTAGGGTTAGGGTTTGACTGGAGGAGCGATTTTTCCAGTGGCTGATGCTTCAGATCTAGCTGATTACCATCGCCAACACCTTCGTCTTGGACCTTTACATTTCGCTGAATCTCTTTGTCCCTATTGTCTTCATCTCCTTTGTTTTGCTTCTGTTGTTGCTGCATCCAGCGCTCTCGCAGATCAACAAGGGTGACATAGTTTGCAGGCAAAGAGGGATGAGCTTTGTTGGATTCCTCCTCCATCAGTAATATTCTCGTCGCTCAATTAGCAAGCAGCAGAAATTGGAAATCACAGCGTTGAGATTGGGGAGTGAATTGAAATAGAATAACAAGTAGTTAGTGGTTGATTGATTAAGCTGCGACCTGGTTTTGGAGTACAGAAAAAGAAAAGAAAACATGAAAGTTAGTTAGTGACTTTGTACCTTTCCCCGTTTTTCTTGCGAGTATCCGAAGTTAAAACGGTGACGTTTTCATCTCTTTTGGGCCACTTGATTGGGCTAGAATTAGTTTTAAATTTGTGGGCTGTGAAAACTTGGGCCCAAACACATGATCCTGGTCGTATCTGAATCCTTCGAACTACAAACATACGTGGGTGGCTCGTCAGGGTTAGAAATCATCCACGAATATCCAAAATAATTGGATGAAAATGTGATTTAAACCGCGTGGTAATCGAGTGATCTCACCAATGTGCAAGGACGTAAAAAAGAAAAGAAAACTGAGGTACGGTGAAACCAAATGGGAGCAGTGTCGACATGACCATTAACAAAGATTAAAAATGTCGATGTTATGGAGTGTGTAAATGGGATCGAGGACTATTACAAGTTGGGAACAGCCTCCACGTGGAGGAAGCACCAATGAGCGGCGACCGACGACGGGCAAAAGAGAGAGGATGAATGAATTCCAGAAGAGATCGAAGCTGTCAAAAACCCTAACGACCGACAGGGATAGGTGCGGTGTAGCCACGCATGGCTTCCTCGCCCACACGCGTTCTCTCTCTTCTCCGATTGGCCAATCTTGCCAGTCACTTCCACTTCCATGCCACCACCATTACTAGCTTGCTCATTCGCTCTTCATTTCAACAGCACACATGTCACAAATTACATTTCCCACCCCATTATAAATCAAATCGCCCCTTAAATATCATGTCCGACCAAACTGACCCCTAAATATATAAATTATAACCCAACCCAATCCATATCAAACGGGTAAAATATTAGTATGATATAAATTGATATGTAAATAAATAGGCGGAATTGCAAAAAATATCAACTTTTTAAAGGCAACTTATAGAAATATCAGATTTTAAAAAGTATTGTAAAAATACCATAAAGATGTAAAAAATTTGAAAACAAAAAAGATAAAATTATATTTTCATTTACTTTTTTTTTATGAAAATTAGATTTTTAACAATCCTTAATTACACTTAAAGAGCTTAACGCTGCACACAAATGAAAAACTCTAGCTGCCCAGATAGCAAATTCACTTTTCCTTGTTCCTTATTTTGGACGGTAGAGAAATCATGTGTTATTTTAGTAATTAAGAAGCAAAAGTAGGAAAGACAATTCATTCTGTAAGTGAAGATGGTACTGTAAGAATTTCATTTCCCTAGGATTGAGATTGTTTCTAGGCAAATAACCATAAAATATGTGGGAGATATGATTGGGTAACTTCTACCTTGTTTCCTTGATTACAATTATAGGTATACTTGCAAAATACCCACAATTCATGAACTACTCATATAAGGCAAGGATCTTAAACATAACCAACTTCAAGGATAACTTCACCCCTCATGGTAATTAAATTCCCATCTATAGTTTCTTATGATATTCAAACTCTAAATTTTCACAAATTTGATTGTTTTTTTCCTGTAGCTTGGGATTGTTCTGCGTGGACTCGTGCATACGCGCTATTCCTTGAAGGAAGACTAGAGTGTTTCAGGATCTTGAAGTATGATATTGATACAGAACGCTTGACCAAAGCTTCCCATGATGAAACAAAGGTCTCATTGTGATATGTTTTTCAAATCTTTTTTAACTTATTTCATATAAATTTTGCATAGTTGATTACAGGTACATAGTAGAACAAGATTCACAGAATCCGACGAGTTATTAGAACAACTACTTTGAATTTTGTTTTCACTTTGAATTTTGTATAAAAAATGACACCATCTTAATTCTTAATGTGAAATGTGTTTAGGCAATAATGGAAGGTGAAGGGGAGGCATAAGAGAATGTGGTGAGTACAAAGAAGGATGGAGACAACACCCATCTTAGGTTCAAGTGCAGTTGCGGATCTAGATTTGATGTTGTCATAATTGGACATTGTTGCTATTACAAGCTCATTTGATGCAACCACATGATAAAATCTCCAAAATTTCCCAATTTTATCTCATGTGTGTACAGATTAGCAGTTCTAGTCTTGTTTCTTTGAGTTTGAGTTTGGTTTTGTGAGGAAACAGGATGAATGATTGTTTGGAAAGAATGCAGATCATGTAATTCAATCAAGTGTAGATTACTGGCACTACTGATGGGTAAACCCCTTCCTAATAATAGAGCATTTAGTTTGATCAAAAAATAATAGAGCATTTTGTTTTTTTGGTAAAGAGTTTTGCCTGTGATGTATACGGCGGCGATGAAGATTTGAATAAGGGAAACAAAAAACATTACTAACTCAGTGACAGGACTTTGTGGCTGCAAGGTTTGTGCACGTCATCCCGGTCTCATATAACATCCTGAAGAAGGTGGATTCAGTAATGATGAATATTGGGTTTTAAAGAGCATAAAAAGTTCTCGTGATCCTTGTTAAATGCATGTCCAAAAATATTAGATGCTTATATTCGGAAATACATGGTAGGGAAGTTCATGACGTTTGAGTTGCAAGATGAATAGTAAAGATGAGTTGCATTTCAACCTTTAATTTAGATTGATGCCATGCAATCCAAATTAAATCAAGAGAAGTGATAAATCATAAAAGAGAAAGAGCAACGTCCAAAAACCTCCCATATAGGTTGATAAAAAATTCTATAAAATGAAACCTTCTAACACGATGTTTGTAAAGATTATTTCTCTGAAATATGAAACCTCCTAACATTTGAAATTTCATTTCTATAAATTTTGTGATATAACACATCATTGACCTGAGTTGGTATAAATATGGTTTGATAAAGTGAATATTGCTCTGACATTTAAAACCGTCTAACATTTAAAACTTTATTTTCGTAAATTTTATTACATAACAGAGCATTATGTACTTTATTATACCACATTTATATAAAGTCAAGCCACAATTATACGAAGTCAGGTCAATGCTCTGTTATATCACAAAATTTCAAATGTTAGCCGATTTCAAATTTCAGAGCAATATTCACTTTATCACGCCACATTTATACCAAGTCAGGTCAATGCTCTTGTAGGTTGAAAGACAAATTTCAAATGTTAGCCGATTTCAAATATCAGAGCAATATTTTATCAGGCCACATTTGTACGTTGTCAAGTCATTACTCTGTTATATTAACTTTAAATTTGAAATGAACATTGGTTGGTTTTGTAACGAGAAACATTTAAATTTGCATTTTATTAGTTGTGATTCTCGTTGAATTGATAATCACTAAAAAACTTACAATTTCCAAACCAACTTGTAATGTGATAAGTGGATGAAATGTCCACCAACAGGACATAACAAAGCAAGTTTTAAACATAAGAGATAACAAGTACATGAATTAATAAGAAGCCATTGGTTTTGATGGCTTTAGTGATTGAAGCTTGCACGAAGCAGTGTCCCTCTCTTCGTCATCTGCAAAGACTACAACTTCCATGATGGCAGGTTTTCTGTAAATTAAGGAAGTGATTATCAACATAACAAAGATAAAGATTCTAAGCAAAGTGTCTGCCTTTTTGCCTCTGAAAATTTACAACAGTGTCCCTCTCTTCGTCATCTGCAAAGACTACAGTCAATTCAAAATCAGTATGATATGCATATGAGGCACTTAGGATACAAACTTTAACCACCTAGATTTAACAATTTCAACAAATAATCACAGTCAAACCATTCTGAATTAGAGGCATACTAAACTAGAGTTGTTATAGTATCATGTGAAGAAAATACCCATGAAGAATGAAATTAAAAATTCCTTTGGTGAGAGAAAGTAAAACTTTTTTCCCATCTCTCTCAAAGTAGTTTACCCTGCTTACATGATGAGCTTGCTTCATATATCCCTCAGCCAGGATCAACCAATATGTACTGGTTTTCATCACACCAGCCATCTGATCAACAAGAAGGATTTGACGTTCGTTTTGCAAGATTAGCTCTTCTCGGATACAAAAGTTGAGATACTAGTTGCAGCCCTTTTACTACATAAGAGAAACTACATCAACTGTGACCAGAGGTCCAGAACACAAGATTTTAATGATCATAAGGCCCCCTGGTGTAACCCATTCCACTATTCTCTCTGTGCGAGGTCGTTGTGTTGCTACAGTCACTTGTCACGTAATCACGGTTGGTGGATGAGTTTGACAGGTGATAAGGCCTGAGGAACAAGAACGGATTCCTCGTCCTCTGATTCAGGTAACTGCTATCCCTAACACCACTAGTAGCACTCAGATATGGAGAGTTGCCACTAAAGTAAATCAGTTCAGGCCTAATCATAACTACCTAAAGTAAATTGGTTCAAGCTATGCTAAAAAAAGGGTTCAAGCTAAAGAGCCACAAAGATTAGTCTAAATGTAAGCAGTAAAATGGATCGTAGCTAGTTAAGAATCCAGTGGGTGCAATTTTTTACTCGGACATTGACGGGTTTAAAGTTAGTTAATATAACAGATTAATGACCTGACTACGTATAAATGTGGCCTGATAAAGTGAATATTGCTCTGAAATTTGAAATCGGCTAACATTAGAAATTTTGTGATATAACAGAGCACCTGACTTTGTATAAATGTGGCATGACTTCGTACAAATGTGTCCTGATAAAGTACATAATGCTCTATTATGTAACAAAATTTATGAAAATAAAGTTTAAAATGTTTGGGCAATATTAACTTTAGCAGGCCACGTTTTAACAAAATTTACGAAAATAAAGTTTTAAACGTCGTTGCACTCTTGAGGAATTCTCTATATGTAAGTGCAATGTTCTTTCACTAATCTGTGATGGTTAATTTGGGCAACTCTAAAATAAACTTCTCTTGGAACGATTTGTAGGTTTCTTTGGTGACTAGATTGTTCATCCTGTTGAATGATGATGTGGTAAGTAAGTAAGTCTACAATTCCATTTATGTCAACATTGTGAATGTTGTGGTAACGCTAAAATCAATGCTTTTGGTGGCAGCCACAACGTCAAAGAGGAGATGCTAACGGTCTTTCTATGACAGCAATGTCAATCTTTAAGGCCATTGGCCCAGCAAGAGGAGGTGTCGTGTAAGTATTGTTTCAAGTACATCATCTTAATCTAACAAGGGCTCACAATTTGAATTGATAATGCAACAAGGGCTCACAGTTTGAATTGATAATGCAGCTTTTCTTGGACACGGATGCGTCAAGACGCTGATTTCCTTCCAGGTTGTAGGAATTCTGACCATAGGAGTGTCAAAGGCAGATGAACTGGAATCACAACGAGGCTCATTCAGCAACCACATTCTCTGTGTGCATAAGCTTGGCACTAATTCTTCCTTCTTTCCCTTTGAAACTTCACATTCTTGAAGCAATCCATGACAACATATTAGGGAGGAGTGAGGCCACCAATAACAGCATAGAACGAAAACAGTTGCTTCACCGATACTACCACGGCGCCACAGATCTAGACGAGACGACGACACCATGTGTCGTAGATGGCGTTGTTGGTGGAGGAGTGGGTGAAACAAAAGCACGAGCAAGGCGGCGCCACCGCGGCAGGATATGAAGCGGCTGGTCGTCGAGGAGCTTGGATATGAGAGGAAGCAAACAATCTTTCACCGGGAATTTGCCATTGCGAAGCGAATCCAACGCGAAGTCCATCCCAAATATCTCCATCTGATTTATGATTTTAGATTCAGAATCCACCAAACCTAACCCATTCCCTTAGTCAATGGAGGAGGAGGAGTCGGCGAGGAGGAATCGTCAGCGTCAGCGGAGGAAGAATCGTCGGCATCAGTGGAGGAGTCGGCGAGGTCGGAGGAGAGTCACAGAGGTCGGAGGAAGAGGGAAGCAGAGGAGGAAGAGGGAGACTGGTAAGATTATGAGATTTGGGATTAATTAGGGTTAGATTAGTAGGATTAAGATTTTCTTTTACCTTTTATTTTCATAAATTTTAATGATTTATCTGATTTTTCTATTTAAAAGAAAAAGTTAAATTCAACCCTCAATAATAGCAAAACTACCCAAAATTTGGTAGTTTTGCCATTCTTTTTAAACTATGGGTTTTTTGCAAGGATCTATTAGAAATTTGGTAGTTTTGCCATTATGCCGCATAAGAAAGTGCATGACCCATTGTGGTCTGTGTGTTTCTGTGCAAAGGACATTGCAAAATTCCGTGGGCCTATAGGCTGGGGGTGGTGCGGTTATGAGCGCATAAGTGCCTAGTACATAAGCTCAGTGGGATTCCATCCTAAAACCAATTGACAATAGGAGGATTAGTCCATCAAGCTTATATAGTAGACAAATTATGTCTCAACTTTTAGATGTGAGAAGTTATATTTCAACACGCCCCGCAAGTGCAACAGGTCGGCAATTGGCCTGGCCTAGTTAACACTTGGACAAACGGGTGTGGGTGAACATCTTAATCTCTTTATAGTCAAACTCAATCAACCCAAGAAAGGGACCTATGACCGAAACTGCTATGATACCATGTGAAAGTCTGTGGGCCCATAGACTGGGGGTTGTGCGGAGCTCATAGGCACATATTGGCCCAGTACATAAGCCCAGTGAAGTTCCATCCTAAAACCAATTAGCAATAGGAGTAGCCCATGAAGCTTATATACTATACAAATTATGTCCCATCTTTTAGATCCGAAAAGTTATATTCCAACAGACATACAATAGGTTTTGTAAGCAGTTAAGGCATGTGCGTTTTTATGCACGAACAATGTGCCTTGCTTTATAAAGAGAGACACTGTGGCGGGAAGAAAAGCACAATCAGTGAATTTTGACTACATGGTCGTGTGATTCCGCGATTGTTAATTTCAACACATTTTAAATGCGCTTAAACACTCGTACTATCGGTGTGATTTTTGGTCGGACCTTACCCTATATAAGAATGTTAGTTGAATGTTGGCACTCCAAAAAGGCATAAAAGATCATACTCTTACTTGATTGTTTTACATATAAACAAGACTGAAAACTCCTTATGTATCTCTTACATTCCTTCCTAGAATTAATAGGAAGTTTGCCTTATTTCTGGATTGTAGAGTTAATGTTGATTGTAATTTCCAAGTTTGGAGTGTGTTGTGCTGTCCCAGAAGCTAAAGAAATTGCAACCTTTGGGCCCACTCACTTGGCCCAAACTAGAAGGCAAAAATTAGCCCATTTGATGGCCCACAATCACACATAATGGGCTCTAACAGGCAGCTGCCAGCTTTGCTCCAGAATTTCTCTGTTGCGGTTTTGCTTTTGTGGCTGCAGAATATAAAGGGTTGTACCCTAGCTGGCTGCAGCTGGCCATTATTGGAGGGAGTAAAAAATGCAGAAGTTGCAGAGAGTTTCCAAGGGTTGTTTTCCCTTCCTTTGCTCTTGCTTTAGTGTTCTTCAAGAGCTCCATTCAATCCAAGCTAGGAAGGAGAAAGACATTAAAGAGTTGGTGCTAGAAGCTGGTGATGAGATCCGGATTTTGGATTCTCTTCAAGTCACCTATTCCACTCTTTTGTCCTCTTCTCTTTACATTCGTTTAGCTCTCTTAAATTTGCCTCTTTGATTTCTTATCTAGTGTTCTTGGGTTTTCTAGTTGAGGCCTTAAACATTTTATATTAAATCTTGGTTTACATATATATATATATATATATATATATATATATATATATATATATATATATATATATATATATATATATAAGAGTTTGCTTCCTTCTAGTTTTTCCGCTTTTTGATTTCGTTTCTATTTGTATTTGATTTCTACAAATTGGTATCAGAGCAAAAGGTATATTCAAGCTATGTTTCTATTTTTTTGGTGGTCGTGTGGCCTTCAAAATCAGATTCTAAAGTCTTGAATTTCGTTTTTCTTTTGTTTTAAAAGGTCGTTCTTGCTCTTGCTACGTTCTGATTTCTTTTTGAAGTTCTCTACCTTCAAAAGTCAGATCTAAAGTCAAGTAAAGGTCTTCGATTTTAAAACATTTCATCTAGCTATGATCTGTTTTTCAAGCTTATAGCTCTTGGAAATCAGATCTAAAGTCTTGAGTTGCTCATTTTCGATCTCTCTTCTCTCTACCTCGCTTGGATCTGTTTTTTAGAGCATTGTTGCTCTCAAAACCGGATCTGTTACTGCGAAATAGGGTCACTTCAAACAACGATCGAGGTTCTCAAAGCATCATTGCTTTCGAGGCTTAGATCTAAATTTTTGAAGCCTCGTCTCTATTTTACGGGATACAAGTCAAGGATTTCAAGTAAAGAATATCTTGAAAACCTAGCTTTAATTCCCTAAAGGTTTCTGAACTTCAATCTAAGAGTGTAGCTTGAGTAGCTTACAACCTTAGATTTGTTTTTGCAGTCTTCTCCGCTGTCTTGTTCATCCCTAAGAACGAACTCGAGATCCCGATAGGCCTAAGCAGCCTTGGATTCGAATTTGTAAAGGGAAGTGAACACCCTCTTGAGATTGCGAAATTTCTATTTTGTGTTCTTTTTCAGCTCGCTGATTCTAAGTAGGAGTCCAAAATTAAATTTGGGTCTTCTCTTTGTCTCTAAACTCTCGAATTAGTGCCTCAAAATTAATTTGAAGCGTACTAGTTCGTATTCCTTCTGTTTTATTTAAACGTGGAATCTCGACTGCTCTTCTAATCTCATTCTGATTCTCCCCTTCATTAAAACTCCATGTCTGAGTCCTCTGTTCGTATCAAGCCATTTGATGGCAACTCCGACTTTGCAATGTGGCAAGTCAAGATGAAAGCTATTCTGATTAAGGAGAAATGTTGGCGTGCTATTGAGGAAGATTATCCTTCTGACTTTGATGCTGGTGCTAAAAAGGAAATTGATCAGATTGCTCATTCTGAAATTATGATTCGTTTATCTGATGAAGTAGGTCGTCAAGTGGTCATTATTGACTCTTCCAAGAATCTTTGGAAGGCATTAAAAGACCTATTTCTGGTAAAATCTCTCCCATCTCGTATTAGCTTATTGTGTCGCATATTTAATTTCAAAATGGATGTTTCTGTGTCTCTGAATGATAACTTAGATAGATTTCTTCGCATGACTCAGGAACTAGAAAGGTGTGATGATAAAATTGTGGATACTCACCAAGCTGTGCTTTTACTTAATTCATTGCCTTCCCAATTTGATAATTTTAAAGATGTGATCCAATTTGGTACTGAGGACTTGACTAAAAAGAGGATTGTTGAATCGATTGTTCAGAAAAATGAGATTATGAAAGTCTTTAAAGGAAAACATGATAAAGATACTAAATCTGAGGTTCTGTTTTCTAAAGGAAAATCCAAAAAACAGAATAAGAATAAGAAGAAGAAAGATAAGGCTTCTGACTCTTCTAATTCTAACTCTGGCTCTGGTGATTCTAAAACTAAAATTGATAAGAAAAATGTTAAGTGTCATTACTGTGGTAAACTTGGTCATTATATCACTGAATGTTTCAAAAGGAAGAAAGATGAATCAAGTAAATCACAGAATGGTACAATTGCTGTTTTAGAATCACACCCTTTCTATTCTGATGAACTTCTTATGTGTGCATCTATGGATGATTCTGATTCTTGGATATGGGATTCTGGTTGCACTATGCATGTTACACCTCATAAGCATCATTTTGATTTTCTGCATGAATGTAATGAGGGAGAGGTAAGGTTGGGTGACCATTCCTCTTTAAAAATCAAAGGCATAGGTAACATTCCTTTTTTGATGCATGATGGGAAGGTTAGGGTGCTCCAACAGGTCAGGTGGGTACCTGATCTTAGGAGGAATTTATTATCTGAAAGCATGTTTGATGATGTTGACTGTCATATTCACACTCATAATGGTGTTAGAAATGTTTCCAGAAATGGAAAAATCTTAATTAAAAGTGTGAAAAAGAATGGCTTATATCATGTTGTTGGTAATCCTGTTTTGTCTAGTTCTTCTGTTGAATTGAATGTTTACATGAGTATGCATCATACTAAAATGTGGCATGCTAGGCTAGGACATATAGGAAACAAAGGACTTCATTATCTGTTCAAACATGGTCACTTTGATCAAAAGCCCTCGGATTTAAAAATTTGCGAAAATTGCATTTTTGGAAAACAAGTTAAATCCAGCTTTAGTAAGTCATCTTTTGTTGCTCAAAAGCCTTTAGAATATGTACATGCAGACCTATGGGGTTCGGCCCAAGTGGATACTATAGGTGGAAGAAAATATTTTCTTTCAATTATAGACCACTATTCAAGAAAGGTTTGGGTGTACTTATTAAAGGCCAAAAGTGACACATTTGACAACTTTAAGTTCTGGAAAACTAAGGTTGAGGGTGAAACTGATTTCAAAGTGAAATGTCTTCGAACAGATAATGGTCTAGAATTCTGCAATCATGATTTTGATCATTTCTGTCATGTTAATGGTATTAAGAGACACTTAACTGTGCCAAGCACACCTCAGCAGAATGGCACTGCTGAGAGAATGAACAGAACCTTGCTTGAAAAGGCAAGGTGGATGCTCATTAGTGCAAGGATGAAACACTCCCTTTGGGGTGAGGCAATCATCACTGCTTCATACCTAATAAACAGACCCCCTTGCTCTGCCATTGGTTTTAAAACTCCACGAGAGTTGTGGAGTGGAACCAAGCCAAGTCTAGCTCACTTAAGACCTTTTGGGTGCATAGCTTATGCCCAACAATCTGCTGGAAAGTTAAACCCTATGGCCCAAAAGTGTGTTATGCTTGGTTATCCTGAAGGGGTAAAAGGCTATAAATTATTACTCATACAACCAGGTGGGTATAGAGTAATAATCAGTAGAGATGTCACTTTCAATGAAAGTGAGTTTTATTTTAAAAATTGTCTAACTGCTTGTTCTGAGAATTTAGACAGGTCCAACAATGATGAAACTCACTTCTATATTCCAAGTGCTCCTACTGTGCCTTTTGAGGAAGAGTTTGATATTGGTTATTCTCCTGAACCATTGTCTTCTGAAAACTTTCTGCATTCTGGAAGTTCTAGCAATTCTGGATTTTCTAATGAGCAAGAAAATATTCAATCAAGTACCGAAGTGCACTTGGATGTGCAGCCTCACCAATCAGGTGGGCAGGTAAGTAACCATTCTCCTCATTTTTCATCTTCTCCTATCCCCTCTAAAATCCCCTCTTCTTCTGTCCCTTCTTCTTCTGAAAATCTTGAAGTTGGGCCTTTTGTTGAAGTGCCAAATCTATCTAACTATCAATTGACTAGAGATAGGGTTCTGTAACACCCCCAAATATATAACCTTGAAAGTATTACCGCCAGTGACCTCAGATTCCACATCTGAAGCCACCCAAGGCTTAACCAATTTATACAAATCATAAAACAACATTTAATACAAAATATTATAACATTTGATTAAATCAAAGTCTCAGAATTACATCCATAATTCCAAATACAACCAAAATACATAATATGTTTCAATACAGCGGAAGTCTTTTTAAATAAATAACAAAAATGTCTTGATCAGAGCGATCACCCGCCTAGGATCTCAACCTTGATAAAACTCTTAAAAACTCCAGCTGCCTTCATCGTCGTTTCTAGCCTTCACGTAACGGGAGTTTACTTGATGTGCCGTATGAGACGGATGACACCAGCCAACCATGCAAGGAATAAAACCCGATTGGTTAGTCTAATGAAAGACTATGCAAGGGTAAAACAGAAAGGTTCTAAAGTAGGCGTATTAGGTTGATAAGCGGTATTTTACATAGCGCAACTAGTAGTTATTAGCATAGTTTTGTGGAGATTTTGGCTCGGTTTTGGAGCTAAGTCGATGCTTGAGGTGCGGAGCTACATTATGATTATTTGGAAGCACTTGCATGTTGAGGACGAGGCTCGAGGTTTCCTTGGCGAGAAGACGCTCGAGGAGCCGGGCTGACATGAAGAGACGACGTTGAAGCTAGGAGAAGCAGCTTGACGCGGCCATGGCGACCCACCGCGGGCCGACGCGGGCTGGGCTGGAGCTGGCTGACGCGAGCAGGCGGCGGCGAGTGGACGCGACTGGCCGCGAGTGGCGGCGGGCGGCGGGTGGACGCGACTGGCCGCGAGTGGCGGCGGGCGGCAGCGATCGCCGGTGGTCGCGTTTTTGCTCCAGGAAGTTCTGATCTTTGGCGAGGCGAAACGGCGAGCGGAAGCGATCGCGTCTGGTCGCGTCTCTGGCGTTTCTGAACTTTCCCGATTTCCTTTTTGGCTTGACGTTTTGTTTTCCCTTAATCAATTCAGACGTTTTGTTTGTCAGTTTAGGTTAGATTAGCACGTTTTTGGCAGACATTCATCTATCCATCACCATTCCCTCTCTCTCCTCTCATCATCTATCTTTTCCATCTCTTTTCTTTCTTTGTTTTTCTCAAGAACGTTTTTCTAGTTTTCTCCATGGTTTTGGATTTCGTGAAGAACATGAACCGGAACTAAGACCCTTGTTTTGCCTAGCGTGGAAGCACTCGATTAATTCAGTTGTAAGGTTTTATCTCTTGTTCGTCCCTTTGGATTTTTGTATTGATTTCCTTGAGCATAATTCGGATTTCTATATTGTTGGCTAGATTGACATCCTAGTTCGATTTTATAGTTTTCTAATTGCTAGAATAGGGATAGACGGTGGAATCCCTAATCACTTGTAGCAACCACAATTGTATGAAATTGGTATATTGAATTCAATTGTGAAAAGGAAATTGATTTGCATGTCATACTTGCGGTGTTGAGTCTTTGCTTGCAATCCATTATTTCTTATGCCCTACGCTATTGATTGAATCAACTTAGGAGGTCTTCTAGGTTTTCAATTAGTAAGTATTAGCAAGACCGGTTGGATTGTTAATATACAAAAAATCAGAATTGGGACAAATCCATAGGATTATGATGAACATGAAATGAACCGAATTGCAACTTGGTTAATTGATGTGTGGAAACTTGCTAGGTGAAACTCTTTCTCCCATTGTTTAATCTGATTTTTGTGCTATTGCAATTGAGTAGTTTTAGTAGAAAACCAAATCCCCCCCCCCCCCCCCATTTGTTCTTTAAAGTTGATAAATTAGTAGTTACATTGAAATTGACATTTTAACTCCCTTGGGTACGATTCCCTACTTGCATGCTATACTCTAGTTGCATATTAGGATTACTTTGATAGTGTGAACGACTGAAAATACGCTATCATAGGTTAGACCCATCGCTTCTCGAATGAAAGCCGATGACGATAGTAAACCTCAATACCTCTACAGAATGATTCAAAGTAGAATGATCAAGAGAAGACTCCTAAAGATCGAGTCTAAAGGAAACATATGAAGAGAAGACTCCAAGGGATTGAGTCTTATCGGAAAGTATGACAAGTGTTCGGGAACATTAAAGTTTTACACAAGCGTTTAAAAAAACTTGCCCATTTGGGTCCACAACCAACCTCACCGCGTAATGCGAATTCAGATTTGGAAGGAGGACTTACTTTAGTCGAAGTCCAGACAAGTTTCCAAGTTGTACTTCTCGCCCAAGGTTCATTAATTATGTGCATAGCGGAACTTATCTTATTTTAGTGACAAAGCGTACATTCACGTTATAAGCTTTTATATATCATCTCATCGCGAGAGATATTAAAGGGAATAAATCCTGAGAATCGGCACCAGCTGTGTGCACCTATCCTGAGTAAGGGCAAGGTCATGACCAAAGAAAGTACTAGGGAAAAATCCTCCTAGCACCAGTTATAAAGAAACAACTAGACCTCGCAAGGTACATAGCGTTCCTACGAATACTCGTTCTAACTAAACAGTTAAAACCACATAATAATCCACATCAATGTCATCATGGCAACAATATATATATATATATAATAGCGTTGTTACTAGCAGTATATACAACCTATTATAATATCTCTTTTAATCGTATCAGATACGTTTATCAAAACTGTTCCCAACGAAAACAATATTCATCCCATTTAATTAACAATTAAAACAATTGATAATTAGTAGAAATATGGAATGATAAGCAAGAGATAACCGCCACTTGCCTTAGATTAAACGAACGATTGACGAAGACGGGTTTCTGGGTTCGGAACGGGAACAGAACTCGGATTACAGATTCCTACGGAACGACCCATAATGAAACCCTAGGTTAGATTCGACATTTAAAATGATACGAATCGAAGAAGGAACGAACCAAATCGAAGGAACGAAGGCCTCGACCGAGACCGACAAGCCTAAAGCCACGATCGCGGATGTCCAGGCAATCCGCGATCGCAGTGGGCACTGTCACGGTCGCGGTCGTCGAGGACGAGTGTCCGCGAGCATAGATGACAGCGGCCGCGAATGCGGTCGCCTATGTCACTGCCGCGGTCGTGGTAGTTCATGTCCGCGATCGCGGAGATGAACTCCGACGACTCGAAATGGGAGAAATCTCACCGGGGCTGACGCGACGGGGCTCGATTCGGATGGGGCTCGACTCCTGGGCACCTTGCACCTTCAATGCACCACCTTGAGAGCACCACCGCCTCCAATGAGAGCTTCGGCGAAAGCTTGAAGATTTCCGGCGAGCACGAAAATGAGAGAGATTCTGAGAGGGAGAGAGTGATTTCGGTGTGCCTTTCAATCCTCAATCGGACCCCTTTTATAGCCAAAGGAAGGAGCTCACCCTGCCCAGATCAACGGCCAGCCAGAATATCGACGGCGGCGCAAACGGCGAGGCTCTGACGACGAAGTGAAGCTTGCGTGTTCGAGTTTTCCGCGATCGCGGAACCTGCACCGTGATCGCGGCAAAACCCACCTGCCAGCTATAATGATTACCCTTTTTCCGCGATCGCGGAAATGCTTCCGCGGTCGCGGAAAAAGCCTTTCCGCGTCTATTTGCCCGGGAAAAGGTATGGGTACGGGTTTAAACCCCGGGTTAAATATATTCGTACCCGAACGAGTATTCTATGCCCCGAAAATACGTCGAATGTATTTTATTCCACTCAGGAAAATATTATAGAGCTCAAACACGATACAGAATGTCCGAACTTCTCTGAAAATGATTCGACTACTGTACGAGGGTTGGAAAAATTACCAAAATGCCCTTACTAAAATGAGGGGTATTACATCACTTCCCCCTTAAAAAAGTTTCGACCCCGAAACTAGGCCGAAAAAAGCTCAGGAAAACGACTAAACATATCCTCCTCAGTCTCCCAGGTTTCCCAAGCAACCTCTTCAGCTCCTGACTTGGACCACAGAATCCGTACCAATGGTACTACCTTGTTTCGCAACTGCTTCTCACGACGCTCGAGAATATGCACTGGTATCTCCTCGTAGGTACCATTTGCCTGAATCTCGATGTCTTCATAACTCAGCACATGAGACACATCTGGCACATACTTTCTCAACAAGGATACGTGGAACACGTTATGCACCGAATGTGCCGATGGAGGTAATGCCAAACGATACGCTAGAGACCCCACTTTGTCAAGGATCTCAAACGGTCCCACGTAGCGAGGGTTAAGCTTCCCACGCTTGCCGAACCTGAACACACCCTTGGATGGTGACACCCTGACAAACACCTTGTCACCAACCTCGAACTCGATATTCCTGCGTTTCAAATCTGCGTAAGACTTCTGTCGACTTTGAGCTGTCAACATCCTCTGTCTAATCAATGCAATGTCCGAGGCAATTCTTTCGACTAGCTCCGATCCGAGCATAATCTTGTCGACAAATTAATCCCAACAAATTGGAGATCTGCACTTTCGACCGTACAAAGCTTCGAATGGAGCCATCTTAATGGTAGCATGCCAGCTATTGTTGTACGTGAACTCAATTAGACTTAGGTTGTTCTCCCAGCTAGTCAGACGATCAAGTACACAAGCTCTCAGCATATCTTCCAAGGTCTGGATGGTCCTCTCAGACTGTCCATCCGTCTGAGGATGAAATGCAGTACTGAATCTCAACTCGGTTCCCATGGCCTTGTGAAGTTCCTTCCAGAATCTCGACATGAATCGGTCATCACGATCCGATACAATGGTCTTTGGAGTACCGTGCAAACGGACAATTTCGTGTAGGAACACTTCCGATAGCTTCTGGGTTCCCCATGTTGACTTGATAGCCACGAAGTGAGCACTCTTCGTGAGCCTGTCAATGATTACCCATATAGCATCCTTTTGAGTCTGAGTCTTTGGCAACCCTGTGACGAAATCCATAGCGATATCCTCCCATTTCCATTCTGGCACTGGAAGAGGTAGCAATTCACCACCTGGTCTATGGTGTTCTATCTTTACTTTCTGACAAGTCAAGCATTTCGCCACAAACTCCGTTACATCCCACTTCATGTTGGGCCACCAGAACTTCTTCCTGAGGTCCTTGTACATCTTGCTAGAGCCTGGATGTACAGAATAAGCTGACGAATGGGCTTCCCTCATCACCAACTGGCGAAGACCATCAACGTCAGGCACACAGATCCGGTTCTGAAACCAGAGTGATCCATCCTCCTGAATCACAAAACCGGGAGCTTTCCCGTCCATCACTTCACTGCTTAGCTTCACAATGACTACATCGTCAACCTGTTTCTCCCTGATTTGATCAAGTAGTGTAGCCTGAATCTCAAGCATACTCAGGTATCCTTGACGTTGATCGTACAAGACTTCAATCTCGCACAACCCTTGGTTCAGCTTGGTCTGAGCAGTGAGTAGAGCCACTACAGTCTCGTGCGGTGTCTTCCGGCTCAATGCATCGGCTACTACATTAGCCTTGCCCGGATGATACAGCAACTCGATGTCGTAGTCTTTGACTAGCTCTAACCAACAACGTTGTCTCATATTCAGCTCCTTCTGAGTGAACACGTACTTGAGACTCTTATGATCGGTGAAGACTTGACACCTCACACCATAGAGATAGTGCCTCCAAATCTTCAACGCAAATACTACAGTTGCTAACTCTAGATCATGCGTTGGATAGTTTGCTTTATAGGTTTTCAATTGACGAGATGCGTACGCAATAACTTTTCCTTTATGCATCAGTACGCACCATAACCCATTCTTTGAAGCATCAATATAGACCACATAACCATCATTCCCTTCCGGTAGAGCCAAAACTGGTGCGGAGGTCAGACACTGCTTCAATTTCTGAAAACTGGCCTCGCACTTGTCATCCCAGACAAACTTCTTGTGGACCTTGCGGAGCAAACCGGTCATAGGTAGAGCAATTTTGGAAAATCCCTCTACGAACCGTCTATAATATCCAGCAAGTCCTAAGAAACTGCGCACCTCCTTCACATTCTGAGGCCGCTTCCAGTCGGCTACCGCTTCAATCTTTTGGGGATCAACCATGACCCCATTCTCATTGATCACATGGCCTAAGAAAGCCACTTCTTTGATCCAGAAGTCACACTTAGACAACTTTGCATACAGCCTATTCTGTCTAAGGACTGACAAGGTGATTCGAAGATGTTCCTCGTGAGCCTCCTCACTCGGGGAATAGATCAAAATATCGCCGATGCAGACCACCACGAACTTGTCCAGATATTGGTGGAAACATCGATGCATCAGATCCATGAAAACTGATGGAGCATTAGTAAGTGCAAATGGCATGACTACAAACTCATAGTGGCCATACCTCGTCCGGAAAGCAGTCCTCGGAATATCTTCCTCACGAATCCTGAGCTGATGGTAACCAGATCTCAGATCGATCTTGGAAAAGATTTTTGCTCCTTGCAATTGATCCAACATATCATCAATCCTTGGCAACGGATACTTGTTCTTGATCGTGACTTTATTCAACTCTCAATAGTCGATATAAAGTCGGAACGATCCATCCTTCTTCTTGACGAACAAAACAGGAGCGCCCCAAGGCGATGCACTCGGCCTTATATATCCGTTCTCAAGAAGGTCCTCGAGTTGCTTCTTCAACTCTTGCATCTCTACTGGAGCCATCCGATACGGTGCCTTGGAGATTGGCGCGGTACTAGGCTCGAGATCGATTGTAAACTCCACGTCACGACTCAGGGGTAAACCAAGAATCTCCTCTGGAAAGACATCCGGGAACTCACAAATGACCGGAATATCTAGAATTGAAGGGTCATCTTTCTTGGGCTCGTCCAGGTAGCACAGGTACCCGACACATCCTTGTCGAAGTAGCTTAAACGCAGCCATCGCATTGATGAGCTTGCCGTTATCAGCGTCATTGCGACCCTTGAACTTGCATACAAACGAGCCCCCAGATGACACTGTCACAGTCCTAGAGCTGAAATCGATCACTGCCCCATGACGTGTCAGCCAATCCATACCGAGAATAATGTCGTATGGAGCCATGGCTATACAGATCGAATCTGCTTCGAACTTCTTACCCTGGATGGTAATCGGAAATTCTGACAGACGCTTGGTTCTAACCAATTGTTCACCATTGGGAAGATTGACTACGAAAGGCTCACAAGCCTCGTTGCATACTAAGCCGAGCTTACTGACACAACTTTCCAAAATGAAAGAATGGGTAGCACCCGAATCAAACAATATACACACAGAAGTAGAATGAAGGTATAAAGTACCTTGATCAGTAGGAGCATTTGGTCCATCAGCCTCACGCATCTCGTAGAGTCGCTGACCTTGGCCTCCAGAAGCAGCTGGGGCTTTCCCCTTGTTCTGCGTAGTTGTCTGTGTCGAAGGACTAGGAGCCTCCACTGGTCTGAACCTGGGTTGGTTGTTATGATTAACGGACCCTTGATGTGACTCAGCTCCTTTCTGCCTCCTTTGCGGACAGAATGACTGCAAGTGCCCTACCTTTCCGCAGCCAAAGCACGTCTTCCTTTTCTTCGGACACTCATTGCTCTTGTGCCCGGGTGTACCATAGTTGTAGTACTGGATCAGATTCTTGCCTTGACCCGAACGTTGTGTAGACCCTCCATGAGTCATTTCTGTTCTCGCTCGGCCAGATTTGGCAAAATTAGACGGTGGCGCAGGTCGCTTGAACCCACTTGCCTGAGGCTGGCTCTGTGCTGGCCTCTGGCGATTGCGCTTCTTCGCTGACTCCTCCAGAGTCACCTCCAACTTGTACGCAGCGTCCACATACTGCTCTAGAGTAGAGCATCTGTGACGCACCATCAGTGGCTTAATGTCTGGATTCATCCACTCATGGAAATGTCAGATCTTTTGTTCCTCACTAGACACTTCTGGACCAGCATACTGCAGCAGGTGATTGAACTTGGCCGCAAGCTCAGTCACTTTTAATCCATCCATCTTCGGATAGAGGAACTCCTTGTGCTTTTCTTCCCTCATAGCTCGGGAGAAGAGTCGATCCGTCATCTTAGCTTTGAACATCCCCCAGTTCAATCCAGGGTGATCAGCTAGACTAGTGCCTTCCCACCACTCGCTAGCCACCTCCTTCAGCTGAAGGGAAGCAATGTGCACTTTCTCAGCCTCTGTGCACTCGACATTGTGGAACAATCGCTCCATGTGCGAGAACCAATATGCCACCCTGACTGGCTCTCCATTTCCATCATAGTTATCAGGCCTCATAGAGCTTATGGCCTTCAGTGCCCGGCCATAGTTGCCTCTGTTCCTGACAGCTTTCTCATGATGTACATGGATAGCTGGCTCCTCGAATCTCGGAACCACAGGAGGAATTGGCACACCTTGTGCCTGAGGCGCGATTGGTCGCATGATATCGGTGACTGCTTGCATCACAATCCCCCGAATAGCCTCAATTGCCGCAGCGTCAAACACTACTGGAGCGTTGATCGGAACTTGGTCATTGCTCCCCAGATTGTTGTGAGAAACTGACTCTTTCTCATCCAAAGGGTTTGCGACATTCCTCACATTTGGTATGGGGTCATTGCTTGGCCCAGCACCAACACGAATGGTATTCATTGTGTTTACCATCTATTTTCTGATCAAATTCCAAGTACTTTATAACATTAATAACATTCCAATATGTACAACGTATAAAGTCAACTTAGAATAGATCAAACTTGGTAAATTTTCATTGATGAACTCAAACTGAGTTTGGTTACACAAGGAATCTCCCGAGCGGCAAGACAAAATTGCTCGGAGACTATCATGCTTATCAAAACGAACACTGAAATACTAGAAAAGAAACTGCCAAACTCGGCACTGGCCTAATCATGGCGCCTTGAAACACTTCAAATAATCGGGAACTCTCATGCACTGCTTCTTCGCACGGGGTTCACCATCGGAGTCTGGTGTCAGACTTCTTGACCTACTCGGCCCTTGAGCACACGGCTCATCCCTCGACCTCGGTGCCCTCGGCCTTTCTCTAGGCATGGGAACACTTGGTCCAGCCCCATCAGATCCCGGTGATTGGCAAAACTCCTCCAGAAATCCTGGTTGGAAGTTTGCCATGTTCACCTCGTACAAAGGGTCAAGTAGCAATTGTGCTTGGCGGATATACTCCTGGAGTTCGCGGACGTCCACAAGCAATCGGGAGAGACCGACCTCAGCCTCGTACGTCCTCTCCTCCATGTCGTACAGGGCGTTCGACCATTCCTCCAGTCGTTCCTCCAGTACTCGGGGCCTTGGCCTAGCCTGCTGAGTCGGGACCACCCTCGGTGTATCCATCGACTCCCATAGCCTTGCCCTCAAGCGAGTACGCTCAACCGCCTCGTCCACCAGGCGACGCTCTTTAGAGGAAGCAATCTGACTCCGGCGAAACACCGGTCGCGAGTTAGGACTCATCATTGGCCTCCTCCTGGCAGTATTTTCACCACTAAGTGTCTCCCAAGTGGCAGGGGACAATGGCGAATACTCCCGCTCAAATGGCGACACCGGACTCGGAAGGATAAATTCCATCTCCGGGTCTTCCTCTGTGTCTTCTTCAAGATCCTCTTTCGGATCCTCCTCGGGATCCTCTTCTGGATCCTCCTCGGGATCCTCCTCTGGATCTTTCTCGATTTCAAAGTCGTCATCGTAGTACCCTCCAAGGTACTGCGCCAGCTCCTCATCTTCCTCTGTGTCGTCCCTTGGGTCCGCTTCCGGCTCCAACTCGGGAACCTCGGCCCTAACAGACACCAACACCACCGACTCTTCGAGTACGGTCTTCACCTCCTCGGGTGGACTACTGGGCTCCCCGACCTCAAAGCACGGCGGGGGAACCGGGAACTCTAGCCTAACTAGAGATGGCAGGGCCACCTCGGCTTCTTTCGGGTTCCTCTGGTGATAGATGAATGCGCCCATAGCCTGCGGGGCGACGAGAAAGGATTAGTCTTTCTAAATATAGAAGCGAACTTACTATATCAGACTGGAAAGAAGGCACGACTAGAACGGCAGAGTTTGTCAAGTGACACGTTTTTAATCAAATAACATTTTATTCGGAAAATTCAAAATTTTTGAGAAAGAAACAAAAATTCTTAGTTCAAAACGAGTAAATGGTTTATAAAAGTTTTGTTCCTAGCAAAACGTTTTTGAAATCCCTGCCCGAGAAAAAAAATATTTTGTTTCCAGTAAAACATTTTAAACTCGTTTAAAAAAAAATCGGCTCTGATACCAGATCTGTAACACCCCCAAATATATAACCTTGAAAGTATTACCGCCAGTGACCTCAGATTCCACATCCGAAGCCACCCAAGGCTTAACCAATTTATACAAATCATAAAACAACATTTAATAAGAAATATCATAACATTTGATTAAATCAAAGTCTCGGAATTACATCCACAATTCCAAATACAACCAAAATACATAATATGTTTCAATACAGCGGAAGTCTTTTTAAATAAATAACAAAATGTCTTGATCGGAGCGATCACCCGCCTAGGATCTCAACCTTGATAAAACTCTTAAAAACTCCATCTGCCTTCATCGTCGTTTCTAGCCTTCACGTAACGGGAGTTTACCTGATGTGCCGTATGAGACGGATGACACCAGCCAACCATGCAAGGAATAAAATCCGGTTGGTTAGTCTAATGAAAGACTATGCAAGGGTAAAACAGAAAGGTTCTAAAGTAGGCTTATTTGTTAGACCCATCGCTTCTCGAATGAAAGCCGATGACGATAGTAAACCTCAATACCTCTACAGAATGATTCAAAGTAGAATGATCAAGAGAAGACTCCTAAAGATCGAGTCTAAAGGAAACATATGAAGAGAAGACTCCAAGAGATTGAGTCTTATCGGAAAGTATGACAAGTGTTCGGGAACATTAAAGTTTCACACAAGCGTTTAAAAAGACTTGCCCATTTGGGTCCACGACCAACCTCACCGCGTAATGCGAATTCAGATTTGGAAGGAGGACTTACTTTAGTCGAAGTCCAGACGAGTTTCCAAGTTGTACTTCTCGCCCAAGGTTCATTAAATATGTGCATAGCAGCACTTATCTTATTTTAGTGACAAAGCGTACATTCACGTTATAAGCTTTTATATATCATCTCATCGCGAGAGATATTGAAGGGAATAAATCCCGAGAATCGGCACCAGCTGTGTGCACCTACCGTGAGTAAGGGCAAGGTCGTGACCAGAGAAAGTACTAGGGAAAAATCCTCCTAGCACCAGTTATAAAGAAACAACTAGACCTCGCAAGGTACATAGCGTTCCTTCGAATACTCGTTCTAACTAAATAGTTAAAATCACATAATAATCCACATCAATGTCATCACGGCAACAGTATATATATATCTGTAATAGCGTTGTTACTAGCAGTATATACAACCTATTATAATATCTCTTTTAATCGTATCAAATACGTTTATCAAAACTATTCCCAACGAAAACAATATTCATCCCATTTAATTAACAATTAAAATAATAGAAATATGGAATGATAAGCAAGAGCGAACCGCCACTTGCCTTAGATTAAACGAGCGATTGACGAAGACGGGTTTCTGGGTTCGGAACAGGAACATAACTCGGATTACAGATTCCTACGGAACGACCCATAACGAAACCCTAGGTTAGATTCGACATTTAAAATGATACGAATCGAAGAAGGAACGAACCAAATCGAAGGAACGAAGGCCCCGACCGAGACCGACAAGCCCAAAGCAAAGATCGCGGATGTCCAGGCAATCCGCGATCGCGATGGGCACTGCGCGGTCATGGTCGTCGAGGACGAGTGTCCGCAAGCACAGATGACAGCGGCCACTAACGCGGTCACCTATGTCACAGCCGCGGTCACGGTAGTTCATGTCCGCGATCGCGGACATGAACTCCAGCGACTCGAAATGGGAGAAATCTCATCGGAGGTGACGCGACGGGGCTCGATTCAGATGGGGCTCGACTCTTGGGCACCTTGTACCTTCAATGCACCACCTTGAGAGCACCACCGCCTCCAACGAGAGCTCCGGCGAAAGCTTGAAGATTTCCGGTGAGAGCTTCGACCTCCGGCGAGCACGAAAACGAGAGAGAATCTGAGAGGGAGAGAGTGATTTTGGTGTGCCTTTCAATCCTCAATCGGACCCCCTTTTATAGCCAAAGGAAGGAGCTCACCCTGCCCAGATCAACAGCCAGCCAGAAGATCGACGGCGGCGCGAACGGCGAGGCTCTGACGACGAAGTGAAGCTTGTGTGTTCAAGTTTTCCGCGATCGCAGAACCTACACCGCGATTGCGGCAAAACCCACCTGCCAGATATAATGATTAGCCTTTTTCCGCGATCGCGGAAATGCTTCCGCGGTCGCGGAAAAAGCCTTTACGCGTATATTTGCTCGGGAAAAGGTATGGGTACGGGTTTAAACGCCGGGTTAAATATATTCGTACCCGAACGAGTATTCTAAGCCCCGAAAATACGTCGAATGTATTTTATTCCACTCAGGAAAATATTACAGAGCTCAAACATGATACAAAATGTCTGAACTTCTCTGAAAATGATCTGACTATTGTACGAGGGTTGGAAAAATTACCAAAATACCCTTACTAAAATGAGGGGTATTACAGGTTCCCCGTGAGAGGATCCCTAATAGGAGATATTATGACAATGAGGTTCAATTTGCTTTTGTGATTGCTGAGGTTTTGAATGCCTATACTCCTGATTTATTTGAACATGCTGTTAAATGCGCTCATGCTAAATTCTGGAATATTGCTATGAATGAGGAAATAGATTCCATGTTGTCCAATAAGACTTGGCAATTAGTTCCTAAACCTGAAAATGCTAGGACTATTGATTGTAAATGGATCTATAAACTCAAAGATGGTGTGAACCCTGGGGACCAACCTAGATACAAAGCTAGGTTGATTGCTAAGGGATTCACCCAAAAGGAAGGTGAAGATTACAATGAAATTTTTGCCCCTGTTGTGAAATATAAGACTTTGAGGTTATTGATTGCTATGGCTACAGTTTATGACTATGAAATTGAGCAAATGGATGTTAAAACTGCTTTTTTGCATGGTGACCTAACTGAAACTATTTATATGAAACAACCTAAGGGATTTGTGGATAAATCAAAGCCTAATCATGTATGCTTGTTAAAGAAATCCATATATGGCTTGAAGCAGTCCCCTAGGCAGTGGAATATTAAATTTGACAAATGCATGAAAAAACTAGGTTTTACCATGAGTAGCTATGACCCTTGTCTTTATTTCAAATCTGTCAATTCTGATTGTCCCTTGTATGTCTTGCTGTATGTTGATGATATTCTGCTTGTTTGCAAGTCAAAGGGAAAAAATTTTGATGTTAAAGTATCTTTAAAACATTTCTTTGACATGAAGGATTTAGGCCCTGCCCAAAGAATTCTTGGTATAAGAATTGTTAGAAATAGATCTAAACATCAGATCTTTCTTTCTCAAAGTGATTATTTGTTGAAAATTCTTGAAAGGTTTAAGGTTTCAAATGTTAAAACTTCTCCTATTCCCTTAGGGGGCATCTTGACCTCACTAAGACCAAGTTGCCTTTACCTAGTGATGAAGAAGAACGTATGAAATATGTGCCTTATGATGATGTTGTAGGTTCTATTATGTATGCCATGATTTGTACTAGACTCGATCTTGCCTTTGATGTTAGTGTTTTGAGTAGACATATGTCTAACCCTTGTGAAAAGCATTGGATAGCTATGAAGTACCTTTTGAGGTACATTGCAGGTACCGTGAATGTGGGTTTGGTTTATGGTAAGCATACTTCCTCTACCGAGCTATTTGGTTTTGTGGATTCTGACTATGCTAACAACAAAGATAATAGAAAATCTACTACTTCTTATTTATATACATGGTGTGGAAATTGCATTTCTTGGAAAGCTCAACAACAGCCTATTGTAGCTTTGTCATCTACCGCGGCAGAATACATAGCTGCCACCGAAGCTTCCAAGGAAGCAATTTGGCTCCAAGGTATACTTAGAGAAATAGAAAGAAAAAACTATGTTTCTATGTTGCATATGGATAGTCAAAGTGCACTTTATTTGTGCAAAGATCCTGTCTATCATGAGAGGACTAAGCACATTGATGTTAGATATCATTTTATTAGAGATAAAATTGATAAAAAGGAATTCTTAATCAAGAAGATCGATGGTAAGGTTAATCCTGCAGATTTTGGAACAAAAATTGTCACAACTGATAAGTTTCATTTTTGCAGGGAATTCTTGCATGTGATCGAGTTCAACTTGCATTGAGGAGGATACAACAAAAAAAAGGACCAATGATAGAAAAGATGTAAATCCCAAGAACAAGCAAAACTAGACAGTTTTACACCTTTGTAAACTTAGAAATTAAGGGGGCAAATTGTAGAGTTAATGTTGATTGTAATTTCCAAGTTTGGAGTGTGTTGTGCTGTCCCAGAAGCTAAAGAAATTGCAATCTTTGGGCCCATTCACTTGGCTCAAATTGGAAGGCAAAATTTAGCCCATTTGATGGCCCATAATCACACATAATGGGCTCTAACAGACAGCTGCCAACTTTGCTCCAGAATTGCTCTGTTGCGTTTTTGCTTTTGTGGCTGCAGAATATAAAGGGTTGTACCCTAGCTGGCTGCAGTTGGCCATTATTGGAGGGAGTAAAAAACGCAGAAGCTGTAGAGAGTTTCCAAGGGTTGTTTTCCCTTCTTTTGCTCTTGCTTTAGTGTTCTTCAAGAGCTCCATTCAATCCAAGCTAGGAAGGAGAAAGACATTAAAGAGTTTGTGCTAGTAGCTGGTGATGAGATCCGAATTTTGGATTTTCTTCAAATCACCTATTCCATTCTCTTATCCTCTTCTCTTTACATTCGTTTAGCTCTCTTAAATTTACTTCTTTGATTTCTTAAGCACATATACACATTTATTACTATTTTTAAAAAGTATTCTTACATGAGTTAGGCTCTGTTTAGTTAGGCTCTGTTTGATGCATTGTTTAAAATCATTTTATAAATGAAAATGTGTTTTTTCAACCTTATGCAAATTCCTATATTTTACGAATTTTAAAATTTATTTTTTTACTAAAAAATATATTATAAATAATAAACACAAACAAATCCATAGACGGATGTGCAAATCAAGTTTCATTAATAGATCTTCGGCGCAAAACCGCGCAGTCGCTTTTTTTTAGCCGCGCACTTCCCCATGGGCGGCTCGACATGCCGCCGACAAAATTCGAGTTCCATGGGCGGCTCGTAGAGCCGCCCATGATGGGTTCAGTTTTGGGATTTTTTTTGAAATAAATAAAAATGTGTTTTTAAAAATCGGTTCATTGAAACCGGGGTTATGGGCGGCATTTCGTGCCGCCCACGAAACTGGGTCAGTGAATCGGGTTTTTTGGGGGACAGGGTTCATAGGCGGGACTTCCTGCCGCCCATGGTTCATGGACGGCACGTGGTGCCGCCTAGGGTTCATGGACGGTACGTGGTGCCGCCCAGTGAGTATACGTTTCACTCCCAACGGTCGATGTGGGCTGCACGTAGGGCCGCCCAGTACAGGTGTAGCCGGCTATATAAATTAGGGATGTATTGTATTGTATTGTATCCAAATCTAGAAACTCATTTTCATAATAAATGTCGTCGTCAAGCGGTTCTGGTTGGAGGGGATTGTCGGAGTCCTCTTCGAGCGCTAACACATCTGTAGATGATGAGGGTGATTTGCAGGCGCCAATTTCTCCCGAGTACTTCAAGGTATGTAATATTGTAATTTTTACTGTATAAAATAATTAGATCTTAAATGTACTTAGTCTTTGAAATGTTAAACTGTTTTGAAATAATATTTAATTTATTGATATTAGTTTTTAGAAATTTAATTATTAATTAGTCTCTAATGTGATAATTTTTGTATATAAATAGGGTGATTCTAGTGATGATGGATTTATAGTTATCGACTTCTCATCCCATTTTACTACTACTGAGATATTTCCTAGTAAGGAAGGATTGCGAGATTGGGTGCAAAGGGTAGGTTTTAGTCTTTTTATGGTGATCACTACTAAATCATCAAATCCTAAAAAGATTATACTTCACTGTGAGAGATCCGGGTTACCTAGGTCCGGCAAGAAGAAGGTGGTAGTCGATGGTATAAAGGTCAGCCCGATACGAGTGAATAAAACTAGGTCAAAAAAGAAGGGTTGTCCCTTTTTGCTGCATGGTACTTTTAGGGAAGGAAATGTTATTAGAGATCCTGGGTGGACCTTATCGGTTGTTAGTGGATCCCATAACCATATGCTTTCTACCACCTTGACCGGCCATGCATTTGCTACCCGACTTACGAAGGAGCAGCGTAGGAAAGTGATGATTGATACTGCGGCGGGTGCAAGACCCAAGGTTATTTCTACACAGCTTAGGAATGAATATTCGAGTGCAACGAGTTCGAGGAATCAGGTGTACACTGTTAGGGCTAAGGAGAGGTTGAAATCCCTGGGCAATCTGAATGTGACACAATGGTCATTGGGATTTTTGAATGAGAAAGGCTATTTGTTGGACACTGCTACTAAGACGAGGGAAGATGGGAAGGAGGTTTTGGCGTGCTTGTTTATTTCTCATCCAGACGCTCGACATTTGTTGTGCATGTTTCCTAATGTCGTCATTATGGATTCGACCTACAAAACCAACAGGTAAACCTTAGTCTTTTTTGTATTATGTGTAGATAATGGTATTTTCTACGGGTTTTAATTTTTTTTTTGTGTATAGGTACGGTATGCCTCTGTTCCAGATTGTTGGGTTTACTTGCACCAACTACACATATTGCATTGCTCTTGTGTTCATGGAAAGAGAGACGACAAACCACTATGCATGGGCGCTGAGACGATTGAAGTGGTTGTACGGGGAGAAAAATCCCGTATGCATCATGTCTGATCGAGAGCTAGGACTGATCAAGGCTGCCAAACTGGTGTTTCCGAAGGTTCGTCATCACTTGTGTCAGGTCCATGTAGACCGTAATGTGAAGGCATATGCTAAGACGATGAAGATTGACGAGAAGAAATTCTCGGGAAGTGTTCGTCGGGTGATGAGGTCTCACACAAAGGAGGAGTACAGAGAGCGGCTTGCTCACTTTAAGGGGATATGGAGTGAAGGCTTGGTGCGATATGTGGAGCAAACTTGGTTTAATGAGCATAAGAAGAAGCTGGTTGCGGCATGGTGTGATGATGTTCTCCATTTTGCCACAAGAACATCAAACAGGTAACTTTCATACAAACATTTGCAATCAAATTGGGTTATAAAATTTATTTACTTAATTGTATACGAATATATTATTTTCAGGGTTGAGGATCAGCACTCTATGCTTAAGGACATGATTGAGACATCCGTCGGAGGGTTTGACACACTTGTGCAGCACATCGACAACATGTTTGTTGATCAGCATCGGAAGATCCGATATGAGATGACCAAGAACTGCACTGCATTTCCCATGGAGATAGTGAAAGGCCCTGAGTGGGTTAAGGTGTTCTTCAAGCGCATCCTTGAAAAGTGCTCTGGAAAATGCCTGAGGATGTTGTATGCCCAAGCTGTGTTAGCAAAGGAGGGGAAAATTGGGAACAAATGTGCTGATTTTTGGTGGAGGTCCACACTGGGGCTGCCTTGCCCACACACAATTAAGGTCTACGTGGAGACGGGTTATCCGTTAGTGCCTGAAGAGGTTGATATTTTCTGGAAGCAGATCCGATGGGAAGGGGTGGATGCTAAGGATCTTGATGTCGATGATGGTGTTTCACTGACAGCGGACAATGTCACGGTGGATGACTTCGTTGAAGAGTACTTATGTGGGACAGTTGAGGGATTTGATTTGAAGAAGATGGCGGAAAAGTGGCGTGAGTCAAAGGACCCTACATCGTGCGATATTCAAGACCCGCCACGTGGCGAGACCAAGAAGGGGAGGCCTAGGATGAATGCGAGAAAGACCGGTACAAAGAGGAAAATGTGTTGGGACGAGCATGTGGATGCAAACATGAAGAAGGAGAAGCAGAAGATGAAGATGGAGGATGAGGAGCTGGGAGTGGATGAGGAGGATGAGCCTGCAGAGAAAGAGACGACCAATGTGAAATCGTCCGTTGGATCCCCGGGATCGAAAGGATGCCCTTCTAGCGGACGACCTCACAGTGGAGTTTCAACAACAAAGGGGAGTGCCACTAAACCTGCAAAGCCGAAATCTGCTTCAACCAAGTCCAAGTCGGGTTCAAACAAGCCGGTCAAGTATCTCGGCTTCAACTGGGGGCACGAGAATATTGATCATTTCATGCTCGCCTATATTTCTGGAGTTCAAAATGTCAAAGGTGATGGTCATTGTGGATTCCGTTCTCTTGCCGTTTTGCTGTGTCGCCAAGAAGACGAGTACATTGATGTCCGGTTAGGGCTTTCGAAGCACGTCCAGGCACATGGAGCGAACTACGTAGCGATTCTTGCGGAGGAAGCGTTGACGTTGGAAGAATTTGTTAGGAAATTGAATTATATTCCTTCACCGTGCACGGCAAACTTCTGGTGTATAATGCCTATTACTGGGTTGGCGTTTGCAACGAAACACCAAGTGGCTGTTGTTGTCTTATCATGGTTCGGACCGCACACATGTCTTCCATTGTGGGCCCCCCCGGGTGCCGAGCCTCCGACAAAGGTTTATGCGATAGCACATGTAGGCAGGAGAGACCATTACGTACCGGTACGTGGAGTCCTACTCTCTCGTATTTACTTATTCTTTCATAATTTTTTTAGTAATTGTATTGTTTACGTGTACAGATTTGGCTTGTTAATGACCATTGTCCCATTCCACCGCCTCCAAGACAGTGGCGCATTTACAAGGATCCAAGTGTTGATGGATGGGATAGTCATGAGCGCTTCAAGGATAGGTTCAAGAATTATGTAGAGGAGCGAGCATATCATGGGCGACCTGACATACTTACCTAGGTTTTTTGGATTGTAATCGACTTTATATATGATATTGTATTTCCTTTTGTGTGAAAGTTTGATTGAGATTGATCGTATATTGTGTTTTTAATCATTTGTTTTTGAGAATTGAAAAAAATCGGGAAAATGCTATACGAGACAACAATATTACTAATCATTAACAAAAACACGTTCACGAAAACATTAAAGCGTACACTAGTTTAACATGAAACATAAAAAAAGCTATCTAATCTCCGTCCGAATCGGCCTCCCCGCCATCATCATAGCTTCCGCCCAATATCATGGGCGGCACACAGTGCCGCCCATATCATTTCATCACCACAACTCCGCTGTACAGCCCATGGGCGGCACTGTGTGCCGCCCATATCATTTCATCACCACAACTCCGCTGTACAGCCCATGGGCGGCACTGTGTGCCGCCCATATCATTTCATCACCACAACTCCGTTGTACAGCCCATGGGCGGCACACTGTGCCGCCCAATATGCCTATAAATAGGCCATACGGGGTCCCCTTTCTACCAAGCTTGTCTCACCCAAAGAGGCAAGCTTTCACATCCAAGAGGAAGGGATGTGTTTGATCGCGGTAAGAAAAATAAATATATGTATTTTATTGATTATTTACGCTATTAGGTTGTAGTATTCGTTGGAATCTAATTAAATAATGTCCTCGGGTGGGTCCTCGGGTTGGAATCTAATTAAATATATGTATTTTATTGTAGCATAGGGCATGTCTGAACCCTCAAACTGCTAACAATGTCCTCGGGTGGGTCCAACGACGCCTTCGTCCATATCAGCTCTGCAATGTGCGTATCAAAGTTCTTCAACAAAGATACAAGCTGCTCAGCTGGCTCATGCGGAGATGGGGCCTGTGTGGCTGGCTCAGACTGAGACGGGGCATGCTGAGATGGCTCATGATGTGGAGATGGGGTATGCTGAGATGGACATGGGCCATACTGAGTCTCATGTGTGGCTGGCTCAGGCTGAGACGGGGCCTGCTGAGATGCCTCACACGGAGATGGGACATGCTGCTCATGTGACTCCTCCAGAGATAGCCGCTGCTGAGGTGAGTCATCAAGATGTGGGTCCTCCTGATGTGACTGCTGAGGTGGGTCCTCCATAATCACGTCCTCAACTGAGCGGACGGGACCAACATCGTCCTCACTAGCGCCCTCACTATCGGCCTCACTATGGCCCTGCAATACACCGCCAACCCTCCTCTTGCGAGCAGATGCAGTAGTAGGGCGACTATCTCGATCGGACCGTGCGATCTTACCCAAAACTTCCTATTTTCGCATAAAAAATATAGAAAATTGTTTTCTTACAAACAAAATCAATATATTAAAATTTTCATAACAATGACATATTTTATATTACAGTATAATTATCGCGATTTACCTATACTATTTTTTATAATGATTAAATACAATAAAAACCAAATTTACAAATATAACTATATTCATTTTATCCACTATAACCTATTTACATATGTCCAAATATTATTTTCTTACAAACAAATTAATATATTAAATTTTCATTACAATGATATATTTAATATTATTTAACACTATAATTGAGTCTATTACCTATACTATTTTTTATCACATAATGATTTAATAATCTAAAATCCAAGTATATATAAATCTACAAGTACAGTAACAATTTAATTAAATAAATTAGATTTAACGATTACAAATTTAAAAAATACCATACCTTTTCAGTTGGCCTCCGTTCATATTTTCGCTTTTGGCGAACGGGAATTTCACCCAAGTCTGACATAGCTTGATGAGCAACCGCGCACGCGACGTCAAAGGCATTCTCCGCCGCAATATCGCCCTCCTCGCCCAAAAACCCCCCAATATCGCCCTCCTCGACATCGGTTATAGGCGGCACCACGAGCGGCCCAGATTCCTCCATAGTGGGCGGCACGCTGTGCAGCCCAGTCTCGCCTCCCTCCTCGGCCCCCGCTTCGCCTCCTTCCTCCGCCAGCCTCGCTTCCTCCACCGCGTCCCTTGCTTCAGCCGCCTCCTCCGCCGCGTCGCCACCCCTCTCCCCCAGCCTCGCCTCCTCCAACGCCTCGTCGCTGCTGCCCCCCGTCAAACAGAGATTGGCCGCCGACGCCGCCGCCGCCAACGTCGAATCGGCCGTCGATTCTGGTACATCGCCGCCGTCTCCGCCAAGAACTCCTGCCGCAGCCATCTGATTTTCCGTCCGTTCTTCCTCCGCCAAGAACTCCCATATGTCGTCAACCGAAAATTCACCACCGGGATCCATTTTCGCTCTCGAACTCTGGAAATCGCGATCGGAGAAGACGACCCTGGGCGGCTTTTACTAACGCCGAGAAGACGACCCTGGGCGGCAAGATGTGCCGCCCACGTTTCAATTTCAAATTCGCCCTTTGGCGGGAAGCTGTGCCGCCCACAATTTTGGGTTTACACTTGGCGGCTAACCGTGCCGCCGAGTTTTAACCCGGTTTCCAGAAAACCATATTTTTAATTTTAAAATAAATAAATTAAATTACAAAATCGGGTTCTACAAAAACCTAAAAATCTGGGCGGCAATATGTGCCGCCCAGGTACAATTCGGGTTCATAAAAAACCGGTTTGCATGGGCGGCACCTAATGCCGCCCATGTGCAAACCGGGTTTTTGGAAGGGTATTCTGGGCGGCATGTAGAGCCGCCCAGGAGGAAGTGCGCGGCTAAAAAAAATCGACTGCGCAGTTTATCGGCCTAGATCTTCTGCGCATCCAAAACTCCAACCCTACATGCAAGGGATGAATAATTTATTTTATTTTTTTGTTAGTGGATGTCTTTCAAGATAATGTACTATACGAGGGTCTTGTTTCAAATTTGTTAGAATTGAAAATTTGAAGTTTGATGGACCGCATAGGGAAGGCTTTTATTTGAAGAGACCCAGATGTCATTATAAAGAATAAGCCCCTCAAACACGTACCCCACTCTAGTAACCCATGTGTCACTTGTTCCTCCCTCTCTAGCTTGCTGTTGCCTTTCTCCTATTGGCCCCTTCACTTCATTCCCTACAAGTAATATACATCCCCAATTCCCACTCCCATCTCAACCTCACAAATCACAATCAACTGGTCTCACTCCCAACCAACCCAGCTCTCTCCACATGAAATTTACACTCTCAACTTCTTGAGAGAGAAGATCTTGATCAAGTGTGGTAATAAAAAAAGAAGAAGAGAGAAAGCATGATGGTTCAAACCCTGATTCCTTGCTCACCAGCTTCAAAAACAGAGGAGATCCTATCAAGATATAGGCCCATAGCACCCAAGCCTGAGCTTCCTGCAAACACTAGTGATGGTGCAGTGGAGGAAACTCCTCACAAGCTAAGGCAATCTCCATACCTTAGGAACATATGGGCTCATCTCCAAGCAAGGCCTACTAGGACTAGGAAGAGAGGCAGGAGCAGCTCAATTGCACCTGCTGCATCTTCTGCCCTCAAGAGACCCCACAAAACCCCTTTCTTGGGTCTCTGTTGCCCTTCTCCATTAGCCTCCCCTTCTAAATGCCTCTCTCTGCAGGGCTTCATCTCCGAGAACCCAGTCACACTCCCCCTCCTTTCTCCTTCTCCTTCACCAACCGCCATTGATTTGAACTGTGTTGGTGGTGAGCCTTTGGAGGAGAAGGACCTCATTCTCCAACTCAAATCACCCACCACCAACCCATGGAGTAGTATTCCTCCGCATGTGACAGTAGTAGCACCCAAACCCATTAGGCCAATTGGGTCCACAATCAGAGTGGGGCCCATCGGCCCCACCCAGAGAGCGGCTCCGGGCCTGGTGCTGAAGAAGAAGCCGGATGAGGTGGAGGATGAGGTGGAGGCAGAGGAGTTTCCGGCGGTGATATCAGACTCCAACAACAAAGTGAGGATGACCAATTCTGCCTACAAGGAGCTGGTGGGCCAGCCAGAGTGCCCGTGGCTCGGCAGCCTCACCGCCAGCGTCTCCGGGAGGAGGATCAGCGGAGCGGTGACGCTCCAGGTGCCACCCGGGTTGGAGCTGCCCGTTTCGTCCAACGGGTTTTCGTGCTGGGCCAAGATAGAGTGGGGCAAGGAATCGGTGGATGCATTGTGTGATGTGGTGAGGCTGCATTGCGAGAGCAAAGACTACTTGTTCAGCTGGATGTTTCACACCAAACAAGCCGCAACCTGATCAAATGGTGCAGCTGGAGAAGTGAACCCTTCTTTGTTAGCTTCCGTTGTTTACCTTTTTGTTCATGTGACTCCTGATGTGCATAGCAAAGATGGTAATTATGCATGTACCAACTATGTAGTATGATAGATCAGTATTAGAATTATGATAGTGCCACCTGTAGTTTGTACTAGTTTGTAGCTGTTAATCTACATATATGATATGTATAGATAGGATATATATAGTGCATCAGGAAGAAACTATGAAGAATAATTAGTTGCCGGAATTATCAGCAGTTATTGCAGCATTATTATTTTGAGCAAACCAAGGAAAATTTCTGATAAAACAACATATAGGGGTATAACATTATTTTTATTTGTATCATGTGGGGAAGAGATTGTATTGTATAAGACGGAACACCTCCACTCTAAATGTTGTCTGCATGTGACTTTGGCTGCAACATCTCTTCAAAAAAACAAAAATGAGAAGGAAAATGAACTTCAAAAAGCTACAGGGAAAGGAAGGGGAAAAGATGGTCAGAGAGCGCCAATTTAATTCTCCACTTCACATACCAAAACTTTGGCAAAAGAGGAGGTTTAGCTTCTTTCTCAGTTTCTGTTGGTAAATGACTGCTAACATTGGCTCAAACTTGGCAATTGGCATATACATTTTACTTGTTAAAAGCAATGAATAAATTTAAAACCTGGTTGCAATAAAGCATCTTTGTTCATCTAAGATAGAGGTGGAGTTGTAATGAAAGACAGGCAAACAACTAAATTAATCTTCAGAACAGTGCTTCACAATTCACATATGTCAAATTTAATAATAACCATCTACAAATTGAAACTATTTTCACAGTTCCAATTTCGGAGAATTCCCCTCTAATAAGGAGCTAATTTCTCTGAAGTCTCAACAGATCCTATTGTACAAACTAAAACCTAAAATCGTAGAAAATTGATCTACATTATCAAGATAATTGATAATACAACTTCAAGAGAGTCAATTGCGTACCACATTTGCAAGTAATCAAAGGCAATCGCAAAATTATAATCGATAATACATTTCGACCTAGATGTTCTTCAAGGATCCGAGAAACCATTACCAGTCTCCTGAGGTGTAACTCGACACCATATCAGACCGATCAACCCAACGCGTCATCGTCGCAGTCTTTTTGGGAAAAGCAGAAGTCACCATTTGCAAGCTTCGTTTGAACTCTTCCGTTCTTACTTTTATTTGGCAACACGCGAAGCGCCAACTGTGAGACTGATACGATGGAAACTGGAGAGTTATGGTGAGAATCCATTATTCTGGAGCAGTTCAAGCTCAGCCCAACAACGCGACTCTGCTCTTTGGACTCGGCCCATTAAGAAGGAATGGCCCAATATCTGTATTAATACGTTTTAGAAACAGCTAGTAGATAGACCCGTACCTTGTACGGGATCTTGAAAATAAAATTTTATTATTTATAAATAATAATTAATTATAATAAATTTGTAATAATGTTAAAATTAATAGCAATCAATTAAATTCAAAACAAAACTAAAAAGATTAATACCAATTATCTCATATATAATAATAATAACCAGAAATATCAAATAGAAACTATTAATAATAAAATGTCTGACAATAATTTGACAAAATATGAAATCCTAGAACTATCTGATTCAATAACTAATAACTTGTATTCCAAAATGCAAACAATTTAGTCTTCCTTATGCTTCATAGATTTTTTGTTACGGAAAGTAGAAAGTTAGTCTTTTGTATCATCTTTTGCATTATCATCTTAAAAAAAAGTTTTCTTTGAACCGCTTGATAGGAGGAAATATTTCATTGAATGATACATTGTGGTCTATGGTATCACATGACAATGATTTGACATTATTCTTTAAACATTCAATACAATTGTATAATTAATTAATTAATGTCATATATATTATTATGATATATACGTAAATATGGTAAATACTTGGATTTTAAAAATCATATATAAAAGAGACCTTTATGGTACATATCTAAAAATAAATATCGGAAAAAATGTATGTATAGCAAAAACTATAATAATTTAGACATCATATAGGGTAGAATGTGTTGTTGTATTTTGTATAGATTGGTATTAAGCTAATTTAAATATTAAGGAATATATTTTAGGATATGTAAATAAGAGTATTATGTTAATAATAATTTTTTATATGTTATAAGTATACTTTTTTTTTTATAGAATTATAAAAAATATATTCTAAGAAATATAACATTTACCATTACTAACAATGAATTACAATATTATGTATCAAAGAATATATTCTTCACATTTTGAAAAGATTGATTTTGTAAACATATAGGTATATATGCAACTAACTACTAACCTACTAAAATCAAGCACTTTAGCTTGAATTTAAATTTAGTTAGGCATATACACATACGTACACTAATTTAATTTTGGTAGGAAAAATATTCATAGAAATATACATATATAATATATGATGCATGTATAATAGGAAACACATATTAAGTTATAATCATAATTTAGCTAGAGAAATATATATGGAAACAATTTATATGGAATCTTGATAGAAAAGAATGAAGTAACTTAAAAATTAAAAAAAAAATTAAAAAGATGAATAGATAAATGTATAAATTAAATAAATGATTTGACATAATTAAATAATTAAATGTGTGATAAATATGAGAGAGACTTGGATAATTATCCCTACAAATTCCCGTTTAGAGCTTTGCCCCCTATGCAAACTTCCCCTCACTCCCGACAACTTCCCCTCCCGGTGGCTTTGCTCTCAATCCCTCTCGACGGAACTCCGTTCACCTCTCTCTCTCTTCCATCTCCACAGATTCAGCTCGCCATATCCGCCCCTTCTACTCATCTTCGTCTTCCTTCTTCCTTGTGGACCGGATTGAGCTCGCCACATATTCAGGTAGCGTCCATTGCTTGCGAGTTGCGATTCTTCGTTGGCGGTTGGTGAGTCGACTTAATCTATTTCGATCTCTTGCCTCTCTTTCTTCAATCTGTCGTTTTCGATTTCAAGCTCAACTAATTGTTCCTCTGTATGATGAAAAGGGAATTTATTACCCCCTGAGGATTTAGTAAGAAACACTACAACATTGATCGATAGATTGATCATAGCAAAACCTACTGAAACTTGATGGTGAGCTGTTGCTTCGAGAAAGCGATGAATCTGACTTCGAAGATCGAAATTTCAGCCCTATTAGGTGAGACACAACTACTTTTGCTCTCCTTTTGGATTTTGTTCTTTGAATTGATATTTTAGTTTCAAATTTGGTGTTGTTGTTGTGTTTTATTTGAGTAATAGGTTATGCGCTCTTAGTGTTCGACAAAATGCTTCACTATTTGTGGCTAATTTTTTTTGCGTTGGTAAGTGTAATGCTCAATATTAGATAGAAAATTGAGAAACTTTCAGTTTTTCACTGTGATTACTATTGATTTTCATGGTGTATGCATCATGTCTTTTTGCCACTCTCTTGCTTTCATGCTTATGAGTTGTGTGATAAATGAGGTATTGAGTGCCTTCAGCTCAAAATATCCTTTGCTTGAAGTTGCATTTTAAATGATGAACTCACCTTTTGATTGTCCAAGGTGTAATTATAGCTCTTATTAGCTGCAATAGTGATCCTAGATATTACATATGATAATCAAGATATCGAGGATTGTGAATTCTGCATTTTTGGTATACATTTCCTTGTAATGTTTTTGTCCAAGGTGTACAAATATGCTATTATTCCTATGCCTAGCAGGATTTGTCAAACTACAACTCATTTGAACTACAAGCATACAGTCTTTGGTATGATAGTAAGTTGGGGGCTTGACTACACTTGCTGCAATGGAGAAGGTGTGGATGACAATGACAAATCTCTGGTTAGTTTTGAAGTTACTATCTCTTTGTCTTTATATATCTGATTTCAACTTTAATGTAATATGAATTGTTCATACGACATCTGCTTGGTGTGGGGTCAACAGGGGACACTGGTCTTGGTGCTATATCTGATTTGTTGCTTTAAATGCAATTGTATACAAACACAAGAGCCTTATTACTTTTAACAGTCAATGAAAAGCTTTGACTTTCGAGTACTTGAAAACATGAATCTAACTTTCTTAGAACCTTCATAGATACAAGTCTTTACTTATATGTCATAAGATGGTGATACGGGGTTAGTCGTGTAGAAGATGGATCTAGGCAACGGATCTCAAAACAAAAGAAAACACAAGATTAGAACAATAGCGGAAGTGAAACTAATGGATATGATAATAGATAGAACCAATAGAAATGACGAGAAAACCCGCTTGCTTGATAGCAAGGAACCTTGTCGAACGATCTACCAACCCGATCTCTACAACGCTACACAACCAAGAATCGCTGACGAACTTGGAGCACGGAGAGGATTACTTATGAAGTACGAAATCACAAACTCCAGAGGGACTTGACAAAGACGAAAACAACTAAGCAGGAAAGAACAATCGATTGAGACTTTCACGGGGAGCCGAGTTTTCAAAGCAAAACCCAAGCTCTGTTTTTGTGTTTTAATAATGTGAGAAATCTGCCTAATGAAGAAGACAAGGGAGCCTTAAATACCCTAGGAGGGCCGGCCCTAGCTTCCCAAAAAACGGGTTACACTTAATCCCGAAATATCCGAAAATAGAAAGCTGAAAATAAGTAAATAATAATCCTAAAAATATCCAATGCAGAAATTAATAAGATTAAACATATGTAACGTTGACCAATAAAGTCAACGCCTTGACTTTGGACTTGTCCTCTTCGTCATGTGATACATCATGTGCCATAAACGTCTCCAGCTCTTGACGTAGTTCCTTCAATCTTGACCTAGTAATCGGTCCATCAAAGGTTGGCACTAATGGCGGGGATGATTCCTCATCATTCTCCCCTTCTTGAAAAGGATTCGTCCTCGAGTCATCAACATCAGCGGCTGCATAAGGGGTAAGATCACCGACATTGAATATCGGGCTCACGCCATAGTCATCGGGCAGCTCCAACACATAGGCATTGTCGCCTACTCTCTTCAGCACCTTGAACGGTCCATCACCTCTGGGAGACAGCTTCGACTTCCTCTGCTCCGGGAACCGCTCCTTGCGCAGGTGTAGTCACACCAAGTCGCCGGGCTCGAACAACACTTGACGCCGGCCGTGATTAGCTCGGGCTGCGTTCTTCGCTGCAGTAGCTTCCAAACGAGCCTTAGTCCGCTCGTGCAGCTCCTTCATGAACTCAACCTGTCTATCAGCATCAAAATCTGCTCGTTCCGGTAAAGGCAATGGCTTAAGATCCAAAGGGGTTAGGGGATTCAAACCATACACACATTCAAAAGGGGACATATTGGTAGAAGAATGAATAGTCCTATTATAAGCAAACTCAACATGTGGTAAGACATCTTCCCAACTTTTCAGATTAGATTTAATAAAAGATCTCAAGACATGATTCATAAGACGCATAAAAGTAGAGGGGGCATTAGTCAAACCGAAAGGCATAACAAGCCATTCAGACAAACCAAACTTCGTCTTGAATGCTGTCTTCCATTCGTCTCCTTCCTTCATCCGGATTTGATGGTATCCACTGCGAAGATCGATCTTGGAAAAGGTGGAGGCGCCATGGAGCTCATCCAACATGTCATCGAGCCTGGGGATCGGGTGCCTGTACTTGATCGTGATGTTATTAATAGCCCTGCAATCAACACACATACGCCAAGTATTGTCCTTTTTGGGGACGAGTAAGACAGGCACAGCACACTGGGATCGGCTCTCTCTAACATACCCTTTATCTAGAAGGTCATGGACTTGGTTCTGGATTTCCTGGGTCCCAGTAGGGTTCATCCTATAGGCAGGCCGGTTGGGTAGGGTAGCACCGGGAATCAGGTCTATCTGGTGCTCAATGCCTCTAATAGGGGGTAGGCCAGGGGGTATCTCATCCGGGAAAACATTAAGGAACTCAGCTAAAAGGGTCTGGACAACAGCTGGGAGTGTAGCTCGGTTGTCGTCACCTAACATGGTATAGGCCTGACAAAGGGACATGAGGGCGACGTCCGGGGGAAGGTAATCTACCAGGTGGTCTCTGCTGGATGCTAAGAGCACTCGGCTAGGGGTAGAGGCGAGGGTGAGGTCGGTCCGTGTGGAGGCAGTGGATGGTTCGGCTGGGGACTTACCCTTACGCTCGGCCTATCTTTTCTTATCATAAGCCTCAGCCACTTGAAGCGGCGTCATCGGTTTCAACACCACTTTCCTACCACGAAACTCAAAGGCATGTTGGTTAGTACGTCCATCATGAATAACATGTCTATCAAATTGCCAAGGACGACCTAACAAAATATGACAAGTTTGCATAGGAACAATATCACATAAAATTTCATCCTCATAAGTTCATAGCTTAAGTGTAATCTTAGTTTGCTTATTCACCTTGAGTTCACCACAATCATTCATCCAATGAAGTCTATAAGGTCTAGGATGCAAAAAAATAGAGAGTTGCAGTTTATTAACTAATTCAACACTAGCAATGTTACAACAACTACCACCATCAATAATCATGTTGCAAACTTTTCCTTTAACAAGACATCTTGTATGAAACAAATTCTCACGCTGATTATCATCACAAGGAGCCTGATTAACATGCAAAGTCCTCCTAACAATCAATGAATCACCATGCTCATATTCAATAAAATCCAAATCATCATCATTGGCATGCTCATTCATATCATGGCTAGCAACTAAATTTTCATGCTCAGTGTCAGACTCAGACTCTAACTCACCCAAATGATTAATCATCAAAACACGAGTATTAGGACAATCCTTCATGTAATGACCCTTTCCTTGACATTTAAAGCAAGTGATATCTCTAGCTCTAGGAGGAGGGTCAGCAAGGTTACCTCGTGTAACTGCAGGGGCGGGCCGTGTGGGCTGCTGTGGTGCGGTGGAGGTAGAGGGGTGCGCACCACGAGAATTCTGCTCATTGCCGCGAGGCGGACCGGTTGCTGGGCGGGATCTCTGGTGTCCGGTGCGGCCCTGCTGCTGGTCGGGACGCCAGCTTTGGCGTTGTGGCACTGTGCGGTGTTGTTGGGTATAGCTGGACTTGAATTGTCTCTCTACTTTAATTGCTTGGTGTAGCAAATCTGTCATGGTAGAATAGGGATACAATTCTATAGTGTCAGCTAAATGAGGATGCAAGATACGTAGATACCTGGACATAGTGGCCTCTTCATCTTCGACGACGTTGCCGCGTGCCATGGCTATGTGCATATTGTTGTAGACCTCTTCAACACCTAAAGAGCCTTGCCTCATAGTCTCCAAACGGTTGCGGAGAACTCTATTGTGGTGGTGGGGAACGAAGCGGGCCCTCATCATAGCTCTCATCTGGTTCCATGTGTTGACCGGAGGGTCCATGGCTTGTCTTCGAGCCTTCACAACAGAATCCCACCAAACCAAAGCATAACCAGTAAATTCAAGAGCAGCGAGTTGTACCTTTTTATGTTCAGGGAAATTGTGGCAACCCCAAATCTGCTCAATCTTTGTCTCCCATTCAAGGTAGACGTCTGGATCACACTTTCCATCAAATGTCGGGATCTTCACTTTGATCCGTCCAATGCCGTCTTGTTCGGCTTCACGGCGGCGGGGCTGTCCGCGGTCATTCCGGGGGCGGTAAGGACGCCACTCATTACGCTCCTCGCGCTCATAGTCCTGCATATCATCATCACCCCATAAACTAGAACGTATCGACATAGGAGGGGACTCAGACCTATCACGAGGTGCGGGATGCCGAATCGGGCGTATGCGGTCGGTGCCAGTGGCTAGCGGTTGGCGACGCTCGTCCATCGCCGCTTGGTAGGCCGTGGCTTGGTCGACCAAGGGCTCGGTGGCGGGAAGCGGTGCGCTATGCGATGGACCAATGTGTTCCTGCGCAGCCGGGAGTGGGTTGGAGCGGGTCTCCAACGAGTCAAACTTCGCAGACAACTACGCGACTGTAGAAGCCAACTGTTGTAGCATCGCCTGCATATCGACATGGGAACCATTTGCAGTAACTTGTTTATCACCGGAACCTGTCATGATCACCACTTAGACGAACACAGAAAGACGTTAAGGTTAGGAAAACAAAAAAAAACTCTCAAGTGTTTGCACTCGGTGATTGTACCACCTGCGAAGTTAGGCTCGTAAATGACAAGTTCTCTATGTGCTCAAGATACGCAGCAAATCAAGGTCAAGCAGAGATGTAGTAGACAAGACAAGTAGATGTACGACGAAAATGACTCAAACAAAAGCGAGACTAGAGAATGACTCAACAAGGAAAGCGACACAACTATAGTCACAAGAATGAAATGCAACTAAAGATGGGGCTATATATGTGTTTCGAACTCAAGAAATGCGAATTGCAAGTCAGAAAGACGTACCTTTGTCGACTCGGAACGAAGCCAATTGGAGCCGAGAGTGACCCGAGGGAACGGAAGGGAGAAGGGGTTCGGGCAAGAGGGGGTAGTGCTCGACTGAGGGCAACCCAGGGTGGGACCCGGTCGGGTTGGGGTCGGGTGGGGTGGACTGAGAGCAACCCGGGGTGGGACCCGGTCGGGTTGGGGTCGGGTGGGGTGGACTGAGAGCAACCCGGGATGGGACCCGGTCGGGTTGGGGTCGGGTGGGGACAGGCTGAGAGCAACCCGGGGTGGGACCCGGTCGGGTTGGGGTCGGGTGGGGTGGACTGAGGGCAACCCGGGGTGGGACCCGGTCGGGTTGGGGTCGGGTGGGGACAGGCCGGGTGGGGCTCGACTGAGCGGAACCCGGGCAGGACTCGGTCGGGTGGTGGCCGGGTGGTGGCGACTGAGCGCAACCCAGGGTGGGACCCGGTCGGGTTGGGGCCGGGTCGGTGGCAGGTACGTGAGGGCTGGGTTAACTGAGGCTCACCCGGTCTGGACCCGGTCGGGTTGTGGCCGGGTACTGTTGCGGCGACAAAGAGGTCCGAAAAAAAATCTGAAACGGAACCCTAATTTTTTTTTTTTTTTTTTATTTCGAAAAAAAAAATTCTGAAAAATTCTCAAAAATCCCAGATGCCTTTTCCTTTTCTTTTTTTTTTGAATTTCGATAATGCTTTTTTTTTTATATATAATTTTCTTTTAGGCAACTTGTTTTTTCTGGGATATTACACCATAAAGATAAAATAAAATCTCTAGAAAATCAAGCAAGTATCTTGAAGATTACCAAAATTGAACAACCGGATCTCTGGCGCGCACGAAACCGGATCCCTGTTGCAATGTGCCTTTTGTTGGATGTTTTTTATTTCATTTTTGGGGCACAAGGTGGTCTTGAAGGTTTAACAGGGAATTTCTTTTCCAACCATTCTTGAAGATTGGTTGACAGTTGACACTTCGTGTTGTAGACTTATTACGCCTTTGTTTTAAACTCCTTTTCCAGGAGGAAATCAAGATCAACAGTGTCAACGTCTTTGTAAATATATATACCTCAACTTATTGGTCGGTGGTTTAATCCAATCATCCCAAATATATATACCTTGTTATATAATAGTTGTTGTAATGTGTCATGTATATTAATATTATATAGTCAAGACAAACATATATATTTTGTAGTTGCACAAGAGGAGGAAAACGACCATGTGATATAAATTTGAGATGGTCTTCCAGCTGAACCACCCAACGCAACAACTATCTATTCAAGAGCAAGCAACCCCCTAAAGGAAGATGATGTTATCTGGTCAATGAGTTAGGTTATCTAATTGATAATCTCTCCTCTCTCTCTCTGTAGATGTATATATATAAAACTCTCTGTAGATGTATATATATAAAACTTACACATATTTACTTACAGGTCACCCAATGCTAACTCAATTGCCGACCTCTTTGGGAAGCTACAATGGCTTGGAATTTGGTTTTGATGCACAATGTTGTTGTTATGATCTTCCTGATTGTGGTGAGCGTTAGTTGCATCGCTAGGACAATCTATACTGTGGGAGACAGCTCCGGATGGGACATCAACACTGATCTTGATTCATGGGTTCAGGCCAAAACCTTCCTCGTTGGAGACTCTCTTTGTGAGTTTAGCGCGCGCTTCTTTTACCCTTCTATTAAGTTATTGTGAATAAGAGAAGTGACCACTTCTCACCAAATGCATCCTTAAACTTTGGTGTCAAGTGTACATGAAACTCAATGATTTCATTTGAATGTACTTGTGTTGCAGTGTTTCAGTTCTCGTCGTACCACAGCCTAGTTGAGCTGCCAAGAGAAGACATTGAGACTTGCAATACCACGAAGCCTCCTCCTCAGCAAAGCATCACTATTGCAGGCAACACGACCATCCCCTTGACGCGCCCCGAGGATCGCTTCTTAAGTTGCGCCAACTCCCTGCACTGTTTAGGAGGCATGAAGCTCCAAGTCCACGTCGTGTCCAACCAAACCAGCACTCTGGACCCCGGTCCAGGCTAGCCTCGATGACGCTTCGAACGCGCCATCGACTAGCCTCGGTGACCCTTCGAACGTGTCACCGACTAGCCTCGGTGACGCTTCGAACGCGCCACCGACTAGCCTCGGTGACGCTTTGAACGCGCCACCGAACTAGCTTTGGTGACGCTTCGAACGCGCCACCGACTAGCCTCGGTGACGCTTCGAACACGCCACCGAACTATCTAGGTGACGTTTCGAACGTGCCACCGACTAGCCTCGGTGACGCTTCGAACGCGCCACCGAACTAGCCTCGGTGATGCATCGAACGCGCCACCGAACTTGTAACACCCCCAAATTTAACCCCATTTGAAAGCGTTACTGCCGATGACCCCAGACGTAAATCCCGAAGTCACCCCAGGCTTTTCCAACGACATAACTGTCTTAAACATAGTTACAATACTAAAATCATAACTTTTATTAAACCACATGGTCGCGGAATTACACGATTCCAAAAATGACCTAATAATCAGAAATACAACAGCGAAAGTCTTTAACAAAATACAAAATAGCACAGCGGAAAACTTGTAAACAAAGCGACAAAACAACTTGTCGAAAACACCGTTCATCCTCATAGTCGCTCTAGCCTTCTTAGATCTGCAACATACCTGATGTGCCGAATCGGACGGATGACATCAGCCAACCATGCAAGGAATATAACGGTTGGTCAGTCTAATGAAAGACTACGCAAGGGTACAAAGCAAAGTGGTTCGAAGCAGTCGTATTAGGTTAGACTCATCGTCCCTCGAATAATAACCGAGTACGCTAGTCAACCATCATACTCCTACTAGAATATCAAAAGGTATGCACAAGAGAAGATTCTGGAGACCGAGTCTCACAACAATCAATCCCAAAAGAAGACTCCAAAAGAAATGAGCCTTATAGGAAACATGACAAATGTTGGGAAACTTAAACAAACACACACACACACCACATCGCATACAACCGATCTAAGCTAGACGAACAATCCTAGCTGCACTAGCGCTACGTTGCACTACTCGCCAACGTTCATTAATTAGGTGCTTTCAGGCACTTATCTGAATTAAATGACCACACACACACATATCACGTTATAAACTTTTAACTGGACCTCACAGGATCCAAACCTCTAACTATCGCATTGGGTCTTAATTGCCCTTATAAAGAATGAACCTCACAAAGTCCAAACTTTTACTATCGCATTGGGTCTTAATCGCCCTTATAAAGAATGAACCTCTCGGAGTCCAAACTTTCACTATCGCATTGGGTCTTAATCGCCCTTATAAAGAATGAACCTCACAAAGTTCAAACTTTTACTATCGCATGGGTTTTAATTACCCTAAACAGTTATAAAGAAACGCCCATGGAACACACCGGATCCAGGCGCTCCTACGAATACTCGTGCTAACTAACAGTTAAACACGCAAACACATCACACAGAGAACCATCACGGCTCAACCTGAACAACTATCACCCTAGATTTAATAATCTAAGCCACACACAATAAATCATATCAAGGACCCTTACGGCCTTCACCTGCACAACAAATCTATCATATACTAGCGTCGGTTCTAGCAGAATATACAACCTAGTAATAATATCCGTTTTATTTCACATAACGTTATCAAATCAATTTCCAACATAATTAACAATCATCCCAAATTATTTAACAACAAAACTATTGATAAATAATCAAATATGGAATGATGAACAAGAGAGAACCGCCACTTGTCTTAGATCCGACAACTTCGAATCAAGCTGAACAACGTCTAGTTCCTGGATCTGAAACTGGAGCGGATCTTGGATATTAAATCCCTAAGAAATGACCCATAATAAGACCCTAAGTTAGATTCAATACACTTATATATGAATCTAAAAGAATAGGAAAATAATCAAAGGAATCGAGCCAAGCCCCAAGCCAAACCACAAGACACACAACTCGGACGCCCTCACCGCGATCGCGGCAAGTCGCGGCCAGTCGCGGTTCATCAACAGTGGCAAAGCTTCGACAGCTTCCATGGCGGGGAGGGGAATTTACCCGATTCGTGGAGGCCTTGTTTTGCATCCAAATCGATCACAAAACACCTGTAAGCCTTCCCTAACACTTGGGCAAGCTTCACCAATCCTTGGGATCACTCGAATCGAGCTCGAAAGGCACGAAAATGGCGAATTTCAGTGGGTAAAAACCAGAGAAAAGAGAGAGCTCAAGGAGGAAGACGAAGGCAACTCTCGGATTGGTTCGACCCCCTTTTTATACTGAAAATCTGAGCCACACCAAGGGAAACACGCAGGGGACAAGGGGACACAAGCCAAGCCAGCTGGAGAGCCACTTGCCTGCCCAGAAAATCAGAGGAACAGAGCTACAGTAACCGCTATTGAGGAAGACGACACTGCTCAGCAAAAGGTGTTACCGCGAGCGCGGCCGGTCGCGGTGAATCGCGGTTGATCGCGGTCAATCGCGGTGAGTCGCGGTTTTACGGCCGATTCCATACCGCGAGCGCGGCAGATCGCGGTGAATCGTTAATCCTTATCCGGACTCGGCTTGGTTTAAATTTCTTAACTCCGGATTAAATATATTCATACATAAACGTCAAATTAACCCCAAATACACTTCAACTGTGTTTTATAATACTCGGAAAAATTTACAGAGTTCAAACCTCTTACAGAAAGTCCAAAACTCTTCAGAAATTAATCCGTGTAGTAATTCAGGAGTTAGAAAAATTCTAAAATATTCTTATAAATTGAGGGGTGTTACAGAACTAGATTTTGAACGCGCCACCGACTAGCCTCGGTGACGCTTTGAACGCGCCATCGACTAGCCTCGGTGATGCTTCGAATGCGCCACCGACTAGCCTCGGTGACGCTTCGAACGCGCCACCGAACTAGCCTCGGTGACACTTCTAATGCACAACCGATTATACTCGATGACACTTGGAACGCGCCACCGACTACTCTCGATGACACTTTCAAAGTGCCACTGACTAGTCTCGATGACACTTTGAATGTGTCACCAATTACTAGTCTTGATGACACTTTGAAAGTGCACTAACTGGTGGTGATGACACTTCGAAAATGCAACCAACTAGTGGTGGTGACATTTCAACGAGAATTGTCATAAAAACGAGATTTGTCGTCAAAACGATAATTGTCATCATTAGTTGTAATGACAGTTTGTGACATTAACTAGATGCGATGACAGTATGTGTCATCAACTAGTTACGATACTGTTTGTATTTGATGACAGTTTGTGGTTTGATGACAATTTGTGTTTTGATGACAGTTTGTGTTTTGATGACAGTAACAGTAATTGTCATCAAGATGATGGCATCATCATGACGCAGCAAAAACAGTTTTTGGCGGGAAAAAGTTCACCGATCAACGACCGTTGACCAGTCAATTATCAAATGTGTTAGGTTGTTTGAGTTATAGTGATGTCATCATTGGGAGACATTTATTTAATTTCACTAGCTTAAATGGTCATGGGTTTAGAAGAAGTTTATTGGGACATATTTATTTAATTTTACTAGCTTTAAGGGTAATTTAACCTAAACATCGTAAGTTTTACACCACGTTTATGCGTTACGTTATATAGCACATAAGGACTTTTTAACCCAGATTTTTCAATAGTTTTTTTTATTAATAACTTGTTTATGTGTATTGTGTATTTTATTGAACAAATTCTCTAATCCGGCCTAGGTGTCCGGGCTTGACGTTTGGCCAAATCCCGTCTTGAATCCAAATTTGTCGAGTTCTAATCATAACTCTTGACAATATATATATATATAGATATATATATATATATATCTATGCTCTAGTAAAACAGACTCTTATAGTGAAACGAGTGAATGATTCTAGTGCGTTGGATGTTGATGAGATTGATGGACAAGATTTAATGGAGGGAGGTACAAAATAATTTAAATAGAAGACACACACTAGATTACCTAAATTTATGGGATTTGTATTCCCCAATTTACTCCCTCTCTCCAATCCACCGATTCACTTTCCCATTAAATCGTCTCTCCCTTTCTCCTTCCAAAAATCGTTCATTGTCTCCCTTAATGCTCTCTCTCTCAAAAATTCTTCCACCTCCATTGAAGCATTCGGATCCCTTGTCGGTGACGGCGTAGGCGAAGACGAAGAATCCCATGAGGGCGGCGAGGATGAAGATTGTTGACGACGAGATGCGCATGGAGATTGTTGACGACGTCGGCGACCGCCTGCCAGTGCTTCTGGCGGAGGTTACCGCAGTTGAGATCGAGGTAGCGCTGGCACCGGGCTTTGATCAGGGTGAAGGTCGCGTCCTCGCTCCAGCAATCCTCCCTCACCGGCATAGAGCGCGGCTGGTGGCCAAGGCTCGCCGGCGGCGGAGGAGACATCGAACCGGTTAGCTTCTCCATGGAGAAACCTCAGATCTGATGAGGGACGGCGAGAATGATGGCAAATAGATCCGATCTGAGAGGGGGGACGCAGAGAAGGGAGGGAGGAGCGAGAGAGAAAGGGGTGAGAATAAGCGGTGATGAGAAAGCGCCAGTTGGGAGGAAAGCGGCGATGAGAAAGTTTCGTGGGATTTCGGTTTCGGTGCTTTCGGGGACTTGCTAACGTCATTGTGTCGTTTCCGGTGAGAATCGAAGGGATATGCATTTTTCATGCATTGATATGCAGATAATACTTGTATGATATGCAATTTGTTATTATAGATTATTTCACTGGCCGTGATTGTGATATTCATTTGTGTGGATGTGATATGCATTTTTCATACATTGATATGCAGAATATACTTGTATGATATGCAATTTTTTATGATAGATTATTTCATTGGCCGTGAATGTGATATTCATTTGTGTGGATGTGATATGCATTTTCTATACATTGATATGCAGAATAAGCCGCGGGCGCGGAAAGGAAGCCGCGGGCGCGGAAAGGAAGCCGCGGGCGCGGCCAAGGAAGATCTCGCTGAGTGCCAGGAAAGAACAAGCCGCGGGCGCGGTTCAAGGGCAACGATCGCGGCCATGCAATTATGTGGATGGGATATGTATTTTTTGTACAGTGATATGCAGAATATACTTGTATGATATGCAATTTATAATTATGGGTTATTTCTTTGGCCGTGAATATGATATTCATTTGTGTGGATGGGATATGTATGATACTGATAACAGCAATTTGCCGTGCTAATTACTGCTATGCAAGTAATCCAAACAAACCTAATACGTAGTCTTAAGTAAGTAAGGGTCGAGTCCACATGGAGACAAATTTTATCTTTATGTATAATTTCTATGTCAATCTTAAAGTAATCAGAGGGGGGTTTTGTATGTTTTAGAATCACTAAGCATGCAAAAACAAACAAACGAAAGATGATGAATTCAGTAATTGGGGAAATAGTTCAGCCAAACAAACATCCACTATTCGTATGATAAATTGATCATAGACAATCATTCAATATCTCATGCAATGGAAATTCCTATTCCTTTTCTAAAGTAACTACAAGCACAACCAAATACTTATAGCACTAACTAATTAAACAATCATGAAACCATCAAGATTCAGTTTAACAGCAGCATTAAGGATAGGAATATAGATAGGATACAATCTAGCATAAAACAACCAGCTTTTATACTAGAATGTAAATCAGTTCTCTTCTACATAAGACTAGCACAATCAGTTACTAGTACGATGCAGTTGCTACTCTGATAAAGATATGCTCAACCAGTAACAATCTAAATCTAGCAATCAATCAATAGAGACAATACCTAGTTGCACAGGCTAGAAACTGTCAATATTAATCATAAGCAATTCAAGCAAGAGAATAGATAAAATTCATGCGATAGATAAGGAACGAAAATCTCACAACTTTATCAAAACGAAAGCTTCAGTTGTCTGACTAAGTCAGGAAGGCTTAGTTCTTCATAACAAAGTATGTAGAATAGGGAAAAGATGAAAAACGATGATAAGGGAGGCCAAGCTCCCTTCTAACCCTAAATACTAGAAAATAATAAAAAGTCTTTAAAAGTAAATCAAAAACAAAATAATAAAAACACTAATAATAATCCAAAATAAAGAAAAGTGGTTCAGTTCCGCATCCGACGCGGCGGCGGTCGCCGTAAGCCTGGCGGCGGTCGCCGCCAGAACACTTGTTGAGATTTCTTCGGTTCAGCTCCTGCGATACATCCGTAAAAACGCCATAACTTTTGATTCCCAACTCAGATTGCGCTCATATTTTGAAGACTTGCAGTAGACTTCAAGAGATAACTCCTCGAATTAGAATCACTCCATTTGGACGTCTGAGTAAAGAGAACGAATCAATTGAATTCAGCACATTGTTCTTCTACTTTCGTGTGGACTCTCTCCTTAGTTCTTCTTCGTCTCCTCAGTGGTCAACTCCTCTTCCTCTGGATATCTTCAATTTGCTTCTCCAAATCACCAAATCCACACTTCTCCTCTCTAACTCCATAATCCACAGTTGTGCACTAAATCCATCCAAATAGCACCTCAAACCTGGTAACAACCCCTAGAAATACACTACAAAATAGTGCCGATCAGATACCGAATAACAGATATTCAGAAATACTTGAATGATATTCGAATAATGTGTTTTGATATGCACAATTTTTTTTCAATTCAGTGGATGCATTATATACATAATGAATAAGCACTCACAATACTTGAATATCAAATATAGGACAGTGAATATCAGCATGAATACGAATATACGATTGAACATGAACAAAATAAACAGATATGCAAAGAACATGTAACGATATTCACAATTTTCGTGTCGATATGCATAATGTTAATTTTCAACTAATTAAATGTATTGATATGCACGAACTTCCACTGAATATGCGTATTAACTAAAAACACAGTGAATAACGCGGATCTCGGTGGAGGCTTGAGGAATAACGCTGATGGGGATATGCAATATATTTTTCTCTCCAAATCTACATTAAACTTCCAATTTTGGAGGTGGTTATTTAATAAAATTCAAAAAAGCTTTTGTGATATTTATTCCATGATTCACACCCCCACTTAGGGGTGAGCAAAAGTATCCGATCCGGCCGACCCGATCCGATAACCCGACAATCCGAACCCTAAAAGTCCGTATCCGAAAACATCCGTTTAGTTTTTATCCGAATCCGATCCGGGTGATTTTTTCGGACACTTGGACCAGATACGGATCGAGATATTTTGCTTACCGGATATCCGGGAATCCGATACTATTAATATATAATATATATGTTTTTATAACTAATATACAATGTTTAATTAGTTTAGGATGATCTCAAAATGGTGCTTCTACATTTTTAAGTAATTAAACCCACTTCAATTCTCCAATACAATATTCCTTATTTTATTTCTCTTAATAAAAAAACAACCTTGATTATTATTCTTATAAAATTAAAATCCTAAATAATGTACTAATTGTCGCCTCACTAAACAAAGCAAATATGTTTTTTTTTGTCAAGACTGAGTATTCATCATTGAATTGAATTTTGATTATATAAGTTAAAGTTACAACTTTATATATACTTGTGAATTCCTCTTGTTATATAATATATACGTTTATGGTTCTCAATTTGAAAAGGTTGACAAGTTTAATTGTTTGAAAAAGTTACAGGGACTTGTAAATGGTGTTGATGTTTGACATTTAGTTTGCACTTTGCGAATTGTTAGTTTTGATTGAATTAAAAAATGTAATATTTTGATTTAATTTTTAATAGGTTTTCTAGTAACCGGATAATTTGGATATCCGAGTCGAATATCCGATCCGATCCAAATAATATTTACCGAATATCCAACATATCGGACCAGATCGGATATATCCATTTGCTCACCCCTACCCCCACTACACCCTAGTTTCTCTCTCCTAATCTAGCCATTTATCACCCTCAATCCAACGCTCCAAAATTGTCCACTCGTTTCACCACAAGACTCGTTTTACCTGAGCGTCCATATATATATATATATATATTAAAACTCACTTTTTTTGAGTCATGAAAGTGATTTTAAGTCCAAGTTGTTGAAGTATTATTTATTTATTATTATATTAAATAATTAGTAAAATATAAATTGATAAGGAAATCCTAAAGCTCTCCATTTTCAAGCCTCCAAAATAGCTTAGGTTATTCTATTGATGGGTAAAATGAACATAAATTTGACTTTTCGTAGAATTGTTCCTTTTGAATTATTTATATTCTTAACAACTTACAATGAATTTATATTAGAATAATAAATATCTATTGATTTTTCTTAAATTCTATCAACTTATTTTGTTTTACACCACCGATTAAGATCAACTTATTATTTTTTCATTTAGTATATACTAGCATAGTGCATGTGCCAATCACGGGATTTGTTTTTATTAATTTCTAAGATTAATATGACATTATATTTCAGGAAGTTAGATTTGTTTTGTGTTATTAAAAGATGATTAACTTTTTGTACGTTAGTGCTCATACATATTTTATAATATAGAAAATACAATATTAAACAAAAAGTACAATCATAGCTGCTCAAACCATAGTTTGATGTTAAATAGAAATCAAATTTATTTTTTATTAAAAATTGAATAATTAATTTTCCTTTTCAATTTTTCTAAAATCATTTTATATAAGTCTATTGATTGAATACTACTTCTACTAATTAATTATCATCCCATATTATAAACTATTTTACATATGCACCAACAAATATAAACCATTTTACATAAGTATGTTTCAAATTTTGCTAAAACTATTTTATGAACTTTGTTTTTATTATCATATCTTAGTTTATATATAAAACTTAATTTTCTAATATCTATTATTTAGGTAAGACTTCCAAATCGGTTTCACCTTCTCATTTTGTAAGATTGAATATGTGAAATGCATATAAGAAGACTATGTGCTAATTTTGAAATGTTCAATCTTTATGTATGGTTGCCGTGGTATTATATATTAAATGTGTATAAGACTAATTATTCAATTTTTTTAAAATGAATTTATAAAGAACATATCAATTTATAGGTTGAAAATCAATTAATTAATTCATATCCAAAACATGTTATTCCAAAAATTATTTTTTCTATTCTTACTTATCATATTCAGATTTCATACTTGTATCTTAATAACTAAATTGATATCATAATTTAGATATTTGCTAATTAAGAGATATAATTTAATTATATTGTATTGTTTTTACCTTTTTAAATATGCGTTACTAATAATAAGATTTTACTCAATATTATTACTCAATTCTTATAAATAATTCAATAGTACATGATATAAATAATGTAATATATATATTCGAAGGATATTTATCTTGTTTACGTAATAATTTTAGAAAAATATAAATATAAATTATTAAAAATATATTTTTAAATATAATATATATTTTAGAAGGATATTTATTTGATATGGTGGATGATGTAGGATTCCATTTTTCTAGATTTTTTTTAAAAAGGTGGATGATGTAGCGACATAATTTAGAGGTCAACCACATAGGCAATATGGTAGAGATAGATCATTAAAAAAGATATATAAAATTTGATAAGATTTGATAGTTCGTAAGTTTAAATGTGTAAAATAAATAAAAAGAGAATCAATATATATTAAAGATAAAAATATTTAAAGTGCAACTTTATCTACAAATCATCAATAGATCATTTAAGATTTTTCTATCCTATTCACATTAAATAATTTGTTCACTTATATTTTATTTTCATTTACTCTAAATCTATGATAAATAATAATTTGAGGGTTTAAATTAGAAATTCGAAGTATTATATACATGGTTGAATTTCCATGCCATGTATGAGCAATATATATGTTTTGACCTTCTGCATTAGTATATGTATAGATATAGATAGTAATAAATATAGATGTAGTTTTCAATTTTTTGGTCTTACGTATAAATTATATATAAGCTTAATTATAAATAAATTAATATACAATAAAGTGAAAAATATATAGTATACAATAAGAGGATCACACAATATATTAAATTATTTATAAATAAATTAACATGAATTTGATACGTTGATTGATCTCGTTTCGTATATATACAAATAGATATAGATATAGTTTTCAATTTTTGGTCAAACGTATAAATTATATATAAGTTTAACTATGAATAACTTTATATACATTAAGGTAAAGTATATATAGTATATAATCTCGAAGAGGATAACCCAACATATAATTTGTAGAAGAATAACATAGTGGTTTATAAAAATTCCATATTTATAGCATAGTGGTTTATCAATATGGACAAACTTTCGGTTAAAAGATTTGGACAAGATAAAAATAATACATAGACCAAATACTATCAATCTAAATTGGTTAAGATTTGATACAAAATGTAACACCCTAAACTTACGTCGGTAGTGTCACACGCCAATGACCTTAAACATTAATGTCCAAAGTCACCGCTTTAATCGGAACAATTATGATTAAATAAATAAATAAGCATTAAATAATAAAAGAGTAGCGAAAAACTTGTATGACGAATACTCAATTATTTTATTAAAATTACTCTCGTACATTAAAAAGGACGATAATACAAACAATGTGAAATTACAGCGGAATAATTTTAAATAAACCCTAAATACATGACTAATTTATATAAAAATTATATTTATTTATAAACACCTTTTTTTATGGAAAGACAGAGAATGCATTAAAACAGAGAAATGATTACAGAGTACATAGGATGAGCCAACGAAGTTGGCATCTGGGAGATAAGACTAAAATATACCATTGCCCAAGGAGGCAAGGATAAAAAGGACGAACGAGCAGAAACAACAAAAAGATCAAAGGGAAACCAAAATCTAGGAGCGTGCAAAACTCCACCACTGGAAGGCTCAGAAGAAATCTGAATGATCAGTGACTCAGTGTAACCAGTCGGGATCCTACAAGAGGATACTGAAAGAACGCTATGAACAACACATAACCAATCAGACCGAGTTTCCAGAGCTGAGACTCCTAATTCCCTGGCAAAAGGCAGACCCCTAACCAAAGCCTATGTAGTCAACATATCCACAACATCAACACTTGGTTTTAAAGATTTACTCCCAAGGGCTACAAGAGATCCATTACACTTAAACAGAGGAAAAGTCAGGCAAGCAAAGCCATCGTTCCCCAAACTGACATCTACAAGCTATACAAAACTGATCCAACAGGAAGCTAAAGCACGAATACTGCCAAGACTAGCAGAGCCAGAACACCCAATAGGACCCAAATTACAAGCAAAGACAAACAAGTAACACCCGGAATAGAGATGGTCCACCAACAGTGGAACACATGTAAAGGGAAAATTGATAGCAGTTCCAGGGGTTGCTTCCAAGATTAGCAAGACCGGCCAAAACAGCAAAGCCACAGTCATAGGATCTAAGCAGACAACACAAAATCAATTGGATCCAAGCGGACAACACGAAACCGAAAAAACACCGAAAAGAGACGAAGGCTTTACAAAAGAGAGATTGCACCACGAGCATCCGGGAGCCTAGCAGAGATGGATGTTCGAACCGCCAATTCAGTCCAACGCAGACGGAAGAACAGAGGCGGTATGGATTAGAGGGATTGAAACCCTAGCCCCATCAGATGCGTCGACAAGCCGGGTGAAATCCCAAGAGAGAGGGAGGAGGAGCCCTAGGGCGCGAAGAGTCGATGCGATTGGAGTCGAGCCGGCGATCGAGGATGGAGTCGGCGACAAAGGAAAGCTAGCACACCGGCTAGAAGAGCCCTCACTCAGGAGGGAGAGAGTTTCCCTCATCAGGAGGGTAACCTCGGTCGAGACAGTACGCAATGCAAGCATATTACTTTAGAAACATCTTTAAAATAATATTACTTTAGAACACAACCTTCAACTATAAGTTTTCGTCTTCAACTGTTACTTCAAATCGTCTAGGACCAACCACTGATGTATCGTATAGGACAAATGACACCAGTCAACCATGCAAGGAAAATGATCGGTTGATTAGTCTAATGAAAGACTATGCAAGGGTGAAAAACATAATGGTTCTTGTGATTGTATCTAGTTACTATCATTGTCTTTTGAATAATAGTCGGTAGACGATACATAACTCGGATACTCTCACTGAAACGATAGAAAGATATATGTGCCAAGAGAAGACTCCAACAGAAATGAGTCTTATGGGAATTAAATGAATTTGTTTGGGAACATTATATTTAGCACACAAAGTTTTGAAAATGCCTTGTTGCATATTTGGGTCCTCGACCAACCTCGCCGCATAATGCGAATTCAGATTGGAAAGGGGACTTACTTTAGACAAGAGACCGGGCGGGTTTCACGTTGTACTTCTCACCCGAGGATATATTAATTATGTGCAAAACGACACTTATCTTATTTAATTCCAAAACGTGCATTTACGTTAAAACTTTTAATTCACACCAATCTCGCAATGAGATATAGATCATGAGACGAATCTCGTTCGACACTAAAAGTATTAGGGCAATAATTCTCCTAATACAAGTTATAAAGAAACATCTAAACCTCGTAAGATAAATAACGTTCCTACGAATACTCGTGTTAACTAGTATATAAGTCTACACCAAATGCACAACAAATTCACACCAAAGTTCATCTAGCACCCTATAATAATAATATATATATATAAGGGTTATTGCTAGTAAATATACAACCTAATAAAAAGGTTCATTTACACATCAATTTAACACACAAGTTTCCAATTGAAAATTAAGAATATTTATCTCAACTTAATTAAGACGATAGATTAATTTTGAATTAAGAAAAATATGGATTAAAGTAGCAAGAGCGAACCGCCACTTGTCTTGAATCACGTAGAAGGTGAACGGTATAACGGGAACGATTGCTTTTGATTAGCAAATTGACTTCCTGCTTTAATTACGTTCCAAACGCAATTCCGAGACGTACCCAAATCACACACAATAAATAAATTATAATTAGATAATTTATTCAATATCGAAATTCGAAGGATACAATGTCTCAGTTTCTAATTGAATTTATTTAACTCTAAATAAATCAATTTCAAGGCTTTTCGATAAAACGATTATTTATACGATACTAAAAATCAATTAATCGTATATTCTAAATAATCATATCATAAATAAATTGATCCAATAATATAATTATAACCCTAATAGTAATAATTTTTCACCCAAAATATTATCTAGATGAAGAGTTATAATTTAACCATTCATAATACAAGATAATACCCCAAATATCCTATTTTAATTTTATTTAATACAAATAAAATTAATTTGGACTAACATAATTTTTAACTAATCTAGATTAATGTAATTAACCAAGATTAATCAAAACAAAGCCAAAAATCAACAAAGAAATGCACGGCCGAACATACCCAAACGAACTCGTTGGACGCTTGCCGGAGAACGGAGAAATTCGCCTTCGTCGGAGGACCACCGGGGCTGGGACCAAAGAGCTTTCGAAGAGGACTCAAGGGCGGTGCTATTGGTGGCGGAAATTACAGCGGTGGAGCTCGGAGGTGGTCGGAATCGGACGATGAACAGCCGCAATAAGATTTCTAGGGTTCGTGAGCTTCCGGTTGAAATTGGATGAATTGGTGAATAATTGAAGGGGTATTTATAGAGCTGATGAGATCGAATTTTTGAAAATTCAATTCGCACAATTCGGATGACATTCATGCTCCCCGGACAAAATCTCGTTAATTTAGCCCATCAAAACACAAATTAATTGAGGGGTGTAATGCACTAGATCGTTATCTACAATGCCCATGATTTAATTTGGTGGAAACGATTGAAATGGGGACCATATCCTCCATTGAAAAGATTCAAGGGGCTGCGTGTTCTTGGCTGGCTGGAGGTTGAAGAAGTAGCTCAAATTGTGGCCCCCACTTTATGCATAATTACATATTTTGCCCAACTTTTCAAGTTGTGGTAAAAATGTCCTTAATTTAATTTTTAAAAATTACAAAAATTATCCACACTTATTAATAACTTATCCTAAATTTATTTATACATTTTAACCCAAATTTAAGTTAAGGGAAAAATTAAATTAGGTATCAATAAGCTTAAATCACCTTTTCTTAAAAACTTAACCATTTTTAACTATTAATTAACATTTTGTTAATCTTAACTTAAATAATTAAAGTAAAATTGATAAGCTTATTTAAATTATAATTAACATAAGGTTAATATAATTATAAATCATTCACAACTTAAGAGATAATGTACTTAGGTTAGTACTAGTGTAATACCCGTGCTTTGCACGGGATTTGTATATTTTTTTTTACGTTTGTTAAAATTGTTTTTTTATAAAATTATCGATGAGTCATTTGTTCAATATTTTTTTGATTAGTTATCTAAATAAAGCATGACTAATAAAAAAAATTATTCAAGATATACCAAAAACTAAATTATATAAAGAGAGACAACACTATCTATAACTTTATTAATAATAAAAATTGGCTAAGTAGTCTTTCAAATAACCACACCACTAACATCAATACTACTAAAACCATCAAGCATAATAAAATTATCATATAATACATGAAAATGAAACGAAAAACATTAATGTGAAACGATGTTCAAAATTGCTACAAATTATAAAAATGCAAACAGATAGTATCTATGTTTTACACGGAATCTGTTTATTTTTTCTGACCTTTGTAAAAAAGTTATAGTTTAGTATATGTTTCATTTATTGGAAAAAATGTCAAAGAATTGAATGCAATTTATTTAACCTGATCAATTTGAGTTTGTCTGTTGTCATTTCTCTTTAATAACAGTTAATTTCAATGTTCTGTTACGTCGGGTTAATTCGTCCATAACAAAAAAAGGTGATAATCTAAGATATAAATAAAGTTAAATAAATAATTCTACATATTATTCATTTATTTTAATATTATAAAAATACATAAGCATGTGTATTTCTTAATATAAGTATTCCAAATACAATACAATTTAATTATTTATTTTAGTATTATAAAAATATAATACAAATTTGTAAATACTAAATGGACTTATGAGCCCAAATCATATTTGTATAAACTTTAAATTTTTAATGCAAATTTGAATTGGTTTAATGGGCTTTTAGGCCCAAGTGGAATAAATTCAAAAGTAAAATAGATGGCCAACTAAAAAACCCCGATTTTTATGTAAAAAGTTATTATTTGTAGTAAAATTAATTTATTCATTGTCATTTATCTCTAATAGCATAAAATCTCAACATTATATTATTTTGATTTAATTTGTCCATAACACAGTCACTAAAAATTTTAAAAATATATATTCCAAATAAAAAAAATATACAAATTTAATATTTGATTTAATAATATAATTATATATAAATAAATATAAATAACTTAGAAAATATACATAACAATAATTTAATTTAATATCATTAATAAATAATACTTATTTTTATATATAAAATACACTAATGGGCCATAGGCCCATAACAAATAAAGGGCAGCTTTCCTCGAGCGGCTTCCAAATCCGACTTCTGAGGGCTTCCGAGGGCTTCGCCGCCGACAAATCCGACTGCTCAATCGCCTGCTCCCTAATCCATGGGGACGAATCCGACTTCCGAGGGCTTCGCCACCGACGATTTCCTCGAGCGGCTCCTCGCCATCCCTAACTATACAGACTCCGCCGGGGGAAATTCGCTTGGGAGTGATGAGAGGTTGGGATCCACGGCGTCGTCTACCGTTTCTTCGTCTCAGCTGAGCTCTGGTGCTGGAGGCGGCGGATATGGAGGCGCGATTGGCTTCGTTGGCGGTGGACCCGCGCTCGGCGCCAATTTTCCGCTGGATTTGAGCTTGGCGTCGCCGGAGAGTGGGTTTAGGTTTGCGAACGATGCTCTTGTGAATGGCGGAGGTTCTTTTGTGAATTATGTAAGTTGTGTTGCCGTTTTTGAATGACTAATTTCCTAGTTGATAGAATAAGATTGTTGGCTGTTACCTATTTGGCCTTGCTAATTTGTGATTTTAATTATTAGTTGTTAAGGGCTTAATTAGTTAATTTGACACCTCGACAAAATATTCATCATAAATATGCACTTTCTACTCCCTAAGATTTAAGATGTTCATTATCTGGTTGCTTTATTTTGAGAGAAGTAACATGTGATTTATGATCCTTTTTTCTTAATTCTGTTGCTAGCATTGCATGTAGTAGATATTCATGACTATAGGCTGACTGAAGGTGTTATAGGATTAGGATTGCATAATTCCTCTATTGCATTGACAAACAGAGCAATATATCATTTAGGTGTCTCTTAATGTTGCATAATGTTTAGAGGTGCTGATATCAACCTGTTTTTGTTAGGTGTCTCTTAAAGTTTTTTTCATTTAGGTGTCTCTTAAAGTTATTTTCATGTTTGGATGCAAACAATAATAAATTTTGCAGGAAAAATAAAAAATGTTGTGGCAAAAGATAGATTTTCAGTCTAATACCAACTTATCATGCATTTATTGAATATAGTTAGGTGTAACATGATCTCTCCATGTCAGCATTTGCAGATTAATGCTTGGTTTTCCAAGTTCATGAATTGGTCACAAATAATTATTAAACTGCTTCTTTTATACTTTATGCACTCCTTGTTACCTGCTATTCTTTGATAAATCATAAATGATATTCGGTTGCTCCAAGTACGGGGAGCTAGGAGTGGCCGCCGAGGGAGATTTTCTTCTCAATATGTATCTCATGGTACCTTTTCGCATGGGTTTTGTGTATGCCATCCTGCAATTTTTCTTAAAAAAATTGAGCAAAGTGAAATAAAATTAAAGGTCTTGAAATTGTTTTCAGTATTGTATGCCAGCCACCCAGCCTGCAAATTTGCAGTGTTAACTGTTAAGGCAGCTGCAAATTGCTCCATATTTGCGAACTATTATTTTGTAGGGAGACCCGGGGTTAAAAACACATATCCGTCCATGAAATGAGCAAATTCTACATACGCAATTATATTCACATAGCATGGAAGGAATTATACTTTTAACATTTGGATATTTTTATTTTAGTGCAATTTTCAAGGGAAAAAATGATCTTCTCCCCCACAATTTCGCACCCCCCCCCCCTCTGGTGGGTCTCAATCTCTTAGCAAAACTGCAAAAGTTGCATTTGTTGACTCAAACAACGGATATTATAATGATAGAAAAGTTGTGTGACTTTGATGTGTGAAATTGGAAAAATTATTGGTTTTTCTTTTGTAATATTTTGCTCTAAGCTCTTGTTAAATAAGATGCATCTTATATCTTCTATTAATAAATTAATCATGCTACTCTAGCCATATATCTTAGCTACATGGAAGTGAATTTTGGTTTCTTATGGCACCTTTTCTTTTTAATATGTGATGCATATGATAGATGCTGGAGGTGGGATGAATGGATCTGTCTGTAAGTAAAATGGATATGAAGAAAGAGGGAATGCTCTCAAGGCCCCTACACTACCAGTTCTTAAGGAGCTAGATTCTAGAACATCAACATTGGTGGAAAAGTAAGTACTTATTTTTGAGGCTATGGTGTCCTGTGAAACCCCATAATCAAGACATATGTGCAAACCACAGCCTTTTAGATATCAATTTAGAAATTAAAATGGATTTTTGATTTTTTTTCCTCCCTACTTTAATTTGGACTCTGTTTACTGTAAAGCTAAACTTTGTGTCTAATTTTGGATTTGTGTTCATTCTTTGCAGAACATCACCTGCCACTGTGAAAGACCCCTACTTGTAAATATAGTTCAGTTTGAGATCAATGGAGAAATATTGATTTATGAAAATCTTTCAACTGCCTCTAACTCTTTGGTGAATGCTTTTGGTCCAACTAAAGGTATGATCTAGGGTTTGCTTAGCTCCATCTTGCATTTCTACTACTCTCATTCAAGTGTGAATTATTTTTTGATATGGTATGGATTTTTTTGCTGTCACTCCCTACACCCTAGTAAATATTCATCATTCAGGTGTGAATTATTTTTTGATATGGTATGGATTTGTTTAGATTCTGTTAGTCAGCAAAAATGCAGTAAATATTGTTAATCAGCAAAAAATGATTTGGTGACTGATATCATATAATAATAAGCAAAAATAGAGTTAATACTTATAGAGCTACTCATTTTTTTACTGCTAGTCTCTTGCTCTCTTACTCTTAGCTTGGCTTAATTTTTTAGATTTGTTGATTTGTTGATTTTTTAGATACTGTTAGTCAATTTTAGGGGTTTAATTTAGTTAATAGTTATTATTAATTGAATTGGCTATTAAATTATGATATATATTGTTAAATGCATATCAATTTAGATTATTTAGTTATAATTGATAAATGAGCTGGAGTTTTGAATTCCTATTATGGCTACTGATGTTAAGAATATTTATATTGGACCTATTTATATTGGGCCTAATTTATTATTTATATTGGGCCTTCAAAGACATTGAGATGGCCCTGCCTTCAAGGCCGAATTAGTTGTCGGTGGCCCAAGCCATAAACCCCATGCCCGACCTGCTATATATAACGTAAACCTAATTACCCATTTACAATACGGGTCTGGCCCAAGCCCAATATAACAATGCCAACCATTTGATTAAACACTGAAACCCTAATTCACCCTCTTTATCACTTTCTTCTGCGCCGAGTTTTCTTGCTCTCTCCTTCTTGAACCTTCCTTTTACAGAGTTTCCACTTTCAGTCTTTCTAGTTCCAACTTTCATCCTTTCTTTCCAATTTCAACCTTCCATTTTGCTCTTTCTGAAGATGGCGTTCAAGGTTTCGTATTGTTTTTTTACAAATCTTGGAGATTGAAGTTTATTCCTCCATAATACAATCTGATGTAGAGGTTTCATCTCTATTTCTGATTACAGATCTACAGATTTTTGGTTTGTTTTCATCTTTACCTTCCTAGAAAGTCGAATGTGGCAGTGCTCGTAAGATCTCTCTCTCTCTCTCTCTCTGAGTATCTTTGTCTCTCCTTTTCTGATTATCTACATTTCCCTTTCGATTTTGCTAGATATCTGGAAGTTGAATGTTCTGGAGAGCTCAATACTTTGCAGAAATGTAAGATCTCTCTCTCACTCTCTCTCTCTCTGAGTATCTTTGTCTCTCCTTTTCTGATTATCTACATTTCCCTTTCGATTTTGCTAGATATCTGGAAGTAGAATGTTCTGGAGAGCTCAATACTTTGCAGAAATGTAAGATCTCTCTCACTCTCTCTCTCACTCTCTCTCTCTCTCTCTCTCTGAGTATCTTTGTCTCTCCTTTTCTGATTATCTACATTTCCCTTTCGATTTTGCTAGATATCTGGAAGTAGAATGTTCTGGAGAGCTCAATACTTTGCAGAAATGTAAGATCTCTCTCCCTGAGTATTTCCCTTTCGATTTAAAAATCATCAATTCTTTGTTTAAATTCTTTGTTTAAATATTTTCATGCTTGTTCATCATCTACTCTCAATTAGTTTGAAATTCTATGTTACCTTGCTTCGAAAAAACTTAACATCAACCTTTTGCATGAATCATTAAAGATCTGTTTCAATACTTTGTTTGGATTTTGTTATTATGTCTGCATTAATTACAATACGGTGTTTCCATGTTCAATAAGCAATATCTAGAATCTTCTCGTTGAATCTATACATTATATTTGTTATAATGGGTTCAATAATAATATATAAACCGGGTTCAACAATACAATATATATTAAATTTATATTTCATACGAATTGAATTGATTGCTTTTCTATAACGGGTTAGAGGCCTAAGTTATTAATGTGTTAGATTAAATGATGAATTTAGGCCCAATCATTAATAACATACTTTCTATCTTTGATATAATGGCATAGTGGATCAATTTTTTAATGGGCTTGATTAATGCGGCCCATCTTGTTTAAAATTTTTTTGGCCCAAGTTTAATTTAGATCGGCTCAGTGGTCCAAACTTTAAATAACGGTTACAATTAATAGCATTAAAAAATAACAGATGGGCCTATAAGTCAATGGGCTTAAAGGCCCATATAATTTGGGTATTGTTATTTTGTCATTGGATTTTTTTTTCTGGAATGTAGGCCTGATAAATAAGTGTTATCGATTTACATTTTGGGAAACCCTACCACATTAAGAAATTTCTTGTTGCGCCGCTTTCATTTCCTCTTATCTATTCCTGTTCTTCAAACCACTAATAACTTCACAGGATATGAGAAGATAATTGCATGTGGAGTGTAAGTTGAAGAAGAGGATCCAGTTATCCGACTGCTTCCTTAAAAGTTCCTCTCTCTCTCTCTCTCTCTCTCTCTCTCTCTCTCTCTCTCTCTCTCTCTCTCTCTCTCTCTCTCTCTCTCTCTCTCTCTCTCTCTCTCTCTCTCTCTCTCTCTCGGTTCATTACTGTTTAGGGTTTCAAAAGAAGGCAATTGTGAGTGTTCGTTGGTGAATTTATAAACCAATTTTATGTTATGTATTTCTTGTGAATAATTTGTACATAATTTATCTGGAGATAATGATACTGGTTTCTAGCTGATCGATTTGACGTTGACTGGATATGGTAATATGGTTACAAAATGATGAGACAATTAATCAGTAATCACTAATCATAAAACATGTTCATAAATTCTGTGGGTCTATTCTATAAGAATTAGGTAAAAGGTTAACAGGTTTATAGCAAGTCTCATGCCTAGTTATTAAAGCTCTTTCCCTCTCTAGGTGACAATAACTTGGGTAGAGATTTAACAGTCAAAGAGGCTCTACATTGGTGAGTAACTTGTTTTTTGTAGAGTGTTGGAGATCGTGATCATGTAACATAGTTATTCTGTCATTTCATAGTATGCAATATTGTTGTCTGTGATACTTGAATTGAAGGATGAAATGAGTCTTTTGAATATCGTTCAAAGCAACTTCATTACCGTATGAAAATAATTAAATAATTTATTTCATATGAGCAGATGTGAAGGTTGGTCAAGAGATGGAAGCGAAGAATGTTATTGTGAGCTTCAAAGTCGATAAATGTAAGCTTGTTCTCTATCTCTCTCTTCTCTCTCTCTCTCTCTCTCTCTCTCTCTCTCTCTCTCTCTCTCTCTCTCTCTAGAGATCCTTCATTTGATTTTTTACACTAAATCCTAAATCTCAATCCGTAAACCCCAACCCTAATTTCTAACCCCCAAACCCCAACCTTAAACCCTAACTCTAGACTATGGCCCTATCCCTAAATCCCAGTCCTCAATACCATAATCCCTAACCTTAAATCCTAACCCTAAACCCTAACTCTAAACTCTAGTCCTAAACCTAAATCCTACTCCTTAATACCTAACTCTAACCCAAAACCCTAACCCTAAACCCTAACAATAATGCTAACCCTAAACCCTCACCTCTAAACCCTTCATCTAAATCTTAAATGCATATAATGAAGCATAATAAATAAATCGAGTAGCCCTTAATTAAAAAAAGTGAACACATCTAGATCTAGTTCTAAATGCATATAATGAAGCATAATAAATAAATCGAACATTATTCATGCCCTAACCTATTGCTACAGGTTTTGAATTATTACCTTGTAATTGAGTTCTGGATTTCTTGAATAAAACTGAAACAAAGAAAATAAATCATACATTCATTGCTGTTTGAAATGTTAAATCTCTATCCCTACAAAACAAAACTGAAGTTCTGTTTGAAATAATATAAGCATTACATATGATATAAGCATTACCTCTTAAATGTCTGTATTATGCTGGAGTTTATCTGCTGAAAAAAACTGAGAAGCTCGAGATTTATAGACGAATATGTGGAAGAGATGAGTCTTCTATTATAAGTTTCTGTAGAAACTCATGGTCATATTTTTATTTTTGGAATGCACATATTTTTCAATATCAAATCTTTCTAGTAATCTTTTTAATTTTGTACATAAACTATTCTGCACTGCTGATATTTTCATTACCAAGTTCGTTTTTAATTTATGGGAAATATAGATTCTTGGTGCATTATATTTGGACATATATTTTATGTGATATCATGTGATATTATGCCATTTATTGTGTGGTTTTTTGTAATCTTTTTTCATATGGATGTTTATGGACAGGTTTGTACCAGCTTGTTTGCAGAATATGTGAATTGAGGCAGCATTTTTAAAGATTTGTGTATTATTTGTGGCATTATTAATTTGTTTCTGGGCAGGTTTTGTTAATTGCCTTGTGATTTCTGGGCATGTAATTTCTTGCTTTTTTGTTGGCAATTTCTTGTTTGTTTCTGGGCAGATTTTGTTTATTGCAGGTTCATAATTTTGCTATTTAGATAGATTATAATTTTAAATAAATATGCAGGATAATGTTTAATAAATATACAGATTAGGTATACGTATAATACATGATAATATATTAGGCTTAATTTAGGTATGAATCAAATATGCAGTATAAAAAATTAGCCAAAAAAAACATTATTTATCTTTTCGAAATATTTTTCTGACAAAAATAGCATTTCGGATCAATCTTGACGATTACAAAAGATAACAAATATTCAATGGAAAAATGAGATAAAACCCGGACAATAAGGATCGGTTGTCACGTGGACAATTTTTTGTGGGAATGCCACGTGGCAGCGGGAATTGCGGAAGCATTCTGGGGGCGCGTGTTGTTCAGCCGTCATTTTGCTTTAGTTATTATATAGTAGATTATTTTATCCCTACATGGAATAAACTTAATAATTCATATAATATTTATTATAATATATCAAACTCCAAAACTACACTCATTGTCAAGCTTATTTATTTATTTCTACATTATACCATTATACTCCATTTGATAATTTGTACAAAATTATCTTACACTAACTTTTGAACTTAAGTTAATAAAAATTTAAATTACTCCTCTAAAAGGAATAAAATAAATTTCATAACTTTTATTTTTATTAAATAGAAATTACTATATTACCCTTCTAATTTAAGTGAGATATTATACAAAAAACTAAACATGAGAATGTGGTCAATGAGAATATTATAGTTTGATCTTTTCTTTTTAAAGATGATGAGAATAGTACAGCTAGATGTTTTTTTTTGTTAATAATTTTTAAAGAACAACTAAAGTTAAATGTAATCTCAAATATATTTAAGAGATAAGGAAATATATAGTGTTTAAAGCAAAAATTAATATTGTTGAAGGATAATATCTTAGTGAAAAGATAATATATTGGGATGACATGTACACTGAAATATTGTTAATTAACTTTGGAAATATATCCCAGTTTTAATTTTTATAATATCTTTTTGAAAAATTTTGTAATATCTTTTTGAAATTTAGGTTGGATGATTTTTTTAATCAAATAAGTTTTATATATCATTAAACTGGACCCACTTTTATAATTTTTTTTTAAAGGATGAATGATGTGGCGAATTATGGTTGGATGGGTAATGACATGTAAGCGAATTGACGTGGTGCCGACACGTAGGATTTATGTATCTCCTTTAGTATATATATAGATATAGATTTTAACTAATTTTTTGTGCTCTATTTCTAAGCTTTTTTACAACTTATTTAAAGTAGTTATTAAATATAATCTTTCAACCGAATTTCCTAACTTCCATTGGCTATTAATTACTATTTCATCCATCCATCCATCCATCCATTCACTCATTGATACATTCTACTCAACCTATATATGGAATATATAATACAGAGTACATGTTTTAATTATGTGGGATTTTAAATATTAATTTCACCAAGCTTTGCGGAAAGAACGGTTAGCCATTTTGTGATTTTCACAACTTTCTCTCTTTTTATTTTTTCCCTCCTTTATATTTATTTAAAAACTTTGATACACTAATATTAATATAGGTAGTTTTACATAAATTAATATGAAACTAGAATATAAATTCTACTATTTACGTAATATTTTTTATGAAATGATTTAATATGAAAAATATAATAGTTTTTATATTTTAGCTATATATAACATTCATTTATTAATATATAAACATATTTGATTCTTTCATCGTACTTATCATATTCTTCTTTCTAGCATTGAGGTCCATTCTAACTTAATATATTCAACTAAGTTATGAGATGCGAGGTTTTTTAATCATACTAAGAATTCAATTATCATCATCGATCCTATATATATACATATATGTTTATGCATCGTGATGTTTATATTATAAGCACATTATATGTAAGTTATTCTTTATAACATTTTACAATTATATGTATTTAATTGATAATGTATATTAATTTTTTATTAACATACAATTATGTAAGACATTTAATATACGATATGTTATAACAATAACATGATATAAAAGTGCAACATATACATTTAAATATTTTAAACTTCATGGTATTTTTATATGTTTGATATAAATTTTATTAAAAACTTATTAAATATAATCCTATACTTGACACATATACTCAATTGGTCTTCAGATCTAAAGTTGTATTACCAGCAGAGACTAATGACGATTTTAATTAATGACAAAAACAAGTTTACATAAAATGTCATACCAAATGATGTATAATTGACGATTCATTAAGTTTATTTATTGTCAACATTTATATTTTTCTTATTTAATTGTCAACAAGATAAAAGTTTTTTTTATTATATATTATCTGATTTAAACACACGTACATGACACGGGTATTACACTAATACATAAAAAAAAAATTAAAAAAAAAATTACCAAATGAGCAATGGAAGGAAAGGGAGCTATAGCTCCTCCAATTATGACAACAATAACTAAGTGCTGAGATGTAACAAAAAAAAACACTTAAGCAACAACTTCTTTGGTGTTGGTGTTGGTGGTGTCCAAGTCACCTTCAAGTTGGCTGAGGTTGCCTTTCTGTTTGATCAGCTGCGTGTGGTGGTGCTTGCAGAAAAGCCTGCCCTCGTGCGCGACATAGTTCGATGGGCTGATCGTGCACCCTCCGTGCGAGCACTTGAAACAGCTCCTGTGATACGCGCTCCCGTTCACCGACACCTTAATTTGCAATTCAATCAGTACAAAAACCTTCATACATACATAGACCAATTCAAGGTCACAATTAAAATCATTAGCATGCTTGCTTTTTCTACGCATGCAGCTTAATCTTGGATTACCTTCTCAGTTGGGTAAGCTGTCTTGGTGCAGCCTACACACTTATCTCTGGTTCCAACAAACATGGTTGACACCTTGTTTGGAGGCTTCTGCAAAATCAAACACACTCTTAATACCAATCTATTGTAATGATGGATTACACAATTTATACCTGACCGTAAACAGGCTTCTCTGGCTTGGCGATCTTGGGTGTGCCTGGATGATTTGAGAAAAACACAAATCTTTAACTTGTTCTAGGTAAACATGAATTTGGTGGTTAATTAATTAATTATTAGTAATTACCTTCAAAACTCTTGTCAAGGCTCCCAGTTCTTTTAAAGAGCTGATCAAAGTGAGGCCTACAGTACAGAACCCCCTCAAAGGAGTTGTAATTGCTAAGCTGCAAAAAAAGCAAGTTCATTTTATCAACAAATTTCTCCAGATCTTTGAATTAATCAAATATACATAAACAAAAGGCACTGTATAATTAAAGAGATTAAGATTGGAGTTAGTACCTTGAGAGTGCCGTTGCAGTGATGGCAGCGGAAGCAGGACTTGTGGTAGACGCGGTTGTCGGCGGTGAGCTTATCCACAAGGTACACCGTCTTCTCACACGCCTTGCATTTGGGGTCTGTGCTCTGAAATGCCATCTCTCTATATTCCGTCAGACTCAACCCAGCTTATGCAACCCAATTGCTTCCTGTAACTAACAACTATTAATGGATGAAACCCAAATTGGAATCCTCTTCAACTATCTATTACAAAATAGACATCTTATGATATGGCAGAATAAATAAATCTGGGAGAGATTAAACAAAGAGGAGGTGGGTACAAGTTACAAATTAACCGCATATATCAAACGAATACACTAATATAGTAATATGAGATGATTTATAACTCCGTCAAATCTAACCATATAATATATTAAATTTCTACATATTTCTCCCCGTGAGCTATATCACTTAGATAAATTTCAATGTATAATTTACTTTTTATTTTGATATTTACATATTCTATTTCTTATCAATTTATATTTTTTTATCTAAAATAATTGCCTTAATTATATAGATTTTATGATCTCCAAGGTTATTTATATTTTTTTTACTTTATTTGTTTTTTCTTATTTGTAAATAAATTATTTATAATATATTTTTACCTTATTAGTTATGTTACTTCTTATAGTTTTAATACTTAAATTTATATAATAAGTAACATGCAATTGAACATAATTGGGAATATATGATTAATGATACAAAAGCGGTAATATATATTAAAAATATTTAAAAAAATATATGATATAATTTAACCATTTTTTCCTTTCAATTAATTATATGGAATACATAATTAATGTTCTTATAATTTAAATTGAAACTTATATGTTTTCTTATTTAGTTATTTGTATGAAATTCCTAGTTTATTTTTCGTTTTGTATAAAAATTTGTGTATATACTTTCAATTCTAATCGCACAAAAATCATATCACCATGTGTGTTGTGAGATTAAGCATATAATTTAGCATATTAGTTTTCATAAATATTTAATAATATTTTAATTTCAAATATTATTTATCAAACTCGTGCAAGACACGGGGACATCAGACATATGTTAATCTATCTATCTATCTATCTATATCTATTTATTTATATATTATACTAAATTCCTAATTATCTCTCCTATGTGTCAGTTTATGAGCTATGCCACGTAGGCAAATCTCAAAGTACACTTACAATTTTATCCTTCCTAAGTTTGATATTTACATATTCTATTTCTTATCTACTTATTTTTTACCTAAAATAACTTACCTTAATTGTATTGATAGTAGCATCTTAAAGATTATTTATATCTTTTTTCCTTATTAGTTTCTTCTTATTTGTAAATAAAGTTATTTAAAATATACTTTAACATTATTAGTTATATTACTTCTTATAGTTTTAATACTTAAATTTATATAATTATAATTGAACATAATTGGTTATATATGATTCATGATATAAAAGTGGTAATATATATTAAAAATATTTGAAATAAATATGTGATATAATTTAACAAGTTTTTCCCTTTTAATAAATTATACATAATTAACATTCACATTACTTAAATATGAACTTATATGTTTTCTTATTTAGTTATTTTATTTGTATGAAAATTTTAATTTATTTTTTATTTTTATATATAAATCTGCGTATATATACTGTAATCATACACAAACCTTATCACCATATGTGTCAAGAACTTAAGCTTATAATTTACTATATTAATTTGTAAAAATATTTAAAAATATTTTAATTTCAAACCTTATTAACCAAACTCGTACAGAGTACGGAGACATATACTAGTTTGTACTTGTATGCGTCTTATGAAATATATAGCATTGACCCTATTAAGGGTGATTTACGATGGGTAAAGATCCACGACACACAAACTATATAATAGTGACGCTATAGGGGAATTAATGACAATTGACATATTGTATAGGAAAGTCCGATAAATGGACCATTAAGAGTCCTTTTATTTCTAAGGGTTCCAAAGGTTTTGCAAGGAAAATAATATCAACTGTCCACCTTATTTTTCATGGGAAAAGATCCCGTGAGAACGTGATTGGCCGTTAGGAATAAGGATGGATCTCGACTGTCTGTTTCACCATTCTTCATTAAAGTTTCTTTCCAGCGCGTTCCTTGGCGCGTGCCCCTTTCTTTTTCTTTCTTGTTTTCCAATCCAACAGTATGGCTCTTCTCGAGTTGCTGAAATCGTTGCCGCCGTCTTCTACACTCCATCGATTTGATGAAATCGTCTTCTGTTTGATTGCGCATTCACCTCTTTGATCTGGCATTCATCTTCTTCCTTTGATTCCCTATAAATTTGTTTTTTATTACCCGCTTCAACTGATTTTGACGTGTCAAATTAGTCTCGCCTGTAGATCCCTTGAAATTGGGGTTTTTCTTTCTCGTTTTCGATGGATTTAGGTAAGTTCTCGGTGTTGTTGTTTAGTTTATTATATCGTATTTTGCTTCGTATTGCTTTAAATCTCTATAGTTTCTGTTGTTTTTCTTGTTGTTTTAACATATGAACACATTCTCTTTGTATTTCAGATATGAACATGTTTTCTGGTTCATATGAACATATTCTCTTTGTGTTTTAGGTTTACGTACATTCTCTTGGCTTTCACATATGAACACATCTTTTTATATGTATGCACACATGTGTTTACCTGTCATTAATACATTATTAATTCATCTTTCCATGTATTTAGTCTTTTATATATTATCTGTACATTTTGCATATGCACACAATAAAGTTTTAGTGCTTCATATACTGTATATGCACAAAGTGTAAGTTGATGTATGCACACAATAGTGTTAATCATATGCACACAAATGTGTTTAGCATATGAACACATGTGTGTTAGCTTATGAACACATCTTAATTTCATCTTTCCATGTAGTTTTAGTGCTTCATATATTATATATGCACACACTGGAAGTTGAGGTATGCACACAACAGTGTTAATTATATATTATCTATGCACACATGTGTTTACCTGGCATGAATACAATATTAATTCATCTTTCCATTTAGGTAGTCTTTCATATATTATCTATGCACACAGTGGAAGTTAAGTTGCACACAACAGTGTTAATAATACGGGTAGAATGTTCGCACCCGTAATTTCTTGCGGTGCACCCAGGTTTGGGCGCATCCAGGATGTGCCCAATAGAGGGTGTAATTATTTTTTTTGAAAAAAATTTAATATTGGGCGCATCCAGGGTGTGCCCAATATCTGGACCCGACTTTCTACCGGGTTTAGGGTTGACCGATTCAGGCTTCGGATTTATTTTAAAAAATTAAATAACTAAACCGGTTTAATATTATTTTGAAATTAATAAAAAAATTAAAAATTGCATATTAAAAAAAATTAAAATAATATATCAGACCTTGGGCGCATCCGGGATGCGCCCAAGGTAAAATTAGGGTTTTACTTGGGCGCATCCCGGACGCGCCCAGGTAAAACCTCTATTTACTCGGCGCGCCCGATTGCCGCCGTCTTCATCGTCTTCCTTCTTCCTCTCTCTCGACGACGACGGCATCGGCGACGACGGCATCCCTCTCCTCTTCCTTCTTCTTCTTCCTTCATCCTCGTCCTTCTTCAATGGAGTTTCCAGATCCGGCGAGTGGAGGCGACGGCGGCGGCGGCAGCGGTGGCGTCGGCGAAGAAATCCAGATCCCAGCGACAGCGGCGGCGTCGGTTCCTTCGACGGCGACAGAGCCTGGAGCGATGGAGTTCAGTGCGGATTTTGATGCATGGATGGCGGCGGTTGATGCGGAGGACACCGCGCTGGCGGCGGTGGATGAAGCGGCGACGAAGGCAGCGAGCATTCCGGTGGGGTCGGAAAATGCGCTTGAGGTTGCCGCGGCTGTTGGTGTCGAGGCAGTGGCTCAGGCGAGCCCACGCATACGAACCCCACGTAGGCGCCAATATATTCGTCGCGAACGAGCTGAGGTACGTATTTTATCGATTTAAAATTCATATTTAATTATTGTAATTATATTATTAGAATTGTTTTACCAAAATTTATAATGTATGTAATTAATTTATAAAATATTTAGATTTGCATATATTTAATATATACTGGAATAAAATGAATAAAATGGATATAATATTGTAGAATTGCATATAGGTGAATCTCATATAATATTGCAGAATTGCCTATAATATTGTAGGTTTATAGCAATAATTAGAAATTTATGTAAATTAGACAATTTCAGTTGTAGGGTCGTCCTCACGGATATGGTTCAGTTGTACAATTTCAGTTGTATAATTAGAATTTTAAGTTAGTCCCCCACATTATTTGGAAAAAACAGGATGTAGTCGAGAGAATCAGACGGCGGATGCGGGGGGGGGGGGGGGGGGGGGGGGGGTCGTATGGTGCAATCTCGACACGTGACTGCTTCCGGTCGCATGAACCGATACCCCCCGAAGCCCCCCAAGCGCAAGCGCCAACTTAGTTGTAGGGTCATCCTCACGGATACGGTTCCAATAACGGAACCCGTTATTGGAACATTATCCGATCCGTTAGCGGATCCTCGTCCTCACGTGTGTTCACCTCCGGCTTCGCAGAGTCATGTTGTAGACACGGAGGAGGCGGTTGACGACACAGAGGAGTGTGCGAGATTGGACGACATTGTTATGGAGGAGCCCGCACCCCAGGACGGGGCCCCCCCTCCCGTACCCCAGGGACCCGTCCCCCCTCCCGCACCCGAGGATGCTCCACCTGTCGTAGAGGCCCCCCCTCCCGTACCCCAGGGACCCGAGATTTTCAGTTTGGTAGGGTCGACCACATGCTTATATCAGCGTTCGTCGAGAGGTGGCACCCTGAGACGAGCAGCTTTCATTTTCCATGGGGCGAGATTACGATCACGCTTCACGACGTTGAGAGGATTTTAGGACTGAGGATAGAGGGGTTTGCATGCCGCGATCCTACTGTTTCCATGGACGGCGACCCCAAGGAGATTGACAAGGCGCTGGGGGCGGAGATTTTCGGTTACATGTTCGGCATTGGGGGTGACATGGGTAGGGATGCCCGTAGAGGTCGAGTTTCGGCCTTTGATTTTGCTGAGCACCTGCTGCACATGATACGGGACGAGGACGAGCCCCACTCGATAGCGGCTGGATTCCTATGGAACATTCTCTCCTGTAGCCTTTTCGTGGACAAGTCCACGAACCAGCTGATGGTGAAGATGTTGTCGTTATTCTGGGACTGGGACCGAGTGGTTGGCACGTCTTGGGGGACGGGAGTGCTTGCACTATTGTATCGACATCTGGGCGAGGCTTCACGGGGAGAGGTAGCAGGCATAGCGGGGTGCACCTATCTGCTTCAGGTAAACAAACTTTGTTTTTATTTCATTGCAGTAATTATTACATTATTTAAAATATTATTAACCAAACAAATTATTTATTTTCCATGTAGATGTGGATATGGATGTACTTTATATATTTTCCGGGGAACCCTAACCCCCTCCCCGGAATGGGGGACGACGACCGACGCGCTGCACGGTATTTTATCCAACGCTCCGCGTTGCGCATTGTCGACGCCGGTCGGCAATACCGGCGTATTTTGGACGAGTATCGGCTCGAGGACGTAAGCATCCTAATGTTGTTATTATTGGTCATCTATGATTAAATTGCTATTTCATTGTACATATTTTTTCGTTGCAGGTACGCTGGATGCCGTATGGTAGTCTAGATTTTGCCGGAGCTTATAGGGCGTCCACTTACCGAGGGACGATCACGTTCATGGACGTCGAGGAGCCGTACATGCCTGATCGGGTGGTGCGACAGTTTGGCCGTCGACAGAGCAGGCCATTGGATGTCATAGAGCCGTCGTTCGCTCACTGGCCAGCCAAGTTTAGGGGGAAAGATTCATATAAGGTTTCATTTCCCCGTGCATGCGACGGCTGGGAGCACCTCGACGAGCATCTGTGTCCATACATCTTGGAGAGCCCGATGGCCGTCCCGGCGTGGGACGTGGACGAGGAGTACTTAGACTGGTTTTTACAGATCTCACATCCGTATGTGAGCCCCTCGTCACGACTACAGCCTCGTATTCGTGCTTCTCCTCCCGCTGTGGATGCTTACAGAGTACGTTACCACTCAATCCTTGTTCTAAATGTTTGATTTGATTATTATTGACACTTATGTTGTTATTTTACAGCGTTTGGCCATGGCGACAGAATTCGCTCGGGAGATCACCCATAGTCGGGGTGGCGATCCGGATTGGCACCATATGCTGGCCATTTTATGCGGTGACTAGCTTCCTGAAGCTGCACCACTTATCCGCGCGTCACAACTATCATCCCAGTCGTCGGGTGGTGGTGTCGAGTCTTCATCTGCCGCAGAGCACCGATCCCGAGCGGGGCGAGTCCCGTCTATATACGAGCGAGGAGAGTCCTCTAGGGCCGCGGCTTCGTCGAGCGATGACGATGTGTAGTTATGTATTGACATTTTGACACTTTTACTTTTCAATGCATATGCAATTTTACATTTGATGACTACAACGACATTTAGCTCACAAGACATGAAATAATGACATCGCTTACAAACCCTAAGACAAAAAAAATGACATCGCCTACTTGCGTTTGAAGAAATTACGATAGTCTCTGGTAAAAGATCGCTTCATATCATGTCTCTGCTTTGATAAAATTGCTTGCTCCCTACAAAGGTTGAGAGTATGTAAACAACATTACATAAAAGATACGACATCAAGACAGTATACGATGTACATCATTATATAGGTTGAGGTTATACCTACGCATGGTATCCATATCTTGTAAAAGTTGTTGATTTTGCTTAACAAGATCTTGATTTTGCTTAACAAGATCTTGATTCTCCTTAACAAGATCTTGTTTTTCCCGCCATTGTTGTCGAATAACCGTGTGTGTCCTGTCCTCGTACGTAGAATCAATATACTTCCTGTATAAACATCCCATTCTTGGGCATCCCCAATACCTCATTCCGTAGTTCCACTGCAAATCCCAAGTACGGACAATGGTTTTCAAATTACACTCGCATTGTGGAGCACTTATTTGTTGATGGTGCCTATTTGGGTTTGTTGATGATTCGGATGAAGATGCCATTATATGTTGTTGTATTGGTTTAGGGTGGCATAAACCCCTTATATAGCCTTGTTACAACGGCAAGATGTTGGGCGCATCATGGATGTGCCCAACATCTTGCCTTTGGACAACGGTAACTTCTTGGGCGTATCCTAGATGCGCCCAACATCTTGCCTTTGGACAACGGTAACTTCTTGGGCGTATCCTGGATGCGCCCAACATCTTGCCTTTGGACAACGGTAACTTCTTGGGCGCATCCTGGATGCGCCCAACATCTTGCCTTTGGACAACGGCAACTTCTTGGCCGCATCCCGGATGCGCCCAACTGCCTTTGATTTATTTTAGGGTTTAGGAGGGCTTGGGGTTTAGGGTATACCATATGTCCAAACAAGGCTTGTACGAGGCAATTTGTCAATTATCCAAAAGGGCGAGCTTTCTGATCCTGTTTGTCAATGGACTCGTGTATAGATTAATGTCACTCCATTCACGAAAAAAACTTCAAAATATCGAGTCCATATCTACCTATTCAATCTATTATCTGTGGAACAAAGTTTACGACCCTTTAGTCTAAACCCTACAAAAACCCTGAACCCTAAACCCTTTCACAATCACTTGGGCGCATCCATAATGCGCGTAACAGATGTTGGGCGTATCCCGGATGTGCCCAACTGCCTTTGATTTATTTTAGGGTTTTGGAGGGCTTGGGGTTTAGGGTATACCATATGTCCAAACAAGGCTTGTACGAGGTAATTTGTCAATTATCCAAAAGGGCGGGCTTTCTGATCCTGTTTTGATTTATTTTAGTTTTGATTTATTTGTCAATTATCCAAACAAGGCTTGTACGAGGCAATTTGTCAATGAAGTCGTGTATTTAGCTTAAATAGAACACCTCATATACAATGAAGTCGTGTATTTTGTCCACTCTAAGTCCTACGTCTACAGAAATATGTCACCGTTACCACTCATCCTTCTTTGGACAACGTAATCTTGCATCCTAGCCTGAAATGGTTGCTCCCATCCTTCAACGCTTGCATCTTTCCATCGGGTCCAAACTCGAGCGGGGGCAGAATCGGACATAGGTCATCAACTAGCCAAATCTTTTACAAATAAGGATGATTAGAATACATCACAATGAAATAAAGGTTAATGATGATCCAATGTGGAAATGCTTACTGGAACAAAATGGTCATGGTTGCCTACAAGGGCTATCGCATGCACTTTTGTGGGAGGTTGTGCGCCTGGGGGAGCCCACATTGGGAGGCATGTGTGAGGTCCAGAATATGATAGCACAACAAGAGCCACCTGGAATCGTGTGGCAAATGCCAAGCCAACAATGGGAACTTCCATCCAGTGATCCCTCGTACACACCCCAGTAAAATTCACAGACCTGATGAGGTCCGATATGGGGGTTACACCACAGGCCGGGGTGTACAACGCTCGACGTTGTTGCAACTCCTTTGAAAGCTCAAATCGGGCGTACATATACTGGTCTTCGACACCCGTTTGTAGTACAGCAAGCGAACGGTACCCACAATGACCATCGCCCATTACATTCTGTACTCCTACAATGTAGGCTAACATAAACAAATCAATATTATCTCGGCCCCAATCAATGCCGAGGTAATTAATGCCCGTGTCGGCCTGAGGTGGCCTACTAGTGCTTTCCTTGCCAGTCGAGATTCCGCTGTGCCGCTTACCTTTACAAATTCAAGGGTTAGAATAAATTATAAATAAATAACGATTAATGATGATCGAATGTGAAAATGCTAACCGCTTGGAGGACGTCCTTTAGATCCCACTGAGGAATTTTTCCGATCCTCGGCCTTCTTCTTCTTTTCCTCGTCCTTCTTCCTTTTTTCTTCTGCCATGTGCTCAAACCAACTAGGGTCCCTCTTTGTATCGTTCTTCATCTTTTTAGGTCTCCCCTTCTTGGTCGAAGCGGCCGGGGGCTCTTCTGCGGTACACGATCTAGAGTCATGGAAAATTTTGTATCTACGTACAAAATCGGTCTTCAACTCTTGGTGCAATTCGTCGTTGCTCCACTCTCCAAACATGGCACCTAAGACGATATCTTCTTCTGAGATCAATGTGCCATCATTCGGTGCGGGATCAACATGTCCAACCCCTTCCCACTTGATTTGCTTCCAATAATTGTGGATTTCACTTGGCCTCAACGGGAAACCGGTCTTTACATATTCTTTGATTGTGTGTGGGCAAGGCAGGCCTAGGGTGGCTCTCCAAAACACATCACGACATTCTTCATCGGGAATTTTTCCTTGCATGGCCCTAACAACTTGGACGTATAACATTCTTAAGCACTTTTCCGAGACCTTATAAAGAATGCGCCTGAAAAATGTCTTCACCGCAGGCGGGCCGATTACGATCTCTGTGGGCGCCTTAAAAGCACTCTGCTCTATATCACCTCTGACTTCCCGAATCTGATCAACAAACATATTGTCGATTTGTTGCACGAGGGTCTCCAAGCCTCCAATCGACGATTCAATCCCGTCCTTCAGCATAGAATGCTGACTCTCGACTCTGAAATTAAAAACTCAAGTTAAGCTTAGTTGCATATTTCAATTTCGTTTTTAGATGATCACTTGTAAATTTACCTATTTGATGATCTTGTGCCGAAATGGAGTACAGTGTCGCACCATGCACAAACTAGCATCTCCTTGTAGTCCCTAAGCCATACCCTCTTCACGTATTCCATCAGCCAGGGTAGTTTTTTCCACTTCTCCGTCAAGTACTCAAGTCGCTCATTATAGACATCCTCAGTCGGCGACCTTAACAACCAATGAATATTACCACTAAAATGGTCAACATTGGGGATCCATTTCATGGCAAAACCCTCCACGTTGCGGTTCACATGGACCCTACACAATAGATGCTTCGTGTTGGGAAAGACTATATCGACGACTTTCGTCAAACCGAGCTCTCGATCTGACATGATCGCCGCCGGTTCCCGTCCCTTGAAAATGATCTTTAGGCGGTCCAACGCCCATGTGTAGTGCTCCGTCGTCTCATCATACATGAATACGATCGCAATACAAAATGTACGGTTGGTGCAAGTGAATCCAACAAACTCCAACAAAGGCATACCGTACCTGTACATGTATGAATTATACGAAATAAGGTATGCAATTACATATTCAATAAGGTATGTAATTACATATTTTAGATTTAATAATAGCGATAATTAAACATATTCATACCTGTTCGTCTTGTAGGTCGTATCCATGATGACGATGGTGGGGAACAAACTCAACAAATGTATAGCTCCAGGGTGAGAAATAAAAATATCACTCAAAACCTCCCTCCCTTCTTCATTGCGACGCGTCTCATAGCTTGTATAATAACGTCTCGCGTCTAGAAAATCCAGCATGTACTGCGACACCGTCAAATTGCCCCTACATTTCAGCCTCTCCCGACTCTTGTAATTGTAGAGTTGGTTCCTTGATGTTAAGCACTTGGGATCCTCGTGTAGAAATAGACTCATAATAGCCTTCGGCTTTATTCCGGAGGCTGACAAACTTTTCACATGCTCTCGTTGATCCTTACAAAGCCTCCCAGCAAATGCATGACCGATCAAACTACTAGCAAGCTCATGGTCATGCGATCCACAAGCGACAGATAATCTCCAATGGTCAGATTTCAGCCAATCTCCCTTCACAATCACCCCATGCAACTGAAACGGACACTCACTCTTCTTTGTCCTCGCATTGTATTTACGTTTAGGGGTTGCCTCGGTACTGTCACCCGCCTTCTTCTTCGCCGCTCTATATGGCCCAGACTTCTCACACGACAGTATGACCTTTCGGTTAGGCCATGACTTACTTATTACAATAACCATACGCAACTCCAAACCTACGTTCTTAGCCCAACTGATCATACTATCTCTATCACTCCATTCTTTATCCGTAGTAAAATGAGCAGAATAATCTACTGGCAAAAATTCGCTATCACTAGAGTCCTCCTATTTATGATAAATACATAAAACTACTGTAAATATTTCATATTATAAATAATCATAAACATTTTAATCAAAGTTCTAAACTACAACACACTACTGTAAATACTACATTTCAAATAAACTTATAAACTACAACATACTACTGTAAACATTTTAGATTATAAATTATCATAAATATTTTAATCAAACTTAAAAACTACAACAAACTACTGTTAATTACTACATTTCAAATAAACTTATAAACTACAACAAGTAAATTATATTTGAAGTAAATATATACTTACTCCTAAATCATCAAGACCGGGTGCGTCATCCAAGTGCTCAACTGGCCTAAGTGCAGCATCCATCCTTGACAAAGACATAATCTTGAATTGATAAACCCCAACAATGGATAAACCCCAAGCAATAGTTGCATATATATAGCAACAACATGGATAAACCACAATGAAGTTACCGTTGTAAAACGGTAACATCTTGGACGCATCCTGAATGCGCCCAAAAAGTTACCAATGGTAACATCTTGGGCGCATCCTGGATGCGCCCAAGAAGTTACAGTTGTACAACGGTAACTTCTTGGACGCATCGTGGTTGCGACCAAGATGTTACCAATGGTAACTTCTTGGAAAAAAATTTAAATTTTCAAATTGTTTTTTGGAGAATTTTTTTAAATTTTTTAGCGAACCCGGTTTGTCAGTAAATTGGGTTTGTCAGTAAACCGGTTTTAAATTAATTTCTCGGATTTTACAAAACCGGGTACCAGACCTTGGGCGCATCATTGATGCGCCCAAGGTTAAAACTTTTTTTTTAAAAAAATTATCACCAGCTTGGGCGCATCCAGGATGCGCCCAAACTGGGGTGCGCGGCATGATATTACGGGTGGAAAGAAGAATCCCCTAATAATATGCACACATGAGTTATAATATATGCACACAACATTCTGCAACTTATATTTTTGTATTATGTTGGACACATTTTTTCAGGAAAGGGTGAAATGGAGGAGAAGAAGGATATTGTTTCTCCATGCATTACTATTGAGTATCATTCTCCTGTGTGTGATGATGAATTGAAGCCACATGTTGGACAACTTTTCCCTTCGGTTGAAGCTGCCATTCAGTTTTATCGAATCTATGCAGAAGCATGTGGTTTTTCTATACGTGTGAATTCATCAAAGAAAGCAAAGGATGGATAAAATGTTATCATATGGAAGTATCTAGTTTGCAATAGAGAAGGGTTCAAGCATGTATCTCTTTATGCTGAGTTCAATCCTGCTGAAGGAGATCTTGTTAAAAGAAGGACGGTGTCAAACAGGTGCGGATGTGATGCTAAAATGTGGTTCAGATTCGCTGGAAATGATGGCTACCGAGTGACACATTTTGTTAGTGAACATACACATCCCATGCTACAGAAGTCTGAAATGCAGTTTTCTAAAAGCAGCAGGAAAGTCACACCATTTCACCAAGACTTCATCATGAACTGCATTAAATCAAATGTCGGTGTTAGCAAGAGTTACAAAGTCTACAAGAATTTAGTTGGTTCATATGCTAATGTAGGTGCTACTGTTGTTGATTTCAAGAATTTTCTGAGAGGTCTCAATTCATACATGGTAGGCTCTGATGCACAAATGGTCCTTGATGACTTCTACAAGAGGAAGGAACGATCTGATTCGTTCTACTTTGACTATTTTGTTAACAGGGAGGACCAACTATGCCGCTTGTTTTTGTGTGATGCTATTAGTAGGAAGAGCTTCTCTTATTTTGGCGACGTTGTTTCAGCTGATGCTACCTATCAACTGAATTCGTATGTACTTTCTTCCATCACCCTTTAAATCTGTTTATTACATATGCACACTGAAATAGGAAGACATATGAACACAATAATCAATTACATATGCAAATATATGATTTAACACATGCACACATGAGACGTGGGATATGCACACTAGGTATATGATATGAACACACTGAATTATAAATTTCTTCATTGCACATGAACACATTTGTATATCATCTGCACACATTAATGCATTTGATATGAACAAATTATCAATACTTAATGCACACAGTATTGATGTGTTTACTTTTTATTGATGTTGTAGGTATAACATGGTTTTCGTTCCATTTACTGGTGTTGATAATCATAAAAAGTCTATACCGTTTGCTGCTGGTTTGCTGTTGAATGAAGATATACCTTCTTATGTGTGGTTATTTGATAATTTGAAAAGGGCAATGGGCCGTGAGCCGTATGTGATTATAACTGACCAAGATGCTGCTGTAAAATCTGATGTTGAGCAAGTTTTTAGTGGTTCTGTTCATCGGTTATGCATGTGGCATATCATGAAGAAGGTCAATCTGAAAGTGAGATTCCCTCATATGACATGTCCCACTACTATTGATGGATTCCATAAGAAGTTTAATGGCATTGTTTGGAGCGAGGAACTTACTCCTATTTAGTTTGAAGAGCAGTGGTCTACTATTATTTTTGAATATGGTTTAGAGATGAATGAGTGGTTGGGAGTTATGTTTGATCTAAGATGTTACTGGATACCTTCATTCTTCCATGATGTTAAGATGGCTGGCCTGTTGAGGACAACGTCTCGATCTGAAAGCCAAAACAGTTTCTTTGGTAATTTTCTTGGGTCGCAGTCAACTCTTGTTGTGTTCATGATGCAGTTTAATAGTGCAATTGAGTCACAAAGGCATAATCAGAAGAAGTTGGATTTGGATTCTTCCACTTGCTCTCCACGCCTGAAGACACCGTTGGAGATAGAAAGGCATTGTGCTTCAATCTACACCATCAACATGTTCTATGATGTGCAATAAGAGATTTGTGGTGCTACTTACCAGTGTTCGCTTGCTGATCTGAGGAAGGAAACCGATATTCATCACTATGAAGTTAGTTTCCCAGTTGGGAAAATCATACAGTTCAACATGTGATTGCTAGTGATGACTACCACTGTTCCTGCAACAAGTTCCTCAGTATAGGTATTCCTTGCTGTCACATCTTCATGGTATTTAAAAACCTTGGTATCAAGTCATTACCTACAAAGTTCATTAATACTCGTTGGACGAAGCAAGCAATTTTACAGCCTCTTTTCGAAGTGGATGGTTCAGTTGACGATGGTAGTGCTCAGATTGATGAGAAGAAGCAATTGGTGACTGAACTTTTGTCAGAGATGTATTATTGTGTTGATATTTTGGGTGACAATGTTGACAAAATGAAGGAGTTTCTATGTGTGATAAAGGAGCAAAAGGCAACTTTTATGAGTGTAGCAACAGCTGAGACATCTGCTTCCACCTCAACAAGAAATTATTCAAAATATGTAGGTGGTTTACCAGATCAGGTTAATGTTCATCCTCCTCCACAAGCAAACAACAAGGGCAGGAAGAGACGCATTAGGAGTGGACAAGAGATTGGGATAGAAAACTCAAAGAAGCAAAAGAGAACATGTGTGATTTGCAAAAAGTCTGGACACAATTACAAGACTTGCCCTCAATATGAGGATTAGGGAACACTTGTTATAGATTCAAAATTTCAACGGAATATTGATTCAAGTTGTATTTTTTTTTTCGGTAGCTTTTCGTATTCAAACATTCTGTGTTTTCTTTTGTTATTGAAACTTTTACACACTTTTTGTTTTCATGTGCAGAAACTAGATATATTATATGAACACAGTAGGTATGTCATATGCACACACTGGCTCTCACCATTTGCTCACAAGAGCTTTCATGATATGCACACACAACAATAATCACATGCCCACACAAGAACTCAACATATGCACACAGAATAATCCATCATATGCGCACCTCATCATATGCACACACTGCCTTTCAACATATGCACACAAAATATTACACCATTCGAAGACTTTCTTTATATATATGCACAAACAAGAATACATATATGCACACACAAGAATTCAACATATGCACACACTAGCTATATATATGCACACGGTAAGCTTAGCATTTGCACACGAGACACTGAATAAATGCACAAAAAATATTAGCATTTTATACATTCACTCACACAAGCAGTACATTGTTATTCACTACAAAACAAAATAAAACCTTCAATTGTCTTCTAACGTACATGTCATACTAACATTCAAGCTACAACAACGTTAAATTGTTTTGTTCCAAACACAGTGTAACATTACAACATTCATGGCTTTTTCTTGTTGGCTGCATAACTTCTCCTCTTTAGATAGCCTTCAAGTAACTGCTCAAACTTTTTCTTGTGCTCATTGTGCTCACATTTGAGGAAGGTTGAGCAGTACTTCACCCTTAAGTTGTTCAACTGCTTTTGGTTTTCCTTCAGCAGACCGCTGTGCCATTCTGACAACCCATTTCCTTTGTACGTTTCCATGTGTCTCATTGCAAAAATGCCACAGTCTATCTTGTTATTTGCATCCCTCCAGCTCATCTGTAGTCTCTCAGTCGGAACTTTGTTTACATCCATTATGATTTGAGCTTTCGTTGACATTTGACTTTCCAAGAGAAAATTCACAAATAAAGTTCTCTGTGTAAAAAACAAACAAACATAAGTTAGTAATAATTTTCCAAATCAATAGTAATAAATTTATCATTTATAGTCAAGTTATACTCACCAATGCGCAGGGAACTTCTCCATATTTGTCATCACCTCAGTTGGAAGAGTTGTCAATTATGTGGACAACTGGTGTCTTGACATTGATTGCAATCACATAATAGTGTGCATGGGCAGTAATTGGGAAAACGAATTGTTTAATCAATAAAAATAATGTATGTTAGAACATATCAACACTTATGTGTGCATATGCACCCAGAAAATATGACGACAGTTATGCATCCTGTACTTTTGTCTGTGTGTGCATATGCACACACATGCACACAAGTCTTCATATGTAAGACAAGACATATATATGCACACATACGTGTACACATAGACACACAACAGTGTTAATCATATGCACACAAAAGAATTATGGACAAATATGCAATGTGTATATGGTTGAACAATTTCAACTTACTAGGTCAACGTTTTGGATCTTCAAATTCTTTTTCTTGAAACCTTGAACATAGTTAAAGCTCTCCATTAAGCATTTGTTGAACAATATTGTTCTTTCCTCCATTGCAACTTCTTTTGCCAACACAGTATACATCTGCATGTTAAAGAAAAATGAAGTTAGAAAATGTAATTCGTTAATAATGATATAATTTATTACAGTATTTAGTATATACCATATGCACTGTTGGTAGGAAAAATCTCAATGGAGACGCTGCATCTTTGTATATTTCATTTTCATTTAATATTGCAGCGTATCCATCAAATAGACCACTGTCTAGGCATTGTCCTTCCTTTAATAAGGAGAAGTCACTTTTGTAGTATGAGAATTCATTCACTTTGAAAATCATATCGCTGCATGAAACTTATTTTCATTAGAAATATGATTTAACATACTTACATAATCAAATTAGATACGCACACATAAAAATCAAAATATGCACACATAATAATCAAAATATGCACACACAAGAATCATATATGCACACAAGTTCTAATATGCACACACATGATTTAGTATACGCACACACAAGCTTTAATATATGCACACACACTAACTATCATATGAACACATAATATTTGAAAATAAATTTATATCAACTTACTAATTTTTTATTCTTGTATTCATCAGCCAATCGTAGATATTTTTCTCCTCTGTAGTTGCATGCTCATTAATATCAACCTCTCTTGCTTTGAATGGAGATTTCATATATTCTGAAGGATTAGTTATCCTTTTCTGTACGTTCTGCACCGGTGTCACATTAGAGTTTCCAACCACAAATGTTACCTAATAATACACACAAACCGTTATAGTCTTGCAAATTATAAAAGGTTCTAATTCAACCAAATTTTCTTTCTATGTACCTTCTTTGGAATGGTTGATTCTGTTGCCTCAACTGGTGTCGATTCCTTCGATTCCAGTTTCCTCAATATTTCCTTCTCTTGAGTAGAAATTGGTGAGACCCCCAAGTCAAATGATGGAACTTCATGAAAATCCATTCTGATCTGCAGTATGCACACAAAAGCATTGTTATATGAACACAAAAGATTTAATATATGCACACACAAGGAACAAGATATGCACATACCTTGAATCACGTTGTTGAAGTATTATTTATTTATTATTATATTAAATAATTAGTAAAATATAAATTGATAAGGAAATCCTAAAGCTCTCCATTTTCAAACCTCCAAAATAGCTTAGGTTATTCTATTGATGGGTAAAATGAACATAAATTTGACTTTTCGTAGAATTGTTCCTTTTGAATTATTTATATTCTTAACAACTTACAATGAATTTATATTAGAATAATAAATATCTATTGATTTTTCTTAAATTCTATCAACTTATTTTGTTTTACACCACCGATTAAGATCAACTTATTATTTTTTCATTTAGTATATACTAGCATAGTGCATGTGCCAAGCACGGGATTTGTTTTTATTAATTTCTAAAATTAATATGACATTATATTTCAGGAAGTTAGATTTGTTTTGTGTTATTAAAAGATGATTAACTTTTTGTACGTTAGTGCTCATACATATTTTATAATATAGAAAATACAATATTAAACAAAAAGTACAATCATAGCTGCTCAAACCATAGTTTGATGTTAAATAGAAATCAAATTTATTTTTTATTAAAAATTGAATAATTAATTTTCCTTTTCAATTTTTCTAAAATCATTTTATATAAGTCTATTGATTGAATACTACTTCTACTAATTAATTATCATCCCATATTATAAACTATTTTACATATGCACCAACAAATATAAACCATTTTACATAAGTATGTTTCAAATTTTGCTAAAACTATTTTATGAACTTTGTTTTTATTATCATATCTTAGTTTATATAACTATTATGTTAATCTATCATACAATAAAACTTAATTTTCTAATATCTATTATTTAGGTAAGACTTCCAAATCGGTTTCACCTTCTCATTTTGTAAGATTGAATATGTGAAATGCATATAAGAAGACTATGTGCTAATTTTGAAATGTTCAATCTTTATGTATGGTTGCCGTGGTATTATATATTAAATGTGTATAAGACTAATTATTCAAATTTTTTAAAATGAATTTATAAAGAACATATCAATTTATAGGTTGAAAATCAATTAATTAATTCATATCCAAAACATGTTATTCCAAAAATTATTTTTTTCTATTCTTACTTATCATATTCAGATTTCATACTTGTATCTTAATAACTAAATTGATATCATAATTTAGATATTTGCTAATTAAGAGATATAATTTAATTATATTGTTTTTACCTTTTTAAATATGCGTTACTAATAATAAGATTTTACTCAATATTATTACTCAATTCTTATAAATAATTTAATTGTACATGATATAAATAATGTAATATATATATTCGAAGGATATTTATCTTGTTTACGTAATAATTTTAGAAAAATATAAATATAAATTATTAAAAATATATTTTTAAATATAATATATATTTTAGAAGGATATTTATTTGATATGGTGGATGATGTAGGATTCCATTTTTCTAGATTTTTTTTAAAAAGGTGGATGATGTGGCGACATAATTTAGAGGTCAACCACATAGGCAATATGGTAGAGATAGATCATTAAAAAAGATATATAAAATTTGATAAGATTTGATAGTTCGTAAGTTTAAATGTGTAAAATAAATAAAAAGAGAATCAATATATATTAAAGATAAAAATATTTAAAGTGCAACTTTATCTACAAATCATCAATAGATAATTTAAGATTTTTCTATCCTATTCACATTAAATAATTTGTTCACTTATATTTTATTTTCATTTACTCTAAATCTCTGATAAATAATAATTTGAGGGTTTAAATTAGAAATTCGAAGTATTATATACATGGTTGAATTTCCATTCCATGTATGAGCAATATATATGTTTTGACCTTCTGCATTAGTATATGTATAGATATAGATAGTGTAACACCCCGGGACAGAGGTGCTATAGTGCCATAGTCCCGAAGGACTATAAGGCGGGTGAAATAAAAATTTGCGAAACATAACCCATATATATCAAAAGCAGCACAACGGAAAACCTGTACAACCTGTAAAACCTGCCAGAGTTTGAAACCACAATCAAACTTAACCTATAGAAAATACAACACTTTACAAACCAAAAACCAATACAACAAGTTCGACCCATACAAGGTCCAAAACCAAAACGACACGCATAACCAAGTCAAAGTCGAAACCAAAAGAGTAAAGCCTTCGACTCTAAACCGACGGTGATCAGGATCCTCCTTGCTGGCGCTAAATCTGCAAAGCCTGATTGACTGGGGGACCCGATACCCCAGCCAACCGCGGCACGTAAACCGCAGTTGGTCAGTCTTTTGAAAGACTATGGCAAGACCGAGCCAAAACAGTTTCAAAACCATAGAGTTATCACGACAATCAAACAATACCAAACAACAACAGATCATACAATATATACATACAATATATACCATATCAACCGACCAATCAACATAAAATACACGCCTAAACACAAACACACTCTATCACATAATCATCCAATACTCAATCTTATCCAATTCTACACGATACTAATCTCTTCCATCCAACCTCAACTCATCACAAGCATAAATGAAAAGAACGATCCAATCCAACTTCCTCTCCATTACTAATACCTCAAACAACAACTCTATGCACATACACATCTTACGACTGACTTACAACCACAGCTAATCAATTAGACTGAACTCACTACTGCACTACACAACAAATTCAATTAACCTTCATAATCCACCAGTTACCAACAACAACCATACCAATAGAATTTACCACCTTGACCAGTTACAACCAACACCTATAACACACGAAACTCACAATCACAACCATTATTCAACACACAACCAATATACACACACTCACACACACTCAATCCAACACCCACACACGATCCAACACACACACATACACATTCAAGCCAACACACACACACGTGTCAACATACACTAATCACCTTTAGTCATATTTGACTACCACGTCAACATTTAATCAGATACGCTACAAGACAATTCATATCACACGCACATACCCATTTCATCATCATAACATTCAATCAATACAACAATAATCAATATATATTAGTCATCACCATATCCGACCAAGCAACCAAGAAAGATAACTCAACTCATATTCAACCAATCACAAACAATTAAAATATACATATATATCACTTCAAACAACCACTTAATCAGGTACGCAAGCAACCCTTTCACACAATTACCACTTCACAACATCTCCGTCTCCACCCCCACATCACCAATGTGAGACAATTCACAACATCCCCGTCTCCACCCCCACATCACCAAGGTGAGACAATTCACAATATCCTCGTCTCCACCCCCACATCACCAAGGTGAGACAATTCACAACATCCCCGTCTCCACCCCCACATCACCAAGGTGAGACAATTCACAACATCCCCGTCTCCACCCCCACATCACCAAGGTGAGACAATCAACACACACTTTCCGGATGGGACTTTCACCATCCAACAACATTCCACCACTACCCGACACCAATTCAAACACTTCATACGACAACCAATCAAATATCACATAATCACATACACACACACAATCCAACACACACACACATTCAATCCAATACACACACACACATTCAATCCAACACACGCACACACACGATCCAACACACACACACACATTCAATCCAACACACACACACGATCTAACACACACACGCACACATTCAACACACACACCCATTCAATCCAACATACACACACACATTCAACACACACACCCATTTAATCCAACAACACTATTTACAACAATCAATCATATTTAGTCACAATTGACTACCGCATCCACATTTAATCAATCACGATACCAGACAATTACTATCACGCACACTTACCCATTTTCAACCAAGCAACGGTAAACTTAATTATGAAATAAATTAAGCATAAATCAATTTATAAAAAATATATAAGTTAGCAAGGATCCCCTTGCCTCAAGTCGAACCGCAACGACCCCAGAGGTCTCCAAACCACTCGAACGAACCTGCGAAATCAATCCGAGCAAAACCCTGGCGTTAATTAACTCATACCAATCCACAACCAATAAAACCCCCAAATTCAAACCCTAAATTCATAATACCTCCAAATCTCCAATGTTAGCAAAATCCCACACAAATCAACTCAAACCTTCAGCAGATCGCTGCACTTGCACAAGGACCACGAAATCAGTCCATAACAGACTCCAATCTGCTGAACACCAGCCCAATTTCAACAAAAATCTGTTACCCAAAAATCATCAATACCGAACCCTAAAATTTCAAAACAAAACCCCTAAGCTTACCTTGTTGATAACCAAACGGAAGCCACCGGGAAGGGCTCTTCATCATAGGAATTCCAGCCACCAGCTACAGCACTTCAGCAGCAGTGGATGCACAGAAGCAGCTCGGCTCACGCACAGCAGAACTTCAGCAACCAACACAGTCTCCGACTTGTACAATTTCGTTCTCCCTGCTCAGGACTCCGAATGCGATGATTCCAACTCGAGAAGTTAGATATACGAGTCTAGTTTACCTCCTAAAAATTTCAGACCAAAAGAATAAGTGAGCAAAACGTTCTTACAACTATACTGAAGTGTCGCAGACATGACAACAGCACACCAGCGGACAGCAGAGGAGAGGAGCGGCGATTGGGTTCTGGTTCGTCGGAGGAAGAGACTCAGCTGGGCAGAGGAGGCGAAAGGAGCACAGCTGCTCAGCGGGAGCTTCACGAAGGAGATGGAACGAAGGGGATAAAACGAAGGGGATGAATTCCCTTCTGCACAGTGCACACCCCTTGTTCTCATTTTAAACCAAATCCCAAATTTGATCTTTATCCCCTAAATTTTCATTTCTCCCTTTTTAAGTAAATCCCTAATTAATTTATCATTATGCCATTATCAACTTATTTGGGGTATTTCAGATAGTAATAAATATAGATGTAGTTTTCAATTTTTTGGTCTTATGTATAAATTATATATAAGCTTAATTATAAATAAACTAATATACAATAAAGTGAAAAATATATAGTATACAATAAGAGGATCACACAATATATTAAATTATTTATAAATAAATTAATATGAATTTGATACGCTGATTCATCTCGTTTCGTATATATACAAATAGATATAGATATAGTTTTCAATTTTTTTGTCAAACGTATAAATTATATATAAGTTTAACTATGAATAACTTTATATACATTAAGGTAAAGTATATATAGTATATAATCTCGAAGAGGATAACCCAACATATAATTTGTAGAAGAATAATATAGTGGTTTATAAAAATTCCATATTTATAGCATAGTGGTTTATCAATATGGACAAACTTTCGGTTAAAAGATTTGGACAAGATAAAAATAATACATAGACCAAATACTATCAATCTAAATTGGTTAAGATTTGATACAAAATATAACACCCCAAACTTACGTCGGTAGTGTCACACGCCAATGACCTTAAACATTAATGTCCAAAGTCACCGCTTTAATCGGAACAATTATGATTAAATAAATAAATAAGCATTAAATAATAAAAGAGTAGCGAAAAACTTGTATGACGAATACTCAATTATTTTATTAAAATTACTCTCGTACATTAAAAAGGATGATAATACAAACAATGTGAAATTACAGCGGAATAATTTTAAATAAACCCTAAATACATGACTAATTTATATAAAAATTATATTTATTTATAAACACCTTTTTTTATGGAAAGACAAAGAATGCATTAAAACAGAGAAATGATTACAGAGTACATAGGATGAGCCAACGAAGTTGGCATCTGGGAGATAAGACTAAAATATACCATTGCCCAAGGAGGCAAGGATAAAAAGGACGAACGACCAGAAACAACAAAAATATCAAAGGGAAACCAAAATCTAGGAGCGCGCAAAACTCCACCACTGGAAGGCTCAGAAGAAATCTAAATGATCAGTGACTCAGCGTAACCAGTCGGGATCCTACAAGAGGATACTAAAAGAACGCTATGAACAACACATAACCAATCAGACTGAGTTTCGCTGAGACTCCTAATTCCATGGCAAAAGGCAGACCCCTAACCAAAGCCTATGTAGTCAACATATCCACAACATCAACACTTGGTTTTAAAGATTTACTCCCAAGGGCTACAAGAGATCCATTACACTTAAACAGAGGAAAAGTCAGGCCAGCAAAGCCATCGTTCCCCAAACTGACATCTACAAGCTATACAAAACTGATCCAACAGGAAGCTAAAGCACGAATACTGCCAAGACTAGCAGAGCCAGAACACCCAACATGACCCAAATTACAAGCAAAGACAAATAAGTAACACCCGGAATAGAGATGGTCCACCAACAGTGGAACACATGTAAAGGGAAAATTGATAGCAGTTCCAGGGGTTGCTTCCAAGATTAGCAAGACCGGCCAAAACAACAAAGCCACAGTCATAGGATCTAAGCAGACAACACAAAATCAATTGGATCCAAGCGGACAACACGAAACCGAAAAAACACCGAAAAGAGACGAAGGCTTTACAAAAGAGAGATTGCACCACGAGCAGCCGGGGGGCCGGGAGCCTAGCAGAGATGGATGTTCGAACCGCCAAATCAGTCCAACGCAGACGGAAGAACAGAGGCGGTATGGATTAGAGGGATTGAAACCCTAGCCCCATCAGATGCGTCGACAAGCCGGGTGAAATCCCAAGAGAGAGGGAGGAGGAGCCCCAGGGCGCGAAGAGGAGGCGATTGGAGTCGAGCCGACGATCGAGGATGGAGTCGGCGACAAAGGATAGCTAGCACACCGGCTAGAAGAGCCCTCACTCAGGAGGGAGAGAGTTTCCCTCATCAGGAGGGTAACCTCGGTCGAGACAGTACGCAATACAAGCATATTACTTTAGAAACATCTTTAAAATAATATTACTTTAGAACACAACCTTCAACTATAAGTTTTCGTCTTCAATTGTTACTTCAAATCGTCTAGGACCAACCACTGATGTGTCGTATAAGACAAATGACACTAGTCAACCATGCAAGGAAAATGATCGGTTGATTAGTCTAATGAAAGACTATGCAAGGGTGAAAAAAATAATGGTTCTTGTGATTGTATCTAGTTACTATCATTGTCTTTTGAATAATAGTCGGTAGACGATACATAACTCGGATACTCTCACTGAAACGATAGAAAGATATATGTGCCAAGAGAAGACTCCAACAAAAATGAGTCTTATGGGAATTAAATGAATTTGTTTGGGAATATTATATTTAGCACACAAAGTTTTGAAAATGCCTTGTTGCATATTTGGGTCATCGACCAACCTCGCCGCATAATGCGAATTCAGATTGGAAAGGGGACTTACTTTAGACAAGAGACCGGGCGGGTTCCACGTTGTACTTCTCACCCGAGGGTATATTAATTATGTGCAAAACGACACTTATCTTATTTAATTCCAAAACGTGCATTTACGTTAAAACTTTTAATTCACACCAATCTCGCAATGAGATATAGATCATGGGACGAATCTCGTTCGACACTAAAAGTGAAATACCCCAAGGATGTTAGTAATGGCATAAGGGTAAATTAATTAAGGTTTTTGCTTATATTGGGTGAAATGGAAAATATTGGGGATAAAATCCCTAAACACATTCGGTGGTCTCTCTCTCTCTCTCTCGCGTGGTTCTTTAGCCGAGCAGCTCAGCCAAGCTTCTCCTCCGACGAACTCCTCCTCATGTGCCCAGTCGAGTTGTTCTTCTCCGGCGAGCCGACTTGGACGCCGCCGCTGCTCCTCCTCCTTCCCTGCTCGTGCTGTCGTCCGTGCTTGCTGCTGTTGTTGAGCTGTAGCTGCTGTTCGTTGTCGTTGTTGTCGTCTCCGGCGACGAGGAGCCCTTTCCGGTGGCGACTGTGTGTTCAACGTCGAGGTAAAGGTTGGTTTGTGTTGTTGAATTAATTTGTGGCTGATTGTTGTTATTGTCCTGCGTGGACTGAATTTCTTTGCTGAATTTGTGAGTGACCGAATTTATGTGTGTGTACTGCGTGGACTGGTGCAGCAGATTCGTGGTGGAGCTGTTATCCCGCCGTGTTCGGTGGCTACCGTTTGGTTGTCGACAAGGTAAGCTTATGGGTTAAGGGCTAATTCGAATTGGTGTTGTGTGTGATCGAATTGATGTTGTTGTTCTTCGTGGACAGTTGAAGAGGAAGGTGTGTGACCGTATTGTTGAATTTGAGCTTGATTTTGTTTGTGTGGGATTTTGCTGAATTGGAATTTGAAGGTATGATTTTAGGGTTTGAATTTGGGGGTTTTGTTAGTAGTGGATTTGTATGAATAATTAATGTCAGGGATTTGCTCGGATTGATTTCGCAGGTTCATTCGGGTTGATTGGAGATCTCTGGGGTCGTTGTGGTTCGACTTGAGGCAAGAGGATTCTTGCTAACTTTATATAATTTTTATAAATTGATTTATGCCTGGTGTTTCATAATTAATTTTATCATTGCTTGAGCGATTTAAATTTGATTAATTGACTATATAGATACTTGGTTGAAAATGTGTGTGTGTGCGTGTGTTAGTATTTTGTCTCGTATCGTGTTGAATAAATGTTGACGTGGTAGTCAATTGTGACTAAATGTGATTGATTGTTGTTGATAGTGTTTGTTGACACTTGTGTGTGTGTTGGGTTGTGTATGTCGACACCTGTGTGTGTTGGCGGTTGTGTGTTAAATTGTGTGCGTGCTGGCAGTTGTATGTTGGGATTGTGCGTTTGTGTGTGAATGTTTGTGTGTGAATGTGTGTATGCTGAGATTGACTGATGTGGATTGATTGTTGTTGTTTGATTGTGGCGGATTGATTGTTATGGATTGATTGTTGTGGATTGATTGTCGTGGATTGATTGGATTATTGATTTTTAAAGTTTCTCGGTTGAATATATATATATATATATGTGTGTGAAATGTGTTAATAGAGGTCGTGTGTAATAATTGATTGGTTGTCGGTGTGGTGGTTGGATTGTTGTTGATTAGAGGTCGATGGGCCAAGGGTTGGAATGGATTTCACCCAACCGCATAGGGTATACAAGGTATACGCCTACGTCGTTAAGGGCCAAGGATTTGAAAGGGGTTTCACCAAACCGCGTAGGATATACAAGGTATACGCCCACGTCGTTAAGGGCCGAAGGTAGGAATGGATTCCACCAAACCGCGTAGGGTTTACGCCTACGTCGTTAAGGGCCAAGGGTTGAAATTGAATTGGAGGTCGAAGGGCCAGGTGATGATATACTCACCAAACCGCACAAGGTATACAAGGTATACGCCTACGTCGTTAAGGGCCAAGGGTTGGAATGGATTGGAGGTTGAATTGGAGATTGGATTGGAGATGTGTTGGAGTCGTTTGTGTTTCAGTGTTGAGTTATATTATTGTTTGATTACAATTGGTTGATTGTTGTGATATCTATTATGTGTTGAATGTTGGTTGCGAACTGATTAAGTGATTTTGTGTTGAATGTTGGTTGTGTACCTGAGTAAGTGATTTTGTGATGATATTGACTGTGCGCTTGATTAAGTGGTTGTGTTGGCGAATATTGATTGTGTGTTTTGGTTATTGGTTTTATGTTGGATATTGATTATTGGCTAGTGACTTATTGTTCAATATTAGTTCTTTATGAGGTGAATTTCTGTTGGTATGGTTGTTTATGGTAACTAGTGGATTATGAAGGTTGGTTATGTTGATTATTGTTAGTTGTGGTAGCGGGTCATTGTTGTCCATTGGTAGTGGTTGTTGGATCTTGGTGTGAATTGTTTGAGAAAGTTGGTTATGTGGATGTTTGTGAAGGTTGGTTTCCCATCTTGAGGGTGTGGGCTAATATGAGTTAGGTTGATGTGTATGGGTTACGACCCATGTTATCGATCAGGCGGCACCGGAAGGGTGGCTGGCCTGGATCGTTGTTTTGTTATGTTGGTATCATGTGACGATTGTCTCGTTGATGCTTATGTGTTTGTTTATGTGAAGGTTAATTGAATGTGTTAGTACAGTAGGGAGTTCAGTATAATTGATTAGTCTCGGTTGTAAGTCAGTAGTAAGATATATGTATATATGTTTCATAGGGTTGATGTTTGAGGTATTAGTAATAGAGAGAAAGTTTGATGGGATTGTTTTATTCCTTTTTACTTGTGTAAGGTTGAGATTGGCTGAAATGAGGTTAGCATAGTGAAGAGTTGGATAAGAATGGTTATTCAGATCGGTTATGTGGAAGAGTTTGTTTATGTTTTGAGATGTGGTTGGTTTTGGTTGGTTGATATGATTAAGTCTAATTATGATATTATATATATATATATGTATACATTGTGGCGTGTTGTCGTTTGTTGTGAGTTGATTGAATATATATATATATATATATATATATATATATATATTTGTGTTTGAAACTGTTTTGGCTTGAGGAGTTTTGCCAGTCTTTCGTGAGACTGACCAACTTTGGTTTACGTGCCGTGATTGGCTGGGGTATCGGGTCCCCCAGTCAATCAGGCTTTGCAGGTTTGCAGCAACAAGCGGGTTCTGGATCACAGATGTGTCTTCACAGTGAAAAATTTAGTTGTGCATCAGATTAAAAATATTGTATTCGCTTCCGTTGTTTTAGATTTAAATTGATGCATTTAAACTGGATGACAGGTTTAAGTATTGTTTAAAATCTTGAGCAGGGATTTTAATGTTGATGATTTTATGTATTAGAAGAGTTTTGGATTTCTTTTCTTGTAGAAACCGCCTTATAGTCCTTCGGGACTATGACACTGTAGCACCTCTGGCCCGGGGTGTTACAAAAAGTATTAGGGCAATAATCCTCCTAATACAAGTTATAAAGAAACATCTAAACCTCGTAAGGTAAATAACGTTCCTACGAATACTCGTGTTAACTAGTATATAAGTCTACACCAAATGCACAACAAATCCACACCAAAGTTCATCTAGCACCATATAATAATAATATATATATATAAGGGTTACTGCTAGCAAATATACAACCTAATAAAAAGGTTCATTTACACACCAATTTAACACACAAGTTTCCAATTGAAAATTAAGAATATTTATCTCAACTTAATTAAGACAATAGATTAATTTTCAATTAAGAAAAATATGGATTAAAGTAGCAAGAGCGAACCGCCATTTGCCTTGAATCACGTAGAAGGTGAACGGTATAAGCGGGAACGATTGCTTTCGATTAGCAAATTGACTTTCTGCTTTAATTACGTTCCAAACGCAATTCCGAGACGTACCCAAATCACACACAATAAATAAATTATAATTAGATAATTTATTCAATATCGAAATTCGGAGGATACAATGTCTCGGTTTCTAATTGAATTTATTTAACTCTAAATAAATCAATTTCAAGGCTTTTCGATAAAACGATTATTTATACGATACTAAAAATCAATTAATCGTATATTCTAAATAATCATATCATAAATAAATTGATCCAATGATATAATTATAACCCTAATAGTAATAATTTCTCACCCAAAATATTATCTAGATGAAGAGTTATAATTTAACCATTCATAATACAAGATAATACCCCAAATATTCTATTTTAATTTTATTTAATACAAATAAAATTAATTTGGACTAACATAATTTTTAACTAATCTAGATTAATGTAATTAACCAAGATTAATCAAAACAAAGCCAAAAATCAACAAAGAAATGCACGGCCGAACATACCCAAACGAACTCGTTGGACGCTTGCCGGAGAACGGAGAAATTCGCCTTCGTCGGAGGACCACCGGGGCTGGGACCAAAGAGCTTTCGAAGAGGACTCAAGGGCGGTGCTATTGGTGGCGAAAATTACAGCGGTGGAGCTCGGAGGTGGTCGGAATCGGACGATGAACAGCCGCAATAAGATTTCTAGGATTCGTGAGCTTCCGGTTGAAATTGGATGAATTGGTGAATAATTGAAGGGGTATTTATAGAGCTGATGAGATCGAATTTTTGAAAATTCAATTCGCACAATTCGGATGACATTCATGCTCCCCGGACAAAATCTCGTTGATTTAGCCCATCAAAACACAAATTAATTGAGGGGTGTAATGCACTAGATCGTTATCTACAATGCCCATGATTTAATTTGGTGGAAACGATTGAAATGGGGACCAAATCCTCCATTGAAAAGATTCAAGGGGCTGCGTGTTCTTGGCTGGCTGGAGGTTGAAGAAGTAGCTCAAATTGTGGCCCCCACTTTATGCGTAATTACATATTTTGCCCAACTTTTCAAGTTGTGGTAAAAATGTCCTTAATTTTATTTTTAAAAATTACAAAAATTATCCACACTTATTAATAACTTATCCTAAATTTATTTATACATTTTAACCCAAATTTAAGTTAAGGGAAAAATTAAATTAGGTCACATTTTCTTAAAAACTTAACCATTTTTAACTATTAATTAACATTTTGTTAATCTTAACTTAAATAATTAAAGTAAAATTGATAAGTTTATTTAAATTATAATTAACATAAGGTTAATATAATTTTAAATCATTCACAACTTAAGAGATAACGTACTTAGGTTAGTACTAGTGTATTATGTTGGACACTAGCCTACATTGTAGGAGTACAGAATGTAATGGGCGATGGTTAGTACTAGTGTCCAACATAATACAAAAATAACGTACTTAGGTTAGTACTAGTGTCCAACATAATACAAAAATATAAGTTGCAGAAAATCATGTTATATCAAAAACTAAATTATATAAAGAGAGACAACACTATCTATAACTTTATTAATAATAAAAATTGGCTAAGTAGTCTTTCAAATAACCACACCACTAACATCAATACTACTAAAACCATCAAGCATAATAAAAATTATCATATAATACATGAAAATGAAACGAAAAACATTAATGTGAAACGATGTTCAAAATTGCTACAAATTATTAAAATGCAAACAGATAGTATCTATGTTTTACACGGAATCTGTTTATTTTTTCTGACCTTTGTAAAAAAATTATAGTTTAGTATATGTTTCATTTATTGGAAAAAATGTCAAAGAATTGAATGCAATTTATTTAACCTGATCAATTTGAATTTGTCTGTTGTCATTTCTCTTTAATAGCAGTTAATTTCAATATTCTTTTACGTCGGGTTAATTCGTCCATAACAAAAAAAGGTGACAATCTAAGATATAAATAAAGTTAAATAAATAATTCTACATATTAATCATTTATTTTAATATTATAAAAATACATAAGTATGTGTATTTACTTAATATAAGTATTCCAAATACAATACAATTTAATTATTTATTTTAGTATTATAAAAATATAATACAAATTTGTAAATACTAAATGGACTTATGAGCCCAAATCATATTTGTATAAACTTTAAATTTTTAATGCAAATTTGAATTGGTTTAATGGGCTTTTAGGCCCAAGTGGAATAAATTGAAAAGTAAAATAGATGGCCAACTAAAAAACCCCGATTTTTATGTAAAAAGTTATTATTTGTAGTAAAATTAATTTATTCATTGTCATTTATCTCTAATAGCATCAAATCTCAACATTATATTATTTTGGTTTAATTTGTCCATAACACAGTCACTGAAAATTTTAAAAATATATATTCCAAATAAAAAAAATATACAAATTTAATATTTGATTTAATAATATAATTATATATAAATAAATATAAATAACTTAGAAACTATACATAACAATAATTTAATTTAATATCATTAATAAATAATACTTATTTTTATATATAAAATACACTAATGGGCCATAGGCCCATAACAAATAAAGGGCAGCTTTCCTCGAGCGGCTTCCAAATCCGACTTCTGAGGGCTTCGCCGCCGACAAATCCGACTGCTCAATCGCCTGCTCCCTAATCCATGGGGACGAATCCGACTTCCGAGGGCTTCGCCACCGACGATTTCCTCGAGCGGCTCCTCGCCATCCCTAACTATACAGACTCCGCCGGGGGAAATTCGCTTGGGAGTGATGAGAGGTTGGGATCCACGGCGTCGTCTACCGTTTCTTCGTCTCAGCTGAGCTCTGGTGCTGGAGGCGGCGGATATGGAGGCGCGATTGGCTTCGTTGGCGGTGGACCCGCGCTCGGCGCCAGTTTTCCGCTGGATTTGAGCTTGGCGTCGCCGGAGAGTGGGTTTAGGTTTGCGAACGATGCTCTTGTGAATGGCGGAGGTTCTTTTGTGAATTGTGTAAGTTGTGTTGCCGTTTTTGAATGACTAATTTCCTAGTTGATAGAATAAGATTGTTGGATGTTACCTATTTGGCCTTGCTAATTTGTGATTTTAATTGTTAGTTGTTAAGGGCTTAATTAGTTAATTTGACACCTCGACAAAATATTCATCATAAATATGCACTTTATACTCCCTAAGATTTAAGATGTTCATTATCTGGTTGCTTCATTTTGAGAGAAGTAACATGTGATTTATGATCCTTTTTTCTTAATTCTGTTGCTAGCATTGCATGTAGTAGATATTCATGACTATAGGCTGACTGAAGGTGTTATAGGATTAGGATTGCATAATTCCTCTATTGCATTGACAAACAGAGCAATATATCATTTAGGTGTCTCTTAATGTTGCATAATGTTTAGAGGTGCTGATATCAACCTGTTTTTGTTAGGTGTCTCTTAAAGTTTTTTTCATTTAGGTGTCTCTTAAAGTTATTTTCATGTTTGGATGCAAACAATAATAAATTTTGCAGGAAAAATAAAAAATGTTGTGGCAAAAGATAGATTTTCAGTCTAATACCAACTTATCATGCATTTATTGAATATAGTTAGGTGTAACATGATCTCTCCATGTCAGCATTTGCAGATTAATGCTTGGTTTTCCAAGTTCATGAATTGGTCACAAATAATTATTAAACTGCTTCCTTTATACTTTATGCACTCCTTGTTACCTGCTATTCTTTGATAAATCATAAATGATATTCGGTTGCTCTAAGTACGGGGAGCTAGGAGTGGCCGCCGAGGGAGATTTTCTTCTCAATATGTATCTCATGGTACCTTTTCACATGGGTTTTGTGTATGCCATCCTGCAATTTTTCTTAAAAAAATTGAGCAAAGTGAAATAAAATTAAAGGTCTTGAAATCGTTTTCAGTATTGTATGCCAGCCACCCAGCCTACAAATTTGCAGTGTTAACTGTTAAGGCAGCTGCAAATTGCTCCATATTTGCGAACTATTATTTTGTAGGGAGACCCGGGGTTAAAAACACATATCCGTCCATGAAATGAGCAAATTCTACATACGCAATTATATTCACATAGCATGGAAGAAATTATACTTTTAACATTTGGATATTTTTATTTTAGTGCAATTTTCAAGGGAAAAAATGATCTTCTCCCCCACAATTTCGCACCCCCCCCCCCCCCCCCCCCCTCTGGTGGGTCTCAATCTCTTAGCAAAACTGCAAAAGTTGCATTTGTTGACTCAAACAACGGATATTATAATGATAGAAAAGTTGTGTGACTTTGATGTGTGAAATTGGAAAAAATATTGGTTTTTCTTTTGTAATATTTTGCTCTAAGCTCTTGTTAAATAAGATGCATCTTATATCTTCTATTAATAAATTAATCATGCTACTCTAGCCATATATCTTAGCTACATGGAAGTGAATTTTGGTTTCTTATGGCACCTTTTCTTTTTAATATGTGATGCATATGATAGATGCTGGAGGTGGGATGAATGGATCTGTGTGTAAGTAAAATGGATATGAAGAAAGAGGGAATGCTCTCAAGGCCCCTGCACTACCAGTTCTTAAGGAGCTAGATTCTAGAACATCAACATTGGTGGAAAAGTAAGTACTTACTTTTGAGGCTATGGTGTCCTATGAAACCCCATAATCAAGACATATGTGCAAACCACAGCCTTTTAGATATCAATTTAGAAATTAAAATGGATTTTTGATTTTTTTTCCTCCCTACTTTAATTTGGACTCTGTTTACTGTAAAGCTAAACTTTGTGTCTAATTTTGGATTTGTGTTCATTCTTTGCAGAACATCACCTGCCACTGTGAAAGACCCCTACTTGTAAATATAGTTCAGTCTGAGATCAATGGAGAAATATTGATTTATGAAAATCTTTCAACTGCCTCTAACTCTTTGGTGAATGCTTTTGGTCCAACTAAAGGTATGATCTAGGGTTTGCTTAGCTCCATCTTGCATTTCTACTACTCTCATTCAAGTGTGAATTATTTTTTGATATGGTATGGATTTTTTTGCTGTCACTCCCTACTCCCTAGTAAATATTCATCATTCAGGTGTGAATTATTTTTTGATATGGTATGGATTTGTTTAGATTCTGTTAGTCAGCAAAAATGCAGTAAATATTGTTAATCAGCAAAAAATGATTTGGTGACTGATATCATATAATAATAAGCAAAAATAGAGTTAATACTTATAGAGCTACTCATTTTTTTACTGCTAGTCTCTTGCTCTCTTACTCTTAGCTTGGCTTAATTTTTTAGATTCATTGATTTGCTGATTTTTTAAATACTGTTAGTCAATTTTAGGGGTTTAATTTAGTTAATAGTTATTATTAATTGAATTGGCTATTAAATTATGATATATATTGTTAAATGCATATCAATTTAGATTATTTAGTTATAATTGATAAATGAGCTGGAGTGTTGAATTCCTATTATGGCTACTGATGTTAAGAATATTTATATTGGACCTATTTATATTGGGCCTAATTTATTATTTATATTGGGCCTTCAAAGACATTGAGATGGCCCTGCCTTCAAGGCCGAATTAGTTGTCGGTGGCCCAAGCCATAAACCCCATGCCCGACCTGCTATATATAACGTAAACCTAATTACCCATTTAGAATACGGGTCTGGCCCAAGCCCAATATAACAATGCCAACCATTTGATTAAACACTGAAACCCTAATTCACCCTCTTTATCACTTTCTTCTGCGCCGAGTTTTCTTGCTCTCTCCTTCTTGAACCTTCCTTTTACAGAGTTTCCACTTTCAGTCTTTCTAGTTCCAACTTTCATCCTTTCTTTCCAATTTCAACCTTCCATTTTTCTCTTTCTGAAGATGGCGTTCAAGGTTTTTTTACAAATCTTGGAGATTGAAGTTTATTCCTCCATAATACAATCTGATGTAGAGGTTTCATCTCTATTTCTGATTACAGATCTACAGATTTTTGGTTTGTTTTCATCTTTACCTTCCGAGAAAGTCGAATGTGGCAGTGCTCGTAAGATCTCTCTCTCTCTCTCTCTGAGTATCTTTGTCTCTCCTTTTCTGATTATCTACATTTCCCTTTCGATTTTGCTAGATATCTGGAAGTTGAATGTTCTGGAGAGCTCAATACTTTGCAGAAATGTAAGATCTCTCTCTCACTCTCTCTCTCTCTCTCTGAGTATCTTTGTCTCTCCTTTTTCTGATTATCTACATTTCCCTTTCGATTTTGCTAGATATCTGGAAGTAGAATGTTCTGGAGAGCTCAATACTTTGCAGAAATGTAAGATCTCTCTCCCTGAGTATTTCCCTTTCGATTTAAAAATCATCAATTCTTTGTTTAAATATTTTCATGCTTGTTCATCATCTACTCTCAATTAGTTTGAAATTCTATGTTACCTTGCTTCGAAAAAACTTAACATCAACCTTTTGCATGAATCATTAAAGATCTGTTTCAATACTTTGTTTGGATTTTTTTATTATGTCTCCATTAATTACAATACGGTGTTTCCATGTTCAATAAGCAATATCTAGAATCTTCTCGTTGAATCTATACATTATATTTGTTATAATGAGTTCAATAATAATATATAAATCGGGTTCAACAATACAATATATATTAAATTTATATTTCATACGAATTGAATTGATTGCTTTTCTATAACGGGTTAGAGGCCTAAGTTATTAATGTGTTAGATTAAATGATGAATTTAGGCCCAATCATTAATAACATACTTTCTATCTTTGATATAATGGCATAGTGGATCAATTTTTTAATGGGCTTGATTAATGCGGCCCATCTTGTTTAAATTTTTTTTGGCCCAAGTTTAATTTAGATCGGCTCAGTGGTCCAAACTTTAAATAACGGTTACAATTAATAGCATTAAAAAATAACAGATGGGCCTATAAGTCAATGGGCTTAAAGGCCCATATAATTTGGGTATTGTTATTTTGTCATTAGATTTTTTTTCTGGAATGTAGGCCTGATAAATAAGTGTTATCGATTTACATTTTGGGAAACCCTACCACATTAAGAAATTTCTTGTTGCGCCGCTTTCATTTCCTCTTATCTATTCCTGTTCTTCAAACCACTAATAACTTCACAGGATATGAGAAGATAATTGCATGTGGAGTGTAAGTTGAAGAAGAGGATCCAGTTATCTGACTGCTTCCTTAAAAGTTCCTCTCTCTCTCTCTCTCTCTCTCTCTCTCTCTCTCTCTCTCTCTCTCTCTCTCTCTCTCTCTCTCTCTCTCTCTCTCTCTCTCTCTCTCTCTCTCTCTCTCTCTCTCTCTCTCTCTCGGTTCATTACTGTTTAGGGTTTCAAAAGAAGGCAATTGTGAGTATTCGTTGGTGAATTTATAAACCAATTTTATGTTATGTATTTCTTGTGAATAATTTGTACATAATTTATCTAGGAGATAATGATACTGGTTTCTAGCTGATTTGACGTTGACTGGATATGGTAATATGGTTACAAAATGATGAGACAATTAATCAGTAATCACTAATCATAAAACATGTTCATAAATTCTGTGGGTCTATTCTATAAGAATTAGGTCAAAGGTTAACAGATTTATAGCAAGTCTCATGCCTAGTTATTAAAGCTCTTTCCCTCTCTAGGTGACAATAACTTGGGTAGAGGTTTAACAGTCAAAGAGGCTCTACATTGGTGAGTAACTTGTTTTTTGTAGAGTGTTGGAGATCGTGATCATGTAACATAGTTATTCTGTCATTTCATAGTATGCAATATTGTTGTCTGTGATACTTGAATTGAAGGATGAAATGAGTCTTTTGAATATCGTTCAAAGCAACTTCATTATCGTATGAAAATAATTAAATAATTTATTTCATATGAGCAGATGTGAAGGTTGGTCAAGAGATGGAAGCGAAGAATGTTATTGTGAGCTTCAAAGTCGATAAATGTAAGCTTGTTCTCTATCTCTCTTTTCTCTCTCTCTCTGTCTCTAGAAATCCTTCATTTGATTTTTTACACTAAATCCTAAATCTCAATCCGTAAACCCCAACTCTAATTTCTAACCCCCAACCTTAAACCCTAACTCTAGACTATGGCCCTATCCCTAAATCCCAGTCCTCAATACCATAATCCCTAACCTTAAATCCTAACCCTAAACCCTAACTCTAAACTCTAGTCCTAAACCTAAATCCTACTCCTTAATACCTAACTCTAACCCAAAACCCTAACCCTAAACCCTAACAATAATGCTAACCCTAAACCCTCACCTCTAAACCCTTCATCTAAATCTTAAATGCATATAATGTGAAGCATAATAAATAAATCGAGTAGCCCTTAATCAAAAAAAGTGAACACATCTAGATCTAGTTCTAAATGCACATACTGAAGCATAATAAATAAATCGAACATTATTCATGCCCTAACCTATTGCTACAGGTTTTGAATTATTACCTTGTAATTGAGTTCTGGATTTCTTGAATAAAACTGAAACAAAGAAAATAAATCATACATTCATTGCTGTTTGAAATGTTAAATCTCTATCCCTACAAAACAAAACTGAAGTTCTGTTTGAAATAATATAAGCATTACATATGATATAAGCATTACCTCTTAAATGTCTGTATTATGCTGGAGTTTATCTGCTGAAAAAAACTGAGAAGCTCGAGATTTATAGACGAATATGTGGAAGAGATGAGTCTTCTATTATAAGTTTCTGTAGAAACTCATGGTCATATTTTTATTTTTGGAATGCACATATTTTTCAATATCAAATCTTCCTAGTAATCTTTTTAATTTTGTACATAAACTATTCTGCACTGCTGACATTTTCATTACCAAGTTCATTTTTAATTTATGGGAAATATAGATTCTTGGTGCATTATATTTGGACATATATTTTATGTGATATCATGTGATATTATGCCATTTATTGTGTGGTTTTTTGTAATATTTTTTCATATGGATGTTTATGGACAGGTTTGTACCAGCTTGTTTGCAGAATATGTGAATTGAGGCAGCATTTTTAAAGATTTGTGTATTATTTGTGGCATTATTAATTTGTTTCTGGGCAGGTTTTGTTAATTGCCTTGTGATTTCTAGGCATGTAATTTCTTGCTTTTTTGTTGGCAATTTCTTGTTTGTTTCTGGGCAGGTGTTGTTTATTGCAGGTTCATAATTTTGCTATTTAGATAGATTATAATTATAATTTTAAAAAAATATGCAGGATAATGTTTAATAAATATACAGATTAGGTATACGTATAATACATGATAATATATTAGGCTTAATTTAGGTATGAATCAAATATGCAGTATAAAAAATTAGCCAAAAAAAACATTATTTATCTTTTCGAAATATTTTTCTGACAAAAATAGCGTTTCGGATCAATCTTGACGATTACAAAAGATAACAAATATTCAATGGAAAAATGAGATAAAACCCGAACAATAAGGATCGGTTGTCACGTGGACAATTTTTTGTGGGAATGCCACGTGGCAGCGGGAATTGCGGAAGCATTCTGGGGGCGCGTGTTGTTCAGCCGTCATTTTGCTTTAGTTATTATATAGTAGATTATTTTATCCCTACATGGAATAAACTTAATAATTCATATAATATTTATTATAATATATCAAACTCCAAAACTACACTCATTGTCAAGCTTATTTATTTATTTCTATATTATACCATTATACTCCATTTGATAATTTGTACAAAATTATCTTACACTAACTTTTGAACTTAAGTTAATAAAAATTTAAATTACTCCTCTAAAAGGAATAAAATAAATTTCATAACTTTTATTTTTATTAAATAGAAATTACTATATTACCCTTCTAATTTAAGTGGGATATTATACAAAAAACTAAACATGAGAATGTGGTCAATGAGAATATTATAGTTTGATCTTTTCTTTTTAAAGATGATGAGAATAGTACATCTAGATGTTTTTTTTTGTTAATAATTTTTAAAGAACAACTAAAGTTAAATGTAATCTCAAATATATTTAAGAGATAAGGAAATATATAGTGTTTAAAGAAAAAATTAATATTGTTGAAGGATAATATCTTAGTGAAAAGATAATATATTGGGATGACATGTACACTAAAATATTGTTAATTAACTTTGGAAATATATCCCAGTTTTAATTTTTATAATATCTTTTTGAAAAATTTTGTAATATCTTTTTGAAATTTAGGTTGGATGATTTTTTTTAATCAAATAAGTTTTATATATCATTAAACTGGACCCACTGTTATAATATTTTTTTAAAGGATGAATGATGTGGCGAATTATGGTTGGATGGGTAATGACATGTAAGCGAATTGACGTGGTGCCGATACGTAGGATTTATGTATCTCCTTTAGTATATATAGATATAGATTTTAACTAATTTTTTGTGCTCTATTTCTAAGCTTTTTTACAACTTATTTAAAGTAGTTATTAAATATAATCTTTCAACTGAATTTCCTAACTTCCATTGGCTATTAATTACTATTCCATCCATCCATCCATTCACTCATTGATACATTCTACTCAACCTATATATGGAATATATAATACAGAGTACATGTTTTAATTATGTGGGATTTTAAATATTAATTTCACCAAGCTTTGCGGAAAGAACGGTTAGCCATTTTGTGATTTTCACAACTTTCTCTCTTTTTATTTTTTCCCTCCTTTATATTTATTTAAAAACTTTGATACACTAATATTAATATAGGTAATTTTACATAAATTAATATGAAACTAGAATATAAATTCTACTATTTACGTAATATTTTTTATGAAATGATTTAATATGAAAAATATAATAGTTTTTACATTTTAGCTATATATAACCTTCATTTATTAATATATAAACATATTTGATTCTTTCATCGTACTTATCATATTCTTCTTTCTAGCATTGAGGTCCATTCTAACTTAATATATTCAACTAAGTTATGAGATGCGAGGTTTTTTAATCATACTAAGAATTCAATTATCATCATCGATCCTATATATATACATATATGTTTATGCATCGTGATGTTTATATTATAAGCACATTATATGTAAGTTATTCTTTATAACATTTTACAATTATATGTATTTAATTGATAATGTATATTAATTTTTTATTAACATACAATTATGTAAGACATTTAATATACGATATGTTATAACAATAACATGATATAAAAGTGCAACATATACATTTAAATATTTTAAACTTCATGGTATTTTTATATGTTTGATATAAATTTTATTAAAAACTTATTAAATATAATCCTATACTTGACACATATACTCAATTGGTCTTCAGATCTAAAGTTGTATTACCAGCAGAGACTAATGACGATTTTAATTAATGACAAAAACAAGTTTACATAAAATGTCATACCAAATGATGTATAATTGACGATTCATTAAGTTTATTTATTGTCAACATTTATATTTTTCTTATTTAATTGTCAACAAGGTAAAAGTTTTTTTTATTATATATTATCTGATTTAAACACACGTACATGACACGGGTATTACACTAATACATAAAAAAAAAATCAAAAAAAAAATCACCAAATGAGCAATGGAAGGAAAGGGAGCTATATCTCCTCCAATTATGACAACAATAACTAAGTGCTGAGATGTAACAAAAAAAAACACTTAAGCAACAACTTCTTTGGTGTTGGTGTTGGTGTTGGTGGTGTCCAAGTCACCTTCAAGTTGGCTGAGGTTGCCTTTCTGTTTGATCAGCTGCGTGTGGTGGTGCTTGCAGAAAAGCCTGCCCTCGTGCGCGACATAGTTCGATGGGCTGATCGTGCACCCTCCGTGCGAGCACTTGAAACAGCTCCTGTGATACGCGCTCCCGTTCACCGACACCTTAATTTGCAATTCAATCAGTACAAAAACCTTCATACATACATAGACCAATTCAAGGTCACAATTAAAATCATTAGCATGCTTGCTTTTTCTACGCATGCAGCTTAATCTTGGATTACCTTCTCAGTTGGGTAAGCTGTCTTGGTGCAGCCTACACACTTATCTCTGGTTCCAACAAACATGGTTGACACCTTGTTTGGAGGCTTCTGCAAAATCAAACACACTCTTAATACCAATCTATTGTAATGATGGATTACACAATTTATACCTGACCGTAAACAGGCTTCTCTGGCTTGGCGATCTTGGGTGTGCCTGGATGATTTGAGAAAAACACAAATCTTTAACTTGTTCTAGGTAAACATGAATTTGGTGGTTAATTAATTAATTATTAGTAATTACCTTCAAAACTCTTGTCAAGGCTCCCAGTTCTTTTAAAGAGCTGATCAAAGTGAGGCCTACAGTACAGAACCCCCTCAAAGGAGTTGTAATTGCTAAGCTGCAAAAAAAGCAAGTTCATTTTATCAACAAATTTCTCCAGATCTTTGAATTAATCAAATATACATAAACAAAAGGCACTGTATAATTAAAGAGATTAAGATTGGAGTTAGTACCTTGAGAGTGCCGTTGCAGTGATGGCAGCGGAAGCAGGACTTGTGGTAGACGCGGTTGTCGGCGGTGAGCTTATCCACAAGGTACACCGTCTTCTCACACGCCTTGCATTTGGGGTCTGTGCTCTGAAATGCCATCTCTCTATATTCCGTCAGACTCAACCCAGCTTATGCAACCCAATTGCTTCCTGTAACTAACAACTATTAATGGATGAAACCCAAATTGGAATCCTCTTCAACTATCTATTACAAAATAGACATCTTATGATATGGCAGAATAAATAAATCTGGGAGAGATTAAACAAAGAGGAGGTGGGTACAAGTTACAAATTAACCGCATATATCAAACGAATACACTAATATAGTAATATGAGATGATTTATAACTCCGTCAAATCTAACCATATAATATATTAAATTTCTACATATTTCTCCCCGTGAGCTATATCACTTAGATAAATTTCAATGTATAATTTACTTTTTATTTTGATATTTACATATTCTATTTCTTATCAATTTATATTTTTTTATCTAAAATAATTGCCTTAATTATATAGATTTTATGATCTCCAAGGTTATTTATATTTTTTTTTTACTTTATTTGTTTTTTCTTATTTGTAAATAAATTATTTATAATATATTTTTACCTTATTAGTTATGTTACTTCTTATAGTTTTAATACTTAAATTTATATAATAAGTAACATGCAATTGAACATAATTGGGAATATATGATTAATGATACAAAAGCGGTAATATATATTAAAAATATTTAAAAAAATATATGATATAATTTAACCATTTTTTCCTTTCAATTAATTATACGGAATACATAATTAATGTTCTTATAATTTAAATTGAAACTTATATGTTTTCTTATTTAGTTATTTGTATGAAATTCCTAGTTTATTTTTCGTTTTGTATAAAAAATTGTGTATATACTTTCAATGCTAATCGCACAAAAATCATATCACCATGTGTGTTGTGAGATTAAGCATATAATTTAGCATATTAGTTTTCATAAATATTTAATAATATTTTATTTTCAAATATTATTTATCAAACTCGTGCAAGACACGAGGACATCAGACATATGTTAATCTATCTATCTATCTATCTATATCTATTTATATATTATACTAAATCCCTAATTATCTCTCCTATGTGTCAGTTTATGAGCTATGTCACGTAGGCAAATCTCAAAGTACACTTACAATTTTATCCTTCCTAAGTTTGATATTTACATATTCTATTTCTTATCTACTTATTTTTTACCTAAAATAACTTACCTTAATTGTATTGATAGTAGCATCTTAAAGATTATTTATATCTTTTTTCCTTATTAGTTTCTTCTTATTTGTAAATAAAGTTATCTATAATATACTTTAACATTATTAGTTATATTACTTCTTATAGTTTTAATACTTAAATTTATATAATTATAATTGAACATAATTGGTTATATATGATTCATGATATAAAAGTGGTAATATATGTTAAAAATATTTGAAATAAATATGTGATATAATTTAACAAGTTTTTCCCTTTTAATAAATTATACATAATTAACATTCGCATTACTTAAATATGAACTTATATGTTTTCTTATTTAGTTATTTTATTTGTATGAAAATTTTAATTTATTTTTTATTTTTATATATAAATCTGCGTATATATACTGTAATCATACACAAACCTTATCACCATATGTGTCAAGAATTTAAGCTTATAATTTACTATATTAATTTTTATAAATATTTAAAAATATTTTAATTTCAAACCTTATTAACCAAACTCGTACAGAGTACGGGGACATATACTAGTTTGTACTGGTATGCGTCTTATGAAATATATAGCATTGACCCTATTAAGGGTGATTTACGATGGGTAAAGATCCACGACACACAAACTATATAATAGTGACGCTATAGGGAATTAATGACAATTGACATATTGTATAGGAAAATAATATCAACTTTCCACCTTATTTCTAAGGGTTCCAAAGGTTTTGCAAGGAAAATAATATCAACTTTCCACCTTATTTTTCATGGGAAAAGATCCCGTGAGGACGTGATTGGCCGTTAGGAATAAGGATGGATCTCGATTGTCCGTTTCACCATTCTTCATTAAAGTTTCTTTCCGGCGCGTTCCTTGGCGCGTGCCCCTTTCTTTTTCTTTCTTGTTCTCCAATCCAACAGTATGGCTCTTCTCGAGTTGCTGAAATCGTTGCCGCCGTCTTCTACACTCCATCGATTTGATGAAATCGTCTTCTGTTTGATTGCGCATTCACCTCTTTGATCTGGCATTCATCTTCTTCCTTTGATTCCCTATAAATTTGTTTTTGATTACCTGCTTCAACTGATTTTGACGTGCCAAATTAGTCTCGCCTGTAGATCCCTTGAAATTGGGGTTTTTCTTTCTCGTTTTCGATGGATTTAGGTAAGTTCTCGGTGTTGTTGTTTAGTTTATTATATCGTATTTTGCTTCGTATTACTTTAAATCTCTATAGTTTCTGTTGTTTTAACATATGAACACATTCTCTTTGTATTTCAGATATGAACATGTTTTCTGGTTCATATGAACATATTCTCTTTGTGTTTTAGGTTTACGTACATTCTCTTGGCTTTCGCATATGAACACATCTTTTTATATGTATGCACACATGTGTTTACCTGTCATTAATACATTATTAATTCATCTTTCCATGTATTTAGTCTTTTATATATTATCTGTACATTTTGCATATGCACACAATAAAGTTTTAGTGTTTCATATACTGTATATGCACAAAGTGTAAGTTGATGTATGCACACAATAGTGTTAATCATATGCACACAAATGTGTTTAGCATATGAACACATGTGTGTTAGCTTATGAACACATCTTAATTTCATCTTTCCATGTAGTTTTAGTGCTTCATATATTATATATGCACACACTGGAAGTTGAGGTATGCACACAACAGTGTTAATTATATATTATCTATGCACACATGTGTTTACCTGGCATGAATACAATATTAATTCATCTTTCCATTTAGGTAGTCTTTCATATATTATCTATGCACACAGTGAAAGTTAAGTTGCACACAACAGTGTTAATAATATGCACACATGAGTTATAATATATGCACACAACATTCTGCAACTTGTATTTTTGTATTATGTTGGACACATTTTTTCAGGAAAGGGTGAAATGGAGGAGGAGAAGAAGGATACTGTTTCTCCATGCAGTACTATTGAGTATCATTCTCCTGTGTGTGATGATGAATTGAAGCCACATGTTGGACAACTTTTCCCTTCGATTGAAGCTGCCATTCAGTTTTATCGAATCTATGCAGAAGCATGTGGTTTTTCTATACATGTGAATTCATCAAAGAAAGCAAAGGATGGATCAAATGTTATCATATGGAAGTATCTAGTTTGCAATAGAGAAGGGTTCAAGCATGTATCTCCTTATGCTGAGTTCAATCCTGCTGAAGGAGATCTTGTTAAAAGAAGGACGGTGTCAAACAGGTGCGGATGTGATGCTAAAATGTGGTTCAGATTCGCTGGAAATGATGGCTACCGAGTGACACATTTTGTTAGTGAACATACACATCCCATGCTACGGAAGTCTGAAATGCAGTTTTCTAAAAGCAGCAGGAAAGTCACACCATTTCACCAAGACTTCATCATGAACTGCATTAAATCAAATGTCGGTGTTAGCAAGAGTTACAAAGTCTACAAGAATTTAGTTGGTTCATATGCTAATGTAGGTGCTACTGTTGTTGATTTCAAGAATTTTCTGAGAGGTCTCAATTCATACATGGTAGGCTCTGATGCACAAATGGTCCTTGATGACTTCTACAAGAGGAAGGAACGATCTGATTCGTTCTACTTTGACTATTTTGTTAACAAAGAGGACCAACTATGCCGCTTGTTTTGGTGTGATGCTATTAGTAGGAAGAGATTCTCTTATTTTGGTGACGTTGTTTCAGCTGATGCTACCTATCAACTGAATTCGTATGTACTTTCTTCCATCACCCTTTAAATCTGTTTATTACATATGCACACTGAAATAGGAAGACATATGAACACAGTAATCAATTACATATGCAAATATATGATTTAACACATGCACACATGAGACGTGGGATATGCACACTAGGTATATGATATGAACACACTGAATTGTAAATTTCTTCATTGTACATGAACACATTTGTATATCATCTGCACACATTAATGCATTTGATATGAACAAATTATCAATACTTAATGCACACAGTATTGATGTGTTTACTTTTTATTGATGTTGTAGGTATAACATGATTTTCGTTCCATTTACTGGTGTTGATAATCATAAAAAGTCTATAATGTTTGCTGCTGGTTTGCTGTTGAATGAAGATATACCTTCTTATGTGTGGTTATTTGATAATTTGAAAAGGGCAATGGGCCGTGAGCCGTATGTGATCATAACTGACCAAGATGCTGCTGTAAAATCTGCTGTTGAGCAAGTTTTTAGTGGTTCTGTTCATCGGTTATGCATGTGGCATATCATGAAGAAGGTCAATCTGAAAGTGAGATTCCCTCATATGACATGTCCCACTACTATTGATGGATTCCATAAGAAGTTTAATGACATTGTTTGGAGCGAGGAACTTACTCCTATTCAGTTTGAAGAGCAGTGGTCTACTATTATTTCTGAATATGGTCTAGAGATGAATGAGTGGTTGGGAGTTATGTTTGATCTAAGATGTTACTGGATACCTTCATTCTTCCATGATGTTAAGATGGCTGGCCTGTTGAGGACAACGTCTCGGTCTGAAAGCCAAAACAGTTTCTTTGGTAATTTTCTTGGGTCGCAGTCAACTCTTGTTGTGTTCATGATGCAGTTTAATAGTGCAATTGAGTCACAAAGGCATAATCAGAAAAAGTTGGATTTGGATTCTTCCACTTGCTCTCCACGCCTGAAGACGCCGTTGGAGATAGAAAGGCATTGTGCTTCAATCTACACCATCAACATGTTCTATGATGTGCAAGAAGAGATTTGTGGTGCTACTTACGAGTGTTCGCTTGCTGATCTGAGGAAGGAAACCGATATTCATCACTATGAAGTTAGTTTCCCAGTTGGGAAAAATCATACAGTTCAACATGTGATTGCTAGTGATGACTACCACTGTTCCTGCAACAAGTTCCTCAGTATAGGTATTCCTTGATGCCACATCTTCATGGTATTTAAAAACCTTGGTATCAAGTCATTACCTACAAAGTTCATTAATACTCGTTGGACGAAGCTACAGCCTCTTTTCGAAGTGGATGGTTCAGTTGACGATGGTAGTGCTCAGATTGATGAGAAGAAGCAATTGGTGACTGAACTTTTGTCAGAGATGCATTATTGTGTTGATATTTTGGGTGACAATGTTGACAAAATGAAGGAGTTTCTGTGTGTGATAAAGGAGCAAAAGGCAGCTTTTATGAGTGTAGCAACAACTGAGACATCTGCTTCCACCTCAACAAGAAATTATTCAAAATATGTAGGTGGTTTACCAGATCAAGTTAATGTTCATCCTCCTCCACAAGCAAACAACAAGGGCAGGAAGAGACGCATTAGGAGTGGACAAGAGATTGGGATAGAAAACTCAAATAAGCAAAAGAGAACATGTGTGATTTGCAAAAAGTCTGGACACAATTACAAGACTTGCCCTCAATATAAGGATTAGGGAACACTTGTTATAGATTCAAAATTTCAACGGAATATTGATTCAAGTTGTATTTTTTTTTCGATAGCTTTTCGTATTCAAACATTCTGTGTTTTCTTTTGTTATTGAAACTTTTACACACTTTTTGTTTTCATATGCAGAAACTAGATATATTATATGAACACAGTAGGTATGTCATATGCACACACTGGCTCTCACCATTTGCTCACAAGAGCTTTCATGATATGCATACACAACAATAATCACATGCACACACAAGAACTCAACATATGCACACAGAATAATCCATCATATGCGCACCTCATCATATGCACACACTGCCTTTCAACATATGCACACAAAATATTACACCATTCGAAGACTTTCTTTATATATATGCACAAACAAGAATACATATATGCACACACACAAGAATTCAACATATGCACACACAAGAATTCAACATATGCACACACGGTAAGCTTAGCATTTGCACACGAGACACTGAATAAATGCACAAAAAATATTAGCATTTTATACATTCACTCACACAAGCAGTACATTGTTATTCACTACAAAACAAAATAAAACCTTCAATTGTCTTCTACCGTACATGTCATACTAACATTCAAGCTACAACAACGTTAAATTGTTTTGTTCCAAACACAGTGTAACATTACAACATTCATGGCTTTTTCTTGTTGGCTGCATAACTTCTCCTCTTTAGATAGCCTTCAAGTAACTGCTCAAACTTTTTCTTGTGCTCACATTTGAGGAAAGTTGAGCAGTACTTCACCCTTAAGTTGTTCATCTGCTTTTGGTTTTCCTTCAGCAGACCGCTGTGCCATTCTGACAACCCATTTCCTTTGTACGTTTCCATGTGTCTCATTGCAAAAATGCCACATTCTATCTTGTTATTTGCATCCCTCCAGCTCATCTGTAGTATCTCAGTCGAAACTTTGTTTACATCCATTATGATTTGAGCTTTCGTTGACATCTGACTTTCCAAGAGAAAATTCACAAATAAAGTTCTCTGTGTAAAAAACAAACAAACATAAGTTAGTAATAATTTTCCAAATCAATAGTAATAAATTTATCATTTATAGTCAAGTTATACTCACCAATGCGCAGGGAACTTCTCCATATTTGTCATCACCTCTGTTGGAAGAGTTGTCAATTATGTGGACAACTGGTGTCTTGACATTGATTGCAATCACATAATAGTGTGCATGGGCAGTAATTGGGAAAAAGAACTGTTTAATCAATAAAAATAATGTATGTTAGAACATATCAACACTTATGTGTGCATATGCACCCAGAAAATATGACGACAGTTATGCATCCTGTACTTTTGTCTGTGTGTGCATATGCACACACATGCACACAAGTCTTCATATGTAAGACACGACATATATATGCACACATACGTGTACACATAGGCACACAACATTGTTAATCATATGCACACAAAAGAATTATGGACAAATATGCAATGTGTATATGGTTGAACAATTTCAACTTACTAGGTCAACGTTTTGGATCTTCAAATTCTTTTTCTTGAAACCTTGAACAGAGTTAAAGCTCTCCATTAAGCATTTGTTGAACAATATTGTTCTTTCCTCCATTGCAACTTCTTTTGCCAACACAGTATACATCTGCATGTTAAAGAAAAATGAAGTTAGAAAATGTAATTCGTTAATAATGATATAATTTATTACAGTATTTAGTATGTACCATATGCACTGTTGGTAGGAAGAATCTCAATGGAGACTCTGCATCTTTTTATATTTCATTTTCATTTAATATTGCAGTGTATCCATCAAATAGACCACTGTCTAGGCATTGTCCTTCCTTTAATAAGGAGAAGTCACTTTTGTAGTATGAGAATTCATTCACTTTGAAAATCATATCGCTGCATGAAACTTATTTTCATTAGAAATATGATTTAACATACTTACATAATCAAATTAGATACGCACACATAAAAATCAAAATATGCACACATAATAATCAAAATATGCACACACAAGAATCATATATGCACACAAGTTCTAATATGCACACACATGATTTAGTATACGCACACACAAGCTTTAATATATGCACACACACTAACTATCATATGAACACATAATATTTGAAAATAAATTTATATCAACTTACCAATTTTTTATTCTTGTGTTCATCAGCCAATCATAGATATTTTTCTCCTCTGTAGTTGCATGCTCATTAATATCAACCTCTCTTGCTTTGAATGGAGATTTCACATATTCTGAAGGATTAGTTATCCTTTTCTATACGTTCTACACCGGTGTCACATTAGAGTTTCCAACCACAAATGTTACCTAATAATACACACAAACCGTTGTAGTCTTGCAAATTATAAAAGGTTCTAATTCAACCAAATTTTCTTTCTATGTACCTTCTTTGGAATGGTTGATTCTGTTGCCTCAACTGGTGTCGATTCCTTCGATTCCAGTTTCCTCAATATTTCCTTCTCCTGAGTAGAAATTGGTGAGACCCCCAAGTCAAATGATGGAACTTCATGAAAATCCATTCTGATCTGCAGTATGCACACAAAAGCATTGTTATATGAACACAAAGGATTTAATATATGCACACACAAGGAACAAGATATGCACATACATTAACTATCATATGAACACCCAAGTTTTATCATATGCACACACGAAAAATTCTATTCAGATTTTACCTTTTTATTTTCAACAGCCTTTTCTTCTCCTGCCTTCCCAGCATCCTCAATTATTTGGGCCTCCTCAATTATTTGACAAGGCATCTCCCTTGGACTCTCAACCTTCAACATATGCACACAAAGAGTTATTTATATGCATACACAAGTATCATATGCACACACAAGTTTTAAGATATGCACACAGTAGATATTCTGATTTTTACCACTTTCTCTCCTAATGCTTCCTTATCTCCCTCCTCATTTATTTGGCCTTGCATTTCACTAGAACCCTCAACCTTCAATATACACACATAATGATTATTATTTGCACACACATATCATTTTATATGCACACACAAGTTTTACGACATGCACACAGTAGGTTTTCTCTGACTTTTACCTCTTTCTTTCCTGATGCGTCCTCTTCCTCATTCATTTGTCCTTGTATTTCAGCAGAACCCCCAACCTTCAATATGCACACAACCTTCAACATATGCACAAACAAGTTTTAACATATGCACACGCAAGTTTCAAGATATGCATACATTAGGTTCTACTCTGGTTTTTACCTCTTTCTCTCCTAATGGCTCCTTAACTTCCCTGTCAATTGTTTGGGATGACATCTCCCTTGAACCACCAACCTTCAATATATGCACACACAAGAGATATTTATATGCACACAAAAGTATCAACATATGCACACAAATAACATTTTATAAGCACACACAAGTTTTAAGATATGCACATGGTTTTTACCTCTTTGTCTGTTGAAGCCTCCTTATCTTTGTCGTCAATGATTTGGACAAGTATTGTACTTGAACCACCAACCTTCAACATATGCACACACAAGAATTATGAGGTATGCACAAACAATAGTTATTAGTATGCACACACAAGTATCAACATACGCACACAAATGATTTTTTTTATTTTTACCTGTTTCTCCCCTGATGACTCTTTATCTTGCTCTTCGATGTTTTGGCCAGACATTTCACTTGGACCCTTAAACTACAACATATGCACACACAGGAGTTATTTATATGCACACAGATTTATTGTTAAAAGATTTTCTTACCTGATTTTCATCATCTTCTTCCTTGTCATTAGTATTTTCCTCCTCCATGATTTCTTCTTCATTATGAGGCTCCTGTATGTTTACCTGGTTATGTTCTTCCTTATTTTCTTTTTCCTTGTCATGTACAATTTCTTCTCCCTTTTCAACTTTGCTGGCCTCCTCCATGTTTTCTTCATAAGTGTGTGGCTCTTCCATGTTTCCTCGTTCTTCCCTATCATCATCACTGCCAACAATATGGGATTCGTGCATGTTTTCTTCATCCATGGTCTTCTTCATTAGAAGGTAAACACATGGATTAGTACTCGTTATATTGTAACAAAATATATAGCAAACAAATACACATTATTAACTTACTTCACCGTAATCCCTTGATACTTGTTGAATAAAATCCGACAGTCCAGGTACCCACATAGATCCCTCATGCTTCTCCTTTTCCTTCAAAGTTTTATCAATTTCATCCAAGCACTTTACAGCTTCATCCCAGAATTCAGATTGGTTGTCAAAGTCGTTATCTTCAGTTTGTGACAAGGACTCCGATCTCAGCTTAACATTTATAATCTTCTCACAACCAATGTTGACCTTGTTCAGTAAACCATTGTGAGCAAGCTGTGGCGGTGTCCCCTTGTTCTTATTCACAAACTTTCTAATCTTTACAACCATTTCTTCAGCATCATGTAGATAGCCCTTCATGAATGTCTTGAGTTCGTCGTCATTTGGAGCAGCATCATTCTGTTTATCTTGGGCAGAAGCTGTCTCTCCCTGCCTTGTTGATTCATCTTGATCGTGAAACTGAGGCCTTTCCCTAACAAACCCTCTCCCAAATCCACCATGGATTAACTCTTCGTCTTCTCTTTCCTTTAGTGTCTTTGTGTTCTAGTTCTTGATTATTGGAAATTTCCTCTCAGAAGGCTTTCCTTTAAACACCATTTGGTCAACATATATCAACTGTAAAGAAGTGTTATGCACACATTAAGATGTGAACAAAGAGGTAAACACATAGTAGGAGACATATACACACAACACTGTAAGCATATGCACTCAACACCATAATCATATGCACACAGCACGAGACATGTGTGTGCACACATATATGCACCCATTTATGTCCATGTGCCTTATGTGTGCACATGCACACACACCCATTTATGTGCATGTGCATTTGCAATGCACACACACAAGTGTGTGCACATGCACACACACCCATTTATGTCATTGTACATTTGCAATGCACACACAAGTGTGTGCACATGCACATACACATCACTTGTGTGTGCACATGCACACACACCAATTTATGTGCATGTGCAATGCACACACACAAGTGTGTGCACATGCACACACATGTGTGTGCAAATGTGTGTGCAAATGCACACCCATTTATGTCCATGTGCAAATGCACACACACATCACTTGTGTGTGCACATGCACACACACCCATTTATGTGTATTTGCAATGCACACACATGTGTGTGCAAATGCACACACATGTGTGTATAGTGCACACACATGTGTGAACATGCACACACATGTGTGTGCATGTGCACACACCCATTTATCTGCAGTGTGCACACACAAGTGATGTGTGAACATGCACACACTTGTGTGTGAAGTGCACACACATGTGTCTGGCTATGCACAAATAAGTTATCATATATGCACACAAATTTCCGAAATAATGAATTCAAAGAAATGAAAGTTTTATTCTTACCAGTAGTAGCAACAAAGGTCCCGTGTATGGTTTTGTTGTACTAGGTTCCCAATTACCTCCACACTCAACAAGCTTGTCAAAGACAAAGGCACTCCAATTATATTGGCTTATCTTGTCAACATCATCTAGGAGATCAAGTATCTCAAACTTCAACTTCCCATTGGCGTGCCCATCCACCACCGAATTGACAAAAAAGAGGATGAAGTACCTCTTGAACCAAATATCCCCTTGATATGTCAGCATCTTGTCTTTGATATTACCGAGCACAATACTCCTCGTTGTCTTTTTTGGGAAGTCGTCAGCTAACTTGGCAAGGATTTCTTTGTTGCGCAATTTATCGGGAGCCACAATTCTGATGCTGCCCTTCGGAATGCCGAGATAGTCATGTGCATCATTCTCAGTAACCAAAATCTCTACAGAACGATTTAACTTGATGGTGCATTTACATTCATCAAATTTGCTAGCAACATATAGGCCTAGCCTCCCTGGCAAGTCTTCGACCTTCCAGGCAAGCAATGCTCCAAATCCCATGTCTATAATAGCTTGTCTCTGAGCATCACTGAAATTCTGTTCATCAGCAAACATTCGAACTAGTGTTCTTGGGGATTTTCTACATAACAACCGAGGGTTATCATTCCTAGCTTCAGTTATCCCCTTCTTCACGTTCAACTGTTGCTTTGGTACCTTCCCAGTGTCCTTCTCCTCCATTTTTCCTCTCTTTGATACTTTCTTAGTGTCCTTCTCCTCCTTTTTCCCTCTCTTTGACACCTTCTCAGTGTCCTTGTCCTTTTTTTTTTGTTTCTTTTGTCTAGATACCTCTGGTTCTGTAGGGCTTTTCTTCCTCTTGCCTTTTTGTTTGTGTTTTTCAGTAACTTCCTTCTCTTTTGGCTCAGTGTGTGGCTCAGTTTGTGCTGGCTTTGACTTGTTTGTATATCTGGGGGATTTTCTTGTTCCTTCTCTTTGTTTCTTCCTCTTTGTTTCTGTGCGCAAAATAAAAGAAACACAATAATATTTAACATATGAACACATAAGTATTAAAGTGTTGTACACGGTGTACACAACATATACACTTGTCTAACTCATAGTATATGAAGACAGACATTATCATTGTATGCACACAAAAGCTTCAGTTAAATCGTATGCACACACATGTGTTTGCAAATTCTGTTCATCTTCAAACATGTACACACAAGTGTTAATAAACATGCACACACAAGTTAAATACATATGCACACACAATGAAAAGTCATGTGCACACAATTAAAAATCACATGTACATGTGTGCATATGTACACACAAGACTCATCCACAGATTTGCATATGCACACACAAGTTAAACACATATGCACACACAAGTTAAACACATATGCACACACAGCTATAAGACATATGCACACGGAAAGCTATTCTACTAACCAGGGGGAGTGTTTAACATATGAACACATAAGTATTAAAGTGTTGTACACGGTGTACACAATACACTTATCATTGTGTGTGCACACACTAGTGTGTGCATGTGCAGACACACGCATTTATGTCCACTTGCACATGCACACACACTTGTGCACACACAAGTGTGTTTGCAAACTTGCACAGATGTGTTTGCAAATTCTGTTCATCTTCAAACATGCACACACAAGTGTGTGTACACACAAGTGTGTGCACACACACACACAAGTGTGTGCACACACAAGTGTTAATAAACATGCACACACAAGTTAAACACATATGCACACACAATGAAAAGTCATGTGCACACAATTAAAAATCACATGTACATGTGTGCATATGCACACACAAGACTCATCCACAGATTTGCATATGCACACACAAGTTAAACACATATGCACACACAAGTTAAACACATATGCACACACAGCTATAAGACATCTGCACACGGAAAGCTATTCTACTAACCAGGGGGAGTGTTTGTTGGGGTAGTGAATTCACAACTAGAATCTTGTTGTTGTGTAGATGTTTGTCATTCTTCATACAGAACCATCATCATAGAATCCGATGGATCTACCCCTCTCAGATCTGTGGAGTCTCTCTTCTTCTTCTTCTTCTTCTTCTTCAGATTATGGACTACAATGTTGTACTTGTCTGACAGCCAACCTTTTTTTTCTCTTATTGTTTGTTCCCTTCACACCTATTAAGTAAATATATTCAAAACATACATTTCATATGCATACCTATTAAGTTAGAGATATTCAAAGATAAATATGTTTTCAAATGCACACATATGTACAATATACCTTGTGTTAGTGATGAAGTTGGTGTTTTGTTCTGTGTAGATCTGTCATTCCTTCGCTTTGTCCTCAACTCCCTATCTGTCATAGATGATGTTGGGCTTTGATCTGGATCAATTGTCATTGTTCCATATCTTAATTCCGTCACCTTTGGAATTCAAGAAATAAAAACAAGAGCCCATAGATATAATTAGAATATTATAGTACACAAGATTTTAAATTTTATTTCATATGCACAACCTATATTTTATTTAATGCACACATAAGGTATATCACATGCACACAACATATACACTTGCCTAACTGTTTGCACACACATTAACTCATAGTATATGAACACAAACATTATTATTGTATGCACACAAAAGTTTTAATTAAATCATATGCACACACGTGTTTCAACCATATGCACAAATATGTTTTTATCATATGAGGCACATCCTATTTGTCATATGCACACAACACTTTAACACTTTACAACACTTTTAACAGTTTACAGACAATAATATAATTAAATCATCAACACACTCATGTTACAACCATATGCACACACATGTTTTTATGACCGCATTTTTGTCTTGTTTTTGTTCTTTCTTCTTTCGATACCTGAAAAATCCACTAGAAATCTTAGAAGATGAACACGAAATATGCTTGAAGGAGTCGAAATCGCGCGGAACAAACATGGAAAAACTGAAATTCGAGCGAAAAAAAACTGAAAACAACTGAGATGAAGCGGTTGAAATCGCGTAGATGTACTGCAAAACAGGATGAAATCGATACATTACCTTGCTTTTGGAAGTTTCTCTTGAAATCGCTCGAAATCTCCCTAGCTTCGCTCGGAATCTGAAATCGCCCTAGCTTCGCTCTCCTTCCCTCCCGTTAACTGTCTCGTCTCGCGCTCTGTTTTCTGATTGTGTCGATTGGAATTCCTTTTATTTAAAAAGCACGTGTCTGCAAGCGAGGCCGAGAGCGTGGATGTTTCTCATCTAGCAATACGCGCACGTTTGTACCCGTTGGATGGATTTCAATCTAGTGTTATTAGTTGTCCTTAGTCCTAACGTGTAGACATGTCCTCACCGGATTTGCACCCATTTTTCATACCTCAATCCCAATTTTATGGGGGCGTTCTACTGTTCTACAAATCGTTTGACTGATTAACATTTAGATCTTAATAACAGATTGGAAGTTTTAGTTATAAGAGCTAGCAATCATGGTAGTATATGATGGTTTCATATGTGCATGTGATCAGGTACATTGATTGGTTACAGTATAATTAATGTTGGGTAAGCATTGAAGTGTGACTATGAATAAAAACAGCCTAAGATTAGTATACTTCTCAACTTAGAAAACATATGTGGACCGAGTTTTTTATAACATTTAATGTATCAAACGGGACCAATATTTATACCAATCGGCCGGTTTGTTGCCATTTAGTATCTACAACGCTCAAAACAGAAATTGCTGTTTTTTGAAATGCCCTTATAAAGACAAGAGAAATGAAACTGTAACATATAATAATAGAAAGCGGCAACTTAACCATTGTAGACGTCCTCAATAGCATCTGACATTGTTCATGAGAAATCGAGATTATTATCTCTGGTATCTTATTTTTGTTAAAAAATTTTGTGATAATGCAGATAGTCCATATTTTTCGTGAGATAAATGTCGTGGCTGACCTGATTGTAAAACTTTGCCGCGTTCATCCTCGGAGAGATATTTTGACAAATTCAGAACTCAATGTTCTCATTCGAAAGGATGTTATAGGTTGGTCTTCAAGTAAATCTTGATTCCAATCTAATTCTTACCTTATAAAAAAAAATATCTAGTTGGCTGACTTCAATTTTAATGGTGCTTTTAACTCTCTCTCAAATTTTAATATAAAGGGTAAGATATAGTAGTTGACATTGAGCACCAGGGGCGGACCTACGTAGGGACGAGTGGGGGCACGGGCCCCTACTAAAAAAAAATTTTTTTTTTTTTTTTTTACTTTGCATCACTTCTTATCTGAGCCTACCTTCATCCATTGGTTCTCCCTATTCAATGTAATGTTATGTTCAATTGAATCTATAGTGTATGCGATATAAATAAGGGGTTGAGATTATACAGTTTAGTAGTTTACCTATAATTTTTGTTTCTCTATATATGAAATGAATTAGATTGGGTGCTTAGAGAAACATCCTAATGTCGAAAGTGAACTAATCCAACAATCAGAGTACTAGATGATATCATTTTCAATTTTTATTTTTTGATAAGGTTAAATTGAATTGATATAGGAATATGATAGAACATATAAAGTTTATGTTTATCAAATATAAAGCAAATTTAACCATGTCATGTAATTCGACAATAAAAAGAGAGCACTCCTAAGTAATGTTTAGTTGCTTAAATCACTGATTATTCAACTAATCTCAGCTTATCATTTTTGTCCCCATTGGTATGAAGAGAATTTTTATTATGCATATGTTATGTTCACTCAGTCTCGATTAATTCTTGTTTTTTGTTGATTTTTTTTTACACATCTTCCATACATTGTTGAATCATTGTTTTGTAATCATGTATCCCTCATGAGAAATTCTTTTAATTTGTTATTAATAATAATTACATCGGATTATTTTCGTCATATTAACTCAATTTTTTTTAAAAAAATTATATTTTAAAATTGATTTTTAGTCACGCAAGATTTGTGCCCCCATTGGGCAAAAATCCTGCGTCCGCCCCTGTTGAGCACCCTGACTTTTTTTGTGATATTAATCTACACATAAATATCATGTCATTTGCCAATATATATCACTATGGTATACAACATTAATATGAATTTTACATGGTGCAGCCTCCCTTACACTCCTTTACGATTCAACAAACTATATAAGCTTTTTAATTTGGAAAATAATCTCGTGGCCGTGAGGACAGCCATTCAAATGTGAATGTGAAAATTCTCTTCAAATACACACTTAATAATAATAAAGTGTATGCCCGCTACACACACTTAGTACTAAAGTGTATAAATATATGGATGCGTGCATATGCTTTCTTATGAAGTGTGCATATGTTTATTGAAAATGTGTGTTCGTATACTTTATATTATGTGTACATATAACTTCTTAGTACATTTTAATATCATTTGTATTACGTGTGTAGGATCGTACGTTGTTAGTTATCGAGGGAACTGAAAGTTCAGTTCCCTAAGCAGCGGAATAAGTAAATACGAACAGATTCAAGACAAGTTCCTTAGAGTGGGAACCTTTGATAACCAACTAGTTATCCAGGATAAAACCCACTACCCCTTTTGCAAGAGGATTTCAAAGTCTACTTCTTGTATTAATACTTCGGTTACAATCAACTAGAATAGAATACACAGATTAAAGTCTTAGACACACTAAAGACTCTCTACCTAGTTCAACCTAACCAAGTAACAAGCAAGTGACTTACTTCGTTCTTCTTCAAAGAACACAACACAATTCTTCTTCTACACTTCAGAAAGCTTCTTTTCGTTAATGTGTGTTGAAATGAGAGAGGTTTCACTGCTTTACTTATATGATTTAGTTAATGAGATAATGAATCTTCAATAACCGAATCATATAAATAAAATAATCAAAAGAAATCTTTAAAGATAACATTTGTTACCAAATATTATCTTTACCGATTTTTTACAACTTTGTTTCCATGAGAGATAATCTTTTACGCTCCTATTATATATGGAAACCGGATAGAATCTTTAGCTCTCTCTCTAGCTAAGATCTACCCTAAACAGCTCGCCGCCGCCTTCACATAATTCTTCAAGTGTTTCTGGCATCGACTAGCTTGGGTTCCTTTCGCCAGTTCCCAAGTCTGGCGATAGCGTCTCTGTTCCTTGCTTTCCGAGTTCTAAGTTCCCTGTTTATCACACTAATAGAAACATTAATAGCAAAGATGTTTGTCATTATCAAAACTAGGAAAACTGAGGAAGAGAACTATAGTAGGGAACTGAAGTTCCCAAAAGTTCACTTCCTAACAATTTCCCCCTTTTTGATGATGACAAACATGTAGAACTGGCATATCAAAATAGGCATGAATAATATGTGAGAAAGAACAGAATATGGCTAGATGTAGAATAATCATTTGTGAATTGCATATTCCCCCTTAACATCAGATCTAGTTCCTTAGTTCCCCCTTAATGAAACAACTAGATTCGATTTCCGTTCATCCTATGAGTTCCAGATTGCCAGGTTCATTCCCCCTTTGGACATCATCGAAAAAAGTCAGTTAGATGAGTAACACAGAGATTTTAGAGAGATAAATAAGCTAATGCTGAACTCTAGAGAAATGGCACCGTAATAAAGATTGAAAGCAGATAATAAACGGAGCAGGAAGCACAAAATAAGTTCATTAAATATTAAAGGGCAGAGACTACATAAGCAATGCAACAATAAAAATAAAAGCACTCAGAGACACACAAAAAGGGATCATAATATGGAAGTGGGATCCTAAGGGAACTATAAGTTCCGTGTCATCTGAGAAGGGAACTGAACACTGTCCCTAGCTACTGCGTGCCCTTGGCCCTGTGTGCCCTATCCTCTGCAATCCTTTCATCAACCAGTCGCCGAATTTCCTTGGCGAGGTCATCAGTGTACTGCCATAGTTCCACCATCATCTCATGGGTGGCGTGGTTCCCCTTCTCCACAGCAGTAGCAACCTTGTCAAAGCCATTGACCAAGGCATGCTCAATATGGGCCAAGCTGTTGAGCAGCACCTGGGTATCTGGGACCAGGCGCGGATCAGATTGGCCAGGCAGCAGCTCCTCCTCAAAATCTTCAGCCTCAGACACTTCATCAATATGGGCCTTCTTAGCAAGGCGTCGTACCGTGGTCATGGTGAGGATGTGGGAGAAGTGGGTCTCCTGGATATCAACGGGGTAGAGACCAAGGCTGGAGAGAATAAGCTTAATCACATTTGGGTAGGGAAGGCCATGGGTAGAGTGGGCCTTGCAAAATTGCATATGGGCCAGAATGATGCGAGGGAGGTCGATGGGTTCTCCCAAGAGAAGTTTCTCCAACAAAACAGCATCGGAGACAGCCACTGTGTCTCTCTTTTCTTGGCGGGGGGTGATGTTCTTAATGAGGAAGGTGTGGAGGATTTTGCGGTCAAGGCTAAGTTGTTTGGTGAAGAGGGTACCTTTGGCGGGGGCATTGCCTTCAAACACAGTACGGAGGATGGCTGCCTTTCTTTTCCCTGGCCAGTTCCTCTTGATGATGACCCCAAAACCTTCACCGGTCTCCAAACCAAGCACAGTTCCTATCACACCAGCAGAGATAGGGAAGAGTTTACCACCCTAGGTGAGGAGAGCATCATGAACAGGCTGGTCCTCCTTAGCAGATACAAACTGCAGATTTTGATAGAAGAGGCGCACCATATCTTCATTTGCTGTGAACGGAGAGGGAACCAGAGAGTCCCAACCCTGAAGTTGAAGCTTGGCGTAAGCAGCAATGACACTTTCGTCATTGGAGGAGGTCCAGAACTCCTTGCCAACGATGAGGGGATCCAGAACTTTCCTGGCGGCCAGAGAAGCCTCCAACTTTGGCATCTTGGTGGAGGAGCGAGTCGGAGAAAGTGACATCGGCTGCTTTCTTTTGGAGGGTGGGGAGATCTTGGCCCTTTTTGTCGGTGGCGTCTCATCAAGTTGGAGAGAGGGGACGCCGGAACCACCCTTAGCAGCGCGGCGCTTGACTCGACCGGCGACAGATTGCGAGTCGCCTGGTTTTCGAATAGAGGGGGTCGGCGTGGGCAGGAGATCCACATCAATGGGGGGACTCCTATGAGAGGGAGATGAGTGATGAGAGTCCTCCTTTGTCGGAGAAGGGGAGGACGGCCGAGAGAGCGTATGCTCGGAGGAGGCGGAGTGACTAGGTGCCTTTGCCGGCGAGATTTCCGGCTCAGAGAGAGCCACCACAGGTGGAGGCAAAATAGGGGGTGCCTTTGTCGGTGAAGCCACCTGTGAGGACGATGAAGCGGCCTTCTTCTTGCGAAGTTCCTCAATGAGGGCTATTTCCTCATCGGTGTACTGGGATGCCTTGGGTTCCATGGAGAATTTTGGTGGTGAGAGAGAGGATTCTGGAGAGGAAGGCAGAAACGTTTGGGAGAGCAGAGATAATAGCGGAGGCGGTGCTGAAAGAGATCTACTTTGTGTGCCTTTTATAATCCTCACCCAACGGCCAAATCTTTCCAAATTGTGAGCAAATAATATCTTTTCAAATCTTGATCAAGAAGGAAACCAATATAATTCTCCAACGGCCAAAAGATCTTTACCCAAGAGAATATCCATAAGGAGCTTCATAGAGATGGCAACGGATCAATCAAAATCAACTCATGAGACAAATCGGCTGAGAAACGGCTAGAAATGCAATAACTTCTTCTCGGGACGCGGGGACTGTCAGAATTGCAGGATTCAAAATATCTGGCCGTTGAGGCGGCAAGCTCAGTTCCTGTCCTCAGCGAATGACACGGAACTAGGGAAATATGGGCACATTTGATGTAGGGAACCAAGCAAACACTCAAGAAAGTACATGCCCATATAAATATATGTAGGAAGGCAATTTTGACATTACACAGATAATTCCCAGTGTGGACTAAACAAATGATCATAAGGAATTATGCAATGTAATCAGGCTTAGGGACGGTTTATAGTTAATTATCATTTCGGCTTATAATATAGGTTAGATGTGATCAAATTGACTATGTTGAGGCTAATCAAAGAGATGTAGGCAAGCACAAAAATATCATGAATGAATATGCGATAATGCCTTAATTTAGAACATGCTTTAGAATCAATATTACAGGACATGCGAGTGCCAGCACAAGATCAAATATCAACAATATTGTCAATGAAACCATAGAACGTATCAAATCTAGGCACATCAAGGGAACTAGTAATGGCAACTGGAACTACTAGTTTAGGGAAATCATTCCTAGAAGTAGCCTAAAGGATTCGTAAGGTTCCCGATTGAGTGCCTTGGTGAATATATCAACAATTTGATCTTCTGTTCTACAATGTTCTAGCAATATGTTCCCTTTCTCAACATGATCACATAGAAAATGATGCCTTATATCAATATGCTTGGTCCTAGTATGATGCACAGGATTCTTAGATATGTTGATTGCACTGGTATTATCACATAAGATCTTAAGGGGACCGAAAGACATACCAAAGTCCATGAGTTGTTGTTTAAGCCATAGAAGTTGGGAACAGCAAGCAGCGGCTGCGATGTACTCAGCTTCCGTAGTGGAGAGTGCGACCGAATTCTGTTTCTTGGAGCCCCAAGAGATGAGACAAGGGCCAAGGAACTGAGCCATTCCCGAAGTACTTTTTCGATCAACTAAGAATCCAGCATAGTCTGCATTCGTGTATCCAAGGAGGTTGAAGTGGCAATCTTTAGGGTACCAAAGACAAAGGTCGTCAGTTCCCTTTAGATAGCGAAAGATACGTTTCACCTCAGTGAGATGAGATTCTCGTGGATCAGCTTGAAACCTAGCACAGAGACACACAGCAAACACAATATCTGGCCTACTGGCGGTTAGATACATCAAGGAGCCTATCATACCGCGATACAGTTTCTCCTCAACGCGTTGTCCAGAATGATCAGCAGTGAGACGCGTTGCAGGGGAGATGGGAGTGGAAATGGATTTGCTGGAGTCCATCTTGAACTTCTTAAGGAGTTCCTTGAGATACTTTTGTTAATGGATTTGGATTCCATCTGCTTTCTGGGTGGCTTGTAGTCCCAGAAAAAATGTGAGTTCCCCAATCATGCTCATTTCGAACTCGCTACTCATTAATTCCTTGAATTTATCTACAAGAGACAAGTTAGTGGAACCAAAAATGATATCATCAACATATACCTGAACCACTAGAATATCACCCTTTACATCTAGGATGAAGAGAGTTTTGTCGATCACACCACGTCGATAGCCATTGGCTGTTAGGAACTGGGCAAGGCGATCATACCAAGCACGAGGTGCTTGTTTGAGTCCATAGAGTGCTTTGTCCAAGAAGTACACGTGGTCGGGGTGATCATCATCCTCGAATCCTGGAGGTTGTTTGACATAGACTTCTTCTTGAAGAATCCCGTTGAGGAACACCGTTTTCACGTCCATTTGGAAAAGTTTGAAGCCTTTGTGAGACGCATAAGCAATGAGCAACCGTATGGCCTCCAATCTTGCTACAGGGGCAAACGTCTCGTCATAATCAATTCCTTCTTGTTGATTATATCCTTGAGCAACCAGTCGAGCTTTGTTTCTTGAGACTGCACCAGAATCGTCCAATTTGTTGCGAAAGACCCACCTAGTTCCTATGATGTGGCGATTAGCGGGGCGAGGAACTAGTCGCCAGACCTTGTTCCTCTCGAACTGGTGAAGTTCTTCTTGCATGGCAATGATCCAGTCGGCATCCTTCAGAGCTTCCGTGATGTTCTTGGGTTCTATAAGAGACAGGAAAGCATTGAATGCACAAAAAGTCATATCCTCAAATCCGTACCTGACTGGGGGCTTAATGGTCCTCTTATCTCGGTTAGGACCAAGCAAGTCAGTCCCTGAAGATTCATCGATTGCAGGGATGGGAGTTGAGGAAGAAACAACTGGAGGAGTAGCGTCAGTTCCCTAAGAGATCTGGTTAACTGGAGCCGTAGAGCTGGAGGGAACTACATCGATCAAAGGAACCGGTTGAGCAGGAGAACTCTCTGTAGAGATTGACTCATTGGGATCAATTACTGGACTTTCTTGGGGAGGGTCAGCGAGGGAAGGATATGAATTGGTCTTCGATGGTGCATCATCATCGGAGTCTTCATGTGGTCGTTGAAATGGATCTTCGGAGGGAACTGAGAGATCCTGCGCAGACTGGGAAGGCAATTTTTCATTGAAAACAACATGAATGCTTTCTTCTACCTTTTTAGTCCGTTTGTTGAAGACCTTGTAAGCTTTGCTGTTGGATGCATATCCTATAAAGATTCCTTCGTCGCTACGAGGGTCGAACTTACCCAAATTGTCCTTTCCATTATTGTGGACGAAACACTTGCATCCGAAGACACGTAGATGGGTGATGTTGGGAACTCGTCCTCGAAGCAGCTCATAGGAGGTCTTCTCAAGCATAGGGCGTAGCATGGCTCAATTTAGAATGTAGCATGCAGCATTTACGGCTTCTGCCCAGAAGATATGTGGGAGCCCACTAGAAATAAGCATGGTGCGAGCCATATCTTCCAAAGTCTTGTTCTTCCTTTCAACGACTCCGTTCTGTTGTGGGGTGTATGGAGCCGAAAAGTTATGATCAATACCATGTGCCCTGCAAAAAGTTAGAAAGTCTCTATTTTCGAACTCAGTTCCATGATCGGAACGAATGGCTCGAAGAGATACATTTAACGATTTTTCAAGCAAGGGAACTAGCTCACTAAATATATCAAAGACTTCACTCTTAGATTTTATAAATAGAGTCCAAGTGAATCTTGAGAAGTCATCAACAAGTACGAGGATATACCTGTTACCGCCAAAGCTTTGAACGCGCATAGGACCGCAGAGATCCATGTGAATGAGCTCAAGAGGTTTGGATGAGCTTACCTGTGTTTTGGACTTGAAGGAACTACGAACCTGTTTTCCTTTGACACAATCAGAACAGATTTATGACTTTTCAGCGTTGATTTTGGGGAGACCACGAACAAGTTCCTTTTGATGCAGTTTATGGATTAGCTTGATGCTTGCATGACCAAGTCGTTGATGCCAGAGGTTTGTTTGATCATCAATGGAAGAGAGACACAACTTTTCCTTGGGAACGAACTTTGGGTTAATGATATAAACGTTATTGAACCTTTTGCCTTTTAGGATCACAGTTCCCTGTCTATCTTCCACAAAACATTCCTTTGAGGTAAAGCGAACCTCATTTCCTCCTTGATCGCACAGCTTAATGTGATCAGTGAGATTCACGCTTCCAGTTCCACAGATTGTTCCCTTTCTCTTGTCTCCGAAGGAGATAGTTCCTCCTCGGTGTTGCTGAAGTGACGACATTTTCTTTCTGTTTCCGGTCATATGGCACGAGCATCCACTGTCGATGTACCATCTGTCTTGTTGTCGCACTTCGTCCTGCACAAGGGAACTCAAACTTTTGGAACCCAGCCAAGCGTAGCTTTTCTGGGTGAGTGCGGTTGAAATCTTGTCTGTGGGTTAGAAGCAGGAACAAAATAGTAAGGATCATTCAAATCAGTAATAGTATATGTCCTTTTCTTGTTGTTTATTTTCTGGTTCCTTTTCTTAGCATTTTCTTCCATTTGTTTCTTTTTATGGATGCAATCATGATAAGTGTGACCATTTGTACCACAATGCCAGCATACACGATTATAAACCACATGACAATACTTACCTTTACCCGGTCGGAAGGGTCTTTCCTGTTTTCTTTGCTCAAAATTGATGTTTTTACCTTTAGTTCCCTGAGCTTGGGAAACATACATCTTATGAGCATTTTGACCATTGAACCAGGTTTGGTTCTCTGTGGGCTTTTGTTCAAGCACCTTTACCTTTTCTTCTAGGAACTGAGCTTTATCACGAGAGTTCTGCAGTGCACCACTAAGGAACTCATTTTTCTCGGCCAGTTCCTTTCTTATTTTCTCATTTTCGGCGGAGCATGTTTCCTCGGAATCCTTTTTACCAGTATAACCAAGACCATGTCGTTGCTTAACAAAAACAGTTTGATTCACAGTTTTCTCATTTATAGAGTGAGTGAGAAGATCAAGTTTATTTACGATTTCATTAAGCATGATGGAATTTTTCTTTTCAGAGTCTGTTGAGGGAACTGGGGGAATGACAACATGCATGAGTTCAGTTTTAACATTTTTGCAGGACTCACACATTTTTTGAGAGTTGGCTAATGGTTTCTCAGCTTCATCTAATTTCTTACCCCAGACGGAGTTTTCAGTGGTTAAGCAAGAAATTTCATCTTCATATTCCTCCAGTTTCTCTTGTAGGGAACTAGTTTCCTTTCCAAGTTTCTTAATAATTTTGACTAATTGCTTTTTGTCATATTCCAGAAGAGATTTAGTGAAGTCAGAAGAAGATACCTCAGAGTCGTCTGATTCAGTTGAATCTTCTTTGGCCATTAGACATCTTCCTCTGGTAGTTCCCTTTGTCTCTGGTTCCCCTTCAGAGTCTTCTGAGTCATCTCCAAAGGTTGCGAGAGAGCCTTCTTGTGCTGAGACTTGTCATCGTCGTCAGTGTTCTTAGGACAGTTCCTTGCCAGATGTCCCCTTTCCTTGCATTGATAGCATTGATATTCAGAGAGGTCCTTCTTTTGGAAATTCTTCTTGAACTTTCCTTTGGTGAATTGCTTTCTGATGTGCTTCGTAATCAAGGCAGTTATCTCGTCTTCTTCTTCCTCGAGGTCGGAATTTTCCTCTTCCATTTCTAATCTGGAAAAAGCCTTTGAGATTTTTAGGGCGATTCCCTTCTCCACTTTCTTGGAAGAACTGGATCTTTGTGCCTCTCTTTCGTCAACTTCAAGTTTCCCTATAATTTGAGTTAAGGGGAGGGACTGAATTCCAGGGGTAGTCTTCAGAACTCTCTTGATGAGGTTAAATTTTGAGTTGAGACCATTGATGATGACAAGGGCTTTTGACCATTCGTCGAGTTCTACTCCAGCAGTGGTGAGTTTCGTTACGAGCCTTGTGAAGCGAGAGTTATACTGAGAGATGTCTTCAGTGTCAAGCATCTCAAAAGTGTGGTACTCTCCTTCTAGAGCAAACTTCCTACTCTGTTTCAGTTCCTCACTGCCTTCGTGCATTTCCTTCAGAGCAGTCCAGATCCCTTTAGCAGTTGGGATTCCCATCACTTTGTCCATATCTTCTCTGTTCAGCCCATTGAGAATGAGTTGACGAGCCTTAGCATTTTTCTCCTTGATGACATAGTACTCCGGCTTCCATTGGTCTTCAGTTAAGTCCTTAGGAATAGTTCCATCGCCATTTTCTATCACGTGCCAGCACTGATAGTCTATGGTTTGAATGTGGTTTTCCATGCTTTTCTCCCACCATTCTTCTTCTCCTTTTTTGCGGATGTGAGGCTTGTTGATGGAGATTCCCAAACTAAATTCACTTGAGGTAGACATCTTGAAATCTGTAAACTAACACAAATCTAGAGCGCCTGCTTTGATACCAATTGTAGGATCGTACGTTGTTAGTTATCGAGGGAACTGAAAGTTCAGTTCCCTAAGCAGCGGAATAAGTAAACACGAACAGATTCAAGACAAGTTCCTTAGACTGGGAACCTTTGATAACCAACTAGTTATCCAGGATAAAACCCACTACCCCTTTTGCAAGAGGATTTCAAAGTCTACTTCTTGTATTAATACTTCGGTTACAATCAACTAGAATAGAATACACAGATTAAACTCTTAGACACACTAAAGACTCTCTACCTAGTTCAACCTAACCAAGTAACAAGCAAGTGACTTACTTCGTTCTTCTTCAAAGAACACAGCACAATTCTTCTTATACACTTCAGAAAGCTTCTTTTCGTTAATGCGTGTTGAAATGAGAGAGGTTTGACCGCTTTACTTATATGATTTAGTTAATGAGATAATGAATCTTCAATAACCGAATCATATAAATAAAATAATCAAAAGAAATCTTTAAAGATAACATTTGTTACCAAATATTATCTTTATCGATTTTTTACAACTTTGTTTCCATGAGAGATAATATTTTATGCTCCTATTATATATGGAAACCGGATAGAATCTTTAGCTCTCTCTCTAGCTAAGATCTACCCTAAAACAGCTCGCCGCCCCTTCACATAATTCTTCAAGTGTTTCTGGCGTCGACTAGCTTGGGTTCCTTTCTCCAGTTCCCAAGTCTGGCGATAGCGTCTCTGTTCCTTGCTTTTCGAGTTCTAAGTTCCCTGTTTATCACACTAATAGAAACATTAATAGCAAAGATGTTTGTCATTATCAAAACTAGGAAAACTGAGGAAGGGAACTATAGTAGGGAACTGAAGTTTCCAAAAGTTCACTTCCTAACAACGTGCTCATATATTTTCTTAGTATGGGTTCATATACTTTTGGGTGGCGCCTAAGTGTACGTATGTTTTCTTAGTAGGTGTTTATATGTTTTCTTAATAAGTGTGCATATATATTTTAAGTGTGCATATGAACACACCGTTCTCACATCCGCTTCTAAGCGTCCGTTCTCACCTGATTCAAAATATTTTCTTACAAGGGCAATAGGAACTTAGGCTTCGTTTGATATGCTGTCTGGAATCGAAATGGAATGAGAAATCGGAATGGAATCAGGAATCAGAATAAATCATTCCTGTAGCTTGGTGTTTGGTATGTTGTCGAAATGAACCATTCCTGTAAATTTGGTGTTTGGTATGCTGTCGGAATGAACAATCCTGAAAAATGTTAATTGGAATCTGATATTAGAAATTAAATCATGTTTTATATTATAAATTTGATTTTCATGTTTTCACAACTATAGTGCTACATCACTACAATACACAGTAGAAACTTGCAAATTAATGGAATTGAAAACAAGGTCGTATAGTGGATTGAATAATTAATTGACCAGTAGTGAGAAAATTCAGTCATTAGGTCACACAGGACGACGGCCAGATTTAGCACAGGACGACGACCAGATTTAGCACAGGACGACGGCCAGATTTGGGTTTGGGTTCAGGACGACGGCCGGCGGAGACGAGATATAGATTGAACAAAAGCAAAGTTTAGTTTATGACGAGATATAGAGATACCGTACCTGTAAGCAGCAGAGGACGACAGCCGACGGGAAGCAGCGGAGGACGACGACCGGCGGGAAGCAGCGGAGGAGGACGACGGCCGGCGGAGACAAGAGTTCTGCTGGTGGGTCTCGCTAGCAGTGGAGGAAGGAGGAAGGAGGCAGACAACTTTCAGAAAAAAGAACGATTTGAGTTTTTTTAGATGGGAATGGATGATCCCCTAGGTTTTTTGGAGGAATCAAGTCCTTCACAAAATTTGAAATGACTCATTCCGGATAATGAAATCCATTTCTAATTTTTACCTAATTAAACAAAAATATCGGAATAAACGATTCCGATTCCGATTCCTCATTTCCATCGGAATCGTACCAAACGGGCCTTTACAAGGGCAATAGGAACGCTGGTCCAGGCCCATATTTAAAAAGGGTTCCAAAGTATGGAATTAATCAAAAGGCCCAACAATGAGCTGGAAAACCTCAGCATGGCCCAACAAGTAGCTAGTAAATCATACGCCTGTGTTTATGATGTACGCGCGTACGATTGTTTTGCAATCTGGAATCTTTTTTGTATGGTTTACTTGGTCAACAGGTTTTCGTTGAATTGTTGGACCTAGCATTTTTGAATTTTGACCAATAAAAAAAATTCAACTCTAAATTAAATAAATATAGTATATATTAGATGCTTGTTTTCCATTAAAAAAGAAGATGCTTGGGTTTATCGATTAAAGTTTTTATTATAAAAATAAGAGCGGAAAATAACAACAATTAACTTCCGAACACCTAGAAACAACATAATCTAACTTTTTGACGTTCACATTATCCTTTTGACTTTCAAATTGCGCTTAAATTTCACATATGGATGGATTAGAAGGTTTGAAGTATAGAAGGTTCTTCCATAAAAAATATGAATAGTTCTCACCAAAAAATAAATAAATATGAATAGTATAAAGTAATGAAATATATGTCTCTTGTAAGTTAATCATCTGGCCTTTATGTTCTTGAGACGAAGATTTTGCTTCAATTGAAATGTATTATTATAGAATTTAATTACTTCGGGTATCTAATTAAAACGGAGTGTTAATCAATTAGACAAACTGTTTGACCTGATTGTCCAAGCAAAATTCTAGCATACCAATCTGGACTTCGATCGATTACAAACTATCATTATTTTATGCAGGGAAACTTCTATCGAGTTACCAAATTTATCAATAGTTATATTTAGCTAGTTTTATCATAATTTTTTTGTGTCAAATGAAATTCAATTCATTTACCTAACCCAAAGCTGTTGAGCAAAAAGTAGACATTACTAGTAATTGACTAATTGTTGTTATCATGATATCAGTTTATTAATGACAAATTGACAATGACCCACACTAACATGTGGAGATTTGTTATGGGCTAATATATAATTGTCAAGAAACTAAGATTTTGAGTACATTTTATGCCTTACAATATGAAGAAAAAAAAGCCATCTCATCAATCCGTAAAGTCAGCTGAAGATTTTAAGCATATAATCCCCAAAAATCAAGTGTTTCTTAAATGGACAATAAAATAATTACATAAGAATACCAACGTAGACCGTAATTTGGTCAGGAATTTCTAACTGCGTGAACATAATTGAATTGGTTAACATATGCGTATCCAGTGACATCACATTATTATGCACATAGTTAAGACAACCGCATAAATTATTATAACCCCATTTTCATCAATACATCAGTTTGTGTTGAGTATGTTAAATTTCAGTCAAGTAAACTTAGAAGATATTAATGATATTTTTTGTGTTGAATCGCATTGTGTTAGTTAGGGAATAATAAGACTATTTTATGAGTAGCGAAATAAAGTAATTCAAACAAATAATAGTCACATAGTTGCTTAGAGTAGAAAACTCAACACCGATTAGTTAAAAAAAAAACTCTACCCCTAGATTTTACCCTAATAGAATTTCAATGATCTACTTATATTATTAATCACGGTTTTACAATCAAGCAAGTCCAAACTCAATCTAGTCGTACACATTTCATAGATTCTAGACTTCTAAGCTAGCGTAAAAGCCTAATAACACAAGAACATATGAAACTCACAAAGTTCGTACCATTATCTCTCTCTCCCATTATCTCTCTCTCTCTCTCTCTCTCTCTCTCTCTCTCTCTCTCTCTCTCTCTCTCTCTCTCTCTCTCTCTCTCTCTCTCTCTCTCTCTCTCTCTCTCTATTTATCTATATATATATCACCTTCGAATGTCTTGATTGCGTTACCTTTCCTAGATAACTAGTCACATATATATATAGTCCTAGACAAAGTCCACTAACTAACCTAGATCGGCTCATAACATGCCTACTGAGATAATTGGCCAAATTTATCTATTTCCATAAAGACATTTCTTTTAAGCTTTTTCCAAAGATAAGATATCATAGAATCAACTAAATCTCCAATCTTTCTTGTGTTTTGCGGCCCAAGAGTACATGTCTTGAAATCTTCTTTCCAAATTTAGTTATTCTTTTTTTTTTGGAAATTCTCATTGCGCGCCTCTAGCATAAACGCGTCGTTCCCTTCTTTCTTTCTTCTCACAGTGAGCACGTGTTATTTCTTCACTTTACTCAACGCCGTTTCCCTTGTTGACTATGAAATCCTTTTATTTCTCTGTTTTGCTTTCTCTCTTGGTTTCCATCGTTCCTACTTAATTCATACAATCAAAACTCATATGAACATGTAAACCATAAAATCTAATATTGTTTATCATCGTCAAAACGAGAATGAACATCATCGTCTCAACATTATAATCACAAGGTCACAAAAATTCGAGTTCAAATTCTACTCACAACATTTATGGTCAAATTAACTTTGATGAAGAGAAGTCTCTTATAAATCAACACAAATATTGTGAGTAAAGGACTACTAATGTGTCGTGTGATGCCTCTCTTTTTTCAACTTTGGAAGACTTTTTTTCACCCTATTTGAGCATATTATTGCAATTCAGATGAGAACCTTCTGTAGAAGTATATTTTTTTTTAATATAAATGCTAAACGTCACCGCATTTTGACTACCGTGTCTTCATTTGTTAAGGTTTGACGATATTACCCTTTCGCTCATGATAAGCGAAACATGAGTTATTCTCCGTCCAGATAGAGGGAAACTAAAAAATCTTTTCGCTTGGATTTTGGAAAACTACGCAGTTGTTTCCTTTATTGTTAAGGAAATAGCGTCAGACCTACATCGAACAAATAACTACACATTTATATAAATAAAATTATAATGGTGAGATAAAATTATAATTGTGGTTTTATTTTTATGGTAAGATATGATAATTGGATAGAAATTACGTTTATAAAAATAAAGTATGTCCTATTCATATTAAGAAAAGAAAAGAAAAATAAATTTAGGATTGCTTATCTAGCTATGTACGTGATTTAAGGGTAAGAATCATAAATTGAGAGAACTATCAATATTTTTTTTTTGTAATAAGGATTAATTATACCCATTTACTCATTAGATAAGAAACCTACATATGTTCGCTCATCCAATTATCTATCTTTAAGACAACATTAAGGCCATCAGGAGGGGAATTAAATAGAATAAAGTCATTGGCACAGTTGCTACTAAAGCAAGCCATCCAATCACCAACCTGATTACAAGAACGGGGGACATGGCGGAGCGAAGTCTGCCAGTCAGTCATAGCCAACAAATCTTGGTACCTCTTGATCAAAGTCTTGTGGCGAGGCAGAACAACCGTGTTGGCCTCCATTTCCAAAATCACCTCTAGGGCGTCCATCTCAATCTCCAAGCAACTAATCCCTAGTTGTTTGCCATAACCAACCCTCGAAGGAGCCCCAAAAGTTCAACATGGAAAGCCGATTCACAAACACACTTATAGCGACAAACCATGCATAAACACCCCATAAGATTTCCGTAAAACACCCCCAACACCAATTCGATTGCTCCCAACGCAGTATGACTCATCCGTATTCAACTTGACCCAGCCATTAGCGGATCTTTGCCAATGAGAAACGGGAGTGGAGCCATTCCTCTATAACTCCATCTTCTTCGCCGTTAGGTCTATGAATTACGTAGCCCAGGCAAGGATGAAGGTCGGCCTATCCCTAGCAATGTCTTCGGGGGAGCCCATGGACCTTATAAACCTCCATTTCCACATCCACCAGACTCTGAAGGCAAAGGTAGTAGCCCAAGAATCTTGCCTGCACAAATTCCTCGACAACCATTCAGTAAGATCATGTTGGAAGAACACTTTGTACCTGGCATCCGAGAGTAACTCACGCCACACCTCTTTCGCACACACACAATCCCTGATGATGTGCAATGTTGTTTCATCATGAGCATCGCAAGTAACACAGATGGGTGTCGGGGACAAGTGGCGACGATTTCGATTCGCATTGCTCATGATGCAATCATGAGATGCGTGTAATAACCCTTAATTTTAGTAAGGGTATTTGTGTAATTTTCAACTTTCATTTTGTAAAGCAAGACGTGTTAGGCTTATTCTGTAAACTCTGTAAGAACCATTGGAACATGATAATATACGTTTAATAGGATATTGGGTCTCAAAATATTTTAGGAGTGCTAAATCAAAGATTTAAGCTTGACCGCGATCGAAGACCGCGATCAAGGTCCAATAACGCGAGCGCGACAGTCCCGCGACCGCGGTTTTGAAACCGCGGGCACGGTTTTGAAACCGCGGGCGCGGTTTTGAAACCGCGGGCGCGGTTTTGAAACCGCGGGCGCGGTTTTGAAACCGCGGGCGCGGTTTTGAAACCGCGGGCGCGGTTTTGCCAGGGACAAACCGCGATCGCGGTTCTGAAACCGCGACTGCGGGAAACCCAGATCATCGTCTTCCTCAGACTTCCAGAAGGCCGACACTCGGTTTTTCCCCTTGTGCACGAACGGCGGGGAGCTGGATCGGTTGGGCTGCCGGCGTTGAGGTGAACTCCTTCTCCTCCGAGCCTATAAAAGGAGGTTATGGCATCGATCTCATCCATCAATCTCAAGCTTCTCTTCCTCTCGTTTAAAGTTGTTGTGTTCATCGGAGTGTCATCACCGGAGCCGAAGTCGTCGCCGTGGGAATCCTTGGGGTGTTGGAGGTGCTCATCTGTCCAGAAGCGAAGTGGTTGTGCCTCATCGTCGTTGGTATGGCTCAAAAACTCGAGTTAAGTTCACGTCGGGATGGAGTCCCGCGACCGTGGCTCCATCCACCGCGACTGCGGCCGGGCAAAGACCTGCGGCCCTGGCTGGGCGTGAAACCGCGGGCGCGGTTTTTGCCCAGCAAGGTTGCGATCGCGGTTATGCCATCCACGACCGCGGTACTAGCCTTTTTCCTTCGTTTCGCTTCGTCTTTTCGTATTGTATCAAACTTTGATTTTTGTCATAAAACTCGTCGTCGTAGGGAACCCTACTCAAGTGCAAGTTTCCAGATCTCAGAACTCGATCTCTTCATTCGTCTAGACTAAGGCAAGTGGCGGTTCGCTCTTGCTCATTATTTCATGTTTCCCTTGATTATCAATTATTTGATTGTTAATTAAGTTGGGATAAAGTTGTTGTTTTATGTTTGGGAACAGATTTGATAAAACAAATGTGTTAAAATATGAATTTATAATAGGTTGTATATATTGCTAGAAACAACGCTATTATATAGTTTTATATGATATGGCTACGACTTAAGAACGGCGAGGATGAAGCCACCAGTAGAAGACGCCAAGGAGTTATGAAGTATTGGCGAGGAGGTGCTGAAGACACACTTTTGGAGGCCTTGGGAGCATTCGGAGCTGAAGGGACGAAGACACTGAAGGAGTGGCTTCACGGCGGCCGCCATTCACATCGCGGCGACCGCCGCCAAAGGATTCCCAACGACCACGGCGACCGCCGTTTAAAGCCGGCGACCGCCGCGATTACGGCGCCCGCCGCCCTCTCTATGGCGCCCGCTGCCACTGTCAGAAGCCCACCGAGCCCGTTTCCAGATTTGTTTTATTTTGGATTATTTTATTACGGTTTTAGTATTTTCGTTTTAGGTTAATTTAGACTGATTTACTTTTAGTATTTTAAGGGTAGAGAAAAGGCTTGTTTCAGATATCTCTCGAACCCTAATTTCACTTTTCATTCTACGTACTTTGCTATGAAGAACTAAGCCACTCTTGCTTAGTCAGACGCTGAAGCTTTCGTTTTGATTCAGTTGTGAGATTCTCGTTCTTAATCTATTGCATGGATTTTATCTATTCTCTTGCTTGATTGCTTATGATTGATATTGATAATTTCTAGTCTGATCAACTAGGGTTTGTTGTTATTGATCTATTGCTAGATTTAGATTGTTACTGGTTGAGCATATCTATTTCAGAGTAGCAACTGCATCGTGCTAGTATCTTGTTGTGCTAGTCTTATGCAGAAGAGAACTGATTTACATTATAGGATAAAAGCTGGTTGTTTTATGCTAGAATTGTATCCAACTATATTCCTATCCGTAAAGCTGTTATTAAACTGAATCTTGATAGTTTCAGGGTTGTTTAATTAGTTAGTGCTAATAGTATCTGGTTGTGCTATTAGTTATATCTGAAAAGGAAATGGAATTTCCATTGCATGAGATTTTGAATGAGTATCTAGGATCAACTTGTCATACGAATAGTGGATGTTATTTGACTAAGTGCTTTTCCCATCACTGAATTCATCAACTTTTAGTTTGTTTACTTTTGCATGCTTAGATTCATTAAAACATACAAAACCCCCCTTTGGTTACTTTGGATTGACATATAAATTGCATATTAAGATAGACTTTGCCTCCCTGTGGACTCGACCTTTACTTACCTAGGACTACGGTTTAAGGTTTGTTTGGATATTTTGCATAGTAGGAATTAGCACGACAAATTCCTGTTATCATAAACTCAAGTAGAGAGGTTAATGTGGAAATCGATCCTTCTAACTTGGTAGTGTTAGTTTTAGGGTCGAAGTGTTAGTTTTGGGGTCGAAACTATTTTTAAGGGGGTAGTAATGTAATAACCCTCAATTTTAGTAAGGGTATTTGTGTAATTTTCAACTTTCATTTTGTAAAGCAAGACGTGTTAGGCTTATTCTATAAACTCTGTAAGAACCATTGGAACGTGATAATATACGTTTAATAGGATATTGGGTCTCAAAATATTTAAGGAGTGCTAAATCAAATATTTAAGCTTGACCGCGATCGAAGACCGCGATCAAGGTCCAAGAACGCGAGCGCGACAGTCCCGCGACCGCGGTTTTGAAACCGCGGGCGCGGTTTTGCCAGGGACAAACCGCGATCGCGGTTCTGAAACCGTGACCGCGGGAAAGAGTCGCTGGGTTTCCTTCCCGTCGGGGTGACGTATCACAAAGAGTCGCTGCCCTTGACCCGAAGATTCCATAGGCGCCTTGCCTTTATCACGAGCAACAGATTGCTCAGGAACGGACACCTCCGACTTTGGGTTCTGCCTATTGCCAACATTTGAGGCCTGATATGATTGTGTTAGCCCTTGACCCTTCTGCCTACAGTATGTTTTCATGTGGCCTTCCTTCCCACAATTATAACATACCCGCTTCTTCTTTTGGTAACTAGAACTTTTGTGCCCAGCTTTACCACAGTTGTGGCTTTGAATCACACCGCTTCTCCAACCTGAACCTTTGGCGGAGTCAGACTAAGTCGTCTCGGTCTTAGCACGACCAGACTTCTCAAACTTGGTGGGCGATGCCGGCCGCTTGAAGGTATTAGCCTTCCGGTCTTGTTGTCCACCCTTAGCCTTACTATGTTCCTCCCTCTTTCGGGCGAATTCCTCCAGCGTGACTGACAGGGCTAAAAGTGCACAAGCAAATGTCGATGAATAGCCAAATCAAAGTAAATATCCTAACGGACCTACTAAACAGATGTATAGTAAGCAAGTAAGGGTCGAACCCACAGGGAAGATCGAATGAAGTATGCAGTCGTGATTGACAAGTAACAAGCAAGGGGGGTTTAGTTATCACGAGAAAGCAGAGTAAGCAAGCAAACAAGTTTGGTTGAATTGAGAAAATATAATGGGAAAAGTAGTCCTACTAGAGCGAGATCCACAATACAGAGATATAATTTGATCACAGAAATCTATTTAATCCAAGTTCTTTTACTATCCTTATAGTTGTTCCCACCCTGATCTTAAGTACTATCGATTCTCACAGTTGTCGATAGACTTATCACTATGTCACTGGTAAAATACCTCTGATTCTCACAGTTGTCGGTATACTTTACCACTAACACAGCAATAGCAATGCACACAAGGATATAAGATACATGCAAATAGAAGACGCCTTACTATTTAACATGCAAATAATTCTCACTCACGATTGTACGCTCGAAACCCCTATACGCACAATCGTGTATGCCACTAGATATGCACTCGGAACCCCTATATGCAATCCTAGCAATTGATAAAAAGTATTCAACCTAGTTGATCAGGCTATGAAGAATAACAAGAAATCAATATTCAATATAACCAAGAGAATCAAACCAACACTTATAAGGATAAGAACAAGGAATAGAAATCTCACAAACACATCAACTGTATTGCTTCAAACGTCTAGTAGAACAAAGGGAAATTAGTGCTCTATCAAAGGGGGATGAAACTCTAAGGGAAAAATAACGTCTGAAATAAAGTAGTAACGAGTGTCTCTCCTCTTAACCTAGAAAGAGGACTTAAATAGTCTTAAGAAAACTAGGTTAAACTAATGTCAACAATAATGGAAACAGAATAATAAAATAATAAAGTCTGAACAAAATAAAAGGAAATAAATGTCTCTGGGCGCGCGGCATTTAACACGGCCACCGCGGGGCATCAGGCTTTCCACCGCGGGGCGGTGGCTTCAGTCTTCTCTGGGAGTCACCGTCGGGCCGCGGTGATTCTGGCGCGGGGCGGTGAACTCGCTCACTCTCTTCTCCAGCTCCTCTTCTCTTCTTCTGCTGCTCTTCATTACTACCAAGTGTTGGTAGTCTTCTCCAAGTATGCTCCAACAGCTCCATCTCCATCCTCATGTCTCCATCTAAGCTGCAAATCCTGGGATATCTTCACTTCTCTCCATAACTTCAGGGATCACAGACTTAGCTCCAAAACTCATCCAAATCATGCTAATAATTGCTAGTAAAGGTGTATGAAATAACACCTATCAAATTCCCCCATACTTAGACCTTTACTCATCCCGAGTAAGTTAAAGAAACACCTACTCTCTCAATCAACACCAAGGTGATAGGTGCAATTTCGTGCACCTTAACTAGCGACTATTGACACGTTTTAGATGGAGTTTTGGTATAAGAAGAGGCTAAGTCTGTAATCCAGGAGAAGAGTTGAAGAAGTACAGATATGAAGGTTTTACAGCTTAGTGAAGAAGATAGAGGATTGATGGAGAAGTCTGCTCAAAACTAAAGGAGAAAGCTACCTCACTTGGTAGTACTTAGGAGCAGATGAAGGATGAAGAGGCTGGCCAGTGCCGCCCCGCGCCACTGCCACCGCGACCCGGCGAAGATCCTCAGAGAAGGGCTCAGAGAAGAAGTGATAAGCACTACTTTGTAGGGCTTAAGTAAGAGTCTTTAGAGGGTTTATTGGTGCCATTCGGGTAGATTTAGACACATTCATGTGTATGGCATTTGGGGGCAAAGTTTGGTGTTTTTGGAGGTGTTTGAGCTATTTTGGAGATCATAGGAAGCCACAAGGAGAAGACGCCAAGGAAGTGAAGAGAAGAGTAGAAGAACAGTGGGCTGAATTCAAATGGTTCGTTCTCTCTACTCAGATGTCCAAATGGAGTGATTCCAATTCGAGGAGTTAGATCTTGAAGTCTACTACAAGTCCTCAAAATATGAGCGCAATTCGAGTTGGGAATCAAAAGTTATGGCGTTTTTACTGAGGTCGTCAGAGAACTGGAGTTTCTGTTAAATGGCCGCACCCGGCGGTGGAGCCACCGCACCAGCGGTGGAGACGCGCTGAAAGTCTTTTACGAGTTTTCTTATTTCCGTTTTATTTTATTTCCGAAACTTTATTTCCAAGTTTGTTATTTTTCTTTTCTTTATTTCTGAATTATTACTTTAGTATTTAAGTTAGGTTTAAGACTCTTTAAAAAAAAAAAACTTCTCTAACCCTAGTTGCCACTTTTCATATTTCTCCTCTCACAAATCCTAATGGAGAACTAAACCTCCATTGTTGCACTTGACAGTTTGAAGCCAACAATTGATTGGTTGTGAGTTTTCTACTCTTGTTCGTTTTCCTATCTAGTTGGATTAATTCTCTTGTGCTTAAATGTTTATTGGTTTATGTTGATTTATCTAGAGTAGCTACCTAGGTTTATTGATATCTTACTAATTGCTAGGACTTGTGATTCCGGGTTCGGGTTGCATATCTAGTAGCGAACACGATTGTGCGTATAGGGGATCCGAGCGCATAATTGTGAGAGAGAGTTAATTGCATGCTTATAGTAACGGGTTGTTTCTATTGCATGTGTCTTGTTAATCCTTGGTTGAATGCTATTGCTTTATTGAGTTCTGAAGGTTTTCGGATTTGATTTAGTAATAAGTACTATTAGGGCTGGTAGAACTAATAGTTATCTAAGATCGGGATAAGAACAACTATAGGAAAGTTGAGAACTTGAGATTGATAGAATTCCGTGATCGACCTATCTATTGTTGTGTGGATCTCTGTTGAGTGTGGCGCTTTTTCCCATCATATTTACAACCTTTTCCTGCGAACTTATTTACTTGTTTCCTTATTGCTTGTTACGAGAAACACAAACAAACCCCCCCTAGTTCCTAGTTGGTGATAACAAATTGCATAAGTTGATAACCTGACTCTCTGTGGGATCGACCCTGACTTGCTTGCTATACTACTTAGTAGGTATTTTGGGATTTATTTGATAGGCATCACGACTTTAGCACTGTCAAGAAGCCACCGCCTCGCGGTGGGAGTGAAGACCGCACGGCTGACGTGTTTTATTAATATTCCTATTTTAGACATTATTACTTTAGTATATTTTATTTCCTTATTTTGTCTGCTAGGTTAAACTTCTGAGAACCTATTTAAGATCTTTTTAATAGTTCGTAGAAGAGTCCCTCTCTCTTTTTAACAATACAATTTCTAGGTTTTTGAACAATGGATAGCTAAACACTTTTGTTTCGCTAAACAATTGAAGCACTACAATGAATTGGTTGTGAGATTTCTATGCCTTGTTCTATATCTTATTAAGTTGGATTGATTCTCTTGTTTGAACTGTCTATTGATTTATGTTGATTCTTCTAGCGTAGCTAACTAGGTTTTTCGGCATCTATCATATTGCTAGGATTGCATATAGGGGTTCCGAGTGCATATCTAGTGGCAAACACAATTGTGCGTATAGGGGTTCCGAGCGTACAATTGTGTGTGAGAATCAATTGCATGTTAAGTAGGGGAGTGAGTACTTGTACGTCTTTCTACTTGCATGTATCCTATATCCTTGTGTGCATTGCTATTGCTGTATTGGTGCTAGAGTACGCTGACAACTGTGAGAATCAGTTGTACTTTATCATTGGTACCGTAATAAGTCTATCGACAACTGTGAGAATCGATAGTATTCACGATCAGGGTGGGAACAATAATAAGATAGTAAAAGAATTTGGAAAGATAGTTTTCAGTGATCAACCGATTGCATTATGGTATGGATATTTGTCTGGTGGAATACTTTCCCTCATTATATTTCATTTCTTGTCAGTAATTACATCTTTGGTTACATTGCGATTATTCCAAACAACCCCCTGTTACTTGTTAGTCACACGTTATTGCATACAGATAACCGACTCCCTGTGGGATCGACCCTGACTTACTTACTATACTCTTTAGTAGGTGAATTGGGATTATTTTGACAGGAAAACGACACCGGTTTCCGGTCTTATCAAATTTGGCGCCGTTGCCGGGGAGTCAAATTTTCTGTTTGTGATTATTTGTGATTGACTGCCGTGTGGATCTATCTTACCATCCACACTTTTGCTTCTGATTCGTTACTTGTTGAAGTTCATACAAAGACAGGTACGCATGGCGCAGACACTCCGACAATTGACGGAATCTACCTTGATACAGCAGTCATTGGCTATAATCATTCCACCCCTTGCTGATGGGGTAACTTTTGAGCTCAGATCAGGAGTAATACGGTTACTCCCGAGATTTTATGGATGAAGTGGAGAGGATCCCATTCTTCATTTGAACAAATTCCACAGCATCCTTATGAGCATTAAGCCAGCCGATGTCACTGAGGAACATCTTAAAATGAGAGCCTTCGGGTTCACTCTTAAAGACGAGGCTGAAGACTGGTATTATCATCTGCCTGGAGGGAGCATAGATTCCTGGACTAAGATGCATAAGGTCTTCCTTGCACGCTATTTTCCAACTCAGATGGCAAACGCCTTGAAAAGGGAAATCACCAGCATCGAACAAGGTGAGGATGAGACCCTCTATGACTATTGTGAGCGGTTCGAGCGACTCTGCACTAGTTGCCCGTTCCATGGTTTTGATAAGAAATCTTTGGTGCTCTATATTTACAACGGGCTGATGGACGATGAACGAAGAATGATTGATGCTACATGTGGTGGTAGTATCCTAAATATGACTCCCGATGTCGCCATGACCACACTTCACGATATGGCTGAAGGTACAAGAGATTTTAATGAACTTCCAAGGACCAGATTAGTGAGTGCTATTATCTCCAGCGAGTCACATGTATCGCAAGAAATTGCTTCTTTGAAGGAAGTCATTGTGGGGATAGGTAAGCAACTGCAGGATACCACTATTGTTGAAGTTCATGCTGCTGAAGGCTACGGGCCTGTTATAACGCAACAACCTTGCTTTGATAACCCACCAACTGCTAGCAACCCCTCTTCAACCGAAGCAATGCTCAATGCCCTAACAATGCATTTTACAACGCATGTGCGCGAGACTGCGGCTGACATAAAGAGCATAAAGGAGTCCATGAGCAGCCTAGTCGATGAGGTTGCTGGGTTGAGAAAAGAGTCCAGGAAAGAAACTTCACATGCAGTAACCCTACGGAGTGGCAAGGAATTACAAGTCGCTCCTACTGCTGAAGAGGACGACAACGCTGAGATCGATATTGCCAATGAGCCATTGTCACCGCCCCGCGGCGATTCTTACCGCGACCTGGTGACAACTCCCAGTAATCCTACGCCATCACCACCGCCCCGCTGTGATCCACACTGCCCCGCGTTGAACTCACCGCCGCACGGTGAGAGCCCAGAACTTGCAGATTTCCCTGACGAGGAGGAGGATCCCTATGTTCGCCCCAACTTTCCTCCCCTTGGATCTGAGAAACCACCTGCCCCATTCCCAGAGGCACTCAAGGAAAGGAGAGTCATTGATGACAAGGATCTCTTTGACACTTTCAGTAAGTGTGAGGTGAACATCCCACTCCTCAAACTCGTCAAGAGTGTACCAAGGTACGCTAAGTTTCTAAAGGAGCTGTGCACTGTAAAAAGAAACCAGAAGCTGAAGGGAAAGGAAAAAGTCAAGGTCAGCGAACGCGTATCTGCTGTATTTCAGAGGCGCATGCCAAAGAAGTGCGGAGACCCAGGTATGTGGAGCATTCCTTGTATTATCGGAGACACTAAATTTGAAAAAGCTATGCTCGACCTTGGTGCCTCCATTAATGTGCTGCCCTATTCTCTCTATGAATCCCTTGGACTTGGACCTCTGCAGGAAACAGGTATTGTAATTCAATTAGCTGATAGGTCTAGTGTCTACCCTAGGGGAGTAATAGAAGATGTCCTTGTTATGGTCGATAAATTGATATTCCCTGTAGATTTTTATGTCTTAGATATGAAAACAGATACAAAGGCAACTCCTATACTGTTTGGTAGGCCATTTTTGAAAACTGTTAAGACCAAACTTGATTTGCAAAGTGGGACACTTTCTATGGAATTTGATGGGGAGAAGGTGGAATATAATATTTATGAGGCCATGAAATACCCCAAGGAAGACCATTCTTTGTGTTCCATTGATGTGATCGATTCTATTGCACAGGATGTCTTTGATATTTCTGGTTCTGACGAGTTGATGTCTATTGTTGAAAATAATTTGGATGCGTCCTATGAGGAATACTCTTTACCCTCTAACATGCAGGAAGCCATCGCTCAGCTGGATACTCATGGTAAGTATTCTACAGATCCTTTGGGCATTGGCCCCATCTTACTAAGCCCGAGCGAAAGGCTCGTTCCTTCTGTTGAACAGGCTCCAGAGATCAAATTGAAGCCGCTGCCGGACCATCTCAAATATGCTTTTCTTGGAACCAAAGACACTTTGCCAGTCATTGTGTCTAGTACGCTTTCTGCAGATCAAGAAATGAAGCTATTGGACGTGCTCAGGGAGTACAAAACCGCAATTGGATGGACCATTGCAGACATAAAAGGGATAAGCCCCTCCACTTGTATGCATCGGATTCTGCTCGAGGACGGAGCTAAACCGTCTAGGCAGCCACAGAGAAGGCTGAACCCTCCAATGATGGAAGTGGTAAAGAAAGAGGTGCTTAAACTCCTCAAGGCTGATATGATCTTCCCTATTTCGGACAGCCAATGGGTAAGTCCAACCCAGGTTGTCCCTAATAAAGGAGGAATTACCATAGTGGAGAATCAACACGGAGATTTAGTTCCCACCAGGACCACCACAGGATGGAGGGTGTGCATCGATTACCGTAAGCTGAATGCGGTAACTCGGAAAGACCACTTTCCCCTGCCCTTTATTGATCAAATGCTAGAACGCCTTGCTGGGCGGCCCTACTACTGTTTTCTCGATGGATATTCAAGATACTTCCAGGTAGCCATCGCACCAGAGGACCAAGAGAAAACCACTTTTACATGTCCCTTTGGCACTTTTGCATACCGCAGAATGCCATTCGGATTGTGTAACGCACCCGGTACATTTCAACGATGTATGGTTAGTATCTTCTCTGACTATGTTGAGAAATTCATTGAGGTCTTTATGGATGACTTTACGGTACATGGAACTAGCTTTGATTCATGTTTAGACCATTTGGCACTTGTACTTAAAAGATGTGTTGAAACCAATTTGGTTTTAAATTATGAAAAGTGTCATTTCATGGTGGAACAGGGGATAGTCCTGGGTCATATTGTCTCTGCTAGGGGTATTGAGGTCGATAAGGCAAAGATTGATGTAATTCAGTCTCTGCCTTATCCTACTAATGTGCGTGAAGTACGTTCCTTTTTAGGTCATGCAGGTTTCTACCGAAGATTTATCAAGGATTTCTCAAAAATTTCTTCACCCCTATGCGAGCTCTTGAAGAAGGAAGTGACCTACGTATTCACGGATGAATGCAAGAAAGCATTTGATTGCCTGAGAGAACGCCTGACAAGTGCACCCATTATTCAGGCACCTGACTGGTCTCGCCCATTTGAGATCATGTGTGACGCCAGCGATTATGCAGTTGGAGCAGTTCTAGGACAGAAAGTGGGACGGGCATCCCACGTGATTCATTACGCCTCCATGACTCTGAATGGAGCCCAGAGGAACTACTCCACCAATGAGAAAGAAATGCTGGCAGTTGTCTTTGCCTTGGAAAAGTTTAGGCAATACCTCTTGGGAGTCAAGGTGATTATCTACACAGATCACGCAACTCTTCGTTACCTGATGACGAAGAAAGAAGCAAAGCCAAGATTAATCCGATGGGTTCTCCTTCTCACTGAATTTGATGTGGAAATCCGTGATAAGAAGGGAGCAGAGAACCTCGTAGCGGATCACCTGAGTAGGCTCGTCCATGAGGAAGATAAACCCGGAGAGCAGAGCCCCATACATGGCACCTTCCCAGATGACACACTTTTTACACTCGAGGGCAGCTCAGAGAACACTCACCGCCCCGCGATCACCACCACCGCGACCCGGCGAGTTGTAGCCAGTATAAAGTTAGAGATACCACCGCCCCGCGGCGATGACGGCCGCGACCCGGCGGTTGGATTACTTGAGTACCAGGAAAGCTCACCGCGACCCCCAGAGACATCACCGCCCCGCGGTCACATCTCTGGAATCACACTTTGCCCTGGAGATATTTCTGACTCCCCTTTTCATATAGCCATGGACCTCTTTGGAATCCAGTCTTACAGACCATGGTATGCAGACATAGTCAACTATCTGGTTCGAGAGGAATTTCCCCCAGACTACACCAGAGCCCAGAAAGCAAAGGTGCGCAGAGAAGCTCGCCACTATGTTTGGGATGATCCCTACCTATGGAAGCATTGCGTCGATTAGGTAGTCTGCCGATGTCTCCCAGACAATGAGGTACAATCCGTCCTTAACTTCTGTCATTCTGAAGCATGTGGGGGTCATTTTGGAGCAAATAGGACTGCTAGGAAAGTATTGGAAGCAGGATTTTATTGGCCACACCTCTTTAGGGATGCTTACATTTTTTGTAAATCCTGCGACCGATGCCAACGGGTTGGCAACATCACCAGAAGGAATGAAATGCCGCAATCATCATTGATCTTCTGTGAGGTATTTGATGTTTGGGGCATGGATTTTATGGGACCCTTTCCTAACTCTCATGGGAATCTTTATATATTACTTGCGGTGGACTACGTTTCCAAGTGGGTGGAAGCGAAGGCCACCAGGACTGATGACTCTAAAGTTGTGGCAGGTTTCCTCAAAGAGAACATTTTCTTAAGATTTGGAATACCCAAAGCTTTAATTAGTGACAGGGGAACCCATTTCTGCAACAAGACAATGACTGCCCTATTGAAGAAGTATCACGTCACTCAGAGAATCTCCACGGCCTACCATCCTCAGACTAATGGGCAGGCCGAGAACTCCAACAGAGTGATTAAGGCTATACTGGAGAAGACAGTAGCAGCCAACCGGAGGGATTGGAGCATCAAGCTCAATGATGCGCTGTGGGCATACCGTACATCTTTCAAAACTCCGATAGGGATGTCTCCGGTCCGACTGGTATTTGGAAAAGCTTGTCACCTCCCCGTCGAAATTGAACATAAGGCGTGTTGGGCAATAAAGAAATGCAACTTGCAACTGGATGAAGCAGGCGAACTCCGCAAGCTACAAATGCAAGAACTGGAGGAATTATGCCTTGACGCCTACAAGAACTCAGTTAACTACAAGGCGAAGACCAAGTAGTGGCATGACAAGCATATTTTGCGAAAGGATTTCAAGCCAGGAGATAAAGTTCTTCTATTCCAATCTCGGCTCAAGTTCTTTGCTGGAAAGCTGAAATCCAAGTGGTCAGGCCCGTATGAAATCGCTGAGGTGCATCCCCATGGAGCCATAGGCCTGACTAATCCCAAGACCGGCACCACCTTCAAGGTGAACGGCCACAGATGCAAGCCTTACCACGAGGGGTTCGATCCAAACCAAGACGAGACACTACTCCTCGAACACCCTAACACTGAAGCAGGATGAGCCACAACCCACGTCGAGCCAACGACGTTAACCAAGGCGCTGTCCGGGAGGTAACCCGGGTTAGTTCTTTTCTTTTCTTTTCCCTAGATTATTTTCGTAGTTTATTTTTGCTTTGTTTCGTTCGCCTGTTACTCACATTTCAGGTACGAAAGTAAATCCGAGAAAAGACGTGGTACTCAGCATAACCCACCGCCCCGCGGCGACTCTCACCGCCCAGCGGTGGAATTCACCGCCCCACAGTGGATCTCTGGTATAATTTCTCTACTCTAAAAAAAAAACAAGAAATAAAGGGCCCCGAAAAAACCTTAAACGGGTGAGTAATATTTTTATTTCTTGAGTTGGATACGAAGGAATTGACGGTGCCAGTTGAAAACCGCGGCTCGGTACCTCCCTTCTTCACTTATTACCCCATTAGCTCTCCCGCCAAACCCTAATCCCCTTTTTCTTCCCCGTCTCTCTCTCCGCCATGCCCTATTCCACGATCTCCAAAACCTTAGCCCACAACCCTCTCCACCTAAATCGGCCTCTCCCCTCACCTTGGTAGTGGAAGCCCTTAACCCAACCTTGTTTCTTCTCTACCCAGACCTTCCTTTGTGGCGATTTCCGACCCCCCCTTGTGGTGGTTCGTAGTTGAAGGGGGGTGACCTTTTGCTTGTTGGTGTGATTAGTACCAAATTGGGTGCTCTTCCGGTGGTTTGGTGGTATTTGAGGTGAAATCGCACAGTGACCGCCTCGCGGCGTAGTATCGCCGCCTCGCGCGAGTCAGATTTTTGAATTTGGAGACGAAGGTGAATAGTCGCCGCCTCGCGTCAACATCGCCGCGGCCCGGCTGCTGTGCTCAGAAATCATCGCCGCCCCGCGGTGACCCTCATAGTCTGTCTTCGGCTGATTGTAAGTGCCCTTTGCCTAGCCTTTTGTCTCAAGAACTTCATTTCTTACTCAATGCCGAGGGCTAGGAAAGTTGGGATGACTGAGGAGGAGTTGAAAATATACGATGTGGTGTCGGCTAGACATGTACAGCCGACTCATTTCCTTGATAAGGGATCACTCGCTGAGTTGGGTTTGCTCGACATGACTCAGCAATGTCTGGACAAGTTGGGATTGGGGGGCTTCCTAGACAAATGTGCCCCCGTTTTCCCTGAACTTTGCTGCCAATTTATCGCCACCATGACTAAGAGCTACACGCGTCGTGTCGTTAACGGCAAGGAGCAAAATCTCATTACGGGTATCACCTTCAAGTATGAGGGTCGGAGTTATGGTTTTCCTATCGAGGAAGTTAGGGCGTTGCTAGGTGTTTCGAGACCGTCTACTGGTGGGTGGAGACATGGTCCCGACAAGGCGGCCATGAAGGAATTTTGGATCAGTGCATCGGGTATGCCTGAATATCAGAAGAAGGAAAAGTCCAGTGACAAGATTGTCCATCCCTGCCTCTGCTTGGTATACACTGTGCTGCTTAGGACATTTTGTGGGTGTGTGGAGGAGGGAAAGGTTTCCCTGAAATGTCTTGGTCTTTTCTCCGTGATGATTGATCCATTAGATGAGGTGACCCCTGGATGGGTTATGATTTGGCTGTATGGGCTGCAGCAGCTCCGCGAGGGCGCTGCGCAAGATATTGTTCAGGGAGGGTTGATTACCTTGATTGCTGCAGACAGGATTTCGTTGGATACTATGCCGTAGCCGCTCTTCCCTATTCGCTATGATATCCCTTATATGCGGCGATGTGGTATGTTGAGCGGATCTCCGGGGTAGTATATGTGGTGCTCTTATGGCGGTCATCTTTTACGTCTCCCTCGTCCTTTAGCTTATCCGAGAGATTTCACTGGTTGGTACATCCCTTCTGACACTGAGATTATCCCTTCAGACGAGGAGACTGAGCCACAGGCTGCTTTGCCCATGACCATAGATGTCGATTCACCTGCTCTCGACGTGGCCTCCACTTCTGCACCGCCCCCTGAGTTCTCCTGGGACGAGATGTTCGTCCATTTTGATGCTTTCACACAGCGTCAGGAGGCTGTGAATGACGCAACATTGGCTCGGTTGCAGGCCATACAGGCCGAGATTACACGGGACATCACCGACCAACTGAGTGTAGCCGAGATTTTTATTCAGGAGTAGTACTTTAGGAGGCACCCACCTCCGCCGCGCCATCCGTAGTGTCCACCTTTCCAGTGAGTTTATTTTCTCTCTTCCCTGTTTCTTTGTCTTCGTCTCTACATTGAGGACAATGTGTATTTCAAGTGTGGGGAGGGATTTAGACTCATTGTCTATCATAGCTAGTGTACAGATTTATTTCATGCATTTCGTACTTGCATTTTCGATATTCAAAAAAAAAAAAAAGCCACAAAAATTTGAAAAGGCAATCAAAATCCTGGGATGAGCTGAAAACCCACAAGGGCGGCTCATGCAAGAAGCAGGTAGTCCGACTGGTATAGACCAGGGCAAAAGTGGACTGGAGTGATGTGAGAACATGTGAGACGTCCAGTAAAATGAAATGAGTGGCTTGGTGAAAACCCGAAAGGGCGCCTTGGCAAGATGAGCGGAAAAGAAAAAGAGTGATTCTAGGATTTCTCTTTACCTATTGGCGAGGCGTCATAAGAAGAGTCGGTATAAGGAGTTCGGGTAGGCCACTTTGGAGCAATAAGGAGCTAGACATGAGTTAGGATTAGAGTTCTCTCGCATTATTCGTTTTGGTTGTTTGAGGGCTAATTGTTGAGCTGTTGTAGTCATTAGTATCCTATGTTATCACACTTCCTGAGGCCTTGCTATTTGATATAGAGGAGTATGTTTGAGCTGATTTACTCGGGATGAGTAAAGGTCTAAGTGTGGGGATATTTGATAGGTGCAATTTAGTGCACCTTAACTAGCGACTATTGACACGTTTTAGATGGAGTTTTGGTATAAGAAGAGGCTAAGTCTGTAATCCAGGAGAAGAGTTGAAGAAGTACATATATGAAGGTTTTACAGCTTAGTGAAGAAGATAGAGGATTGATGGAGAAGTCTGCTCAAAACCAAAGGAGAAAGCTACCTCACTTGGTAGTACTTGGGAGCAGATGAAGGATGAAGAGGCTGGCCAGTGCCGCCCCGCGCCACTGCCACCGCGACCCGGCGAAGATCCTCAGAGAAGGGCTCAGAGAAGAAGCCACCGCCTCGCGGTGAGAGTGAAGACCGCGCGGCTGACGTGTTTTATTAATATTCCTATTTTAGACATTATTACTTTAGTATATTTTATTTCCTTATTTTGTTTGCTAGGTTAAACTTCTGAGAACCTATTTAAGATCTTTTTAATAGTTCGTAGAAGAGTCCCTCTCTCTTTTTAACAATACAATTTCTAGGTTTTTGAACAATGGATAGCTAAACACTTTTGTTTCGCTAGACAATTGAAGCACTACAATGAATTGGTTGTGAGATTTCTATGCCTTGTTCTATATCTTATTAAGTTGGATTGATTCTCTTGTTTGAACTGTCTATTGATTTATGTTGATTCTTCTAGCGTAGCTAACTAGGTTTTTCGGCATCTATCATATTGCTAGGATTGCATATAGGGGTTCCGAGTGCATATCTAGTGGCAAACACAATTGTGTGTATAGGGGTTCCGAGCGTATAATTGTGTGTGAGAATCAATTGCATGTTAAGTAGGGGAGTGAGTACTTGTACGTCTTTCTACTTGCATGTATCCTATATCCTTGTGTGCATTGCTATTGCTGTATTGGTGCTAGAGTACGCTGACAACTATGAGAATCAGTTGTACTTTATCCTTGGTACCGTAATAAGTCTATCGACAACTGTGAGAATCGATAGTATTCACGATCAGGGTGGGAACAATAATAAGATAGTAAAAGATTTTGCAAAGATAGTTTTCAGTGATCAACCGATTGCATTGTGGTGTGGATATTTGTCTGGTGGAATACTTTCCCTCATTATATTTCATTTCTTATCAGTAATTACATCTTTGGTTACATTGCGATTATTCCAAACAACCCCCTGTTACTTGTTAGTCACACGTTATTGCATACAGATAACCGACTCCCTGTGGGATCGACCCTGACTTACTTACTATACTCTTTAGTAGGTGAATTGGGATTATTTTGACAGGAAAACGACACCGGTTTCCGGTCTTGTCAGCGACCACGGTCACTCGATGGATGAATGCATCGCATTGCGCAAAGAGGTCGCTAGTGTAACACCCCCCAAATATTCCCTTGAAGGCATTACCGCCAGTGACCTCAGACGTTCTGTCCGATGTCACCCAAGGCTTTACCAGTTGATATAAATCATCAAATAACATCTATGATACAAAATATCATAACTTTCATTTAAACCAAAGTCTCGGAATTTCAACATAATTCCAAATACATTAAAAATACAGCGGAAGTCTTAATACAAGATATATTTAACACAACAGAAGACTTTAAATAACCAACAAAAGGGTCTTGATCGCAATGATCACCCGTCAAGGATCTCAACCTGAATAAACTTATCAAAAACACCATTTGCCTTCATAGTCGTTCTAGCCTTCTCGAAACTGCGATCTATCTGATGTGCCGAATCGAACGGATGACACCAGCCAACCATGCAGAGAACAATTACGGTTGGTTAGTCTAATGAAAGACTATGCAAGGGTACAAAGCAGAGTGGTTCAAAGTAGTCGTATTAGGTTAGACTCATCGTCTCTCGAATAAGAGTCGATAACGATAGTCAACCACCATACTCCTACTAGAATATATGAAAAGGCATGATCAAGAGAAGATTCTGGAGACCGAGTCTCACAGCAATCAGTCCCAAAAGAAGACTCCAACGAATTGAGTCTTATCGGAAACATGACAAATGTTGGGAAACATTAATAATTACACACAAGCGTTTAAAACAACTCGGTTCACGACCAACCTCACCGCCCAAGGCGAATCCAGATTGGAAAGAGAACTTTACTCTGATCAAAGTCAAGACGAGTTTTCCTAGCTGCACTACTCGCTCAAGGGTATATTAATTATGTGCGACAACGGCACTTATCTTATTTAATTCCAAAACACACATCACGTTATAAGCTTTTAGATATATGTTTCGTCATGAAGGACATATATCGAAGGAATGGACCTCGCAGGGTCCAAACCTCAATCCACATCACGGTTGGTCATGACCAGAAAGTTTGGCATAGGGTCTTGATCGCCCTGTTATTTGCCAAGTTATAAAGAAACGAATGGACCTCGCAAAGTCCAAGCGTTCCTACGAATACTCGTGCTAACTAAACAGTTCAACACAACAATAAATCACATCAAAGCCATCAAGGCCCACATCTACAATATATATCTATAATACCGTTGTTCTAGCAGAATATACAACCTATTATAATATCATCTTTTAATCAATTATTAACAAAGCTGTTCCCAACGAATAATAAATTAGTAAATCATCCCAAATTAATTAACAACTAAACAATTGATAATTAATTGAAATATGGAATGATGAGCAAGAGCGAACCGCCACTTGCCTGGAGTAGATTCGACAATGAATCTAGACGAGACGACTACTGATTATATCCCTTCCGAGGATATGGCCTATGCTTCAGATAGCTCTAGCAGGATTACGGGTCCACACGTGATCCCACAATTAACGTTATAACGCTCGATCGATCTCGGATTAAAATCCGGACTGGAATTGAATTGGGCTTCTCGGCCCACTACTAGAATTCAATTAGCAAAGAGGGGCCCACCACCTTGCTTCTTCTTCTACACGTACACAACAATGGCAACAGCTTCAAGGAAAGAAGCTCTCTCTGCCAACACGCAGCCACCACCAACAGCCAGAAGCGGCGGAGCTGGGTCTTCTCGCTAGGAAGGAGTGACATCAGCAGCACCACCACGCAGCAGTGCTCATGGCCAGACGAGCAGCGGCTAACACCGAACAACAGCGGCGAACAGCACCCAACAGCCCACGAACGGCGGCGTCTTCGCCGGGTGTCTTCTCGCCGGGAAAGGGCTCGTCGACGCCGGGGATGGACAACCACCAGCAATGATTGGTGCGGAGAAGCTCGGCGAAACTCGGTGGAGCTCGGCAAGGCGGCGGAGCTCGGCGGCTCGCCGGGGAAGATGGGGGAGGCTCGCCGGCGGGAAAGAGACGGCCGATAGGAGAGCTGGGGAGAGATGGCCGAGAGGAAGGAGGGAGAGAGAGAGAGATGAGAGATGAGAGATGAGAGATGAGAGATGAGAGATGAGAGATGAGAGATGAGAGATGAGAGAGAGAGACTCCCTTTTATAGCCAAGATATTTTGGAGATATTTGTACAAATATCTTGTATAAATATCTCGTACAAAATCTTGTATAAATATCTCGTACAAGGAAAGTTTGGTATGGGTTTTACACCCTGGAATTTATATATTTGTATCCAAACAAATATTCTAAGTCCAAAAAATACATCGAATGTATTTTATACCACTCAATGAATTATTACGGAGATCATGGATATTACAGAAAATCCAAACTCCACTGAAAGCGAAATAATTATTAAACAAAGGATGGGAAAAAATTACCCAAATGTCCTTACTAAAAATTGAGGGGTATTACATTACTACCCCCTTAAGAAAAGTTTCGACCCCAAAACTTGCATTAAACCAATGAGGAACCTGCCACACCATCAAACTTACTATCTGAACTTAATATCCTTAATCTGTACTTTTTATGTAGGATAGTGGCATCCAAGCCCAAATAGGCCCATCCATTTTTATCCCCCATATCTGGGTAGGTTGTTCGCAAGGCTCGAACTCGAGACCTCACGCTTTAACAAGAAGCCTTGCGCTCTCTGGTTACCAATTGCGCTTTATGGTTTACAGACGGCCCACTAGTGGTTCCGAGCCCAGGCCCAGCCATTTCCAGCGTCCGCTGTTACTATGGGCCGCAACTCATACACCCCAACCTATCACTGGTGGCCCAGCATTCTTGCCACTTCCAGTAGGTTGTTGAAGAGACTCGAACTTGAGACCTCATCTTTTATCACTCCCCCGAAGGCAGAGATGATACTACTATCTTGCATATCCTATCTCCAAAGCTATACTTTAATTATGAGAATACATATTCTCTTACACTTACCTCTAAACTTCTCTCGAAGTATATACCCAAACCTCCTTAGGTTGGTATCCTTAACCAATTTGGTCTACATTCCTTACTTCCGTTAGAATAGATGTAATCATCCACATGATTACCATTGCCTTAACCAGAGTATCCATTACAAAAATCTCCAATATATCTCAACTTAGTACCTCCACTTGTCATATAGACCTTATATAAACGATTCACTTGTTACCTTAATCATATCCGGCCCTTATGCCATATCTTTATCTCACAATCTTTACTCATGTGATCCCACAATCAGTAATATCACAATCTATGTCCGATTACCTCAACATGATTCACTAATCCATTTCATAGGATTATACTCTTGTCTCACCCGAACGGGCTATATGATTACTTTAACCAACGTGGGTTACCTTTTCCCCAAGTCTACTTGATATCATCCGCAACCTCATCTCTATATATTATACCATGTAATCATCCTCACTATATCCACAAGATCCTAATCATTATATAATAATGGTCTCCAAAATTATCATAACGATATTATTGTACCTTCAATAGGAGAACACGCATCTCCCTCACAATTTCCTTATATACAAAATCCCAAAGTTCACATCTTAATTCCTTACAATCCAATTATCAACTTTTAGTAACCTCGAAACATTACATCCTCGATTTCCTTAAAGGTACCTCTTACAATTCCATCATTTATCTGGAAGTAAGTTTGACCTTATGCCATTTCTAACTTAAATCCTGTAAGATTTCTATAATTTCTCCAAGAATAATCATAACATTTATTCGTATGCTCTCCAAACCAATCACATGAGATCTTACTCCCATTTCCTCAAAGTATCATATTGCTAAATGATTCATTACCAACCGAATCAATCACTTGTGTCTTAATCCTTTAATAGATGTACACGAGTAACATTGTTACCTTACTCCTTAAGCATACATAAACTTAATCTATGTACTAAATCCTTCAGTTTATCGAAATCATCAATATGATCTTATCTTTAAACTGTAATCCTTCCATTTAAGTGGCATCTTCCTAACACAGTAACTTCACCACTTGATCTTTCCAATAAGAGTTGTACTATACGCCTTATGGATGACCCATTCACATAAGGTACAAATATCAAATCTTGTAAATTCCCAAGTGTCATAACTCTTTATTCCCTGAAAGGACAACTTTCCAACTTCAATCATTTGGCCCACTTAAATTTGGCCCTAAGGCTCACTGCCAACTCAGACCTCTAGTTTCCTCGAAACAAGATCGCAATAATCGATTAGCACAGTAGCGCCTAATCACTTTATTCCCTAAATGTGACATCAAATCGTCATAATAGACATCAATCACTCTCTGTCTAATCCTTAAATAGCTTCTCTTAAGGAAGCCTTATAACGGACCTCAAAACGAAACTTCGAATAGATCTTCTAAAATAATACCCATGACTTTGCACACTTGGCTTTCCAAAAGCAAACCTTAACCATTGTCTTACACTGGTCGTAATAGAGGAAACAAGTTCCCTATGAACTATCGCTCTTATACATTTCCCTTCTCAGCAGTCTGTCCATCAATGCCTACAGCATGGACTCACAACGAGGCATTCCGAACCTCATATAGTTCATCCTTATATACTTTTATCAAAACAAATGTTCAGGGTACCCGTATGAGAGTTTAGTCTTTCTAAATATAGAAGTTCACTTCCATATCAGACTGAGTGAAGGCACGACTAGAAGGATAACATTTTATTTTAAAATTCAGAGCCTTCAAAAACATTTCTCAATTTCAAACGAGTAATCGGTTTAAGAAAAATTTGTTCCCAAAAGAACATTTTAAAACCCACCTGTTTTTTTAAAAACTTTCGGCTCTGATACCATCTCTGTAACACCCCCCAAATATTCCCTTGAAGGCATTACCGCCAATGACCTCAGACGTTCTGTCCGATGTCACCCAAGGCTTTACCAGTTGATATAAATCATCAAACAACAACTATGATACAAAATATCATAACTTTCATTTAAACCAAAGTCTCGGAATTTCAACATAATTCCAAATATATTAAAAATACAGCGGAAGTCTTAATACAAGATATATTTAACACAGCGGAAGACTTTAAATAACCAACAAAAGGGTCTTGATCGCAATGATCACCCGTCAAGGATCTCAACCTGAATAAACTTATCAAAAACACCATTTGCCTTCATAGTCGTTCTAGCCTTCTCGAAACTGCGATCTATCTGATGTGCCGAATCGAACGGATGACACCAGCCAACCATGCAGAGAACAATTACGGTTGGTTAGTCTAATGAAAGACTATGCAAGGGTACAAATCAGAGTGGTTCAAAGTAGTCGTATTAGGTTAGACTCATCGTCTCTCGAATAACAGTCGATAACGATAGTCAACCACCATACTCCTACTAGAATATATGAAAAGGCATGATTAAGAGAAGATTCTGGAGACCGAGTCTCATAGGAATCAGTCCCAAAAGAAGACTCCAACGAATTGAGTCTTATCGGAAACATGACAAATGTTGGGAAACATTAATAATTACACACAAGCGTTTAAAACAACTCGGTTCACGACCAACCTCACCGCCCAAGGCGAATCCAAATTGGAAAGAGAACTTTACTCTGATCAAAGTCAAGACGAGTTTTCCTAGATGCACTATTACCTAGCTGCACTACTCGCCCAAGGGTATATTAATTATGTGCGACAACGGCACTTATCTTATTTAATTCCAAAACACACATCACGTTATAAGCTTTTAGATATATGTTTCGTCATGAGGGACATATATCGAAGGAATGGACCTCCCAGGGTCCAAACCTCAATCCACATCACGGTTGGTCATGACCAGAAAGTTTGGCATAGGGTCTTGATCGCCCTGTTATTTGCCAAGTTATAAAGAAACGAATGGACCTCGTAAAGTCCAAGCGTTCCTACGAATACTCGTGCTAACTAAACAGTTCAACACAACAATAAATCACATCAAAGCCATCAAGGCCCACATCTACAATATATATCTATAGTACCGTTGTTCTAGCAGAATATACAACCTATTATAATATCATCTTTTAATCAATTATTAACAAAGTTGTTCCCAACGAACAATAAATCAGTAAATCATCCCAAATTAATTAACAACTAAACAATTGATAATTAATTGAAATATGGAATGATGAGCAAGAGCGAACCGCCACTTGCCTGGAGTAGATTCGGCGATGAATCTAGACGAGACGACTACTGATTATATCCCTTCCGAGGATATGGCCTATGCTTTAGATAGCTCTAGCAGGATTACGGGTCCACACACGATCCCGCAATTAACATTATAACGCCCGATCGATCTCGGATTAAAATCCGGACTGGAATTGAATTGGGCTTCTCGGCCCACTACTAGAATTTAATTACCACCTTGCTTCTTCTTCTACACGTACACAACAATGGCAACAACTTCAAGGAAAGAAGCTCTCTCCGCCAACACGCATCCACCACTAGCAGCCAGAAGCGGCGGAGCTGGGTCTTCTCGCCGGGAAGGAGTGACATCAGCAACGCCACCACGCAGCAGTGCTCACGGCCAGACGAGCAGCGGCTAACACCGAACAACAGCGGCAAACAGCACCCAGCAGCCCACGAACGGCGGCGTCTTCGCCGGGTGTCTTCTCACCGGGAAGGGGCTCGTCGATGCCGGGGATGGACAACCACCAGTAGGGATTTGCGCGGAGAATCTCGGCGAAACTCGGCGGAGCTCGGCAAGGTGGCGGAGCTCGGCGGCTCGGCGGGGAAGATGGGGGAGGCTCGCCGGTGGGAAAGAGACGGCCGAGAGGAGAGCTGGGGAGAGATGGCTGAGAGGAAGGAGGGAGAGAGAGAGAAAGACGAGAGATGAGAGAGAGAGACTCCCTTTTATAGCCAAGATATTTGTAGATATTTTGGAGATATTTGTACAAATATCTTGTATAAATATCTCGTACAAATATCTTGTATAAATATCTCATACAAGGAAAGTTTGGTATGGGTTTTACACCCTGGAATTTATATATTTGTATCCAAACAAATATTCTAAGTCCCGAAAATACATCGAATGTATTTTATACCACTCAAGGAATTATTACGGAGATCATGGATATTACAGAAAATCCAAACTCCACTGAAAGCGAAATAATTATTAAACAAAGGATGGGAAAAAATTACCCAAATGTCCTTACTAAAAATTGAGGGGTATTACAGCTAGGTTACTTGCGCAAGGTCTCTTGCGCGATGTGATCTCGGAGCGAGCCAAAGCCACCATGGAACGACGAGATCAGGTAAAACACGACAAACCCCCATCTCCTATCCATACAAAGGTCATCAATACTATTTCAGGAGGCTCGGACGTATGTGGAAACACGTACTCCGTGGCAAAAAAACATGCAAGAGAAAGCAAAGGGAACAAACCCGAGGTACTAGAGTTCATACGGCCCAAGGTCTCTAACCTCCCAACGGTCACCTTTGACGAATCCGACGCTGACGAGTCGGGATATCATCATGACGGTCTGGTAATCTTTTTATCTATTGGGAACTGCTTGATATGTAGGGTATTAATCGACACAGGAAGTTTGACCAACCTCTTGACCTTCGACGGCCTCAAAGGGATGGGTTTGGGCGAAGATGATTTTCTCAAGAAATCAACTCCCTTAGTCGGGTTCAACGGCGAAGTCAAGCACACTATCAGCAAAATCGTCCTTACGACATACGCCGGAGGAGTAAACCAGCAAGTAAAATTCCTAGTCCTAGACTGTCCGTCTCCCTACAACTGCATTCTTGGCAGGCCTTGGATACACGCAATGAAGGCGGTACCCTCAACATACCATCAGACCATCAAGTTCCCTACCAAGTGGGGAGTTCAAGAGATCAAGGGCGATCAAAGGATGGCCAGAGAATGCTACGTCGCCTCCATGAAGAGCGCGGTCGAACCAAAGATCACGTAGCAATCACAGTTCGGCGAAGGACCTAGTCGATACATCGAACCAGAGATGGAAAAACTCGATGAGATTGCACTAGATCCTTCAAAGCCAAACCAAACGGTAAGGGTCGGGTCGGATCTGGATGACTCGACCAGACGACAAATATTGGATTTCCTCTAGTCTAATGCTGATTGCTTTGCGTGGTCGCATGAAGACATGGTCGGAATATCTCCAAATGTCATTACTCATAAATTAAATGTAGATCCATCTCACCCTCCTGTGAAGCAAAAGCGCAGGAAATTTGCCCCCGAGCGAAACAAGATCGTCGATGACGAAGTCAGAAGCTTGCTAGAAACAAGAAAAAAAAGAGAAGTCGACTACCCCGACTGGCTAGCCAACGTGGTTGTGGTCCAAAAGAAGAACGACAAATGGAGAGTCTGCATCGACTTCATTGACCTTAACAAAGCATGTCCCAAGGATTCCTTCCCACTTTCTCACATCGACGCCATGGTCGACGCGACAGCAGGACACGAAATGCTATCCTTCATGGATGCGTTTAGTGGTTACAATCAGATCCTCATGGAACCAGAAGACCAGGAGAAAACGGCATTTGTCACAAATCAAGGTATTTATTGTTATAAAGTGATGCCCTTCAGACTAAAAAATGCAGGGGCTACGTATCAACGACTAGTCAACAAGATGTTCAAAGATCAGATTGGGGACACAATGGAAGTCTACATAAATGACATGCTGGTCAAGTAAAAAAAGAAGAAAGACCACATCGATCACCTTCGTGACGGTTTCGAGGTACTAAAAAGATATAACATAAAACTAAATCCTATGAAATGCTCTTTTGGAGTGTCGTCAGGAAAATTCTGGGGGTACATGGTAACCCAAAGAGGAATAGAGGCTAGCCCAGAACACGTCAAGGCCATCATCAACCTTTGGTCTCATCGATGCATCAAGGACGTACAAAAGCTGATAGGTCGGATAGCAGCTTTAAACAGGTTCATTTCGAAGTCGTCGAACAAATGCAAAACTTTCCACGACGCTCTCAGAAAGAACAAGTCCTTCCAATGGACAGCAGAACACGAGGCGTCATTGCAAGATCTGAAGAAATACCTGGCAAGCCCCCTACTACTAGCAAAACCTAAAGACGACGAGCCGCTACTATTGTACCTGGCGGTGTCAGAGTCTGCAGTGAGCGCAGTGCTGGCCAGGGAAGAAGACGGCAAATAGTCACCAATCTATTACATCAGTCGAACATTACTCCCGACAGAAACAAGTTACTCGTCACTGGAAAAACTCGTCCTAGCATTAGTAACAGCATCGAATAAACTTAAACCCTATTTCGAATCACATACTATAATTGTTCGCACTAATCATCCCATGAGAGCAATCATGAGGAAACCAGAATTCACAGGACGAATGGCCAAGTGGGCCATACACCTCAGTGGTTACGAGATTGAGTATGAGCCTAGGACGGCGATCAAGTCCCAGGCATTGGCTGACTTTGTGGCAGATGTTAGCCCGACCCTAGAACAAGAAGCCATCAAGGAAGCAACACAATTGCTCACGACAGAAGAAACAAGTAAATGGGAGCTCCACACAGACGGAGCATCGAACGCTAGGAGACCAGGACTAGGGGTCGTGCTGAAATAACCACAAGGGGACATGATAGCACAAGCCGTAAGATGCGAATGGGACGCGACTAACAATGAAGCTGAATATGAAGCACTCGTATTTGGACTCATCCTGGCGTGCGACCTAGGAGTCCAAGAAATCTAAGTCATTTACAATTCCCTCCTAGGCGTAAATCAAATTCAAGGGTCATACACTGCCAAAGACGATAGAATGATAGCCTATTTGGACGTAGTCAAGAAACTAATCAACCAATTCCAGAAGTTTGACATCAGACAAGTTCCCAGAGATCTCAACGCTCAGGCCGACGCACTAGCTAATCTAGGATCCGCCCTAGATCCAAAGGAATTCCCCAACATTCCATTGGCACACATCACGACACCAGCTGTCCCAAAAACACCCAAGGAACAGAGCACACCGTTAGAAGAGCTTGTCGCAATGGAGATAGGCGACTGACTAGAAGAAAACGTTGTTAACAATCACGACGACTGGACACTACCTTACGTCAGATGGCTAAAAGACGACATCCTGCCCGATGACAAAACAGAAGCTAAAATGCTAAAGGTACAAGCTCTCTCTTCGACATTTTAAGTGATGTCTTGTTCAAAAGATCTGCCACATGGATACTTCTATGATGCCTCAAGACTCTAGAGGTCGAACATATCTTACAATCATTACATGAAGGAGAGTGTGGAAGCCACACTGGAGGATAAAGCCTCTCGATAAAAGCCCTGCGAACGGGATACTACTTGTTGGGCCTAACATACTCTAAAGGGATCGGAGCAAGCGAGTTGGGCTGAGGTCCAAGCGAAGTCGAAGGCCAAAAGAGACCAGAAGGAAGCGTCGGACACTCCTCAGACGCGTGGGATCCGACCAGCTCCGAAGATCTTGCCCAGGGCATTAATTGCTTGATCGATGGCAACGGCAATAGCATTAAATACAGAGATTATGCTGGCAGTCAAGAGAAAATCCCGAAGATCTCGCCCGGAATTAATAGAAGATATTGCAAAAGATAAGTAACGAACACAAGATAAGATTACCATATATAGATCACGACAAAGCAATCGACAAAAACACGTCTGCATCCAACATCCGCTCACTTACCCTAAAAAGAACTTACGAGTACACCCGCTCCAGTTGAGTCTCCCCGGAATATTACCCGACCGCTGCCGGTCGAATCACGGAAACACCTGTCGAACAAGACTCGATCATTTATTCTCTAAGGATAAGTTGTACTTTGATCTGATTCAATCATCAATAGATCTATAAATTACCTTGCTATTCCGCATCCATTCTTTGCTTGTTGATTGTTTATTTGGTTTGGATTGATTTTATTTATTATCCGATCGACTCGTTACCCCGTCTAAGGCGATTTAGGTCATCTGATCTTTTTGCCCCAAAACAATTTGGCGCCCACTGTGGGGCAACTTGCCGATCACCATCTCAAAACCTTCCAACCATGAATATCAACCCACCTACTGGTAACAAGGAGCCACGCCTCGAAGACGACACCCAAGCTCAAGGAAATACAACCGAAAATCCTACTCTAAACCAACTCCAAGAGCTTGCCTAAAAAATGACTGCCCTACAAGAGGAACTTGCCCAGCAACGCCAAAAGACCAAAGCCTTGGCTACCTTATCCACCCAATCCGAGGCCGAGATTGCACAACTAACCCGTGAAAATGAGTCTCTTAAGTCGCAGGTACAATCAATGGCTTCTGGATCCAGGCGGATGCCCATCCATAGCAATGTCCAGATGCGTCTTGACATGGATGGCGTCGACCTGACCCCCCCCCCCCCGAGCGTACGGCGTCCTGGATATACTGAGGGTACATCTCGAACTCCTCTAGTCAATCCATTTTCAACTAACAATGTTACTTTCTCCACACCGATCGGGTCAGCAGGGACCCGAATCGACGAACCACAGGTTACCAATCCTCCCGACATCCTGGCCCTCGTCCAACAGACGCTCAGTCAGCACATGAAGACACTTGACGATCGCATCGCTAGAATTCCCGGAGTTCCACAGCCGATCGAGAAGGAAGCGTCGGGCGGATATGAAGAAGACCTGATCAAGAAATCAACTCCACTAGTCGGATTCAGTGGTGAAGTCAAACACACTATTGGCGAAATCGTTCTTACAACATACGTCGGGGGAATAAACCAGCAGGTAAAATTTCTGGTCCTAGACTGCCCATCTCCCTATAATTGCATTCTTGGCAGGCCATGGATACATGCTATGAAGGCGGTACCCTCGACGTACCATCAAGTCATCAAGTTCCCTACCAAGTGGGGAGTCCAAGAAATCAAGGGAGACCAGAGGATGGCCAAGGAGTGCTACGTCGCCTCCATGAAAAGCGCTGTCGAGCATAAGGTCGCATAGCAATCACAGATCGGCGAAGAATCTAATCGATACGTCGAACCAGAAATGGAAAAGCTTGACGAGATCATACTAGATTCTTCAAAGCCAAACCAAACGGTAAGGGTCAGGTTGGACCTGGACGACTCGACCAAACAACAAATTCTGGATTTCCTCAGGTCTAATGCTGATTGTTTTGCATGGTCACATGAAGATATGGTCGGTATATCTCCAAACATTATTACTCATAAATTGAACGTAGATCCATCTCACCCCCTATAATGCAAAAGCGCAAGAAATTCGCCCCAGAGCGAAACAAGATTGTCGATGACGAAGTCAGTAGCTTGCTGGAAACATGAAAGATAAGGAAGTCAACTACCCCGAGTGGCTGGCCAACGTGGTCGTAGTCCAAAAGAAAAATGGCAAATGGAGAGTCTGCATCGACTTCACCGACCTCAACAAGGCTTGTCCCAAAGATTCATTCCCACTTCCTCACATCGACGCCATGGTCGACGCAACAGTAAGACACAAAATCCTATCCTTTATGGACGCGTTCAGTGGCTACAATCAAATCCTCATGGAACCAGAAGACTAAGAGAAAACGGCATTCGTCACAAGTCAAGGTATCTATTGTTACAAAGTAATGCCCTTCGGACTAAAAAATGCAAGGGCTACTTATCAACGACTAGTCAACAAGATGTTCAAAGATCAGATTGGGGACACGATGAAAGTCTACATAGACGACATGCTGGTCAAATCGAAAAAGAAAAAGGACCACATCAACCACCTACGCGACAGCTTCGAGGTACTAAAGAGATATAACATGAAACTAAATCCTATGAAATGCTCTTTCGGAGTGTCATCAGGAAAGTTCTTAGGGTACTTGGTAACACAAAGAGGAATAGAAGCCAACCCAGAACAAGTCAAAGTCATCATCAGCCTCCGATCCCCTCGGTGCTTCAAAGATGTGCAAAAGTTGATAGGTCGGATAGCAGCTCTGAACAGATTCATCTCAAAGTCATCCGATAAATGCAAACCCTTTCACGACGCTCTCAAGAAGAACAAATCCTTTCAATGGACGGAAGAACATGAAGTTGCGTTTCAGGACCTAAAGAAACACCTTGCCAGTCCCCTGTTGTTGACCAAACCCAAAGACGACGAGCCATTATTGTTGTACCTGGCAGTATCAGAGTCGTCTGTAAGCGCAGTTCTAGTCAGAGAAAAAGACGGCAAGCAATCGCCGATATACTATGTCAGTCGAACATTACTACCAGCGGAGACAAGGTACTCGTCGTTAGAAAAACGTGTACTATCATTGGTAATGACATCAAATAAACTCAAACCGTATTTCGAATCCCATACTATAATTGTCCGCACTAACCATCCCATGAGAGCAATCATGAGGAAGCCTGGGTTCACAGGACGGATGGCCAAGTGGGCCATACACCTCAGCGGCTATGACATTGAGTACGAGCCCAGAACAGCGATCATGTCGCAAGCCCTGGCTGACTTTGTGGCAGACTTCAGCCCGACCCTAGAGCAAGAAGCCGCCAAAGAAGCAACACAATTGTTTGCGACAGATGAAACAGGAAAATGGGAGCTCCATACCGATGGCGCGTCGAATGCTAGAGGGTCAGGGCTAGGGTTCGTGTTGAAATCACCACAAGGGGACTGTTGGGCCACGTTTTGATCAGGTTGGACCGGCCCACAAACGGTTGAAAGATGAAGCCCATCATGCGGAGAAAATGGCCTGCTTGCTGATGCGACCAACGGCTCCTTGAAACGTCCGAACGAAAAATCACGGGCATGATCTTAGCACTTAAACGGCTGAATGATCTCCCCAAATCTGGCATTAAATCCCCTCATCTGAAATAGATTAGGATCAGTCCGTTGTAAGAAAGGTTCACTACTATTCCATTGTTGATGTACTAAAACTCCATAGCTCTCGATATACTAAAGGCTCGTTCAATACATTCGCAAAGCTCATTCGATTGTGCTCGGATCCATTCGACATTCTTCATTTCGATTCGTCATAGCTAAGCTTTATTCTTTTTATTTTGTCTCATCATTTTGGTTCTCTGATTTGTTTGAAGTATTAATTTGATCTGTTCGACTAATAGCACCACATCGAAGGCAATTTAGGTTTGATATCTTTTTGCCCAAAACAATTTGGCGCCCACCGTGGGGCCGTTAGCCGATTCGTATTCAAAAGCTTCATCAAAAGTTATTCAAAAATGGTGAACGACGCTCCTCCTAGCGCCTCCGGAGAAGGGCCGACCTTGGGAGCAACCGCTAACGACGCTGTCGTCGTTACAGCGGAGGTTTCTACTCAAGAACAGCTCCATCAAATGGTGCAAACCCTGTCATCGCTCCAAGAAGAATTAGCCGACCAGTGTCGGACTAACGAATCAATCCGTGCTACTTCCGTTACTGAAATTAATCGTTTGACTAATGAAAATGAACTTCTCAAAGCGCAGGTCCAATCCGCCGCATCCGCGCCAGCCGGAAGCATGCGTCCAATCGACCTCGAAGGGATCCAAACTCGACTAGATATGGAGGGTATAGTCGTAATGCCAGCAAGCGAGCAAAATCAAACCCATACGACCGGTATTCCTAAAGCTTCTCGTGTCAACCCTATTATGACTAACAATGTTTCTTTTACCGGTTTCGAAAGGACCCGAGTAAACAATCCGCAAGTTACGGTGACGCCGAGTATCCAGACGCTCATTCAACAGGCTATCAACGAGCATATGAAGTCTCTCGACGAGCGTCTCGCGAAGATCCCGGGTGTTCCCCAGCCTATCGAGAAAGAGGCGCTAGACGGCTTCGAAGAATCTCCCTTCGTAGATGATATCGCACGAGTAGAGATCCCAAATAAGTTTCATCTCCCAAGCATGACCAGCTACGATGGAACGAGCGATCCAGACGACCATATTTCCCTCTACAAGCAAAAGCTCATGACGATTTCCGTCTCCAGGACCAATCACGAGGCGGTTATGTGTAAAAGCTTCGACACTTCTCTCGCGGGGCCGGCGCTTACTTGGTTCATGCATCTGCCACAAGGATCGGTCGCATCCTTCGCGGAATTAGTCAATTCTTTTAAAATTCAATTCGCTAGTAGCCGAAGGCTAGAAAAGCAGTCTAGCGATCTTTATCGTATTGTCCAAAAGCATAACGAACCTCTGAATGCTTATCTTAAAAGGTACAATAAGGAAAAGGTCGCCATACCTGTTTTGGGGCGAAAAGATCGGACGACCAAATCGCCTTAGACGGGGTAACTAGTTGATCGGGTGATAGAAAACAATCCAAACCAAATAGATAATAGACAAGCAAAGAGCAAATGCAGAATAGCGAAATGATTTTATTAGATATAGTATTGATCGAATCGAATGGAGGTACAACTTATCGTAGTAAGACAAGGGGTTTTATTGAACTCGACCGGTGACTTCTAGGTTTCGACCGGCGGAAAACAGGCGTGATTGACTCCTAGTCAGCTAGGCTAGAGCAAGTGTGTCTCCGTTTTCTTTCAGAGCAAGTTCGAGTGAGTGTGTCATGTAATCGTATCCGCGTCCCTTCTTTATCTTGTCCTCCCCCATATATGATAAGTCTTTCTCCTTTTTTACCGTTTATGATTTAATCCTATCGTATCTTCAATGCCGGGAGTGATTGCAGGGATTCTGCCATTAATTACTGCTATTACGGTGGTGTTTGAATGCTGTGGCCGTTGCTCAATCTAAGCATTTAATGCTTGGGGGGATCTTCGCGATCTTGTCGGAGGACGTTCGACTGGAGAAGCCTCGTCGCCTTCTCTGGGTTTCTCTTCTGTTCTTCCGATCCGTCATGGGCCTGGGCTTGTCTTGCTCGATCCACCTTCCCAGGGGACGTCAGGCCCAACAATAGCCCCAAGGTTGTGATACCCCGTATTTTTGTACAGTTATTTTGGGAATTTTTGGAATTTTCCCGAACACCCGTTTAGTACGTCAGATTTAATTCAGAAAGTTGGAGGCATTCTGTAATGTGCTCTGTATCTGTAATATTTTTCTCAGTGAAATAATATACAGACGACGTACTTTGGATGTTAATACTCGTTCGCGTACGATAATTTTATCCCGGGTTAACGTCGTTTTCGTCTAAGAGCTGAGGAGGCGGCAAAGCCAAGGGCGGCGCCCGCCGTACAGTGGCGGCGCCCGCCGTCGCAAGGCTCGAGGAGCAGACGGGTCTTCTCCTAGCTAGGGACGCCAGGCCTATGGCGGCGCCCGCCGCATTAATGACGACGCCCGCCGCATTGATGGCGGCGCCCGCCGCATTTATGACGGTGCCCGCCGTCGTTGTTGTCCGGAGGTCTTTGCCCGACGGTCACCGGCGAGCGTCTGACGATGCCGAACTAGCCCTGCCACGCCTCCATTTAGGCCATCATTATGCTCCCTTGTGATCTGGCTATAAAAGGAGAGGCTTGGGGATCGGATTCACACAAAATCAGAAGCTCAATCTCAAAATCTCTCTCGCCGGAGTTTGGTGCCCTTGCCGGATTTCTAAAGCAATCGCCGGGGTGTTGTTTGGTGTGTTTCCAATGGCCTTTGTGAAGCTTTTGGTAGCCCTTGGTGGTTAGAAACCAAAGCAAGTCGAAGGAGGCCGAGTCGCTCGTGTTCTGGGTGAGTTTCCTCACCGATTCTATCGTCTGAGTTCTTCACGGCGACCGCCGTGTTCTTCACGGCGCCCGCCGTGATGAACTGCGGCAACCGCCGCCAAGAACGGCGACCGCCGTCAGTGTCCAGAATGCCTTTTTTTGGCTTTTGGCTTTGGTGGTCGTCGTTGTAGCATCGTTCCTTTCGATTTCTTTCGTTCGTGCTTGTTTATGGCGGATCTAACTTAGGGTTTCTTTATGGGTTGACTCGAAGGTCATTGTGCTGTCGGAGCTATACCCGTGTCGAGCTCAGAATCCCGTCGTCGTTAGGCTCGTTCCAACTCTGCGGATTAAGGCAAGTGGCGGTTCGCTCTTGCTTAATCATTCCATGTTTCATTAATTATCAATTATTTAATTGTTAATTAAATTAGAGTGAACTGTTGTTTTGCTTGGGAACTAATTTCATAAATAAACGTGATTAAAGTAATGTTATGATAGGTTGTATATCTGTTAGAACAACGCTATTATATGTGATAATTACCGTGATGGTATTATTGTGAATTTAATCTAAATACTAGAATAGCATGTGGGTTAATAGGAAAACTAATCCAAGTAAGGATTAGCCGTTTCTATTATCTCTATGTTTAAGTTGATTGCCTGGATGGCTTTAATGTGATTAATTGTTGTGTTAGACTGCTTAGTTAACACGAGTGTTTATAGGAACGCTAATCCAAGTAAGGATTAGTCGTTTCTTTATAACTTAATGTTCATAGGAACGCTAATCCAAGTAAGGATTAGTCGTTTCTTTATAACTTAATGTTCGTAGGAACGCTAATCCAAGTAAGGATTTGTCTTTTCTTTAAATCGTAATACTCCTCGGGTTAATTTCCGGATAATAATTTAAGGGTCATGACCTATGCTTCTTATCCACCGTTAAAGATTTGAAGTGTTTAAGCGCCTTGCAAGCGCCATTGGATGAGCATAATTGCAGTCCTGTGTATTAAGCACTTAGCTAGTGCAATTGGGGTGGACGTAACTGTCATCCTGTAAATTAAAGTGTAAGCACTGTGGCAGTGTAATCTGGGTGAACGTAAGATCACCCTGTGTAATAATAACTCCGTTGTTCTCAGAATAATGTTAAGTCTCGTGTGTGTGTTTGTGCGTTGTGTTAATTTGGGTCGACATGATTGTCACCCTGAGATTTAAGCTTTGTGCCACTCTTAATAACATTAACGTGTTTCAGTAAAGTGTGTTTGGTAATTAAATAAGATATGTGCCCGAGTGCACATGATTTATAAACCTTCGGCGAGTAGTACAGCTAAGTTATAGTGCAGCTAGGAAAACTCGTTTCGACTTTGATCATAGTACGTTCTCTTTTCAATCTGGATTCGCTGTATGCGATGAGGTTGGTTGTGAACTGAAGCATCTCAGTCAACTTTTAAATCATTTGTGTGTGTAACTTTAATGTTCCCTAGCAGTTGTCATAATTTCCTATAAGGCTCATTTCAGTTGGAGTCTTCTCTTCAGTGCATATCTAAATTGTTAAATCATTCCATGAAAGTATCGGGTTATATATCGTTCCTTCGGTTTTTATTCAAGGGACAATGATAGTAAACGGTCACGATCACTCGAACCACTCTGCTTTGTACCCTTGCTAGTCTATTCAAGTAGACTAACCCACGAACTTTGTTCTCTGCATGTGGGCTGGTGTCATCTGTTCGATTCGGCACATCAGGAGTTGTTTCCCGGAGTTTAAGTAACCTATTGAAGGATAAGAAGCTTGTAGACGAAGATTTAAAAGTCAGTGTTCTAAGCTGTTAAGTGTTTTAAGATTGTTAAAGTGTTACTTCAATGTATCTTCATAATTTAGCCATGTTATAAGTTGGCTCTTTTAAAAGTCTTCCGCTGTGTAATTTAAAGTCTTCCGCTGTTTAATCTTTCAATTAATATGTAATTATGTTTTGTATTTAAGCTTAATCGTTCTGGAAAAGCCTGGGGTGACTTTGGACGGTAAAGTCTGAGGTCACTGGCATGTAATATCTCCGGTATAAATTGGGGGTGTTACAAAGTTGCCTTGGGCTTGCGGTTTAGGCAAGTAAGCGGAATCCGAGGCAACTTCTCCATACACGATCTTCACCATCCTTTTTTGACGCAGTTGCCCAGGGCTACGTGGTACAAGATCGGAGCACGATGCGACTCCTCTGCAGACCATCATTTCCCTCCATAAATTTGGAGCAGAGGGGAGCGATTAGACTTCACCTCATCTTCTCTCGCAAGCTTCTTTGGTAAGTCTTCCAGCCTCTTTAGCCATAGCTTTTCGATTTCCTTCTTTTTCCGTTCTTGAAATGGTTTCCAGCGAAGCTTCCGAGTCGTCAAAGACTCTCTCTGATTCGCGCGAGGGTGAAGCTCCTCCCCTCTTCATTCTGAAAGAATCAGATTCTCTGACAAGTACCATGTCCCAGGCGGAGTTGGAGCAAATTCTTCAAGTTGGAGGCTTTCCGCCGGAGGCGGTCGCCAGACTGCCTCACCCGGACGAGAGGGCCGATGCTCGATATGAAGGATGGGTTTGTTTCTATGCATATCCGTTTCGGATAGGTCATAAGTTTCCTTTCTCTCCCCTCGTTAGGGATTTCTTGGCTGCTCTGACGTTGGCACCGTGTCAGGTGATGCCACAAGCGTGGAGGGTTCTCAGGGTCTTAGACCTTGTGAACATCCGATCTGGGGCTGGTTTTGATTTTGATGCTTTGTGGTACAACTATTTCTTAGGGTCGAAGAGTTCATCTCGTGTTCAGTTACGTATCCGACATGGTCGGAAGCCTTTGGTGCAGAATCTTGATGTCAACGATCGCGGATGGGGGTCAAAGTTCTTCTTTGTCGAACGTTCTTCTCTGGAGAAGGGGGGAGAATGTTCATTCCTGTTGACGGAGTGGCGAGTTGAGAGTATGTATTTGTCTTCTTTTTTGTTTGTTTATGTGTCTTAACTCTTTGCTTTAACTTTTCTTTTTCGTAGTTCCTGAGCCAGAAGATTTGGAGGTGAGCGCTCGGTCGGAAGGTCTATCCAAGATTGTTCTGGGTGTTCCAGCGTCGGAGAGGAGTTTTACCAACGTCAACCTGTTGTCAGCACCTCCTTCTGGTCAAGAAGTCATGTCGACTGTCTCATCATCTCGTGCCAAGGGTGAGCTCTCGACCCTGAGAATTCTTTCTGTTCTTTTTCACTTTGTCGTCTGTTTTAAGATTTTTGCTTCGTCTTGTCGTGCCAGCTTCCCCTGGTGGTCGAGCGAGTGCTCGTTTAAAGGGAGCGTCTGGGAAAGGTTTGATTGAGCAAAGGAAGGCGACGGCCAAAGCCGCGTCGGGTAAGTCTATTCCGGTGGACTCGGTGCTTCCAGCCAAAGTTGGTTCTAAGAGGAAGGCGAATGTTCAGTCTGATGATGTCAAAGTGGAGGAGATCCCTAGAAAGAAGGAGGCGACTGCCGAGGGGATCGGCAAGATTAGCGCAGTCGGTCAATCGATTGCCGATCTCTTCCGCGCTCAGGATCCGACTTTGAAATCGGAAGTCGATGATGTTTCTCCTTTGGACTGCATTGGTAAAGCGGGATGCTCCGCATGGAGGGTGAGTTGCCCTCTGTTTGTGCTTTTTTTTTTTCGTTTGCCCATGTCTTCTGACTATGTGTTGCATTGTCGTGTGAGATTTCAGACTTTCCAGTATCTCTTAGGGGCCTATTCTGGTGTCAAGACAATGGTCGCCAAGGCTGAGGAAAGGGCTGCTAGGACAGAGTCCGACCTTGCGTCCTTGAGGACCAAACTAGAGGGAGCGGAGAGTCATTGTCGTGAGACTAAGCGTCGCATTACAAGGGAGTTAAAGAGTTGCCAAGAGGAGCTGGTCGCGAGTCGGAAAGAGTTTGAGGAGAGCCGATCAGGCGTTGAGGAAGAGGTGAAGCAGGCTCGGATTGCTGCTGGTCAGATCGCAGGCGATGTCGGTGCTTTTTATGCACTAAAGTCGCATGTCGAGATGATCGAAGAGTTCGATGAAGGCAAGCATGAGCTCTGGGACTTGAAGGCAGAAAAGGAGACTCTGGACTCCATGTTTCCGAAGGGAAATCCTGGTCAGGAGCTGTTTCGCTTGGCTGGCGTCGGAGAGGAGGCCATGGATGAGGACGCTAGCGAGGACGAGGCCCATTCTGAACCGACTGACGGTGTAGCCTCTCTGGAGCCAGCCCCTGTCGAAGGTAAGGCCGTTGTCCCCGATGCCTGATTTGTTTTTCTTGCATAGTTTGAATCGTTGTCCCACTTGTGCGTGGGTTTAGACATTTGGTATTTTTGGCGACCCGTCCACCATCGCGGGTCGCAGAATGTTTTTAAGTGAATGCTTGATGAAGTCCTACAGATGTGTAGGCAGCCAATATGTTTTGGCAACCCGTCCACCATCGCGGGTCGCGTATCTTGTATAAAAATGCTCGTGTTTTTATTCAATGCAATTTGTCTTTACATATAAGATCATACGTTTGCTTGTTTCGTACATGTCGTCAGACATAGGGGATTGTCGATAATGTTTTGTGTTTGGTGTATCGGTTTTGCCCGTGTGCTCCATCGAGTGGGGCTCCCCGTATGTATGTGTGTAAAACAGGCCTGTAAATGTTTGTGTATGTGTTAGTCATGACTTTATGCCGGGGAGGTAAGCAATATGTTTCTATTGCGTGAATGTAATAAGGTGTCGTACCTTATGTTTTGTATAAGGCAGGCGGTGTGCCGACGTGCCTGTGTTGTTCATCTCCCCATGTTCCGATCGATCGTGTAATGTTAGCGCTTTTTGCGGATGACTGGATCCAATGTATGTGTCAATGCAGTTCTGCATTCGTGTTTTTGTAAGGATGAGGTCCTCACTTAGTGTCAAATGATAGTTTGTAAAGGAAGGTAGGGATGTGCATGCAATAATAATCGATGTGCGAGTTTTTGTAGTGTCTTACCTTGTCAGTTCAGAAATGGTATAGCTTTAGATGTGCCGCGTTCCAACTTCTTGGAATTGGTTATCCGTCTTTGTCTTCTAATTGATATGCTCCCTGTCCGACCACTTTGGTGATCAAGTAGGGTCCTTCCCATTGTGGTGCGAGTTTTCCGTCGGATGGATTCTTGGTGTTCTGGAAGGTTTTCCTAAGGACCCAATTTCCGACTGTGAATGCCTTGATCCTGACGTTCTTGTTGTAGCTCCTTGCGACCTGTTGTTGAAATCTGACCATCCTGATTCGAGCTTTTTCTCTGATCTCGTCCACTGTGTCTAGGTTATGAGCCAATTCAATATCGTTTTGCTTGCTCGTTTGGAGGTTGCAACGGGCGGTCGGAACCAGTAACTCGGCCGGAATGACTGCCTCACTCCCGTAGATGAGGGAAAAAGGCGATTGTCCGGTCGCATTTTTTGGAGTAGTTCTGTCGGACCAGAGAATGTATGGGAGTTCGTCGGCCCATTTGCCCTTAGCCCCAGTGAGGCGTTTCTTGAGATTGCTGATAATGATTTTGTTGCTAGACTCGGCTTGTCCGTTGGATTGCGGATACCGAGGTGTGGACGTGACCAACTTGATGTTACATTGGTCACAGAAGGCTCGAGTCTTATGACTGATGAATTGGGAACCGTTGTCGCACACGATTTCTGATGGGATGCCAAATCTGCACAAGATATTGCGTTTTATGAATGAAATGACGTGTTGATCTTTTACCTCTCTATAGGCTTCGGCTTCGATCCACTTAGAGAAGTAGTCCGTCATGGCGAGGAAGAAGACTCTTTGACCCGACGCGGGAGGGAGCTTCCCGACGATGTCCATCCCCCATCTCATAAAGGGCCATGGAGCCAGAGTCGTATGGAGGAGCTCTGAAGGTTGGTGATGGACGGGTGCATGCCGCTAACAGGCGTCGCACTTTTTGGTGTAGTCCATAGCATCCTTGTTCATCGTCGGCCAGTAGTACCCATTTCGTAGGGCTTTTCCCGAGAGGCTTCGTCCTCCAGTATGATTCCCACACTCTCCTTCGTGTAGCGATTGTAGGATGCGTCTGACCTCGGAAGTCTTGAGGCATCGTAGGAGTAGCCCTGTGACAGATCTTTTGTACAAGATGTTATTTATGATATCGAAAGAGAGTGCTTGTACCTTGAGCCGCTTTGCTTCTGTTTTGTCATCGGGCAGAATGCCGTCTTTCAACCATCTAATGTAAGGTAGCATCCAATCGTCATTGTTGTCGATGATGTCTTCTTCTCGTCGGCCATCGACTTCCATGGTGACGAGTTTTTCAAGCGGTGTCGTTGACTCGACGGACATCCTGGGGACGGCTGGCGTCATGATGTGGGCCAATGGTATGTGCGGAAATTCCTTCGAGTCTAGGACGGATCCTAGATTGGCAAGTGTGTCAGCTTGGGAGTTAAAATCTCTGGGTACCTGTCTGATGTTGAATGCTTAGAATTGTCCGATCACCTTCTTGGCTACCTCCAGGTAGGCTATCATCCTGACGTCTTTAGCACTATACGATCCTTGTATTTGGTTTACGACCAACAAGGAGTCGCAAATGACTTCGATCTCTCGGACCCCTAGGTCGCGAGCCAAGATGAGTCTGAATATGAGTGCTTCGTATTCAGCTTCGTTGTTAGTCGCATCCCACTCGCATCTGACGGCCTGAGCTGTCTTGTCCCCTTGTGGTGAATTCAGCACGACCCCTAGCCCCGATCCTCTGGAGTTCGATGCTCCATATGTGTAGAGCTCCCATGTACCTGTTTTTTTCCGTCGCGAGCAGTTGTGTTGCTTCTCTTGTGGCTTCTTGCTCTAGGGTTGGACTGAAATCGGCCACAAAGTCGGCTAAGGCTTGCGACTTGATCGATGTCCTGGGCTCGTACTCGATGTCGTAACCACTGAGGTGTATAGCCCATTTGGTCATTCGTCCTGTAAACTCAGGTTTCCTCATGATTGCTCTGATGGGATGATTAGTGCGGACAATAATAGTATGTGATTCAAAATAGGGTTTGAGTTTGTTCGAGGCCATTACCAACGATAGTACGAGCTTCTCGAGTGATGAATACCTTGTTTCTGCTGGCAACAGCGTCCAACTGACGTAGTACATCGGTGACTGCTTGGCATCCTCTTCCTTGATCAGTACTGTGCTTACGGCTGATTCTGACACTGCAAGATATAGAAACAAGGGCTCGACGCCTTTAGGTTTGGTCAGTAACATGGGACTGGCCAGGTACTCTTTCAAGTTCTGGAACGCTGCTTCGTGTTCTTCCGTCCATTGAAAGGACTTGTTTTTCCTGAGAGCGTCGTGGAAGGGTTTGCACTTGTCGGATGATTTGGAGATGAATCTGTTCAGAGCTGTTATCCGACCCGTGAGCTTTTGTACGTCTTTGATGCATCGGGGGGATCGAAGATTGACGAGATCCTTGATCTATTCTGGGCTGGCTTCTATTCCTCTTTGTGTCACCATGTACCCCAAGAACTTCCCTGATGACACTCCGAAGGAACATTTAGTATGGTTTAGTTTCATATTGTACCTTTTGAGCACCTCGAAGTTGTCGCATAGGTGGTCTATGTGATCTTCTTTCTTTTTGGACTTGACCAACATGTCGTCTATGTAGACTTCCATCGTGTCTCCGATCTGATCTTTCAACATCTTGTTGACTAGTCGCTGATAGGTAGCCCCCGCATTTTTTAGCCAAAGGGCATTACTTTGTAACAGTAGATACCTTGGCTAGTGACGAATGCTATTTTTTCCTGATCGTCGGGTTCCATGAGGATTTGATTGTAGCCGCTGAAAGCGTCCATGAAGGTAAGCATTTCGTGCCCTGCTGTGGCGTCGACCATGGCGTCGATGTGGGGTAGTGGGAACGAGTCTTTGGGACAAGCCTTGTTGAGATCTGTGAAGTCGATGCAGACTCTCCACTTGCCGTTCTTTTTCTGGACTACGACCACGTTGGCTAGCCACTCAGGATAATGGACTTCTCTTATTTTCCCTGTTTCCAATAAGCTCTTGACTTCGTCGTCAATTATCTTATTCCGCTCAGGGGCAAACTTCCTGCGTTTTTGCTTAACACGGGGATGAGACGGATCTACATTCAATTTATGCGTAATAATGTTTGGAGATATTCCGACCATATCCTCATGCGACCATGCGAAGCAATCGGCATTGATCCTAAGAAAATCAAGAAGTTGTTGTATGGTCGAGTCGCCCAAGTCCGACCCGACCCTTACCGTTTGGTTTGGCTTTGAAGGGTCCAGTACGATCTCGTCGACTTTTTCCATTTCTGGTTCGATGTACCGACTGGATCCTTCGCCGCTCTGTGATTGCTATGCGGTCTGATGTTCGACTGCGTTCTTCATGGAAGCGACGTAGCACTCTTTAGCGGTCCTTTGGTCTCCTCGGATTTCTTGTACTCCCCATTCAGTGGAAAACTTGATGACTTGATGATACGTCGAGGGTACCGCTCTCATAGCGTGTATCCATGGCCTGCCAAGAATACAATTGTAGGGAGATGGACAATCTAGGATCAAGAATTTCACCTGTTGGTTGATTCCTCTGGCGTATGTGGTTAGAATGATTTCACCCGTCGTATGTTTAACCTCACCGCTAAACCCGACCAGTGGGGTCGACTTTTTGATTAGGTCATTTTCAGCTAGACCCATTTCTTTAAGAGCGTCGAGGGTCAAAAGATTGGTTGAACTCCCTGTATCGATTAGTACCCTTCATATTAAGCAATTACCAATAGACAAAGAGATTACCAGACCATCGTGGTGACCGTTCGATCCGTCGGAATCGAACTCGTCGAACGTGACTGTCGGAAGGTTGGAGATCTTCCTTGGCCTTAATTCTGACACCTTGGGCTTGTTGCCCTTGCTTTCCTTTGCGTGTCGCTTGGCCGCGGAGTATGTGCTCCCACATACGTCCGATCCACCTGAAATAGTATTGACAACTTTTGTATGGACGGGGGATGGAGGTTTGTTTTGTTTTACCTGGTCTCGTCGTTCCATGGCGGTTTTTGCCCGCTCCGAGATTACGTCGCGCAAGAGCCCCTGTGCGAGCAGTCTTGCGACTTCCTTTCGCAGGGCGATGCATTCGTCGATCGAATGACCGTGATCGCCATGGAATTCGCACCATCGGCTCATGTCTTTCTTGACGTCCGGTCGGTCGCTCTTTCGGGGCCATCTTACTTCCTTTCCATATTTGTCGAAACTCTTGATGAGCTCCGACACGGAAACGTTGAAGTTGTAAGATTGGATCCTGGGAGGCAACGCCGGAACGTCGCTCCAGTCCTGGGACCTGTCTTGGAAAGAGTTTACCTGACTTAACTCGTTTCGATTACGAGAGTAGGGATGTGGACGTCTGTCTCTACGATTGTCGGAGAGATTTTTACGATCAGACGGATCGGGCCCGCGTGAGGCTTTTCGCGACTCACGGTCCTCTTCCAATCTTACCTCGGCCATGGTCTTGGCCTGGACGTCTTCGAAGCTTTTGCATGGGTACTTGGTAATCTCGTCGTAAAGGTTGCTATCTTTGATCAGACCTTGTCTGAAGGCTTCGATGGAGGTTGTGACATCGCAGTGGGGGATCGCCACTTTCTCCTTATTGTACCTGTTGAGATAATTCTTGAGAGGTTCGTTATACCTTTGTGTGACTCGGTAGAGGTCACTCAACTGCTTTTCGAGCCTCCGACTACTAGCAAATTGACTTTTGAAGGAGTTGACCAGATCCGCAAACGATGCAATCGTTCCCTGAGGCAAACGCATAAACCAAGTTAGTGCGGAACCTGCGAGGGTCGTGCCAAAGCTTTTGCACATGACGGCCTTGCGGTTCTCCCTTGAAACAGATGCAGCCATTAACTTTTGTTTATATATAGAAATATGGTCATATGGGTCGCTGGTGCCGTCGAATGTCGCCATGCTGGGAAGATGAAATTTCTTGGGGATCTCGACCCTGGCGATTTCTTCAATGAACGGTGATTCTTTGAATCCGCTGGTCGCTTCCCTCTCGATTGGTTGCGGGACTCCTGGAAGTCTGTTGAAGCGATCGTCGATCGTCTTCATGTGTTGGTCGAGCATCTGCTGGAAGAGAGCCAGGACGTCTGGTGGATTGGTAACCTATGGTTCGTCGATTCGGGCCCCTACCGACCCGATCGGTGTGGAAAAAGTGACATGGTTAGTCGAAAACGGATTGGTAATATGAGTTCGAGATGTACCCTCTGCGTATCCGGATCGTCGCACGCTCGGGGGCGTTGGCTCGACGTTGTCCAGGTCGAGGCGTGTTCGGATGTTGCTGTGGATGGGCATATTCCTAGATCCCGAAGCCATTGATTGTACCTGCGACTTAAGAGACTCATTTTCACGGGTTAGTTGTGCGATCTCGGCTTCGGATTGGGTTGACAAGGCGGCGAGAGATTCGGTTTTTTGGCGCTGCTGGGCTAGTTCCTCTTGGAGGGCGGCCATTTTTTGAGAAAGTTCTTAGAACTGGGTTAGAGTAGGGTTTTCGGTTGGGTCCCCTAGAGTTTGGGTTCCGTCTTCGAGACGTGGTTCTTCGGTGTTGGTAGATGGGTCGATAGTCATGGTTGGAAAGTTTCGGAAGGATGATCGGCAAGTTGCCCCACAGTGGGCGCCAAATTGTTTTGGGGCGAAAAGATCGGATGACCTAAATCGCCTTAAACGGGGTAACTAGTCGATCGGGTGATAGAAAACAATCCAAACCAAATATATAATAGACAAGCAAAGAGCAAATGCAGAATAGCGAAATGATTTTATTAGATATAGTATTGATCGAATCGAATGGAGGTACAACTTATCGTAGTAAGACAAGGGGTTTTATTGACCTCGACCGGTGACTTCTAGGTTTCGATCGGCGGAAAACAGGCGTGATTGACTCTTGGTCAGCTAGGCTAGAGCAAGTGTGTCTCCGTTTTCTTTCAGAGCAAGTTCGAGTGAGTGTGTCACGTAATCATATCCGCGTCCCTTCTTTATCTTCTCCTCCCCCATATATGGTAAGTCTTTCTCCTTTTTTACCGTTTATGATTTAATCCTATCGTATCTTCAACGTCGAGAGTGATTGCAGGGATTCTGCCATTAATTGCTGCTATTACGGTGGTGTTTGAATGCTGTGACCGTTGCTCAATCTAAGCATTTAATGCTTGGCGGGATCTTCGCGATCTTGTCGGAGGACGTTCGACTGGAGAAGCCTCGTCGCCTTCTCTGGGTTTCTCTTCTGTTCTTCCGATCCGTCGTGGGCCTGGGCTTGTCTTGCTCGATCCACCTTCCCAGGGGACGTCAGGCCCAACAATACCCCATTGCGATATTCCTACATCCATCGAAGCCTTTCGGCGGTGTCTGGTCCACGACAGCGAATTGTATCGAGAATTGACGAAATACCCCTGCCGAACCTTCGAAGACGTCCAGGCTAATGCGATGGCTCAAGTCAGGTTGGAAGAGGACGAGGAACCCTTCAGGGGCGAACCAAGTCCGGATCGAGTCAATCGTAGATCGATGTCCGACAATCGTAGGGACAGGCGTCATCAGCCGTATCCCCGAGGACGCGATGACTAGAGTCGAGACAGGGGACACGAATGGAAGGAAAATCCTTCACTACCCCCCAAGGTAAAATCGTATAACTTCTGTGTTTCCATTACAGAGTTAGTTAAGACGTTCGACAAATATGGTAAAGACGTAAGATGGCCGCGAAAGAACGATAAACCGGATTCCAAGAAGGACATGACGAGGTGGTGCGATTTCCATGGCGACCACGGGCATAAAACCGACGAATGCGTCGCATTGAGAAAAGAGGTCGCGAGGCTATTGTCGCAAGGATTCCTCTGAGATGTCATCTCGGATAAAGCCAAGGCCACCATGGAACGAAAAGATGAGGTACAAAACAAACGCCCTTCTTCTCCTATACCTGCCAAGATTGTCAACTCCATTTCAGGTGGGTCCGACATTTGCGGGATCTCATATTCCGTGGCAAAACGCCACGCCCAACAAAGCATGGGCAATTTGCCCCCACCCTCTGAGCCAAGGCCTAAGATGACAAGCGACCTGCCCACAATCACCTTCGATGAGACCGGCGCTAGTGGATGGGCAGAGCATCATGATAGCCTGGTAATATCCTTGTCCATTGGAAATTTTCTTGTACGTAGGGTACTAATCGATACAGGTAGCTCCACCGACTTGATCACCCTCGACACTCCAAAAGAGATGGGCCTTAGTGAGAAAGATGTGACCAAAAGAAGGCTACCCCTGGTCGGGTTCAGCGGCGAAGTCCGATACTCACTTGGCGAAATCACCTTAACCACTTATGCGGGAGGAATCAACCAACAGGTAAAATTCATAGTAATAGACTGTGAATCCCCCTACAATTGCATCATCGGCATGCCTTGGATACATTCAATGAAGGCGGTCCCCTCCACTTATCATCAAACGATCAAATTCCCAACCAAGTGGGGAGTCCAAGAGATCAAGGGAGAACAAAGGCTCGCTAGGGAATGCTACGTGACGTCCATGAGGCAAGCGGTCGAGAGCGATACGGCATAGCAATTACAGGACAAGGAAGGGTCGAGAAAATACATCGAACCAGAAACAGAAAAATTAATCGAAGTTGCTCTCGACCCCACCTCGCTAGACCGAACGGTCAGAATCGGATTCGATCTCGATGACGCAACCCGCGAAAAGTTGGTGGAATTCTTGCGGTCGAACTCCGACTGTTTCGCATAGTCTCACAAAAACATGATAGGTATTTCTCCTGACATCACAACTCATAAACTAAATGTGGACGCAAGTTTTCCCCCTGTCAAACAGAAACACGGGAAATTCGCCGCCGAACGAAACAAAATAATCGATGACGAAGTCAAGAAATTACTAGAGACCGGCAAGATTAGGGAATTCAAGTATCCCGAGTGGCTGGCCAACGTGGTGGTAGTCGAAAAGAAGAACGGAAAATGGAGGGTCTGTATAGATTTCAAGGACCTCAACAAAGCGTGTCCAAAGGATTCGTTCCCTTTACCGCACATTGATGCAATGATCGACGCGACGGCAGGCCACGAGATGCTCTCTTTTATGGATGCATTCAGCGGCTATAACCAGATACTGATGGACCCCCAAGACCAAGAAAAGACAGCCTTCGTCACTAGTCAGGGGACCTACTACTACAAAGTCATGCCCTTCGGACTAAAGAATGCAGGGGCAACATACCAGAGACTAGTGAACAAAATGTTCAAAGACCAGATTGGGGACACCATGGAGGTCTACATCGACGACATGCTAGTCAAGTCAAAGCAAAAAGAAGATCACATCGAACACTTGAAGAAAGCATTCGAGGTACTCAAACGCTATAATATGAAATTAAATCCTACTAAATGTTCTTTCGGAGTCTCTTCAGGGAAATTCTTGGGATACATGGTGACCCAAAGAGGGATCGAGGCGAGCCCTGAACAAGTGAAAGAAATTATCAATCTAAGGTCACCTAGATGCGTCAAAGATGTTCAAAAATTCACAGGACGAATAGCAGCGCTGAACCGTTTCATTTCGAAGTCATCTGACAAGTGCAAGCCGTTTTATGACGCACTCAAGAAGAACAAATCATTCCAATGGGGAGCAGAGCACGAGGCAACATTCCAAGAATTGAAGAAATATCTGTCGAATCCATTGCTGCTCGCCAAGCCAAAGGATGATGAGCCATTGCCCATCTATTTGGCTGTGTCAGACACATCGGTAAGCACCGTTTTGGTAAGAGAAGAAGACGGCAAACAATCCCCGATTTACTATGTAAGCCGATCATTACTCCTAGCCGAAACAAGGTACACCTCATTGTAAAAGCTAGTTTTGGCATTAGTCATGGCCTCTCACAAGTTAAAACCTTACTTTGAATCGCATACTATTATTGTGAGAACTAATCATCCCATGAAAGCAATCATGAGGAAAACTGAGCTCTTAGGTCAAATGGCTAAATGGGCTATACAATTGAGTGGTTATGAAATCGAATACGAGCCTAGAACAGCCATCAAATCTCAGGCGTTAGCCAACTTTGTGGTAGATTTCAGCCCAACACTGGAACAAGAAGCCATAAAAGAAGCGACCGAACTGCTCACGACAGGCGAACAAGGCACTTGGGAACTACACACCGATGGAGCATCAAACGTCAGGGGCACAGGTTTAGGTGTTGTACTCAAATCACCACAAGGGGACAAGGTAGCTCAAGCCGTAAGATGTGAGTGGGATGCGACCAATAACGAGGCGGAGTACGAGGCACTTATTCGGCCTCAACTTAGCCCGAGATCTCGCGATCGACGACATAAAGATAATCTGCGACTCACTACTAATTGTAAATCAGGTCCAAGGACTATACGTCGCCAAAGATGATAGAATGGTCGCCTATTTGAGCATCGTCCAAGGGTTGGTCGTGCAATTTAGAACATTCGACATCAGCGAAGTACCAAGAGAATTAAACACACAAGCGGGCGCACTGGCTAACCTGGGGTCAACGTTAGATCCAAAAGAGTTTCCCAACATTCCTATAGTCCACGTCACAACACCCGCAGTGTCGAGAACAGCCAAGGATACAAAGCAACAAGACGAATTGGAAGAGGTCATCATCATAACACAAGACAACTCTGAAACTCATTCGGCAAGTGATTCCGAAGACTGGACAAAACCGTTCGTCGATTGGATAGCGCACGGCACCCTACCAGACGATAAAGCCGCGGCCAAGCGTCTAAAGATTCGGCGTGCCATCAGAAATCGTATGCGACAATGGCTCCCAATTCATCGGTCGCAAGACTAGAGCCTTCTGCGAACAATGGAACATCAACTTAGTCACATCCACCCCCAGATACCCACAGTTGAATGGGCAAGCAGAGTCCAGTAATAAAATCATCATCAACAACCTAAAAAGAGACTAGAAGGCACCAAGGGCAAGTGGACAGATGAACTCCCGTACATCCTTTGGTCCGACAGAACCACACCAAAGAATGCGATAGGACAGTCACCCTTCTCGCTCGTCTACGGATGTGAAGCGGTCATTCCAGCCGAGATACTTATCCCTACAGCCAGGTATGGCCTACAAACCCCGGAACAGAACGACGAAGAATTGTCGCATAACATTGACACGATCGACGAAGTCAGAGAGAGAGCCAGGCTCAGGATGGTCCAATATCAGCAACAGGTCGCCAGGAGCTATAACAAGAATGTACGCGTCAGAGTTTTTAAAGAAGGCGATTGGGTTCTAAGAAAGACGTTTCAAAACACCAAAGACCCCAAGGACGGTAAACTAGCCCCATAATGGGAAGGACCCTACCTAATCACAGATGTTGTTGGACAAGGCACCTATAGATTACAGGACATGGAAGGACGCATCATCCCAAGAAGTTGGAACGCGACATACTTAAAGCAGTATCATTTCTAAAAACCTTTTGTCATTCGTCAGCTTATCAATTACATTTGTTCAAACCATTGATTTTTCACCGGATGCGTACGCTAACTTAAGCATCGGAGGGCCGTTGGGTTCACCCCCAACAACCATTTCCTAGCGACCCTTCACTTTGTTTCGTTCAAACACAGGCACAACAAATTCAAACAAAGCAGTGGATCCACTCAAGACAAACAAAAGCGCTTACGACTTACACAACACGATCGATCGACACACAGGGAGTTGAACAACAAAGGCACGACGGCACACCGCCCGCCTTATTACAAAATAAGGTATGCAAAGCCTTAGACAAAACATTTAACGCAAGACACATTTGCTTACCTCCCTGGATTACGATATACAATCGTCATGGCTAAACTTAACACAATTCACAGGCCTCCCCTCTTTCCAAAACGGAAAATGCATCCATACAAACATACATCAAACGCAGCATTCGCTAGAATCGAAGAGTGCCATTCAAAAGAAAAACAAACAAGGCGAAACGCCAATCATCCATGTCTTACAAACACGCGACCCGCGATGGTGGACGGGTCGCCAAAACACAGAGTTTGCCCATGCAACGGAGGGACTTTCAACACAACTAGTCTGAATATCCAAGCGACAAATCAACGAACTAAAGTGTAAAGAGCTTCAAGCTTCGACATCCTTACCTGGGGCAGCGTCAGGGACAGGATCAGATGCCATTTATGTCCGTCCAGAACTCACTTCAGCTCCTTCTTCCGCCACGACTCCAATAGTTCTGCATGCTTGGAGGAAGTCGACACCGGGGCAACCATTGGGAAATTGCTCATCTAGGTAAGCCTGCTCCTTCTCCAGATCCCATGATTCGTGGCAACCAGTCTTGAGATCCTCCATCATCTCGATCCTGGACTTAAGCGTGAAGTAGGCTCCAATATCAGTAGCGACCTCGCCGCCTTCCTTCTTGGCATTCTCAAGCCGAGCCTCCAATTCACTGATCCGTTGCTCAGAACCCTTCAAGTCAGCTTCAGGCGCGACGCGCACCCTCCGACGTCTTCAACAGCGCATCTGCTTCCTTTGCCCTGCCCTCGGCTTGGGAGATCTTCAACTGAGCATCATCCCACATCTGTTTAGTCTTTAAGTGACTAGATCTAAGATGTTGGAAAACCTGCACACGGATAGCAAGTCATCAAATTCGCCACACGACACAAGTCAAAAAAAAAAAGAGAGAGAGAGAGAGAGAGAGAGAGAGAAGTTTTAAGATCAACCGTCCAAGAACTCGTAGCAGCCACCTCCAAGCTCTCCAAGACGGGAAGGTCTTCAATGTCGTCAGGCACCGGCAAAGTCAAAAGTTCAGGGAAGTCAATGATCCTCTTCACCGACTTGCCTTTCGACACATCGTCTGAAGCACGAACAGATTTTCTCTTATGGCCAGACGATTTTGGAGGGAGCAACTTCGAGGGGCAACCTTTGGGGAGAGCCTTGGAACGCATCCTCTGCTCTAACAGATCTTTCGCCGAGAGACGAGCACTGGACCTCTCACCACGAGACAAGGCTGCATTTGACAAGAGAAGAGTCAGTTGTAGTGGATGAAAGAAACAAAACAAGATAAACCTAACTGATACTCACGTTTGGAAAAAGACGACATTGGCAAAACTACTTCAACAGGGAGAGGCTGAGGGGATGAAAAAACACTGTTATTGGCGAAGGTCCTCTCGATCTTCGAAAGCTTCAAGACCGCTTGCGCCTTCGACTTCAAGACAGGATCTTCCTCTGGTTCTGCGATCTCAGGTTCTGCAAAAAGTTACATGTAAGCCAAAGTTAAAAGCCATGCGACCAATCTCAAGCACAGGAAAGAACACAAACCTCTCCACATCCAATCGGTCGGCAAGAACGGACAATCGCCCCCCAAGCCCAATGACGCAATATTCACAAAAAAGAACCGCTTTTTCCATCCACGGTCGTTCACATTCAACTTCAAAACCAAGGGTTGGCAATCGGAGCGGCATTGAAGGTTATATTGGTATGACCGCTTGGATCCCAGACAGTAGTTATAATCCAGAACCCCAAAATTTATGCCAACAGCGAAATCTCTGTTCAAGCGGTCTAAAACCTTAAGCAGGCGCCAAGCATGAGGCATTACTTGGCAAGGGGCTAGAGAAAAGGAGGAAAGCACTGATTGGACCAACTCAGAGAAAGGAAAGGTATGACCTATTTTGAAGGGATACTCGTAAAAGCATACCCATCCTAGACACCTGGAATCAGCGCGTTCGTCCGGATAAGGGAGACGAGCTCTGGTTCCCTTGGGAAAGCCTCCAACTTGCAAAACCCTGTCGAGTTCAGCCTGAGTCATGACATTCAGAACACTCTCGTGCTCGCTAAGAAGGAAGAGAGGGGGGCGATCCTCAGAACTTGATTCCGAGTTAGAGGCGGCCATGGACAAAACGCTGAAAAGATTTGAACTTGCGAAGAAGAAGAGTTACCTAGGGAGAAGAAGTTACAGGCGGTAAAGGTAAGAAGAGAAGGCAGAGGTCAAATCAATTTATTGGCAAGGCTGGGATCCAACTCCACAGATGGGTCATCTGATCCAGAGCCACGTGTCCATGATCCACAAGGAAAGAAAACCGCACAAGTTCGACAATTACTCGTCCGATTTCCTTTGGGGCAATTGTTGGGCCACGTTTTGATCAGTTTGGACTGGCCCACAAATGGTTGAAAGTTGAAGCCCATCATGCGGAGAAAATGGCCTGCTTGCTGACGCAACCAACGGCTCCTTGAAACGTGCGAACGAAAATCACGGGCATGATCTTAGCACTTAAACGGCTGAATGATCTCCCCAAATCTGGAATTAAATCCCCTCATCTTAAATAGATTAGGATCAGTCCGTTGTAAGAGAGGTTCACTACTATTCCATTGCTGATGTACTAAAACTCCATAGCTCTCGATATACTAAAGGCTCATTCAATACATTCGCAAAGCTCATTCGATTGTGCTCGGATCCATTCGACATTCTTCATTTCAATTCGTCATAGCTAAGCTTTATTCTCTTTATTTTGTCTCATCATTTTGGTTCTCTGATTTGTTTGAAGTATTAATTTGTTCCGTTCGACTAATAGCACCACATCGAAGGCAATTTAGGTTTGATATCTTTTTGCCCAAAACAGGGACAAGATAGCCCAGGCCGTAAGATGCGAATGGGACGCAACCAACAACGAAGTTGAATACGAAGCACTCATATTTGGGCTCATCCTGGCGCACGACCTAGGAGTCCGAGAGATCGAAGTCATTTGTGAATCCCTCTTAGTCGTAAATCAAATACAATGGTCATACAACGCCAAGGACGACAAGATGATAGCTTACCTAGACGTGGCCAAGAAGCTAATCGACCAATTCCAAACATTCGACATCAGGCAGGTGCCTAGAGATCTCAACTCTCAGGCTGACGCACTAGCCAATTTAGGGTTCGTCTTGGATCCAAAGGAATTTCCAAATATCCCACTGGCGCACGTCATGACACCAGCTGTTCCAAAAACATCCAAGGAGTCGATCACACCATTAGAGGAACTTGTCACGATGGAGATAGGTGATCGACCAGAGGACGACATCGTCAATAATAGTGACGACTGGACGTTACCTTGCATCAAATGGCTGAAAGACGGCATCCTACCCTATGACAAAACAGAAGCAAAAAGGCTAAAGATTTGGCGTCCCGTCAGAAATCGTGTGCGACAATGGCTCTCAGTTCATCAGTCATAAGACTAGCCTTTTACGACCAATGTAACATCAAACTGGTCACATCCACTCCTCGATATCCGCAATCTAACGGACAAGCCGAGTCTAGCAACAAAATCATCGTCAACAACCTCAAGAAACGCCTCACAGGGGCTAAAGGAAAATGGGCAGACGAGCTCCCGTTCATCCTCTGGTCCGACAGGACCACTCCAAAGAATGTGACTGGACAATCATTGTTTTGGGGCGAAAAGATCGGACGACCTAAATCGCCTTAGACGGGGTAACTAGTCGATCGGGTGATAGAAAACAATCCAAACCAAGCAGATAATTGACAAGCAAAGAGTAAATGTAGAATAGCGAGATGATTTTATTAGATAATGTATTTATCGGATCGAATCGAGATACAACTTATCGTAGTTTAGACCGAGTGGTCGTGTAGGACTCGACCGATGACTTTTAGGTGGCGATCGGTGGGGAGTAAGCGCAGATGATTGCTAGAGAGCTAGGAGGGGAGCGTAAGTGTTGTTCTGATCCGTTTGTGAGCCAGAATGCTTGCGTTCTCAGCGTAATTGTGTGCCTTCTCGCCTTATCTTCCTCGTCGTTCAAAAATGGTAAGTCCTTTTCCTTTGTTACCGTTATATTTTTTGCCATATATTTTATCTTCAATGTTGGGAGTAATGGTGAAGATTATGCCATTAAATCTCTGTAAATACGGTGGCTTAAATGTCGTGGCCGTTGCGTGATCTGGTCATTTAATGCATGGCGAGATTCTCGCGATCCTGTCGGAGGGCATTCGACCAGTGAAGTCTCGTCGCCTCCTCTGGGCTTTTCCTTTGTTCTTCCGATCTGCAGTGGGCTTGGGCTCGATTCTCCCGACTCGTCTTCTCCGGGGATTCCAGGCCCAACAATAGCCCCAAGTTACCTTGGGCTTTCGGTTTAAGCAGGGAAAGTGGAATCCGAGGCAACTTCCGAAAACACGGTCTATACCATCCTTTTTTGGCACGTTTGCTCAGGGCTACGTGGCGCGTGATCGGGGCATGATGCGACGCCTCTGCAAATCTTCACTTCCCTCCATAAATTCGGAGCAGAGGGAATCGATTAGTCTTCATCCCATCTTCCTTTGCAAGTTTCTTCTGGTAAGCTTCTCGGTCTCTCTCGCCATAGTTTTCTAATTTCTCTAGTCATAGCTCTTTGATCTCTCTCTCTCTTTCCATTCTCGAAATGGTTTCCATCGAGGATTCTGAGTCATCGAAGACTCTTTCCGATTCTCGTGAAGGCAAAACTCCTCCTCGTTTCATTTTGAAGGAGTCGGATGCATTGACTAGCACTTTGTCCCAGGCGGAGCTGGATCAAGTTCTCCAAGTCGGGGGCTTTCCACCGGAGATGGTCGCTAGGTTGCCTCATCCAGACGAGAGGGCCGATGCGCGTTACGAGGGATGGATTTGCTTCTATGCATACCCGTTTAGAATAGGGCACAAATTTCCTTTCTCTCCCCTTGTCAGGGATTTTTTAGCCACTTTGGCACTGGCGCCATGTCAAGTAATGCCTCAGGCGTGGAGAGTTCTTAGGGTTTTAGACCTTGTGAATGTTCAAACTGGGGCCGATTTTGATTTTGACGCTCTGTGGTATAACTACTTTATTGGGTCGAAGAGTTCCTGTCGCGTTCAATTGCGTATCCGACATGGTCGGAAGCCCTTGGTGCAGAGCCCTGATGTCAACGACCGCGGATGGGGGTCGAAGTTCTTTTTCGTCGAACATTCTTCTTTGGAGAAGGAGGGAGAGTGTCCATTTTTGTTGACGGAGTGGCGAATTGATAGTATGTATTTGTCTTCTCTTTCGCGTATTTTATGTGTCTTAACTCTTGCTTTAACTTTTCTTTTTTGTAGTCCCCGAACCAGAAGATCTAGAAGTGAGTAGCCGGTCGGAAGGCTTGTCGAAGAATGTCCTTGAAATTCCCGCGTCTGAAAGAAAGTTTGTGAACGTCAACCTGCTGTCGACGACCCCTGTCTCTCAAGACGACATGTCGAATGTCTCATCGTCTCGTGCAAAAGGTAGATTCTTGACTCTAGGCGTCTTTTACTGTTTTTCGTTTTGTCGTGTACTTTAGGATTTCTCCATTTCTATTGTTCTGTCGTGTCAGGTTCCCCTGGTGGTCGATCGAGTGCTCGTTTGAGGGTGGCGTCAGGGAAAAGTCTGATCGAGCAGAGGAAGGCGGCGGCCAAAGCCGCATCAAGCAAACCGGATCTGGTGGATCTGACGGTTCCAGTCAAGACTGGCTCTAAGAGGAAGGCGAGCGCTCGCCCTGAAGACGTCAAGGTGGAGGACATCCCTAGGAAGAAGAGTGCGACCGCTGAGGGGGTCGGCAAGATCGGTGTCGTCGGACAGTCGATCGTCGACCTTTTTCGCGCTCAGGACCCGACTTTGAAGTCGGAAGTTAAGGATGTCTTCCCTCTAGACTGCATTGGTGAAGCGGGATGCTCCGCGTGGAGGGTGAGTTGCCCTTTGTTCTTGTTTTTATGTTTCTTTTTGCTCGACCGTGTTTCTTGATTGTGTTTTTGTGTTGTCGTGTGTCTTTCTGTTAGGCCTTCCAATATTTCTTTGGAGCTTACTCCGGTGTTCAGGCGATGCTTGTCAAGGCCAAAGACAGGGCTGCTAGGTCAGAGTCCGACCTTGCGTCTTTGAGGACGAAGCTGGAGGGAGCGGAGAGTCGCTGCCGTGAGACTGAGCGTCGCCTCACCAGGGAGCTGAAGAGTTGTCAAGAAGAGTTGGTCGCAAGTCGGAGGGGGTTTGAAGAGTGTCGATCAGGCGTTGAGGAGGAGGTGAAGCGGGCTCGGATTGCCGATGGCCAGATTGCTGGCGATGTTGGGGCCTTTTATGCTGTGAAGTCGCGCATCGAGATGATCGAAGAGTTCAACGAGGGCAAGCATGAGCTCTAGGACCTGAAAGCGGAGAAGGAGACTCTGGACTCCATGTTCCCAAAGGGCGATCCTGGTCAGGAGCTGTTTTGCTTGGCCGGCGTCGGAGAAGAGGCCGTGGATGAAGGCGTCGATGAGGACGAGGCCCATCCCGACGATGTCGAGCCGACTGACGAGATAGCTTTTCTAGAGCCAGCCCCTGCGGAAGGTATTGTCATTGCCCCCAATGCTTGATTTGTTTTCTTTGCGTAGTACGACTTTGTTTGCCCCACCTGTGTATGGGTTTGAATATTATGTGTTTTGGCGACCCGTCTACCATCGCGGGTCACAGGATATTTCTGAATGACTGTCATTAAAGTCCTATAGATGTGTAGGCTGACAATGTGTTTTGGCGACCTGTCCACCATCGCGGGTCGCGTATTTGTATAAAAATGCTTTTATTTCGATGCAATTGTATTTTTACATATAGAATCGTATGCTTGTTTGTTTCGTACATGTTCGTCGGACCTTCAAGGAAGTTGTCGACGACATTTTGTATTTCGTGTATGTCAGTTTCACCCGTATGCTCCGTCGAGTGGGGTTTCACCGTGTGTATGTATGTAGAGCAGGCCTGCGATGTGTTTGTGTATGTGTTAGTCATGACATTATGCCGGGGAGGTAAGCAATATGTTTTATTGTGTAAATGTAATAAGGTGTTGTACCTTATGTTTTGTGTAAGGCAGGCGGTGTGCCGACGTGCCTGTGTTGTTATCTCCCCGTGTTCCGATCGATCGTGTAATGTAATGTAAGCGTTTTTTTGCGGATGACAGGATCCAATGTAAATGTTGTTCTGCATTTGTGTTTTTATAAGGAGGAAGTCCTCGCTTAGTGTCAGATGATGACATGTAAAAGAAGATAGCGATGCACATGCGATAGCATGCGGTATGTATGCGACAGGTAGCAATGTATATGCAATAGCGTGCGATTTGTATGCGACAGATAGCAATGTATATGCGATGGCATGCGATTTGTATACGATAGATAGCAATGTATATGCGAGGTATAAGATTTGTGTGATGTTTTACCTCATTGGTTCAGAAATGGTAGAGTTTTAGATGTGTTGCGTTCCAACTCCTCGGGATCGGTTGTCCGTCTTTATCCTTTAACTGATATGCTCCCTGTCCGACCACTTCGGTGATCAAGTAGGGTCCTTCCCATTGCGGTGCTAGCTTTCCGTCGAATGGGTTCTTTGTGTTCTGGAAAGTTTTCCTTAGGACCCAGTCTTCGACCTTGAATGCCTTGATTCGAACGTTCTTGTTGTAGCTCCTTGCGACCTGTTGTTGGAACCTGACCATCCTGATTCGGGCTTTCTCCCTGATCTAGTCCGCTGTGTCCAGATTGTGTGTTAGTTCGATGTCGTTCTGTTCATTTGTCTAAAGGTTGCAGCAAGCGGTCGGAACCAGTAACTCAGCCGGGATGACCGCCTCGCTCCCGTAGACGAGAGAGAAAGGCGATTGCCCGGTCGCATTCTTTGGAGTAGTCCTGTCGGACCAGAGAATAAGTGGGAGTTCGTCTGCCCATTTGCCTTTAGCCCCTGTGAGGCATTTCTTGAGGTTGTTGATGATGATCTTGTTGCTAGATTCGGCTTGTCCGTTGGATTGCGGATACCGAGGTGTGGATGTGACCAACTTGATATTCCATTGATCGCAAAAGGCTCGAGTCTTATGACTGATGAATTGGGAGCCATTGTCGCACACGATTTCTGACGGGACGCCAAATCTGCACAAGATATTGCGTTTTATGAATGAAATGACGTGTTGATCTTTTACCTCTCTGTAGGCTTCGGCTTCGATCCATTTAGAGAAGTAGTCCGTCATGGCAAGGAAGAAGACTCTTTGACCCGATGCGGGGGGGAGCTTTCCGACGATGTCCATTCCCCATCTCATAAAGGGCCATGGAGCTAGGGTCGGATGGAGGAGCTCCGGAGGCTGATGATGGACGGGTGCGTGCCGCTGACAGGCGTCGCATCTCTTGGTGTATTCCATGGCGTCTTTGTTCATTGTTGGCCAATAGTACCCATTTCGTAGGGCTTTACCTGAGAGGCTTCGTCCGCCGGTGTGGTTGCCACACTCCCCTTCGTGCAACGATTGCAAGATACGTCCGACTTCTGGAGTCTTGAGGCATCGTAGGAGTAGTCCTGTAATAGACCTTTTGTACAAGATGTTATCTATGATATCGTAAGAGAGTGCTTGTACCTTGAGCCTTTTTGCTTCTGTCTTGTCATCGGGTAGAATGCCGTCTTTCAACCATCTAATGTAAGGTAGTATCTAGTCGTCATTGGTGTCGACGATGTCTTCTTCTGGTCGGTCGCCTATTTCCATGGCGACGAGTTCTTCAAGCGATGATGTTGACTCGACGGATGTCCTTGGGACGGCTGGCGTCATGATGTGGGCCAATGGTATGTGTGGAAATTCCTTCGGGTCTAGGACGGATCCTAGATTAGCGAGTGCGTCAGCTTGGGAGTTAAGATCCCTGGGCACTTGTCTGATGTTGAATGTTTGGAATTGTCCGATCAGTTTCTTGGCTACCTCCAGGTAGGCTATCATTCTGGCGTCCTTGGCATTATACGCCCCTTGTATCTGGTTTACGAGTAGCAGAGAGTCGCAAACGACTTCGATCTCTCGGACCCCTAGGTCGCGAGCCAGGATGAGTCCGAATATGAGCGCTTCGTATTCAGCTTCGTTGTTAGTCGCATCCCACTCACATCTGACAGCTTGAGCTATCTTGTCTCCTTGTGGCGATTTTAGCACGACCCCTAGCCCCGATCCTCTGGCATTCGATGCCCCGTTTGTGTGGAGCTCCCATGTACCTGCCTCGTCCATCGCGAGTAGTTGTGTTGCTTCTTTTGTGGCTTCTTGCTCTAGGGTCGGACTGAAATCGGTCACAAAGTTGGCTAAGGCTTGCGACTTGATCGCTGTCCTGGGCTCGTATTCGATGTCGTAACCGCTGAGGTGTATGGCCCATTTGGTCATTCATCCTGTGAACTCAGGTTTCCTCATGATAGCTCTCATGGGATGATTAGTGCGAACAGTAATAGTATGGGATTCGAAATATGGTTTGAGTTTGTTCGAAGCCATTACCAATGATAACACGAGCTTTTCAAGTGACGAATACCTTGTTTCGGCTGGTAACAGCATTCGACTGACGTAGTATATTGGCGACTATTTGCCATCCTCCTCTCTGACCAGTACTGCGCTTACGGCTGATTCTGACACTGCAAGATAAAGAAATAAGGGCTCGTCGCCTTTGGGTTTGGTTAGTAACATGGGACTGGCCAGATACTCTTTGAGGTTTTGGAACGCTGCTTCGTGTTCTTCCGTCCATTGAAAGGACTTGTTCTTCTTGAGTGCGTCGTGGAAGGGTTTGCACTTGTCGGATGATTTGGAGATGAATCTGTTCAGAGCTGCTATCCGATCAGTGAGCTTCTGTACTTCTTTGACGCATCGGGGGGATCGAAGGTTGATGAGAGCCTTGATTTGTTCTGGGCTGGCCTCTACTCCTCTTTGTGTCACCATGTATCCTAAGAACTTCCCTGACGACACTCCGAAGGAGCATTTAGTAGGGTTTAGTTTCATGTTGTACCTTTTGAGCACCTCGAAGCTGTCGCGTAGGTGGTCTATGTGATCTTCTTTCTTTTTGGACTTGACCAACATGTCGTCTATGTAGACTTCCATCGTGTCTCCGATTTGGTCTTTGAACATTTTGTTGACTAGTCGTTGATACGTAGCCCCTGCATTTTTCAGACCAAAGGGCATTACTTGGTAACAATAGATACCTTGGCTGGTGATGAATGATGTTTTTTCTTGATCGTCGGGTTCCATAAGGATCTGATTGTAACCGCTGAAAGCGTCCATGAAGGTAAGCATTTCGTGCCCCGCTGTGGCATCGACCATGGCATCGATATGGGGTAGAGGGAACGAGTCCTTGGGACAAGCCTTGTTGAGGTATGTGAAGTCGATGCAGACTCTCCATTTGCCGTTCTTCTTCTGGACTACGACCACGTTGGCTAGCCATTCAGGATAGTGGACCTCCCTGATCTTTCCTGTTTCCAATAAGCTTTTGACTTCGTCGTCGACTATCTTGTTCTGCTCGGGGGCAAACTTCCTGCGTTTTTGCTTGACAGGGGGATGAGATGGATCCACATTTAATTTATGAGTAATAACGTTTGGAGATATTCCGACCATATCCTCATGCGACCATGTGAAACAGTCGGCATTGGCCCTGAGAAAGTCAAGAAGTTGTTGTCTGGTCGAATCGTCCAAGTCCGACCCGACCCTTACTGTTTGGTTTGGCTTTGAAGGGTCTAGTGCGATTTCATCGAGTTTTTCCATTTCTGGTTCGACGTACCGACTAGGCCCTTCGCCGCTCTGTGGTTGCTATGCGGTCTTGTGTTCGACTGCGCTCTTCATGGAAGCGACGTAGCATTCTTTTGCGGTCCTTTGATCTCCTTTGATCTCTTGGACTCCCCATTCAGTGGGGAATTTGATGACTTGATGATACGTTAAAGGTACTGCCTTCATAGCGTGTATCCATGGCCTGCCAAGAATACAATTATAGGGAGACGGACAGTCTAGGACTAAGAATTTCACCTGTTGGTTGATTCCTCCAGCGTATATGGTTAGAATGATTTCACCAGTCGTATGCTTAACCTCACCACTGAACCCGACCAGTAGGGTCGACTTCTTGATTAGGTCGTTCTCAGTCAGACCCATTTCTTTAAGAGCGTCAAGGGTCAAGAGGTTTATCGAACTCCCTGTATCGATTAGTACTCTCCGTATTAAACAATTACCAATGGACAAAGAGATTACCAGACCATCGTGGTGACTATCCGACCCATCGGAATCGGATTCGTCGAATGTGACCGTCGGAAGGTTAGATGTCCTCCTTGGCTTGAATTCCGATGCCTCGGGCTTGTCGCCCTTGCTTTCCCTAGCGTGTCGCTTAGCCGCGGAGTATGTATTTCCACATATATCCGATCCACCTGAAATGGTATTGACAACTTTTGTATGGACGGGAGATGGGGGTTTGTTCTGTTTTACCTGATCTCGATGTTCCATGGTAGCCTTTGCCCGCTCCAAGATTACATCGCGCAGGAGCCCCTGTGAGAGCAGCCTAGCGACTTCCTTCCGCAGGGCAATGCACTCGTCGGTCGAATGATCGTGGTCGCCGTGGAATTCGCACCATCAACTCATGTCCTTCTTGACATCCGGTCGGTCGCTCTTTCGGGGCCATCTTACCTCTTTTCCATATTTGTCGAAACTCTTGACGAGATCCAACACGGAAACATTTAAATTATAAGACTGGACCCTAGGAGGCAACGCCGGACCGTCTCTCCATTCCTGTGACCTGTCTTGGAAAGAGTTTACCTGATTTGGTTCATTTCGCTTACGAGAATAGGGATGAGATCGTCTGTCTCGACGGTTGTCGGAGGGATGTTTACGGTCGGGTGGATCGGGTCCGTGTGAGGCTTTACGCGACTCACGGTCCTCTTCCAATCTTACCTCGGCCATGGTTTTGGCCTGGACATCTTCAAAAATTTTGCATGGGTACTTGGTAATCTCGTCGTAGAGATTGCTGTCTTTGACCAAGCCTTGTCGGAAGGCTTTGATGGAGGTTGTGACGTCACAGTGGGGAATTGCCACTTTCTCCTTATTGTACCTGTTAAGATAATTCCGAAGGGGTTCGTTATACCTTTGTGTGACTCGGTAGAGGTCACTTGATTGTCTTTCGAGCCTCCGACTGCTGGCGAATTGACTCTTGAAAGAGTTGACCAGATCCGCAAAGGATGTAATCATTCCCTGAGGCAAACGCATAAACCATGTTAGTGCGGGACCCGCGAGGGTTGTGCCAAAGCTTTTGCATATGACTGCCTCGCGGCTCTCCCTTGAAACACATACAGCCATTAGTTTTTGTTTATAGAGAGAGATATGGTCATCTGGATCGGTGGTGCCGTCGAACGTCGCCATGTTGGGGAGATGGAACTTCTTGGGGATCTCGACCCTTGCGATTTCTTCGACGAACGGGGATTCTTCGAATCCGCCGGACATTTCCCTCTCGATTGGTTGCGGGACTCCTGGGAGCCTGTTGAAGCGATCGTCGATCGTCTTCATGTGTTTGTCGAGCGTCTACTGGAAAAGAGCCAGGACATCTGGCAGATTGGTAACCTGTGGTTCATCGATTCGGGTCCCAGCAGACCCGATCGGTGTGGAAAAGGTGACATGGTTAGTCGAAAATGGACTAGCGAAAGGAGTTCGAGACGTACCCTCAGTGTGTCCAGGACGTCGTATGCTCGGAGGCGTCGGCTCGATGTTGTCCATGTCGAGGCGTGTTCGGGTGCCGCCGTGGACGGGCACGTTCCTAGATCCTGAAGCCACTGACTGTACCTGCGACTTAAGAGACTCATTTTCACGAGTTAGTTGCGCGATCTCGGCTTCGGATTGGGTTGACAAAGCGGCTAGGGCTTCGGTCTTTTGGCGTTGCTGGGCTAGTTCCTCTTGAAGGGTGGCCATTTTTTGGGAAAGTTCTTGGAACTGGGTTGGAGTAGGATTTTCGGTTGTGATTGCTGCATCTTGGGTTCCATCTTCGAGACATGGTTCTTGATTGTCGGTAGGTGGGTCAATAGTCATGGTTGGAAAGTTTCGGAAGGGTGATCGGCAAGTTGCCCCACGGTGGGCGCCAAATTGTTTTGGGGTGAAAAGATCGGACGACCTAAATCACCTTAGACGGGGTAACTAGTCGATCGGGTGATAGAAAACAATCCAAACCAAGCAGATAATTGACAAGCAAAGAGTAAATGTAGAATAGCGAGATGATTTTATTAGATAATGTATTGATCGAATCGAATCGAGATACAACTTATCGTAGTTTAGACCGAGTGGTCGTGTAGGACTCGACCGATGACTTTTAGGTGGCGACCGGTGGGGAGTAAGCGCAGATGATTGCTAGAGAGCTAGGCGGCGAGCGTAAGTGTTGTTCTGATCCGTTTGTGAGCCAGAATGCTTGCGTTCTCAGCGTAATTGTGTGCCTTCTTGCCTTATCTTCCTCGTCGTCCAAAAATGGTAAGTCCTTTTCCTTTGTTACCGTTATATTTTTTGACATATATTTTATCTTCAATGTTGGGAGTAATGGTGAAGATTATGCCATTAAATCTCTGTAATTACGGTGGCTTAAATGTCGTGGCCGTTGCGTGATCTGGTCATTTAATGCATGGCGAGATTCTCGCAATCCTGTCGGAGGGCATTCGACTAGTGAAGTCTCGTCGCCTCCTCTGGGCTTTTCCTTTGTTCTTCCGATCTGCTGTGGGCTTGGGCTCGATTCTCCCGACTCGTCTTCTCCGGGGATGCCAGGCCCAACAGTCACCATTATCACTCATCTACGGAAGTGAAGCGGTCATTCCCGCTGAGCTATTGGTTCCGACAGCCCGTTACAGTCTTCATACAAATGAACAAAACAACATCGAGCTAGCACACAACTTGGACACAGCGGATGAGACTAGAGAAAAAGCCAGAATTAGAATGGTCAGGTTCCAGCAACAGGTCGCAAGAAGTTACAACAAAAATGTTCGAGCCAAAGTCTTCAAAGTTGGCGATTGGGTCCTTAGAAAGACATTCCAGAACACCAAGAATCCGACCGACGGAAAGCTCGCACCTCAGTGGGAAGGACCCTACCTAATCAAAGAAGTAGTCGGACAAGGAGCATACCAATTGGAAGACAAAGATGGACGACCAATCCCGAGAAGTTGGAACGCAACGCACCTAAAGTTATACCACTTCTAGACCAGCAAGGTAAGGCACTAACGTTCTTTCACCTACGATATACTATTTGTTGTTACAAACACAATTATATTCCTTGAAACTGAGCATTCACATCTAGTAAGGACATTTTTCCTTGCAAACCTAAGTACAGGATGACATCGACATACACACTGGATCCAGTCACTAATAAAAGCGCTTACACTACATTTACACGATCGATCGAAACACGGGGAGATGAAAACCACAGGCACGTCGGCACACCGACTGCCTTACACAATACATAAGGTTAAGAAACCTTATTACATTTACGCAATAGAGACATATTGCTTTCCTCCTCGGCATAACACTAAGTCATGACTAAACATAAACACATACATTTACAGGCCTCCTTCTTTACATACATACGGCAAGCCCTACTCGACGGAGCACACGGGCGAACCCGACATACAAGTCAAAGGCGTCAAACGACAAACTTCTCTAGAAGAGTCCGACGAAACATACGAACACATAAAAAAGTTTGACCCTTTGTAAAACGGATTACGTTAATAAAAGTCTAAGCATTTTTTACATACATGCGACCCGTGATGATGGACGGGTCGCCAAAACATATTGTCTTCCTACACACACATAGGACTTCAAATCATCCATAGACACATTATGCGACCCGCGATGGTAGACGGGCCGCCAAAACAGAAAACATCCTACCCACACACAGGTGGGGTCACAAGTCAAATATGAAAAACAGTCAAAGGTCGGGATTTGCGGCATTACCTTCAACAAGGGCCAGATCGGTGGAAGGCTGGGGCTCGAGCGGCACGGTATTGCCAGAATGGACCTCGTCCTCACCGTCACTTTCGTCTAGAGATTCCTCTCCGACGCCAGCCAACTGGAAAAGCTCCGAACCAGGATTCCCCTTCGGAAACAAGGTATCCATGGTCTCTTTCTCCGCCTTCAAATCCCAGGTCTCCTGCTTGCCCTCTTCAAGCTCCTCGATCATGTCGACACCCGACTTCAATGCATAGAAAGCGCCTACGTCGTCTGCGACCCAACCAGCCTCAATCCTAGCATGCTTCACCTTCTCTTCAACACTTGACTGGCACTCACTAAGCTCCCTCCGACAAGCATCCAAGTCATCTTGGCAATTCTTCAGCTCCCTAACGAAGCGGCGCTCGGCGTCCCTAAAACGGCTCTCAGCTCCTTCCACCTTGGTCTTCAAAGACGCCAGATCGGACTCTGACCTAGAAGCCCTGTCCTCGGCCTTAGCAACCATCTCTTTGACACCAGAATACGCCCCCAAGAGAAACCGGAAAGTCTGAAAAAAGGACAAGATCGAAACAATCAAGGTTCCACCCGACTATGAGAAAGAAAACGAACAAACTTGAGATCCGCCAAGACAACTTACCTTCCACGCAGAGCACCCCGCTTCGCCAATACAGTCCAAGGGAGAGATGCCATCAACTTCAGACTTCAGAGTCGGGTCCTGATCATGAAAGATATCGGCAATCGACCGACCGACCGCGTCGATCTTCTCGACTCCACGAGCAGCCATCGCCTTTTTCTTTGGAGTGTCCATCACCTTCACATCGCCAGAAGAAGCACCAACCTTCCTTTTCGAGCCAACTTTGGTTGGGAGCGACGACTCCACCGGCGTCGATTCATTCGACGAGGTCCTGGCCGCCGCCAACCTTTGCTCTATCAGACCTTTCCCAGACACTCCCTTCAAACGGGCACTCGATCGACCGGCCGGAGACGCTGACACGACAGACAATACATAAATCGCAAGCAGACGATTAAAAAATACATGAGTCAAACAAAAACTTACGCTTGACCCGAGATGACGAAACAGTCGACATAACGTCCTGAGTAGTGGGGGAAGTCGACAACAAGTTGACGTTCACAAACTTCTGCTCTGACGCGGGGATACTAAGGAAGATCTTTGTCAGGCCTTCTGACTGAATATCTACTTCCAACTCTTCAGTCTCAGGGACTACAAAAAAGAAGAGTTAAGCAAAGGGTTAAAACACATAAGACAGGCAAAGAGAGGTCGAATACGTACTCTCAACTCGCCACTCCGACAGTAGAAACGAATAGTCACCCCCCTTCTCTAGAGACGAACGCTCGACGAAGAAGAACTTCGACCCCCATCCAAGGTCGTTCACATCTAGGTTGAACACCAAGGTCTTCCGACTCGAACGAATACGCAACTAGACACGAGAAGAACTCTTCGACCCCAATGAGTAGTTGTACCACAGGGCGTCAAAGTTAAAACCGGCCCCAGACTTGTAATACCCACACCACATTGGGCCGGCCCATCACAGGGCTGCAGCCCATACACCCCAACCCATCATTGGTAGCTCCTCCTAATTAATTAGGAAGCTAGCACAATTGGTAACAAGAGGGCGTTGGACTTCTTGTTAAAACGGGAGGTCTCGAGTTCGAGCCTCACGAACAACCTCTTGGAAATAGCTTCCTAATTAATTAGGAGGAGCTACCAAGGATGGGTTGGGGTGTATGGGTTGTAGCCCTGTGATGGGCCGGCCCAATGTGGTGTGGGTATTACAAAAAAGTACACTTTGAATGAGAGGGGCTCCGACCTTATCGGGCCAGCCATTTCTCTATCCATGGGCTACAGCCCATGTACCCCAACCAAATCCCCATGGTTGGGAGGTTGTTGGTGAGTCTCGAACACGAGACCTCACGCTTTAACAAGCGGCCTTACGCCCACTTGTTACCAATTGCGTTGCAGCACAATTGGTGATATAAGTGGCAAGGTAATACCCTTATATCTAAAGGTCCCGGGTTCGATACCCGTGGGCAATAACCTACCCATTTAAATGGGGGAAGGGTTGGGTGTGTGGGCTGCATGCCCTTGGACATCCAGGCGGCACCAGTACCGGCGCCGGCATCGTTGGGTGGCTGGGCGGCTTGGTGGCTGGGGTAGCTTGGCCTGGGATGTTACAAAAAAAGTACACTTTGAATGAGAGGGGCTCTGACCTTATAGGGCCAGCCATTTCTCTATCCATGGGCCGCAGTCCATGTACCCCAACCAAATCCCCATGGTTGGGAGGTTGTTCGTGAGTCTCGAACACGAGACCTCACACTTTAACAAGCGGCTTAACGATGTGATACCCCGTAGTTCTGTAAGGATTATTTTGGGAATTTTTTGGAATTTTCCCGAACACCCGTTTTGTACGTCGGATTTAATTCAGGTAGCTTGAGACATTCTGTAATGTGCTCTGTATCTGTAATATTTTTCTCAGTGAAATAAAATACAGACGACGTGCTTCGGATGTTTATACGCGTTCGCGTACGATAATTTTTATCCCGGGTTAATGTCTTTCTCGTTCAAAAGCTGAACGGGCGGGAAAAGGCAAAAACGGCGACCGTCGTACAGTAACGGCGCCCGCCGTCGCTGGGCCCGAGGTGTCAGGCCATCGTCTCCTACTCTGTGCTCGCCAGGGCTAGGAACGGCGACCGCCGTAATTACGGCGCCCGCCGCGGCCCGCCGTAGGCAAAGTTACGGCGCCCGCCGTGATTACCCAGAGGTCATTACCCGTTGGTCGTCGGTGAGCTCTGGCCGCGCCAATCTAGCCCTGCTCGGCCTCGTCTATGGTGATGATGATGTTCCCATTGCTTTGGCTATAAAAGGAGGTGTTGGGGGAAGGGTTATGAGCCATCCCAGCCCCGAATCTCTGCCAAAAATTCGCCTCGTCGGAGTGTTAGTTTTGCCGGATTTCGAAAGCTTCGTTGGTGTCGGTTGGTGGTGTTTCCAGAGGCCCTTGTGAAGCCTTTTGGTTGCCTTTGGAGGTTGGAACCCAGGCAAGGCAAAAAGGGGTCGAAACGCGCATCATTTGGGTGAGTTTTTCTCTCATTCTGTCGTCGGAGTTCTTCACGGCGACCGCCGTGTTCTTTACGGCGCCCGCCGTGATGAATGCGGCGACCGCCGCCAAGAACGGCGACCGCCGCCAGTGCCCAGAATGCCTTCGTGGCTTTGGCTTGGTTGGTTGTCGTCGTGGCGTCTTTCCTTTCGATTTCTTTCGCCGTTTTTAGATTCGTACTGTTGTTATGTCGGATCTAACTTAGGGTTCCTTTTATGGGTCAACTCGAAGGTGTTTGTGCTAGCGGAGCTATACCCGTGTCGAGCCTGGAATCTTGTCGTTGTCGTTAGGCTTGTTCTAACTCTGCGGATTAAGGCAAGTGGCAGTTCGCTCTTGCTTAATCATTCCATGTTTCATTAATTATCAATTATTTAATTGTTAATTAAATTGGAGTGAACTGTTGATTTGTTGGGAACTAATTTCTTAAATAAACGTGATTAAAGTAATGTATGATAGGTTGTATATCTGTTAGAACAACGCTATTATATGTGATAATTACCGTGATGGTATTGTTGTAAATTTAATCTTAATGCTAGAATAGCATGTGGGTTAATAGGAAAACTAATCCAAGTAAGGATTAGCCGTTTCTATTATCTCTATGTTTAAGTTGATTGCCTGGATGGCTTTAATGTGAATAATTGCGGTGTTAGATTGTTTAGTTAACACGAGTGCGTAGGAACGCTAATCCAAGTAAGGATTAGTCGTTTCTTTATAACTTAATGTTCGTAGGAATGCTAATCCAAGTAAGGATTTGTCGTTTCTTTAAATCGTAATACTCCTCGGGTTAATTTCCGGATAATAATTTAAGGGTCATGACCTATGCTTCTTATCCACCGTTAAGGATCTGAAGTGTTTTAAGCGCCTTGCAAGCGCCATTGGATGAGCATAATTGCAGTCCTGTGTATTAAGCACTTAGCTAGTGCAATTGGGGTGGACGTAACTGTCATCCTGTAAATTAAAGTGTAAGCACTATGGCAGTGTAATCTGGATGAATGTAAGATCACCCTGTGTAATAATAACTTCCGTTGTTACTCGGAATAATATTAAGCCTCGTGTGTGCGTGTGTGTGTTTGTGTGTTGGGTTAATTTGGGTCGACATGATTGTCACCCTGAGATTTAAGCTTTGTGCTGCTCTTAATAACATTAACGTGTTTCAGTAAAGTGTGTTTGGTAATTAAATAAGATATGTGCCCGAGTGCACATGATTAATAAACCTTCGGCGAGTAGTGCAGCTAAGTTATAGTGCAGCTAGGAAAACTCGTCTCGACTTTGATCATAGTACGTTCTCTTTTCAATCTGGATTCGCTGTATGCGATGAGGTTGGTTGTGAACTGAAGCATCTCAGTCAACTTTTAAATCATTTGTGTGTGTAACTTTAATGTTCCCTAGCAATTGTCATAATTTCCTATAAGGCTCATTTCAGTTGGAGTCTTCTCTTCAGTGCATATCTAATTGTTAAATCATTCTGTGAAAGTGTCGGGTTATATATCGTTCCTTCGGTTTTTATTCAAGGGACAATGATAGTAAACGGTCACGATCACTCGAACCACTCTGCTTTGTACCCTTGCTAGTCTATTCAAGTAGACTAACCCACGAACTTTGTTCTCTTCATGTGGACTGGTGTCATCCGTTCGATTCGGCACATCAGGAGTTGATTCCCGGAGTTTAAGTAACCTATTGAAGGATAAGAAGCTTGTAGACGAAGATTTAAAGTCAGTATTTAAGTTGTTAAGTGTTACCTTGTTGTATCTTCATAATTTAGCCATGTTAAGTTGGCTCTTTTAAAAGTCTTCCGTTGTGTAATTTAAAGTCTTCCGCTGTTTAATCTTTCAATTAATATGTAATTGTGTATGTATTTAAGCATGTCTGTTCTGGAAAAGCCTGGGGTGACTTTGGACGGTAAAGTCTGATGTCACTGGCATGTAATATCTCCGGTGTAAATTGGGGGTGTTACAGATTTGGTATCAGAGCAATGGTTTTAAAATTCTTGGCCTATTGTTAGGTTTGAGAATTTTCAAAAATTAATTTTGAAACTTTTTTCAAACCTATTTCATATTTAAAAAGAAATTTTGAGAATTTCAATGTTAAGAGTTATAAGTAACTCGGTGATTTAATATTAAAGGATTTAGCATTTTGAATTTCAAATGCTATTCATAAATTGGTTTATAAAAGTGTTGTGTTATAAGCAAGTTTAAAGGTCTGAAGTTTGAAATAAGGTTGTTAATAAGTGGTTTCAAACTTCTGCAAGCTTCAAGTGTTACTTATTCCTTAGATCCATTCTTAGGAATATTGTCTATTCTAGGGATTGATGTCATTTAAAGGTTGATATTTCTCCCAGGTTCTCAGTCTTTAGTGAGCAGAAGAAGGTTGTTCTGGCAGTTAACAGTGAAGGATAGTCAGACTAATATAAAGTTATTAGTTTGGACCCCTATAATCTGTATCATGACGTATTTGACTATAGTGTCATAATTAAGTTGGAAAAGTTCTAAAGTAACGTTATGATTCACCAACAGATGGTGAACACAAGGAACACAGCCCATGCTGGTGCTGAACCAAGGTTGATTCTGAGGAGCGCCGCTAATCAAAGGGAAGAGCGTGAGGCTGCTTTTAACAATAACCAGGGAGGCAATGGCCAAGCTCAGGCCAACGCTCCGATGATGTTTGATGCTGCAGCAGTGGAGGCAATTCGAGGAATTGTCATGCAGGCAATCACAGATGTTATGCGACCAGTCGCACCACCAACACAAGGTGATCCAGTTCCTCAAGCTATTCTTGAAGTTGAGGAGTCAGTGGAGCAAGTACCACGGATCAATGTTGTTAGGGACAGAGGAACTTACGGGCAAGCGTTAAAAGCCATGAGTTCAATGAGGCCCGACAGCTATGACGGTACTGGAGAACCGGTCAAGGTGACATATTGGTTCTCGCATATGGAACGGTTGCTCCGGAACATTAATTGCACGGAGGCTGGGAAAGTGCACATCGCCTCTCTTCAACTCAAGGATGTGGCTAGCGAATGGTGGGAGAGTACCGGTCTGGCAGATCATTCCGAGCTGAATTGGAGCATGTTTAAAACAAAGATGACTGACCGTTTCTTTTCCCGTGCTATGAGGGAGGAGAAGCATAAGGAATTTCTGTACCCACAGACTGAGGGGTTAAAGGTGACCGAGCTCGCAGCTAAGTTCAATCACTTGATGCAGTACGCTGGACTTGAGGTGTCAACCGAGGAGCAAAAGATCTGGTACTTCCATGGATGGATGAATCCAGAGATCAAGCCTCTAATGTTGTGTCATGGTTGTTCTACGTTAGAACAATATGTGGATGCAGCCTTCAAGACGGAAGTCACATTGGAGGAGTCTGCCCTTAAGCGGGAAAAGCAAGTTAAGGAAAAGGGTGGGCAACAGGATCGCCAGGTTGGTTCATTCAAACGACCGGCATCGCCTACCAAGTTTGAGAAGTCTGGTCGTGCTAAGACCGAGACAACTCAGTCTGACTCTGCTATAGGCTCAGGTTGGAGCAGCGGAGTAATTCAGTGCCACAACTGTGGTGAAGTTGGGCATAAAAGTTTTAATTGCCAAAAGGACAAGAGAGTATGCCATAATTGTGGAAGAGAAGGCCACATAAAAACATACTGCAAACTGAAGGGTCAGGGACCAATGTAGTCGTATCAGGCGTCAAATGTTGGAGGTGGGCAGAATCCAAGGCCAGAGGCATCTGCTCCTGAGCAGTCTATGGCTCGTAATAAAGGCAAAGCGCCTATGGGGTCTTCAGGCCAAGGGCAACGACTCTTTGTAATGAGCCAAGCCGACGGAGAAGAACCCTGATCCATTAAGTTGTATTTGTGTTAAGTCTTTCTGTAAGATTAAGGAGTAACGACGTGTGTCTGTAATCTCCGTAGCATCGTGATCTGGTTGTTCAACTTTTGATAGTTAATGTAATGTTTAATGTTAATGAAGTGTTTCCTTGTTTTGGAAAATTTCTGAATGCGTTATCAGTACGAATTAGTTGTTCATACGAAACCCCGTAAGTGTCGAGAACAGCTTATGCCAAGTAAGGATAAAGACTGTCGGACTTATGGTGGTGGAGTATTGTGGGCAACGTAGATGTTCGTCCCCTATGTGGTTAATCACAAGGTCGACTCTGTTGTTTAAATCTAAATCCATTCCTAAGATTCTTCTTCATACATAGAGTATGTCATCTATAGAGCGGATGCAACTCTTTGAGGAAGATTAAGTTGTGGAGCTGTTGTGCTAAGAAGAAAGGTTACAGTTTAAAGAGGGGATATGTTGATAATCCCGATGTATTAAAGATTCAGTAAGGAGAATTGTTTATGCATCTAAGGAGTACAGTAGTAAGCATTATCTCGTACATTGAGTTCTCCCAAGATTTCTTAAGGATAAGGAGGAACTTGTGGAGTTTTGTTCAGAGAGATTAGGAGCTATCTCTCATGCATGAGTTTGTGCCATAAGCATTGAGGCGAATGAATCATTTTCAGAATAATATCCTAAGGAATTAAGAGTAATATCTCTTGTGATCCATTTCAAGGATGAAGTGATTAAGGATATTGGATCCAGGTAGTAAGGTTTGTGTTAAGGCAAGATCCTCATTGGCTTAATGCAAGTTTCGGGGTCGAAACTTCTTTTAAGGGGGAGGTGATGTGATACCCCGTAGTTCTGTAAGGATTATTTTGGGAATTTTTAGAATTTTCCCGAACACCCGTTTAGTACGTCGGATTTAATTCAGGTAGCTTGAGACATTCTGTAATGTGCTCTGTATCTGTAATATTTTTCTCAATGAAATAAAATACAGACAACGTGCTTCGGATGTTTATACGCGTTCGCGTACGATAATTTTTATCCCGGGTTAATGTCTTGCTCGTTCAAAAGCTGAATGGGCGGGAAAAGGCAAAAACGGCGACCGCCGTACAGTAATGGCGCCCGCCAGCGCTGGGCCCGAGGTGTCAGGCCGTCGTCTCCTACTCTGGGCTCGTCAGGGCTAGGAACGGCGACCGCCATAATTACGACGCCCGCCGCGGCCCGCCGTAGGCAAAGTTGTGGCGCCCGCCGTGATTACCCAGAGGTCATTACCCGTTGGTCGTCGGTGAGCTCTGGCCGCGCCGATCTAGCCCTGCTCGGCCTCGTCTAGGGTGATGATGATGTTCCCATTGCTTTGGCTATAAAAGGAGGTGTTGGGGGAAGGGTTTTGAGCCATCCCAGCACCGAATCTCTGCCAAAAATTTGTCTCATCGGAGTGTTAGTTTCGCCGGATTTCGGAAGCTTCGTTGGTGTCGGTTGGTGGTGTTTCCAGAAGCCCTTGTGAAGCCTTTTGGTTGCCTTTGGAGGTTGGAACCCAGGCAAAGCAAAAAGGGGTCGAAACGCGCATCATTTGGGTGAGTTTTTCTCTCGTTCTGTCGTCGGAGTTCTTCACGGCGACCGCCGTGTTCTTTACGGCGCCCGCCGTGATGAATGCGGCGACCGCCGCCAAGAACGGCGACCGCCGCCAGTGCCCAGAATGCCTTCGTGGCTTTGGATTGGTTGGTTGTCGTCGTGGCGTCTTTCCTTTCGATTTCTTTCGCCGTTTTTAGATTCGTACTGTTGTTATGTCGGATCTAACTTAGGGTTCCTTTTATGGGTCGACTCGAAGGTGTTTGTGCTAGCGGAGCTATACCCGTGTCGAGCCCGGAATCTCATCGTTGTCGTTAGGCTTGTTCCAACTCTGTGGATTAAGGCAAGTGGCGGTTCGCTCTTGCTTAATCATTCCATGTTTCATTAATTATCAATTATTTAATTGTTAATTAAATTGGAGTGAACTGTTGATTTGTTGGGAACTAATTTCTTAAATAAACGTGATTAAAGTAATGTATGATAGGTTGTATATCTGTTAGAACAACGCTATTATATGTGATAATTACCGTGATGGTATTGTTGTAAATTTAATCTTAATGCTAGAATAGCATGTGGGTTAATAGGAAAACTAATCCAAGTAAGGATTAGCCGTTTCTATTATCTCTATGTTTAAGTTGATTGCTTGGATGGCTTTAATGTGAATAATTGCGGTGTTAGACTGTTTAGTTAACACGAGTGTTCGTAGGAACGCTAATCCAAGTAAGGATTAGTCGTTTCTTTATAACTTAATGTTCGTAGGAACTCTAATCCAAGTAAGGATTTGTCATTTCTTTAAATCGTAATATTCCTTGGGTTAATTTCCGGATAATAATTTAAGGGTCATGACCTATGCTTCTTATCCACCGTTAAGGATCTGAAGTGTTTTAAGCGCCTTGCAAGCGCCATTGGATGAGCATAATTACAGTCCTGTGTATTAAGCACTTAGCTAGTGCAATTGGGGTGGACGTAATTGTCATCCTGTAAATTAAAGTGTAAGCACTGTGGCAGTGTAATCTGGGTGAACGTAAGATCACCCTGTGTAATAATAACTTCCGTTGTTACTCCTTAGACGCGTGGGATCCGACCAGCTCCGAAGATCTCGCCCAGGGCATTAATTGCTTGATCGATGGCAACGGCAATAACATTAAATACAGAGATTATGCTGGCATTCAAGAGCAAATCCCGAAGATCTCGCCCGGAATTAATAGAAGATATTGCAAAAGATAAGTAACGGACACAAGATAAGATTACCATATATAGATCACGACAAAGCAATCGACAAAAACACGTCTGCATCCAACATCCGCTCACTTACCCTAAAAAGAACTTACAAGTACACCCGCTCCAGTTGAGTCTCCCTGGAATATTACCCGACCGTTGTCGGTCGAATCACGGAAACACCTGTCGGACAAGACTTGATCCTTTATTCTCTAAGGATAAGTTGTACTTTGATCTGATTCAATCATCAATAGATCTATAAATTACCTTGCTATTTCGCATCCATTCTTTGCTTGTTGATTGTTTATTTGGTTTGGATTGATTTTATTTATTATCCGATCGACTCGTTACCCCGTCTAAGGCGATTTAGGTCATCTGATCTTTTCGCCCTAAAACACTACTGGCCCATGATGAACAAAGACGCAATGGAATACACCAAGAAATGCGATGCCTGTCAATGACACGCACCAGTTCCGCACCAACCCTCAGAGCTCCTCCATCCAACTCTAGCACCATGGCCCTTCATGAGATGAGGAATGGACATCGTCGAAAAACCCCCCACCTGCATCGGGACAACAGGTCTTCTTCCTCGCCATGACGGACTATTTTTCCAAATGGGTCAAAGCGGAAGCATATCGAGAGGTAAAGGATCAACATGTCATTTCATTCATAAAACGCAATATCATGTGCAGATCTGGCGTCCCATCAGAAATCGTGTGCGACAATGGCTCCCAATTCATCAGTCATAAGACTCAAGCCTTATGCGACCAGTGGAACATCAAGTTGATCATGTCCACACCTCGATATCCACAATCTAACGGACAAGCCGAATCTAGCAACAAAATCATCATCAACAACCTCAAGAAATGCCTCACAGGGGCTAAGGGAAAATGGGCGGATGAACTCCCCATCATCCTCTGGTCCGACAGGACCACTCCGAAGAACGCGACTGGACAATCGCCGTTTTCACTCGTCTACGAAAGCGAAGCGGTCATTTCCGCCGAGCTACTAGTCCCGACAGCCCGCTATGGACTCCAGACGCATGAACAAAACAACGTCGAGCTGGCATACAACTTAGACACGGTCGACGAAACTAGGGAAAGAGCCAGAATTAGGATGGTTAGGTTCCAGCAGCAAGTCGCAAGAAGTTACAACAAGAACGTCCGGGCCAAAGTCTTCAAAGCTGGCGATTGGGTCCTTAGGAAGACATTTCAGAACACCAGAGATCCAACCGATGGCAAACTCGCACCCCAGTAGGAAGGTCCTTACCTCATCAAAGAAGTAGTTGGACAAGGAGCATATCGACTAGAAGACAAAGACGGACAACCGATCCCGAGGAGCTGGAACGCCACACATCTAAAGCTATATCACTTCTAACCTCGTCTGGTAAGACACTAGAACCCCATCATTTTTTACATATTATTTTTCATTACGACTCGACTCTATTTCATGAACCTAATGCTTACGTCTAGCAAAGACATGTTCTTATGACCATGAGTACAGGAAAACACAAAGATAAGCTGGATCCAGTCACACACAAAAAGCGCTTACACTACATTTACACGATCGATCGGAACACGAGGAGATGAATACCAGAGGCACGCCGGCACACCGTCTGCCTTATATAATACAAAAGGTCAACACCTTATTACATTTACGCAATAAAGACATATTGCTCCCCTCCTCGGCATAATACAAGTCATGACTAAACAAAAAACATACACATTTGTAGGCCTCCCTTTTCTTATATGACATGGAAAGCCCTACTCGACGGAGCACATAGGCAAATCCAAAACAAGTCAAAGGCATCGCGACTATCTTTCTCGAAAAGGGTCCGACAAGCATTTAGACGTAGAACAGGATCAACCTTTTGTAAAAATGGAGTATGCCAATAATAAAGAGAGTCTAATTCTTTTTACATTCATGCGACTCGCGATGATGAACGGGTCGCCAAAACATATTGTCTGCCCATACACATGTAGGACTTCAAACATTTCTAAAAACATTTTATACGACCCGCGATGGTGGACGGTTCGCCAAACCAAAAGTATTTCACCCACACACAAGTGGGACCACAAGTCATTCACAAAAGGTTCTTAAAAAAGGAGGATGAAGAACTAGGATGCAGGAGTCGCATCATTACCTTCGGTAGAAGTCGGGTCGGACAAAGGCTGGGGCTCGGACGGTACGATAGGAGTGGCATCACTAGAGCGAACTTTATCTTCATCGGCGCTCTCATCAGGAGATTCCTCTTCAATACCGGCGAGTCGAAACAACTCTACCCCTGGATTCCCCTTAGGAAACAAGGTATCCATATTTCATTTCTCCGTCTTCAAGTCCCATGCCTCATGCTTGCCCTCTTCGAACCCCTCGACCATTTCGACACGTGACTTTAATGCATAGAAGGCGCCAACGTCATATGCAATTCGACCAGCGTCGATCCTAGCTTGCTTGACTTTCTCCTCGACGTCGACCCGACTCTCATTGAGCTCTTTCCGACAGCCCACTAATAGGCCTTTAGCTCTTCTGTGAAGCGACGTTCGGCGTCCTTCAGTCGACTCTCAGCTCCCCTCACCTTAGTCTTCAATGCCGCCAAGTCGGACTCTGATTTGGCAGCCATTTCCTCAGCCTTGGAGACCATCTCCTTCATGCCATAGTAGGCACCGAAGAGGAACTGGAAGGTCTAAAAGACGCAAAACAAAGAAAAGATATGAGAAACACCATCCGGTAGAAAAAGAAAAACTACAAGACTTGACAGAAGGCTTACCTTCCAAGCAGAACAACCAGCCTCGCCAATACAGTCCAAAGGTGAGACTCCGTCGACTTCAGATTTAAGGGTCGGGTCCTGGGTGTGGAACGGATCAACGATGGACTGCCCGACCAGGTCAATCCTCTCGATGCCAGAAGGGATAGCTGATTTCTTCTTTGGGGCATCCAGAATAATCTTCTCGGTATCAGGGGAAATGATCGCCTTTCTCTTGTCACCAACCTTCGCTAGGGGAGAGGATTCGACAGGCGTCGATTTACTCGACAAAGCTCTGGCCGCCGCCAGCTTTTGTTCGATCAAACCTTTCTCGGACACGCCCTTCAAACGGGCACTCGATCGGCCAACACGAGATGCTATCACACCAGACAGAACAAAAATTACGAATATGGCACATAACAGAAACGTATGCAACCCAAACAGAAGACTTACACTTGACATGAGAGGATGAAGGGGCCGACATGACGTCTTGAGTTGTCGGACTAGTAGACAGCAAGTTGACGTTCACGAATTTGCGCTCCGACAATGGAATCCCAAGCAAAATGTTGGTTAGACCCTCCGATTTAGCGTCGACTTCCAGATCCTCAGGCTCAGGGACTACATAAAAAGAGAGGTAAGTAAGAAGTTAAAACATCTCTGACAAAGCGAAAACAAGAGAAAGATGCGTACTTTTGACCCGCCACTCTGTCAGCAAGAATGAGCAATCACCCCCCTTTTCCAAAGACGACCGCTCGACGAAGAAGAATTTCGACCCCCATCTATGGTCGTTCACATCCAGATTCGACACCAACGGATTCCGACCCTGACGCCTACGCAACTGAACCCAGGAAGAGCTCTTCGACCCCAAGGCATAGTTGTACCACAAGGCGTCGAAGTCAAAGCCAACCCCCAACTTCGAGTTCAAGAGATCCAAAACCCTAAGAACCCGCCATGCTTGCGGCATGACTTGACATGGTACAAGCGCCAGAGTCGCCAAGAAGTCATGTACGAGGGGAGTGAACGGAAATTTGTGCCCAATCCGAAATGGATAAGCATAAAAACAGATCCACCCCTCGTATCTGGCATCCGCCCTTTCATCCGGATAAGGAAGCCTCACAACCGTCTCTGATGGAAAACCGCCGACTTGGAGAATTTGCTCCAGATCCGCCTCCGTCAGCGTCCCCGTCATGGCGTCAGCCTCCTTTAACAAGAAAATGGGGGAATCGTCATCTTTGCTCGAGCGAGTGGCGGATGATTCAGCAGAACTGCTAGAGACCATATCTAAAATAGAGAGAAGAGGGAATCGGAAAGCAATCTTGAAAAATTCTGAAAACCTACCAGGAGAACAGAGAGAAACGGAAGAAAGAAGATGAAAGAAAACCACCAAATCACTTCAAATTTATGGAGGGAAGGCTAGAGGCCTAGGATGTCCCATCATGCCGCGCGATCGTCGCCACGTCAACCCTCGCCTATCGCGCCAGAACGGATGGTGGAGATCGTGCGCATGGAAAGTCGTCTTGACTCCCGCCCTTAGCTACCTTGAGCCCAAACGACTTGGGGCTATTGTTGGGCCCATAATGCTTTGATAGGCCGAGCCTAGTATAATAGATCGCCTCACCCTGGAAATGGACCGAGGAGCGTCGGATGCTCATCAATGCACAAACCCGACCGATCTCGAAAATCTCGCCCAAGTCATAACTGCTTGATCTTTAGCAACGGCAGCCAATTCAAGTGCAAGATTAGAGGCTTCATTAATAAGAAGATCCCAGGGATTATGCTCATAAATTAAGGGAAAGATCTCATGAAAACGGTAAACAAGACCAGTAAAGAAGAAGATCCAATAAATAGGGCACGAAGAGGCAAAAGAAGGGACTATGACTCAAGTCACGAAAATACTCAACATCTCAGCTCCCAAAAGGCTTATTGGCATACTTGTTCTCGTTTAACTCTTTCGGCAATAATACTCGACCACTGAGGATCGAACGCTAGTTGAACCGGTCAGACAAGGCTCGATCCTTTGCATCTAGAGGAGTTAAGCTGTATTTTATCACATTCTTATCATTGTATAATCAATATAACATCACACAATCTTGTTCTTATTTCATACTTAGTTCATTGTTCATTTGGTTTGGATTTATTGTGTTATCATTAATCTACCCGATCGACTCGTTACCCCGTCTAAGGCGATTTAGGTCGATTGATCTTTTCGCCCCAAAACATCCACTAGGGATCAACATGCTGGCATTCTCACCAAACCTCTTCCGACTGCTAGGTTTGATTGGCTACGATCCAAACTCCAGCTCCGCCAGCTTGGCTCGAGGGGGGATACTAGAGTATAGATGAGAATGACAGTTGTGTGTAGCTGTATAGTATTCTGGAATCTTCTTTTACCATGTCATGTGGCATCTTTCTATTGCTCTCTTTTTCTTCTTTTTTTGATTAAGTAAAAATCAGACTGGAAACCACAGAAGAGCCGGTTTCTCAGTCTATAGCATCCTTTCGGATGAGAATTACAAATTCTGAACTAGTTCGAATATCTTCCAAGGAACTAAGTTGGACCTCCTTAGCGATGAAGTCGGCCACCACATTTGTTTCCCGGAAGACATGAGAAATCTGCACTAAAGAGAAAAGTTGTAAAACACACAGGATATCAGAAATAATCATTTCAATATCCCATGGACAGTGCCAGATTTGGTTTAGGACATTCACAACGGTCAGGTTATCGCATTCAAGTTGTATGTCGGTAATGCCTAGTTCATAGGCCTTTACCAGGGCATTTATTACCGCAAGCATTTCCGTTTTTAATAGGGTTGAGGTACCACATTTATCCTCGAAGATAAAAATAGGTTCACCTTTGTTGTTCCGGAAAATGTAGCCAAAGCTAGATTCACCATTCGTTTTTGTTGATCCATCGGTATTGATTTTGATAATTTTATCTGGAGGTTTTTTTCATTTTTTTATTGGTCGTCTGAAGCTATTTGTTCTATGAGGTTTCGGTCTGTCATCTGCTAGGCAGTCAGGATTCCAGGTTTTCGTCTTATCCCAGTTCTCAATTTGTTGTTTGATATAATTCGGAACATCCTTGATGTGGTTGGCATCATTGTTTGGGCTTCCAAAGCTTTGTTGGTTTCTATAGAACCAGATTCCCCACCAAGAAACCAGTAATTCTATAAACTGCAAGCGATCGGTTTTTTGTCGGATTTCATCAATGATTTCATTGATTTTTCTATTTGCTATGTTTATGGAAGTAATAATACCATATGTGGATCGGTTCATTTTCTCTATTGTTTTCTTGGTATGGTTACAATGGAATAGGAGATGATTCAAATCCTCCAATTGCGCATTGCATCTGATGCATCTCTGGGGGATTGCTACCCCTTTTTCTGTTAGTCTTGATTTTGTTGGTAATCCGTTTTTCAGTATTTTCCAGACAAAGTTTTTAACTTTGGGGTAAGTGTCCATTTTCCAGATCCAAGCAGAGTCATACGCAGTATATCTTTTGTTTCTATTAATTAGTTCCATGGCAGAGTTTGTAGAAAACCAACCATTCTTGCTGACTTCCCAATACATTCTATCATGAATATCATTCAGCAGAATTGGGATTGATGTAATCGTTGTTACTAAGTCATGGGGTAGATATTGTTCTATTAGGTTCTTATTCCAGGTTTTATTTGGTAGCATAAAATCGGCTACCGTAGCATCTTTGTTCAAGGTAACTTGTGTGTGTATAGATTCACTCAACGGGGATCTGGAAACCCAATTATCAAGCCAGAATTTGATTGTTTTTCCATTACCAACTTGCCAGATTAGTCCAGACTTGAATTCATCAATGAGTTCAATCATTTTGGACCATTGCCAAGAGCAGTTTCTTTTTTTCTCGTACTGAAAGATATGGAATGATTTCAGGTATTTTTCAGTAACAACTCTAACCCAATAGTTATTTGGTTCTGCTAAGATTTTCCATAGCAATTTGAATTGTAGGGCTTTGTTCATATCCTTAGATTTTCTCAAGCCAAGGCCTCCTTGTTTTGTTGGTTTACAAATTTTTTCTCAGCCTATCAGAAGCTTATAGGAGCTATCTTTGTTCCAAAAAAATGATCTGTTTAGCTTGTCAAGCTCATTGTGTGTGTGTGAAGGTAGCATAAAGCTTTGCATAAGAAATTTTGGTCTAGAAGCCAGGTTGGTTTTGATCAAAGTTGTTCTACCTGCTTGGGACAGAGAGTTTGTTTTCCATTTTGCGAGTTGTTGTTGTGTACTGAGTAGAAGATCCGAGAACGTATTCGATTTGACTCTGCCATTAATGATAGGACACCCAAGGTATTTATCAAGGGATATCATATTTGTAATGGTGAAGATACCTTGTATCGCTATTTTCTTTTGATTGGTAACTTTTTTAGTGACTTGAAACGCTGATTTGTGAAAATTCACTTTTTGTCCTGAGATTTTACAGTATTCATCAATAATGTCATTTATCTCTTTACAGTGCTCTTGTTTAGCTTTTGAGAATATCATAATATCATCAGCAAAAGCTAGAAAAGGGATTCTTGATCCTTGATGAGTGATTTGGAATCCCAAAGGATTACGAGGTCTTTCAGAGGCTTTTTGTTGTTTTCTAACAAGGATTTCCGATCCCAAAACAAATTGGAAAGGGGAGAGGGGGTCACCCTGCCGGAGTCCTCTTGTCGGTTAGAAAATTTATGTCGGTCCGTTGTTTACAAGCACCGAAAAAGAGACTGTGGTTATACATTCTCTTATCCAGTTGATAAATTTTTCATGAAATCCAAATTTCTCCATAGTTTTGAGAATGAAATTCCATTCAATTCTGTCATACGCTTTTTCCATATCTAATTTAAGCGCAATGAAGCCTTCAGATCCTTTTTTCGATTTGAAGGAGTGAAAGATCTCATGGGCAATTAGGATATTATCTTGAATTGCCCTGTTTGCAACAAACGCACCTTATAGGGGGTGAATTAATTTTTCCATGGTTCCTTTAAGTCTTGTTGTTAAGATCTTTGAGATTATTTTGTAAATTGTGGAACATAGACTAATAGGTCTATAGTGATTGGTGGAGTTCGGATTGTCACATTTTGGTATTAAGGAGATGAATGTGTGGTTAACCTGTTTGAGCAGTTTCCCGGAGAGAAAAAAGTTTTTAACAGCTTGAATAACAGAGGGGCCTACAATATCCCAATATTTTTGGTAGAATTCTGCTGTCATACCATCTGGGCATGGAGAATTGTTCGAGCCAATGTTAAAGACAGCCTTTTTGATTTCTTCATTCGTTACATTCTTGATTAGTTCTAGATTGTCTACGTCAGAGATTTCAGATTGGATTAGTTTCAGATTGTCTTGAAAAAGTCTTTGGTTCATATTTTCGCTTCTGAATGTTTTGATGAAATCATTTCTGATTTCTGATCTAATGTTTTCTTCACCAGTAATGCTAGTTCCTTCTTGTGTTTTGATTTCTTTAATGATTTTCCTGTTTCTTCTTCCACTGGCTATTTTGTGGAAATAGCTTGTGTTTGTGTCATTGAATTTAATGTGTTTAACTTTTGCTCTTTGGTTCCAGTAGATTTTTTGGAAGCAGAGGAGCTTTTCCTTTTTTTCCATGATTCTAATTTGTTTCTTAATAAGGTCACTTGTAGGGGAATTACAGATCTCGGTTTGGATTTCAGAGAGTTGTTTTTCTATGTTTTGTAATTGAGTAAAAACATTGCCGAAAGTGCTTTTGTTCCAGACCTTTGCATGTTTCTTCAATAATTTTGTTTTGGATACCAGATTATATAATCTAGATCCGTGATAGTTAGTTCTCCATGCTTGTTTTACAACATTTCTGAAATCCTTTCTGGTCATCCAGACATTCTCAAATTTGAAAGGTTGATTTTTAAAGGGTGTTTCTGAGTCCAAGTCAATAGAGATGGGACAGTGGTTTGAGCTTGTAAAAGCAAAATTATTGGTACAGATATTCGGGTACCATTGAAGGATCTGGTGATGGATGAGAACCCTATCCAGTTTTTCATATATGTTGTCAATTTCTGTAATGTTTTTTCGCCAGGTATAGCCATTTCCTTGAATAAGGGTATCTATTAGTTCACATTCATTTTTAAAATGACGTAATCTTGCGAATTTGGTCAATGGTGGTAATAAACCGCCTAATTTCTCAGAGGGGTCTTGAATTTCGTTCAGATCTCCCATGACAATGCACGGAAGGGAGCAATTTTTAATAAAGGAGGTGAGACCATTCCAGAATACATTTTTTCTAGCCTCATTCGGAGGAGCATAAGTAAGGATTAACATAAGTTTCTTGTTCGAGATTTGATTAGTATATTTGACCGAGATAAACCTCGTATCAATTTGATCAATTTCAAGGATTTTATTTGTAAGTTGGTAGGTCTTCCACATAACACAGATACCACCCGAAAATCCCGTATCCGGGATACAGTAAAATTGATCAAAGCCTGCTTTTCTCCAATCTTTTTCACTTGGTTCTTTATTTGTTCTAGTTTCAAAGAGTGCAAATAATTGGATACGTTCAATTTTGCAGAAGGATTCAACATCCGTCCAAAAGGTTTTCTTTCCGATACCACGACAATTCCAGGTCGTAATCTTCATAAAAACCTCATAATGAATTTGCCCCATATCATAACACATTTAGGGGACTTCGAAAGGGTTTTGGTAATAATGTTGTAGTGTTCAGTAGTCTGTAAATTCCAATAATTCATGCAATCTGGTGATTTCTCATCATGGTTTTGGTGTCGTTGGTTTTGGAGTCGTTCCCCGAATGACGGACATTGTTGTTCATGGCAGATTATCCGGGCAATGATCTTGAGCGATCTACAAAGTTTACGTTTGTTTCCTCTATTTCGTTCAGTGGTCATAATTGTATTGTTCGTGGAGTAATAGTTTGTTTTGTTGTTTGCTTTTCTCAAGCGGGATTGTTCTGTGGGTTTGTAGGGGTCACCCATGAATTGTTGGTTTATCCTAAAAGGACTCCAGTTGTAAGGGGCTAGTATATGGAAAGAATTGTTCCAAAGAACATCATACATAGAATTGTATACAACACACATAGTTCGGTTGTTCGTATTAATACACTTATCATTTTTCTCAAACTCCGAGTAATAGTTTGTATACACACAAAAAGGGCAATACACAAGATTACAAATGGACTTGCACTAGTCTATCCACTGTGATTTAACAACTCTCCTAAGAGAAAGAAATTTAAATCTAAGAGTAAACCAACCCTTCCTCAGGGAAAATCTGCACTCATCAAACATCAAATTACAACCTGTATGTTCATAATTGTACAACATCCATTTCTGAGAGAGGTGGCCATGCCGCTTGTTCAGAGTATAATTGTTCAAAAGATTACAAAGGTTCAGCCTGACATTTTTATAAGTAGGTTGAAGAAAATCTCCAAAGGAGAGATCCCACCAAAACCTATAGCATAAGGGTTCATTATGTTGTTCAGACTTCAGTAGGTCATAGTCAAGTACTTGCATCAGAATAAACCAAAGGAAATACAGGTTGGAGGCAAGGATAATAGATATACTTTCAGCAAAAGGGTTAGCAAGGAGAAGGTTAGAAAACACAAACCTGAAAACCCAAATCGGAGTCGGAAACACCAAAACACCAGCAGATCCAAGGCTCAACTTCTCAGGCCGCCGAAAACCGGCCTCGAGCTGGCCGTCGACGGTAGCATCGTAGCCGGGAAGGTCCCTGTCGGCAATGCTCTCGGAGAAGGCGTCGTGAACCTGCATCTCGAATCGGTAGCCGGTGGTGGCCTCGAAGCCGGGAAAGGCCTTGTCGGCATCTCTCACTGAGTAGACGCCGGATCTCGTATCAGCAGCTGGCCATGGCAGATCTGATCTCCGAGGAAGGAAGCGGGCGCATGAGATCCTCGGATCCCACATCGTCTTCGGGGGATTTCTTCTGGGTGGTGGCTCAGCACGCCGTTCAGTCGGCAGATCCCCACAGGGCACCGTCCAAGGCGACGGAGAGCAGATCTGAGGATGGAAGTCGGAGTGGTCACGGTTATCGGGGTAGAGATTGAAGATGCAGAGCAGAGGAAGGGTATTGGAGAGGAAGCTCGGCGGCGACCTGTCAAGGTCAGAGATTTCCGCCGCCGACGCGTCTTCGACGGCGCCGCTGCCTTCGCCGGCAAGGCTCGAGAGGTTACTCTTCAGATCCGAAAGATCTGAAAGATGGTTCATCTGGTGGCTTTTGGTAGGAGCGGTTGTAGTGCCATGGTTGAAAGTGTTTAGGATTTTCGGGGTTTCTTTGTACGGAGAGCGTTTTTAAAGAATCTCTTTCTTTCTATTGCTCTCTGTTTGTCTATATAATCTCATGTATTACGTTCTGTCTCCATCAATAAAATTTATGTGATTCTTCCTTTTATCTTTTGTATTCAAGCAGACCCGACCCGTCATAGATAGAAGCTTAGTTTTCCAGCCAGCCAATTTTGCCCCAACCCGATTCAAAATATGCTAAAAGGTTGCTCTAGTGACCGGCTTCTTGGACATGTGCATCCCCAAATATTTTCCGAGGTCATTAGTAATGGGGATGTGGCTAAGACCTCTGATTTGATTCGCAAGATCAGATGGATTTGAATTAGTAATGGGGATGTGGCTAGCAATATTTATGTGTTTACGTAAGCTACTAATTAATTAGGTAGGTTGCGTTAAGGCTAAAAGAGTTGGAAATTCAAAGGAACTAGAATATATTATTTGATATTTATGTGTCACGATATACAAAATAAGCTTATAATATATGGATCGTTGTTCTGTTTTTTATGTTATAAATATATTATTTGATATTTATTTAAATATAAGTATGTTAGGTATAAAATGTTATGATTGTACATAAGAAACGGGTTATTATATTTTTTATAATTTTGGTTAGAAGTATACTTTTAATTTTGAATTAAAGTGGAAGTTTGTTTTTGTAGAGATGTGTTTATATTTTGATGAAAGTTTTTGTGAATATTTTAGAAATCTTCTATATCTAATATAAAGTTTGCATTTTTGTACATTAAGTGTGTTCATTCAATACCATACAATTTTGAAAGTATTAAATCGGTTCTGGCTCTAGCGGGTGGAGCAACCGTGAATATTTTCTCATCGAGCTTTTTGATCTACTACAATCTATTGAACAAAAAATCTTCGGAGGAAATGATACAAACCCTAAAAAGGTAACAATTGACGGAAAAGACAGGGGATATAGATATCAAAGAAGAACTCCCAATAGGAGAAAAAATATATACCAGATTATTTTTAAAATGAAATAAAAAATAATAACATTATCTAAAGTGTGCTCTAGTTTGTTCTTTGTTTTGAGAAAGTAAGGAATTCAAAATTTTGTTGCTTTTAATTTTGAAAAATTGAGGAGTTCACAAAGGTATTTGTTAAGAAAAATATTTTCAACGTTTTAAAAGTTGTGTAAAAGTAAAATTTTCTACACATTTCTCTTAATTATACTACATACATTTTTCAATTGATAAATACATTTTATCCAAGCAACTTTTATTAAGAAAATACATATTCCTATAAAAGTCTTTATAAATAGTCACATCAAACAAATCCTTATAATCTAACCTATTAGATTGTCATGATCATGGTGTAGAGAACTTGATAATATTTGTTGATTTGTCGTTAAAGGGTTCAGTTTGAATAGAATTGAAAAAAAATAAGAGAGGTGGAGTTGAATAATTCTTGAATTCTTGATTATAAATAAGAATTTTTTAATCATGGTTATCTTTTTTATATATCTATTTATATTTTTTAATCTTAACTTTTATCGACATATAACTTTTTTGTTATATAGTTTTTGAATTCTACCAAAGAGTTTCCTTAATAAATACCATAATATGACCAATAATTTTTAAACTTCATAGTTGAATTTTTACATCAATATAACATTGAGGATTCAATTGATCATTTGAAATTTTATGGACATTTTTCGTATTTTTTTATAGGGCAATTATTGCTTAGTTTAAAATATTTTATAGAGTGGGGGCATGTTTTATGATAAAGAAAATTTTATTTTTATTTTTAATCTAATAAGTATTTTAAAAATTCTTACAAAAAAAACTTTGCTAAATAAAGGTGACTTTTGCCATTATTTTTCCCTATTTATCTACTTAAAATCTAACATTGAATGTCAAGAAAGCCAACTTGTAAATAGATATAGACTAGATATTTATGCCCGTGCTATGCACGGGATCAACTTTTTTTTATATTGATATAATTTATAAAAAAAATTATTTTAAAATTTAAACATTAATTTAAGAATTATTAATGTTAATGTAGTATAGAAATAATCTTCGAAATTAAAAATATCCAAAATAGAAAAGGAAAAGAATGTTGAATTTTCAAGTTCTATATTAAAGAAAGTTTGTTTTTGATATATATGAATTTAATATGGAAAAACTAAAATAAAGATTTATATCTAACATTCTTTTTTCCTTTAAAAGTAATACAAAATTTTATAGCTTCAAGGATGTTGAGATGGAAGTATGGAGATTTTTTTCGAAAGACGTCATCATAAATAATTATTAGCAAATATCTCGTGTATATTTTGACAATATTAAAAATTATAATTTGTTTTTATTTCCATTTTTGGTGTAATAGAGTTCCTTGAGTCCTTATAATGAAAGTAAAATTAGTCTTTAGAAGCTACACTAATTAACAATTGATATTGGACACTATATCATTATTGACGTTCATAATAATTTTCATTTTGATTCTACAAATGATCACAATTCACAATGCAACATAAATAGTACGTTTGCACTTTCGAACATTATATAATATGATCTTGCAAAACATATAAATCACTAAATCCGGGTTAACTTTTAACATAAGCGTAAACATTAATTTTGCAATTTAGATAATTGACCGATGTAACTTCTCCATAAGTTTTAAACTTATTCAATTGTAATATTGTAAACTTCTTATGTCTTTATTAGTTTTTGTGTCATGAATTTTTTGTTTGAATTGAATGTTGGGCTATTAAATCTCTTTTTATATTCACATTTATTATTATTTTTGCAATTTTTCCTTATTGACAAAGAAACTCAATACATAAATGATGTGGAATGACAAAATATGTCGGACAAAGTGGTTAAACACGCATGGTCACTTACATTCAAATTCTAGAAATTAAGAAAATCAGGACCTAAATATTTTTAATGCAAAATAACTTTCTAAATCGGTGTACCTAAGTTTCTTTCAACTAAATAACTAAACTTTATATAAAGTAATCTTAAAAAATTTATAAATTTGTCAAAAGGTAAAAATATTAATTGAAGCAACATATACATCATAAAAAAATTGAGCATGTAATATTATATATCGTAAATAGCCGCTTTAACTATTGATTCTAAATCTTTAAAAAAGCTATTGATTATAAATAGGATAAAAGTAAAAAAAAAACATAGATTTTATATCTATATTTTTTTACAACCTAACATTATTAATAGAAAATGGTATATCTATAGATAAAAATAGAATTTAAAAAAAATTGAAAAAGGAATTTATTCCATATCTATATCAGTATATGCCTTAAGTCTTAACACATACATGGGGTCAAATTATCAAAGTAAAGGATAATACAAAACAAAATAACATGATCCTATTTGACATTTCTTTTACAATGTTATTTTTATGTTCAAAAAAATGAAAATAATTAATAGTAATTTGGTATTTTATTTCAATTTTTAATTGTATTTTCTTTTTGGTTTATGTTTACTAATTTTAAAATTTATATTTGATGATCTTTTTCTAATGAAACATTAATAAAAATATATGAGCTAAAAATCATTTTATTACTCTTATGTAAAACTTTACTATGTTTTGTACTATAAAGTATAGAATACTTTAATATACTTCAGTATTGAAATTGCAATCCAGTGTTATAATAAAATGAAGTTTGTACCCATTTTATTCTACATTTAGTATTTCTAAATCATTTTGAGTAAATCATTTCCATTTTATTGTCAAATTTAGAGGTTTTAACATGGCGTGAATTCAATAATTATACATTCATGATATCATTTTTTATTTATTCAAATATTAACATAATTAAACAGATTAGTATGCACTATATATATACTAAAGTATTTATTAGTTACATGTTTGCACAATTAAGTAGCATATATATGCTAATTCAATGTTTTTCAGTCATTTTTCCATAATTTAATGTACATTAGATTTTGTAATTTTATTAATAGGTTGACATGTTAATGTTATTTTTATATTCGATGAAATCAAAATAATTATAAAACATCCGATAATTCTATAATGTTATTGTGTACCTACTCTCAATGTGTTTGTTAGTTTTGTTAAATAATTAATAACTTTCTTATTAGGTTTTTACATTTATGGTATTGTTTTTTTTTTTACATTCTAGTATTTAATAACTTTTATGAGTAAGAAAATTGAGGTATTTGGAGTCTGATTGGCCTTATGATTATTTATATCAATATAATAAGGACTTTGATGATACTTCCATAGAATTCGGGCAATTTTTTCATATGTTCATAGTATCATAAAAGAATTGATTTTTATTTTTTCCTAAGAAAAAGGGAGAATGAAATTTTCCAATGTTAAAATGATCAATGATCTTTTGGATAAAATGGGAATAAAGATGAACAAAAAAACAAAGGGTTATTTTCTTTCAAATTAAATTTGTAGTCAATTTTACTATTTTATATTGTGATATTGTAAGTTAAAATGTATTATATCAATCAAAAGCAATATTTTAAAATGCAAGTCTTAAAATATATACTTATAAAGCAAATAAAAGATTTTTTTGTTAAAAGCAAATAAAAGAATATAAGCATAGTTCTTTTTGCATAGTAATGCGTACAATAATATAAGAAAAACAGAACAAAAACTATAGATAAAGAGATTGAGGACATTAAAATTAAAATACCTCATATTATGGTAATCTGTTGCACGAAGTCAATGTCAAATGGGATTGTAAATTCACTTGGATATTAATTTATGATGATAATTGTAATAGAAAGTTGATTGTGATTGCCATGTTTGTTGCTTGTGTTCTATCCCCTCCCATGCAATACCAATTATATAGATAAGTGTTATGTTCAGAATATTAATAGACAGTTGATTTAGAATAGTTTTGGAATATGAATGGGTAGGTATTGTGGTTGAAATTAAAATATGACCGGCAAAATAAGTAACGTAAAAAATTACCAACGTAATTTGAGTATTAATTGGTAATCAAAATTGAGTTTAAATAAAATATAATTGGATTAAAGGCCAAACAATCAAGCATACAACCGTTTGAGATTAGATGGAAACAGTTTTGAGTGTCAAAATTGATGGAAGGTGAAAGGTGAAAGACATTTAAGATTGAATGTTAAAAAAATGAGCATTGATTGTTCAAAAAGTCTTCTTTATATGTTTATAGATAAATATAGATTGATTGTGTACATTAGAATTTGAAAGATTTAACAGATGGATTGTAATTGAGAAATTGTATAAATTGAAGACTAAATAATGAGTTTAGTTGGACAATAACTTTTATACGCTAAGTTTTTTTTATTGATCGTGTACATTAGAATTTGAAAGATTAACAAATGAATTGTAATTGAAAATTTATTTTATTTAGAGGCTAAATTAATGAGTCGTTAATCAGACAAAAACTCTATTTTATGTGTAGAAGATAGATAGATAAATAGAAAGATATAAAGATTTGAGTAGAGTGCGGTTCCGGTGCGGAGCACTCTTTCCGTGCGGACGTGCGGACATGCACTATAGGGCCTTATTTGTGCACTTTTGGGCCTTATTTATGCACTTTTGCAAAAAATTTGAAAAATGCTTGGAAAAAAATTTGAAAAAGAAATTTTTTTTTTTTTTTTGAAAAAGTGCACAAATAAGACGTTAAAGTGCACAAATAAGACCCAAAAGTGCATGCTCCGCATGTCCGCACGGGAAGAGTGCTCCGCATATGATCCAAACTCACTAATTAATATAAACAAATAATAATGAAAGATAAAATAGTAAAACAAAATAGTTAAGAAGAGGGATTGAACCCTAGACCTCTTGTATTATGAGTGTGTCTTTAACCATTGAGCTATATTAGAAGACATAGTTTATAATGAAAGATCAAAAAAAAATAAAAAAAAATTTCTCATATTTATTGGACATTAATTGCACCCTTAATCTACTTTATATATTTATAGATGTATTATCATCATCATCCATCTTTTCCTAGCCTCTTTATGATTAAGTCAACTTACAAACCTCGGATGAGATTATTTGAACATGTGCAACATATATGCACAGTATGCCAATACGTTCATTAATGAACAACAAGTATACGACTAATTTTACTCAAACTATATATTCGTCTATAAATATTTGGACCGCTTAGGGTTTGTTTAGATTACACATTATATGACATTATAATATCCAAAACTGGCATTATATTGTCAAAAACAGTATTATAATGTCAATTATCAAATAATACGTAATTCAAACAAATCCTTATTATCCTACCACTAAAATTACATCCTTCTTAAGCATTTCTACAGACATCTTATAGGCAATTGAAATTCACAAGACCAATTGGAAACTTCCTGAAATCAAACACCCTCTCTAATATACACATGGGGTAATTATAGAATTAAATGGAAAAATTCATCAATTTCAATCGAGCCATTGCAGCAACAGACTAAGAGATGGAAATTACTATTTTTCTCACTTAGAGTTAGAGACAAACGATCGAACAACAAGAGATTGTTTCAATAGAAAGAGACCCTTTCTTGCAGTGAGTTCGAGAGACAAGTCTTTGAATGCAATTTCGCAAATGACAGAGCTGCTTCCTTCTGCGTTGAGGCATTCCTGTAAACTTTTTCACTACTATAAATCATACAGTATCTTGTTAATTAGTGGTGCGCATGGAGCAAAGAGGGCCACATCACATCATCACCTGCAGAATTGCTCAGGTAATCAATTATAAATCATATCTTCTTAATTAATTTCGTTACAATTTCAGGGGTAATTTCGATTACATGATTCTTCAATAGCGCCTCTTATCTTCTGTCAAACTAGTATCTCAAATGAATAGGAGGGTAGAAGAAAGAGAAGTGTAATTTCAGGGGTATTTTAAAAAATAGAAAATGGTGATCAAAATTACTGGTGTCGTGATGTTTAAAAACGAAAAATCCCTCTCCACGGACCCACACTTGAATTGACTCTATTCCAAAGACTGGATCAAGTCTTCTATTCCAATCCACATTTTATCTCCTTTAAATACCAACTAACTCTCCTCCTAAGAAAAAAACTCTACAACCAAATCACAACTAATTCAATCAAAACGACTTCACAACTAATCATCCTTATAAATAATTATGGTGATCGCATCCTTGATAATCTGTGGCAGTGGAAGCTTACCCAGAGAAGAAGAAGAAGAAGAAGAACTAAATCACAGCCTTGAAAGAGCAACTCAAAGTGCAGGATCAAGCCCTCGAAAACCATCATCGTCATCCTCAAGACGCCATAAGAATCACCATCATCACAAGAATAACCCTTACGCGAACCGTGGCCTTGACAAATTCTCTGCTCTGCTATCCGAAATCGAAGAGAAGAAGCAGGTGATTTACTCCAAGAATAACCCTGATGAGATCTGCCTCGTCCAATTTGACTACTCCAAGGGCAACAACTGCAAGCCGGTCGTCATCAAAGTCAAGCCAAGCAACAAGGAAGAGAAGAAGAAGAAGAAGAAGAACAACAACAACAACCACCACCACCACAAGGCTGATACCCATAAACAGAGCCATGATCTTGATGCTGCTGCAGCTACAAGTACTGCTGCAAGAGCTGATCACCATGATAAGAGCGAAGCACTGGATCATGCCCCTGTCCCTATACAGGCTGATAACAGGAAGAGCTTGTTGAGAAGAAGGTTGCGAAAGCCGAGCTGTTACTTGCCTGCAGTTTTGATTCTGATACTGATTTTGTTGGCCTTGTTTGGGAGATCAGTGGCAATCTTGTGTACCTCCATCGTTTGGTACGCGATCCCCACCATTGGCAAACGGAATTCCAATTCGACAAGGTCTTCCAAGAAGAAAGGAGGACCGGTGGGTCATCAAGGAAATAACTAATTCAAAAACAAACTTCTGTTTTTTATATTTCTTTTACTTTTTTGGGGTTTTCCCCATTGTTCATATGCTAACTTTGAGTTTGAAAGCAAACTCTTTATCACATGAAAGGCAAACGAAATTTATGTAAATTTATAGTATATCTGGAGAGTTTTGTTTTTGGGTAAAGAGAATTTGATCTACACTTATTTTGTATAGCAAATTTGTACATTAAGGTCATGTGATCTTGGGGGGAAAAGTAGTGATATTTTGTGTATTTATGCTAAACTCTGGCATTTTCATGTGTGATTGTTGGGGGATGTGTATAATTGATTGATTACAGATTCGGAAATTTTGAATATGTGATATGAGATTTTAATTAAAACAGATTTTTGTACCAGATAAAAAGATAAGCACTTTGGTTAATTGTATGTGTCATATGAATATTCATTCTTAGTTATTTTCTTACAGTTAAGCAGGCAGATTAAAAGACTTTGAATACAACAATTCATATGCGTTTTTGTTAAGCAGGTAGATTAGGAAAAGGTTTATACGTTCGCTATATAGAAACGTCTTGGTCTAAATCGTAATTTTAATATAGTATTATTATATTATGAATTAGCTTCATGTGAGTAGCACCCTTATAGTGAAATGTGAGGAGCATTCTAGATTATTCATTTTAATATTACCATACACCATATCATACTCAATCCCGGTCAATGGTCAGCGTTGATCGGTCAACGGTCAGATTTTTTTAAAAAAAATAAATAATTTTTTTTCTTAAAAAAAAATAATTTTTTTATACACGTTTTCGTTATAAAATTTGTATGAAAAGAATTGAACAATTAGTTCTTAAAGTTGAACAATTGTATGTTTAAAGTTGCACAATTAAAATTCGAACAATATTAAAGTTGAACAATTGTACATGAAAAGTTGAACTATTGTATCTTAAAGTTGAACAATTTTATTTTTATAGTTCGACAATTGTGTTCGCTATGTATATAAATTTGAACAATTGTCTCTTAATGTTGAACAATTTCATTTTTTAAATAATTTTTTAATTATGCATGGCCGTTTTTGCCGTGTTTCTATTTTTATTTTCCTACACATTTAGGATTTAGGGTTTATGTTTTGAACATTTTTTAGTTGTATTATGTTTATATTACATTATAAACAAAACTTCAAGTTTATTTGACAATTGTTAAAATTTTAATGAAAAATTGCCCAATCTATCTTTTGTTATAAGTTTGAATTTTCATGCAATTTAAATTGTTCAACTTTTCTGGTTCAGTTATTTAACTTTATATATTGTTAAAAAAGTTGTTCAACTTGTATGATACAATTGTTCAACTTTTTTGGTGTAATTGTTAAACTTTATATATTGTTCAAAACATATTGTTCAACTTTCAACATACAATTGTTCAAATTTAATAAGAAAATGTTCAACTTTTTTAATTAAAATTTTATGATAAAAACAATAAAAAAAGGAAGAAAAAAACTCGCCCAAAAAAAAACAAAAAAAAAATTGCTTAGTGAAACAGTCGTCTAACCATAAAAATGAAATTGTTCAACTTTAAGATACAATTGTTCAACTTTGTTCGTACAATTATTCAACTTTATATATTGTTCAAAAAACTTTGTTCAACTTTTAACATACAATTGTTCAAATTTAATAGGGAATTGTTCAACTTTTGTAATTAAAATTTTATGATAAAAACGTGTAGAAAAACAATAAAAAAAAGGAAGAAAAAAACTCGCCCAAAAAAAATAAAAAATAAAAATTGCTTAGTGAAACAGTCGTCTAACCATAAAAATGAAATTGTTCAACTTTAAGATACAATTGTTCAACTTTGTTCGTACAATTGTTCAACTTTATATATTGTTCAAAAAACTTTGTTCAACTTTTAATATACAATTGTTCAAATTTAATGAGGAATTGTTCAACTTTTTTAATTACAATTTTATGATAAAAACGTGTAGAAAAACAAGAATAAAAAAATATATTTAAAAAAAAAAAAACTGGGCAAAAGTCAGTTTGACCAGTCAACGATGATCGTTGACCATTGACCGGTCAATGGTCAGATGTTGACCATGGGGTGTGATTGTGTGTGAGAGGGTGTATGTTTGTTATGATGAAACATCCATCATAGCCTTCCATTATCTTAAAATAGTTGGCTCTCATTCCTTCTCACGTTTCACCGTAAGCATCCGTTTTAACCGGAGCCTGACTCATTATATTATTATGCTGTTGCCAGCGATACTCTAGCCAGAATTGTTGTGAACCAATTAGCTTTGATTATATTCACAGCAAAAGATCGTGATGACAGTAAAATAATAGTTTTATCGATTTCGACAGTTGTCCTTACTTCTGAAAGTTCACTTTAATAAATGAGTATGATATTTGAAAGCACGTTCATTTTTATAATTTTGCCAAACAGAATATATGGTTTTTTTTAAGGTATATGTTTAATAGTTTTTTTTTTAATAAAGGCAAATATTAGATTTCTTTAAACAGAAATGTTATCCTAAAATATTTAAATGGATGATCTTTACAAACTGAGTATCAAAATTATCAAAAGTAGAGTTCAAACTGATAAACTCATATATGTTGTAAAGAAGATGATCCGCATAAAAAGTTGAATTAAGTGGAGAGAGAAGACACTGGAATGACTGAAGAGCAGTCGGGGGAATGGAGTGAGTAGCAAGAAAGTCAGCAGCTCGATTAGCCTCTCGAAAACAGTAATGTACCTGAAAAGAGATAAAATAAGAAAGTAAAGCAGTAATATCACTAATAATATTGTGAATTTCCCAAGGAACTTTCCAAGTGGCCCTGATGAAATTAATAACCACAAGATTATTGCCCTCAATAACTAAATGTCGAACCTGACAGTGAGTAGCACAATGAATACCAAATAGCGCAGCTAGAGCTTCTGCTTTGAGCACTACTACAAAAATAACCTTGGACAACAGTTAAAATTCAATATAGACAACGGTTATTGGACCGTTGTCGTAACCAGGGTTGTCTATGTAGTCTATCTAGAGACAACGGTCGCTATAATAGACAACAGTTGACAAAGACAACCGTTGTAACTATTGTCTAAATGAAAAATAACCGTTATCTTTAATAATGATTAAAATTTAAAAAAAAAGGACAACGAGTAAGAAACTCATTTTCTTTGGAGTTATTTTAATTAAAAAAACAATGTGGGTGTATCAGTCACCCATTTGGCTCATTCTCCTATATTAGTACCCAAATGAAACATGCAACTTGATTGAATAATAACCATGTAGGCTATAGCCTTATTATTGAATAAGGTTTGTTGAACAAGCAAAGATCCAAAAATACAACCAAACAACTAAAATATGAACGAAGAAAGCTAGTAAACTTGCAAGTTCACATTTATGAAGTAGTACATGAGCAAGATATTATAGTCATTCATAACATGACCAACAAATTTCCAAGTTAATACATAAAACTTCTTAAGTAACCGATGAAATTAGATACATGCTAGAAATACAAGCATTCAAGTACAAGTCAAAAACATGATCAGTAATCTCTACAAGCTCAAAGCACTTTTTATTGCCCTCGAACTACACTTAACACTACAGCTTTGCCTTTTTCGCTCTTGTGCATTAAGCACTGAGACCAAAATAAACTTCTAATTTTTTATATATCTAGCCATCCAGATGCTTGTCATGATAATTAAGGCTCCATTGATTGTCATGAACAGATGAGCAAATGTTGATTTATAAGTAATGGTCCTACAAAGAAATCCTCCCCCAAAAAAAGAGATTAAGAAGAAGAAAAGATATTGATGATAAACAAGCCAATAATAGATAATGATACTGTTTAGAAAGACATTCAATCAAATAATACAAATCAGTAGTTTAACTATTAATATCGAAGAAAGAGAGTGAAAATAGAACATGCAAAAGAAGAAGAATGATGTTAATATAATCATGCATGAGTGTACGTCCTATTTCCTACCATTCCCTCATCAGACTAAAGGTTCACATATTTTTGCCAAAATATGATCTCAACTCTTTCATCAATGTAGATGAAAGCTCTACCTCAATTAGGCATTGAGTTTTCCTTCAAAATCAGTTGTTACAACATCAATTAAATCCTCTATGTTGAGAGCCTGCAACATTAACACAAAAGAAGGAAAAAAAAAGTGTTAGGGAATTTATAATTTTCATAAGATTATAATATATCTTTTACATTCCAATAATATGAAACACAATTACTTGGATCCATAAATAATAAGAGCAAGATCCTTGATCATCTTGCCAGGCTCAATAGTTCAATGCAAGATGTTTCCAATTTATGTATAAAATCCAAAAGCCTATCATCGTTGTACAACTTCACCATGTTCAAATTCAAGAAGTATAAAATCATAATGACTTCATTTTTCCATTGTATAAACCAAGCCAACTACAAAGGAAGTGCAAGAGCACAAGACACTGAACCTATCAGGTTGTCTTTCCTTGGGCCTACAAACAACAAAAGGAAAGAGTTCAAAGCTATTTAAGACATGGTTGAATTGGCAACTCGTTGCCATGTGTATCCATAGAGTAAAAATATCAATCAAATTCTCGAGCACTCTTCCCACTTAAATTATAATTATAGTCACCCCATAAAGACATATAAGTTGAGCTCAAAAGACTAAAATTTAAAAAGATATATAGTATATACATTCCAAAAAAATAATGAAACTATAAACCATAATATTATTACATTTATAAACAAATTTGTGTCACAATAGACACCCATCGGCCAACACAGTAATCATTACAACTTATTCTTACTTATTCATTCAATCCCATCTTATAACAACATAGACAAATTATTTATCCAACATAATCACTAGAATCTCAAAGGCATGCTAAAAAATTCCAAACAAAATAGGAAATGCATATAATGTGCAATAAGTGAAGGCACAAAATGCTCGAGTGAAGGAAAAGGCACATGCTTTAGCTGATAGAAATATCCGAGATCTTAACAGCAAGAAATAATTAATCTAAAAATAAACAACTTAGTGTACAATAAGTGGGATCACAAAAGTATTAATCAAAATTACATGTCAGAATGTCAAATTGGGATTTCAGGAGTCAAAACACAGTATAGCTAGATGTTATGCATAATTTAAGTCAATAGTACGATAAACACAAACCAGCTTACAAAGTAGATCTAGCCTTAGCTGGTAACGCATGAGTGTACTTGGAATAAGCACCGTTAACATATGAAATGGCTCTATATACATAGATGGTAAGGATGAACTTGTTAAGGGCAAACTTATGCACAAAAAGCAATCAAACAGAAATTGAAACAATATCACCATGACATATCTCCACTCAACACTCATGAGGTCCACTAGACAAAATCATCACCAAGTGACAGAGAGAACAAAACTGAGCCCTATGCATAGAAACAATTCAGCCACCTGGATTACAACACATGTTTGATTGGAATTATTACATAATTGATCAAGATCATCATCAGACAAAAAGAAAACTCACAACACGGAGCAATGTGTAAGTAATTTGGGTGTACTATACAAATTGCTTGTTAGAAGGAAGTCAAACCCTAATCATAGCAAAATTCTGTAAGTTGTAAACTAAAACTTAGAAAAGGTCGACATAACAATAAGGAAAGAGAAATCATGAGCAAAAATACAGATAAGGTGAGACAATCAGCGAGGTTGAGCGGGAGATCGACCGGTTGTCGCCAGCGTCTCAAGGTTGAATAGCTTGAGCGAAGATATGGCTTGTGTATGCAGAAGCAGCCTTAATGACGTCGGAGGAGCATGGACACCGACGACTAAGAGATGAGATCGAAAGAAGGAACGGCTAAGCTAGGGCACACTAAACCTCAAGAAAAAGCGTACACGGGGGAAGGGCGGTGGTTGTCCGCTTAAATATCAATAATTAAAAAAAATTAAATGATAGACAATGGTTGTTTAGATAGTCGTTGTCCGCATCATCTTAAAAGCTTGATCACAACGCCTACTTGGGAAACGTTGTCTATATTATATAAAATTCTAAAATCTTAAACAACGTGTATTGCAAATAACTGTTGTCCGCATAATCTCACGTTTTGGAATATGTTGTCTGTATTGTGTAAAATTCAAACACCATAGACAACGACTATAGCAAATAACCGTTGTCCGCGTAAAAAATCCAACATCATAGACAACACTATGTAAAATAACCGTTGTCCGCACACCTATTGAACATACATCAACCTACAACTTTTAGGTTAGACAACATGTATTGAGCAACCATTGTCTTTAATGCGTATTTTAATCAACATTTTGTACTAGTGGAGGGCAGATGTAGATGGAATATTTTCGCGATGAAAGGATAGAATGTGACCGTGATGGTCACGCAGAAGATAACCCAAATGTGACGAGTCATCCTGTTTTCTAGATCCATCAAAATTTTATTTAACCCAGCTAATGGGAATACCCATATATTTTTCCATAGAATGTGATGAGTCATCCTGTTTTTGGCATCGAACTATAGGAATACCCAGATATTTTTCCAATGAAGTAGTGACCTGGATATTAAGGATAGCTGTAAGGACTGTTGTTGAGCTAAAGAGATATTAGAAGAAGTCTTAAAGGAACTTTTATGGAAGTTGATAAGTAAACCTGAGGTACTGCTAAAATTACGGAGGATTTGTTGAATGTATAACATATTCGTTTGTGATGCGTTGGCAAAAATAAGAGTATCATCAGCAAAAGTAAGGGAGGGGATGCAAGTGTCATTACGAGTTAGTTGAATACCTACCTTACGATTATGCTGTCGGGATTCTATGGTAAGAGTCCTGTTGAGGAACTTCATGGCAATAATAAAGATAAACGGAGCAACGGGGTCACCCTGTCGTAGGCCACAAGAGGGATAAAAGAGAGGTACAGGTTCATTGTTAACAAGGACAGAAAATGTGGTAGATAAGAGTTGTCAAAATTTGACCTGACCCGCAAACCTGACCCAACCCACATTTTCTGGGTTGAGACCCGACCTGAATTATATTGGGTCAAAAGTGACCCGACCCGTTCGACCCGAAAATTTTTGGGTTGGGTCATTGACCCGTTGGGTCAATATAAATATATTTATATTGTATATATTAAATATTATGATATAATTTATTATTAAAATATTATATAATAATATTTTTTGATTTATTATTTTTTGTTTAATTAAAATATTATTTAAATATTCATTTTATAAAATTTTGACAATGCGCTCTCGACCCACTGGGTCGACCCGTACCCGACCCGCAACGACCCGACCCACAATCGACCCGCAAATTTTCACCCGCAATCGACCCAATCCGGTATGCTTAAACCCGAACCCGACCCATTTGACCCGTTTGACACCTCATAAGAAGTTTGACCTAGTCATGAGAGAAGCCGAATTTTAGGAGAATTGCCGTAATAAAATTCCAATTAACTTTATCATAAGCCTTTTCCATATCTAATTTTAAAGTCATTCAACCTTTCTTACCTTTCGCTTTAGTATGGAAAGAGTGGAAGATTTCATGAGCAATTAGTATATTTTCTTGGATAGAACGACCTTCAATAAAGGCCCCTTGAGATGGACTAATGATTTTGGGTAAGACAGATTTAAGTCTATTTGCCATTATTTTAGTGATAATTTTGTATGTTGTATTCCATAAACTAATGGGACGATAATGATTAATAGTGAGAGGATTATCATTTTTAGGAATCAAGGCGATAAAGGAATGAACACATTCTTTAAGAAGTTGTCTAGAGTGAAAAAATCATGAATAGCATTGGTTAAGGATTTACCCACAAAAGGCGAATAAGTTTGGTAAAATTTTGTTGGGTATGACCCATGAGTTTTATTGGCAAGCAACTTGAAAACCACTTATTTAATTTCAGTATAAGTTAGAGGGGATAATAAGTGTAAATTGTCATCAGAGTTGATAATCGAAAGAATAATGTATAAGTCCATAGAATGTATTGGTTGTAAAGAAGAAGGCGTGAAACGAGATTGAAGTTCTTGAGAAATCATCATCTGAATGAGGTAATGATCATGAAAAATACAATCGTCTTGTGTTTGGATTGAAGAGATTTTTTGTTTATAAGTTCTTATTTTTGCCAAAGAATGAAAGTATTTAGTATTCTTATCTGTATTTCTAAGATGAACAGTTTTGGCTCGTTGTTTCCAAAACAAGTTCTTAAATTCAAGTAGTTTATTATATTTTAAGAGATGTCACCTATATAGAGCAAAAACTTGTTGGTTGAGATTCGATAGCAATAGCTGACTTTGAAGAACAACTAATTTTCGTTCAGTAGCCTTAAGTTGTTCAAAGTTATTATGGCTTTTTATTTAGACCACGATTTCGAGTAGGATTTTAGTAGTTTTTGTTTCATATAAAGTTTAAACATAAATGAACCGGGAAGTGTATATTTCCAAACCCTATGGACTAGAGACTTATAGGTTGGATTTGTGGTCCAAGCTGTTTCGAAACGAAAGGGGAGCTTTCGGAAAGGTTGCAGGTGACCTAAAGAAGTAGTAATAAGACAGTGGTCAAATGTAGTAAAAGGATGATGTTGGACAATAATGGAGGAAAATGCTGTGCGAAGACTGGGTGTAGGAAGACACGGTCCAATCGTTCATAAGTTGTATTATATGTTGAAGTCGATTTTCGCCAAGTGAAGGGAAAACATAAATAGTTGGTGTCAATAAGTCCGAAATCAGTAATGAAATTATTTAATCTGCTAAATCTATAAGTAGAAGGTACTAATCCACCATGCTTATATGAAGGAATAAGGATATCATTTAGATCACCCATTAACATAACTGGAAGGTTAAAGGAAGTAATAAGATTCCCAATATGTTCCTAGTAGTCATTTTTCAGTGCTTCTCGACTAGGTGTATAGAGAAAGAATAAAAGAAAAGAGAGGTCTTTGTGATAAATCTATAATAGTAAGATGTTGGAGTCATTAACAATAGAACAAGAGATTGGAGAATTGGTGAGTTATTTAGAAGAAGCCAAAGTCCTCCTTTAGATCCCGAGGCAGGAGATGTGACAATAGATTTGAAGCCTAGTTTATCAAAGAAAGTCGGACTAGGTAAGTCGTTAGCTTTTGTTTCAGCTAAACATAACATGTCAAGTTAATTATGATGTTTCATAAAAGTGATTTTCGTTCAGAAATGGGGTCGACGAACCCCTCTGCAATTCCAAAATCCGATCTTCATATAATAGCAGTTGGTGTAGAAGTAACACATTTGGTGATGTGAGTATGATTATAGGTAAATAATTTGGATGAAATGTTACGGAGTATAAATGGAAGGAAACAAAGTTGGACTGTCAAGTTCAATAAGGCAATAAAAGCCGTACACGTTATGAGTATAAGGATTGGGCAATGGAAGTTGTATTGTCGGATTATTTTGTAGAATGTCGTAATGTGGAATTGAGAAGCCAGGTATTGCACAGTAGCAGAATATTACAAGGATATACGAATCTTCAAATAACTGTCAAATAGAATATTCTGCAATTACAGTTAGTTAGTTAAGAAGTTACAATTAGTTATTTTAGTTGGTTATTGACAGAACTCAGTAGACATATAAATAGCCATTACTGTACTCCTTTTTGTAACACAAGTTTAACATCAATAAAACAGTAACTCAAATACTGAATTCTGTTTACTCAAATCTGTTTTATGGTATCAGAGCCAGAGAGTAAACCATGACAAACAACAAAGAAGAAACTGACACGAAGAAGAGCAATGATTCAGGAAATGAATCAGAAAAAGAAGGAAGTGGCAAGAAACGAACAGCCTCTCCTTATGACTTATATACTAACGACAACCCAGGGAACTTGATAACCCAAGTCCAACTAAGAGGAGAGAACTACGACGAATGGGCATGAGCAATGAAAACTTCTCTTCATGCCAGAAGAAAGTGGGGGTTCATCGACGGATCGATCGACGAACCATCAACTGAATCAAGTAAAACAGAGGACTGGCTGACTGTGAACTCTATGCTCGTAGCATGGATATTGAACACTATAGAACCAAGTCTGAGATCAACTCTTACATATATGGAGAATGCCAAGCAACTTTGGGAAGACATCTCAGAGAGATTCTCAGTCACAAACGGTCCAAGGATTCAGCAGTTAAAGAGAGAATTGGCGGAGACAAAACAGAAGGGAATGTCCATAGTATCATACTATGGCAAGATCAAAAAGATCTGGGAAGAATTAGGTCTGTACGATCCAATTCCAAATTGCTCGTGTGGACATTGCACATGTAATGTTGGAGGAAGGATCTCAAAGAAGCGCGAAGAGGAAAATATTCATACCTTGTTAATGGGATTGGATGAATCAGCCTATGGCACCATCCGATCGACGATACTCGCTGCAGATCCCCTCCCGTCAATGAACAAAATATACTCTACTCTAGTGCAGGAGGAAAGGGTTCATACTGTGAACCGCATAGGGGAACAAAGATCAGACACTATGGCATTCGCGTCTCAATTGGGATCAAAAGGCAGAGGAAGGGGTGAACAACGAAACTCCAATCTCTGGTGTACCAACTGCAACCAAAAGGTCCACGAGATATCAGGCTGTTTCAAAATTATTGGCTATCCAGATTGGTGGGGAGAAAGACGTAGAGAGGAAGGGGGTGTTAGCGCAAACGGAGGATCTGGACGAGGACAGCGCGGCGGCGCTCGAGCCCATGTCGCCACCACTTCAGAACAGACTGTGGGAAGTTCATCTGCAAGCCTTGAAGAAGAAATACGTTACATCCCAGGCCTGAAAGATGAACACGTTAAGGCGCTTGCTGATGCCTTCCAAAACCAAGCAGAACTCGAGACTTCAACAGGTATGAAAAATGATATAGATTGGATTATCGACTCTGGGGCGACTAATCATATGACAGGGGAAAAGGAGTTCTTCACTAAACTCACTAAAATTAGAGGATCCTATGTGAGGATGGCAGATGGCAGAGATACTAAGACTGATATGGCAAGGACGATCGATATAAGTGACAATCTGTCACTTAGAGATGTGCTCTTTGTGCCCAACCTTTCTTGTGATCTTATTTCCATAACTCAGTTGATAGATCAATCCAAGTGCCTTGTCCAATTCTGTAAAAACATATGTGTTATTCAGGACCGACGTACGAAGACGCTGATTGGAGTAGGTAAACGCAAGGGTAATCTCTACCGCTTTGTGCCAATATCATACAAGACCATCTTGGCTGGAAAGGCAAACTTGACTAGAGATATATGGCATGAACGGATGGGACATCCCTCTGATGATGTTTTAAACTTAATTGATATATGTAAGCATAGTTCAATTACTAATCCAATATGTAATGTATGCCATGAGGCAAAGCAGACTAGAAATAAATTTTCATTAAGTTACTCGCGGGCTCAAAACGCTTTCGACTTGATACATTGTGATCTATGGGGCCCTTATCAAAAGGCTTCTTCTTGTAGAGCGCACTATTTCTTGACGATCGTTGACGATAACACTCGAGCCGTGTGGATATACTTGCTCGTTGACAAGAAAGAAGTTAAGAAAACACTGCTGAATTTCTTTACAATGGCTGAACGGCAATTCAATAAGAAAATCAAAAAAATTCGTAGCGACAACGGAACGGAGTTCACATGTATGAAGAACTTCTTCGATGAAAAAGGAATGATTTTTCAAACATCATGTGTAGGGACGCCTCAACAAAATGGAAGAGTCGAAAGAAAACATCGACACATACTAAATGTCGCTCGTGCTCTACGATTTCAGGGTAGTCTACCCATCGATTTTTGGGGTGAATGTGCTCTTGCCGCGGTATACTTGATAAATCGACTACCTTCTCCATTATTGAAAGGAAATAGCCCATTTGAATTGCTACATGGAGTATGCCCAGATTATATACATTTACGGGTCTTCGGATGCCTTAGTTATGTGCACGACTCACCTAAAGGGAAAGACAAATTTGCAAAAAGAGCACGCAGATGTATTTTCGTTGGCTATCCAACTGGTAAGAAAGCCTGGAAATTTTACGATCTTGCAACTAATGAATTCTTAATATCAAGAGATGCTACGTTTTATGAGCATGAATTCCCATATGTTCATGAAAGAGGTGTTGCTGTTGCAACTCCAGATACACAATCATTTAATTATGAGAATGATACTGAGACATATATCCCTGCCTCTGAAGCAATTAGAAATTCCGGAATACAGGAAATAAACGGTGAAACATATATGCCTGCAAAGAGAAGTGAAATAATCGAATTGCAAGACACTGATGCAAACGAGACCATCCCAGTAAGCATATCAGATGCTGATGACAACAATACAATTTTGCAGGATACATCAGGAACGAACTTACAAGCTGCTTGGGATACAACTTTGCAAGATAATGGTGCCACCGATAACTCAACAGCACCATCTGAACAGCCTGCAGAAGGTCGAGGCTGTAGGAATAGGATTCCATCCACTCGGTTGCGAGATTATATGACTAATACTACAATGTTGGTGCAATAGTCCGGTTCAGACAGCCAATATCCCTTGCACAACTATGTCAATTGTGATAAATTCTCTGCTGCTCATCGTGGATATCTAACAGCTATATCCACACATACGGAGCCTACCTCTTTTTCAGAAGTTGTTAAAGATCATAGATGGAGAGAAGCAATGAAATTAGAAATAAAAGCTTTGAATGACAATCATACCTGGACCTATTCTCGTCTGCCTAAAGGAAAGAAAACTTTGGGCTGCAAGTGGGTCTATAGAATTAAATATAAATCCAACGGGTCCATTGAACGATTCAAGGCTCGACTTGTCATACTTGGAAATCATCAAGTGGCTGGGATCAATTACTCGGAAACATTCGCTCCCGTAGCCAAAATGGTCACCGTTCAAACTTTTATGGCAGTTGCAGCTCTCAAGGGGTGGGAATTGCACCAAATGGACGTGCATAACGCATTCTTGCATGGCGATTTAAATGAAGAACTTTATATGCGACCGCCGGCATGCTTTGCACCAAGGGATTCTTCTCTCGTTTGCAAACTGCAGAAATCCTTGTACGGATTGCGTCAATCTCCAAGGTGTTGGTTCGCTAAGCTCTCAACAAAACTTCATGAATATGGATTTACTCAATCTCTTCATGATTACTCTCTCTTTGTTTCGATTCATCAAGATATACAACTGTTCGTTCTTATTTATGTGGATGATTTGATCATTTCGGGTAACAACGCAGCAGCTATCTCAAAATTGAAAATCTATTTGGGCTCTTGTTTTAAAATGAAATACTTAGGGCCATTAAAATATTTCCTTAGGGTTGAAATCGCTAGATCACCAGAAGGGATTTATATTAGTCAAAGAAAGTACGCACTCGACATTATTTGTGATGTCGGACTTCTTGGCTCTAAACCTGCAGACTTCCCTATGGACACTCATCATAAATTAGCACTGTCGACAACGCCTGCAATGTCCAATCCTGACCAATATCGTAGGCTCATCGGCAGGCTCATTTATCTCTGTTTTTCTCGACCTGATCTGGCTTACTCTGTGCATATTCTCTCCCAATTTATGCAGACTCCATCAACAGACCATTGGCACGCTGCTTTGCGTGTTGTACGTTACATTAAAAAGCACCCTGGACATGGCATCCTTCTTCGCTCACATCGTCCTCTCAAATTGCAAGGATGGTGTGACTCTGATTGGGCCAGCTGTCCGATCACTCGTAGATCACTTTCAGGTTGGTTAGTCTTTCTAGGCGATTCTCCGATCTCCTGGAAAACAAAGAAGCAACCTATCGTGTCAAGATCTTCCGCTGAAGCCGAATACCGATCTATGGCAATGCTAACATGTGAACTAAAATGGCTCAAAGGTCTGTTGGGCGATCTTCAAGTTTCTCATCCGGATCCCATTCCACTTCATTGCGACAATCAATCAGCACTTCATATTGCCCGTAATCCAGTTTTCCACGAACGCACCAAACATATCGAAGTTGATTGCCACTTTATTCGAGATGAAATCTCTAGTGGGACTCTCATGCCAATTTTCGTACCTACTACTGCACAGTTGGCAGATATATTTACTAAGGCGTTAGGCAAGTTACAATTTCAATCCTTTTTATCCAAGATTGGCGTCCAAGATCTTCACGCGCCATCTTGAGGGGGGTGAGAAGCCAGGTACTGCACAGTAGCAGAATATTACAAGGATAAACGAATCTTCAAATAACTATCAAATAGAATATTCTGCAATTACAGTTAGTTAGTTAGTTAGGAAGTTACAATTAGTTATTTTAGTTGGTTATTGACAGAACTCAGTAGACATATAAATAGCCATTGTTGTACTCCTTTTTGTAACACAAGTTTAACATCAATAAAACAGTAACTCAAATACTGAATTCTGTTTACTCAAATCTGTTTTAGGAATAAGAACATTACCAATTTTGTGAGCAAGGTTCTGATCATTGAAACTGTAACAAATGGGTAAGTTAATACTGTAGTAGAAGATACGAATTGGGCAGAATTGTAGCAATTGATTGTCATGAATAAAATAAATTCTATAAGTTTGCATACAAGTGTCATGGGTCATACAATTGTCATAGGACAGAGTCGTAAGCCGTGGGGTGTGCCATCGGTTGGGCCAAAGCCCAAACGGAAGACACCAGACAACAAAGAAAAGTAAACAGAGAGAAGTGAACAAAAACAACAACGAAGCCCAAAGGAGGCCAAAGAAGAGCCTAAAGAAAACAGAACTGAAACAAACAAGATTAAAAGAAAACAGAACACCATAAAACCCAAAAAATAAAAGGGAATCAACAACACAGAAGATCCAGAGTACGAGAATAGGAAAATGAAAACTCTGCAGATTGAAAGGGAAAAAATCACAGTTGAATAAAAACTGAAGAGTAAAGCAGTAAAAGGGGTTATGAAAACGTTGAAAGTTCAGTTTAATACTCCCTCCATTAAGTTTTAATTGACATTTTAGGTTTAAGTCCTTGTTAAGTTTTAATTGTCATTTTAAATTTTTTCACCTATTTTTTTCAGATTTATCCTCATGCTTAGTAATTTTTTAATTTTTAATTTTTGGATTTTTAATTTTTTATTCATTGCTTTCCTATTTTTTAGGAGAAACGTAATAAGAGGATAATTTTTTTGATTTTCTGATTTTCTTTTTTTTTATGAGATTTCATGAACAGTAATAAAAAAGTAATTAGTCACTAATCATAAGAATAATTTGGGAAAATAATTAATTTCTTATTTTGTCTGAAATTTACTAGAACGTCAATTAAAACTTAACGAAGGGAGTATATGTTTTGGGTGTCATTTTCTCGACATCAAAAGATATGATGTTTCATGTTTTCTACCCAAAAAAAATATATGCTGTTGCCTGTTGCGGGAGAAGGGTATACGTTTGTTTCAACAAAAGCTTGAGATATTCTTTAAAAAAAAAAACTTGAGATATTAATGCATCTCCAAAATGATTAGATGGACAATAATTATTCGTGTGCACACTTTCATTAAAATATAAAACACATACCGGCTTCACTGTTTTGATATATATTCAACTCTATCTAATATCTATCTATCTTCTATATATCTATACTAAAGGAGAAACCTAAATTATACTCCCTCCGTTAAATTTTAATTGACCTTTTATCAAATTTCAGACAAAATAAGAAATTAATTATAAATTATTCTTATGATTAGTGATTAATTATTTTTTTATTACTGTTCATGAAATCTCATAAAAAAAATTTAAAAAAAATCAAAAAAAATTAATCACTAATTATAAGGATAATCAAAGGAAGAAATGAATAAAAATTTGAGAATCCAAAAAAATAAAAATAAAAGAATTAATAAATATGAGAATAAATCTGAAAAAAATAGGTAAAAAAATCTAAAATGACCATTAAAACTTAACAAGAACTTAAGCCTAAAACGTCAATTAAAATTTAACGGAGGGAGTATATGTTAGCACTACGTTCAATTCGCTTATGTGTCATCACTCATCCAACTAGCATCCGCCACATCATTCAGCCTTTAAAAAAATATACATTAATATTTTTAAGTATTTAATCAAATCTTCTCATAACTTATATAATATATTTAAGTATTTAATCAAATTTGTTCATAAATAAATCATATCTATTAAAGCTAATTTAACATATTTAATAATTCTAAACTAAAAGAATACTATTATCTATTACTTTTTTGTTAATCTGGATTATCTATTATATTTTAGATATAATTATACTCACAATTTTTTAGTTATGATAATGTTATTACTCTTGATTTTTCACTCTCTATTGTAGTTAACACGCTAAGCTTTTGGAATTTTTAAATTATTATCTATTACGTGTTTCAAGCTTTACATGTGTTTAGCTATAATTAGATATATCTTAGTAATAGATTCATTCGACCAAAAATTGAAAAGTACATTTTTTTTATTTAGATAAGTAGGTTGCAATCAAATTTCTTATTGTGGTTATTACAATTAGGTTACTTGCAAAGTAACATGAAATTTTAGTTAAGATTGCTTTGGACTAGGTAAAAAATTTAATTATATTGTATGAATATGTAACTAATATTTAAAAGATATCCATCTAATTGGAAAAATCCATCCTTTCTTGTCAATACTTAATATTTTGATAAATATCCAATCTTGTATGAATAATTAAAATAATAACATGATATAAATTTTGGAACATACTTATCTAAAGTGATTTATAATATAAAATAAGATAAACTTATCTTATTTTAATAATATAACATACAATTATAGATATAATATAACTTTTCAGTTATTGTTGTATTTATTTTAATATAACTTTTGTTGTGAACACTAATGTATAAAAATTAACCATCTTTTAGTACCACATAACATATTTGACTTCGTGAATTTTAATGTCATATTATTAAAAATATTTAATAAATCGTATTTTTTTAGATGTAACTAGCATAGTGTCTGTGCCAAGCACGAGTTAGGGTTATAAACTTTTCTAAAGTAATTTTTGATTAGGTAAATATCGTACTAAAATTTATTATTATTATTATTATTAGAGATAAATATGTATAAATTATATTCTTTTTACCAAAAAATAGGGAGATATGTGAAATTAAAAAGAATATTATTATTATTATTATGATTATTAGACATTATATTATTAATTAATATATAATAATAATAATTATTATTGGAGATAGATATAGATTGGCTTCTTTTTACCAAAAGGAAGATATATGATTATTATTATTATTAGACATTATCTTCTTATTTAATATATAATAATTAAGGATTTATTATTTTAATATTTTTTGGGTGGGCTGGATGAGGTGGCGGGTGATGTGACATAGCTTAGAGGCCGACACATAGACGAATTGAACGTGATGACGACACGTATGCGAATTGGACCTTGACACGTAGGAAATAAGCTTTTGTTTTAGTATATATATATATAGATGATGACATAGGAGGATAATTTATTTTTATCCTTATTTACCATATCTTGATTTCATGCTTGTGTTTTTAATTAAATTTAAATCGAACCTTTTATAGATTGGATTATATATAATAAAGTAGATTAAATCCTACGTGTCAGTACTACTTTTGATTAACCTACGTGCCGACCACTAACATATTCCACATCATTGACCTTTAAAGAAAAAAGGTTAAAAATATAGGTCCCGTTTAATTATTTCATATTTCCTATTATCTTTACTTTATTATATGCCCTTTGAAAGAATTACTATAAAATATAACAGATTATAATTACTAAAATATATGTATTGAGTTGATGGAAAAAATATACAATAAGCATACATTTTGAATTAATATATGTTAAGGTTAAATAATTTTTTATCACTATGTGATATTAAATAATGTTTATATACATTATAAAGAGTTCATGCCACATCTCTCTAATTTTCTTCTATTTCTTTTAAATTCCTTTTCCTACTATAAATATTTTTATAAATATTTCGGATTAGAAATATTAACTAACTTTGATAATTATAAATTTTATTTTATTTTATTAGGGTTCTAACGTGATATTTTGATATGATATATTGCTTTCATTGTAGTATTTCCCTTTGAATGTCTTGAAATCGTAGTCAATTTTCAAATCTGAATTAATAATCTTTGTAAGTTTTAGATCAGATCAAATCTTCAATATTTCATGTTATTGCATTATGATTTTCTAATTACATTTTTTTTTGCTTTGAAGTCCTTATCAAGTTGATCGCAAGCTACCTATGAGTAAATACTCAACCAATTTTTATAATTAGAAAAATTATATGTTTTATAGTCAACGTCTTAATTTTTTTATAATTATAAAAAAATGAAATGAGTCTTTCTTATTTTATCTTTTTATTTTCATATTAAAAAGAAATTAGTATAGGATTTGGATAATTAATAACACCAATAGTAAAGATTGATTTTAAGAGAAAACAAATCACGATCTGGGCTATAAACTTTAATAACAATTGTTATCATTTCCAACGTTTACCTAATTTGAAGAAAATAATATCTTTTTAAATTGATAAAAATCAATATATAAATTAAATCTAAATTTTAATATACCATTAAAGCGGATCCACCGTCAGTATATATTTTAAACAGTAGATGATGTGATAGATGAAGTGACATAACTCGATACATAAGCGAAATAAATGTAGAGTTTTGATTTCTTTCACCCATATCTTTTAACCAAAAATCGTTTTCTCATATTTTCATATAAAAAATGAAGGAATTGTGTCCTTTAATCAAATGTGCAATTACTGATTATGAAGTTGGACCATTTATGGAGATATTTAATCTGGTGATTTTAGGTAGTCATAGTGCTTTGCTAGAAGCCAACTATGATTTATAGACTATATGTTATAAAGTGTGTCATAAAGTCTATTGCTATTGTTACCGGGTCCTACGAGGTCACACCCTTAGAGTTTAGACTGGATCAGGTTGTTGGGAGACATATTATATAAAGTATATAATATAAAGTTATATAAGATATAACTTGGGAGATAAGACTTGTTAATAATAAAGTGTTATTATTAATAATAAAAGAAATACTTATTTAGGAAATAAGATATCTACACATGGCAATATAAAAGGAGGACTTTTAGGAAAAGCCCGTAACCCTAATTTACACCAAGAAATACGGTTGCCTCCTTCTCCCTGGAGCTCTCTTCGTTTGCCTTCGATCCTCGCTCTAGCAACCGAGTCCTAGGCGATCCAGATCCAAGCTCGGGTGGACCAAATAGAGGAGTCACACGTGAGGCTCTATTCTCTCCATTCCAGCAGATTGAAACACGCATCAAAAGGTATTTGATTCTTCCTATCTATGATCTATTTGGTTTATGCATGAGATCCTTGGTTAGATGTTAGGAAATCGTTTCCTGAAATTCCGCTTTACGCATCTAAAATCCCAACAGTGGTATCAGTTGCCTCTTGCATAAATTAATTAGATCAAATTTAAAGTTTTAAATTTTGATGTATGTTCATGATTGTCTTGATTCAAATTAAGTGAAAAATTGATATATAGATTAATTTACATGATTAAAATCATGATTTTAATTGATTGGATTAGTAAAGTTGATTTTCATCAGATGAATCAACTATAAAATTATGCCTGGTCATGCGAATTGTTCGGTGGTTTGTGGTACATGTTTCCGAACAATATCAGAACAATCATATCTACTCTAGTATACTCCCTTCGTTCTCTTTTAATTGACGTTCTAGCAGATTTCAGACAAAATAAAAAATTATTATTTTTCCAAAATTACCCTTATAATTAGTTAATATTTACTGCTTTATTAATCTAACAAACAAATTAAAAAAATCAAAAACTAAATCTCATATGTTGACTAGGAAAGGAAATCTGAATTGCTAAATTAAAAAATTCAGCATTACCGGCACAGCTAACAAATGCCTTTAACAAACATTTCATAACAAAATCAAGAGTGCGGTTCCGGTGCGGAGCACTCTTCCCGTGCGGACGTGCGGACATGCACTATAGGGCCTTATTTGTGCACTTTAGAGCCTTATTTGTGCACTTTTGCAAAAAAATTTGAAAAATGCTTGAAAAAGAATTTGTAAAAGATTTTTTTTTTTGAAAAAGTGCATAAATAAGACATTAAAGTGCACAAATAAGGCCTTAAAGTGCATGCTCCGCACGTCCGCACGGGAAGAGTGCTCCGCATATGATCCAAATTCACAAAATCAAAATTGGAGATTTTAAGCCTTAACATTTCATAACATACAGTACGGCACAGCTAAAGTTTAACCCCCAAAAAAAATGGCGTTAACAAACACAGCATTTTGATTAGGAAAGTAAAATTGGAGCCTTAAAATTTGGTTAAAATTTGATAACAAAATCAAAATTTGACCGAAATGATTAGTTGGAGCCAAATTGAAAAGTTGAAAAATATTTCATGCTCAGTTGCTCATCTAAACTAAGTTACGGTGATCAAATTACAGGCTATTGGTTCAAGGTGTCCATGGCTTCACTAAGTAACTTTGATCTAAATTCCTTTCCAGATCAAGATCTTCTTTTTGATTTAAATCAAGTCCCGCTGTCGGTTACATCATTGTCGGAAAGTGTTCTAGTGCTTGATTTAAATGTGGGTTCAAACGAAGAGGATAATGTGAGTATTGAAATAAGTCTCGAGGGACTTCACGAAGATAATGAAGAACAATCTCCGTTCGTTGAACAAGGTAAGTGAATTATACAGAGTAGTTGGATTCAAGATTGTATCAAAAAAAATTATTTTACCCGGAATATTGTTTTTTAGTAAAATCATAGTAGTACTCCGTAGCTTGGACTGAAATGGGTAAATGGAGTAGTACTCCCTATTGTTTTACATAGTTTTTCGAATTGAAATGCTTTGGACTAATTGTTTGTGATTGAATGAGCTTAGATTGTCTTGTGTTTTTGAAACAGAAAATGATGATACTCAAGGTGAAGTACTCCAACAAAGAAAGTATAGGGTCTTGTCGAATGACGAAAGACAACTTATCTATAATGTGCTACTTCAAAGAAGTGTGGATGGGAAACTGAAAAAAAATACAACGAAAGAGGTTTCGGCTATGTTCTCGGTGCCCTTAAGATCTGTGCAACGAGTTTGGGAACGTGCCAAAGTTACCCCAGTTGGAGATGTTGTTGATGTGAAAAACAGAAGGGGAAACTGCGAGAGAAAGAGAGTTATGCTCGATCGTGATTCTATTGTTAATGTACCTTTGAATCGAAGAACAACTTTAAGGTCACTTGCTCAAGCTTTGAATATCGGTATTGCAACTCTTCACTCCCGGTTGAAGGAAGGTCTCCTACGACGTCACTCAAATGCCATCAAACCACTTTTAAAGGAGCAGCACAAGATAGCACGACTCGAGTTTTGCATATCCATGTTGGACCCTAGTAGATTGCCTCATGCACCAATTTTTTTTGATATGTATAACGTTGTGCACATCGACGAGAAGTGGTTCTATATGACGAAGAAGTCAAGAACATACTACTTACATGAGGAAGAGGATGATCCCGTTCGTTCATGTCAAAGTAAAAATTTCATCGACAAAGTAATGTTTCTAGCTGCCATTGCAAGGCCGATATTTGATGTGGAAGGCAATGAGGTATTTTCTGGCAAAATAGGTTTGTTTTCGTTTGTTACTATGGAACCAGCCATAAGACGAAGCATAAACAGAGAAGCTGAAACCTTAGAAACAAAGCCAATTACGTCAGTACGGAAAGATACTATACGATCTTACTTAATCCAGAAGGTTATTCCAGCGATTCGTGCTAAGTGGCCAGCCGAGGAGTTAGGTAAAACAATTTTCATTCAACAAGATAATGCTAGGACACATGTTCGACCAGATGATGAAGAATTTATGAGTGTCGCTTTACAAAGTGGGTTCGACATTAAGTTACGTTGTCAACCAGCTAACTCTCCTGACATGAATGTTTTAGATCTGGGTTTTTTTAACGCTATCCAGTCATTGCAGTATAAGGAGTGTCCAAAGACAGTTGATCAACTCATTGGGGCTGTTCACAGAGCATTTGACGAGTACCCAACACAAAAGATCAACCGTGTCTTCTTGACTTGGCAGTTGTGCATGAGGGAAACCATGAGAGTTGAAGGGTCCAATAATTATAAAATACCCCATGTAAACAAGGGCGGGCTAGAAAGAGGTGGCCATCTTCCTATACAAATTGATTGTGATTATGCCTTGGTTGAGAATGTTATGAATAGGCTAAGAACAAGGCACGAGCAAATGAATGAGTAAGATCTGCGATTTGACCATGAGGTACTAGCTTTTAGATATGATATGTATCATTTTGTTTACTCATATTTGGGTGGAATCTATCACCTCTTTGGAGTTTCTTAAATTGTTTAAACACTATATGCAATTTTTTGTGTGGACCATCCATGTCATTTTTCATATTATATGCAATTTTGGATCAATGTCTGAATTGTTATATGTGTGTTTGTACTGTGCAGTTTATGGCGAGTCTACAATGCTGAAGCTTACCTTAAGCTCAGAAGTGGAGTTCACAGGCTGAAGTTCCTCTTTTTCCTTGTTGTAGGCTGAAGTTCCTCTTTTGCCTTTTTGTAGGCTGAAGTTCATCTTTGGCCTTGTTGTAGCTTACCTTAAGCTCAGAAGTGGAGTTTGCAGGATCAAGCTTACCTTAAGTTCAGAAGTGGAGTCCCAGATAAATTAGCTTTAATCTTCAGTTGCATAAGTACTGTAATTTTTTGGGCTTGAAAGAAGATTTAAACTTCCTGGCCAATTCAGGGATCATTTCTTTGTGTTGATCATTTTTTTGGGCTTGAAAGAAGATTTACACTTCCTGACAAATTTCACAAGCTTACTCCACTTCCTGGCCAAGGTTAATGATGTTTTTTAAGTAAGATTTGCCTTTGAGTTCAGTCATATTGACTAAACCTGAAGAATTGGAAATGGAGGTAATTTGAGTTCAGCCTTTGAGTTCAGTTCTGTATAATATATTTGGTGGAGACAAATTTATGTATCTCATGACTTGTCTTCCTACCTACTGAACTAATTGTGTTTGGAAAATTGGTTTCATGTCTTAGTGGTTTCACAACTACTATGCATTATATAGAATGTGTAAGTGGCACATGTCATAATTGAAGTTCATGCAAAACACAAAGACCATGTTCATTTTGATGTGGTTCCAAAATTTGGTGCATTTACAACAATTGGTAATCGAACCATTTCAGTGCTACAGAGTGTAGTGTGGAAAATCAACACAAAGCAAAGAATACTTGCAAAAGGCATAGGGCTGCAAATTGAAGATCACTTGCATTGGTAAACTACAACAATAAGTTAACAAGCATTGGCCACAAAACTAGATGTTGTTGTTAGAGCTCTATTCTCCTATAGGTAACCAATAATTTACTTTCCTTGCATAAGGGCTCAATCTTTACTGTACTGTGCCATACAAATCAGTTCAGAGACATCAGACCAAAGAGATGAAGGGAACAATAAGCTGCTATATTCCTCAAAATATAGTATGGACAAGTGGAAACATTCAAATAACTCACAGTAGATATACAACCATCCCTTATCTGACAACAATTTGTCAGCCACAGGCAGGATTTTGTCAATGACAACTCACCCATTATGCCCTCCCGCCCAAGACGAAACTATTCCACTAGCTCCTACTTCATCCTCAGGGGTCGGGACATACGATGGGTTCACAACGATAACATCAACGAGTCCTGCAAAACGCTTCTCCAGCCCTGAGGCAATGTTACTCAGAACCAGCTCAGCATGAACCCCGTGTGCTTCGAGCGTCTCGGTTGTCACCTTCAGGTCCTTCACTGCATGTGGGTTGATGTCTGTTGTGAGATACTGAATTCCGTTATCCTGTTCCCCGAGCATCATCGCTAGAGAGGTGATAACATACCCACTACCGCAACCAACTTCCATTCATATTGCAGGCTGGTGCTCTAGTAAATTAGCTCGATCAGCAAGCAACGCATCAACAAGTACAAATGAATCATCAAATGGTTCATAGACCTCAGAATGGGAGCTCATGAGGCGAATTTGAGCAGTTCTGTAAGGCTGCTTTGCCATGACCTGATACAAGTATATTTACAGTTAAACAAGCTGTTCAATTCCAATGATATCAACTTTGTAGAATCAACCATTCCCAATCACAGAATACCTGCTTATTCCTAGAGTGCTTTCCATCAGAATTTATGAGTTCTATAGAAGACACCTCCATAATATTTTCCATGCAAGAAGTGAGTTGTGCATAAAAAATGGAGTTAGAACTAAAAATAAGATACAATAGAATCTTGAATTTTCTGTTTTATAATCATTTTAACATTTTTCTCCCATGAAGAAACCTCTATCATTTTTAGCATAAATGGCTTTAACAAGATCTGCAAAATCAAAAAAAAAAATCACCGGAAATCACAAAAAAAACACAAAGGTACAAGTCTCTCTACTTTTCAAAGCATTTTGCAGTTCAGCAATTTGTGGAAGGAAGTTCTTGCAACACATTTTGCAGTTCAGCAATCTGTGCCTGGTTAACAGTATCAAGAGATTAGAAACAGAAAATGCCGTGCACATAATCTCTTCAGAAGCCGGCGGGAATAAGCATATATCAACCAACTAACGAGGAAGAAATAAATTGAAACACACCTCTAACTTGAAGCATCTTGACCTATTCGCAGCTAGTTGAGCTTGAATTGAGAGAAGCTCCTGTTTATATACTAAAGTTGTAGTGAAAGTTTGTCTATGATTTCCCAATGAACAAAATAATTCAACTTGTAAATATTGAGCTTACCTTGGACAATTCTGCATGGTTGCTGTTGATCTCATCAATTTTTCCAGTAGAATTTGCTTTAACTAGTTCTGCGGCTAACGATTCTAACAACTCTTGTCACTTCATTCAGCTTTTGCTGCAAATTCTTCTGATGAAGAAATGGATGTAGAACCAGATCATTACTTCTTCTGCTGATTGAATGGTGTAGATGAGAGCCTTTGAAAATGTTATAGTTTTAGTCTAATGATTCAATGTGGTTGAGTTTTAATGGGCTTTTTCCTCATAATCTTATTCATTCCTTTGCTCTTACATGATGTATATTTCCTGTCTTATGCATATTATTCACGTTTTTTGTGTCTGTCAAACAAATCAAGATCTGTTTAGTGGAAAATCCCTTCCTTGGGCCAATGGTAACCATGCAAAGGACAGTGCAACATAAACAGAAATCATAACAGAAAAGAATAGTCAAAGATTCTTATTAGCTCAAGGTGAGAAAAAATGACTACACTCCCTTGATCAAAGGACAGTGCAACATAAACAGAAATCGTAACAGAAAACCTAATGATGCATTATCACAATAAGCTTATTCAAATCCAGCTATCTAGTTCAAGCAACAGAAAACCTCTTGTAAAATCTTCCTTTTTGTCAAAGCAGAAAATTTTTTAGTTGAAACCTACACATCATGCTAGCTAGGCACTCCCAAATTGCTAAAGTCGAAGTCCATCAAAATACCCCTTCAAACATGGGAAGTAGAGCACTAACAGTGATCGTGCTATTGGGCTTGAAATGGGGCCTGTGAAACAGGGATGACCTCCATCCTCTGGGGGCCTCTTCTTCATCTCCGATCGAATACCACCATCGAAATCAGACACAAGATCATTATCTGGTGCTAAATTTAGATCAAATTTATATGGGACATTCAGTTTAGCCTCCTCATCCGGTGGAACATTCAAGTCAAAATTGTGCTTAGCTTTGAGGCTATCATCTTCATCCGGTTGCAAATTTAAATCGAAGTCCAATTCCTTCTTACCAGAAAAGGATGTCATAGTCAAACCTCCTGCGAAAAAGAAGAAGAAGGAATTAACAAGAATCACATATGAACTGTTGTCCGTTCAATAAGAAATCATATTCCGTATGATTTATGAAAATTGAAATAAAGGGGAAATTTGAAAACTTACCAACAACCCTAAACATCAAAATCTCTCCCTTGGCATTCGTTTGGTCTTCTGGGAGAATTGGAAAACTGACCGGAGTGGAACAACCTTCCCAAAGCAAATTGCACAAAATCTTCCATTTTAGATTTGGCGGGGATGAAATACAATTGGATCTCTACGCGGGAGAAGGCTAAAATTAAAATGGTTTTACGAATAAAATTGGGGAAAAGTAAATATCAAATTGATACGGTGTTGGAAGATGGAGGAAGCTCCGAAGACTAACCACAAAGATACGGTGTTGGAAGATGATAAAATTGATAATCCCAAAAATAAAAAGTTAATTTTAAATATAAGGGTAAATCAGGAAAAAATAGGTTTAAAAAGTCAGAATGACAATTAAAACTGAACAAAAACTTAACTCTAGAACGTCAATTAAAAGAGAACGGAGGGAGTATGACATTATGCTTTAACTGTTAAAGCAGTGTTGTTAAATTGGTTATTAAATTATTTATATGGTTTATGTCATGAGATGACATAAATAATTTAATATTAAATATTATTCTTTAATTGTTAAAGCAGTGTTTTTAGATTGTTCGGTGGTTTGTTAAAGCAGTGTTGTACCGCAGTGTTGTGATATGCTTTAATTTTATAAGATGCCAACTCCACTTTAACGAATTGTTCGGTTGATTAATAGCAGGACTATTGCTATTATATGAATAGCAATACTGCTATTGTTCGTTGGTGTTGGTCCGCCGGGTCGGCCCCCGCGTGGTTCGGTGAGAGCGGGTTGGTCCGGGTTTGACTCGGACATGACTCGGTCTGGTTGGGTAGATTTGGTATTTTAGGATAATTCCCTAAAATATAAGATAAGATCTTATTTATTTAATTGGATAATATTTGATATCATCTAAATTATATAATTTCCTACAAGTTGTTAGGATAGATTCCCACTAGATTTAGATAAGGATATTTGATATCTTATCTTGTTCATGCATATCATATCCAATAATGCATTTTAATGATTAATCATGATTAATGCTATATATTGATTTTAATTTGAATTAAGAATTTGATATTAAATTATTTATATCATGAGATGATTTATTTAATTTGATATAGTTTTATTTAAATTAGTTAAATCGGTTATTACTATTAATTAGATTAATATTATTTATAATATCTGATATTATTATTGCATGCATGTTTTATGATATTATGATATTATTGCTTGCATGAGGTGACTAGTATGGCCCACAATAGGATACATAAATACGGTCTGCGTACCGTTATGTTTTTCTTATACACGATCTGCGTATCGTTATGTATTTTTGTAATTTAAATTTCTGCAAGAGAGTTTATTTCAATTATATGTAAGACAAGAAGAAGAAGATCCTAAGAAAACCAAAGGATGGAGATCCATGGAGAATACTAAGGATGAAGATCCAAGAGTAACAAGAGCCATGAAGATTAGATCTTTAATTTTGGTTTTTAGGGGCCATACTATGATCACATTTAATTACTGCATTACTTGAATGCTTTATTTCCCACTTTGCATGCTTGCTTGTTTGTTTATGCTATTTTGTTCACTAGTAAATAAACAACCATTGCATGCTTAAGTCCCTTAACAGAATATTGAGATCATGCCTTTCCATATCATAACCATGAGGCCCTTGGGATTCGTTGGATAGTTTTCGCCCTAGCGAGGTGTCCTTCCTTGACCTTGGGATAGTGCGGGTATGTCTAATAGGGGCATGCTGCCTTGGTATGGTTACACTCAACAAGAGACCAAAAGGCTCAGTTTTGGATCTTGAGGCATAAGGATGAGTCTTACATAAGATGTGACCATCAACCAAGAGTTATAAGGTGTTATAATTAGTAAAGGAGTTTACTTACCTTGATTACATGAGACTTGGGGAAGTGCCCTAGTACGCTCGAGTTTCATCTAAGATAGGATCTTGGAATCATTTTACTCACAAGGGACAATATAATTGAGTAGAATGTGCAATAACTTACTGTTTATAGCTGGTCTAAATTTTAAGTTTTTGCATGTCAAGCATAATTTATCTGCATGTTTTATTCCGTTTTGTAGTTACCATGTCTTCTGAACACCTCAAATTCACTCTCCGCTCAATAGTTGAGAAAAACCGTTTGAACGACAAGAATTTCCTTGATTGGGAAAGGAATCTGAGAATTATTCTCAGGTCTGAGGGACAAGAGGATGTCATTGAAACCCCCATCCCAGAGCTGACTGCCACCTCATCTGATGAGGAAAAGGCATGTCACAAGAAAATATGCGAACGGGCAATGCAAGTCACTTGCCTGATGCTGGCTGCTATGGAACTTGCTCTTCAACAAAGGTTTGAAGCACAGGATGCCCATACCATTATGAAGAATCTTAGAGATCTCTTCAAGGAGCAAGCCAGAATTGAGAGGTTCTTGACCCTCAAATCCATATTGCAATGCAAGCTCGAGAAAGGGAAACCAGTTGGGCCACATGTTTACAACATGATAGGCTTGTTTGACAAGATGGCTCGACTGGATAACCCTTACAATGTTGAGACAGCTACAGATATGATCTTATACTCCCTGCATGATGGATTTGCCCATTTTAGGCAGATGTATCACATGGGAGCTATGAGCAAGACTCTCAACGAGTTGCACGTGATGCTCAAAATAACTGAGCAAAACGTCATGGTTGACCCATTGAAGGAAGTTCTAATGGTCAAGGGAAAAGGGTTTAAGAAAGGGCCCCAGAAGAAGCAACAACACCAAGGGAAGGGCAAGCAAGCTGCCCAACCCCAGGGGAACACCCCTAAGGTGAAAGTGGCTGCTGAGCACGAATGCTTCTACTGCAAGGCTAAGGGGCACTGGAAGAGAAACTGCCCCAAGTACCTAGAAGACAAGAAGAGGGGAACAGTCTCCACTTCAGGTATTCCCGTTACTGAAATCTTATCAACTAAGTCTCATTCTTGGGTATTAGATACCGGATATGGTTCTCACATTATTTCGAATGTGCAGGGACCAACAAATAGGAGACGGTTGCAGAAGGATGAGATAGATCTGCGCGTTGGAAATGGAGCAAGGGTTGCTGCACTTGCCATTGAAGATTATAGTCTACCTCCACTTTCTGGCTTAGTTTTAAAACTTTATAATTGTTATTTTGTTCCTTCTATTACTAAGTATTTGATTTCAATTTCAGTTTTGAACCTTGAGGGTTATGATTTTGTCATTAAGAATTGATTTTTCATTTATAAGAATGACATTTTCTATGCTCAAGCCCATATGAATAGTAATGGACTATACATACTGGATATCAAATCTGAAAATTATAACGTTGATCTTCCTACATCCTTTTGGGGATATGCCCTCACCACTAATGCGTTCACACTAAACAGAACTCCGTCACGATCAGTTGACAAGACACCATATGAGATATGGTATGGAAAAGTTCCTAGCTTGTCACTTCTGAAGGTCTGTGGATGCAAGGCTTATGTAAAGCGTTACTACCTGATAAGCTAGTACCCAAATCAGACAAATGCTTCTTTATAGGTTATCCCAAGGAAACAAGGGGATATTAATTCTACAATTCCGCTGAGAATAAATTATTTGTTGCTCGGGATAGTGTCTTTTTGAAAAAGGATTTATTTTCCAAGAAGCCAAGTGGGAGAAATGTTCAGCTTGATGAGATTCAAGCTGAGCAACAAACCCAACAACACGAGGACATAGATGATGTCACTGAGGAACTTGACTTTGGAGGCGTACCTTCTCAAAGGAAAACCGCCCAGATTCAAGATGCAATTCTTCAAGTTGATGAAGCACCTGAGGTCCCGCATACAGATGTGGTCAACCCAGCAGCTGAAGTCTCTCCTATTGTTGGACCACTTTGGAGATCAGACAAGCTAAGGCAGTAGCCTAGACGTTATGAGGATTACGTCTTGACTGCTAGCATTGACGTTCTACTTTTAGAGAACGGTGAGTCTGCGACCTATAAGCAAATGATGGCGGACCCCGACTCCGAGAAATGGCTGGTAGCCATGAAATCCGAAATGGAATCCATGTCTGAGAATCAAGTATGGGACTTGATAGATTTGCATGATGGGGTAAAACCTATTGGATGCAAATGGGTCTTTGAGATCAAGACTGACAAGGATGGAAATGTTTCTGTCTATAAGGCAAGACTAGTTGCCAAAGGATTTAGACAGGTTCATGGTACTGACTATGATGAAACGTTTGCACGGTCATTATGATCAGGTCCATTAGGATACTCCTAGCGATTGCCGCTTATTATGATTATAAGATTTGGCAAATCCTAGGAGAATATACAAGCTTAAGAAGTCCATCTATGGACTTAAGCAAGCATCCAGGAGTTGGAATCTTCGTTTTGATGAAGTGGTCAAAAAGTTTGATTTCATCAGATGCGAAGAAGAGCCCTGTGTCTACAAGAAGTTTAGTGGGAGCAAAGTGGCCTTCCTAATTCTGTATGTGGATGACATACTACTCATTGGGAATGACATTACTATGTTGGAGACAGTTAAGGAGTGGCTTAAGAAGTATTTCTCAATAAAGGACTTGGGAGAGACTGAGTACATACTAGGCATTAAGATCTATAGAGATAGATCTAAGAGACATTGGTCTAAGTCAAGGAACTTATGTAGATAAGGTCCTTGATAGATTCAATATGATGAACTCTAAGAAAGGGTTCCTGCCTATGCAGCATGACTTATATCTCAGCAAGAGCCAGTGTTCTGAGACACCTGGTGAGGCTGAAAGGATGAGCATGATTCCCTATGCCTCAGCCATAGGATCCATCATGTATGCAATGACTTGTACTCACCCAGATGTTGCATATGCTTTGAGTATGTGTAGAAGATACCAATCAAACCCGGGTGATGCACATTAGTGTGCAGCCAAGAACATTCTGGAGTACTTACGAAGGACTAGGGATGATCTCTTGATATTTGGAGGTGATAACGAGCTGGTCGTCAATGGTTATATTGATGCAAGTTTTCAGACAGACATAAATGATTTTGAATCTCAGTCTGGATATGTCTTCATTCTGAATGAAGGAGCCATCAGTTGGAAGAGTTCCAAATCCAGACATGTTCTACGGAAGTACCACATGATCAAACACTATGTTGATAGTGGAGATGTGAGGATGTGCAAAGTGCACACAAACGACAACATTGTAGATCCTTTTTTACCAAGACCATGTCTAGGCCCAAGTATGATAGTCATACTAGGGCCAAAGGACTCAAACACACTAGAGAGTTCTTTTGAGACATTGTTTGTTTTATGATAAACCTTGTTTATTATTACAAACATTTATGCTTGACTTATATATGAGTTTCATATTATTATTTAATCATTGCTTGAGATTAGATAAAGTATCCAAACAATTTAATAGTTATCAAATGGGCTCATCAAAACTGTTTTGGTGAATGAAGCCCCATTAAGTGAACTGAAATTATAAAATTGTTAGAAGTCCATGGTCTAAGTTGTTAACTTGGATACAAATGACTTGATCAAAAGACCATATGTGAGATTGATTGATAACACCGGGTTTCATGTGTTATAGGGACATGGAGATGTCTAATCGATTACATAGATGTGTATACTGATACACATCGGACAGACCGATCTTAGGACTTCTCGGGACTTTACTGCGGAGTTCTAGGATTATTCATGATTAGTGAGTTCCTTAGACATGAGTATGATATAGTTATCATTTGACTGCTGGTATGTCTTTGACGCTGTCAAACGCTGACCGTAACAGGCAGTTATAAAAGCAGTGATTGGGATTGCCAAAAGTAGAGTGGGAGCTGTAGTCTTACAAGATTGAATATGTCCTCCTATTCCGTGTATACCATGATACATTTGGAAAGGATTGGTGTCTCGGCCACTTGAAGAGTGAGAACTGTGAAAACGCATGGCCATGCTCGGATGGATTATTAGTAATCATCCGTACTGACAGTTTGATCTCAAGAGTTCAAGAAACATATTTGACGGTAAAGATGAGTTTCATCATATAGTCAGATAAGACACTAAGTGACAAATGAATTTTAACATTGCACACTTGTTTTAAGGACAAGTGGGAGATTGAAGGAATTGTGTCCTTTAATCAAATGTGCAATTACTGATTATGAAGTGGGACCATTTATGAAGATATTTAATCTGGTGATTTTAGGTAGTCATAGTGCTTTGCTAGAAGCCAACTATGATTTATAGACTATATGTTATAAAGTATGTCATAAAGTCTATTGCTATTGTTACCGGGTCCTACGAGGTCACACCCTTAGAGTTTAGACTGGATCAGGTTATTGGGAGACATATTATATAAAGTATATAATATAAAGTTATATAAGATATAACTTGGGAGATAAGACTTGTTAATAATAAAGTGTTATTATTAATAATAAAAGAAATACTTATTTAGGAAATAAGATATCTACACATGGCAATATAAAAGGAGAGCTTTTAGGAAAAGCCCGTAACCCTAATTTACACCAAGAAATACGGTTGCCTCCTTCTCCCTGGAGCTCTCTTCGTTTGCCTTCGATCCTCGCTCTAGCAACCGAGTCCTAGGCGATCCAGATCCAAGCTCGGGTGGACCAAATAGAGGAGTCACACGTGAGGCTTTATTCTCTCCATTTCAGCAGATTGAAACACGCATCAAAATGTATTTGATTCTTCCTATCTATGATCTATTTGGTTTATGCATGAGATCCTTGGTTAGATGTTAGGAAATCGTTTCCTGAAATTCCGCTTTACGTATCTAAAATCCCTACAAAAAATAGATAAGATTATTTTGAATCTTCAAATCAATGTATTTACGTAATTATGTTTGTTAGGATTTGATAAGGTCAACAAAATAAAAAAAAAATCTAATAAGATTATCTTAAAAACAATTAATCAACATTAGTATGCTACTCAAACGTTCTTACTTGAAAATATAGTAATAATAAAAACGTGTGAATTGATATTGTGAACATTGTGGATATTTAAAGTGTTATAATTTTTATAATATATTTTCGAAAATTTTCATAATATATTTTCCAAATTTAAGTTGGATGATTTTTTTTAATCAAATAAGTTTTATATATAATTAAATTGGACCCACTTTTATAATTTATTTTAAAAGGAAGGATGATAATTGGATGAGTAATGACACGTAGACGAATTGAACGTGATGTCGACACGTAAGATTTAGGCCTCTCCTTTAGTATATATAATAATAATATATATAGATATATATAGATGTTGTTTAATTTAATTTAGCTTGAATTTCAAAGAAAAAACAATCTATCTATATCTATATATTAAAGCTCTCCCATTTTGAACTCTTAGAACGATTCTGGCCCCACCATATATACATGTCATCTTTTCATTCTTTTTTTTTTTAATTTTTTTTATTTCACTTTAAATAAAAACCGAGCTTTAATATATAATAGATTTGATGCATAAGACATGAATAAATATTTTTGTATCAAATTTTCATTTAAGATACGCAATTTATATAGATATAAGATAGAAAGATAATGTTCCATCACTAACAAATAGCCAATATCTTCATTAGATAACCGAAGAGTATACTGTTCGTTAAAATATTTACGTAGATTAAGCATATTTTTTTTAATCAAAAGATATCTTTATTAAGTGAAAGATTTATGGTTATAATGTTATATGTGTATAGAGAGATAGCGGACTTGGAAAGCTTCATCATTGTTTGCATGCTAGAGGATTGAACTAATCTATATCTAAATCTATATATCTATATTTATATTTTATCTATCTATCTATATATATTCTATATACTACTATTAAAACAAACAATTATCCCTCTTATTCTTACGTGTCGCTCATCTAAGTATGTCACATCATCAAATAATTATATACATTTATCTATTCACCTTTATTCTATTTACCATTTATTTTATCTTTTATTTATACAAATTTTCTAAATTACCACCCCAAAATATTTTCCAATGTACATGATAATTCTACACTTACCAAAAACATAATTATCATACTTAATTAGTGTCCATAATATAATATGTACGTTAATGGTCTGTAAACTCCATTATAAAGATATGTATATAGATAGATGATCCGTAAATAGTTAATGTTATACGGTTCATCCACCAACATACATATAATATGCACATACCAAAAACATTATTATCATACTTAATTAGTGTTCATGTTTTAATAAGGGTGAATAGATTGTCCGTAAACTCCATTATAAAGAATACAATATGCAATTTTATTTTAGTTTATTTTTATTTTTAATAATTATATAAAATTCCTAATTTATAGTTTCTTCTATAAATATAAATTCACACATCTACCTTCAAATTTCATCATATCTTACACCTTATATATTATTCTAATCAAGAAATTATCCTTCAAATACATCATGTTAATTTTCTTATATAATTATTTTTTATATTTTACATATTATAAATAAATTTAAATTCATTCTTAAAATATATGGCCATACCCGTGCAAGGCACGGGGACATATGCTAGCTTGTAATTTTTTTAATTCTCACTGAAGCTTTTTTTATATATACGGAATATCTATTTTTTACATTTTAATCTATCTATCTATTACTATATATATTAAAGTTCTCCCCTTTCGAGCTACCAAAACGATTATGGACCTACCATTCTTACGTGTCATTTTCTTATTCACTCTTTTTTTTTTACATAATTTTATTTCACTTTATATATAAAAACTTAATAAATTATAAAATTATCTTTACAAATCTTAACAAATTACAAAATACCAATCTTAACAAATCATTCTTACGTGTCATTTTCTTATTCGCTTTTTTTTTATTTACATAATTTTAATTCACTTTATATACAAAAACTTAACAAATTATAATATTATCTTTACAAATCTTAACAAATTATAAAATACCAATCTTAACAAATTATGAAATACAAATTCCTACATAACTCAAACTTTATATTATATAATATATATAAAAAATCTATGGTAATATAGTAGCTCATACTAATGCTATATAATATAGGTTTAACTAATACCTATATGGCTATATTAGTATAGGTCTGAATTTATAATATATTATTTTAATAATTATGAGACTATGAATCATTTTCAATCCTCCAAAAATGTTCCATGAGAGTATTTTTAGGAGGTTGTTGATGCTATATTTTTTAGTTTTTTTTCATTCTTTCATTTATTATGAACATAACTAAAATATCAAATACTAAATTAAGCTACACAAACAATTTGACTTGACTAATATATTTATCGTTAAGATATCAAAATTCAGATAAAGCTAAAAAACATTAATCAATAACATAGATTATGCTTAAGTGGTAGACTGAAACTAATAACATTTTTCTGAAAAGGGTAGATTGAGATTGAACATAATTCTGGGCTCACATAAATGAGGTGTTAATTTGTAGTTAATTATTTATTTTATTTTATTTTATTTTCAAATTAATTAGCTCTAAATTTTAAAATCTTATCAAATCTTCAACAAAATCTCATCAAAGTAACTTCTCTTTACAATAACTTCTAACGTAATTTTCTACTTGACATGTAATACTTATATTTTTGTTAATGCATCAATAATATTAACGAATATTTAACATCATAAAAAATCATTTAATTAATTAACATAAAATATAAAGTATTATCTAAGATTAGGTTACTCAACCCAAGATATTGAGATAGCATATCTTCTAATTTTTTTTGGTAAATATCACGAATTAGTGATAAACTATTAAGCCAATTAAATAAAACCACGTAAGTTAATTAGTATATTAAAATAGCAATAAGATTGGTAAACGCTTTAGATAGCATATCTTTTTAATAATTTTTTTTATTTACAATGCATTCACACTTTAAAATTTAAATAAACACACATAAATCTTATAGTAACAAAATCTTTAATCGATAAATTTCACATTTTTAGGATTTAAATACAAATTATTTGTGAATTTGAAATAATTAATGATGAATAAAAAAATTATGCATAAAAATATAATTATACTATTTAAAAAACGTGAACTAGGCTTTATTTGATTATCCAGTTAAGTTAATTTAGTATATTAAGAATTGACAATAGATATAACTCCCAAACATATATATATATATATATTTAATAATAAAACAATGATTAAACTAATATGATTTTATTTTCAATAATATGATCTCAATGTCTAAAGTCTGAATCGTATTATAAACAGTAAAAAAAACTAACAAAAGCAATATTCTATCAACAAACTAAATAAGTTTAAACAAAATATAGATCTAAACATATCATCAATAAGATATTGTTGAAAGATTGACAAATAGTATCTTACTAACCTATTAAATTGAAGAAAAACTAGTACATTTCATTTCATATTTCAATTTCGGATACTACTTCATTCTAAATATATAAAAATCATTGTGCTTGAGAATTGGTGAAGTAACATGTACAATCATTATTTTTTTGGGTATATTTAGAGTGATTTTTTCTCTCTTTAAATGTTTATATATATAAATTCATCCACTTTCTTTCTATTGATATATATATGTTTCAAAAAAATATAATATAATTACATGTCAATCTTATTTTTCGTATATATGATATTTCTTAATTAATCACATAGTCATTGATTTCTAATTTTGTAACGTTTATTCGTTACAAAATTCTTCTTTCATCTTATGTTTAATATAATCTTAATAATCTACTCGTGCATGGAACGAAGATTTAAACTAGTAATAATTTATTCTCCGTTCCTTCCAGAAATCATTTATTGTTGGGCCATTGCAGTCATTGATGGGCCAGTATCTTGGACCAAGAATTTCGGACTTAGCACCATGAATAGAGGTGTGAAACAGGTCGGGTTCGGGTTTAAGCATACCGAGTTGAGTCATTTATGGGTTAGGTCGATTGCGGATCAAAATTTGTGGATCGATTGTGGGTCAGGTCCTTGCGGGTCAGGTACGGGTTCGTGTCGATCCAACGGATCGAGAATGTCATGTCAAAATTTTATAAAATGAATGTTAAAATGATATTTGAATTAAAACAAAAATTATTATTATATAATATTTTAATAATAAAATGTATTATACTATTTAATATATAAAATATAAATAAATTTATAATACTTTTCGGGTCAAATCTCAATCAAAAAAATGCGAGTCAAGTCGGATTTACAGATTAGGTCAAATTTTGACAGCTTTAACCACGAAGCAACCCATGAGTGCGACAACCAATATAAGGAAATAGGAAGAAATACAATAACAACATGGGTCTTCTCACCAAAAAAAATAAAAAAAATAACATGGGTCCACAACTCCACATACTGCAGTACGTAGTGCATGTTTGGTGCGACCAAAACCCTCTTTTTTTATTAACGATGTAACGAGTCCGACTACACCACGTCTTATTATTAAGATTGTGTTTGATAATAACATATAATTAGCGTTTGAAATAATATTTAATATTTTAAAAATAATAATTATAATTGGTAAATAAAAGTATATATAACTTTTCATATTTAATAATATTTCAAACGCTTTCGCTATCAGTATATCAAACACACTATTACTACTGCTAGTCTGCTGTGTCAAACAAGGCCTAAATAGTCTTTTTCACATTTTATATATTCGGGAGAGTGTGGCATCTCTTACTAAAAAAGGAATTCATATGCGTAATCATCTTCTTGTTTCTTGTTTGTTTTTCAACCGTATCCTCCTCCGAAACACGTATCATATACGGAGCGGGGGGAAGGGTCATGCACTACGCACTGTACAATAGAGTTTTTTATTTTTCATGTGGAATTTACACTTGAAAATCCATGAGCAATTCAACAAGTGGAAACGCCAAAGTGGGGCCCGCCTTTGGTCATATTGATAACCCCTCACAATATATAATACACCATCCAAGCCTGCACAAACCACAAACACAAACACATCAGTTTACCTTGCTTCAGGATAAGCTTAGCATGAAGAAAGCGGAGTTGGTCTTCATCCCATCGCCGGGAGCCGGCCATCTCGTATCAGCCGTCGAGTTCTCCAAGCGTCTCATCTCCCGCGACGCTCGTCTCTCCATCACTATCCTCACCATGAATTCGCCCTTTCCAACTCCAACAACAACAACAACAACAGCCCATCAAAACAACCAAGAAGACCCGTCCGAGCCCCGCTACATCCCCCTCCCGCAAGTCGAGCCGCCACCTATGGAGATCCTGCAGAAGTCCATCGAAGAGTACATCAGCACCTTCGCAGCCTCCCACAGCCACCATGTGAGAGAAGCACTCATCACCCTGCAAAGCTCTTCACAAAATCCAGTTTATTTGGTTGTGGATATGTTCTGCACCTCCATGGTTGATGTAGCAGACGAGCTAAACATCCCTTCTTACGTGTTCTTCACCTCAGGCGCCGCCTTCCTTGGCCTCGTCCTCCACCTCCAGGACCGCTACAATCGAACACGAGTCCCCAAGTTCGATGAGTCCGAACCCGACGTAGTCATTCCAAGCTACCAAAACCCAGTCCCTGCTCCAGCCTTACCTGATTTCGCCTTCAACAAATCAGGCTACACTGCATTCACGGATCATGGAAGGAAGTTCAGAGAAACAAAGGGGGTAATCATTAACACCATAGCCGAGCTCGAACCTTACGCTATCAAATCCTTATCAGAAGCCTACAAGAAGCTACCGGTGTACACTGTTGGGCCAGTTCTTGACCTTAAGGGTCAGTCACATAGGCCAAGTGACCTAGACCAACGAGCCAGGATCATGAAATGGCTCGACGTTCAGCCTGACTCGTCCGTGGTGTACCTTTGCTTTGGCAGCGTCGGTTCTTTCAGTGAAAACCAGGTGAAGGAGATAGCAGCTGGGCTTAGCGGAAGTGGGCAGAGGTTCCTATGGTCACTACGCAAGCAAACGGCGTCTGGTGCGAGAAGGCCGGTTGAATACACAGAGGCGGAGCTGAAGAATGTGTTGCCGGATGGTTTTTGGAGTCTGGTGGAAGAAGGAAGAGGGATGGTATGTGGATGGGCTCCACAAGTGGAGATCCTGGCCCACAAGGGGGTCGGGTCGTTTGTGTCGCATTGTGGTTGGAACTCGACTTTGGAGAGCGTGTGGTTTGGGAAGCCGATAGTGGCCTGGCCGTTGTATGCAGAGCAACGGAGCAATGCGTTTGAGCTGGTGAGTGAGTTGGGCCTAGCAGCGTCATGGGTAGGTTCCGGGACTAAGTCAGGTGGTCTTGTGGCGGCTAATGAAGTCGAGAGGGCAATAAGGTCAGTGATGGCCAAGGATAATCCGGTGAAGAGTCGGGTTAAGGAAATGTCAGAAGTTAGCAAGCATGCTCTAATGGATGGTGGGTCATCCTTTAATTCAACAGGGTGCTTCATTAGGAGAGTCTTTGGAGAGGAGCTCTGATCTCTAACTTTGACAGGCTTGCTTTAGAGTGTAGTAGGTTGGGGGCATGCCTAAGAATATGTGTTCTTGATTGTATCTTTGAGTAATGTTTAAATAAGGATCTTATTGTTGGATCATACCATACTCCTAATTAAAGGGTCAATTGCTACCCAAAAAAGCCATCACAAGGTTATGCAGAGGAATACAGTTTGTTGCATAAATCTACAATGTTGTAACACTACAACAAAGTGGAAAAATGACTGACCAAAAAGAATGACTAAATTTACTGGCATGAAAAGATTGCAATTTAAGATTGAAATGTTGAAGAATGAATCAAGATATTATTTCCCAGTGCAGCTAGTGATAATCTCCTCATTATCTATCAGATTCAAAACCATTCCTCCACTTGTGAGCCAAACAGGAATTTGTACAATTCTGTACCAGATATTCATGTCTACATTGACTCGCTGCACATAGATAAATAATCCACAGAATTTCAGAACTTGTAACCTAAGATTTCAATCGTCTGTTGTACATCAGGCCCATCGCAAGAAAGTTGAACCTTGTCCCAATTAACATAGTATGATCGATTACTATTGAGGATGTGTCAAGTTGGCTGTTAGGAGTTAGTTAGGCATTCTGTTAAGGCCACTGTTGTTGTGATTACTGATGTAATGTGGCAAAGCTTAGTTGTTTACTTAGCTTTGTTTAAATAGCTTCTGTGGTTTACAATTGTAATTCAATTGAGTGAATCAATACAGAGAATGAAAGAGAGAAATTCCAATTCAGTTTCTTGCTCTTGCTTCCTTGTTCATATCTTGAACAAACTCGATTGATATGGATCCACAATTCTATATTACCAAAATTCGCCCTGGTTAATCATCCATTCCACTCAATTGCAGAATCACATGTTATACTCAGCAAACAGAGCTCGAACCAAAAGCAATTGAAACAAGAAAAATAGCTCGAATACAAACCTCTAGAATCCAGTATTCCCATATGTAAATTTCAGTCTTTCTTCCGCTCAAAATCGCCCGAAACCAGCGAGCTTACGCTCATCCAGAACTTAACACCGTCCAATTTCACCTCCATCCTGATCCATCATCAGCTTCTTCCAATCGATATGCTTCTCCTCCATAACCCCAACCCTAACCCTAACCCTAACCAGATAGTTCTCTTGTCCACTTCTTCTCCTCCGCCTGAGACGAGTTAGTATGAAAGTCTAAAATCTGGAAGTCCCCTAGCACGGGACGACGTCGTTTTGGCGGTGATTCTCAGATTTTTTATTGACAGGACCTATTCTATTAACAAAAATTATTTAATTCGCATTGGATATATGCTCTTTCTCCAAAGTAGGAAAGAAAGCAAAGCATATCATATCCAGGAAGAAAGGTTGTTGTGGTTATTTTCGCAAGAAAGTCAACCTGCAAGGCGGGATTTGAGATAGCAGAAAAGCCATGGGCGGGATTTGCTCGTGCTTCGACGGCGGCGAAGGCGCCGACGCCAAGCAGAAAAGGAGAGAGGAAGAGCTACTGTCCTCTGAAGAAGCTCGCTCTAGAGCCGCCGAAGCCGCCGAACGCAGGCAACTGTTCAATTCCTTTCTTTCTTTGATTCATTTTCCTGTCAGCTGTAGAAATTCTGGAGAATATGATTGAAATTCTGTGAATTGGCATTGCAGGCAACACGAATTTGAAAAATCTGCTGCAGGCAGAGCTGCCAAGGCTCAGATGGCAGCTATGGCGAAGCAAGCTGCTAATCCCAGCAGGGGCGAACCTGTTCTTAAGGTACTATTATCAATAATGTAGTTAATTTGATTGTTGATTTTAATTTGTTCTTCTTAGCAATAGGATTTGTAGAACTATATACAGAGAGATACAAAGATCAAAGAAGATGTGATAGCGGAAGCGAAAACAACCAAAACCAATTTTATAGAATAAAAGTGTTTTTGGGGTCTCAACTGGAACACCCAGACCAACAAGGAAAATACAGAAAGACAAACTAAAACAACAAATGGTGTGCGGGAAGATCCAAGTAGAGTAGAAACAGATTGAGTGCTCAAGAAGAACCAAAGTTCTTCAACACTCAAACAACCACAAAAATGGTCTCCGAGGTTCCTGGCTTAAGGATCTTCACCAGCCAAAGCTCAAGGATGAGCTATAATGGCGGAGCACAACACAAAGAGGGAGAAGAGAGAAAACGCTCTCAAAGAAATCGCCAGATCACTTCAACAGTTCTAGGGTTTCAGGAAAGAGGCGTTTTATATCCCTCTCTCTTCCTCACGTGTCTCGCTCAACGTCACGTGGCCGAGCCGGTCCAACAAGCAACCAGGAAGCGAGCCATCAAGCCATCGGTGCCTTGCCATCCGAGTTGGGCCTCTCGGCCCAACTGGTTGCAAAGCCCAAATTTGGCCTCGAGAGCCCATGAAGAATAACCTGATTATTACAATAAGTTCAGAAGTCCAAAGCCTTAAACTTAGGCAATTACACACACACATGCCATTACAATTTGCCCTCCTAATTTCTAAGTTTTACATCAATAGTAAAACATCCTTGTATGATTGGTCTTTGGGATTTACAGCCTTATCTATCATCGGCCCCTTCTCAAAAGTCCACCTAATTTGGATCGATCACATGAAGAAAGTCCATGCAGAAAACAAATTTGTCAGTTGTAATAATTTTAGTACCAAAATCAGCAGGATTCTTCTCACCAGCAATTTTTCGAACCAAAATGACATGTTGTTCCACTTTATCTCGAATAAAATGGAACCTCACATCAATATGTTTGGTCCTCTCATGGTATACAGGATCTTTACACAGATAGAGAGCACTTTGACCATCCATATGCAACACAGTTTTATAAGTTTTTCCTTCTATCTCCATAAGTATACCTTGTAGCCAAATAGCTTCCTTGGAGGCCTCAGTCGCAGCAATGTACTCTGCCTCAGTAGAGGACAGAGCAACAATTTGCCGCTGCTGTGACTTCCAACAAATGCAGTTGCCACACCAGGTATACATATATGAGGTAGTAGATTTTCTATTATCCTTGTTGCTAGCATAGTCAGAGTCAACAAAACCAAATAACTCACCAGGTGAAGAGTGTTTACCATACAATAAACCAAAATTCACAGTTCTAGAAATATACCTTAGAAGGTATTTCATAGCAATCCAGTGTTTTTCACAAGGTTTAGACATGAATCTACTCAAAACACTTACAGCAAAAGCAAGATCAGGTCTAGTGCAAATCATGGCATACATCACATAACCAACAATAACATCATAAGGCACAAATTTCATTATTTCTTTCTCTTCCTTAGGTAAGGGCAGAATGGCCTTTGTAAGGTCAAGGTGCCCTTCTAAAGGCATAGGGAAAGATTTCACATTAGCAACTTTAAATCTTTCAAGTACCTTAAGCATATAGCCAGATTGAGACAGCGAGATTTGTTTCTTAGACCTATCCCTTTCAATTTTAATGCCTAAAATTCTCTGAGCAGGACCAAGGTCCTTCATGTCAAAGTTTTTCTTGAGTTCTTTCTTAACATCATCAATTTTATGTTTAGATTTGCAGATAAACAGGATATCATCAACATAAAGTAACACATAGAGAGGCAACTCAATTTTGACATGTTTAAAGTAAAGACATGAATCATACTTGCTTTTCAGAAAACCCAATTTTTTCATGCAGGTATCAAACTTAATATTCCACTGTCTAGGAGACTGCTTTAGGCCATAGATAGACTTGTTCAGTAAGCATACATGATCAGGTTTGTTCTTATCTATAAAACCCTTAGGTTGTCTCATATAGATGGTTTCATTTAAGTCACCATACAGGAAATCAATTTTAATATCCATTTGCTCAAGTTCATAGTCATAAACTGCAGTCATGACAAGTAATAATCTCATAGTCTTATACTTAGCAACATGGGCAAATATGTCATTGTAATATTCCCCTTCTCTTTGGGTGAAACCCTTTGCCACTAACCTAGCCTTGTATCTAGGTGGGTCAGTGGAAAGGACTCCATCCTTAAGTTTGAAAATCCACTTGCAATCAATAGTTCTAGCACCAGTAGGTTTAGAGACTAAGGTCCAAGTTTTATTAGCATGCATGGATTCGATTTCCTCTTTCATGGCAGTCAACCAGTGATCAGAATGAGCACACTTAATGGCATGTTCAAAGAGTTCAGGAGTATAAGCATTCAAAACTTCATCAATTATGAAAGCAAACTCATCAACACTATTCACATATTTCATGTTAGGGACTCTATTTCTAGGAACCCTATCTCTAGTAAGTTGATAATTGGTCAAATCAGGGACCTCATCAAAAGGCATGTTCAGAACATCAAAATCATGCACATTGTCAGACATAGAGGGGGAAATATGGGAACTTACTTGCCCACCTGATTGGTGAGGTTGCACATTCGAGTGTTTTTCAGTACTTGGATGAACATTAAGATGTTCATAAAGAATACCATCAGAATTTTGTCCAGAGTAATTAGAGGAAGAAGCAACAGAGGGAGCAGGAGAATAGCCAATGTCAAATTCCTCATCATAGTTCTCAATAGGAGGACCAGTTGGCACATAGAAATGATGTTCAGTGGAAGTGTACCTATCTACATTCTCAGTAAAAGTAGTTAGTCTTTCTTTGAAATAAAATTCATGCTCAATAAATGACATTACGGCTAACAATGACCTTATACCCACCTGGTTGTAAAAGAAGCAGTTTATAACCTTTTACCCCTTCAGGGTATCCAAGCATGACACACTTCAGAGCCCTAGGATTTAGTTTTCCAGCAGAGTGTTGTGCATATGCAGTGCACCCAAAGGGTCTCAAATGTGTTAGTGCAGGCTTGGTTCCACTCCACATTTCTTGAGGAGTTTTGAAACCAATGGCAGAGCAAGGAGATCTGTTTATCAGGTATGAGGCAGTGGTGACTGTCTCACCCCAAAGAGAGTGTTTCATCCCAGCACTGATGAGCATGCACCTTGCTTTTTCAAGCAAGGTCCTGTTCATCCTCTCAGCAGTGCCATTCTGCTGAGGGGTGCCAGACACAGTTAAGTGCCTCTTAATACCATTAGAATGACAGAAAGAATCAAACCCATGGTTGCAAAATTCAAGCCCATTGTCAGTTTTCAAGCATTTCAACTTAAATTTTGATTCTCCTTCAACCTTAGTTTTCCAGAATTTGAAGTTTTCAAAGGTATCACTTTTACTTTTGAGTAAATACACCCAGACTTTCCTGGAATAGTGGTCTATGAATGAGATGAAGTATTTCCTCCCACCTATAGTGTCCACCTAGGCAGGACCCCATAAGTCTGCATGCACATACTCAAGAGGCCTTTGAGCAACATACTTAGATTTAGGAAAACTGGACCTAACATGCTTACCAAAAATGCATTTTTCACACATGCTCAGATCAGAAGGTTTATGCTCTAAATAGCCTTGTCTAAACAGATAATGCAAGCCTTTGTTTCCTATATGACCAAGTCTAGCATGCCACATCTTAGTATGATCCATACTCATATTCATGCAAGCATTCAACTCAGTAGAGGAAGCATTTAAGACAAGTTCACCAATGACATGATATAAGCCATGCTTTTTCACACTTTTAATCAGAATATTCCCATCCCTAGAAATATTTCTAATGTCATTATGAGTGTGAATATGACAGTTTAGGTCATCAAACATGCTTTCAGACAACAGATTTCTCCTAAGGTCAGGCACCCACCTAACCTGTTGGAGAACCCTTATTTTTCCATCATGCATACGAAAAAGAATATTGCCAATGCCTTTAATTTTTAAAGAGGAGTGGTCACCCAACCTCACCTCACCCTCATTACAAGCATGCAAATAATTAAAGTAATGTTTATGAGGAGTAACATGCATAGTGCATCCAAAATCTAATATCCAAGAATCAGAATCATCAGCAGAGGCAACCATAACCAAATCATTATGGTAAAAAGTAGGGGAGTCCAGCATAGCAGAAGTGCCATTTTGAGGTTTATTACCGTTTTCATCCTTTTTCTTCTTGAAACATTCACTAATAAAATGACCAAGCTTGCCACAGTAATGACATTTCACATTAGACTTGTCAATTTTAGCCTTGGAATTTCCAAAACCAGATTGAAAAGAATTAGAAGAGTCAGAAGCCTTTTCCTTTTTCACATTCTTCTTCTGAAACTTAGATTTTCCTTTTGAAAATAGGACCTCAGATTTAGCATCTTTATCAGATTTATCATATTTTCCTTTGAAAATTTTCATGATCTCATTCTTCTGAATAATGGACTCAATAATTCTCTTTTTAGTCAATTCTTCAATACCAAATTGTATCACATCTTTAAAGTTGTCAAATTGTGAAGGCAGAGAATTCAACAGGATAACAGCTTGATGAGTATCAACAAGTTTGTCATCACATCTTTCTAATTCCTGAGTCATGTGAAGGAATCTATCAAGATTATCATTCAAAGACACAGAAACATCCATTTTAAAAGCAAATATGCGACAGAGAAGACTAATCCTAGAAGGTAGAGATTTTACCATAAATAGGTCTTTTAACGCCTTCCAAAGATTCTTGGAAGAGTCAATTGTGACCACTTGTCGAGTAACTTCATCAGACAGACGAATCATAATCTCAGAATGAGCAATTTGATCCATTTCCTTCTTAGAGGCTTCATCAAAGTCAGAGGGATAAGCTGTAACACCCCGTCCAAATACCCGGGGAGTTACATGGTAGTGGTCCACACGTGGGTCCACCAGACCTAGTCTGACAACAAAATCACTAAATTTGACCTTCCAACAAAGGCACGACGAGAAAATAATGAAAACTATCCAACTTATAATTATTAAATAATGTCGATGGAGACCAGCATGTATGCAATACCCAAAGTACAACTAGAAGGACGATGCGGAAGACTAAAACTATAGTGATATATCAACTATTCCTAGGACCAATGAAAGGTTCCTAGAAGTAAACTCTAACAAACTCAAACGAACCGATGAAACCATCCTAAGGCACATCATGTTGAGGTGGGCCACCATCATTCGGAAAGGGTCCCTCTGGCGCACCAAACACGCCCGTAACATTACCTAAAAACCACAACAATTATCACATTAGCTAACGATTCTAATATGAACCAAACAAACATAAGAAAGCATGCGAAGTAAAACCAAAATACAAGATGTCTATGTGAACATATATATATATATATATCTTTTAGGAGTAGTAGTAGTAGTAAAGCTATCAATATACTCAATAACCGAATTACGATAACAAAGACGAACATTAAATATACAGAAGTACATAAGCAAATAAGCACATATCAATTCGAGTTCATCAACAATATATCCCATCTCCAATCATTTAACAATCATATCATAACACAACTTGATCTATAATTACATCGTAAGTTAGATCATTCAACAATCATCTCAAAACTCGGAACGATCACCAATCCTGGCACCCTCCGGCCTCAATCTCGGCACAAAGGTCAGTGCGCAACTCTACTCGTTGTCCATTTTCAACCATTAAACGTCTTACCCCGGCTAAGTCCCTACTAGAGCACTTGCCAAAACATTTAACCTTTTGAGAAGGGGCCCCACCTCGTCGCATGGTTATGCCTGGGGGTCACTTCCTCGACGACTTACCTCATGCCCATAACCATACTGGTGGAAACCAAATTGAAAACATTACAAAAAAATCATTTAAAAGAACACACTTAACAATTAGGGTCGTCTCCCAAAATACGGCCCCACATGCCCCGTCTACAAGTCTAGCGCATATAAGAATCGAAAGCTAAGTAAGTCCAGAAGAACTTACCTCAAGGAAGAAACTTCCGACACCAAAAGAAACGGAGTAGGAATGAACAAGATTAGGAACCTAACGAATAGAAATCAATAACAATTAATCCCAAAATACTTAGGACACCCAAACATGAACAACTAATCAAAAGCTAAGAAATAAGCTAAGATCCTGAATTTCTGAGCACTGCAAGTTCTTTATAAATTTTCAAACAATTATCTAATGAACTCCAAAAATTACATAACTAATTTTACCATAATCCTAACTTCATTATCTTTCCAGTGTCACCAGTTTCATATAATTCTGAGCTCTACATAATACCCAGAAATTCATGCAAATCAGGACTTTTCAGGATTCAGCATACAACCATAGCTCACGGTTTTTCTCAGATTTCACCACCTTATAGGTTCTATAAAATTCTACCAAAATACCATGATACAGTACATAACATAAGCTTTCTAATGACTACTCATGGATTCGGTAACTCCTTCTACACACATAGTTATGAATTTTCAAAGTTCAACACTAATCCAGAAATTCAAAACAAACTGAATCTACTTATCTGAATTTTAATTATCAATCCACGCATCCATATTATCCCAAACTTTACAGAGATGTTATTCTATAAGACCTATATCACATGTAAAATTTTCATTAATTTCCATGCTCAGTAACGTAGTCCGATAAATCTGAATAACAAATAAGCCCCATCAGTCTATAACTCCAGATTCATTGAATAAAACTAAATAAGATCTAATCTATTATCAAACACCTAAACTAGTTATAATCAAGCTAACTATATACAAGAATAATATATAGATAGCTTACCAAGGAGTATGAAAACAGAGGATGAATTGGAGATTGAGGAATTGGAGATTGGAGGATGAGGTTGAGTACGGTGCGGCATAGGAATGAACAATCTAGGGTAACTTAGGATTAGAAGTATATATATACTTAGATAGGTCGGTTGGGTAGGATTAAAAGAAAAAAAAATATAATAACAAAATACCTACTAATTATTAATTAGTTATTCTACAATAATTATTACAAATTTCCAAATAATTTAACTCTATCAAATCTTGCCTCAATGTTAAAGATTAAAATTACCTTAAGGATAATTTCGTAAACTATAGAACCTTATAATATATAAAGACTCTCTATATAAGAAACATAATAAAGACCCAGATATTACATAAGATTCCTCAACAGCTTTCCAACATTTTTCCTTTATCAGAATAGCCTTCATTTTGACTTGTCACATGGCGAAGTCAGTGGACCCATCGAAAGGTTTGATTCTCACAGAAGAGTCAGACATAATAGTCTTCAGAGAAGATATGATGACATAAGAGAGTGAGCAACAGAAGTGGCCCAAGACAATAGTTGGAGCTCAGAAGCAGTTCCATACACAGGGAAACGAAGAGGTCGAAAGAGATCGACGACTTAAAGGGTATTTCTGGACCCTCTCAAAGTGAAGTGTCGATTTAACTTCAAGACTCAAGAACAGAGAGTTGAAGGTTTAAATGACGACATAGAAACAAAGATTTTTGGCTAAAGAATCTCAGCAAGAGTTCCCCCTTTTCGATCTAAAACTTAGACTGCGAAAACTTTCGAGCATCTGGATCGCCTCTTTCGAGGTCGTCACGCTGCTAAGCCTCTCAGATGTTCAGATCTACGCAAGGGAAGGAACAAGACAAGGAAGAGAGGAGAGTTAACAAAGATGTCTAGGATCTGAAACGTCGAGGAAGTTCAAACCCTAGATCTGATTCCAGAAGGTTTTAGGGCTAAGAAGCGTTTGAGTTTCTAGTCTCAGGAAACTCGCATGCAAGCCCAGAAACAAGAAGGAGAGAGGTTCAAAGCTCTAGATCTGTAGATGTACAGATCGTAGTTTGAAGAACTCGATCCTAAAGTCTCTCCGTTTTAGATCTCGAAGCTAGAAAGCTTGAGAGATTGGAAACTGACAAACCCTAGGAAAGTTTTGAACAAGGAAATAAAGAAATCTGCGAAGTGGAAACTAAAGACGAAATCCAATGCAAGACTTTAAAACCAAGAACAATTAAAAAAAGAAGAAGGAATCGTCAGAGAAGACTTTAGATCCAAACCCTAGAAGCACAGAGGCTTCGATTTGGAATCATAGCTCTTCTGACAGAAACCTCAAAAGGCTCTGATACCAGTTTGTAGAACTAAATACAGAGAGATAGAAAGATCAAAGAAGATCTGATAGCGGAAGCGAAAACAACCAAAACCAATTTTATAGAATAAAAGTGTTTTTGGGGCCTCAACTGGAACACCCAAACCAACAAGGGAAATACAGAAGGGCAAACTAAAACAACAAATGGTGTGCGGGAAGATCCAAGTAGAGTAGGAACAGATTGAGTGCTCAAGAAGAACCAAAGTTCTTCAACACTCAAACAACCACAAAAAGGGTCTCCGAGGTTCCTGGCTCAAGGATCTTCACCAGCCAAAGCTCAAAGATGAGCTACAATGGCGGAGCACAACACAGAGAGGGAGAAGAGAGAAAACGCTCTCAAAGAAATTGCCAGATCACTTCAACAGTTCTAGGGTTTCTGGAAAGAGGTGTTTTATATCCCTCTCTCTTCCTCACGTGTCTCGCTCAACGTCACGTGGCCGAGCCGGTCCAACAAGCAACCAGGAAGCGAGCCATCAAGCCATCGGTGCCTTGCCATCCGAGTTGGGCCTCTCGGCCCAACTGGTTGCAAAGCCCAAATTTGGCCTCGAGAGCCCATGAAAAATAACCTGATTATTACAATAAGTTCAGAAACCCAAAGCCTTAAACTTAGGCAATTACAGGATTCATCATACATGTAAAGGTGTGTTCTTGTGCTTGCAATTCTGTAGACCCTAAGAACAGAAAATAAGTTGTGATATTGAAATTATTCTTTCCTTGGTTGGATGCAGTGGCAGATGAGTTGAGGTGTACGCATTTTAGCTTTCAACAGTTGAGGTAATTATTCATTTATTCTGCACGGACCAAGTGAACTAGACTTCTTCTTTTTTTAACTGAAATGATTAAATGATCATAGTAAATTCAAGTAGCTAGTGCTAGATCCTTCATAATAAGCTGAGGATGAACTCACCCCACCCGAATCTAAAGTTCGAATCTTCAATTCGAGTTGTTTTTCATGTCGGGTATATACTGGCATACACATATTTTACTTTAATTTCTTGTTTTGTGTTCTTAGGTAGTGTGCAGAATAAACCCAACAGAATTTAGTACAATCAAGTCCAGAATTTTCAACGACGGCATTCGACTTGGAAGTTGTTGTGTGACTATTGTGCATATTTCGAAGAATGAATGGCTTACAACAGTTTTTAGATTGAGTGTGATTTTGTTTATATGTAGCTGTTGTGTTGTTTGAAGACTTTTTATATTCTTGAATCATGTTGTATAAACACATAAATTATTGCTGATATATGTGAGAAGCAAGTTAGCAACCAGAATAAATCGCATGTAAAATTTTCCTAAAACACGAGACTGAAAAAAGAGTAAATCTTGCAAAGTTTGACACCTACTGATGAGATAATTCCAAATTAATACTAAGAATGCCAAGCAATTCGACATTTAAATCACGACACAACCCTCCTATCTAAAAAAACACTATACGTAGAAATTTGATAGCTAACTGGTTATGAAGAAACACTCCTATGAAGCCCAGTTTAACAAAATCCAGCCACAATGATCTTCAGAGCTATAGATACTAAATTCTGGTATAATCTGATACCAGAAAGTAATCAGTAACAAGGAAATAAGCTAACATCTATACAAAATCTCAAATTTGCCTATGATTCAAACCTGTCTAACTTCAAACATTAGCAATTCAGCATTACCCACTTCATTCACCAAAATTGGATGCAGGAGAGTATGTTTCAGAGAAATGGTTGAATTGGGGCGGACGAGCTCAGCTCGTGGGCAGCTTGGAAATAATCACAGGCTTGTGCTTTCAATCCCTCACGCTTTGAAATCAACCCCAGATTGAACCACACATCGTGATTGGTAGGGTCTATTTGCAGGGCATTCATGAATAAGCTTCTAGCAATAGGCAGTGAGTTACTACCTAGCTCCATGAGCACTTTGGCCATTGAAACAAGGCTTGGAACGTGCTCTGGCTCCATTGACAAGGACATGGAGAATGCCACAAGTGCTTCCAGGTACTGCAACTTGGCTTGCATCAACAGACCTACAACAAACATCAGATTCAGCATTCGTCTATCAATTGCTAGTACTATGAATATAGTGGAGGGAACGCTTTTTGGATGTTGTACCTGCTGCATGCCAACTTCTAGGATCAAAAGCTTCAGTTGACTTGGCTTTGTTTATGCAAGTTTCTGCATCACCCCATGACTCTAGATGTGCATATATCTCAGCCAAATGGTGCCATGCTTCAACCTCCAAACGCTTTAAATCCTGCCCCTGTTGGAGACGAACGGATAATTGCTATTTAATGTATTTGACATAAATACATTGCCTTGCAAAGGAAATGCTGATTGTGAAAATTTTATAGATTTAGTTTTTCCTTTCTGTTTTTCATCAGGATGTGAAGTTGGACTGCATCTACTCAAAAACTACATACCTTTAATTGAAAATTCTTGGATTTACATCTGTTCCACGATTGAATCTGTGAGAGCAAGCTTCCATATGTTTCTATAGCTTGTGTTGGTTGTTGCTGGGACGTCTGAATTGCAGCCTTCAACCTCAGAAGCTCCAAATGATCTATATCTTCAGCTTCACTTGAGGCGAGCTCAAGTATGGTATCGACATCACTGAAACGGTGTTGTGCAGATAAAATTAGGGCCAATAGTTTCCACCCTCTACCAGAGCTCTCTGCCTCCATTTCGGAATGCAACATCATATAGTCAAAAGCTGCATTTAGATTCCTCTGAATGGCATTTTCCATACCAAGTTTAATCAACAACTCAGGATCCTCCTTATCAAGAAAAAAGGCATTATTCAGAGATCTAAGAGATTCTTTCTGATATCTCTCACGTTCAAAACTTGATAGGGAAGATCTTGCTTGGTTCCCGTAGCAGATTCCAAGGTACTTATGAGCTTGGGCAATGAAATGCTCACATTCATCAGTAGACAATTCAATATATCTATGAGCAAAATCAATCCCTTCCTCAGCATGCTTGGGGTCTTGTGTGCACAATTTGGCTCCAAACAAGAACGAACGAAGATGGGTCTTGTGCTTACTCGTCTCAGACTTACCAACAACCTTCTTTAAAAGATTGATAGCCACTTCATTCTGATCACAAGCACTATAACAAAGGGCGAGAATATACCATCTCTCTGACCGGTCATATATCCCTGGTAACACTTGCTCAAAGTGATCAGCTAAGAACTCGAACCCCCCACAAATCGACAGTCCATACGTGAGATGGTCCATGATTTCTGGGTCCAAATCAATCTCTTGTTTCAACATCTTAGCCACAAGTATGAAAAGCAGGAGGAACCCTTCCTCAAGATTATTCTCCGGCGTCCTTTCACCCCATATTTGTAACTGGGTAGGGCCCAGGCTTGTTTCAACACCACCATATAACAATGTAAATGCCAGATCCCTTTGCACAGATGCTAGCCTAACAGGATCCAAATTCCAAGGCTTCACAAGAGCTCGCCTATACGATGAAATGGCCTCATCAAGTCGCCCTGCTTGTTTCCACAGCTCAGGGAGCAACTCCAGTGCCTTGTGGAACATCTCTTGCATTTTCCTATCTTGAGGGGCTCTCTGCAGCATTCCTCTTGGTAATGCAGACTCAACTATGTCCACAATTATCTTGCACTCATTTGCAGCTTCTGCAATGCAAATGCCAAAACTCATTATACAACAAATGCAAGCTTGAAAGATTTAACCAAGTGCTAAATACCTGTTGTTCTCCCAAGCTCCATGAGGGTTTTACTCTTGAGCAGAATTGCTTCCAGAAACAGGCTTACTGAAGGCATAGACATTACATGGGTCACAATATTATCGCCCCCTTTCGATTTGGGTTCTCTCTGCCTGATATGCTCGTGAATCGCCTTGATCATCTCTGATGTTAATCTGCTAATATCAATACCCTGGAAGAGCTGAATTGCACCACTGAAATTCCCCTTTTGATACTCCATCCTTCCCAGCAAAGCCCTAGCTTCCTGGCAATTCAAACACACAAAATTAACAAGCCAACACATTTCATCACTTTGAATACAGACTAATATACACACTGAAACTGCATGCACACCTCATAATTCAAACCTAGAGTTCCTTTCAATGTGGATTCAACCTCATCCACCTGATCATCTTCAAGTTTTGGAGCTGCAATCCTTGAGAAGAGTCCACTGGCTGAGAAATTCCTAGTAGTGCGAGAGGAGACTCTACTGACGCCGGAGAAATCCCTAGGCGTCCGAGATGAGTTAACGCTGGCCGAGAAATCCCTCGTGGCGAGAGATTCCGGCGACCGCGGCGGCGCCTCTTCGAATCTGAACTGCTCTCCGGAGCAAGCACACAACATTGTTTCGTTTTCCCTACAGAAAACTTCTAATTCTTCCTCTGGTGCTGGGAATTTTGAACCCTAATCAGAATCTGGTTACAAATTTGAACACCTATGAAGACCAATCGATGAGAAACTAAAGGCAAATCCCCAAATTTTGGCAGTAGAAAACAATGTGAAATTGGTTCTCCAAACTCCAAAAAAAATCTGTAGTGAAACAACTATTGAACAGCTGGAAAAGAGAAGAAAAGTTGAAAATGGCAAGACACAGCACAGGAAGCAGGAAAAACGGAGATGAGTACCCAATGCGAATTTGAAAATTTGAAAGCAGCTTCTCCAAAAGAATCTCTTTCCAGGCTTTGTCAGTGTGAAGTATTGTCTACACCAACACCACACACATTTCCCATGTTTTCTTTCATCTGAACAGTTTTTTAATCGATCTGAGTTTGCTGATGCGCAGCTTTGTCGTCTTCGTTGTTTGCTCTGTCTTCTGAGACTATTAGCAACCTGATGTGAACATGAAAATTTTGGGATTTGGGCTTGCAAGGGCTTACTGAAGCCAGAAGGAGAGAAGGTCCGAAATTTTTCTTCTTTGATTCCCTTTTTCTTCTCAGTTTTTGCCGTGATTGATTGCCTGGTTTCAATCTTTTTGGGTGGAATGCAGCTTGGCAAACTTTTGTTTTATCATATGGTGTTCCTTTTAAATTGTTTATAGGGGTTTTTACAGGAAATCATCCGCTATATAGGAATTTCGTCAATAAATCACCCGTTATCAACCTATTGATTTTAAACCATCTAAAAGTGTAAAATTTGTTATAATCGACCACCTGATGACGGATTCCGTGAGATGAGGCGTTAAGTGGTGGAAAATGACGATTTTGCCCTTAAAATTTTACTGAAATTGCCGATTCAACATGTTCATCTCGCCAGGCTATGAATATATCGAACGAGATGAACTTTTCTTCTTCACTAACACAAATCGAATACATTCGACCATCAAGATTACACGAAGCAACCGTTGAAGAAGGATTGAAGAAGGAATCAATTTGGGAGGAAGGCGAACTGAGTACAAAAGACCGTACACACATACACCAAACTAGAGCTAGTACAGACCTGCCTGAGTACAAAAGAACATAAACCTCTCTCAAACATGAGTTCTGGCTTTCACACATACACCAAACTAACTACTTTTTTGCATGAGAACTAGGTGTGGATGATTTGGTCTTCCTTGTAACCTGCCTTGATCTGGTGGCCACAGCTGCTGAATTTACTGAGATAGTTGTGGCCTTCTTCTTCCTAGTTATGCACAACTTCTGCCTTGATGTGGTGGTTGAAGTAGTACAAGGTGGAGGCTGTAACAAACCTTGTGTTATAATTTGCATTTGAAACAATAATAAATGTGTATTCTCTGAGATGAAATTAGTTGCATACCATTGTAGTTTGTGAGACCTGAGTTGGGATAACATTCTCAACTTCATCAGGCTGGGTCATGGCTTCTTGAATCATGGCTTCTTGAATCATTGCTTGCTGTCCAAAACATCAAGAAATTTGTTACATATGTGATTCTATATTTTGAGCATACTGTGAGCATAAGTTAGGTGTAAAGTATACCACATCATTATCATGCTCAATTGCCATCTGATCTTCATTTGAAGCTTGTGTTTCTGCTGTTCTCACCTGCAACAAATAAAATTTACCAAAGTATTTAGACAGTAACACATGGAGGAACAAACAAAAATTATTAGACAACAAAATCATAAAGTGAATTGGCATCTGCCTATGACATTGACATCTACCGAGACTACTTCATACGAATCTCCATCCCCATGACATTGACATCTACCGAGACTTTGAGCTCTAATGACATTGATTTTCTTCATCACTTCTGGAGTAAGCAACCCTTGATGTGCCTTCATTGTGTTCCTTTTATTGATGAACATCTTCATCAATTTCCTTCTCAACCACTCACACATGGAGAGAATTGGCATCTGCCTAGCCTCTAGTATGCAGCTATTAAAGGATTCACAGGCATTGTTCAGCAGCATGTCTGACTTTGGGTAATACCTGAATCCATGGAGAGACCAAGTTCTGGGGTCCTGGCGCATTAAGTAAGAAGCAGCATCTTCATTCATTTCCCTTATCAATCCCATAGCATGCTCAAAATCAGGGAGGGTTGAAGCTTTTGCAGCAGTCCATACAGCATCCTTGAAAGACTTTCCTGGCCACTGTTTTTTGAAGTTGTTATGCATATGCCTCACACACACCCTAGTGTCACAATTTGGTGCAACCTCAGCCAAGGCCTCTAACAAACCCTACACAAATGAACCACAATATAGTAAGCATACATAAAAGAGAAAAAAAATTATTTAACAACAAGCAAAAGAAAACAAAACCAACCTTACACCTATCAGACATGAATGTCAAGGGTTTGCCTCCAATGTCATTAACCAAGTTTTGAATAAACCAACACCATGTCACCTTATTCTCTTGTTCAACTACTGCAAATGCCACTAGGAATATGTTCTCATTCCCATCCTTAGCCACTGCAGTGAAAACTTGCCCAGTGTATACACCTTTTAGATGGCATCCATCCAATCCCACAATTGGTCTACACCCATTTAAAAACCCATTCTTGCAAGCCTTCAAGCACACATAAAATCTTTCAAACTTGAGTGGTCTTTCTATACTTTCTTGAGGCCTCACATACATACTGCTCCCAGGATTGTAATGGCTAAGTGTAGCTGCATAATCCCAGACTCTTGCATATTGCTCTGGTGCAAAGCCTTGGGTAAGGAGTACTGCCCTAACCCTTGCTCTCCAGGCTTGATGGTATGTAATATCTACACTGTGTTCCCTCTTCACAGTCAGAATAAAAGACTTAATTCTCCATTGTGGGTCATCCCTATAGTGCTCCAGATATTTCTCAGCAAGCCAAGTAGATGTCATCTTTGTATTCTTGTCTTGCCACCCACAAGTATGATCAGGAATAAAAGTCTTGAGCTGAAATGAGCCATCTGAGCCCATTTTCCTTGCAACAGCCTTAAATCCAGACATATATTCCTTACAAACACACTTCTTTCTGCCGTGTTTCAAGCCACAGTGACACTTATTCTTGCAATATGCAGAGACTTTGGTTTTATCATTGTGGAGATAGTAGTAGTCAAAGCCATTTTCCAAGGCATATTGTCTCAGTGCCTTTCTAAAATCATCATTGGAGCCAAATCTCATGCCAGATTTGAAACAAATCTTATTCCTGAAATCAACTAAGGGATTAAACTCTGGGTACCTGTAGGTAATGGCATCATCAGACCCACTGAAGCTCCTATAAGCATCACTCTCTACTCTGATATCAAAGACATCTTCAATATTCTGCTCACCATCTTCTTTGCTCAGATTCTCATCAACTACATCTGCATCTACATTACCCTCAAACTCTGCATCATCATCAGAGCTATCAACCCCAAATACATTTTCTTCATAAACCAAATCATCAGAATCATCATCAGAGGACTCTGATCCTATGACCTCTGCATCTTCATCCCCAGAGTTGTCACTTTCCTCCTCAGATCTATCCTCTTCCAATGGGTGCAAAGAGCTACATGGAATGGCACTGATCTTGGGAGTTGATTTTATATAAATGGATGGGGTGGGCTTAGGGTTAGTACACACTGCACTCATTGTACTTGGGCCTTGACTATCGGAGGGCTCCTTACCAAGTGGGCTGCCTAACTGAGCTGTTGCTTTTATCTTTCTTCCATGTGCAAAGTCCAACAAGTCATTTGGACTAACATCACATTCTTGGACCACAAACACATCTAATGTGTTGTTACAGCTAGCTGCAGTTCCACAGAGTTCTACTATATCTCTATCAACATTAATTTGTTGCATTCCTAGATGGAATGAAGTTCCTGACTTACAGTACCAAAGTTCACTAACTTTTCCAACCTCTTCAACACCATCTTTGACAAACCCTTCCAACTCTATCTTTGATAATCTATCAGGGTCCATATTCTTCATAACATAAACATTTTTTCTCCTATAGCAGAGACTATGCTCAACCTTATTAAGGTAAAATGTACCTCCATAAAAGAATCTTAGAGTCACACTCATCTGTAAAAGCAATAACAAATAAATGCATGACAGTCCAAAAAAAATCATTAAAGGCATATTTCACAATCTGAGCCAGAAAGCAAAACTCATCAATGACAAATAAATTCTATACACATGTGACTATATGAGCCAGAAAATTACTATATATTTCCTAAGGGTCCACCATCTTTGTCTTGCACAAATCTGACTACTCAATGTCGGTCCAAATCAACAGCAATTCTAAAGCACTTTTTTGGTCATCCCAATCCACTAAAAACAATAAAATACTTCAATGCAAAGCACAGTGCAGAAACTTACCTTTCCCAGTAGTTATTCAACTCCTCGATATGGCTTCTTCTTCTGCTCAGAGTTTACCAATGCTCCAACTCTACAATGTCTATGCCAAACACACCACCTTCCTCGGTCTTGGTCTTCTCTTCGAGTTTACCAGTCCTTTAGTTCGTCCTTGAGCACATAAACAAACATCAATTAGAAGAAGGCGAGAAATCAAAACCCTAAACCAAAATCCCCAATTTCTGAAGATCAACCCTAGCCCGCAGAATTAGCCCTAACCCATTCGCGACCCTAAATCCCTAACCTTTGTAGATCAAATTTGAGAGTGAGGTGAGGTTTTGGAAGAACTTCAAGAATCGCCACTGTTTTTCTCACTTCTGGGGTGGTTTAAAATGAATTTCAGTAAAATCAATTTCAATATCACCACTAGAACTTCAAGTATCGTATCGCATTTCGATATATCGCGAGATGAACAAGTTGAATCGGCAATTTCAGTAAAATTTTAAGGGCAAAATCGTCATTTCCCACCACTTAACACCTCATCTCACGGAATCCGTCATCAGGTGGTCGATTGTAACAAATTTTACACTTTTGGGTGGTTTAAAATCAATAGGTTGATAACGGGTGGTTTACTGACGAAACCCCTATATAGCGGGTGGTTTCCTGCAAAAAACCCTTGTTTATATGAAGATAAAGATTGATTAGATTAGATTAATGATGAAATGGGCCGATTGAAAATGCCGTTCTATGGATAAAGAAGGTTGGCTGGGAGGAAAACCAGTATGACAGCTTGATTTTAGTGATCTCTTGGAATCAAAAGAATTGTTTTTTTTTGGGTAAGAAAATATTGTTATTTTTTTTATTAGGAAAGAGATTAGGAGCTCATCTATCTTGATATGGGCCACCCTAGAGCATCCTTGCGGATGAGATCATAAAGATCTGAAATGGCTGTTTGGTGAAATCAATCTGTGATAAAGTTTTGCTATATAGTCGGCCACAATATTAATTTCACGAAAAATGTGGGTAATGCGACAAGATGAGAATTGTCGCAAGTCGAGAAAAATATCGGAGATAACCATCTCAACTTCCCACGGGTAGTCCCATTTGCCATTTAAGGTATAGGTTGTCGCCTTCGATCTTGATGTCTGAGATCTCTAGCTGGATTGCGTCTCAAGATGCCATATCACATCGAGATTGTTTCAGCTACTAAGGGGGAGATGTTTCCCAAGGCACCATTGGCCATAGAGATCCTTCATAGTCCCAAATGATATAGCCGTATGTGGCGGGCCCTTGTGTGTTTTTGGATGCGTCGGAGTTCAGTTTGTATACGTTAGGGGGTGGTTTTGTCCATTTGATATTCTTTCGTTTTCTTCTAGTTGTTAGTCCCACAATTTTTTATCTTCCTTGTTTTCCATTTCTTTTTAGCATTTTTTCAGTCGTGTTGTTGTTTCTGAATAAAGTCCGTAAGGTTCAGTATTGTATTCTTGTTTTGGTCATCAAATATTTTTAGATTTCTCTGGTACCAGATGCTCCACCAGCATATTGATAAGGTTTCCATTACTTGTAAGTTGGATTTGTCCATAATTTCGTTTAAAAGTTGGGTTGGGTTTTTGTTATTCGTATCTATAGTACTAATTAGTAGTTCTATATGTGGGTCAATTTTCCGTAATATATGTTTGGTGTGAGGGCATATGAATAAAAGGTGTGTTAAGTTTTTCACTGTATGTGTGCACAAAGTGCATTCTAGGGGAACATGGACATGCCTTTCATATAACTTTTCTTTAGTTGGTAACCCGCTTTTACTAACTTTCAATATGAAATTTTTAACTTTAGGGGGTATATCAAGTTGTCAGATCCAGTTTGTTTTGATGTCAGGTAGTCCTTTGTTTTCATATATCATGTTAATGACACTCTTGGTAGAGAACCACCCATTTTTGTTGTGTTTCCAGTAGATTCTATCTTCAAACTCATTATTGGGGAGAGTTTTGCTTGCGATTATTGTGGCAATATCATTATCTAGGTGTTGTTGCAGTTCCTCTATTTTCCAGGATTTATCTTGATTTATATAGTGGTCTATTGTTTCCATTTTGTTTATCAATGGTGTATCCTTTGCTAGGTTAGCTAGTTTCCCTATTGGGAGCCAGTTGTCCTCCTAGAACTTGATGGATCTTCCATTTCCTAGTTCCTATTGGAGTCCCTTTTTAAATTCTGGTAAGAGTTTTGTAAGGTTGCTCCATTGCCAGGAGCATTTGGTATTTTTTTTCCTTTCATATTCCAGTATGGGATTTATTTTAAGGTATTTTTCCTGGATAATCTTAACCCATATGTTGGAGGATTCAACAAGTAATTTCCATATTAGTTTCATTTGGAATGCTTTGTTCATGTCTTCGCTTTTTCTGATTCCTAGTCCGCCTTTATTCGTTTGTTTGCAGATTTCGTTCCATCCTATGAGGGGTTTGTGATTATTGTCCTTGTTCCAGAAAAACTGTCGGTTAATTGTATCTAGCCTTTTATGGGTACTAGTTGGTAACGTGAAATTTTGCATAATATAGCTCGGTTGGGCTGATAGTGTTGCTTTAATCAGAACTTTTCTACCTTCTTGTGACAGTGTGTTAGCCTTCCATTTAGTTAGTTGGTTTGTTGTTTTATCGATGAGGGATTGGAAGGTTGAGTATGTTACCCTTTCATTGATGATGGGACAACCCAGGTATTTATCGAGGCCGACAGTTGGTACTACATTAAAAATTTGTTGGATTTGCGTTATAGTATTATGGTTTGTGTTTGTTGTTACTTGGAATGCTGATTTATGGAAGTTTACTAGTTGTCCTGAAATTTTGCAGTAGTCATCAACAATATTTTTTATTTTGGTGCAAACTGTTTGTTTCGTGGATGAGAATATAATTATATCATATGCAAATGCTAGAAATGGAATTTTTGTACCTCGTCTGTTAATTGTGATTCCAATAGGATTGGTTATTTCTGATGCTGCTTTTTGAAGTTGTCGCGAGAGGATTTCTGCTCCTAGTATAAATAGGAAAGGGGATAAGGGGTCGCCTTGTCTCAACCCTCTTTTGGGGAAAAATTGTTCCGTAGGACCGTTGTTTACAAGGACTGAGAAAGATACTGTTTGGGTACATTCCTTGATCCAGTTGGTGAAAGTATTACATAATCCAAATTTTGTAAGTGTTTGTAAAAGGAATTCCCAATCGACCCTGTCATATGCTTTCTCCATATCTAGTTTTAGCGCTACCCACCATTCCTTACCTTTTTTGGCTCGGAAGGAGTGAGAGATTTCATGTGCAATTAGTACATTGTCTTGTATGCTTCTCTGTTGGGTGAAGGCTCCTTGGAGTGGGTGTATTAATTTAGGGATTATTGTTTTCAGTCTTTCTGTAAGGACTTTTATATGATTTTATATATTGTGTTACATAGGCTGATTGGTCTATAGTGGTTTGTTGAACTTGGGTTGTCGCATTTGGGTATGAGTGTTATGAAGGTGTGGTTGATTTGCTTAAGCAGTTTACCAGAGTGAAAGAAGCTTTTGACTGCTCTGATGATATCTGGGCTTATAATATCCCAATATTTTTTATAGAATCCAAATGACATACCGTCTGGGCCTGGTGATTTATCCTCTTTAATACCATGAAGTGCTCTTTTGATTTCGTCATTTGTGACGGGTTTTGTGAGGTGCTCATTGTCCTCTTGGTTCACTTCTGTTTGTACCACATTCAGTAATTCTTCAATCTTCCTCTGATTTATGTGTTGTTTTTGGAATCTTTTTTCGAAGTCTTTTTGGATTTCCTTTTTGACATTTTCATGTCCAATGATGAGTGTTCCTTCTACACTTTGTATTTGTTTGATGTTTTTTCGGTTCCTTCTTCCTGTAGCTATTATGTTGAAATACTTGTTATTGGTGCCTATTGATGTGATGTGTTTATTTTTGGCTCTTTGTCCCCAATATTTTTGTTGGAAGGATAGAAGGCTTTCTTTCTTTTTAGTCAGATTATTTTGTCTTACAAGGTTTGCTTGATTGAGGTTGGTCAACATAGTCTGTTGTAGTTTTGTAAGGTCTTGTTCCACTTTCTTGAGATGTTCAAATATATTTCCAAAACGTGTTTTATTCCATTCCTTTAGTTTTGTTTTTAGAAGTTGTGTTTTCCTTGTTAGTACGTACATATGGGTTTCATGGTAATTACATCTCCATGTTTGTTTGATTAGGTTCGTTAGGTCTTTCCTTTTGGTCCACATCATTTCAAATTTGAATGGTTGTGCTATTTTGTTTACTGAGTTTGATATGTCTAGTGATATGGGGCAGTGGTCTGACGATATGAATGCATGATTATGTGTTATCAGATTTGGGTACCACTGTAGGATTTGGTCGTTAACCAGTATCCTGTCTAATTTCTCTAGCGTATTATTTGGTGTATTCCTAGATCTCCGCCATGTAAAAGGGTTTCCTATTGTGGGTATATCGAGGAGGTTACAAGAATCTTTGAAATTGATTAGTTTGTTAAATCTATTTGGGTTTGGGGTGATTCCTCCTTTTTTTTCTTGTAAATTTTGGATCTCGTTGAGGTCGCCAATCAGTATGCAAGGTTTGTTAACTGTTGTAATATAGTTTTAGAGGTTGGTCCAAAAGTCTAGTTTATCTTTTTCTTGGGGAGGTGTGTATGCAAAGATAATCATACTTTAGGTTTGCCCTGGCAAGCGCGATCGTGGCTTGGACAACCCCGGTCATGACTTTGACTTTCGTTCCTTTCGATTCTTAACGTTCATTCGTTCATATCGTTATTCGTTCGTATCGAATCTAATTTAGGTTTTCGTCGTGGTTGTGTTGTCATCGTAGGGATCCGTACGCAGATTCCAGTCTCCAGATACTCGGAATCTGTCAGCTATGTTCGACTAGATTAAGGCAAGTGGCGGTTCGCTCTTGCTTATCATTCCATATTTTCTTTAATTATCAATTACTTTTGATTGTTAATTAAATTGGAGTGAAGTGTTGTTTTCGTTTGGGAATAGATTTTATAAAATGATGTGATTAAAATATGATATTATAATAGGTTGTATATATTGCTAGAAATAACGCTATTATACCTGTTATTACCGTGATGGTATTAGTGTGGATTATTGTGTGAATTTAACTGTGTAGTTAGAACGAGTATTCGTAGGAACGCTATGTAACTTGCGAGGTCTAGTCGTTTCTTTATAACTGGTATTAGGAGGATTTTGCCCTAGTACTATCTGGTCATGACTGTACCCTTACTCAGGGTAGGTGCACACAGCTGGTGCCGACAATCGGGATTAATTCCCAAGATATCTCTCGTGTCGAGACGATATACCTTAAAAGCTTTTACGTGAATATACGTTTTGTAACTAAATAAGATAAGTGCGGTTATGCACATAATTAATGAACCTTCGGGCGAGAGGTACAACTTGGAACCCGCTCGGACTTCGATTAGAGTAAGTCCTCTTTCCAATCTGGATTCGCATTGCGCGGTGAGGTTGGTCGTGGACCCAAATGATCAAGTCGTTTTTAACGCTTGTGTGAAACTATAACGTTCCCAAACACTTGTCATACTTCCCCATAAGACTCAATCTTTTGGAGTCTTCTCTTCATACGTTTCCCCTAAGACTCAATCTTTTGGAGTCTTCTCTTGTTCATACTTTTTCGTATCTTTCCGTAGAAGTATTGAGGTTCACTATCGTCATCGGCTTTCATTCGAGAAGCGATGGGTGTAACCTAATACGACTACTTAGAACCTTTTCTATTTTACCCTTGTGTAGTCTTTCATTAGACTAACCAACCGGTTTATTTCCTTTGCATTGTTGGCTGGTGTCATCCGTCTCATACGGGACATCAGGTAAACTCCCTTTTCGTGAAGGCTAGTATGCGATGATGAAGGCAGATGATTTAAAGAGTTTTCCAAGGTTGAAGATCCTAAGCGTGAGATCGCTCAGATCAAGACCCTTCGTGATATTTATTTATTTTAAAGACTTCCGCTGTATTGAAACAATTCTGTATTTGATTGTATTTGGTGTTGACAGTTGTAAAACCGTGACTTTGGTTAAATAATATTTGGGAATTTTTATGATATTTAATATAGTTTGTGTTATTATATGGTTGTTATAAATGATTTAGCCTTGGGTGACCCCAGATGTGAAATCTGAGGTCATTGGCCGTAATACTTTCAAGGGAATATTTGGGGGTGTTACAGATTTGGTATCAGAGCCGAAAGTTTTAAAACGGGTTTGGGTTTTCAAATCGTTTTACCTAAAACAATTTTTTTTTATTTTAAAAAACCGTTTACCCGTTCGTGTTGAGAAATTTGTTGGTTAAATTCAAAAGTTGAAAATTTTGAATGAAATCATACTTGAGTAAAAAGTGTATTTTGAAATCTCTGCCATTCAAGTCGTGCCTTCTTTCCAGTCTGATATAGTAAGTTCGCTTCTATATTTAGAAAAACTAATCATTTCTCGTCGCCTCGTAGGATATGGGCGCATTCGTATCACAACTCAGGAGTAAGAAAAAAGCCGAGGTGGTTCCGCTATCTCCAGTTAGGCTTGAGTTTCCGATTCCCCCTAGATGCGTTGAGGTCGGGGAGCCAAGCTGTCCACCCGAGGTGGTGAAGACCGTACTCGAGGAGTCGGTAGTGTTGGTGTCCGATGGGGCAAGGGTTCCCGAGGTAGAGCCCGAAGCAGATCCCAGGGAGGACACGGAGAAGGAGGAGTCGGCGGAGTATCATGGAGGGTACTACGACGACGACTTCGAGGTGGAGGAGGATCCCGAGGAGGATCCAGAGGAAGACCCGGAAGAAGAGGAAGATCCGGAGGAAGAGGACCCTGAAGAGGACCTCGAGGAGTTCAGCTACGAGTCAGATGGCCTAGAGCACCTGCTTGAGGACAGTGAGGACCTGGGAATGCATATCATTTTCCCGAGTCCGGAGTTGCCGCCTGATAAGGAGTACACGCCATTGTCCCCTGCCGCTTGGGAGGCACTTGGGATCTCGGGAATTAGCAGGAAGAGGTATGGGCTGCTGGATGCATCAGTGGACCCGTAACTTATCCCCACTCCGAGAAGGCCGATGGTGAGCCCTGCTTCTCGGCACATGCTCCATCAGAGCGGGATGGCTTCCGCCGCGGCTCGACACCATATGCAGATGATAACTGAATGAGCGCGTATGCGGGCAAGGCCTTGGGAATCGATGGATGCTCCGAGGGAGGTTCCGACCCAATAGGCCAGGCCTAGGCCCCGAGTGCTTTTTGAGCGCATGGAGGAGTGGATGAACGCCTTGTACGATATGGAGGAGAGGACTTACGAGACAGAACTCGGTCTCTCCCGTATGTTGGAGGACGTCTATGAGCTCTAGGAGAACATCAGACAGGCGAAGCTGCTACTCAACCCTCAGTACGAGGTGAACCGGGCGGATTTCCACCCGGGATTTCTTGAAGAATTTTGCTACCCACCAATACCAGAGGAGGGGCCGAGTGTTCCTATGTCCAGAGAAGGACCAAGTGTACCGAGGCCTAGAGAAGAGCCGTGTGCCCCGGGTCCTAGTAGGTCGAGGAGTCCGACACCGGAACCCGAGGATGGTCCACTTCCGAAGAGAAGATGTCAGAGGTCTAGTGGGTATAGGAAACTCTTCATGGCACCGTGAAGGAGGCAATGTTGGGCCGTAGTGATTTCTTTTTAGTTGTTTTGTTTCGTTTTTGTTAGAATTGTAGCCATCTAGCAATTTTGTCTTCTCGCTTAGGAGGTTTTTTTTTTTGTAAAAACTTATCGAACTTAGTTTAGTTCACTTCATCAATAAAAGTTTACCAGTTTGATCTATTCCGAGTCGATTCCATACGTTGTGCATTTTAATAATATGATATTAATGTTGTGAAATACTTGGAAAATTGATCGGTAAACAGATGGTGAACACAAGGAACACTATTCGTGTTGGTGCTGGGCCAAGCAACAACCCCAGACTGAATCTGAGGAATGCCGCAAATCAAGGGGATGAGAGCGAGTCAGTCTCTCACAACAACCCCGTGGGCAGTGGCCAAGTTCCGGCTAATCCTCAAGTGGTATTCGACGCTGCGGCTATAGAAGCTATTCGGGGGATCGTAATGCAAGCGGTCACCGATATAATGCGGCCAATTGCACCACATGCACAAGGTGTGCCGGTTCCTCAGGTTATCCCTGAATTGGAGGAGCCAGTTATTCATGTACCTCAGGATAACGCCGTCAGGAACAGAGGGAACTATGTCTGAGCTTTGAAGGCCATTAGCTCTATGAGGCCTGACAACTATGATGGCAAGGGGGAACCAGTCAAAGTGGCGTATTGGTTCTCGCACATGGAAAGGCTGTTTAGAAACGTCGAGTGCACCGAGGCTGAAAAAGTGCATATCGCTTCCCTTCAACTAAAGGAGGTGGCTAGCGAATGGTGGGAAAGCACCGGTCTAGCTGATCATTCTGGTTTGAACTGGGGAATGTTTAAAACGAAGATGACCGACCATTTCTTTTCTCGTGCTATGAGGGAGGAGAAACATAAGGAGTTCCTTTATCCAAAGACGGATGGGTTGAAGGTGACTGAGCTTGCGGCCAAGTTTAATCACCTGTTGTAGTATGCTGGGCCGGAAGTGTCCGGTGAGGAGCAGAAGATCTGGCATTTCCACGAGTGGATGAAACCAGACATCAAGCCATTGATGGTGCGCCACAGATGCTCTACTTTGGAGCAGTACGTGGATGCCGCCTATAAATTGGAGGTGACTCTGGAGGAGTCGGCGAAGAAGCACAATCGCCAGAGACCGGCGCAGAGCCAGCCTCAGGCTAGTGGGTTTAAACGACCCGCGCCACCGTTGCATTTTGCCAAGTCTGGCCGGGCTAGGACGGAGGCCACACATGCAGGTTCTACGCAACGCTCGGGTCAGGGCAAGAACCTGATCCAGTGTTATAATTGTGGCACGCCGAGGCACACAAGCAATGAGTGTCCGAAGGACAAGAGGACGTGTTTTGCCTGCGAGAAGGAGGGGCACTTGCAGACGTTTTGTCCGCAAAGGAGACAGAAGAGAGCAGAGTCACAGTAAGGGTCTGTTAGCCATAACAACCGACCACGATTCAAGCCGGTGGAGACTCCTAGCCCTTCGACGCAGACAACTGCCCAAAACAAGGGGAAAGCCCCAACTGCTTCTGGAGGTCAAGGTCAGCGGCTTTACGAGATGCGTGAGGCTGATGGACCGAATGCTCCGATTGCTCAAGGTACTCTATACCTCCATTCTACTTCTGTGTGTATATTGTTTGATTCGGGTGCCACTCATTCTTTTATTTCGGAGAATTGTGTGAGTAAGCTAGGCTTAGTGTGCAATGAGGCTTGTGAGCCATTTGTGGTAAATCTTCCCAATAGTGAACAGCTAGTAGGGACCAAGCGTGTGTCTGAATTTCCGATTACTATTCAAGGTCAGAAGTTCGAAGTGGATTTGATCTGTATAGCCATGGCTCCACACGACATTATTCTCGGGATGGATTGGCTGACGCGTCATGGGGCGGTAATCGATTTCAGCTCAAGGACTGTGACAGTTTCATCGGGGGGTCAGTTTGTGTGCAAGTTCAAGGGTCATAATGACGCTGATAACGGAAAGCTCATCAATGCGATGGCTGCGTGTAAGCTACTTCGACAAGGTTGTGTCGGGTACCTGTGCTATCTGGATAAGCCCAAGAAGGATGAGACTTCAGTTCTTGATATTCATGTGATATGCGAGTATCCAGATGTTTTTCTGGAAGAGATTCCCGGTTTACCCCCAAATCGTGACGTGGAGTTCACTATTGATCTCGAGCCTGGTACCACACTAATTTCTAAAGCACCATATCGGATGGCTCCCGCGGAGATGCAAGAGTTGAAGAAGCAACTCGAGGACCTTCTTGAGAAAGGGTATATAAGGCCGAGTGCATCGCCTTGGGGCACTCTGGTCTTGTTTGTCAAGAAGAAGGATGGTTCGTTCCGACTTTGTATCGACTATCGAGAGTTGAACAAGGTCACGATCAAGAACAAGTATCCTTTGCCTAGGATTGATGATCTGTTGGATCAACTGCAGGGAGCAAAAGTCTTTTCCAAGATTGATCTGAGATCTGGTTACCACCAGCTCAGGATTCGTGAGGAAGATATTCCGAGGACTGCATTCCGGATGAGGTATGGACACTACGAGTTCGTAGTCATGCCATTTGGGCTTACTAATGCTCCGGCAGTCTTCATGGATCTGATGCATAGATGTTTCCACCAGTATTTGGACAAGTTTGTGGTGGTCTTCATCGAGGATATTCTGATCTATTCCCCAAGCGAGGAGGCTCACGAGGAGCATCTTCGAATCACCTTGTCGGTCCTTAGACAAAATCAGCTGTATGCGAAGTTGTCTAAGTGTGACTTCTGGATCAAGGAAGTGGCTTTCTTAGGCCATGTGATCAATGAGGATGGGGTTATGGTCGACCCTTAGAAGATTGAAGTGGTAGCCAACTGGAAGCGACCTCAGAATGTGAAGGAGGTGCGCAGTTTCTTGGGACTTGCAGGTTATTACAGACGGTTCGTGGAGGGATTTTCTAAGATCGCTCTACCAATGACCGATTTGCTTCGCAAGGTCCATAAGAAGTTTATGTGGGACGACAAGTGCGAGGCAAGTTTTCAAAAGTTGAAAAAGTGCCTGACGTCCGCACCAGTCTTGGCGCTACCGGAAGGAACTGATGGTTATGTGGTCTATAGTGACGCTTCAAAGCATGGGTTAGGATGCGTATTGATGCAAAAGGGAAAGGTTATTACATACGCATCTCGGCAGTTGAAGACCTATGAAGCAAACTATCCGACACATGATCTGGAGTTAGCGGCTGTGGTGTTCGCATTGAAGATTTGGAGGCACTATCTCTATGGTGTTAGGTGTCAAGTCTTTACCGACCATAAGAGTCTCAAGTATGTGTTCACTCAGAAGGAGTTGAATATGAGACAACGTCGCTGGTTGGAGCTACTCAAAGACCACGACATCGAATTGCTATATCATCCGGGCAAGGCTAATGTGGTAGCCGATGCATTAAGCCGGAAGACACCGCACGAGACCGTAGTAGCTCTACTCACTGCGCAGACCAAACTGAACCAAGGATTGTGTGAGATTGACGTCTTGTACGATCAGCGTCGAGGATGCCTGAGTATGTTGGAGATTCAGGCTACACTACTTGATCAGATTAAGGAGAGGCAGGTTGATGATGTGGTCTTGGTGAAGTTAAGAAGTGAAGTGATGGATGGGAAAGCTCCCGGATTCGTGGTTCAAGATGATGGATCACTCTGGTTTCAGGACCGGATTTGTGTGCCTGACATAGATGGCCTTCGCCAGTTGGTGATGAAGGAGGCCCATTCGTCAGCTTATTCTGTACATCCAGGATCCAGTAAGATGTACAAAGACCTCAGAAAGAAATTCTAATGGCCCAATATGAAGTGGGACATAGCAGAATTTATGGCAAAATGCTTGACTTGTCAGAAGGTCAAGATAGAGCACCGTAGACCAGGTGGCGAGTTGCTACCTCTCCCAGTACCAGAATGGAAGTGGGAGGATATCGCTATGGACTTCGTCACGGGGTTGTCGAAGACTCAGAGTCAGAAGGATGCCATATGGGTGATCATTGACAGGCTCACGAAGAGTGCTCATTTCGTGGCCATCAAGTCAACATGGGGAACCCAGAAGCTATCAGAAGTGTTCCTATACGAGATTGTCCATTTGCATGGTACACCAAAGACCATTGTATCGGATCTTGACGGCCGATTCATGTCGAGATTCTGGAAAGAACTCCACAAGGCCATGGGAACTGAGTTGAGGTTTAGTACTGTGTTTCATCCTCAGACGGATGGACAGTCTGAGAGGACCATCCAGACACTAGAAGATATGCTGAGAGCTTGCGTACTAGATCGTCCGACCAGTTGGGAAAACATCTTAAGTCTGATTGAATTCACGTACAACAATAGCTGGCATTCTACCATTAAGATGGCTCCATTCGAGGCTTTGTACGATCGGAAGTACATATCTCTAATTTGTTGGGAGGAGAATGCCGACAAGATTCTGCTCGGACCGAAGTTAGTCAAAAGGACTGCCTTGGACATTGCTTTGATCAGACAGAGGATGCTGACAGCGCAGAGTCGACATAAGTCTTACGCAGATTTGAAGCGCAGGAATGTCGAGTTTGAGGTTGGTGACAAGGTGTTTGTCAGGGTGTCGCCATCCAAGGGTGTGTTCAGGTTCGGCAAGCGTGGGAAGCTTAACCCTCGCTACGTGGGACTGTTTGAGATCCTTGACAGAGTGGGGTCTCTAGCGTATCGTTTAGCATTGCCGCCATCGGCGCATCCAGTGCATAACGTGTTCCATATGTCTTTGCTAAGGAAGTACGTGCCAGATGTGTCTCATGTGCTAAGTTATGAGGACATCGAGATTCAGGCAAATAGTACCTACAAGGAGATATCTGTGCGTATTCTCGAACGCCGCAAGAAACACTTGAGGAACAAGGTAGTACCATTGGTGCGGATTCTTTGGTCCAAGTCGGGATCTGAGGAGGTAACTTGGGAAACCTGAGAGACTGAGGCTGATATGCTTAGTCGTTTTCCCGATCTGTTTTCGGCCTAGTTTCGGGGTCGAAACATGTTTTTTTTAAGAGGGAGGTAATGTAATAACCCCTAAAAGTCCCGATCTGTAATTCTGTAAAAAGGACATATTGGGCAATTTCTGTAACCTCTATAATATCTGTTATGATCTTTTGAACGTATTAATATACGTTTAATGCATTCTTGGGTCTTAGAATATTTTTAAGGGTGCTAAAAATAAATTCTATCATAAGACCGCGAGCGAAATCTGTGACCTGAGACTAAGGGACGCGTTCGCAGCATTTCTCGTGACCGCGGAAGTGTTTCCGCGACCGCGGAAACGCTGTTCATCGTCCCCTTCGTCTCCTTCGCGTTTCGCCGGTTCGGATGCCGCCGTTTCGCCGTTGGGGATGCCGATCGGTTGGTTTCCTCGACGTTATGCTCTCCTTTTCCCTATAAAAGGAGGTCGGAGCAGCTTGGAATCTCATCCACAGCTCAATCCATCTCTCTTTCTCTCATTTTGCATCGCCGCCGGAGTTCTTGCCTTCGCCGGAGTGTCATCGGAATTGGTGGTGTCGCCGGAGTTGTCTTGGAGGCTAGTGGTGGTGGTGGTGAGCCCTCGTTCGAAGCCAAGGTCATCGTCGTTTCGTCGGTGAGCTTCGAAGCCAAGTTTGAGTCTTCGTCGGTTGGGAGCACCGCGGGGATGAATTCCGCGGCCGCGACTCTGCCCAGATTTCCGCAACCACGGAAGCCCAAACTGTGACCGTGGCTTGCCCTGGCAAGCACGATCGTGGCTTGGACAACCTCGGTCACGGCTTTGACTTTCGTTCCTTTCGATTCTTAACGTTCATTCGTTCGTATCGTTATTCGTTCGTATCGAATCTAATTTAGGTTTTCGTCGTGGTTGTATTGTTATCGTATGGATCCGTACGTAGATTCCAGTCTCCAGATACTCGGAATCCGTCAGCTACGTTCGACTAGATTAAGGCAAGTGGTGGTTCGCTCTTGCTTATCATTCCATATTTCCTTTAATTATCAATTACTTTTGATTGTTAATTAAATTGGAGTGAAGTGTTGTTTTCGTTTGGGAACAGATTTTATAAAATGATGTGATTAAAATATGATATTATAATAGGTTGTATATATTGCTAGAAACAACGCTATTATACCTGTTATTACCGTGATGATATTAGTGTGGATTATTGTGTGAATTTAACTGTGTAGTTAGAACGAGTATTCGTAAGAACACTATGTACCTTGCGAGGTCTAGTCGTTTCTTTATAACTGGTATTAGGAAGATTTTGCCCTAGTACTATCTGGTCATGACTGTACCCTTACTCAGGGTAGGTGCACACAACCGGTGCCGACAATCGGGATTAATTCCCAAGATATCTTTCGTGTCGAGACGATATACCTTAAAAGCTTTAACGTGAATATACGTTTTGTAACTAAATAAGATAAGTGCGGTTATACACATAATTAATGAACCTTCGGGCGAGAAGTACAACTTGGAACCCGCCCGGACTTCGGTTAGAGTAAGTCCTCTTTCCAATCTGGATTCGCATTGCGCGGTGAGGTTGGTCGTGGACCTAAATGATCAAGTCGTTTTTAATGCTTGTGTGAAACTATAACGTTCCGAAACACTTGTCATACTTCCCCATAAGACTCAATCTTTTGGAGTCTTCTCTTCATACGTTTCCCCTAAGACTCAATCTTTTGGAGTCTTCTCTTGTTCATACTTTTTCGTATCTTTTCGTAGAAGTATTGAGGTTCACTATCATCATCGGCTTTCATTCGAGAAGCGATGGGTGTAACCTAATACGACTACTTAGAACCTTTTCTATTTTACCCTTGCGTAGTCTTTCATTAGACTAACCAACCGGTTTATTTCATTTGCATGGTTGGCTGGTGTCATCTGTCTCATACGGCACATCAGGTAAACTCCCTTTCCGTGAAGGCTAGTATGCGATGATGAAGACATATGATGATTTAAAGAGTTTTCCAAGGTTGAAGATCCTAGGCGTGAGATCGCTCAGATCAAGACCCTTCGTGATATTTATTTATTTTAAAGACTTCCGCTGTATTGAAACAATTCTGTATTTGATTGTATTTGGTGTTGACAGTTGTAAAACCGTGACTTTGGTTAAATAATATTTGGGAATTTTTATGATATTTAATATAGTTTGTGTTATTATATGGTTGTTATAATTGATTTAGCCTTGGGTGACCCCAGATGTGAAATCCGAGGTCACTGGCGGTAATACTTTCAAGGGAATATTTGGGGGTGTTACATTATATGTTGTATATCCTGTGTATAGTTTGTGTGATTTACCCGAAGGGTGTATAGTTTTGTGGTGGTTTATAATGCCTGCTGATTTGGTATATTGGTTTTGCCTGTAACATTTGGTGGTAGCTTCCAGTTTGTTGTTGTTGTTGGTATTGCTTAGATTTGGTCTTTCAGTTTGGTAAGGACATTTACAAGAGTAAATACAATTTCTTCCCAGAGAGTGGAAAACTGCATCAGAGTTATTGGTATTCCTTTTTGTGTCTTTCCTTCCATGGTGTTCACTTGTTAGGACGGGGCACTTGATTTGTTTAGGTTGAGCTCGTGCATCTTGGATTGGCGTCTTCAGCTGTATGTTGATCATTAGTTTGGCGTGTCCATTCCTTTTCACTAAGCCTACATAGAGTTGTTGCATAGTGAGGATAGCAAGTTGAAAGGCTATACTGTGTGTAGTCAAATGACGGTATTTGGGGGGTTGAAACCTTTTGTTAATTTTAGTGCTAGGCCTATCTATTTTAATTTGGTAAAGATAAATGGAATAGCGATATGTGGTATTATCATTGTTATAGCAGGGGTAGTCCTCTAGATCATAGTAGGGGATCTTGTTAGGTGCAGTAGTGATAGTAAGAGTATATTGATAGTTGTTAGCATATCTAGTTGGTGAGATTTTTGAAGTGGGAGTAAGCCCAATTGTTTTTGGTATGGTAATCTTAGTTATTGAGGCAGCCTGACTAGGTGGTTCCAAACAAGCAGTTTCAACAGAGGGAGTCTTGTTACTCTCCTTAATATCAGGATAACTTTTAAGCTCATCTAGAAAGCAATTTGTATACCATTCAAGCCAGACAATGGAATGATACTGAGAAATGTCTAAATAGGGATGAACAAGGGATATGGTAAAGATGATGCTAAAGTACTGATGGTTATAGGGGTTAGTGGAAGCATTCATAAGAGCGGATTTGAAAGTTAAAGAGTTAGGGTTAGAAGGATAAAACCTGATTCGGGATCGTTTCCTATTTTTCCTTCTAGTGAGCGGCGACTTCCTCATCTAGCAACCTTGACTCACTTGGAAAAACATCTCCGGTGGTGAATGGGGTTTAGCATCGTTGAGTCGCACAGAGGAGGCGTGTCTGCACCGGAAATCCTTGCCTCGCCATCAATGTCCCTTGCGTCTCCCGGATGGGGGGGGGGGGTCGTTTCCTTCCTCCGATCACATGAATACTCCAGAGGCCACGTCGTCGTTGGTTGGGCTCGCTTCCTGGCCTTGGAGGCTCGCCTCGCCAATGCTTGGTTCTCCTGCTCCAAATTTGGGGGGATCGAAAACCTAGATTTAGTTTAGGGAATATGAGTCGCCACACGATCGCACCGTTCTTCTCGTTTCTTCTTTGCTCTTGTGTTTGGGGGGTAGAGATGGGGTCGAGAAGCCAACCGCCATCTCCGAGTTCGAGTGACAAGAAAGACGAAGATGTCTGCTCTTCCATATCGTTTCCTGCTCCAGGGAAGTCTCCACCAGATGATGTTTGAAGAGGGTAAGCTTTGTTTATAGAGATGCTTGATCAAGAGCGTGGTGAAGGTGAGAAAGTACTGGAATTGGGGGCAGTAATTTGGGCGGAAGGTCAATCTAGGGTTTCTGGTGTGCGGTTTTATGGAGAGGAGAAGAGGGGACGAAGGGGGGTGCGTTCTATTTTGAGGGAGTCAAGGGTTTCATTTTCATCTTTTTTGGTAAGAAAATATTGTTGATTTGGGGAGAAATGATACAAAAGATGGTCCCATGACTCCCATTCAATGAATATTTCCTTTTTAGAGAGATAAGTGGACAAGGCTACCATTTTCAATTTTCATTGTTGGGGCCGGGAAATGTCACAATGAAAATTTATCTTTTCACGTAGGTGTGAGCAATCGGATGTAACCATAAAAAAAAGAGCAATCGAATGTAACTGGTCCGATCCGGTCCGTATGCCGGATACCCGGTACAAAAATTCACAAAACTCTTATCCGCATTCGATTCGAAATGAATCGAATATTCGGTAAATACTATCCGAATCAGATCGGATATTCGACTCGAATATTCAAATTATCCGATTACTAGATAATCTATTAAAAATTATATCAAAATGTTATTTTTTCTAATTCAATCAAAATTAACAATCCGCAAAGTGTAAACTAAATATCAAACATCAACACCATTTGCAAGTCCATGTTAAATTTTTTACACAATTAAACTTGCCAACCTTTTTAAATTGAGAACCATAAACATATATATTATATAGCAAGAGGAATGGACAAGTATATAAAAAGTTATAACTTTAACTTAAATAATCAAAATTCAATTCAATAATGAACACTCCGCCATGACAAAAACATATTTGCTCTATTTAATGAGACGACAATCAATACATGAATTATTGATTTAGGATTTTAATTTTATAAAAATAATAATCAAGGTTGTTTTTTTATTAAAAGGAATAAAATAAGGTTTTGGAGAATTGAAGTGGGTTCAACTGCTTAAAAATGTACAAACACCATTTTGAGATCATATAAACTAATTAAATGTTGTATATTAGTTCTAAAAACATATACATTATATGTTAATAGTATTGGATTCTCAAATATCCGGTAAGCAAAATATCCTGATCCGTATACAGTTCAAGTATCCGGAAAAATCACCCGGATCAGATCGGATTCAGATAAAAATTAAACGGGTGTTTTCGGATACGAACTTTTAAAATTCGGATCGGCGATCGGGTCGGTCGGAGCGGGTATTTGTGCTCACCCCTATTTCACGTGTTACTTATACTAGGGTTAATTTTGCTAATTGATCTATTGAAGGTTTAGTTTTCTAAGCAAAACGTGTACTTTTTAAAGCAATTTACAAGTTTTTTTTTTGGTTTCATAGAAGTACTTAGGCTAGTATAACGAGAGGATGATATGAAATCATAACCTTATAATTACAGTGTGTTGATGATTTTAGTAAATCGACGTTCGTTTTAGTATTATCGGGACTCTCACATTGCCAACGGGATATCGAGTCGTTAGAACGTGGGTTAGGAATGTGTGGAGTGCACACCCATGTAAACGAACTTTGATTCCATAATTATATTTTGGAGTGTAAAGTTTGGAGCATGTGATCCGAGATACTAATTGGTATGTAAGAGTTATGTGCATGTTTATTAATATTAAGAAGACATGCTGAAGCATGGTATATAACCCAAATAAGCTTATGTCCGTCTTATTTTACATGCCTGAAGGAATACAAGTTTATATCCCGAGGCCTATGTTGTAAATAACTACTTCAGATAGCCCGGCCAGAGTTTGTGCGGCAGTGCACTTTTGAACGATTTTAACCGTTTTCAAGGCTTTGTTTCTTTCCTCCAAGATGAATGGAACATCCCATACTCTATATATAGGGTCACATGGGTGTTGGCAATGGGTAATGAACTAGATCAATCAATCCTAAGTAACCTAAGTCGAAAGTACATAAACACGTTCATATTCCAAGGGTTCGATTTTGATTCAGGGAGCCTAGAACAAGATCGGGTTGGTTGTCTTATCCCCGTATTGATTTCATGCAACCCTTTAGGCTTTTGGATCTCCTTGGAGGAGAGGTATGAGGGTCGAAATACGATATTCGAAAAGCGTATCAACGCGATTCAAATCCAATATCCAAGCCATTGACTTGATCATTATTCTCATATTCATGGTGTTTATTCAACCATTCTTTTGGTGTTGAAAACTAGGAGTGAGCAAACGGATATATCCGATCCGGTCCGGTATGTCGGATATCCGGTAAAAAAATATTCATAAAACTCCTATCCGTATCCGGTCCGTTTCGGACTGGATATTCGGTAAATATTATCCGGATCAGATTGGATATTCGACTCGGATATCCAAATTATCCGGTTACTAGAAAACCTATTAAAAATTAAATCAAAATATTTTTTTTAATTCAATCAAAATTAACAATCCACAAAGTGCAACTAAACGTTAAACATTAGCACCATTTGCAATTCTCTGTAATCTTTTCAAACAATTAAACTTGTCAACCTTTTCAGATTGAGAACCATAAACGTATATATTATGTAACAAGAGGAATTGGCAAATATATATAAAGTTGTAACTTTAACTTATATAATCAAAGCTCAATTCAATGATGAACACTCAGTCTTGACAAAAAAAACATATTTGCTCTGTTTAGTGAGGCGACACTTAGTACATGATTTAGGGTTTTAATTTTATAAGAATAATAATCAAGGTTGTATTTTATTAGAAGGAATAAAGTAAGGAATGTTGTATTGGAGAATTGAAGTGGTTTAATTACTTAAAAATGTACAAGCACCATTTTGAGATCATTCTAAACGAATTAAACATTGTATATTAGTTATAAAAACATATATATCTTATACATTAATAGTACCGGATTCCCGAATATCCGGTAAGCAAAATATCCCGATTCGTATCCGGAAAAATCACCCGGATCGGATTGGATTCGGATAAAAATTAAACGGATGTTTTCGGATACGGACTTTTAAGGTTCAGATTGGCGGATTATCGGATCGGGTCGGCTGGATCGGATACTTTTACTCACCCCTATTGAAGACGGCGTTCGTTATGGTTTATCACGAAAAGACACTCCTCTCCAACACAGTGTGTACTGTGTCATACTTGTTAGGAAAACTTGACGCAATAAACAAGTTGAAGAAACGAGTAATGTGGAGCATTATGTAAGTTAATAGATCTTCAAGCATAACACAAACCGTAAGGGAGGAATTGTTGGGCCTCGTTTTTTTGGCCCATTCGATCGACCCATTAGATCGGCCCAATAAGCTTGAACCAGGCTGTCTCTTAGAAGGTCTGGACAAAGTAAAAGGACGTTGGCACAGGGAAACGACCTCTAGAGATCTCAGTCCGGTCAGTATGCAGAGTAACAACTTCCAGAGATCTCGGTCTGGTCAGTATGTAAGGAGACGACCTCCAGAGATCTCGGGCGACCAGTACACAGCTTGACGACTCCCGCAAATCTCGAACGATTTTAACTGACCCCTGGAGATTTCAGGCGATTTTAATCGACCCACGTGCATGATAACGTCTTCTATGAATCTCGAGCGGATCTGCAAACCGACTCAAGCCAAAAACTAGTATAAATTTAGAGAAAACTATCTTGTAACGACACATGATCATTCTTACTCAATTCAAGTAGCTTCCTATCATTATTCTACTAAAAACAATAGATCATTCGTTTGCTTAGTCTGTTACTCCAACATTGAAGCGACCGACGACTAAATTTATGTATTTGATTAGTCTATCATTCCAGGGAGATAAGTTCATATTACATCCGTTTAATCTCATTCACTTGATTGTTAAGTTGATTTGGATTATTTAGATATTACTATCTTATTGCTGTCTAGTTCTCCCCTCTTTAAGCGATTCAGGTTGGTTCGATCTCTTTCGCCCAAAACAATTTGGCCCCCACCGTGGGGCATCTAGCCAATCAACGATCCAGTCCACATCCAATCATGGCTAGTTCTGAGAATCCCATGATCGTCACTGAAAACCAAGTCCATACCGACACCCTGGTCGCAAACCAGACCGAGGATCTCATCAGCCAACCGATCTTGGATATCCAAATCCAAGAGTTGGCGAAGAACATGAGCATCCTCCAAGAAGAACTGGCTCAACAACGCTCAAGAACCGAGACTCTAAGTGCTCAATCTGAAGCCGAAATCGCTCGACTAACTCAAGAAAATGAACTACTGAAATCGCAGGTGAATTCGGCCGCGTCGGCCCCAGGAGGATCAAGACGCATAGTCAACACGGAGGGCCTCTCGACACGTCTCAATATGGATGGAGCAATCTCAACACCCATGACAACTACTACCCAGAACGTCACCCAACCTATCGGTATGTTTCAGACCCCTCCAATCAATCTCTTTACGACTAACGCTCCAATTCCCACGACTGAGCCCACAGAAGCTCGAGTAGTCCCTCCACAAGTCATCCTGCCGACAGACCTACATGTCCGCATACAACAAGCTATCAACCAACACATGAAGGCCTTAGACGACCGCATCGCTTGGATTCTGGGAGTCCCGCAACCGATCGAAAAGGAAGCAATCGACGTATATGAAGACTTGCCGTTCGTAGAGGCGATTTCTCATGTCGAGATCCCTTAAAAATTTCATGTCCCCAAGATGCCCAACTACGATGGGACCGGGGACCCCGACGATCATATTTCTATCTATAAGCAAAAATTAATGACTATTTCCATTCCAAGAGGGAGTCGCAAAACGATCATGTGCAAAAGCTTTGGCACGACCCTCGCAGGACCCGCACTAACTTGGTTCATGCATCTGTCGTAGGGTTTGGTCGCTTTGTTTGCCGATCTGGTCAATTCATTCAAAATCCAGTTCGCCAGCAGCCGGAGACTGGAAAAGCATTCAAGCGACCTATACAGGATCGTGCAAGGGTACGGTGAGCCCTTAAGAGATTATCTTAACAGGTACAATAAAGAGAAGGTCGCGATCCCGCATTGCGATGTCCCAACATCTATTGAAGCCTTTCGCCAAGGATTGGTCAGGGGCAGTGAACTCTATCGCGAGCTGACCAAATACCCGTGTCAAAGCTTTGAAGATGTACAAGCCAAAGCCATGGCCCAACTCAAACTAGAAGAAGACGAAGAGTCCACAAAAGATGACCAACCACTCTCGCAAAGCTGGAGCACGACCCATTGGAAGTCGTATCACTTTTGAAAACTTATACTTTGCACTTCATTTAGATTCAGTCAATTATACTTATCCAACCCTTTACTGACTTAAGCATCGGAGGGCCGTTGGGCTCACACCCAATAGTCACCCTTTGATCTTTTCTATACTTTTCAAGTGTCTTGGACAGGAACACGACAAGAGGCCTCAAGACAAAGTCAAGTTGATCTACATACACAAAACACAATCATACATAGCGCTTATACATTACACGATCGATCGGTACACAGGGAATAAAGGAACAAAAACAAGACACATTTTTACAAGACATGTCCCAATTAAGGTACACGTCTTATACAAATACCATGACGCTCTTCCCTGGAACTACACGACATGTCACACTCAATTACAAGTCTATTCGACCAATGTCACACGACTTGACCAGGAAGCGACTGACGAGTCCACCTGCAAAACAAAGTGAACGACAAACAAGGAGCGGTCCCTTGACCCTTCGCCATCACAAGAGACGCCCTCAACCATCTTCACATGATTATTGGTTGCTTTAAGCTTGAGCAAAATGTCTGTCGACCTCGTTGCCAGAACGCCTGCATTAAAATTAGGATGAAGATCACGCCAGGGGAGATAGAAGTTATAAAATCAAACCGTCCCATCAATTGACACTCTGGCCCAGTTTAATTTTGGGGCAATTGTTGGGCCTCGCTTTTTTGGCCCATTGGATCGGCCCATTAGATCGGCCCAATAAGTTTGAACCACATTATCTTCTAGAAGTTCTGGACAAAGTAAAAGGACGGTGGCACAAGGAAACGACCTCTAGAGAACTCTGTCCGGTCAGTATGCAAAGTAACAACCTCTAGAGATCTCAGTCCGGTCAGTATGTATGGAGACGACCTCCAGAGATCTCGGGGCGACCAGTACGCAGCTTGACGACTCCCGCAAATCTCTGACGATTTTAACCGACCCCCGGAGATTTCGGACGATTTTAACCGACCCACGTGCAGGATAACGTCTTCCATGAATCTCGGGCGGATCTGCCAACCGATTCAAGCCAAAAACTAGTATAAATATAGAGAAAACTATCTTGTAACGACACATGATCATTCTTACTCAATTCCAGCAGCTTTCTATCATTATTCTACTAAAAACAAGAGATCATTCTTTTGCTTAGTCCGTTACTCCAACATTGAAGCGACCGACGACTAAATTTATGTATTTGATTAGTCTCTCATTCTAGGGAGATAAGTTTATATTACATCCGTTTAATCTCATTCACTTGGTTGTTAAGTTGATTTGGATTATTTAGATATTACTGATCTTATTATTGTCTAGTTATCCCATTTTTAAGCGATTCAGGTCGGTTTGATATTTTTCGTCCAAAATAGGAATTATCTCCGGTTGGTTTGGTTGGTGATTCGAAAAGAAAATTCAAATTCGTTTAGGAGGTTATCAGTTCGAATTATAGATGATAAATTTAAAGCTCTTGAGATCAGTATGGACAAAGGTCTGTATAATCTCAAAAAAGTTCATTCGAAGTAATGTTATCACCCTGAAAACTATAAAAACCGATCCTAGAATTAGGAAAACTAACACGGGTCATATTGGAGTTTTCTGGGCTTAAGCTGACCACTCTGTCTTCATGCACTTTTTTATATGATTTGGTTGGGCTGCTACAGCCCATTTAGAGTCGAGTTATTGAGCTCTCAGCCCAAACTGGGGCCCATATTGTCACAACCATCATTATTCTCTTGGTCAATTCATGTTTTTGCCATTGAATACTACCTGACCATTACTTTATCCAAATAAAATTGATTTCATCTCAATATTCATTCCACATTTCCATTGCAATCAAAATCCATGAACGTGTTTATTTCTACCTTTCTTAAGGGAGGTGCTATATACATTTGCTAAATATACAGTGCATAGGCACGTATATATAACACGTGTCGGTGCAAGTTGGCACGTAAATATAACACGTGCTCGTGCCATTTCATTACTCGTTGGGTATCGGATTTTGGCACGGGCACGTTATATGTGTACGTGCCTCTTTTTTTCCATTTAAACTTATTGTTTTTATTATATAAAAAAACACTATAGCATGGGCACATATCCCGTGCACGTGCTACAGTATTTTTTTTTATAGGTTTCTTAGTTTAATCAAACTAAGAAACTATGTGTAATGCTCATAAATTGATTGTTGTATTATTCGAATATCGATTCTACTAGGTATAACGTAATCTTAACTTCATTATCGTATAATTCGAATATCGGTTATACTAATTATATTGTAATACTAACTTCATTATCGTATTATTTGAATAACGATTACACTAAGTATAATGTAATCATGAATTCATTAAATTATTATTCGTTATCATTCAAATATCGGTTATACTAATTATATTTTAATCCTAACTTCATTATTGTATTATTCGAATAACGATTATACTAAATGTAATGTAATCCTAACTTCATTATCATACCCTAGAAACCCTAGGGTAAGCAGGGTTTGAGATTTAGAGATATCAAACCCCATTGATTTTCATAACCAATATTACTTGTATAACCGGTATTTGAATAATAATGTAATGAATGAAGTTAGGATAATGAAGTTAGGATTACATTATATCGTATTATTCGAATATCGGTTATACAAACTATATTGTAATCCTAAGTTCATTATCCTATTACTCGAATATCGGTCACGCTAAGTGTAATGTAATCCTAACTTCATTAACGCGTTATTCAAAGAAGGGTTATATTAAGTGTTATATAATCTTAACTTCATTATAGAATTATTCAAATAACGGTTATACTAAATATACTGTAATCCTAACTTCATTATCGTATTAATCGAATAACGGTTATACTAAGTTGGGATTACATAACACTTAGTATAACTGTTATTCGATTAATACGACAATGAAGTTATGATTGCATTACACTTGGATTAACCAATGTTCATATATTAGGATAATGAAACTTGGATCACAGTATAGTTAGTATAACCGATATTCGAGTAATATGATAATGAAGTTAGGATTATATTACACTTAGTATAACCGTTATTCGATTAATACAATAATGAAGTTAGAATTGCAGTATATTTAGTATAACCGTTATTTGAATAATTATAATAAAGTTAGGATTACATAACACTTAGTATAACCGTGTTTTGAATAACACGATAATGAAGTTAGGATTACATTACACTTAGCGTGACCGATATTCGAGTAATAGGATGATGAACTTAGGATTACAATATAGTTTGTATAACCGATATTCGAATAATATGATATAATGTAATCCTAACTTCATTATACTAACTTCATTCATTACATTATTATTCAAATACAGGTTATACAAATCATATAGGTTATGAAAATCAACGGGGTTGATATCTCTAAATCTCAAACCCTACTTACCCTAGGGTTTCTAGGGTATGATAATGAAGTTAAGATTACATTACATTTAGTATAATCGTTATTCGAATAATACAATAATGAAGTTAGGATTAAAATATAATTAGTATAACCGATATTTGAATGATAACGAATAATAATTTAATGAATTCTGATAGGCGTTATGTCGCATGCACCTAACAAAGTAAACTTCAAAAACCTAACTAATGTAGTCTGATAAGTAAGGGTCGAATCTCACAGAGAATCAAGCTATATATCCTGTCTGCCAAAACCATTCACCAATTGATAACAAAGACAAAGGGAGGGTTTTGGTTGTATCTAACTAAGAAAACGATAAATAAAACATAGAAAGCCTGGGTAGACAAATATCCACCTTCAGTTTGGTTGATCGATCATTGATTATCCCTAGTTTTCAATTCTCATGAATGTCCTAATCCTTGTTCTAAATTAATTACCAGTCCAACCAGTCTTGATAATCCTAACTATTAAACAATAGAGAAACCATCAAGATTTAATCTAACAGCAGCAGTAAGCTCAGGAATAGATAGGCTCATGTAATACTTAACAACTAGTCAGTACTCGACATGCAATCAATTCTCTCTACAATAAACTATTCCAACCAGTTCTAGAATATCGTAGTTGCTACTCTGAATTAGGGATGAACAATATTAATCTCAACAAGTTGACCAGATTAGGGAAACTAGCACTATAGATAATACCAATCTCAACTAGTTTGTCAGGCTAGAGAAACTAATATTAATAATACTAATCACAACAATTGATGAACTAGATCAACCAATAGAATTCAAAACCCTAATCCTGCAGTATGAACAATACCAATAAACTAGGTGATCAGGCTAGAGAAATCAGTAAAACTCAATGGGATGAAGCACAAGAGAATCATAACATTCAAAGAAAGAGCAAGAAATAATCTCAATATCAACGTCAAACCAAGGCTTCAATTGTCTAGCCAAAAACAAAACAAAGAACTAAACTAAGAAAAGAGAAAAGAGAAAGAAAGGTAAAACCAAACTTGGGGTGGAACCCAACTTACAAAATTGATGTTCTAAAGGAAGAATATAAAGACTTTGCAAAACCTAATTTCCTAAAAGATAACAATAACAATCTTCTAAAAATAAAACAAACGAACTTAAAAGAAATAAAATAAGCTAAAGCTTCTCGGACGAAAATCGCATCTCCATACCGCGCCAGGAAAGGAAATCCGCGACCGCGGAAATGCTTATGTCGCGCCCCTCAGCTACTGTCGTCCATCCGCGCCCGCTGCCAGGCTTCCGAGCCCGCGGCCAGGCATTCCGCGCCCGTGGCCAGCCATTCCGTGCCCGGGTTTTGTTCTGCTGCAGCTCTCTCCTTTGGTGCTTCGTCTTCAACTCCTTAAGTCTTCATTTAAGCATTCAAAACCACAAAATCAACACTTCTTCTCCAAAACTCCATTCTCCTATATTGTGTCCTAAACATACATAAATGACACCCCAAATACTAGTAACAGCTCCTAGTTACGCACTACAAAGTAGAGCGTATCAAATTACCCCATGCTTAAACCTTGCTCGTCCTCGAGTAAGCTAATAGAAACCTACTCCTCCAATGAAATACCCAAGGTCTCAAGAAGCACATAAATCCTCCAATGAAATACCCAAGGTCTCAGGAAGCACATAAAAACAATCTCCACTAAGAACTGCACTTAAACATGAATCTACCAGACACCAACACAATAAGCACAACACACAACTAAGCTTTAAGGAAAGTAGAGAACTTCCCCCAAGCTTGACCCGAACACCATAGAGTAAAAGTGACCATCTAATCCTAGCTCCATTCTATCTTCTTATAACTCCCACAGTGGCCTACCCGAATCCTCCTTATAACTCCAACACTTATGTTACCACGCTAGGAAAAATGAGGAATCTTAATAATCACTCTTCTTCTTTTCACTCATTTTGCCCAGGCGCCCTTTCGGGTTTTCATCTGGCCACTCATTTCATTTTTCTATAGATGGGCTCACAAAACTCACATCACTCTTGACCTCGTCTTGCCCCAGCCTAATGCTGGTCCGGGCCACCTGCTTATTACCTAAGCCGCCCTTTCGGGTTTTCGACTTATCCCATGATTTTCTTTTTGTCTTCTTTTTCTTGCTTTTTGACTTTTTTTTTTCAAAGTTAAGAAATACGAAATCACAAATATATACATAGATAGATAGAAAGTACATTCTTCTCCCCCATGCTTGAATAATGCATTGTCCTCAATGTATTGAAAGACAGATAAATGATTGGTGAAGGAAGAAAATACTCACTGATGTACGCCGAGGTGGTCGTCTTCGTCAATAACGCCAGAAGGGTACGCATGGATGTAGGGGTCCCCTAAACTTCATCACCACTTCTCAATCGAACTTCCCAAGAGATAGACCAAGCGATGCTGGAAATCCGAACTCAATATGCACTGGTGGTGACGGACAGATGAAGACGTACATCAAGGGACAACAGCAAATGATAGATCAAGGGAAAACGGGCGGTTGCTCGCGAAAGAGACAAAAAGGGCCGCCATTCTAGATCAACCGCGATCGCGGTTCTTGTACTGGACAACGACCTTTTTTTTTAACTAACCCTAAAATTGCCGCGGGGGCCGCGATCGCGATTTCTTCTCTGATGTTTTCGCGGTCGCGGTTTTCTTCTGTTCTTCCTACTCTTGTGGATCAGTCGAAAAATGAAACGAAAACACAACAAAGAGGAAAAATAAAAGAAAAAGATAGTGTCTTGTTGATCAAATCGGTAAACAATCACACAACCAAGAAAATACAAACTTGGATTCCCCGGCAACGGCGCCAAATTTGATAAGCGTTTTGTCGCATGCTCCTAACAAAGTAAACCTCAAAAACCTAACTAATGTAGTCTGGTAAGTAAGGGTCGAATCCCACAGAGAATCAAGCTATATATCATGTTTACCAAAACCATTCACCAATTGTAAACAAAGACAAGGGGGGGGGGGGGAGGGGGGGGGGGGGGTTGGTTGTATCTAACTAAGAAAACGATTTGATCAACAAGGGGGGGGGGGGGGGGGGTTGGTTGTATCTCAATATGCACTGGTGGTGACGGACAGATGAAGACATACATCAAGGGACAATAGCAAATGATAGATCAAGGGAAAACGGGCGGTTGCTCGCGAAAGAGACGAAAAGGGCCGCCATTCTAGATCAACCGCGATCGCGGTTCTTGTACTGGACAATGACCTTTTTTTTTAACAAACCCTAAAATCGCCGCGGGGGCTGCGATCGCGATTTCTTCTCTGATGTTTGCCGCGATCGCAGTTTTCTTCTGTTCTTCCTACTCTTGTGAATCAGTCGAAAAATGAAATGAAAACACAACAAAGAGGAAAAATAAAAGAAAAAGATAGTGTCTTGTTGACCAAATCGGTAAACAATCACACAACCAAGAAAATACAAACTTGGATTCCCCGACAACGGCGCCAAATTTGATAAGCGTTTTGTCGCATGCTCCTAACAAAGTAAACCTCAAAAACCTAACTAATGTAGTCTGGTAAGTAAGGGTCGAATCCCATAGAGAATCAAGCTATATATCATGTTTACCAAAACCATTCACCAATTGTAAACAAAGACAAAGGGGGGGGGGGGGGGGGGGGGGGGGGGGTTGGTTGTATCTAACTAAGAAAACGATAAATAAAACATAGAAAGCTTGGCTAGACAAATATCCACCTTCAATTTGGTTGATCGATCATTGATCATCACTAGTTCTCAATTCTCATGAATGTCCTAATCCCAGTTCTAAACTAATTACCAGTCCAACCAGTCCTGATAATCCTAACTATTTAACAATCAAGAAACCATCAAAATTTAATCTAACAGCAGCAGTAAGCTCAGGAATAGATAGGCTCATGCAATACTTAACAACGAGTCAGTACTCGACATGTAATCAATTCTCTCTACAATGAACTATTCTAATCAGTTCTAGAATATCGTAGTTACTACTCTGAATTAGGGATGAACAATATTAATCTAAACAAGTTGACCAGATTAGGGGAACTAGCACTATAGATAATACCAATCTCAAATAGTTTGTCAGGCTAGGGAAACTAATATTAATAATACTAATCACAATAATTGATGAACTAGATCAACCAATACAATTCAAAACCCTAATCCTGCAGTATGAATAATACCAATAAAACTAGGTCATCAGGCTAGAGAAATCAGTAAAACTTAATGGGATGAAGCACAAGAGAAACATAACATTCAAAGAAAGAGCAAGAAATAATCTCAATATCAACGTCAAACCAAGGCTTCAATTGTCTAGCCAAAAACAAAACAAAGAACTAAACTAAAAAACGGGAAAAGAGGAAGAAAGGTAAAACCCAACTTGGGGTGGAACCCAACTTACAAAACTGATGTTCTAAGGGAAGAATATAAAGACTTTGCAAAACCTAATTTCCTAAAAGATAACAATAACAATCTTTTGAAAATAAAACAAACGAACTAAAAAGAAATAAAATAAAATAAATAAAATAAGCTAAAGTTTCTCGGACGAAAATCGCGTCTCCACACCGCGCCAGGAAAGGAAATCCGCGACCGCGGAAATGCTTATGTCGCTCCCCTCAGCTACTGTCGTCCATCCGCGCCCGCTGCCAGGCTTCCGAGTCCGCGTCCAGACATTCCGCTCCCGTGGCCAGCCATTCTGCTCCCGGGTTTTTTTCTGCTGCAGCTATCTCCTTTGGTGCTTCGTCTTCAACTCCTTAAGTCTTCATTTAAGCACTCAAAACCACAAAATCAACACTTCTTCTCCAAAACTCCATTCTCCTATATTGTGTCCTAAACATACATAAATGACACCCCAAATACTAGTAACAACTCCAAGTTACGCACTACAAAGTAGAGCGTATCAAATTCCCCCATGCTTAAACCTTGCTCGTCCTCGAGTAAGCTAATAGAAACCTACTCCTCCAATGAAATACCCAAGGTCTCAAGAAGCACATAAATCCTCCAATGAAATACCCAAGGTCTCAAGAAGCACATAAAAACAATCTCCACTAAGAACTGCACTTAAACATGAATCTACCAGACACCAACACAATAAGCACAACACACAACTAAGCTTTAAGGAAATTAGAGAACTTCCCCCAAGCTTGACCCGAACACCATAGAGTGAAAGTGACCATCTAATCCTAGCTCCATTCTATCTTCTTATAACTCCCACAGTGGCCTACCCGAATCCTCCTTATAACTCCAACACTTATGTCACCACGCTAGGAAAAATGAGGAATCCTAATAATCACTCTTCTTCTTTTCACTCATTTTGCCCAGGCGCCCTTTCGGGTTTTCATCTGGTCACTCATTTCATTTTTCTATAGATGGGCTCACAAAACTCACATCACTCTTGACCTCGTCTTGCCCCAGCCTAATGCTGGTCCGGGACACCTGCTTATTACCTAATCCGCCCTTTCGGGTTTTCGACTTATCCCATGATTTTCTTTTTGTCTTCTTTTTGTTGCTTTTTGACTTTTTTTTTTCAAAGTAAAGAAATACGAAATCACAAATATATACATAGATAGATAGAAAGTACATTCTTCTCCCGCATGCTTGAATAATGCATTGTCCTCAATGTATTGAAAGACATATAAATGATTGGGGAAGGAAGAAAATACTCACTGATGTACGCCGAGGTGGTCGTCTTCGTCAATAACCCCAGAAGGGTACGCAGGGATGTAGGGGTCCCCTAAACTTCATCACCACTTCTCAATCGAACTTCCCAAGAGATAGACCAAGCGATGCTGGAAATCCGAACTCAATATGCACTGGTGGTGACGGACAGATGAAGACATACATCAAGGGACAACATCAAATGATAGATCAAGGGAAAATGGGCGGTTGCTCGCGAAAGACACGAAAAGGGCCGCCATTCTAGATCAACCGCGATCGCGGTTCTTGTACTGGACAATGACCTTTTTTTTAACTAACCCTAAAATCGCCGCGGGGGCCGCGATCGCGATTTCTTCTCTGATGTTTGCCGCGGTCGCGGTTTTCTTCTGTTCTTCCTACTCTTGTGAATCAGTCGAAAAATGAAACGAAAACACAACAAAGAGGAAAAATAAAAGAAAAAGATAGTGTCTTGTTGACCAAATCGGTAAACAATCACACAACCAAGAAAATACAAACTTGGATTCCCCGGCAACGGCACCAAATTTGATAAGCGTTTTTTCGCATGCTCCTAACAAAGTAAACCTAAAAAACCTAACTAATATAGTCTGGTAAGTAAGGGTCGAATCCCACAGAGAATCAAGCTATATATCATGTTTACCAAAACCATTCACCAATTGTAAACAAAGACAAGGGGGGAGGGGGGGGGGGGGGGGTTGGTTGTATCTAACTAAGAAAACGACAAATAAAACATAGAAAGCTTGGCTAGACAAATGTCCACCTTCAATTTGGTTGATCGATCATTGATCATCACTAGTTCTCAATTCTCATGAATGTCCTAATCCCAGTTCTAAATTAATTACCAGTCCAACCAGTCTTGATAATCCTAACTATTAAACAATCAAGAAACCATCAAAATTTAATCTAACAGCAACAGTAAGCTCAGGAATAGATAGGCTCATGCAATACTTAACAACGAGTCAGTACTCGACATGTAATCAATTCTCTCTACAATGAACTATTCTAATCAGTTCTAGAATATCGTAGTTGCTACTCTGAATTAGGGATGGACAATATTAATCTAAACAAGTTGACCAGATTAGGGGAACTAGCACTATAGATAATACCAATCTCAAATAGTTTGTCAGGCTAGGGAAACTAATATTAATAATACTAATCACAATAATTGATGAACTAGATCAACCAATAGAATTCAAAACCCTAATCCTGCAGTATGAATAATACCAATAAAACTAGGTCATCAGGCTAGAGAAATCAGTAAAACTCAATGGGATGAAGCACAAGAGAAACATAACATTCAAAGAAAGAGCAAGAAATAATCTCAATATCAACGTCAAACCAAGGCTTCAATTGTCTAGCCAAAAACAAAACAAAGAACTAAACTAAAAAACGGGAAAAGAGGAAGAAAGGTAAAACCCAACTTGGGGTGGAACCCAACTTACAAAACTGATGTTCTAAGGGAAGAATATAAAGACTTTGCAAAACCTAATTTCCTAAAAGATAACAATCTTCTGAAAATAAAACAAACGAACTAAAAAGTAATAAAATAAAATAAATAAAATAAGCTAAAGCTTCTCGGAAGAAAATCGCGTCTCCACACCGCGCCAGGAAAGGAAATCCGCGACCGCGGAAATGCTTATGTCGCTCCCCTCAACTACTGTCGTCCATCCGCGCCCGCTGCCAGGCTTCCGAGCCCGCGGCCAGGCATTCCGCGCCCGTGGCCAGCCATTCCGCACCCGGGTTTTGTTCTGCTGCAGCTATCTCCTTTGGTGCTTCGTCTTCAACTCCTTAAGTCTTCATTTAAGCACTAAAAACCACAAAATCAACACTTTTTCTCCAAAACTCCATTCTACTATATTGTGTCCTAAACATACATAAATGACACCCCAAATACTAGTAACAACTCCTAGTTATGCACTACAAAGTAGAGCGTATCAAAATCCCCCATGCTTAAACCTTGCTCGTCCTCGAGTAAGCTAATAGAAACCTACTCCTCCAATGAAATACCCAAGGTCTCAAGAAGCACATAAATCCTCCAATGAAATACCCAATGTCTCAGGAAGCACATAAAAACAATCTCCACTAAGAACTGCACTTAAATATGAATCTACCAGACACCAACACAATAAGCACAACACACAACTAAGCTTTAAGGAAAGTAGAGAACTTCCCCCAAGCTTGACCCGAACACCATAGAGTGAAAGTGACCATCTAATCCTAACTCCATTCTATCTTCTTATAACTCCCACAGTGGCCTACCCGAATCCTCCTTATAACTCCAACACTTATGTCACCACGATAGGAAAAATGAGGAATCCTAATAATCACTCTTCTTTTCACTCATTTTTCCCAGGCGCCCTTTCGGGTTTTCATCTGGCCACTCATTTCATTTTTCTATAGATGGGCTCACAAAACTCACATCACTCTTGACCTCGTCTTGCCCCAGCCTAATGCTGGTCCGGGCCACCTGCTTATTACCTAAGCCGCCCTTTCGGGTTTTCGACTTATCCCATGATTTTCTTTTTGTCTTGTTTTTCTTGCTTTTTGACTTTTTTTTTTCAAAGTAAAGAAATACGAAATCACAAATATATACATAGATAGATAGAAAGTACATTCTTCTCCCCCATGCTTGAATAATGCATTGTCCTCAATGTATTGAAAGACATATAAATGATTGGGGAAGGAAGAAAATACTCACTGATGTACGCCGAGGTGGTCGTCTTCGTCAATAACGCCAGAAGGGTACGTAGGGATGTAGGGGTCCCCTAAACTTCATCACCAGTTCTCAATCGAACTTCCCAAGAGATAGACCAAGCGATGCTGGAAATCCGAACTCAATATGCACTGGTGGTGATGGACAGATGAAGACGTACATCAAGGGAAAACAGCAAATGATAGATCAAGGGAAAACGGGCGGTTGCTCGCGAAAGAGATGAAAAGGGCCGTCATTCTAGATCATCCGCGATCACGGTTCTTGTACTGGACAATGACCTTTTTTTTTAACTAACCCTAAAATCGCCGCGGGGGCCGCGATCGCGATTTCTTCTCTAATGTTTGCCGCGGTCGCGGTTTTCTTCTGTTCTTCCTACTCTTGTGAATCAGTCGAAAAATGAAACAAAAACACAACAAAGAGGAAAAATAAACGAAAAAGATAGTGTCTTGTTGACCAAATCGGTAAACAATCACACAACCAAGAAAATACAAACTTGGATTCCCCGGCAACGGCGCCAAATTTGATAAGCGTTTTGTCGCATGCTCTTAACAAAGTAAACCTCAAAAACCTAACTAATGTAGTCTGATAAGTAAGGGTCGAATCCCACAGAGAATCAAGCTATATATCATGTTTACCAAAACCATTCACCAATTGTAAACAAAGACAAAGGGGGGGGGGGGGTTGTATCTAACTAAGAAAACGATAAATAAAACATAGAAAGCTTGGCTAGACAAATATCCACCTTCAATTTGGTTGATCGATCATTGATCATCACTAGTTCTCAATTCTCATGAATGTCCTAATCCCAGTTCTAAATTAATTACCAGTCCAACCAGTCCTGATAATCCTAACTATTAAACAATCAAGAAACCATCAAAATTTAATCTAACAGCAGCAGTAAGCCTAGGAATAGATAGGCTCATGCAATACTTAACAACGAGTCAGTACTCAACATATAATCAATTCTCTCTACAATGAACTATTCCAATCAGTTTTAGAATATCGTAGTTGCTACTTTGAATTAGGGAAGAACAATATTAATCTCAACAAGTTGACCAGATTAGGAGAACTAGCACTATAGATAATACCAATCTAAAATAGTTTGTCAGGCTAGGGAAACTAATATTAATAATACTAATCACAATAATTGATGAACTAGATCAACCAATAGAATTCAAAACCCTAATCCTGCAGTATGAATAATACCAATAAAACTAGGTGATCAGGCTAGAGAAATCAGTAAAACTCAATGGGATGAAGCACAAGAGAAACATAACATTCAAAGAAAGAGCAAGAAATAATCTCAATATCAATGTTCAACCAAGGCTTCTATTGTCTAGCCAAAAACAAAACAAAGAACTAAACTAAAAAACGAGAAAAGAGGAAGAAAGGTAAAACCCAACTTGGGGTGGAACCCAACTTACAAAACTGATGTTCTAAGGGAAGAATATAAAGACTTTGCAAAACCTAATTTCCTAAAAGATAACAATAACAATCTTCTGAAAATAAAACAAACGAACTAAAAAGAAATAAAATAAAATAAATAAAATAAGCTAAAGCTTCTCGGATGAAAATCGCGTCTCCACACCGTGCCAGGAAAGGAAATCCGCGACCGAGGAAATGCTTATGTCGCTCCCCTCAGCTACTGTCGTCCATCCGCGCCCGCTGCCAGGCTTCCGAGCCCGCGGCCAGGCATTCCGCGCCCGTGGCCAGCCATTCCGCGCCCGGGTTTTGTTCTGCTGTAGCTCTCTCCTTTGGGGCTTCGTCTTCAACTCCTTAAGTCTTCATTTAAGCACTCAAAACCACAAAATCAACACTTCTTCTCCAAAACTCCATTCTCCTATATTGTGTCCTAAACATACATAAATGACACCCCAAAGTAGAGCGTATCAAATTCCCCCATGCTTAAACCTTGCTCGTCCTCGAGTAAGCTAATAGAAACCTACTCCTCCAATGAAATACCCAAGGTCTCCAGAAGCACATAAATCCTCCAATGAAATACCCAAGGTCTCAGGAAACACATAAAAACAATCTCCACTAAGAACTGTACTTAAACATGAATCTACCAGACACCAACACAATAAGCACAACAGACAACTAAGCTTTAAGGAAAGTAGAGAACTTCCCCCAAGCTTGACCCGAACACCATAGAGTGAAAGTGACCATCTAATCCTAGCTCCATTCTATCTTCTTATAACTCCCACAGTGGCCTACCCGAATCATCCTTATAACTCCAACACTTATGTCACCACGCTAGGAAAAATGAGGAATCCTAATAATCACTCTTCTTCTTTTCACTCATTTTACCCAGGCGCCCTTTCGGGTTTTCATCTGGCCACTCTTTTCATTTTTCTATAGATGGGCTCACAAAACTCACATCACTCTTGACCTCGTCTTGCCCCAGCCTAATGCTGGTCCGGGCCACCTGCTTATTACCTAAGCCGCCCTTTCGGGTTTTCGACTTATCCCATGATTTTCTTTTTGTCTTCTTTTTCTTGCTTTTTGACTTCTTTTTTTTCAAAGTTAAGAAATACGAAATCACAAATATATACATAGATAGATAGAAAGTACATTCTTCTCCCCCATGCTTGAATAATGCATTGTCCTCACTGTATTGAAAGACAGATAAATGATTGGGGAAGGAAGAAAATACTCACTGATGTACGCCGAGGTGGTCGTCTTCGTCAATAACGCCAGAAGGGTACGCAGGGATGTAGGGGTCCCCTAAACTTCATCACCACTTCTCAATCGAACTTCCCAAGAGATAGACCAAGCGATGCTGGAAATCCGAACTCAATATGCACTGGTGGTGACGGACAGATGAAGACGTACATCAAGGGAGAACAACAAATGATAGATCAAGGGAAAACGGGCGGTTGCTCGCGAAAAAGACGAAAAGGGCCGCCATTCTAGATCAACCGCGATCGCGGTTCTTGTACTGGACAACGACCTTTTTTTTTAACTAACCCTAAAATCGCCGCGGGGGCCGCGATCGCGATTTCTTCTCTGATGTTTGCCGCGGTCGCGGTTTTCTTTTGTTCTTCCTACTCTTGTGGATCAGTCGAAAAATGAAACGAAAACACAACAAAGAGGAAAAATAAAAGAAAAAGATAGTGTCTTGTTGATCAAATCGGTAAACAATCACACAACCAAGAAAATACAAACTTGGATTCCCCGGCAACGGCGCCAAATTTGATAAGCGTTTTGTCGCATGCTCCTAACAAAGTAAACCTCAAAAACCTAACTAATGTAGTCTGGTAAGTAAGTGTCGAATCCCACAGAGAATCAAGCTATATATCATGTTTACCAAAACCATTCACCAATTGTAAACAAAGACAAAGGGGGGGGGGGGGGGGGTTGGTTGTATCTAACTAAGAAAACGATAAATAAAACATAGAAAGCTTGGCTAGACAAATATCCACCTTCAATTTGGTTGATCGATCATTGATTATCACTAGTTCTCAATTCTCATGAATGTCCTAATCCCAGTTCTAAATTAATTACCAGTCCAACCAGTCCTGATAATCCTAACTATTAAACAATCAAGAAACCATCAAAATTTAATCTAATAGCAGCAGTAAGCTCAGGAATAGATAGGCTCATGCAATACTTAACAACGAGTCAATACTCGACATGTAATCAATTCTCTCTACAATGAACTATTCCAATCAATTCTAGAATATCGTAGTTGCTACTCTGAATTAGGGATGAACAATATTAATCTCAACAAGTTGACCAGATTAGGGGAACTAGCACTATAGATAATACCAATCTCAAATAGTTTGTCAGGCTAGGGAAACTAATATTAATAATACTAATCACAACAATTGATGAACTAGATCAACCAATAGAATTCAAAACCCTAATCCTGCAGTATGAATAATATCAATAAAACTAGGTCATCAGGCTAGAGAAATCAGTAAAACTCAATGGGATGAAGCACAAGAGAAACATAACATTCAAAGAAAGAGCAAGAAATAATATCAATATCAACGTCAAACCAAGGCTTCAATTGTCTAGCCAAAAACAAAACAAAGAACTAAACTAAAAAACGGGAAAAGAGGAAGAAAGGTAAAACCCAACTTGGGGTGGAACCCAACTTACAAAACGGATGTTCTAAGGGAAGAATATAAAGACTTTGCAAAATCTAATTTCATAAAAGATAACAATAACAATCTTCTGAAAATAAAACAAACGAACTAAAAAGAAATAAAATAAAATAAATAAAATAAGGTAAAGCTTCTCGGACGAAAATCACGTCTCCGCACCGCGCCAGTAAAGGAAATTCGCGATCGCGGAAATGCTTATGTCGCTCCCCTCAGCTACTGTCGTCCATCCGCGCCCGCTGCCAGGCTTTCGCGCCCGCGGCCAAGCATTCCGCGCCCTCAGCCAGGCATTTCGCACCCGGGTTTTGTTCTGCTGTAGCTCTCTCCTTTGGGGCTTCGTCTTCAACTCCTTAAGTCTTCATTTAAGCACTCAAAACCACCAAATCAACACTTCTTCTCCAATACTCCATTCTCCTATATTGTGTCCTAAACACACATAAATGGCACCCCAAATACTAGTAACATCTCCTAGTTACGCACTACAAAGTAGAGCGTATCAAATTCCCCCATGCTTTAACCTTGCTCGTCCTCGAGTAAGCTAATAGAAACCTACTCCTCCAATGAAATACCCAAGGTCTCAGGAAGCACATAAAAACAATCTCCACTAAGAACTGCACTTAAACATGAATCTACCAGACACCAACACAATAAGCACAACACACAACTAAGCTTTAAGGAAAGTAGAGAACTTCCCCCAAGCTTGACCCGAACACCATAGAGAGAAAGTGACCATCTAATCCTAGCTCTAATCTATCTTCTTATAACTCCCACAGTGGCCTACTCGAATCCTCCTTATAACACCAACACTTACGTCACCACGCCAGGAAAAATGATGAATCCTAATAATCACTCTTCTTCTTTTCACTCATTTTGCCCAGGCGTCCTTTCGGGTTTTCATCTGGCCACTCATTTCATTTTTCTATAGATGGGCTCACAAAACTCACATCACTCTTGACCTCTTCTTGCCCCAGCCTAATGCTGGTCCGGGCCACCTGCTTATTACCTAAGCCGCCCTTTTGGATTTTTGACTTATCCGAGGATTTTCTTTTTGTCTTCTTTTTCTTGCTTTTTGACACTTTTTTTTTTCAAAGGAAAGAAATACGAAATCACAAATATATACATAGATAGATAGCAAGTACATTCTTCTCCCCCATGCTTGAATAATGCATTGTCCTCAATGTATTGAAAGACATATATTGATTGGGGAAGATAGAAAATACTCACTGATGTACGCCGAGGTGGTCGTCTTCGTCAATAACGCCAGAAGGGTACGCATTGATGTAGGGGTCCCCTAAACTTCATCACCACTTCTCAATCAAACTTCCCAAGAGATAGACCAAGCGATGCTGGAAATCCGAACTCAATATGCACTGGTGGTGATGGACAGATGAAGACATACAGCAAGGGACAACAACAAATGATAGATCAAGGGAAAACGGGCGGTTGCTCGCAAAAGAGACAAATTTGCCGTGGCGGCCCTGATCGCGGTTTCTACTCTGATGTTTGCCGCGGTCGCCTTTTTAGGACACGGTCGCGGTTTTTCTTCTGTTCTTCCTACTCCTACGGATTAGTGAAAAAATGAAACGAAAACACAACAAAGAGGAAAAATAAAAGAAAAAGATAGTGTATTGTTGATCAAATCGGTAAACAATCACACAAATAAGAAAATACAAACTTGGATTACCCGGCAACGGCGCCAAATTTGATAAGCGTTTTGTTGCATGCACCTAATAAAGTAAACCTCAAAAACCTAAGTAATGTAGTCTGGTAAGTAAGGGTCGAATCCCACAGAGAATCAAAGCTATATATTCTGTTTGCCAAAGCCATTCACCAATTCAGTTTGGTTGATCGATCATTGATTATCCCTAGTTCTCAATTCTCATGAATGTCCTAATCCCTGTTCTAAATTAATTACCAGTCCAACCAGTCCTGATAATACTAACTATTAAACAATCAAGAAACCATCAAGATTTAATCTAACAGCAACAATATGCTCAAGAAGATAGACTCATGCAATACTTAACAACCAATCAGTACTCGACATGCAATCAATTCTCTCTACAATGAACTATTCTAACCAGTTCTAGAATATCGTAGTTGCTACTCTGAATTAGGGATGAACAATATTAATCTCAACAAGTTGACCATATTAGGGGAACTAGCACTATAGATAATACCAATCTCAACTAGTTTGTCAGGCTAAGGAAACTAATATTAATAATACTAATCACAACAATTGATGAACTAGATCAACCAATAGAACTCAAAACCCTAATCCTACAGTATGAATAATACCAACAAAACTAGGTGATCAGGCTAGAGAAATCAATAAAACTTAATAGGATGAAGCACAAGAGAATCATAACATTCAAAGAAAGAGCAAGAAATAATCTCAATATCAACGTCAAACCAAGGCTTCAATTGTCTAGCCAAAAACAAAATAAAGAACTAAACTAAGAAAAGGGAAAAGAGGAAGAAAGGTAAAACCCAACTTGGGGTGGAACCCAACTTACAAAACTATTGTTCTAAGGGAAGAATATAAAGACTTTGCAAAACCTAATTTCCTAAAACATAACCATAACAATCTTCTGAAAATAAAACAAACGAACTAAAAAGAAATAAAATAAGCTAAAGCTTCTCGGACGAAAATCGCGCCAATAAAGGAAATCCGTGATCGCGGAAATATTTCCGCGACCGCGGATATGCTTATTTCGCTCCCCTCAGCTACTGTCGTCCATCCGCGCCTGCTGCCAGGCTTTTGTGCCCGCGGCCAGGCATTCTGCGCCCGCGGCCAGGCATTCTGCGCCCGCGGCCAGGCATTCTATGCCTGGGTTTTGTTCTGCTGCAGCTCTCTCTTTTGGTGCTTCGTCTTCAACTCCTTAAGTCTTCATTTAAGCACTCAAAACCACCAAATCAACACTTCTTCTCCAAAACTCCATCCTCCTATATTGTGTCCTAAACACACATAAATGGCACCCCAAATACTAGTAACAGCTCCTAGTTACGCACTACAAAGTAGAGCGTATCAAATTCCCCCATGCTTAAACCTTGCTCGTCCTCGAGTAAGCTAATAGAAACCTACTCCTCCAATGAAATACCCAAGGTCTCAGGACGCACATAAAAACAATCTCCACTAAGAACTGCACTTAAACATGAATCTACCTAGCACCAACACAATAAGCACAACACACAACTAAGCTTTAAGGAAAGTAGAGAACTTCCCCCAAGCTTGACCCGAACACCATAGAGTGAAAGTGACCATCTAATCCTAGCTACAATCTATCTTCTTATAACTCCCATAGTGGCCTACCCGAATCCTCCATATAACTACAACACTTATGTCACCACGTTAGGAAAAATGAGGAATCCTAATAATCACTTTTCTTCTTTTCACACATTTTGCCCAAGCGCCCTTTCGGGTTTTCATCTGGCCACTCATTTCTTTTTTCTATAGATGGGCTCACAAAACTCACATCACTCTTGACCTCTTCTTGCCCCAGCCTAATGCTGGTCCGGGCCACCTGCTTATTACCTAAGCCGCCCTTTCGGGTTTTCGACTTATCCCAGGATTTTCTTTTTGTCTTCTTTTTCTTGCTTTTTGACTCTTTTTTTTTCAAAGGAAAGAAATACGAAATCACAAATATATACATAGATATATAGCAAGTAAATTCTTCTCCCCCATGCTTGAATAATGCATTGTCCTCAATGTATTGAAAGACAGATAAATGATTGGGGAAGGAAGAAAATACTCACTGATGTACGCCGAGGTGGTCATCATCGTCAATAACGCCAGAAGGGTACGCAAGGATGTAGGGGTCCCCTAAACTTCATCACCACTTCTCAATCAAACTTCCTAAGAGATAGACCAAGCGATGCTGGAAATCCGAACTCAATATGCAATGGTGGTGACGGACAGATGAAGACGTACAACAAGGGACAACAGCAAATGATAGATCAAGCGAAAACGGGCGGTTGCTCGAGAAAGAGACGAAAAGGGCCGCCATTCTAGATCAACCGTGATCGCGGTTCTTGTACTGGACACCGACCTTTTTTTTTAAACTAACCCTAAAATTGCCGCGGCGGCCGCGATCGCGGTTTCTTCTCTGATGTTTGCCGTGGTCGCGGTTTTTAGGCTGCGGTCGCGGTTTTTCTTCTGTTCTTCCTACTCCTGCGGATTAGTCGAAAAATGAAACAAAAACACAACAAAGAGGAAACATAAAAGAAAAAGATAGTGTCTTGTTGATCAAATCGGTAAACAATCACACAAACAAGCCAATACAAACTTGGATTCCCCGGCAACATCGCCAAATTTGTTAAGCGTTTTGTCGCATGCGCCTAACAAAGTAAACCTCAAAAACCTAACTAATGTAGTCTGGTAAGTAAGGGTCGAATCCCACAGAGAATCAAGCTATATATCTTGTTTTCCAAAACCATTCACCAATTGATAACAAAGACAAAGGGGGGGGGGGGGGGGTTGTATCTAACAAAGAAAACGATAAATAAAACATAAAAAGCTTGGCTAGACAAATATCAACCTTCAGTTTGGTTGATCGATCATTGATTATCCCTAGTTCTCAATTCTCATGAATGTCCTAATCTCTGTTCTAAATTAATTACCAGTCCAACTAGTCCTGATAATCCGAACTATTAAACAATCAAGAAACCATCAAGATTTAATCTAACAGCAACATTAAGCTCAGGAATAGATAGGCTCATGCAATACTTAACAACCAGTCAGTACTCGACATGCAATGAATTCTCTCTACAATGAACTATTCCAACCAGTTCTAGAATATCGTAGTTGCTACTCTGAATTAGGGATGAACAATATTAATCTCAACAAGTTGACCAGATTAGGGAAACTAGCACTATAGATAATACCAATCTCAACTAGTTTGTCAGGCTAGGGAAAGTAATATTAATAATACTAATCACAACATTTGATGAACTAGATCAACCAATAGAATTCAAAATCCTAATCTTGCAGTATGAATAATACCAATAAAACTAGGTGATCAGGCTAGATAAATCAGTAAAACTCAATGGGACGAAGCACAAGAGAATCATAACATTCAAAGAAAGAGCAAGAAATAATCTCAATATCAACGTCAAACCAAGGCTTCAATTGTCTAGCCAAAAACAAAACAAAGAACTAAACTAAGAAAATGGAAAAGAGGAAGAAAGGTAAAACCCAACTTGGGGTGGAACCCAACTTACAAAACTGATGTTCTAAGGGAAGAATATAAAGACTTTGCAAAACCTAATTTCCTAAAATATAACAATAACAATCTTATGAAAATAAAACAAACGAACTAAAAAGAAATAAAATAAAAGAAATAAAAAAGCTAAAGCTTCTCGGACGAAAATTGCGTCTCCGCACCGCGCCACGAAAGGAAATCCGCTACCGCAGAAATGCTTATGTCGCTCCCCTCAGCTACTGTCGTCCATCCGCGCCCACTGCCAGGCTTCCGCGCCCGCGGCCAGGCATTCCGCGCCCGTAGCCAGGCATTATGCGCCCAGGTTTTGTTCTGCTGTAGCTCTCTCTTTTGGTGCTTCGTCTTCAACTCCTTAAGTTATCATTTAAGCACTCAAAACCACCAAATTAACACTTCTTCTCTAAAACTCCATTCTCCTATATTGTGTCCTAAACACACATAAATGGCACCCCAAATACTAGTAACAGCTCCTAGTTACGCACTACAAAGTAGAGCGTATCAAATTCCCCCATGCTTAAACCTTGCTCGTCCTCGAGTAAGCTAATAGAAACCTACTCCTCCAATGAAATACCCAAGGTGTCAAGAAGCACATACAAACAATCTCCACTAAGAACTGCACTTAAACATGAATCTACCAGACACCAACACAATAAGCACAACACACAACTAAGCTTTAAGGAAAGTAGAGAACTTTCCCCAAGCTTGACCCGAACACCATAGAGTGAAAGTGACCATCTAATCCTAGCTCCAATCTATCTTCTTATAACTCCCACAGTGGCCTACCCGAATCCTCCTTATAACTCCAACACTTATGTCACCACGCCAGTAAAAATGAGGAATCCTAATAATCACTCTTCTTCTTTTCACTCATTTTGCCCAGGCGCCCTTTCGGGTTTTCATCTGGCCACTCATTTCATTTTTCTATAGATGGGCTCACAAAACTCACATCACTCTTGACCTCTTCTTGCCCCAGCCTAATGCTGGTCCGGGCCACCTGCTTATTACCTAAGCCGCCCTTTTGGGTTTTCGACTTATCCCATGATTTTCTTTTTGTCTTCATTTTCTTGCTTTTTGACTCTTTTTTTTCAAAGGAAAGAAATACGAAATCACAAATATATACATAGATAGATAGCAAGTACATTCTTCTCCCCCATGCTTGAATAATGTATTGTCCTCAATGTATTGAAAGACAGATAAATGATTGGGGAAGGAAGAAAATACTCACTGATGTACGCCGAGGTGGTCGTCTTCGTCAATAACGCTAGAAGGGTACGCAAGGATGTAGGGGTCCCCTAAACTTCATCACCACTTCTCAATCGAACTTCCCAAGAGATAGACCAAGCGATGCTGGAAATCCGAACTCAATATGCACTGGTGGTGACGGACAAATGAAGACGTCCAGCAAGGGACAATAACAAATGATAGATCAAGGGAAAACGGGCGGTTGCTCGCAAAAGAGAAGAAAAGGGCCGCCATTCTAGATCAACCGCGATCGCGGTTCTTGTACATAATACCAGCCTTTTTTTTATAACTAACCCTAAAATCGCCGTGGCGGCTGCGATCGCGGTTTTAAAGCCGCGATCGCGGTTTCTTCTCTGATGTTTGCCACGGTCGCGGTTTTTAGGCCGCGGTCGCGGTTTTTCTTCTGTTCTTCCTACTCCTGCGGATTAGTCGAAAAACGAAACGAAAACACGAAAACACAACAAAGAGGAAAAATCAAAGAAAAAGATAGTGTCTTGTTGATCAAATCGGTAAACAATCACACAAACAAGAAAATACAAACTTGGATTCCCCGGCAACGGCGCCAAATTTGATAAGCGTTTTGTCGCATGCACCTAACAAAGTAACCCTCAAAAACCTAACTAATGTAGTTTGGTAAGTAAGGGTCAAATCCCACAGAGAATCAAGCTATATATCATGTTTTCCAAAACCATTCACCAATTGATAACAAAGACAAGGGGGGGGGGGGGGGGGGGGGGGGTTGGTTGTATCTAACTAAGAAAACGATAAATAAAACATAGAAAGCTTGGCTAGACAAATATCCACCTTCAGTTTGGTTGATCGATCATTAATTATCCCTAGTTCTCAATTCTCATTAATGTCCTAATCCCTGTTCTAAATTAATTACCAGTCCTGATAATCCTAACTATTAAACAATCAAGAAACCATCAAGATTTAATCTAACAGCAACAGTAAGCTCAGGAATAGATAGGCTCATGCAATACTTAACAACCAGTCAGTACTCGACATGCAATCAATTCTCTCTACAATGAACTATTCTAACTAGTTCTAGAATATCGTAGTTGCTACTCTGAATTAGGGATGAATAATATTAATCTCAACAAGTTGACCAGATTAGGGGAACTAGCACTATAGATAATACCAATCTCAACTAGTTTGTCAGGCTAGGGAAACTAATATTAAAAATACTAATCACAACAATTGATGAACTAGATCAACCAATAGAATTCAAAACCCTAATCCTGCAGTATGAATAATACCAATAAAACTAGGTGATCAGGCTAGAGAAATCAGTAAAACTTAATGGGATGAAGCACAAGATAATCATAACATTCAAAGAAAGAGCAAGAAATAATCTCAATATCAACGTCAAACCAAGGCTTCAATTGTCTAGCCAAAAACAAAACAAAGAACTAAACTAAGAAAAGGGAAAAGAGGAAGAAAGGTAAAACCCAACTTGGGGTGGAACCCAACTTACAAAACTGATGTTCTAAGGGAAGAATATAAAGACTTTGCAAAACCTAATTTCCTAAAAGATAACAATAACCATCTTCTAAAAATAAAACAAACGAACTAAAAAGAAATAAAAAGAAATAAATAAAATAAGCTAAAGCTTCTCGGACGAAAATCGCGTCTCCGCACTGCGCCAGGAAAGGAAATCCGCGACCGTAGAAATGCTTATATCGCTCCCCTCAGCTACTGTCGTCCATCCGCGCCCGCTTCCAGGCTTCCGCGCTTGCGGCCAGGCATTCCGTGCCCGGGTTTTGTTCTGTTGCAGCTCTCTCCATTGGTGCTTCGTCTTCAACTCCTTAAGTCTTCATTTAAGCACTCAAAACCACCAAATCAACACTTCTTCTCCAAAACTCCATTCTCCTATATTGTGTCCTAAACACACATAAATGGCACCACAAATACTAGTAACAACTCCTAGTTACACACTACAAAGTAGAGCGTATCAAATTCTCCCATGCTTAAACTTTGCTCGTCCTCGAGTAAGGTAATAGAAACCTACTCCTCCAATGAAATACTCAAAGTCTCAGGAAGCACATAAAACATTCTTCACTAAGAACTGCACTTAAACATGAATCTACCAGGCACCAACACAATAAGCACAACACACAACTAAGCTTTAAGGAAAGTAGAGAGCTTCCCCCAAGCTTGACCCGAACACCATAGAGTGAAAGTGACCATCTAATCCTAGCTCCAATCTATCTTCTTATAACTCCCATAGTGACCTACCCGAATCCTCCTTATAACTCCAACACTTATGTCACCACGCCAGGAAAAATGAGGAATCCTAATACTCACTCTTCTTCTTTTCACTCATTTTGCCCAAGCGCCCTTTCAGGTTTTCATCTGGCCACTCATTTCCTTTTTCTATAGATAGGTTCATAAAACTCACATCACTCTTGACCTCTTCTTGCCCCAGCCTAATCCTGGTCCGGACCACCTGCTTATTACCTAAGCCGCCCTTTCGGGTTTTCGACTTATCCCAGGATTTTCTTTTTGTCTTTTTTTTCTTGCTTTTTGACTTTTATTTTTTTTTCAAAGGAAAGAAATACAAAATCACAAATATATACATAGATAGATAGCAAGTACATTTATCTCCCCCATGCTTGAATAGTACATTGTTGACAGATAAATGATTGGGGAAGGAAGAAAATACTCACTGATGTACGCCGAGGTGGTCGTCTTCGTCAATAACGCCAAAAGGGTACGCATGGATGTAGGGCTCCCCTAAACTTCATCACCACTTCTCAATCAAACTTCCCAAGAGATAGACCAAGCGATGCTGGAAATCCGAACTCAATATGCACTGGTGGTGACAGACAGATGAAGACGTACAACAAGGGACAACAGGAAATGATAGATCAAGGGAAAACGGGCGGTTGCTCACGAAAGAGACGAAAAGGGCTGCCATTCTAGATCAACCGCGATCGCGGTTCTTGTACTGGACACCGGCCTTTTTTTTAAATAACCCTAAAATCTCCACGGCGAACGCGATATCGGTTTCTCCTCTGATGTTTGCCGTGGTCGCGGTTGTTAGGCTGCGGTCGCGGTTTTTCTTCTGTTCTTCCTACTCCTGCGGATTAGTCGAAAAATGAAACGAAAACACGAAAACACAACAAAGAGGAAAAATAAAAGAAAAAGATAGTGTCTTGTTGATCAAATCGGTAAACAATCACACAAACAAGAAAATACAAACTTTGATTCCCCGGCAACAACGCCAAATTTGATAAGCATTTTGTCGCATGCACCTAACAAATTAAACCTCAAAAACCTAAGTAATGTAGTCTGGTAAGTAAGGGTCGAATCCCACAGAGAATCAAGCTATATATCTTGTTTGCCAAAATCATTCACCAATTGATAACAAAGACAAAGGGGGAGGGGGGGGGGGGGGGGGGGGGGGGGGAGGGTTGGTTGTATCTAACAAAGAAAACAATAAATAAAACATAGAAAGCTTGGCTAGACAAATATCCACCTTCAGTTTGGTTGATCGATCATTGATTATCCCTAGTTCTGAATTCTCATGAATGTCCTAATCCCTGTTCTAAATTAATTACCAGTCCAACCAGTCACTACTCGACATGTAATCAATTCTCTCTACAATGAACTATTCCAACCAGTTCTAGAATATCGTAGTTGCTACTTTGAATTAGGGATGAACAATATTAATCTCAACAAGTTGACCAGATTAGGTGAACTAGCACTATAGATAATACCAATCTCAACTAGTTGCTACTTTGAATTAGGGAAAGGAAATCAGCGACCGCGGAAATATTTCTGCGATCGCGGAAATGCTTATGTCGCTCCCCTCAGCTACTGTCGTCCATCCGCGCCCGCTGCCAGGCTTCCGCGCCCGCGGCCAGGCATTCCGCGCCCGCGGCCAGGCATTCTACGCCCGGGTTGACCCGAACACCATAAGCTTTAAGGAAAGTAGAGAGCTTCCCTCAAGCTTGACCCGAACACCATAGAGTGAAAGTGGTTAAGAGATGACGTGAATAAGTTTAATAAGATTGCAACAAAAAAACTATTTATAGGAATTCTGGCTTGATGGTTCGAACCAAAAAAAGAATTAAAACTTGATGACGTGAATTATATGTAAAACATGCGAGTATATATGGCAATCTTTAGATTATAATCACTTAGTTTAGGGGTGAGAAAACGGATATATCCGATCTGATCCGGTATAACATATATCCGAAATTATTTTTAAATAAAATATCGATATGTATCCGACCGAATATATGGCATATATTATCTTAATCGAGTCGGACATCCGAACTACCCGACTACAAAAATCCTTGTTATAATTTATTCAAAATTTTCAGGATCAGCGGATATCCGAGCTATCCGGCTACTAAAAATCTTTTTACTAAAACGAATTAGCAAACTTTGTAAAAAAAATAGAGGATGTCGTCGAGAATTGAACAAAGGAACAATTACTAAAAAAACACTCTCATAATCATCTAAGCTAGTTATTTTATGTTATCTCTAAAAACATATATATTACATATTAATAAATACCGGATCATCAGATATCTGATTTACAAAAACCCCAGATCCTTATTGTAATAACCCTCAATTTAGTTAAGGGCATAAATGTAATTTTACTTTTAATAAAGGGGATGAATTTTTGTTTTATTATTCCAAGTGAATAAAGTGAAACATATATTTTTATTCGATAAAATAATGTTACTTTAATTCATGGTGCACTTAAAAATTATCTTAACACTATGTTAATGATAATCTTGTTAGTCATATCAATTTTACCCTAGAATATTTAAATTAAGATTAACATTACGTTAATTGAGATTTAAATAAGGTTAAGTTATAAGGATATGCAACTTATGCTTGAATTAATTCAAATGGTAAGAATTAATTCAAAATAAAATTTCACTCTTCATAAATTTGGTTTAGAATGTATATATAAACTTTGGGTAAGATTATATATAAGTTAGGGAAAATTTTATAATTTTTTAAAAGTGAAATAAGGGCATTTTTGCCACAACTTGAAAAGTTGGGCAAAAATGTGCAATTTGGGCAAAAGTATGGGTCGGCCGTGGCTTCTTTCTTCCCGATGAAACACGTGAGCTTCAAGCTTCCATCCATGGAATTTTGGCTCGGTGTTTAGCCCCATTTTCTTCAATTGGCCCATGAGCTTTGAAGATATACTTATCCTAAACCGAATTATATCAAAATCGGGATTTATAACCGAGATTGATAGAACTTTATCTTCTAAGTTAAACAGCCTGGTAACTCCAAAAGTTCGGTAAAATCTTAAATTTGATCTCGTTTGAGATCGGATTTGGACGAAATTGGTGGGGTTGGAAAACTAAGTTTAAGGGCTTTAAAATATCCTATAAATACCCCCTCACCCATTGAAGGAATTTACCCAATTTCAAGCCTTAGGTTTTCAGCAATCCACAAAACGTTCGTGAACTTGCAGAAGGAATTTCTTTTTCAATTGGGCACCTCTAGTTACGAGTTAGGTACCAAAATCATTGTCTTGAAGTCTAGTTTCCAGAGACACCAACCACACATCATTTGGAGTTCGGACGAGGGAGATACGAAGCAAACAACGAGAGAGTGTCTACAAGAACCATACGAACGAATTCAGTAATGGCCAATTCATACCCCCATTCGGTTTTTGTCCAATTAATCATGATTATGTATGCTAATTGGAGTTAATTAGATACATATTGGGTTAATTTAATTTTAGAAATATTAAAATTAAATTAATTATATCTTATGATATTATCTTAAATTGTAAGTTGTTAAGGAATAACACTACAATTGGGTAATGTGTTGGGTTATTTGAGGTGATAAATTAATTGAGTAATTTATTTATTTATGCTATAATTATTTATAATATACGACTAATTTATTATTAGTATCGTATAGATAATCGTTATGTTGAAAAGCTTGAAATTGATTTATTTAGAGTTAAATAAATTCAATTAAAAATCGAGACTTGTATCCTTCAAATGTCGTTATTGAATAAATTATCTAATCATAATTTATTTATGTTGTGTGACTTGGGTACATCTCGGAATCGCTTATGGAATGAAATAAAGCAGGGAGCCATATTGCTTTTCGAAAACAACCATCTTCATTACGCCGTTCAAGCTCTTCGTAATCCAAGGCAAGTGGCGGTTCACTCTTGTAATTTATTCCATATTCATCTTAATTGACAATGAATTGATTGTGCTATTAAGTTGCGATAAATATTCATAATTTTTGTGTTTGAGAACTTGTGTGTTAAGTTGGTATAAATAATGAACCTTATTTATTAAGTTATATATCTTGTTAGTAATGACCCTCATATATATATATTATTATAGGGTGCTAGATGAACTTTGGTATGGACTTATATGTTAGTTATCACGAGTATTCGTAGGAACGTGATAGGATAAAAACCTACCCACAAGCGTATGAGATCAGTTGTATCTTTTCAAGTGTTGTTCCCACGAGGACTGTGTAGTATCTACTGTAACTTAAACTGGCAAGCTAAGCCGTAATAATGGAGATTCGTTTGATTAACAACTAATAAAATAAGAAACAAGAATTGTAAAATATGATTGTAAACAGTTGGAGGGAAGATTCTATGATTAAGGATCCCACAACAATGTCTTGGTAGACTTACGAATATCTGTATGAAAATAGTCTGACCCTGTCAGAAGGTAAGCTATCTAAAGTCTTTACTAACTCCTTTCACACAATAATAGATGTGCCTAAATTCCAACTAACAATTGCTGTCGCGCAGAGCTAATCAAATCTAGACCCTTTGGGCACTTAGAATCTAGGATCAAACAGGATTAACTTCCTATGTTGCACTCCGCTAAGTCCAGGCAAGCCTGGGGTTTCTATGATAGCTTAGGATTCAACAAGAGTGATTAGGTTGTTGTTGCACAAATAATATTCAGTTTCAATTCCTAGTAATCTGATAAAGTAATCTCCTATCAGACTCATACCCTATTTAAGTTATCTATTAAGGTTATCTCCTTTCAGACTCAAACCTAATAGAAGACGACCTCATAAACAACCAAGACGACTGGACTATACCTTACATCAAATGGATAAAGGAAGGCATACTCCCAACAGACAAATGGGAAGCCAAAAACTCAAGGTACGAGCAACAACCTTTGACATAAAAGATAATATTCTGTTCAAACGATATGTCACAGGACTATAGCTATGCTGCCTAAGAACAACCGAAGTCAGGCGCATCATGCAATTCCTACACGATGGAGAATGTGGGAACCACACTGGAGGACGTAGTCTATCTGGCAAGGCCCTCAGGACAGGTTACTACTGGCCAAGGATGAACATGGATGCAACCGACTATGTCAAAAAGTGTGACGCCTACCAATGGCACGCACCTATCACCCACCAACCATCAGAAATGTTGCACCCGACGCTGGCATATTGGCCTTTCATGCGATAGGGGATGGACATCGTAGGGAAACTACCATCGGCGTCCGGACAACGCATCTTCTTCCTTGATATGACCGACTATTTTTCTAAATGGATTGAAGCTGAAGCATATCGAGCGGTAAAAGAGAAACATGTCATTTCATTTATAAAACGTAACATTCTATGCAGATTTGGCATCCCCTCAGAAATCGTATGCGATAATGGCTCCCAATTCATCGGTAGCAATACGCGATCCTTTTTCAAGCAATGGAACATCACCCTGGTCACATCTACACCACAATACCCACAATCCAATGGCCAATCTGAGTCCAGTAACAAGATCATCATAAACAATCTCAAAAAATGTCTCACAGGGGCAAAAGGAAAATGGGCAGACGAGCTCTCTCTAATATTGTGGTTCGACAGAACTACCCCAAATAACGCGACCGGACAATCCCCTTTTTCACTAGTCTATGGGAGTGAATCAGTCATTCCTGCTGAACTCCTCGTCCTGACGGCTAGATATAGGTTATAAACCACGGAGCAAAACGATGTCAAATTATCTCACAACCTCGACACCGCAGATGAGATCAGAGAAAAAAGCTAGGATTCAGATGATCAAATACCAGCAACATGTCGCCCGAAGCTACAACAAGAATGTTTGAGTCAAGGTCTTCAAGGTAGGAGATTGGGTCTTAAGGAAAGTTTTCCAGAATACCCGAGATCCAACAGACGGAAAGTTGGCACCTCATTGGGAAATACCATATCTCATTAAAGAGATTATCTGTCAAGGAGCATATCGACTCGAGACGAAGGATGGACAAATACTGCCACGAAGCTGGAATGCGACTCACCTAAAGTTGTATCACTTTTAAACCTTTTGCCTTGCATTTCCTTTATGTCTAGTCAATTATATCTATGTATATTCTTTTACTGACTTAAGTATCGGAGGGCCGTTGGGCTCACACACAACGGTCGCCCCTTTGACCTTTTTATGTGTTTCAAAGTTATCTTAAGCAGAAAACAAGAGGCCTCGAAGACAAACATCGCCATTGTGCAAACAAGTACTCTTATACATTAAAGCGCTTACATTACACGATTGACCGATACACATGGAATAGAGGAACAAAACAGGACACACTATTTACAAGACTTGTCCTATATGAGGTACTTGTCTTTACCCAAAATTACAAAAAACTTTTCCCTGGAACTACACAGCATGCCACACTAACAACTAAAATGACAGGTCGCTTCGACCAAACACCACACCTCCCGGCCAAGATGCGACCGACGAGTCCATCTGCAAAATCAAGCAAAAAAAACAAGGTATGCAGAAAACAAAGCATTCATAAAACACACGACCCGCGATGGCAAACGGGTCGCCAAAACATTGTCCATCCCATCTCCATGATGGGGCATAACACAACGTCATACACATAAGTCAAAACATCCACAACACATCACATGCAAGATATTGTCGTTACATCAGAACAAATTCAAGATTCGCCTGACTGCTCCTTAGCATCTACAGGAACAACCTCTTGGCCCTTTGTCATCTTAGGAAGCACCCTTGACGCATCTCCGACAACTTCTTCGGTCGCCTCAAGGTCGGCTTCCTCCTTCTGCTCGTCCTCTCCCAGGCTGACAAGCTTGAACAATTCATCGCCAGGGTTGTTGTTGGGGTAAATGAGGTCCATACTAGCCTTCTCCTCCTCAATGATCCAGGATGAGTGGGTTCCCACAGCATATTCTTCCATCATCTCAATGCGGGACTTTATGCAGAAATACGTCCCCACATCACTAGCAATCTAGGCATCCTTCACATGAAGCTCTTCAACGCTGCCTTCCAGCTCTTTGAGATGAGCCTAGACCTCCATCAACCTCTTCTTAGTCGAAGTCAACTTGTTCTCATCAGCCTTTACACGACTATTAGCGGCTTTAAGCAGATCCTCGACTTGAGTAACCCGTCTGTCAGCCCCGTCGCTTAAAGCTTGCACAGTTGAAAATGCTACGATAGAATACCGGAGAGCATATACGTGAAAATCATGCAATTAGTTATCAATAAAAGGAAAAAGATTTGCACATACGAAAATAGCTCTACGTAGACCTTCCAAGCAACAGCTCCGGCTTCGTCGATACAATTGATGGGGTATAGATCGTCGATCTCCCTCTTAGCTTCAGGATCCAAGGTCTGGAGCAGGTCATTCAGAGATCTGCCCTTTAGTTTGCCTACCGGCGGCTCCACAGCGACAATTGCCTTCCTATTTGCTCCAGAAGTCTTGGACAAAGGCGAATCCAAAGCGATAACTTTAGTCGACACAAGTTCTCTGGCCGATGCGGATGCCTTGGCTGCTGAAAGCTTGTGGTCTAGAAGACTCTTCCTAGACAAACGTGCACTAGATCTGCCACCGCGAGACGCTGTCAAGAAGGCGCAACAAAATAAGCAAACGATGACTCCAAAGACCAACCAAACGCATACCTGCATGAACGAACATGTGCCTTTGGTGATGAATGCAGAAGGAGTCGGCATTTCGACAGGGTCGGATGCCAAGAAATTGGTGTTTCTGAAAGATCGATCAACCCCAAGAAGAGCAAGCAGAGCAATAGTCTCCGTTTCAAAGCCTTCGGGTTCCTCTGGATTAGGCGCTGCAACGAAATACATGTAAGCAAAAGTTTAGAAGATCTCCGATGAGAAATCTAAAAAGACAAACATAATACCTGTCTTTCTCCAGTCCGAGAGCAGGAAAGAACAGTCGACACCCCTTTCAAGCAACCTACGCTCCACGAAGAAAAAACGGGATCTCCATCCGTGGTCGTTAACATCGAGGTTTAAAACTATGGGATTTCTATTCCACCGGAGGCGTAATTGGAACCTAGATGAGCCACGACTACTCAGGTAATAAGTGTACCATAAGGCATCAAAATCAAAGTAAAAAATAACACCAGAAACTAGGAGATCAACTACCCTAAGCATACGCCATGCATGAGGCATGACTTGACAAGGGGCAAGCTTCAAAACATAAAGGAAATTTCGGACAAGGCTAGAAAAAAGGAAAGGAATGGCCAATCTTAAAAGGGTATTCGAAGAAGCAAATCCAACCTTCCCGGTGCCAATCAACTCGTTCATGAGGGAGAGAAAGACGCGCTACGGTGCCCTCTGGAAACTGGCAGACGTCAAGAATCCTATCTAACTCTGGTTGGGTCAAGGTACTAGGCAAAGAATCTTCTGGACTCAAAAGTCCTAAAGGGGTGAAGACGCCTTCCTCCCTAGAGGAACCACCAGATGTGATTCTACCCTTCTTGGATCTCGATAGCGCCATGAAAGAAACAGAGTAAGAAGGAAATAGTAAGAATTCAAAAAAATTACCTTGGAAAGTTGAGAACTTCTACAGAGAAGAGATGGTGAAAAGAAGGATGAATGATGGCCTATTTAAGAAGGTGAAACTGCCACATCTTCGGTCAATTTGATGGCCCAATCAAACAACGCCACGTCACCTAGACGCCTGTGAGAAAATCGGGAGCAAAGATTGTGCAGGTTTAGAAGATCAAATTGTCTCATCAATTGTCATCTCCGGCCCACTTTGATCTTGGGGAAATTGTTGGGCCATGTTTTGGGGCAAAAAGATCGGACGACCTAAATCGCCTTAGACGGGGTAACGAGTCGATCGGATAATAGAAAATCAATTCAAACCAAAATAGACAATCAACAAGCAAAGAATAGATACGAAATAGCAAGGAAATTGATAGATCTATTGATGATTGTATCAGATCGAAGTACAACTTATCCTTAGAGAACAAAGGATCGAATCCTGTCCGACAAGTGTTTCTGTGATTCAACCGATAGCGATCGAGTAAGATTCTGAGGAGACTGAGCTAGAGCGGGTGTACTCGGGAGTTCTTTTCAAGGTAAGCGAATGGATACTGGATGCAGATCCCTCCTCTGTTCCTTGCCTCGTCGTGATCTATATATGGTAATTGTCATCTTGTGTCCGTTATTCATCTTTTTGCAATATCTCCTATTAATTCCGAGCGAGATCTTCGGGATTTGCCCTTGATTGCTAGCGTAATCTTTGTGTTTAATGCCATAGCCGTTGCCATCGATCGAGCATTTAATGCCCTGGGCGAGATCTTCGGGACTGGTCGGATCCTACGTGTCTGAGGAGCGTCCGACGTTTCCTTTTGGTCTCTCTTGGCCTTCGACCTTGCTCAGATTTCGGCCCAATTCATTGGTTTCGATCCCTCTGGAGAATGTTAGGCCCAACAATATCCCCAAGTTGTTTTGGGCTCAAGGCAATTGTGAGATGGAGTCCAAACAACTTCCCTTCCACATGATCTCCACCTTCCGATCTTTGGCGCAACAGGCGAGGGCTACGTGGCGATAATCCCGTGGCACGATGGGACGTTTCTGCAACCTGCGGACTCCCTCCATAAATTCAAATCAGCCTTCTGACGATTTGGCTTCATCTTCTTCCTTTGTTTCTTCATCTGGTAGGTTTCTCTAGGTCTCAAAAAATTGCTTTTCGATTTCCCCCTCTTTCTGTTTTGGAAATGGTTTCCAGCGGGTCTTCTGAGTTGTCTGCTACTCGCTCGAACTCGAGCAAGAACAAGGTCCCCCCCTTTTCCTTCTGAAGGAGGCAGACGCTCTGACGGGGACTTTGTCAGAGGCGGAGTTGGAGCAGATCCTCCAAGTCGGAGGCTTTCCTCCTGAGACGGTCGCGAGGCTGTCGCATCCAGACGAGAAGGCCGATGCTCGCTACGAGGGATGGGTTTGTTTTTATGCTTACCCGTTTAGGATTGGCCACAAGTTTCCGTTTTCTTCTCTCGTTAGGGATTTTTTAGCAACCCTGGCGCTTGCGCCGTGTCAGGTTATGCCGCAGGCGTGGCAGATCCTTAGGGTTTTAGACTTATTGAATGTCTAGTCCGGGGCCGGTTTTAACTTCGACGCCCTGTGATACAACTACTCCCTGGGGTCGAAGAGTTCTTCTCGCGTCCAGTTGCGTATTCGTCCGGGTCGGAAGCCCTTGGTGTTTAATTTAGATGTAAACGACCGTGGATGTGGGTCGAAGTTCTTCTTCGTCGAGCGTTCGTCTCTAGAGAAGGGGGTGACTGTTCATTTTTGCTGTCAGAGTGGCGAGTTGAGAGTATGTATTCGACCTCTCTTTGCCTGTCTTATGTGTTTTAACTCTTTCCTTAACTCTTCTTTTTTGTAGTCCTTGAGGCTGAAGAGTTGGAGGTAGATACTCAGTCAGAGGGCATGTCGAAGATCATTCTTAGTATCCCTGCGTTAGAGCGGAAGTTTATGAACGTCAACTTGTTGTCGACTTCCCCCACCACTCAAGACGTCATGTCGACTGTTTCGTCTTCTTGGGTCAAGTGTGAGTTTTTTGTTCGCCTTGTGTATTTCTTTTTCTTTCGTATGCTCGTGTTTTACATTTTGTCTTGTCGTGTCAGCATCTCCAACTGGTCGGTCGAGTGCCCGTTTGAGGGGAGTGTCTGGGAAAGGGCTGATAGAGCAAAGGCTGGCGGCTAGGGCCTCATTGTGTAAATCGACGCCGGTGGAGTCATCGCTCCCTGCCAAAGTTGGCTTGAAAAGGAAGGTAGGGGCCTCTTCTAGCGATGTGAAGGTGGTGGACACTCCAAAGAAAAAGGGGACGGCTGCTCGTGGAGTCGAGAAGATTGACACGGTCGGTCAATCGATTGCCGATCTCTTTTATGCTCAGGACCCGACTCTGAATTCTGAAGTTGATGACGTCTCTCCTTTGGACTGTATCGGTGAAGCGGGGTTTTTCTGCATGGAAGGTAAGTCGTCTTGGCTATCTCAAGTTTGTTTGTTTTCTTTCTCGTAGTCGGGTGAAACCTTGATTGGTTTTGTCTTTTTCTAGACTTTTCAGTATCTCCTGGGGGCGTATTCTGGTGTCAAGGAGATGGTCGCTAAGGCCGAGGACAGGGATGCTAGGTCAGAGTCCGATCTGGCGTCTTTGAAAACCAAGGTGGAAGGAGCTGAGAGTCGTTGTAAGGACGCTGAGCGCCGCTTCATTAGGGAGATAAAGAAATGCCAAGATGATCTAGATGCTTGTCGAAAGGAGCTTAGTGAGATCCAATCGAGTGTTGAGGAGAAGGTGAAGCAGGCTAGGATTGAGGTTGGTCGGGTTGCGGGCGACGTAGGTGCTTTTTATGCGTTGAAGTCGCGTATCGAGATGATCGAGGAGTTCGAAGAGGGCAAGCAAGGTACCTGGGATTTGAAGGCGGAGAAGGAGACCATGGATTCCCTGTGTTCGAAGGGGAATCCAGGTTTGGAGCTTTTCCGTTTGGCCAGCGTCGGAGAGGAATCCCTGGACGGAAGCGCCGGTGAGGACGAGGCCTGCTTTGGTGACACCGTGCGGATTGAGCCCCAACCTTCTCACGACCTGGCCCCTGCTGAAGGTGATGTTGCGAACCCTAATCCTTGACTGTTTTTCGTATTTGACTTATGGTCCCACATGTGTGTGGGTAGGATGTTTTCTGTTTTGGCGACCCGTCCACCATCACGGGTCGCAGAATGTGTTTTGTGGATGATTTGAAGTCCTACATATGTGTAGGCGAACAATGTGTTTTGGCAACCCGTCCACCATCGCGGGTCGCATATTTGTAAAAATGCTTAGGGTTTTATTTAATGCAATCTGTTTTACAAAGGATCGTACATTTGTGTGTTCGTATGCTTCGTCAGACTTTTTAGAGAAGTTTGTTGCTGATGCCTTTGATTTGTATGTCGGGTTTGCCCGTGTGCTCCGTCGAGTAGGGCTTGCCGTATGTATGTGAAGAAGGAGGCCTGCAAATGTATGTGTTTATGTTTAGTCATGACTTTAACCCGAGGAGGAAAAGCAATATGTTTCTATTGCGTAAATGTAATAAGGTGTCTTAACCTTATGTATTGCGTAAGGCAGGCGGTGTGCCAATGTGCCTGTGTTGTTCATCTCCCCGTGTTCCGATCGATCATGTAAATGTAGTGTAAGCGCTTTTGTTTGTGACTGGATCCAGTGTGTATGTTGGTGTCATCCTGTACTTAGGTTTGCAAGGAAAATGTCCTTACTAGATGTAAATGCTCAGTTTCAAGAAATAGAGTTATGCTTGCGGCAACAAGTAATGTACGATAGGTGAAAGGACGTTAGCGCCTTACCTTACTAGTTTTAGAAGTGGTATAACTTTAGGTGTGTTGCGTTCCAACTTCTCGGGATTGGTCGTCCGTCTTTGTCTTCCAATTAGTATGCTCCTTGTCCGACTACTTCTTTGATTAGGTAGGGTCCTTCCCACTGAGGTGCGAGCTTTCCGTCAGTCGGATTCTTGGTGTTCTGGAATGTCTTTCTAAGGACCCAATCTCCAACTTTAAAGACCTTGGCTCGAACGTTCTTTTTGTAGCTTCTTGCGACCTGTTGTTGGAACTTGACCATTCTAATCCTGGCTTTTTCTCTAGTCTCATACGATGTTTCCAAGTTGTGTGCTAGTTCGACGTTGTTCTGTTCGTTCGTCTAAAGGCTGTAATGAGTTATTGGAACCAATAGCTCGGCGGGGATGATTGCTTCGCTTCCGTAGAAGAGCGAGAATGGTGACTGTTTTGGGGCGAAAAGATCGGATGACCTAAATCGCCTTAGACGGGGTAACTAGTCGATCGGGTGATAGAAAACAATCCAAACCAAGCCAAAAATAGATAAACACAGAATAAATGTATAATAGCGTGATGATCTTATTAGATGTCATGTGAATCAGACTGAATCGTGATACAACTTATCGTAATAAAACCAGAGATCGAGTGGGACTCGACCGACGACTTGTGAATGGCGACCGGCAGGGATCTAGCGTAAGAAGCCATTAGAGAGCTAGGTGGAGAGCGAGAGTGCTATTCTGGTGAGTTTTTTTTTTCCAAACGCTTGTCCTGTGTGTAATTGTGTAGTCTTCTTCTTATCTTCCTCGTCGTCCTGATATGGTAAGTCTTTTACTCTTGTGACCGTTTATGCTTCGGCCGAATATTCCATCTTCAATGCTCGGAGTGATGGTGAAGATTGCGCCATTAAATCTCCGCGTTTATGGTGGTTTGAAGGCAGTGGCCGTTGCGTGATCTAGCATTTAATGCTTGGCGAGATCCTCACGATCCTGTCGGAAGGCATTCGACCAGAGACGTCTCATCGGATCCTCTGGGCTTTCTTCTTCGATCTTCCGATTGGCAATGGGCTTGGGCTCGACCGATTTGACCCATCTTCTCTGGAGAATCCAGGCCCAACAATATCCCCAAGTTGCTATGGGCTTACGGTTTAGGCAAGTTGACCGGAATCCGTGGCAACTTCTCTAGACGCGATCTCCACCTTCCAATTTGGCGCGCTTGCTCAGGGCTATGTGGCGCGTGATCGAGGCATGATGCGACGCCTCTGCAGGCCTTCACTTCCCTCCATAAATTCGTAGAAGAAGGAATTGATTACTCTTCATCATCTTCCTTTGCAAGTTTCTGGTAAGCCTCTTGGTTTCTCTTGCCATAGCTTTCTTATTTCTCTTAGTCGTAGCTCTTCGATTCTCCTCTTTTCCCATTCTCGAAATGGTTTCTCTCGAGGCTTCTGAGTCGTCGAAGACTCTCTCCGATTCTCATGAAGGCGAAGCTCCTCCTCGTTTTATTTTGAAGGAGTCGGATGCGTTGGTTAGCATTATGTCCCAGGCGGAACTGGATCAGGTGCTCCAAGTCGGAGGTTTTCCGCCGGAGACGGTTGCCAGGCTGCCTCACCCAGACGAGAGGGCCGATGCTCGCTATGAGGGATGGGTTTGCTTCTACTCTTACCCGTTTAGAATAGGGCATAGGTTTTTTTTTTCCCCCTTGTCAGGGACTTCTTAGCTATGTTGGCGCTGGCGCCATGTCAAGTAATGCCTCAGGCGTGGAGAGTACTTAGGGTTTTAGACCTTGTGAATGTTCAAACTGGGGCTGATTTTGACTTCGACGCCCTGTGGTACAACTACTTCATAGGATCGAAGAGTTCCTGTCGCGTTCAGTTGCGTGTCCGACCTGGTCGGAAGCCCTTGGTGCAGAGCCCTGATGTTAACGACCGCGGATGGGGGTCGAAGTTCTTTTTCGTCGAACGCTCTTCTCTGGAGAAGGAGGGAGAATGTCCGTTTTTATTGACGGAGTGGCGAGTCGATAGTATGTACTTGTCTTTTCTTTCGTGTATTTGTGTGTCTTAACTCTTGCTTTAACTTTTCTTTTTTGTAGTCCCTGAACCAGAGGATCTAGAAGTGAGTAGCCGATCAGAGGGCTTGTCAAAGATTATGCTTGAGATTCCCGCGTCTGAAAGGAAATTTGTGAACGTCAACTTGCTGGCGACGACTCCTGCCTCACAAGAAGATATGTCGAATGTTTCTTCATCTCGTGCGAAAGGTAGACTTTCGGCTTTAGGAGTCTTTTTATTGTTTTTCACTTTGTCGTGTACTTTAGGATTTCTCCTTATTTGTTGTCCTATCGTGTCAGGTTCCCCTGGTGGTCGGTCGAGTGCTCGCCTGAGGGTGGCGTCGGGAAAAAGCTTGATTGAGCAAAGGAAAGCAGCAGCCAAGGCGGCGTCGAGCAAACCGGCTCTGATTGACCTGATGACTACGGTTAAAGCTGGCTCTAAGAGGAAAGCGAGCGCTCATCCTGATGATGTCAAGGCGGAAGACATCCCTAAGAAGAAAGGCGCGACCGCCGAAGGGGTCGGCAAGATCGGTGTCGCAGGGCCGTCGATCGTTGATCTTTTTCGCGCTCAAGACCCGACTTTGAAGTCGGAAGTTAAGGACGTCTCCCCTTTGGACTGCATTGGTGAAGCGGGCAGTTCCACGTGGAGGGTGTGTTGCCCTTTGTTTTGTGCGTTTTTGTATTTCTTTTGTTCGACTGTGTTTTCTGATTCGCGTATTTGTGTTTTCGTATGCCTTTTTGTCAGGCTTTTCAATACTTCTTGGGAGCTTACTCCGGTGTCCAGGCGATGCTTGTCAAGGCTGAGGACAGGGCTGCTAGGTCAGAGTCCGACCTTGCCTCTTTAAGGACCAAGCTGGAGGGAGCGGAGAGTCGCTGTCGTGAGACTGAGCGTCGTCTCACCAGGGAGCTGAAGAGATGTCAAGGGGAGCTGGTCGCATGTCAGAGGGAGTTTGAAGAGTGCAGGGCAGGCATCGAGGAGGAAGTGAAGCGGGCTCGAATTGCCGACGGTCAGATTCCTGGCGACGTTGGGGCCTTCTATGCGGTGAAATCACGCATCGAGATGATTGAAGAGTTCAACGAGGGCAAGCATGAGCTCTGGGACCTGAAGAAGGAGAAGGAGACTTTGGACTCCATGTTTCCAAAGGGCGATCCTGGTCAGGAGCTGTTCTGCTTAGCCGGCGTCGGAGAAGAGGTTGTGGATGAAGATGCCGATGAGGACGAAGCTCATTCTGGCGATGCTAAGCCGACCGACGAGATAGCCCCATTGGAGCCAGCCCCTGCCGAAGGTAACGTTGTTGTTCCCGATGCTTGACTTTGTTTGTCCCACTTGTGTGTGGGTTTAGACATTTGGTGCCTTTGGATAATGTATGTTTTGGCGACCCGTCCACCATCGCGAGTCGCAGAATATTTTTGTTTGATGAAGTCCTACAGATGTGTAGGCAGACAATGTGGTTTGGCGACCCGTCCGCTATCGCGGGTTGCGTATTTATAAAAATGCTTTTTATTTTGCTGCAAATGCGTTTTTACATGTAGAATTGCATGCTAGTTTGTTTCGTACATGTTCGTCGAACTTTCGAGGAAGTTGTCGACGACGTTTAGTATGTCGTGTATGTCGGTTTCACCCGTGTGCTCCGTCGAGTGGGGTTTCACCGTGTGTATGTATGTAGAGCAGGCCTGCGATGTGTTTGTGTATGTGTTAGTCATGACATTATGCCGGGGAGGTAAGCAATATATAATAAGGTGTTTGTTCCTTATGTTTAATTGCGTGAATGTAATAAGGCATTGTACCTTATGTTTTGTATAAGGCAGGCGGTGTGCCGACGTGCCTGTGTTGTCATCTCCCCGTAATCCGATCGATCGTGTAATGTAAGCGCTATATGCGGATGACATGATCCATTTGCGGACGACTGGGTCCATTTGCGGACGACGGGGTCCAATATAAATGTTGTTCTGCATTTGTGTTTTTGTAAGGAGGAAATCCTCGCTTAGTGTCAGATGATGACATGTAAAAGAAAGTAGCGATGTATATGCGATGTCATGCGATATGTATGCGACGGATGGCAATGTATATGCGATAGCATGCGATATATATGCGACAGATGGCAATGTATATATGATAGCATGCGATAGGTAGCCATGTATATGCGATGTATAGAGTTTTGCGTGATGTTTTTACCTTATCGGTTCAGAAATGGTATAGCTTGAGATGTGCTACGTTCCAACTCCTCGGGATTGGTTGTCCGTCTTTGTCTTCTAACTGATACGCTCCTTGTCCGACCACTTCGGTGATCAAGTAAGGTCCTTCCCATTGTGGTGCTAGCTTTCCGTCGAATGGGTTCTTGGTGTTCTGGAATGTCTTCCTTAGGACCCAGTCTCCGACCTTGAACGCCTTGATTCGGACGTTCTTGTTATAACTCATTGTGACTTGTTGTTGGAACCTGACCATCCTGATTTGAGCTCTCTCTCTGATTTTGTCCGCTGTGTCGAGATTGTGTGTTAGTTTGATGTCGTTCTGTTCACTTGTCTGAAGGTTACAGCGAGCGGTCGGAACCAGTAACTCAACCGGGATGACCGCCTCACTCCCATAGACGAGAGAGAAAGGCGATTGCCCGGTCACATTCTTTGGAGTAGTCCTGTCGGACTAGAGAATAAGTGGGAGTTCGTCTGCCCATTTGCCTTTAGCCCCTGTGAGGCGTTTCTTGAGGTTGTTGATAATGATTTTGTTGCTGGATTCGGCTTGTTCGTTGGATTGCGGATACCGAGGTGTGGATGTGACCAATTTGATGTTCCATTGGTCGCAGAAGGCTCGAGTCTTATGACTGATGAATTGGGAACCGTTGTCGCACACGATTTCTGATGGGACGCCAAATCTGCACAAGATATTGCGTTTTATGAATGAAATGACGTGTTGATCTTTTACCTCTCTGTAGGCTTCGGCTTCGATCCATTTAGAGAAGTAGTCCGTCATGGCAAGGAAGAAAACTCTTTGACCCGACGCGGGGGGAAGCTTTCCGACGATGTCCATTCCCCATCGCATGAAGGGCCATGGAGCCAGGGTCGGATGGAGGAGATCTGAAGGCTGATGATGGACGGGTGCGTGCCGCTGGCAGGCGTCACACTTCTTGGTGTATTTCATGGCATCTTGGTTCATTATTGGCCAATAGTACCCGTTTCGGAGGGCTTTTCCTGAGAGGCTTCGTCCGCCGTTGTGGTTGCCACACTCTCCTTCGTGTAATGATTGTAAGATACGTCCGACTTCTGGAGTCTTAAGGCATCATAGGAGTAGCCTTGTAATAGATCTTTTGTACAAGATATTGTCAATGATATCGTAAGAGAGTGCTTGTACCTTGAGCCTTTTTGCTTCTATCTTGTTGTCGGGTAGAATGTCGTCTTTTAACCACCTGATGTAAGGTAGCGTCCAGTCGTTATTGGTGTCAATGATGTCTTCTTCTGGTCGGTCGCCTATTTCCATAGCGACGAGTTCTTCAAGTGGTGTTGTTAACTCGACGGATGTCCTTGGGACGGCTGGCGTCATGATGTGGGCCAATGGTATGTGTGGAAACTCTTTCGGGTCTAGGACGGATCCTAGATTGGCGAGTGCGTCAGCTTGGGAGTTAAGATCCCTGGGCACTTGTCGGATGTTGAATGTCTGGAATTGTCCGATCAGTTTCTTGGCTACCTCCAAGTAGGCTATCATTCTGGTATCTTTGGCACTGTATGACCCCTGTATTTGGTTTACGACCAGCAAGGAATCACAAATGACTTCGATCTCTCGGACCCCTAGGTCGCGAGCCAGGATGAGTCCGAATATGAGTGCTTCGTATTCAGCTTCATTGTTGGTCGCATCCCACTCACATCTGACAGCTTGAGCTATCTTGTCCCCCTGTGGCGATTTCAATACGACCCCAAGCCCCGATCCTCTGGCGTTCGATGCCCCATCTGTATGGAGCTCTCATGTACCTGTCTCGTCTGTCGCGAGTAGTTGTGTCGCTTCTTTTGCGGCTTCTTGCTCTAGGGTCGGACTGAAATCAGCCACAAAGTCGGCTAAGGCTTGCGACTTGATCGTTGTCCTAGGCTCATACTCGATGTCGTAACCACTGAGGTGTATGGCCCATTTGGTCATTCGTCCTGTGAACTCAGGTTTCCTCATGATAGCTCTCATGGGATGATTAGTGCGAACAGTAATAGTATGGGATTCAAAATATGGTTTGAGTTTGTTCGAAGCCATTACCAATGATAGTACGAGCTTTTCGAGTGACGAATACCTCGTTTCGGCTGGTAACAGCATCCGACTGACGTAGTATATTGGCGACTGTTTGCCGTCTTCCTCTCTGACCAGTACAACGCTTACGGCCGACTCTGACACTGCAAGATAAAGAAATAAGGGCTCGTCGCCTTTAGGTTTGGTGAGTAACATGGGACTGGCCAGGTATTCTTTGAGGTTCTGAAATGCTGTTTCGTGTTCTTCCGTCCATTGAAAAGATTTGTTCTTCTTGAGTGCGTCGTGGAAGGGTTTGCACTTGTCGGATGATTTGGAGATGAATCTGTTCAGAGCTGCTATCCGACCTGTGAGCTTCTGTACGTCTTTGACACATCGGGGGGATCGAAGGTTGATAAGAGCCTTGATCTATTCTGGGCTGGCTTCTAGTCCTCTTTGTGTCACCATGTAACCTAAGAACTTCCCTGACGACACTCCAAAGGAGCATTTAGTAGGGTTTAGTTTCATGTTGTACCTTTTGAGCAGCTCAAAGTTGTCGCGTAGGTGGTCTATGTGATCTTCTTTCTTTTTGGATTTGACCAACATGTCGTCTATGTAGACTTCCATCGTGTCTCCGATTTGGTCTTTGAACATTTTGTTGACTAGTCGTTGATACGTAGCCCCTGTATTTTTTAGACCAAAGGGCATTACTTTGTAATAATAGATACCTTGACTGGTGATGAACGCTGTTTTTTCTTGATCGTCGGGATCCATGAGGATCTGATTGTAGCCGCTGAAAGCGTCCATGAAAGTGAGCATTTCGTGCCCTGCCGTGGCGTCGACCATGGCGTCGATATGGGGTAGAGGAAATGAGTCCTTGGGACAAGCCTTGTTGAGGTCTGTGAAGTCGATGCAGACTCTCCACTTGCCGTTCTTCTTCTGGACTACGACCACGTTGGCTAGCCATTCGGGATAGTGGACTTCTCTGATTTTTCCTGTTTCCAGTAAGCTTTTGACTTCGTCGTCGACTATTTTGTTCCGCTCGGGGGTGAACTTCCTGCGTTTTTGCTTGACAGGGGGATGAGATGGGTCTACATTTAATTTATGAGTAATAACGTTTGGAGATATTCCGATCATATCCTCATGCGACCATGCGAAACAGTCGGCATTGACCCTGAGGAAGTCAAGGAGTTGTCGTCTGGTCGAGTCGTCCAAGTCTGACCCGACCATTACCGTTTGGTTTGGCTTTGAAGGATCTAGTGCGATCTCGTCGAGTTTTTCCATTTCTGGTTTGACGTATCGACTAGGTCCTTCGCCGTTCTGTGATTGCTATGCGGTCTTGTGTTCGACTGCATTCTTCATGGAAGCGACGTAGCATTCCTTTGCGGTCCTTTGATCTCCTCTGATCTCTTGGACCCCCCATTCAGTAGGGAACTTGATGACCTGGTGATATGTTGAAGGTACTGCCTTCATAGCGTGTATCCACGGCCTGCCAAGGATACAATTATAAGGAGACGGACAGTCTAGGACTAAGAATTTAACCTGTTGGTTGATTCCTCCAGCGTATGTGGTCAGAATGATTTCACCAGTCGTGTGTTTAACCTCACCGCTGAACCCGACCAGTGGGGTCGACTTCTTGATTAGGTCGTTCTCGGTCAGACCCATTTCTTTGAGAGCATCGAGGGTCAAGAGGTTTGTCGAACTCCCTGTATCGATTAGTACTCTCCGTATTAAGCAATTACCAATGGACAAAGAGATTAACAGTCCGTCATGGTGGCTTTCCGACCCGTCGGAGTCGGACTCGTCGAATGTGACCGTCGGAAGGTTAGATGCCCTCCTTGGTTTGAGTTCCGATGCCTCGGGCTTGTCGCCTTTGCTTTCCTTGGCGTGTCGCTTGGCCGCGGAGTATGTGTTCCCACATATGTCGGACCCACCTGAAATGGTATTGACAACTTTTGTATGGACATGAGATGGGGGTTTGTTCTGTTTTACCTGATCTCGGTGTTCCATGGTGTCTTTTGCCCGTTCCGAGATGATGTCGCGCAGGAGCCCCTGTGAGAGCAGCCTAGCGACCTCCTTTCGCAGGGCGATGCACTCGTCGGTCGAATGACCGTGGTCGCCGTGGAATTCGCACCATCCACTCATGTCCTTCTTGACGTCCGGTCGGTCGCTCTTTTGGGGCCATCTTACGTCTTTTCCATACTTGTCGAAACTCTTGACGAGCTCCGACACGGAAACGTTGAAGTTATAAGACTGGACCCTAGGAGGCAACGCAGAGCCGTCTCTCCATTCTTGTGACCTGTCTTGGAAAGCATTTACCTGATTTGGTTCGTTTCAATTACGAGAATAGGGATGTAGACGTCTGTCTCGACGGTTATCGGAGGAATGTTTACGATCAGATGGATCGGGTCCGCAGGAGGCTTTACGCGACTCACGGTCCTCTTCCAGTCTTACCTCGGCCATAGTTTTGGCCTGAACATCTTCAAAACTTTTGCACGGGTACATGGTAATCTCGTCGTAGAGATTGCTATCTTTGACCAAGCCTTGTCGGAAGGCTTTGATAGACGTTGTGACGTCGCAATGGGGGATTCCCACTTTCTCTTTGTTGTACCTGTTGAGATAATTCCGGAGAGGTTCATTGTACCTTTGTGTGACTCGGTAGAGGTCACTCGATTGTTTCTCATGCTTCCGACTACTGGCGAACTGACTCTTAAAAGAGTTAACCAGATCCGCGAATGATGCGATCGTTCCCTGAGGCAAACGCATAAACCAAGTTAGTGCGGGGCCCGCGAGGGTCGTGCCAAAGCTTTTGCACATGACAGCCTCGCGGCTCTCCCTTGAAACAGATGCAGCCATTAGTTTTTGTTTATAGAGAGAGATATGGTCATCTGGATCGGTGGTGCCGTCGAATGTCGCTATGTTGGGGAGATGGAACTTCTTGGGGATCTCGACCCTTGCGATTTCTTCGACGAACGGGGATTCTTCGAATCTGCCGGTCGCTTATCTCTCGATCGGTTGCGGGACTCCTGGGAGCCTGTTGAAGCGATCGTCGATCGTCTTCATGTGTCGGTCGAGCATTTGCTGGAAAAGAGCCATGACATCTGGCGGATTGGCAACCTGTGTTTCGTCGATTCGGGCCCCGGCAGACCCGATCGGTGTAGAAAAGGTGACATGGTTAGTCGAAAATGGACTAGCGAAAGGAGTTCAAGACGTACCCTCAGTGTGTCCGGGACGTCGTACGCTTGGAGGCGTTGGTTCGATACTGTCCATGTCAAGGCGTGTTCGGATGCCGTCGTGGATGGGCGCGTTCCTAGATCCTGAAGCCACTGATTGTACCTGCGACTTAAGAGACTCATTCTCACGGGTTAATTCCTCTTGAAGGGCGGCCATTTTTTGAGAGAGTTCTTAGAACTGGGTTGGGGTAGGATTTTCGGTTGGGTTTTCTGTAGTTTGGGTTTCGTCTTCGAGACGTAGTTCTTGATTGTCAGTAGGAGGGTCAATAGTCATGGTTGGAAGGTTTCAGAAGGGTGATCGGCAAGTTGCCCCACGGTGGGCGCCAAATTGTTTTGGGGCGAAAAGATCGGACGACCTAAATCGCCTTAGACGGGGTAACTAGTCGATCGGGTGATAGAAAACAATCCAAACCAAGCCAAAAATAGATAAACACAGAATAAATGTATAATAGCGTGATGATCTTATTAGATGTCGTGTGAATCAGACTGAATCGTGATACAACTTATCGTAATAAAACCAGAGATTGAATGGGACACGACCGACGACTTGTGAATGGCGACCGACAGGGATCTAGCGTAAGCAGCCGTTAGAGAGCTAGGTGGAGAGCGAGAGTGCTATTCTGGTGAGTTGTTTTTTTCCAAACGCTTGTCCTGTGTGTAATTGTGTAGTCTTCTTCTTATCTTCCTCGTCGTCCTGATATGGTAAGTCTTTTACTCTTGTGACCGTTTATGCTTCGGCCGAATATTCCATCTTCAATGCTCGGAGTGATGGTGAAGATTGCGCCATTAAATCTCTGCGTTTATGGTGGTTTGAAGGCAGTGGCCGTTGTGTGATCTAGCATTTAATGCTTGGCGAGATCCTCGCGATCTTGTCGGAAGACATTCGACCAGAGACGTCTCGTCGGATCCTCTGGGCTTTCTTCTTCGATCTTCCGATTGGCAATGGGCTTGGGCTCGACCGATTTGACCCATCTTCTCTGGAGAATCTAGGCCCAACAGTGATTGTCCGGTCGTGTTCTTTGGAGTGGTCCTGTCGGACCGGAGAATGAACGGGAGCTCGTCTGCCCATTTTCCTTTAGCCCATGTGAGGCATTTCTTGAGGTTGTTGATGATGATTTTGTTGTTGGACTTGGCTTGTCCGTTAGATTGTGGATACCGAGGGGTGAAGGTGACCAATTTGATGTTCCATTGGTCGCAAAAGGCTCGAGTCTTATGACTGATGAATTGGGAGCCATTGTCGCACACGATTTCTGATGGGACGCCAAATCTGCACAAGATATTGCGTTTTATGAATGAAATGACGTGTTGATCTTTTACCTCTCGGTAGGCTTCAACTTCGATCCATTTAAAAAAGTAGTTTGTCATGGCAAGGAAGAAGACTCGTTGACCCGACGCAGGTGGGAGTTTTCCGACGATGTCCATTCCCCATCTCATGAAGGGCCACGGTGCTAGAGTCGGATGTAGTAGTTCTGAGGGTTGATGTGGAACGGGTGCGTGTCGTTGGCAGGCATCGCACTTCTTGGTGTACTCCATTGCGTCTCTATTCATCGTGGGCCAATAGTATCCGTTTCGCAAGGCTTTTCCCGAGAGGCTTCACACGCCAGTGTGGTTCCCACATTCTCCTTCATGTAACGATTGTAAGATACGTCCAACTTCTAGAGTCTTGAGGCATCGTGGGAGTATCCCTGTGACAAATCTTTTGTACAAGATGTTATTTATAATATCGAAAGAAAGTGCTTGCACCTTTAGCCTTTTTGCCTCTGTTTTGTCGTTGGGTAGGACGCCGTCTTTTAGCCATTTGATGTAAGGTAACGTCTAGTCGTCATGATTACTGACAATTTCTTCTTCCGGCCGGTCGCCTATCTCCATCACGACAAGCTCCTCCAATGGTGTGACCGACTCCTTGGATATTTTTGGAACAGCTGGTGTCATGACGTGTGCTAGTGGGATATTTGTAAATTCCTTTGGGTCCAAGACGGACCCTAGATTGGCTAGTGCATCAGCTTGAGAGTTGAGATCCCTGGGCACCTGCCTGATGTCGAATGTTTGGAATTGGTCGATCAACTTCTTGGACAATTCCAGGTAAGCTATCATTATGTCGTCCTTTGTGTTGTACGACCCTTATATTTGATTACGACTAAGAGGGAGTTGCAAATGACTTCGATCTCTCGGACCCCTAGGTCGTGCGCCAAGATGAGCCCGAAAATGAGTGCTTTGTATTCAGCTTCATTGTTGGTCGCATCCCAATCGCATCTTATGGCATGGGCTATCTTGTCCCCTTGTGGCGATTTCAGCACGACCCCTAGCCCTGATCCTCTAGCGTTCGATGCACCATCGGTGTGGAGCTCCCATTTACCCGTTTCCTCTGTCGCAAGTAACTGTGTTGCTTCTTTGGCGGCTTCTTGTTCTAGGGTCGGGCTGAAGTATGCCACAAAGTCAACCAAGGCTTGCGACTTGATCGCTGTTCTGGGCTCGTATTCGATGTCATAGCCGCTGAGGTGTATGGCCCACTTGGCCATCCGTCCTGTGAACTCAGGTTTCCTCATGATTGCTCTCATGGGATGATTAGTGCGGACACTTATAGTATGGGATTCGAAATATGGTTTGAGTTTATTCGACGCCATTACCAGTGATAGTACGAGTTTTTCTAACGATGAGTACCTTGTTTCTGCTGATAGTAACGTTCGGCTGACATAGTAGATTGGCGATTGCTTGCCATCTTCTTCTCTGACCAGTACTGCGCTCACGGCGGACTCCGATACTGCTAGGTACAGTAATAATGGCTCATCGTTTTTGGGTTTGGTTAGCAACATGGGATTGGCAAGGTATTTCTTTAGGTCTTGAAATGCAACTTCGTGCTCTTTCGTCCATTGGAAAGATTTGTTTTTCTTGAGAGCGTCGTGAAAGGGTTTACACTTGTCGGATGACTTCGAGATGAATCTGTTCAGAGCTGCTATCCGACCTGTCAACTTTTGCACGTCCTTGACGCATTGAGGGGATCAGAGATTGATGAGGGCCTTGACCTGTTATGGACTGGCTTCTATTCCTCTTTGTGTCACCATGTATCCCAAAAATTTCCCTGAAGAGACTCCGAAAGAACATTTAGTGGGATTTAATTTCATGTTATAGCGTTTAAGTACCTCGAATGCTTCCCTTAGGTGTTCAATGTGGTCTTTCTTTTGCTTCGACTTGACTAACATGTCATCGATGTAGACCTCCATGGTGTCCCCAATCTGATCTTTAAACATCTTGTTGACCAGTCGTTGGTAAGTAGCCCCTGCATTTTTTATTCCGAAGGGCATTACTTTGTAACAATAGACACATTGGCTTGTGATGAATGCCGTTTTCTCTTGGTCTTCTGGTTCCATGAGGATTTGATTGTAGCCACTGAATGCGTCCATGAAGGTTAACATTTTGTGTCCTGCCGTCGCGTCGACCATGGCGTTGATGTGAGGGAGTGGGAATTAAACTTTAGGGCATGCTTTGTTGAGGTCGGTGAAGTCGATGCAGACTCTCCACTTGCCATTTTTCTTTTGGACTACGACCACGTTGGCTAGCCACTCGAGGTAGTTGACTTCCCTTATTTTTCCTGTTTCCAACAAACTCTTGACTTCGTCGTCGACAATCTTGTTTTGCTCTGGGGCAATTTTTCTTGCGCTTTTGCTTTACAGGGGGGTGAGATGGATCTACGTTCAATTTATGGGTAATAATGTTTGGAGATATACTGACCATGTCTTCATCTGACCATGCAAAACAATCAGTATTGGATCTGAGAAAATCAAGAATTTGTTGTCTGGTCGAGTTGTCCAGGTCTGACCCTTACTGTTTGGTCTGGTTTTGAAGGATCTAGTACGATCTCGTCAAGTTTTTCCATTTCTGGTTCGACGTATCGATTAGATCCTTTGCCGATCTATGATTGCTATGTGACCTTATGCTTGACAGCGCTTTTCATGGATGCGACGTAGCATTCCCTGGCCGCCCTCTGGTCTCCCTTGATTTCTTGGACTCCCCACTTGGTAGGGAACTTGATAATTTGATGGTATGTTAAAGGTACCGCCTTCATAGCATGTATCCATGGCCTGCCAAGAATGCAATTATAGGGAGATGGGCAGTCTAGGACTAGAAATTTCACCTGTTGATTGACTCCTCCGGCGTACGTTGTGAGAACGATTTCGCCGATAGTGTGTTTAACTTTGCCATTGAATCCGACTAGTGGAGTTGATTTCTTGATCATGTCATCTTCACCCAGACCCATCCCTTTGAGGGCGTCGAAGGTAAAGAGATTTGTCGAACTTCCAGTATCGATTAGTACTCTACGTATTAAACAGTTCCCGATAGATAAAGAGATTACCAGATCGTCGTGATGGTTTTCCGACCCATCGGCGTCGGACTCGTCGAACGTGACTGTCGGGAGGTCGGAGACCTTGGTTTGTCTGAACTCTGGCATTTCGGGCTTATTGCCTTTGCTTTCTTTTGCATGTCGTTTGGCTGCGGAGTACGTGTTCCCACATATGTCTGATCCCCCTGAAATGGTATTGACAATTTTTGTATGGACAGGAGATGGGGGTTTATCTTGTTTTACCCGATCTCGTCGCTCCATGGTTGCTTTGGCTCATTCTGAGACTACGTCGCGCAAGAGCCCCTGCGCGAGTAACTTGGTGACCTCTTTACGCAAGGCGATGCACTCATCCGTCGAGTGACCGTGGTCATCGTGGAATTCGCACCATCTGCTCATGTCCTTTTTGACGTCTGGTCGGTCGCTCTTTTGGGGCCATCTTACCTCTTTTCCATATTTGTCGAAACTCTTGACGAGCTCCGACACGGAAACGCTGAAGTTGTAAGATTGGACCCTGGGAGGCAACGTTGGACCATCTCTCCAGTCTTGGGACCTGTCTTGGAAAGAGTTCACCTGATTTTGTTCATTTCGATTACGAGGGTAGGGTAGGAGTGATGACGTCTGTCTCGACGGTTGTCGGAGGAGGATTTGCGATCGGATTGATCAGGTCCGTGGGATGCTTTTCGTGATTCACAATCTTCTTCCAAACGTACCTCGGCCATGGCTTTGGCTTGGACATCCTCGAAACTCCTACACGGGTACTTGGTGATCTCATTGTAAAGATTGTTGTCCTTGATCAGACCTTGTCGGAAGGCTTCGATGGAGGTGGTGACGTCGTAATGGGGGATCACGACTTTTTCCTTATTGTACTTGTTAAGATAGCTCCGTAGAGGTTCGTTATACCTTTGGGTGATTCGATAGAGATCACTTGACTGCCTTTCTAGCCTCCGGCTGCTGGCGAATTGGATTTTGAAGGAGTTGACCAGATCCGCGAATGAGGCGATCATTCCCTGAGGTAAATGCATAAACCAGGTCAGTGCGGGACCCGCGAGGGTCGTGCCAAAGCTTTTGCACATGACAGCCTCACGGCTCTCCCTTGGAATAGATGCAGTCATTAATTTTTGTTTATAAAGAAAAATGTGATCATTTGGATCGTCGGTGCCGTCGAATGTCGCCATGCTGGGAAGGTGGAACTTCTTTGGGATTTCGACTATGGCGATGTCTCCGATAAATGGAGATTCCTCGAATCCGCCTGACGCTTCTTTCTCGATCGGCTGTGGAACTCCAGGAATTCTAGCGATGCAATCATCAAGTGTCTTCATGTGCTGACTGAGCGTCTGCTGGACGAAAGTCATGATGTCGAGAGGATTGGTAGCCTGTGGTTCGTCGATTCGGGTCTCTACTGACCCGATCGGTGTAGAGAAAGTAACATTGTTAGTTGAAAATGGATTGACCAGAGGAGTTCGAGATGTACCCTCAGTATGTCCGGGACGCCGTATGTTCGGAGGGGTCAGTTCGACGCCATTCATGTCAAGACGCGTCCGGATGTTGCTATGGGCGGGCATCCGCTTGGATCCGGAAGCCATTAATTGTACCTGCGACGTAAGAGACTCATTTTCACGGGTTAGTTGTACAATTTTGGCCTTGGATTGGGTGGATAAAGAAGCCAAGGCTTCGGTCTTTTGGCGTTGCTGGGCAAGTTCCTCTTGTAGGGCAGTCATTTTTTGGGCAAGCTCTTGGAATTGGGTTGGAGTAGGATTTTCGGTTGTGTTTCCTTGAGCTTGGGTGTCGTCTTCGAGGCGTGGCTCCTCGGTACTGATAGGTGGGTTGATAGTCATGGTTGGAAGGTTTCGAGATGGTGATCGGCAAGTTTCCCCACGGTGGGCGCCAAATTGTTTTGGGGCGAAAAGATCGGACGACCTAAATCGCCTTAGACGGGGTAACGAGTCGACCGGATAATAGAAAATCAATTCAAACCAAAATAGACAATCAACAAGTAAAAAATATATACGAAATAGCAAGGAAATTGATAGATCTATTGATGATTGTATCAGATCGAAGTACAACTTATCCTTAGAGAACAAAGGATCGAATCTTGTCCGACAGGTGTTTCCGTGATTTGACCGGTAGCGATAGAGTAAGATTCTGAGGAGACTGAGCTAGAGCGGGTGTACTCGGGAGTTCTTTTCAAGGTAAGCGAATGGATATTGGATGCAGATCCCTCCCCTGTTCCTTGCCTCGTCGTGATCTATATATGGTAATTGTCATCTTGTGTCCGTTATTCATCTTTTTCAATATCTCCTATTAATTATGGGCGAGATCTTCGGGATTTTCCCTTGATTGCTAGCATAATCTTTGTGTTTAATGCCATAGCCATTGTCATCGATCGAGCATTTAATGCCCTGGGCGAGATCTTCGGGACTGGTCGGATCCTACGTGTCTGAGGAGCGTCCGACGTTTCCTTCTGGTCTCTCTTGGCCTTCGACCTTGCTCGGATTCCGGCCCAATTCATTGGTTTCGATCCCTCTAGAGAATATTGGGCCCAACAGGCCATAGCTTTTTGGGTCCATTGGCCCAAGCCCAAAGTATTTGTTGGACTCTCTTCTAGAAGATCTGGAGGCACAGAGGAGCGAGACGTTGCAAACAAGTGGACGTTGGAGAAGATCTCGGTGGACTGTTGGACGACTCAACGACTTCCAAAAATCTCGGACTGACCTATGAAGCCGATCTTAGCCTAGGATTAGCATAAATATAGTATTAGACCACCAATGTAACGTATGCAATCTTTTATATTCAACTATGGCAACAGCCTACTACTCTTCACGAAGGAATTGTCTTCTCAAATTGTTCTCTCGTATCTACATTGAAGCGACCGATGATTGAATCTTTGTGTTTGTTCATATCTCTCTTCAGGGGGATTAGTTTATATAACGCTTGTTTACTTTTGTCTACTTAATTAGCGAGTTGATTTGGATTATTTTCGATAAATTCGATCTCATCATTGTCTAGTTGTCCGTCTTAAGGCGATCTATGTCGATTCGATCTTTTCGCCCCAAAACATTCCTCTACTCCAAACCTCACAGGAAACATAAATGAATTTACTTCACTCATGTGTTTAGGTTTATGTTTTGCTCAATTCTCTGCCTTGAATGCTAAACTACCATAGGCTTGCAACAACGTCTTAAATCTCTACCACTTGAGACCATGTACATAACAAAAATCATGAGGTCTTTACGAGGTTGTAATAGGGCCAAGGTATAAAAGTAAGGTAGAGCTATATTTAGGTCATGTGGTGCTATATCCAGGGAAAAAGAATTCGCCAAGACGACACCAAGCTTAAAAGGATCCTACATTTCAAATCTGCGTCTTTCACACCCATACAACATAACCCTTGCTTGTCCTTCTTCTTCTTCTTTGCTTTTTTTTTTTGAACAGAAGAAGAAAGGACAAAAGGCACAAAAATTCACATCCAATCACTAATATATGTAACCTCCCCCAATTTTGGCTCAAATTCACTCTAGCAAAACAAATCAACTATCCAAATCCCCGGATGGGTAGGATGAATAAATAGGCTCGGTATGCTTTTGTGGAGCTTCCAAAGAAAAGGCAATTAAGGCACATAGGGGCTTCAAGCAGAGGAAAACATATATAGGGTGGTCAGTGATAATGGGCTAATATAAAACAATGCCTCAATCATATTAATGTCATGTACATATGCCATAAGCGCAACCTTGAAAAAGGGTCTAATGCAAGTTCTAGAGTTAGAAAACAAAGAAAGATTCACACACATAGAGAAAAAGGAGGACTTGTATAGTAATAGTCCTAAAATGGCCAAAAGCTCACGACTTTTTTGTCTAGAGTTTCAGACCTAGCATATTTTAATCAAAAGTCACATGTTCAAGCCAAATGTCAAATGTTCAAGTGCTCATAATCATGCTCATAATGCAATTGCAACATCAACAACCAAAGAATATTAAAGAGGACTCATACATCATGCAATGCATGAAAAACAAGCAAAAGGAAACAAACAAAGGAGGTCAAATCCAACATCCAAAACGCAAGTATGCAATGCATGAAAACAAGTTCATAAGGGTGCGAAATGCAAAAAAAAAAGCAACTAAATCTAGGATGAACTAATATGATCATGCAAGTCTACATGTGAATTGCATCCCCCCCAAGCTAAACCCTACATTGTCCCAATGTGGAAAAATAACAAAAGAGGAGGGAACTCACATCAAGAGTCTTGGGTTGCCTCCCAAGTAGCGCTTGTTTTGGGTCATTAGCTTGACCTTCTACCACTTTCAAGTACTCGGATCGGGAGGGTCGGTGGTACCATGCTTGATCGGATCAGGCGTGACAACATGCTTTAGATGATGACTCCGCACTTTGAACTTTTCGGAGTTTTTATGCCATAACTCAACCGTCCCACCTTTTAGAACTTGAGTCACCCGATATGGTCCCGACCATCTTGTTCCTTTAGTTCCTAGAAACATGTCAGATTTCTCATGGAGTAACAACACCCTATTTCCGCTCTTAAACTCAGTTTTTGCTCTATTCTTCTTCCTTTTCTTGGGAGTTTGCCTTTTTATTGCTTTAGCAGTTTCATCATCATCCAGATCGAGATCTCTGAAAGATATATCAAGCAAATGAGCAATGTCAGATATGATATCATCTTGCCCGTGATCAACCTCAATCTTACAACAGGTGCCCTTAGTAGGAGATGGGGGAGTGTCTTTGTATATCGCAAGGAAGTAGTCCTTGAAATATTTATACTCTATCTTCTCTTCCCCTATTGTGAATGAGAGTTTCACATTCTTGACATCAATATTAGCCTCAACGGCGGCTAAAAATGGTCTCCCAAGGATGATGGGAGTTTTATCACTAACCTCCATGTCAAGTATTACAAAATCTCCTGGTAAAAAACTTTCCCACTTTCACATGAACATTTTCCATTATGTCCACAGGATGAGTAACAAACCTATCAACCATAAGGAGACACATCTTCGATGGAACAAGATCACCCAATTTCAGTTTTTTGCAAATTGACAAAGGCATAACATTGACACTAGACCCATGATCACAAAGACAATTGTAAGTGAGATTGCCAAAATATGCAGGGATAAAGAATTCACCTAGATCTTGTAATTTATTTGGCATCTTCTCAGCATAATCCATTGTTAGGGCCACTGTCTTGTAGTCCTCCAAACTTCTCTTCTTGATCAGAATCTCTTTTAGAAACTTAGCATACGCGAGCATTTGAGTGAGGACTTCTGTGAAAGGTATGTCAATATATAGTTTCATCATCTCCTTAAACTTCACAAATTGCTGCTCTTGTTGTATCTGAATCCTTCTTTAAGGAAAAGGCAGAGGTGGCTCGTATGGCGAGGGAGCAACATACATAGGTTCCTTTTCTTTTGGCTTCTCCACATGCTCCTTAGTCGCTTCTTTTTCTCTTGGACGGTGCTCCTCCAAATGTTTTTCGTCTCTCAGAGTGACAGTCCAGTAATGCTCCTTGGGGTTGACTTCAGGTTGATCAGGAAGTTGACCAACCGACCTAGGAACATTCATAGCAACTTGAGCCAACTGACTCTCAAAATTGTCTATTCTCTTAGGCAAGCTCACAAAACTGTCAACTTTCTTAGACAAGGTTTCCATATAAGTAGCCATGTTCCCCTGAATTTTAGCTATTTCCCTCAACATGGACTCTAGTGCAGAGTTCTCAAATGACCGAGCATGAGCTTGATTCTACGGTTGAGCGACACTTGGTTGGAACCCATGAGGTGATCTTTACTGAGCCTCATCTTTCTTGTAGGAAAGGTTTGGATGATTCCTCCACCCAGGATTAATTATAGGTGTTAGAATACGAATCATTCCTGGGACCCCTGCTGAAGCTAATCATGTAGTTCACTTCTCCTTGAGACTCGTTCTAGGAAGCGAAAAGATGGCAGAAAGAAATAGTGTGATCACCCTCTCCACAAAACTGACAGGCTACACCAAAAACAGCCCGTGTGCATTGTCTTGCACCCTGCCCTTGAGACTTTTGCACCAACAAACTCAACCTCTTGATTTCTTGAGTCATAGCATCTATTTGAGCTTGGTGGTGGGTCTTAGTATTGACCTCATACATTCCTGCAGACTTCTTGGAGCATGAAACAGAGCGAGAATCATTATAATAATGAGAGTGTTGAGCAATTGTCTCAATCAAGTTCCAAGCATCGTTAACCTCCATGCTCATAATTCTACCTCCAGCTGAAGCATCAATGATTAGTCGGGTAGAACTATCAACAACATTGTAGAAAACATGCAGCAGACTCCATTTAGGGTGCCCATGATGGGGGCACAACATCAGTATCTCTTTAAATCTTACTCACTATTCAAACAGAGACTCTTTATCCTTCATCTGGAAGGCAGTAATCTAATTCCTCATCTTAGCAGTCTTCTTGGGTGGGAAATACTTGTTGAGGAACACCTTGGCTAACTCATCCCAAGTCGTTATGGAACCTTGAGGCAGGGCCTTGAACCAAGCCTTAGCTCTGTCTCGTAGAGAGAATGAGAAAGCGCGCAACAGAAGTGCATCCTGGGACACCTATTGAATCTTCACGATGTCCATCGGCTCTTGAAAAGTATTCAGATGCTGGTGTGGATTCTCAGATGGTAGACCTCCAATTTGATTTTGCTGAACCATGTTGATCAGAGAAGGTTTCAGCTCGAAATTCTGGGCTTGCACTGGAGGTTGGACCACACTAAAAATAGGACCAATGTGATATGACATCACATAATCACCAAGCGTCAGTGCAGCCTAGATTTGTTGATTAGCAACGTTCCCATCTACACCTTCAGCCATTGCTTGTTCTCTGGCTTCGCGTTGTTGCCTTCTTCTTAAGCGAAAAGTACACTCAGGTTTGGGATCGTAGTCGTTGAGATTACCAGTTCTCAGGACTCTTCGCATCTAAAGAAAACAAGCCTGAAAGCAAAGCAACAAAAAACAAGATAAAAAATAAAACAAAGACTTAGTCAAACCAGTTGTAGGAAAACAACTAATACTAGCAGTAGTCCCAGAAAACGACACCAAAACCTTGATTGGAGTATGGCATCAGTTGTAGCTTTTCAAGTGTCGTTTCCATGAGGACTATGTAGTATCTATTGTAACTTAAACTGACAAGCTAAGCCGTAATAAGGGAGATTCGTTCGATTAACAACTAAGAAAATAAGAAACAAGAATTGCAAAATATGGTTGTAAACAGTTGGAGGGAAGATTCTAGGACTTGGGATCCCCGCAACAATGTCTTGGTAGACTTAGGAATATCTATCAGAAAATAGTATGAACTTGTCTGAAGGTAAGCTATCTAAAGTTTCTACTAACTCCTTTCACACGATAATAGATGTGCCTAAATTTCAACTAACAATTGATGTCGCGCAGAGCTAATCAAATCTAGACCCTTTGGGCACTTAGAATCTGGGATCAAACTGGATTAACTTCCGCTGTCGCGCTCCGCTAATTCCAGGCAAGCCTGGGGTTTCTATGATAGCTTAGAATTCCACAAGAGTGATTAGGTTATTATTGCACAAATAATACTCAGGTTCAATTCCTAGTGATCTGATAAAGTAATCTCCTATCAGACTCATACCCTATTTGAGTTATCTATTAAGGTTATCTCCTTTTAGACTCAAACCTAATAGAATTCTAATCAACTATCATCAATTGCATTAGGAACTCTAGGATTGACTCAAACAAGGTTTCAGATTTCAATTTACACAAATATCATGCACAAGTCTACCAATTCATTGTTGGGATCACCCGAACCCTAGAATTATGGGATTAGCCAGACATGCTTGGAGAAAGAATCAAAAACATCATATGAACATAAGAAATCATTCAACTAGATTAGAAGAAGAGAAATCATATGAACAATCTCCAATCTTCAGAAATCTTCAAAAGAAGTCCAAAAACACCTAGGGCTAGAGAGAGTGGGAAAAGTGGCAGAAGAGAGCTGCTAAAAAAACCCTAGAGAAAGTATTTATACCATCAAAAAATAAAAAGGCGTGAAATATAACAAATACGGGTCATAGACGATATTGCACTGTCGGTGACAAACCGTGCACGATTTATCAATTAGGGGGGTTGTTGATGGTCGTGCACTTCAAATTGAGAGCAACAACACGGGTTGTCACCAATGTTCTAAAAGTCTCTAGGCGGGAGCTGGGCGGTGAGGGAGGGCCTAGCGCCTAGGCGGCTAGGCGGGGGCCTAGACGGACTAAAATTTAATGCATGATCCATGTGATTATTTGATTATGTTCTTCCAAATCCATTATTTTTATGAAACTATGTTGGAATGAGATTTAATATTATATTATGGGCCTTATTGTACAAAGTCTAACCCAAAATTATGTTAATGCATTCGTCATCTTCTAAGATGTTGCAGCTTCCACAACATTTGAGGATTCTTCTCGCCTAGGCGGATCTAGGCGGGTCCTAGGCGGAGGGTGATCGCCTGGCGCCTAGCCGAGGCCTAGGCGGCCGTAGGAGGGGATTTTTAGAACATTGGTTGTCACTGATTGTGCACGGTCTGTCACCGATCGTGCACTTCTCCTGACCACTCTGCACGGGTTGGCACTGATTATACACCTTGTATAAATGGTCGTGCCCCACTTCTTTGCTCCGTAATCTTCCTTGTTGGCGGGCATAGCCCATCTTCTTGGCTTTCCTCGGCACAATATCTTCCCTAGTGATGTCCGGACCGCATAACATACCTCTTTTGCCCGCTAAGATACCTGAAAACATGCAGAAACTCGTGTAAACATCTAAACTATAGAAAACGATGCAAATGACTAAAAATGCAATCAAACAATATGTAAAAGCCTAAGTTAAACCCTAAATGCATGTCCTAAACCTATATGAAATGGATTCTATCAGAACGCTATTTACCTTGCGAGATTTAGCTGTTTCTTTATAATTGGTATTAGGAGGATTATTGCCCTAATACTTTTGATCATGACCTACCCTTATTCGAATATAAGTGGTGGTGCACTTAGCTAGTGCCAATATTCGGGATTCGTCACATTCTATATATCATTGCGAGATCGGTTGTTGAATTAAAAGCCTTAACGTTAATGCACGTTTTGAAATTAAATAAGACAAGTGTTGTCTTGCACATAATTAATATACCCTCGGGCGAGAAGTACAACATGGAACTCGCCCGGACTCTTGTATAAAGTAAGTCCCCTTTCCAATCTGGTTTCGCATTATGCGGTGAGGTTGGTCGAGGACCCAAATATTCAAGTAGTCGTTTTTTTCAAACTTTGTGTGATAAATATAACGTTCCCAAACAAACATACATATTCCTATAAGACTCAATCCTTTGGATTCTTCTCTTGGTGCATATATCTTTCTATCGTTTCAGTTAGAGATCCGAGTTATGTATCATCTACAGACTATTATTCGAGAGACAATGATAGTAACTGGATACAATCACAAGAACCACTCTGTTTGAGCCCTTGTTTAGTCTTTCATTAGACTAAACACGGGCTCAAACAAAAGAATCTCATACCGCTCCGACACTCAAGTCCGAGCCTGATTCTGTTTCTGTTATCGAGAATGATAGCCATGTGATGTAATTCACCCCGAGGGTAGCTGTGGAAGATTGATAACACCCAATTTATACATATTTTAGAGGTCTAGTTGCATCTTAGAATAATTCATTTGCGTGCATATTTCATATAATATATAATTAATTTTATATTATTTTGCATTCGGAATCTACGCTCGTACTTTTATATATTTCAGGCATTTCAAGACTATTTTCAACGTGATTAAAGAAAAGCATGCAGACTCTAACCAATGTGCACAGCCTGCTTGCTTGATTTTTTATCATTGGGTTAGACTTCAGCTTGGATCAAAAACATAAATTTTCTTGGGCCCACAAAGAATCGAAAGAAGGCCGAAGGGAGCTAGGTCTATTTTGGGCGTTGATTTGCAAGTCGTACTGGGCCCAACTAGTGATAAATATATATGTGTTATGTGCGACACTTTAAGGGGGGAGAGCGGCATAATAGGTTAGTTTAGCTTAGGATTAGATTAGCTTTAGTTTAGGTTTATTTTTATTTTTAGTTTTAGTTTTGGAAGCAGCCGCAAACAAGGGACAAATTTAACGAAGAGAATTTTTAACTTTTGCACAATTTGAAGAATTGGTATTATTGTTTTAGCCTTTGTCAATTTGATTATTTTCGACATTGAGACTAAGTTTTTTTATCTCTCATTTTTATTGAATAATTCATATATGTTGTTGGCTAGTTTAATACTATTAAATATGTATTCAATTATGCTTGGATAAATTTCTAATTTTAAGATTGGTGTGATGTGTATGTAATTAGATATATTTCTTTGCCTGAATTGAAATAATATTTGATTCATTCCTAGATGTTTTATGCCCATAGTGGCTTATGCAACTTAGATCCTATTAGGGTATGTAATCGAGAGGTAGAAACGTTAATAGGTAGTCAGATAGGGTTTGAGACCGAGAGGTAATAACTTCTATTGGAATCCTAGGAATTGAACCTGAGATTTTATTATTGTGAGAGCATCTTAATTTCTCTTGTGGATTATTAACTGTTGAATTCCTTAGGTTTTGATGGTTACAAACACTCAACTAATATGTGTACCAAGTGTTTTAGGGACAAGAAGAGTTATCCCAGGGAGCTTTGCAGCACAGGATCTCAGAGGGAACAAAGGCTTGCTTAGCGCTTTATTACCTCTCAAGGAACTGAAGTGACGGACCAGATCAAGGCTGCAAAAGGAAAGAAGTCATCCAGCGTGCTGAGTTAAGGAAACAAACCAAGAAGCCACGCGGTAGAGGATGAAGACTTCGGCTCCAAGGATCAAGCCAGATTGCGCGAAGATATGGAGAGAGAAAACCCGATCGTGTTGATCCTATGAATCTTTCCTAAGATAAGGCGATTGGAGAGAGAAGAACGTTATCCAATAGGTTGGATTAATTAAGGAACTCCTTCCTTAATTAATATAACCGGTTGTGATATTATATCTTCCAAACAAAATCATATCTTAGTAATCCGTTATCAGAATTTCCTATCTTATGTTGATTAGGGTTTTAGCCGTGTTGTATTTAAGCGAAGTGAGGATTCTTTTCTTACGTACGACTTTACGACTCTGAGCGAGAAAAAGAAAAGAAGAGAAAGAAGGTGAAGTGCGTGTGAGTCTTTGAGAGTTGAGTTTGATTCATCGTTGTAGTAGAGGCTTCGAGTCTAGCTGGTTGTTTAGAGGTCGAAGTCCAGGATACAAGTATAATCGAGCAAGAAATTAATAAGACAAGTACGCATTTCAAAATCCTCTCAAGCGGAAGCTTGAAGGTAGTGGTTTTTTCCTTGAGAAGCTAGTTTTGCTAATCAGGGTTTCCACTATATATCGTGAGTTCGTTCTGTTATCTTTCTTGCTATTTAAATCCTCTGTGCCTTCTGTGGGAACAAAGCTTTTGTTCCCTCAGACGTAACTCTAACGATCCAACAATTGGTATCAGAGCCTGGTGCTCTTGATTGTTTTCGTTACAGAATTTGCAGGAAAAGATGTCGTCGTCAAGCAATGCAATCGGTGATTCATTCTGGAAGCCGCCAATGCTGAAGGCCGGTGAGTATGATTGGTGGGTGGAACAAATCGAGTCCCACATCTGTTCCCTCGACGGACAGATCTGGAGAGTCATAGAAGTCGGTCCTTTGGTTATCAAGAATGACAAAGATGAGACTAAGCCAAAACCAAAGATCGACTACACCGATGAGGACTGGAAGAAATCGGAGAAAAACAACAGGGCCAAGAAGATCCTCCACATGGCTCTTTCTCCCTCAGATCTCAAGAAAATCATGAGCTACAAAACTGCTAAGGAGATCTGGGATGCTTTGAAGCGCCTTCATCAAGGAAATGAAGACACGAAGAAGAACAAGATCCTTTCTCTGATCAAGGAGTACGACCAAGTTTCTCAAGGGAAAGATGAACACATTCAAGAGTACTACTCCAGGTTCCATGGGCTAGTTGGTCAGCTTCAGTACCTTGGTGAAACAATGCCAGACTGGAAGTTGACTCATCACTTCATGCAAGGTCTCAACACTCAGTGGGATGCCATTGCTCTTGCCCTCTACTCTCAAACAGACGTCAAGACTCTTACTATGGAAGAGGTGGTTGCTAAGCTGGAAAGCAACGCCTCTATCTATAACCATAAGATAAACAAGAAAGGAGAGGAGAAGGCGAAGAGCATTGCCCTGAAGGTGGAAAGGGCATTTGATCTGTCTCAAACGGGCGATGAAGATGAGGATAGTGATGAAGATGTTGCTCTTATAACAAGGGCAATGAGGAAGATATGGTCTCGGAAGGACTCGCCCAGTTCCTCTGAAGGGAACAGAGACATGAAAGATGTGGTTTGTTACCACTGTCAGAACAAGGGACACATGGCCAGAAACTGCTTCAAGAAGAAGGTAGGAATGCCTCCAGCAAATGAAGGGAAGCAAGCAATGGTTGCCACCTGGGGAGAATCAGACTCAGATGACGAAGATTCGTCACATTCCAGGGATGTATGCTTAATGGCCGTTGAAGTTCCAAACGAGACAAAGGGAGAGGTAATCAACGATGAGGTAACTGAATCTGATCTTATATCAAGCTTAAGATGCAGATCTAAAGAAAGCTTGATCTCTCTCATTAAGAATCTCGTTCGCGAGAGTAGTCTTTTCAGTGAGCAACTCGAAGAGAAAGATGAATCGATCTCAGGTCTGATCGAAGAAAATCAGGTTTGGGCTGAAAAAGTGCTCACGCTTGAGAAAGGTTCATCTCCCTCTTCAAACACATGCTCTGAGTATCCAGAACTCACTGAAAAGATTAAGTCTCTAGAGTCCACTGTTTCCTCACTCGAGGCTGAGTCTTTAATGTTAAAACTAGGAAATGTAAAACTTTCTAGTGATCTAACCAAACTCAGTGAGGAACAGAAGGACGAGCCAAAATGTATTGTCTTTGTTGCAGCCAAGAATGAAAAGAAACTTGAAAAGAAGGAAGTACCTCGCTTTGGAATTGGCTATCAACCTAAGCTTCCTGTTGATGACACTAAGAAAAAAGGCTCCAAAGTCGAAGAAAAACAGTCTGTAAAAGAAAAGGGGGAATGTTCCTCCGGAGGGAACAAAGGCAAAGACTGTTCTAATTCGACTGAGGAAGGCAAGGCTTGGTATCATGGACAGAAGGCTCATGCAATTTGGCTGAAGCAATCCCAAAGCAATAAGTCCAATAATATTGATTTTCATTCAAGGATTGCTAACAAAACAATTTGGCCAAGACAGAGCAAGTATGCATATCTGAAGTATCAAAGGATCTGTTGGTATTGCGGGCATTCTGGTCATTACAAGCAAGAGTGCCTGCTGAAGCAACATAATGAGGAGATTGCTCGCACTACTAGGGAGCATATAGAAGTTGAACCTCCTAAGATTAGATATGTTGCTCCCAAACCCAGAAAGTATAAGCTTGTCTGGGTTCGCAAGAACTAACTCTTTCTGTACAGGATAAAGTGAGGAATGTTCCTAGTGTTTCATTCATTCAAGGGTCAGTTACTTGACAGGGAACAAAGCGAGTCTCACCTCACTTCTGCATGGAATACTTGAGACTCAAAGACCTGGTGTCAAAGGTAAAGAAAATGGGGATAAGAACTTATTGACTAATCTGTTCCTTGTGTGAAAATTTCAGGTGCCATGTACATCTAGAAAAGACATCACTGTGTCGAGAAAGATTGGCGAATATGGAATCTCGTGGAACAAAGGATAAAACGCCATTTTTCTCATTAGGACACTTGTTGGGGAACTCTGCACTCCGTTCCATACGAAGCCTGGTTTGTTCCCCTAACTACATGTCTGTCTATTGTATTTCCTCGATGATTGGCTAGATCACATGGTGATTTGTGAAAGATGAATTTTCATGGGCTGATATGCATTTGCTTCCTTGTGCATTAATTGTTGAATTGCTTGATTATGTGCTTTCACTCCCTTAATACTGGATGTCTTGCATGGTCATCTGTGTTATCATATGTCACATGAATCAGCTTTATTTCGGTCCAAAAGAATCAATTTGATGTTTTGTTCCCTCATCATAAGCCCAAATGATAGTTGATTCTACAGCTTACCCAGACCGACATGCTTAAAGTCTCCTATGAACCCCTTCTTATCATCCACAACTGGAGTCCTCTTAGGCATGATGTAAAATTCAATCGCAAAAACTCATATACTTTGGTGTGATGGTCTTTTGTACCCTCTTTGGTAACTAACCCCCAGCATCACACCTTACTACTCTTTTGGATTGGCGGGAAACGATTCGGCTTCTGTGCCTGCAGGTTGAGTTGACGTGTTTGCAGGTTGTAATGATGGCAATTTGTGTTGAGCCGCGTCGTGCATTTAGGGCTGTTTTGATGGAAGAGAGTTGGAAAGAGAAATTGGGCCGGCTCGGATGGATTTGGACGAGATATTGGATATATTTTGGGAAGTTGGAAGATTATGCTTATTATCTCTTGGAAACAGATCAGATTTGGAGTTATCTTTGGAAATCTTTGAAGATTTTGTGAGGGCTATATATTGAGACTTCCGGGTAAGTTTCCTATTCACTATTCTCTCGTCTTCCTCAAGCATCTTCTCTCCTCTCTGTCTCTCGTCTTCTCGGTGCTCTCCCTCTCTCACAAAAATGGCCTCCAACTCAGACCTTCCAAGCAACTTCGCCGAAAACCTCCAAACCCTCCTCTCCAACCTCACCGCCATGGGAGCCGATCCTGCTCTCCTCGCCGTCATAAACCAATCCCTACCTTCCACATCGACCACTCCGGCGACCACCACCATAACCCCTCCTCCATCATCACCCAAGGATCAACTCGCCATGGTCCCCTATGTAGCCCCCACAAACCCAAACACAGACCCCGCACCACAAAACCCTAACCCTAACACCGCTCTTGCCGTCCCCACTGCCATCTCCTCTACTAACACAGAGGAGGTACATTCCTCGCCTACCCATCCCGACCCCATAGAGGAGGAGACAGAGGAGCTACCCGATCAAGGGACCCCGGTCACGGTGGAGGAGCACCTGGCCGTCAAGGAGAAAATTCAGTCTGTGGTGCGAGACCTCTCCAAGGAGCTCGAAGAGGGAGTGGACGTGGTGGAGTCCCCAAAAGCTCCTAAGCCGTCCGGCAGGGTGAAAACTGCATGCTCGTCAAAGAGGAAGACCCGCTCTCAGAAGAAGTCTGAGAAGGCGATTACTGTGAGTTCCGATGAGGAGTCGGTACCCCTCTCCGGGAACAGAGCAAAGAAAGCCAAGGTGTCTACCGCTCCCGTCCGTCAAAGTCAGCGTTGTCTGCCGGCCAAAGCCAAAGGAAAGGCTGTGGCGGTCGACAATGTCAAAAATATGAGCCACAAGTCCGTGGTGAGGGAGCTGCTGATGGACCCGGAGTTTCTGAAGGAGAACTTTCTGGAGGGGGTGCTTGACATCTTGGAGGAACAGAAGTGGAGCAGGCTGTTTGTGGAGGAAGTGGAGATGGATGAGGAGTTGTTGAGGGAGTTTTACTCCACATTCACTATGGAGGTGCGGTCCCATGCTGTCCAGGGGAGATACAAGATGAATGGGGAGATCCATGTGTTCTCGAGTATTGAGTTGGGCTTGGTTCTGGGTGTTCCTCATGAAGGGTATGTTGAATACCCCAAGGGCAGGTGGCCAAAAGATTTTCCCTACTCAGAGGCTGTGCTGGCTGTTGCAGGGATTACGGATGCTCCAGGGAGTGCTGATCTTGACATCTCCGAGATGTCGGCTGTCAACAAAGTGGTGTACCACTTCCTCATCAGCAACATCACGCCAAGGGGACAGAAGAGGAACCGCCTTCTGATCTTGGACATTGTCCTTCTGTCCCTTCTGCTGAAAAAGGAGCCCGTGTGCCTTCCCATGATTCTGATGCAGCATATGGCCAATGCCCGGAACACCACTCAGCATGCTCTTCCCTTCCCTCGCGTCGTCAAAAGTATTCTAGAGTACCACAAGGTCTACGACGCGTCGGAAGATGTGAGCGTCTTCTCCCGTCCCTTCAATATAAGCAATCTGCACAAAATGCAATTTGCTCTTCAAGAGGGAGAAGGCTGGGTGAAGGTCGAGGGCGCTCCTGCAGCTTCTGGGGTTGTAGAGGATGTTGAGGAAACGGTGGGATCTGAAGCTGATAGCTCTGAGGGGGAACAGAATGTGAATCCCTCGCTGGGAAAGGATGTGAGGAGTCTGTGCCGAGTTGTGAAGGATATGGTGGCTCAGCAGGCGCTCCTCATGGCAGATGGGCGCGCGCTCGTTTCTCATCACGCATCGGCTCAACCGGCTGGTCACAGTGATGCTTGATTGCTTTCCTGTTGTCCTTTTCCCTCTTTTGTTCCCTTAGCTGTCTATCCCTTCTAGTTGTTTTTGTTGTTGTCTGGTTTATGTGCCCGGTGTAGCATTTGACAATGTTTGATGTTCTGTTTGTTTTGGGTGTGTTTGCATGTTTTTCAAGTCTTTCTTTAAGCAATGACAATGAATGCTTTTGATTGTCTGGCTATGTCTTTTCCTCTCTAACTCTTCTCCGTGTTTTTGATGATGCCAAAAGGGGGAATATGACATGTAATATTGTTTGAGGGGGAACAGAACAAGTAAAACGTATTGCTGGGCTAAGGGGGAACCAACAGTGTATTAGTGGGAAACTTTCTTGTCATATGTTGTCTTTTTCTAGCTGGTATACGACTTTATTGTTATGGGTGTTTGTCACCATCAAAAAGGGGGAATTTGTTGAATTCCTTAGGTTTTGATGGTTACAAACACTCAACTAATATGTGTACCAAGTGTTTCAGGGACAAGAAGAGTTATCCCAGGGAGCTTTGCAACATAGGATCTCAGAGGGAACAAAGGCTTGCTTAGCGCTTTGTTACCTCTCAAGGAACTGAAGTGACGGACCAGATCAAGGCTGCAAAAGGAAAGAAGTCATCCAGCGTGCTGAGTTAAGGAAACAAACCAAGAAGCCACGCGGTAGAGGATGAAGACTTCGGCTCCAAGGATCAAGCCAGATTGCGCAAAGATATGGAGAGAGAAAACCCGATCGTGTTGATCCTAGGAATCTTTCCTAAGATAAGGCGATTGGAGAGAGAAGAACGTTATCCAATAGGTTGGATTAATTAAGGAACTCCTTCCTTAATTAATATAACCGGTTGTGATATTATATCTTCCAAACAAAATCATATCTTAGTAATCCGTTATCAGAATTTCCTATCTTATGTTGATTAGGGTTTTAACCGTGTTGTATTTAAGCGAAGTGAGGATTCTTTTCTTACGTACGACTTTACGACTCTGAAGGAGAAAAAGAAAAGAAGAGAAAGAAGGTGAAGTGCGTGTGAGTCTTTGAGAGTTGAGTTCGATTCATCGTTGTAGTAGAGGCTTCGAGTCTAGCTGGTTGTTTAGAGGTCGAAGTCCAGGATACAAGTGTAATCGAGCAAGAAATTAATAAGACAAGTACGCATTTCAAAATCCTCTCAAGCGGAAGCTTGAAGGTAGTGATTTTTCCTTGAGAAGCTAGTTTTGCTAATCAGGGTTTTCACTATATATCGTGAGTTCATTCTGTTATCTTTCTTGCTATTTAAATCCGTTGTGCCTTCTGTGGGAACAAAGTTTTTGTTCCCTCAGACGTAACTCTAACGATCCAACATTAACTATCATAGAAACCCTAAGATTAGATTGGATTTAGCAAGTCATGAGAGTGGATATTAGTTCAGTTTGACCTTAGATTCTAAGTGCCCAAAGGGTCTAGATTTTGATTGGCAAGTCGCGAGAGTGGATGTTAATTTCATCTAGGCACATTTACTATCATCTGAAAGGAATTAGTAATTACCTTAGGTAGTTACCTTCAAAATATTTGGACTAGATTCAGGTGAAGTGTGATTTTATTTACTGTTGCAGTGATCCTTAACCTGAGTCACATTTATCCCATTGATTTTATCCTTTTTAATTTTGTTTTATTAGTTATTAGTTTAGTTACAGATTTCATCAATTCATTATTTTTATGGCCTATTTCACTGATAGTGTTTCAATTAATGTTACATTGGTCTTTGTGGGATCGACATTTGACTACTACAACCGATCCCGTACACTTGCGGGTAGGTTTTAGCCACATCAAGTGTTTGGCGCCGTTGCCGGGGACTAATTTGTTAATATTAGTTGTCATCTCTATTGGTGAGTCTAGGTCATTATTTTTGCTTTGATATATATATTTTTCTTATTTCAAGTAAAAAAAGAAAAGAAAAAAAGCTACCACCTCCCGCGATGTCATTCGTCGTCGCTGTCCACCGCCTCCGACTACTCTCGACGAGGCTTATGTCTATTCTCCTTCGGTGCATAATGTGAAGATGCCTGAATACCTATCCGTTTGGTGAGTTTCTTTCCCTCTTTCTTTCTTTTCTCTGCATTGGGCCATTGTAGGATTTAAGCTTGGGAGAGGGATGACTCCATGTGTAGCTCTATTTGCATGTTAGCAAGTTTGTGTGTGTTTTTCTTTTGTTTATTAGTGTTATTTTTTCATAACATGTCATGCATTATGCATTGCATTTTAGGTGTTTGATATGATTCCCATGTTTTTCTTTGTTTATTGTCCTGCAATATTCCCCTAGACATACTTTGGTTGTTAACATTTTAATTGATTTCAAACATGTTGATGAGAATTTTCATATTTGATGACGTTTGAGTTGAAGTATGTTTATAGTCACTTATTGAGACTAATTAGGACTGAAATTCTAGACATATTACTCGTGAGCTTTTGAGCCTTAGGACTATATCTAATTGAGTCTTCTTATTTCTTTTCATGTATGTGATTCTCGCTTTGATTACTTTATCTCTACAACTTGCGTTTAGAACCTATTTTGATGCCACTTTTATGACTCTTGTGAGTGATACAAAAATGATTGAGGCATTATTTCTATTAGTCTATTATTTTCCCTTATCACCCTTATATGTTATTCCTCTGCTTGATGCTAGTCTGAGCCTTATTAGCCTTTTCTTTGGAATCACCACAAAAACATCATGAGCCTAATTATTAGCCTTTTACCCATTCGGGAATTAGGATGATTATTTTGTTTGTTTTTATGACTGCAAGCCAAGCTTGGGGGAGTATACATGTATGGTTTGTTTTGCTGAAATTGTCTAGGCTTTTGAAGAAAAAAAGAGAAAAAAAAAAAGATAAAAAGAAAAGAGAATAAAGGGTGTTTTGTTGAAAAGAATGGTATGCCAAATCCTCTAAGTTTGGTGTTGTCTTAGTTAGTTCATATTTCCCGGATTTAGCACCACATGGTCAAATTATATCCCTACCTTTCTTTTTACCTGGCCCATTACAACCCAACAAAAGTCCTCTTGATTTATGTCATGTACAAGGTCCCTAGTAGTAGAGATTTAGGACCCTGAGGCAAACTTATGGTAGATGAGTATTCAAAGCAGAGATTTGAGCGAAACACTTACCCTAAACACATGAGCGAGAGTGATTCCTATTCTTTTTCCTAAGTGAGGTCTAGGGTGGATGTTCTACTTAGTCTCTTTAATGATTATTTGCATGCCTTTGATAATTACATTGTCAAATATTTAAGTTTTCCTGGACCTGCTTGAATATTAATTAGGCAGAGACAACCTTTGTATTTCTTGTGGAATTTTAAACTATGTTCTTGTTTGAGGACAAGCAAAGTTTAAGCTTGGGGAATTTGATAACACCTAAATTATACATATTTTAGGGATCTAGTTGCATCTTAGAATTATTCATTTGCATGCATATTTCATATATTTTATAGGCCGAATTTCAGTAAACCACCCTTTAAATAGGGCATTTTGCCCACAACCACCCCTTATACACGAAATTACTTACAACCACTCATTAAACACATTCTGTTAGCAACGAGTCACCCCAACCCCTTTTCCATCCAAAAAACCGTTAACTCATGTAAATTTACCAAAAAGCCCTTATTCAACCGATTTTGCCAAAAAATTTAATTTTTTGTTTTTTGACCGGTTTTGCAAAAAAAATGAATAAAATAAAAAATCGGTTTTGCAAAAAAAGGATTTATTTTTTGATTTTTTAAAATCGATAATTTTTTTTTAAATTTTAAACCGATAATTTTGTTAAAACCGATAAAATATTTTTTTTTCGTTTTTAAACCGATAATAATTTTTTTTTAAAATCGATAAAATAAATTTTTTTTTAAATTTTTAATCCGATAATATTTTTAAAACCGATAAAATAAATTTTTTTAAAACCGATAATTTTTTTTTTTTTTTAATTTTAAATCGTTTTTGATTTTTTATCGGTTTTTAAAAAAAAGTAATTTTTTTTATCGATTTTAAGAAAAAATTATCATTTTTATCACATTTTATCAGTTTTGCAAAAAAAAATTATCGGTTTTTTAAAAAAGGTTTATCGATTTTAAAAAAAATATATCATTTTTAAAAAATCAAAAAATAAATCCGGTTTTTTCCAAAACCGGTTTTTTATTTTATTCAATTTTTTTTTTGCAAAACCGGTCAAAAACCAAAAAAAATAATTTTTTTGGCAAAACCGGTCAAAAACCGGTTGAATAAGGGCTTTTTGGTAAATTCACATGAGTTAACGGTTTTTTGGATGGAAAAAGGGGTTGGGGTGGCTCGTTGCTAACGGAATGTGTTTAATGGGTGGTTGTAAGTAATTTCGTGTATAAGGAGTGATTGTGGGCAAAGTGCCCTATTTAAAGGGTAGTTTACTGAAATTCAGCCCATTTTTTAATTAATTTTGCATTATTTTACATTCGGAGTCTACACTCGTACTTTTATATATTTCAGGCATTTCAAAACTATTTTCGATGTGATTAAAGAAAACTCTAACCAATGTGCACAACCTACTTGCTTGAATGTTTATCATTGGATTGGACTTCAGCTTGGATAAAAAACATAAATTTTCATGGGCCCACAAAGAATCGAAAGAAGGCCGAAGGGAGCTAGCTCTATTTTGGGCGTTGATTTGCAACTCGTACTGGGCCCAACTAGTGATAAATATATATGTGTTATGTACAACACTTTAAGGGGGGAGAGGGGGAGAATAGGTTAGTTTAACTTAGGATTAGATTAGCTTTAGTTTAGGTTTATTTTTATTTTTAGTTTTTGTTTTAGTTTTGGAAGCAGCCGCAGACAAGGGACAAATTTAACGAAGAGAATTTTTGGCTTTTGCACAATTTGAAGAATTGGTATTATTGTTCTAGCTTTTGTCAACTTGAATTATTTTGACATTGAGATTACGTTTTCTTATCTCCGATTTTTATTGAATAATTAATATATGTTGTTGACTAGTTTAAATCTATTGAATATGTCTTCATCTATGCTTGGCTAAATTCTTAGTTCTAAGGTTGAGGTGATCCCGACGACGTGTATGTAATTAGATCTATTTATTTGTCTGAATTGAAATAGTATTTGATTTATTCCTAGATGTTTTATGCCCATAGTAGCTGTTTTGGGAGAAAAAGATCGAACCGACCTGAGTCGCTTAAAGAATGACAACTAGACAACGATAAGATCAATAATATCTAAATAATTCAAATCAACTTAATAATGGAATAAATGAGATTAATCAAGTATACAACAAGCTTATCTCACAAGGATGAGAGAGCAATCGAATATAGAGATTCAGTCGACGATCGCTTCAATACTAGAATGAAGAACTGAGCTAGAGAATGATAAGAAAGTAGTGAATTATAGCTTGTATTTAGTAGAACGAATTGTGTGTGTTACAAGAGCTTATCGAATCTGATATTTATGCTAATCTTTTAAAGCTAACTAAACTAGTCGTTTCTCCGAAATCTTCGAGAGTCGTCGAACTGTCCAACTATCTACCTTGAGGAAACCAAATGTTAACTTCAATGTTCTGGATTGCGAGATCTTGCGCGAGTGTCAGCCCGAATATGAATGCTTCATATTCTGCTTCGTTGTTGTTTGCATCCCACTCACATCTTATAGCTTGGGCTATATGGTCCCCTTGTGGCGATTTTAGTACGACACCTAGCCCGACTCCTCTTACGTTCGACGCCCTATCTGTATGGAGTTGCCACGTGCCCCTGTCCTCTTCAGTTCTCAGTCGTTTGGCTTCCTTCCAGGCTTCATGTTCCAGTGTAGGACTGAAATTGGCCACAAAGTCAGCCAAAGCTTGAGACTTGATCGCCATTCTTGGTTCGTATTCGATGTCGAATCCACTCAGGTGTATTACCCGATTTGCCATTCATCATGTAAACTTTGGTTTCCTCATGATAGCCTTCATGGGATGGTTAGTTCTTACAATAATAGTGATGCGTTCCTGCTTGTGAATGCCGGATCGATGACCTTGGTGGGAAGTCGCGCGAGTCTCTTCAGTGGTTGGATGAGTGGAACGCGGTGTTGGTGGCCTCGCGTGGGTAGATGAACGCGATGATGGATGGTGGTATTGCGATGGCGGAAGTGATTGTTGGAGGGATAGATGACTTGAAAAGACAAGTCTTGAGTCGTAGCGTCGGCAGCGGAGTGAAGGGAGATGCGAAGGAAGACTTGGCTTGAAGAATCAAGCGATTGTCGTAGCGTCGGCGGCAGAGTGAAGGAGATGAGAAGATAGAGATGTGTTTGACGTCCAATCAAAGGAAGGAGGAAATATGCTCTCAAACTTAAGCTTTGATTCAAATTAGACGTAACCTAATACAGAAGGTCGAGATGACCTTTTATAGGAGATAGCGGGACTCGGATGGGCCGAGTCTCGCCTAATGGACTGGCCCACGCGACACGCGTGGAACACACACCCCAAAGAAAAACACTGAAAATAATAATGTTCAATAAATACAAAACAATTCAAAGAACGCGTTCATCATTGAATGTGAGGATCTTGAGATAGAACGCGATCTCTGGGCTTGGCTGGAGATGCTTGAAGGAGATCGCGGTCGATGTAACAGATGCGAGAAGCATGATGAAGATCGCGGTCTCTGTGCTCGATGCGAGTAGTGGGAGGAAGATCGTGGTCTTCGTATTTGGCCCTTCTGAGCTCACGGTCATGGCTTCTTCTTCTATGACCGTCATGGAGGGCAGGGTCGCATCAAATAGTGTGTGATTCGAAGTAAGGTCTGAGTTTGTTTGAGGCCATTACTAGAGCCAGGACTAATTTTTCAAGCGACGTGTACCTTGTTTCGGCGGGGAGTAAGGAACGGCTTACATAATAAACCGAAGATTGCTTTCCGTCCTTTTCTCTCGTCAGGACTGCACTGACTGCCAACTCCCATACGGCCAGGTATAGTGGTAGTGGCTCGTCATCTTTTGGTTTGGCTAGTAGGAGTGGGCTCGTCAGGTATGCTTTTAGATCCTGGAAGGCTTGCTCGTGTGCCGCCGTCCAATCGAACGACTTGTTTTTCTTCAAGGTTTCATAGAAGAGTTTGCATTTGTCCGAGGATTTGGATATCAATCTGTTTAATGATGCTATCTGTCCTGTCAGTTTCTGGACATCTTTGACGCATCGGGGGGATCTTAAGTTGACGATGGCTTTGATTTGGTCTAGACTATCCTCTAACCCCCTTTTGTGTCACCATGTACCCTAGGAATTTTCCTGACAACACTCCAAAAGAGCATTTAGTTGGATTTAATTTCATATTATATCTCTTTAGTACCTCGAATGCTTCTTTTAAGTGTTCGATGTGGTCTTTTGTTGCTTTCGACTTGACTAACATATCGTCAATGTAGACCTCCATGGTGTCTCTGATTTGATCTTCAAACATCTTGTACGAGTCTTTGGTATGTGGCCCTTGCATTTTCTTAGTCCAAAGGGCATAACTTTGTAACAATACGTACCTTGGCTGGTTATGAAAGTCGTTTTCTCCTGGTCGTTTATGTCCATTAGGATCTGGTTGTACCCGCTGAATGCGTCCATGAATGAGAGCATTTCGTGCCCTATGGTCGCGTCAACCATCGTGTCGATGTATGGTAATGGGAAAGAGTCTTTAGGACATGCTTTGTTCAGATCTGTGAAGTCGATGCAGACTCTCCATTTCCCATTTTTCTTTTGGAACACGACGATGTTTGCTAACCAGTTAAGGTATTTGACTTCCCTGATTTAACCTATCTCGAGTAATTTCTGACTTCGTCGTCTACGATCTTGTTTCGCTCTGGTGCGAACTTCCTCCTTTTTTGTTTGACCGGGGGATAGGTCGGATCTACATTCAATTTGTGAGTAATTATATCGGGGGATATCCCCACCATATCTTCATGTGACCAGGCAAAGCAATCGGAGTTAGATTGTAAAACTGCTATTAGATCGGCCCTGGTCGAATCGTTTAAGTCTGATCCAACTCTTACTATTTGTTTTGGCCTTAAAGGGTCCAACACGATCTCATCTAATTGTTCCAATTCTGGTTCAATGTATCGTTTGGTCCCTTCGCCGCTCTGTGGTTGCTATGCTGAAGGTTGGTCGACTGCCCCTTTCATTGAAGTGGCATAGCATTCATTGGCAGCCCGTTGGTCGCCCTTTATTTCCTGTACCCCCCACTTAGTCGGAAACTTTATAGTTTGATGATAAGTGGAAGGTACAGCTTTCATGGCATGGATCCAAGGCCTGCCGAGGATCACATTGTATGGGGATGGACAGTCGAGTATTAAGACCTTTACCTATTGGTTGACTCCACCAGCATACGTTGTCAACACTATTTCCCCTAAGGTATGTTTGACTTATCCACTAAATCCGACTAGTGGAGTGGAATTTCGGGTTAAATCGTCCTCACTTAGACCCATACCTTTTAAGGCGTCAAGTGTTAACAAGTTGATGGAGCTACTTGTGTCGATTAATACTCGGCGGATGAGACAATTACTGATTGATAAAGAGATTACCAGACCGTTGTGATGATCACCTAAATCTTCGGAATCGTGGAACGTGATGGCGGGTGCATCGGTGGCTTATGATCGCCTTGCCTCCGATCGGATCGGCTTGTCCCCTTTGCTTAATCTGGCGTATCTTTTAGCGGCCGAGTATATGTTTCCACATACGTCTGACCCTCCTGAAATGGTGTTAACAATTTTAGTGTGAACTGGGAAGGACGGTTTATCAGACGTTACTTGGTCCTTTCGATCAAGGGTCGCTTTCGCTTTGTCGGATATGATGTCGCATAGTATCCCATGTGTGAGGAGTCTTGCGACTTCCTTGCGGAGGGCTATACACTCGTCCGTGGAGTGACCATGATCTCCATGGAACTCATACCACCGGCTCATGTCCTTCTTGGCGTCTGGTTTGTCGCTTTTCCAAGGCCACCTTACTTCTTTCCCATACCTGTCGAAGCTCTTGACGAGTTCCGACATGGAGATGTTGAAGTTGTAAGAATGGACCTTCGGGGGGGAGAGTTGGGTTGTTCTTCCAGACTTGGTTCCTGTCATAAGAGTTGCTTACCTGATTGGGGTCGTTTTGCCCCTTGGGATAGGGTTGGTGTCGTCGGTCGCGTCGATGATCTGAAGATGTCCTTCGGTCGACTCGATCAGGGATCTTGCTCGCTTTTGAGGGTTCTTCGTCTTCTTCTAACCTGACTTGGGCCATGGTCTTGGCCTGTACGTCTTCGAAGCTCCGACATGGGTATTTGGTCAGTTCGCGATAAAGTTCGTTGCCCCTGATCAGCCCCCGACGGAAGGCTTCGATGGACGTCGGGATGTCGCAATGTGGGATCGCAACCTTCTCCTTGTTGTACCTGTTAAGATAGTCTCTTAGAGGTTCGCCGTATCTTTGCACGATCCTATACAGATCGCTTGATTACTTTTCCAGTCTTCGACTGCTGGCGAACTGGATTTTGAATGAATTGACTAGATCTGCAAATGAGGCGATGGAACCCTGTGGCAAATGCATAAGCCATGTTAGTGCGGGTCCCGTGAGGGTCGTGCCAAAGCTCTTGCACATGACCGCCTCGCGATTTCCTCTGGGGATCGAAATGATCATCAATTTCTGCTTTTAAATGGAATTGTGATCGTCGGGGTCCCCGGTTCCATCGTAGTTGGGCATGTTGGGGACATGGAATTTCTCCGGGATCTCAACGCGTGCAATCGCCTCTACGAAATGCGAGTCTTCATATCCGTCGATTGCTTCTTTCTCGATTGGCTGCGAGACTCCTGGAATTCGGGCGATGCAATCGTCCAAGGCCTTCATATGCTCGCTGATAGGTTGCTATACGAGGGCTTGGAGATCCATTGGCACAGTGACCTGTGGAGGGACTACTCGAGCTTCTGGGGGCTCGGTCACCGGAATTGGCACGTTAGTCGTGAGAAGAGTGACTGAAGGAGTTTAAAACATACCAGCAGATTGGGTAACATTCTGAGTGGTTGCTGCCATGGGGCATAATGTGTTTCATGTCTTTCTGTTGAGAAAGTATGTGTCGGATGAGTCTCATATTCTAAGTTATGACAACATCGAAATTCAGCCGAATTCTACCTACGAGAAGAGACCCGTGCACACCCTAGAGCATCGAGAGAAGCACCTACGTAATAAGGTGGTACCATTGGTAAGGATCCTTTGGTCAAAGACGGGAGCTAAGGAAGTTATGTGGGAAACCTGGGAGACTGAGACGGATATGCGTAGTCGTTTCCCTGAGTTGTTTTCGTCCTAGTTTCGGGGTTGAAACTATTTTTAAGGGGGTAGTATTGTAATAACCCTCATATTTAGTTATGGGCATAAATGTAATTTTACTTTAAATAAAGGGGATGAATTTTTTATTTTTTATTCCAAGTGAATAAAGTGAAACATATATTTTTATTCCATAAAAGTATGTTACTTTTTAAGTCATGGTGCACTTAAAAACTATCTTAACACTATGTTAATGATAATCTTGTTAGTCAGATCAATTTTAACCTAGAATATTTAAATTGATTAACAATACATTAATTGAGATTTAAATAAGGTTAAGTTATAAGGATATGCAACTTAGGCTTGAATTAATTCAAATTGTAAGAATTATTTCAAAATAAAATTTCACTCTTCATAAATTTGGTTTAGAATGTATATATAAACTTTGGGTAAGATTATATATAAGTTTAGGAAAATTTTATAATTTTTGAAAAGTAAAATAAGGGGATTTTTTCCACAACTTGAAAAGTTGGGCAAAAATGTGCAATGTGGGCAAATGTTTGGGTGGGCCGTGGCTGTTTTCCTCCCGGCCCCATGGAACACGTGAGCTTCAAGCTTCCATCCATGGAAGGTTGGCTCGGTTTTTAGACTCGTTTTCTTCAATTGGCCCAAGGGCTTTGACGATATACTTATCCTAAACTGAATTATATCAAAATCGGGATTTATAACCGCTTAGATTGATAGACTTTTATCTTCTAAGTTAAACAGCCTGATATGTTCGGTAAAATCTAAAATTTGATCTCGTTTGAGACCGGATTTGGACGAAATTGGTGGGGTTGGAAAGCTAACTTTAAGGGCTTCAAAACCCTATAAATACCCCCTCACCGATTGAAGGAATTTACCCAAATTCAAGCCTTATGTTTTCGATAGTCCACAAAACGTTTGTGCACTTACAGAAGGAATTTTTTTTCAATTACGCACCTCTAGTTACGAGTTAGGTATCAAAATCTTCGTCTTGAAATCTAGTTTCCAGAGGCACCAACCATGCATCATTTGGAGTCCGGACGAGGGACATACAAAGCAAACAACGAAAGGGTGTCTACAAGAACCATACGAATGAATTCGGTAATGGTCAATTCGTACCCCTAATCGGTTTTTATCCAATTAATCATAAATATGCATGATAATTGGGGTTAATTAGATACATATTGGGTTAATATAATTTTAGAAGTATTAAAATTAAATTAATTATATCTTATGATATTATCTTAAATTGTAAGTTGTTAAGGAATAAAACTACAATTGGGTAATGTGTTGGGTTATTTCAGGTGATAAATAAATTGAGTATATTTATGCTATGATTATTTAGAATATATGACTAATTGATTATTAGTATCATATAAATAATCGTTATGTTGAAAAACCTTGAAATTGATTTATTTATAGTTAAATAAATTCAATTAAAAATCGAGACTTGTACCCTTCAAATGTCGTTATTGAATCAATTATCTAATCAAAATTTATTTATGTTGTGTGACTTGGGTACATCTCGGAATCGCTTATGGAACGGAAATAAAGCAGGGAGTCAATTTGCTTTTCGAAAGCAACAATCTCCATTACGCCGTTCAAGCTCTTCGTAATCCAAGGCAAGTGGCGGTTCGCTCTTGCAATTTATTTCATATTCATCTTAATTGACAATGAATTGATTGAGCTATTAAGTTGGGATAAATATTCATAATTTTTGTATTTGGGAACTTGTGTGTTAAATTGGTATGAATAATGAACCATATTTATTAGGTTGTATATCTTGTTAGTAGTGACCCTCATATATATATATATATATATATTATAGGGTGCTAGATGAAGTTTGGTATGAATTTGGTGTGTATTAGGTGTGGACTTATATATTAGTTGGCACGAGTATTCGTAGGAATGTTATTTATCTTACGAGGTTTAGCTGTTTCTTTATAATTTGGTATTATGAGGGTTATTGCCCTAATACTTTTGGTCATGATCTATCCTTATTCGAATATAAGTGGTGGTGCACTTAGCTAGTGTCAATATTCGAGATTCGTCTTATTCTATATCTCATTGCGAGATCGGTTGTGGAAGTAAAAGCTTTAACGTTAATGCACGTTTTGAAATTAAATTAGATAAGTGTCATTTTGCACATAATTAATATACCCTCGGGCGAGAAGTACAACGTGGAACCCGCCCAAACTCTTGTTTGTAGTAAATCCCCTTTCCAATATGAATTTGCATTATGCGGTAAGGTTGGTCCAGGAACCAAATATGCAAGTAGTCATTTTTTTCAATCTTTGTGTGATAAATATAACGTTCCCAAACAAACATACATATTTCTATAAGACTCAATTCATTTGGAGTCTTCTCTTACTGCATAATTCTTTCTATCGTTTCAATGAGAGTATCCGAGTTATGTATCGTCTATCGACTATTATTCGAGAGACAATGATAGTAACTGGATACAATCACAAGAATCACTCTGTTTGAGCCCTTGTTTAGTCTTTCATTAGACTAACCAACCTTTCTCTTTCCTTGCATGGTTGGGTGGTGTCATCTGTCCTATACGATACATCAGGTAAAGCTTCCCAAGTTAAAGACATGGAAAGACGACATTGAAGGCAACTGTGATTTCTTTTTGGTATTTTGACATTTGTTTTATAGGAGGTTGAGATCCTGTTTTGGAGTTTGTTATTTTATAAGTCTTCCGCTGATACTTTGATATACTATTGAGTTATCATCTTTAGCAATGTCGTTTGTGAGACAATTTTGAATTTAATATATTATTATTCGTATTATTTTGTATTTGCGATCAATACTGTAAAGCCTTTGGTGATTTTGGATATGTGATTCGAGGTCACTAGCGATAATATTCATAAGATAATTGAAGAATGTTACACTTATCCAGTCTGAGTATCTAGAAAAATCACCGGATCAGACCGAATACAAATTCTAATTACAAAATTTTCCAAATCGGATTGACAGATTTTTACGGGATTTGCTTACCCCTAAGTGAGCTGCCATTCCGCCACAGAAGAGAACTCAACTATTTGGCCAGCAAAAACAACTTCTGTTTCATCAATTTTGTGAACATTTCATGAAGAAAAGGTCAAATTGTTATGGTCCATTGTAATGGGATTAGTTCCAAGGCTAGTGCTACCTTTAACGCTGAATTCTACTTAAACCCGTCAATTTTGACCCTACACAATATAAACCACTTTTTTGGGGATGGCCTTAATTTTCCTATATATATCTCCATTATAGCTTACATAAAATAATGCTTCTGTATCAAATCACATAGTTTTCCAATATAGGTTACATAATCTGTTCTGACTTCTTTTTTTTTTGAAACTGGCAAACATTAGGACTCTTTCAACCAGAAAGGCTATCCTAAATCATTTGAATGGATGATCTTTACAAAAAGAGTACCAAAACTATCAAAAGTATAGTTCAAACTGATGAACTCATATCTATTGTGAAGAAGATAATCCGCAGTAGGGGAAGAACTAAAATGATAAAGAAGACGTCTGAAGGCATGAAGAGCAGGAACAAGAAGAGGATGAGTAGCAAGAAAATCCGCCACACGATTAGCCTCCCTAAAGCAATGTTGAACCTGAAAGGAAGTGAAAGAAGAAAGTAAAGCAGTTATATCAGTAATAATATTGTGAATTTCCCAGGGTACTTTCCAGATGGCCCAGATAGAATTAATGACTACAAGATTATCTCCTTCAATAACTAAATTTTGAACTTGGCGTTGAGCTGCATATTGAATACCGGAAAGTGCAGCTAGGGCCTCCGCTTTTAGAACTGAAGTAGAAGGGATCTGCTCACGATGGAAGGCGAGGACTTTACCACTGTGGTCCCGGAGAAGGTATCCCAAATGAGATGAAGCATCTTGTTTTCTAGAACCATCAAAATTTAGTTTGTTCCAATTCGGAGGAGGTTTCTTCCAAATTCGATTTGTGGAACGTAAATGATTGCATTTTATAGGTACAGAATGGACAATATTATTGGAAATGTTCCAATCCTGTAAATGTAGAAAAGCTTGTTGCACTGGACAAGTTTTCAAGGCATGAATATGATCCTGAAAGATAAGATTATTTCGATGGTTCCAGAGAGACCACCGGAGAAAAAGTAGAGGTATGATATGCGAATTAGAGTGTCTGAAGTACTCAAAGTTGAATATGAAGTCTTGTGTGAACTGAAGAGAGAATGAGACCTGCAACTTATTCTCAAGGTTAGAGATCATCTTTTGAGTGAAAGGGCAAAGAAAAAAGAAATTATTGAAATCTTCATTATTATGGGAGCAAAGACTACAACAAGCTAAAACTCTAGAAAAGTGTCGATTAAGTCTTTCAGTAGTAGGTAAAGCATCACCAAAGATTTCCAAAGGAAGTTCTTAATTTTTGGTGGAATTGGTAACTTCCAAAGCTAGGGTAGAGAAGTCATAGTAGGATGCGGAACATGAGAATTGAAAATTGCACGAGTTGATTTAACCGTGAAGTTACCGTTCGAATTCAATTTCCATATGACACGATCTTCCAAGGGGAAAGAAGGAATATGGATCTTAAGAATTTGGTCAATAAGAAACTGTGGTAGAAGTTGTTGAAGTTGAGGAACATTCCATTGCTTGGAAATTGTAATAAAAGAAGAAACTGGTATATTAACCGGAGTGGAATGATTATAGTAGGAGAGTAAAGTACCTTGAGGAAGCCAATTGTCAATCCAGAACTTGATAGTTTCGCCATTTCCAAGTTCCCAGCAAATCCTGCTTCAAAACACATCGCGGAGATGTAAAAGTCTCGAGAATTGCCAAGACTGTTTAGGCTTGGTTCTATAAGAGAAAAGATCAATAGAACGAAAGTATTTTTCAAAAATAATGCGATGCCATAAAGATTCTTGACAAGTCAATAGTTTCCATAGTAGTTTAAGTTGTAATGCTTTGTTCATATTAGAAGCTTTATACAAACCAAGACCACCAGCTGATTTTGGCTTACAGATACTATCCCAGCTAATGAGAGGATGATAGTTAGCTTGAGATTTATAATCTGTTCTGACTTGAAGATATTATATATGCGTATACATCAACTCATCAAGTCAAGTTGAACCAAAGATATTATGACTTGAAGAAATGATGGGTTTGAGGGAACAACTAATGTAAAATGACTGATACCAAGCTTCACAAGATGTTCTCCATTAATTAACACTAGCATATGTACTTGTGTCTTGCACGGGTCTGATTAATAAATTTTACAATTAAAATATTATTAAATATTTATGAACTAAATTGATAAATTATAAGCTTAATATCTTGAACATATGATGATAAGGAATTGCATATAAATAACTGAATAAGAAAATATATAAATTAGATTTAAGTAATGAGAACGATTGATTATGTATTATTATTAAAAAAGAAAAAATAGTTAAATCATATCACATAATTATTTCAAATATTTTTAATATATACTATCACTTTTGCGTCATGAATCATACATTCATACTTGACCAATTATATTTTTTCAATCACATGTTATCAATTATATATATTTAAGCATTAAAACTATAATTACAATACGTTTTTAGGTATATAATTTTGAAAAACGTACCTTTTACATGGTTAAAACGTATATTTTAATTTGTCCCTATATATTAATTTATAACTAACTTTAACTTATTTTATAATTTTGTTTTACTATATATATATATTATAAATAAGAAGCAACATAACTACTAAGGTAAAGTAAGCTTATGAATAATTTTATTCACAAATAAAAAAGAAACTAATAAGGTAAAAAGATATCAATCAGATTTGAGATGATAATATGTGTATAATTATAGTAAGTTATTTTAAGTAAATAAATAAATAGATAAGAAATAGAAAAAGTAGATATCAAAATTAGAGAGGAATAAAAGTGTAATTTCATATTGAGACTTGCCTATGTAGCATAGCTCATGGGTTGACACATAGTAGAGATAATTAGGGCTTTAATATAGTATATAGGTTTTCCTTATTATATATATCATATTCTTTATTTAAAGGTGATGAAATTTTAATAAAATATTTGTTAATACAGTTATTAGAAAAGACATTATCGAGTTATTTTTAATAGCAACAAAATCATATAGTTATTACGTGTTTCACCAATTAACCAAAAAGAGGGAGTACTAATTGTATTTTAACTTCTGCCTTTATTCGTGTTTAGTTATGGAAACATGATAATATATATATAAGTTAAATGTTTTTGATTGACATGTTTAGTTTTGGAAATAGAATATTCTTATATATAGTTATTATATTAAATTTTGAAAAAAATTGACATTTGCATATCATTCTTGTGATTAACATGTTTCGTTTAGAAAATCGGAGAATCTGATATATATTTGTTATGTTGAATTTAAAAAACGTAAAATTGAGAAAATGTCATGTGACAGAAAGAATATGAGAATGTCATGTGGCATAAGGAGAGAGTGAGTTTAATAGAGGTATGTTATATGACATTGAGGGATTTTAGTTTAGTAAATATATAGTAGATTAATCTTTGAAAAATAAAAGAACAAAGGAGAGATAGTGTCATGATGAAGTTGGTTTGGGTAAGATAAGTTCATTATAAATTATAAAAATGAAGAAAAGATACATCCTTCTCCGTCCAATAGTAACTTTGGAAGTAGCAGTTAGTGACCTAACTTCCCCTAATTAGAAAATTATAAACGGCTTACTTTTCATAATTAATTCGTAAATAGTAATCTCCCATCAACCAATTACCGACCATTAACTAACCCTACGTTTTCATCTTCAAGCGAGTGTATTGAAGAATGTGTGGATGGAATGAGTTTTGTCCCTACTTTCTTTAGCCTCAAAAGGTTGCAACGGTTCAATTTTTTGATTTTCAAATTAATGATTTTATCATATACTATGTTGTTGTTGATTGATATATACTCCATATATCATGACAAGCAAGTCACGCTCGCCATGCTCGTAATGACTCATGGTTGTGTGTATGTACATCATGAATATATGTCATGCCTGCGATGACATTAGGGACATGATAATCTCACTTTCTGCCATAATTAACATTCTCTATAGTATGCAATCTAGACAGTTAATCTTTCATTAAAAAAACATTAGAATTCATTGGTAATATCCTTCTTAAATGGCACGGCTATAATTAGAGAGAAGATTCTAACCTTTTGTTAGTGGGTATTGGGTAAAGTTGGTTTACACAAGTCGATTATCATTTCTTCTGGTTTTGGTTTGAGCACATCTAGTTTGTGGTTCTTGTGGCTAGGTCACAAATGTAGTGTTTACCGCCGCAAAGTGGATTTCTTGTTCTCAAAACGACTTATTATTATTATATCTACCAGAAAAAAAGAAAAAAATACGACTTATTATAATTAATTAGTTAAAATGGATTCCGATAGAATTGTGAATTAACTCGTGAAGATTAAAATTTAAACCCACAAAAATAATATAACAGAATATATTTTATTTATCTTTCTAAACTTATTTAGAGTTTTCAAATTTTATTCAGTTGGTCTAGTGGTTTGACACTAGACTTCTTTTATGTATGGAGACACTAATGTTGAGAGGGGTCTATCACTTCGTGTGCCAACAGTACTCCGGTCTGGACATAGAGTTGCTCTGTCCGGTCGAACCAGGCGATCAAGACAAAAAAAAAGAGTTTGTTTGGTATAAATAGCTATAAAATTATTGTTGATAAATGGTTGAAAATTAAAATTGTGTAATATTGTGTATTTAGTAAAAAAACATTACATATATGTATTTTTGTCAAAAAGTTGTGTATTGAAAAAAAATAGAGAATTTTATTGTTGAGTTATCAAATTTACAATAATAAAAAAAATATATAAGTAATAAAGTTATTTTTAATTAAACCAAACAAGTTATAAGTCCTTAACAAGACATCTCCCACTTTACTAATTATAAAGTCATGTCTTTGCAAAAGAATGTGTCTCTTGACAATCTATACAGTCAACACATATTCTTCATCCAGTTTAAATAATTACTCCTAATTCTATTGCATGTTCACTATTTCACATTTTACACACTTTGTTTTCTACTTGGCTGTTTCTTCACCACCACTTAATTAAACTATTTTTTTTTACTTAATAAATATCAAAATTTTATATATCATTAATTGATTATTTTATATTAATATTATTTTCTCATTTAATATTATATAATACTCCTCGATCATATACACTCATAAAAATTACTACTTTATTTTATACAAGTAAACACTAGGACCTCTTTCAATTAGAAAGGCTGTCCTAAATCATCGCTTTGGATGATCTTTACAAACTTGCTATAGAAATTATAATAGCAAGAGTTCATGTAGATGAACATATCTCGCACTGGATAGATCTTATCCAACTATTGTAGATGTTGGAGAAAGAAGTCATTGAATTCTCGAAAAAGCAAATGGTGGAATGCGATGAGTAGCAAGATAGTAAACTGCATAGTTGGCTTATCTAAAGCAATGATGAACATGTACGACATGAAATGAAGCTAGTAACATGGTACTGTCTGATATAATCGAGTGTACTTCCCAAGGAATTTTCAAATACATCTGATTGAATTAATGACGCGACTAGATTATCACCTTTTATAATTAGATATGTAATATATAAATTAACAGCTTGGCGAATATAATGTGGAGAAGGGATGCATAACTAAGTATCATAGCAAGAGTTACTACTTATTTTATGGAGATTACGGCTATGTTTGGTTGAGTGTCTTTATTATTTATAAAGACTTTCTCAAATAAGTACTTTTACATGTTTCGATATACGTGCAATGAATTTTTTTATTTTTTTTTACATTACACACTTTTTACAAAAATACACATATCTATAAAAAATACTTTTTTCACCAAACACACTTATCAATAAAAAGTCCTTATAAATAAAAAAAGTTTTTATAAATTCTATAGAAATTTTGCCTGATAACTCTAGGTTTCTTACTTTTTTGCGAAATCCCCTCATTTTTTGACAATTTCGCTTGGTAACCATGAGTTTTTGAGTTTTGCGCGAAATTCCCTCAAGTTTTGACAATTTTGTGTGGTAACCCTGAGTTTTTTTTTTTTTGCCAGATACTCCTCCATCCATTTCACTAAAAGAACGTTAACTTTAGTTTTTTTCACGAAATACCCAATTCGTTAAATACAAACGGTTTCAATTTTTTTTTAAAAATAAACCCTAATCCCTAAAAACGTTTTTAGCTAGGGTTAAGGGCTTAGGGATTTAGGGTTTATGTTTAGGGCTTAGGGGTTTAGGGTTTATATTTATTTTAAGTAAAATTGCTAGAGGGGTATCCGACGAGAAAAATTAAAAACTCAGGGTTACCACACGAAATTGTCAAAACCTATGGATATTTCGCAAAAAAATCAATAACTCAGGATTAACACACGAAATTGTCAAAACCTAAGGAGATTTCGTGAAAAAGTAAAAAACTCTGAGTTATCGGGCAAAATTTTCGTAAATACTACTTCCAAACAAACCGTATGCTAGTCTTTATAAAAATATAAATTTCGTCTGATAACCCTGATTTTTGACTTTTTAGCAAAATCCCCTAAGGTTTTGACAATTTCTCTTGGTAACCCTGAGTTTTTTACTTTTTCGCGAAATTACCTCAGGTTTTGACAATTTCGTGTGGTAACCTTGAGTTTTTAATTTTTTTGCCGGATAACTCTCCATCCATTTCACTTAAAAAAACGTTAACTTTAATTTTTTTAGGGCTTAAGGGGTTTAGGATTTGGGGTTCAGGTTTAGGCTTTTCGGGTTTAGGGTTAGGGTTTTTGCGAGATATCCAAATTGTTAAATACGAACGGTTTTTTAAAAATAAAAAAAACCTTAAACCCTAAAAATATTTTTAGGGTTAAGGACTTAGGTATTTAGGATTTAGGTGTAGGGTTTATGTTTAGGGCTTATGACTTAGGGGTTTAGGGTTTATGTTTAGGGTTTATATTTGTTTTAAGTGCATAAATATAAATTCTAAATCCTGAACCCCAAAACCCTAAATATAAACCCTAAATATAAACCCTAACCCCAAACCCAAAACCCTTAAGCCCTAAATATAGACCCTACACCTAAATCCTAAATCCCTAAGCCCTAGTTTTTAGGGTTCATGGTTTATTTAAAAAATAAATAAAACCGTCTGTATTTAGCGATTTGGATATTTCGCGAAAACCCAAACCCTAAACCCCAAAAGCCTAAACCTAAACCCTAAATTCCAAACCCTAAACCCTACACCTAAACCCTAAATCCCTGAGCCCTTAACCCTAAAAATGTTTTTAGGGTTTATTTTTTATTTTAAAATGAAACCGTTTGTATTTAACGATTTGAGTATTTCGCGAAAAAAATTTAAGGTTAATGTTTTTTTAGTGAAATAGATGGAAGGGTATTCGGCGAAAAAATAAAAAAAACTCAGGGTTATCACACGAAATTATCGAAATTTGAAGGAATTTCACGAAAAAAGTAAAAATTCAGGATTATCAGACAAATATGTCAAAAACTCAGGCAAAATTATCAAAATCTTAAGAATTTCGCAAAAAAAAAAAAAAAAACTCAAGGTTATAAAACAAAATTTCCGTTATAAAAAAAGAAAGAGTGGGCTTTACTCGCTCAAATTGTAAACCTAGTGGGTTGAAGTGTATGCACGTCCCTTCTTCCCCCGCACGTGGCATGTTACCGCTCTCTCCCCTTAAATCTCTCCGTCGTCCCACTATCACAACTGAAACTTTCCTCACAAATCCCATTTGATATTTTCACCTTGTTTCTGTATTTCTGTGCTGTTCTTCTACAGTCTAGAAGTTAACAGCTGATTCGATGATTTAGCTTTTTGGAAGGTCGATATTGGAGGGGAACTTTTCCAGGTATGGAGACTGAGATTACTCCGGCGAAGTTCACCAACATGGGCCGCAGCTTCAGCAACCTCACCGCCAACGACGACTCATCCTCCGCCTTCAGCGACTGCAACAGCGACCACTCCGGCGAGTTCACCAGCGCCTCCGCTCAGGCTCGCCAGCTCTGGCTCTCCTGCGCCGCCGGCGACGCCAATTCAGCCGATGAACTCATCCGCCAACTCGTCTCCGACCTCGATTCCACCTCAATTGAAGATCAGAAGCAATCCGCGATGGAAATCCGCCTCCTCGCCAAGAACAAGCCGGAGAATCGACTCAAGATCGCTAGAGCCGGCGCCGTCGGCCCCCTGATTTCGCTCATCTCCTCCCCCGATCTCCAGCTCCAGGAGTACGGAGTCACCGCGATTTTGAACCTATCACTCTGCGACGAGAACAAGGAATTGATCGCCGATTGCGGTGCGATCAAGCCGCTAGTCAAGGCACTGCGAACGGGGACGGCGACAGCGAAGGAGAACGCCGCCTGCGCTCTGCTCCGGCTATCACAGATCGACAAAAACAAGGTCATAATCGGACGGTCGGGGGCGATTCCGGCCTTGGTGAACCTTCTAGAGGCCGGAAGCATCAGAGGAAAGAAGGACGCCTCCACGGCGCTCTATTCGCTCTGCTCGGTGAAGGAGAACAAACTGAGAGCCGTGAAGGCCGGAATCGTGAAGCCTTTGATCGAATTGATGGCGGATTTCGGATCTAGCATGGTGGATAAGTCGGCGTACGTGCTTAGCTTGCTGATGTCGATTGAGGAAGCGAGGGTGGCGACGGTGGAGGAAGGGGGGATTCCGGTGCTCGTTGAGCTGGTGGAGGTTGGCTCTCAGAGGCAGAAGGAGATAGCGGCGGCGATACTTTTGCAGCTGTGTGAGGACAGCGTTTTGTATAGGAAGATGGTGGCGCGTGAGGGCGCGATTCCGCCGCTGGTGGCGCTTTCGCAGTCCGGCACCAACCGGGCAAAGAAGAAGGTGATCTTTTCTTTTCGTCTTCTTTAATATATTCTTTTTCTGTTACAAAGTGAAAAAAATCTGCTGGAATATGTTTTGATTGTTGGGAAATTGGGACCATAAACTTCATTTATGCCGTTACATTGAAAACTATTAACTTTGTCTTTTCAGTTAGGATTAGGAATTGATCAAGTCCATAGGATAGAATAGTGGTAGTGATTTGTGAGTTGACCTGGAGAATCACTATTGTGTGAGTAGAGTGGAAAGACAAGTCAGCAAAGAGTAGTTAATTTGATTATATCTTAAGCGTGCACTTAATTAACTTAGGTTTGTACCATTTTCCACCTTCAAGTGCAATCCAGATACACAAGTGACAAACAAAACTAAAGGGTGATAGTTTCAGCTCTTTGCCCATGTTGAATCTTTTGTTGATACTTTGACATTTTTTCTATATCACAAACAAAATCTATTAGGAAATTGGGAAATAATGTTTACCATTTCTGCACTAGGTTGAAACATTACTTTACAATATATAATAATGGTACAAAGACATTCTTGTCGTTTAATGTTGCCTGGCCGGGTTTGGCAGAAAATCAAAATACCAGATGAGTATGATCAGGAGAAGGTGGCATATAATTGGAAGCATCTTATATATTTATTAATTGGATTAGATTAGTAATTTGTTTTGACTTGCTTTGGTTGTTAAATTTGGTGTTGAATGTGTGAGTGCAGGCGGCAGCATTGATAGAGCTTCTAAGGCAACCAAGATCCGGCAGTGCCGCTGCAAGAGAGATCTGATGATTATGTCACAACATGCCCCTCCTGCACCACCACCACCTCTAAAATCTTTTTTTTGTTAATTATTTGAAATTCAGAACCTCCATCCGACCAAAAGGGGAAAATATATCACAAGGAAAAAAGTTTGTGTGCACTTTTGTGGGCGCAAACATAGACCTTTAAATTGGAAATAGTGTAGATATCTAGTTTTGATGTGATAGAGGCCGGGTTTCTCTTGTAAAAGTTCCATCTTTCTTGTGTGGTGAGTGATGTTGGTCGCAAGAGAAGTGTTTAAAAAAAGAAAATTAAAAATGTTGAATGCTTTGCTCTTTGTTGCCTTTTGTGTTTGTGTTGTATATTAGTATTTCGATCTCCAATAGGGGTGAGCAAAAATATCTGATCCGGCCGACCCGATTCGATAACCCGTCAATCTAATCCTAAAAGTCTGTATCTGAAAACATTCGTTTAATTTTTATCTGAATCCGATCCGATCAGGGTGATTTTTCCGGATACAACGGATCGAGATATTTTGCTTAATGGATATCCGGGAATTCGGTACTTTTAATATATAATATATATGTTTTTATAACTAGTATACAATGTTTAATTAGTTTAAATGATCTCAAAATGGTGCTTGTACATTTTTAACTAATTAAACCCACTTCAATTCTCCAATACAATATTCCTTATTTTATTCCTTTTAATAAAATAATAAAAAAAACCTTGATTATTATACATTCCTATAAAATTAAAACCCTAAATTAATAATTCATTTACTAATTGTCGCCTCACTAAACAGAGTAAATATGTTTTTTTGTCAAGACTGAGTGTTCATCATTGAATTGAATTTTGATTATATAAGTTAAAGTTACAAATTTATATATACTTGTCAATTCCTCTTATTATATAATATATACGTTTATGGTTTTCAATTTGAAAAGGTTGACAAGTTTAATTGTTTGAAAAAATTACAGGGACTTGCAAATGGTGTTAATGTTTGACATTTAGTTTGCACTTTACGGATTGTTAGTTTTTATTGAATTAGAAAAATAACATTTTGATTTAATTTTTAATAGGTTTTCTAGTAACCGGATAATTTGGATATCCGAGTCGAATATCAGATCCGGATAATATTTACCGGATATCTGGTCCGAAATGAACCGGATACGGATATGAGTTTTTTGAATATTTTTTTCCGGATATCCGACATACCGGACCAGACCGGATCAGATATATCCGTTTACTCATCCCTAATCTCCAGGTAAAGGATGATGATGACGTGTCAAAGGTGAAGCAACAAAAACTTGTTAAATAAGTTTGTTATAATTTATGTTAAGCTTTCTAAGAGGTTGTTAGGAAGAAAAGACTTGTTGTGCAAGTGTCTTACACAAGGATTGTATAAATTCATTGATGTAAAACCAAGGCGTTCAAGCCATTACATTCAATCAAATGCTTTTTCTCTTTCGTTTCCTCTCCTCTCTCCTTTGTCTTTAATGGCGATTATGCCTTTCTCTCTTTACTATGTATTATTTGCTTGTTCTTCTTCTCTAATTCAATTACGAGAAAATTGACATGATATCAGAGCAACCCATGAGATCCAACGAAGAAGCGAATGCATTGAGATCCAGAGATTTGTCTCTACACAATTTCGATCATCCAAATTATTTTCTCACAACGAATCTGCTCAATGAGAATAATTACAGTCACCGGAGACGATCAGTCGTAGTTTCTCTCAAAGCAAAGAACAAGATCGACATGGTAACTAGAAGATGCAAGAAACCAGCTCTCGATTCACATGAGCTTGAGCAGTGGGAAACGGTGAACAACATGGTGATTTATTGGCTACTTCACTATGTGGAGAAATAAATTGGAGAATCGGTGATATATTGTCGAAGCTGCAAGTCAGATTTGGAGAGAACTTGAGGTTAAGATTCAATCGATTTAATCGAACGCGCATCTTTCAGGTTCAACGTGATCTTAGTTCAATTTCTCAAGATTCCTCTTATGTCACATCTTATTTCACAAAATTAAAGAGACTTTGGACGAATACATGTTGGTGATAGAAGATAATGTGTGTGATTGTGGATCTAGTGTCATGACAGATCAACAAGTAGTGCAATTCCTTATGGGATTGAATGAGAATTTTAACACTGTGAGAGGAAACATACCGATGATTTGTCCTCCTCCAAACTTGAATGAAGTTTATCAGATGATTTTGCAAGAAGATGAGCAATAGCATTTGAATGTGAGTGCCAAGACTGAACAAGATGCAATGACTTTTGTTGCACAGAGGAATGGAAACAAAGAAATGTAGCGAGGAGTATATCCTAAAGGTTCTCCAAGATATTGTGATCACGACAAGATTGGAGGCCACACAATTGAAAAATGTTGGATGATCCATGGATATCCATCGAAGAACACTGAAGGCACATCAAATTTTTGTGATAATTGGAAGACTAATGGTCACACTATGGATACATGCCGGAAGACTCATTGATATCCTAACAAATCAACCTCTGAGAGGAAATACTTTTGTGATCATTACAAAGTTCTTGGACACAATGTAGACAGATGTTGGAAAGTACATGGCTATCATCCAAGAAAATGTCATAAGATGGTTGCACAGTGTCTATTGGGAGAACTGGCAGTGATCATGTTTCTCTAACTCGGCAACAATATGATCAACTTATTGGTTTCTTGAACAAACAACATGGAGGAGATGGACCTTCTCATGCTGCTATCTTGGCAGGTAAATCCTTCTCTCTCTTTTCTTCTAGCAAAAGTTCAAGTTAGATCTTAGAAAGTGGAGCTTTAGACCACATTACACCTCATCTTACTCTTTTTCATAGCGATGAATCAATTTTAAAGCTTACTTTCATCACCCTACCCAATGGTAAAGACACTACCATTCATCATATTGGCACCATTTACCTTTTTAAACATGTCATTCTTCACAATGTCCTTCATGTACATGAATTTCATGTTAATCTTTTATCTGTTAATAAGCTGACTTCATATCTTTCTTCTAATGTCATTTTTACATATGACTTTTGCTTAATCCAGGCCCCTTCGATGAACAAGCCATTAGTTGACTGGCCATGAAGCTAATGGACTTTATATGATAGACAATTCATCATCATTAACTCTAGTTGCTGAAGATTTTGTGTTTTCTCATGCTACTTCTTTTCCTTTGTCTAATAATCAACATTTGTCTAGTTGTAACATTTCTATTTCTCATGTTATCCCTGAGTTGTGGAATTGTCGTATGGGACACATTCCTTTTTCTCAACTGCAATATATCATGAATTCCAGCTTGTGTAACAAGTCCAATTTCATTTGTAAGATTTGTCCTAAAGCTAAACAGATCAAACCATCCTTTCTCAACAGTTCAACCACTACATCAAAACCATTTGACTTGATTCAAATAGATACATGGGATCCTTATAAGCACCCAACACACAATGGCTTTCGTTATTTCCTTACAATTGTTGATGATTGTACCATATGTACTTGGACTTACGTCATGACTCATAAAAGTGACGCATTCTCTCTTCTTCAGTCATTCATTACCATGTTCTCCACACAATTCAACACCAAAATTAAAACCATTCATTCTAATAATGCCCTTGAATTCTCTGGCTCAATTGCCACCAAATTTTATTCCTCTCAAGGCATCATTCACCAATCATGTTGTGTCGACACACCACAACAAAATGGTGTTGTTGAAAGAAAGCATAGACACCTTTTGGAGGTTGCTCAGGCTCTTTTCTTTCAAACCAACTTATCTCTTTGTTACTAGAGGGGATGCTTATGTACTGCAACATATTTGATTAACAGAAATCCTTTACCTTCCTTACAAAATAAATCACATTATGATCTTTTATTCAATAAATCACATGACTGTCTCCATCTTCGTGCTTTAGGTTATTTATACTTTGTCAACATTCGTAAAAGACCTAGAGACAAATTCCAGCCTCGTTCTAATCATTGTGTATTCATTGGTTTGGTAAAAAACTTTATACAACATTGGACATTCACACTCACTAAAATATTTTTTCTTGAGATGTCACATTTCATGAATCTCATTTTCCCTTACATCACCTTTACCTATAGATTGTTCATTTATCCTTCCCACTTCACAAGATGACATCTCTCCTACCATTTTCTTACCTAACACTACAGACTTTTTTGATAATGACTAGATAATTAATTTCCTGTGTCTCATACTACTACCACTCCTTCTATTTCTTCATCTCCTTACTCCATATCTTCTTCTCATCTCCATTCTTCATCCATCACTCCACCACCTCAATTAAGAAGATCACACCGAGTTACTAAGCAACATGCTCATCTACATGATTTTGTTTGCACATTTAGTTCAGTTGAGCCTATTGCAAGTCTTGTATGTCATTCTGATTTACCCACTACACACCATGCTTTCATTGCACAAGTTATCTCTTATTCTGAACCCTCTTCTATAGACAAGCTTCTAAAGATCCAAATTGGACTAATGTTATGAAAAAAGATATTGAGGCTTTACAAGCCAATGACACTTGGGTTGTGGTTCCTTTGCTTGCATGTAAGAGACCAGAGGGATCTAAAGATACAAGGCTCGCCTTGTAGCTAAAGGCTTTACACAACACGAAAGAATTGACTTTCATGAAACCTTTACACCAGTTGTAAAGATGGATACTATCAGAACCATTATCTCCATTATTGCTGCAAAGCATTGACCTCTATTTTAGATGAACGTGAAGAATGCTTTTCTCCATGGTAATCTCAAGGAGGAAGTTTACATGACAGTGCCAAAGGGTGTTCTTGATATTCATCCTTTGTTTGTAAACTTCAAAAGTATCTATATGGTCTAAGGCAAGCTTCTATGCAGTGGTTTCACAAACTAGGTGCTCTTAATTCTTGATTTTCAATAGTCCAAGAATGATTACAGTCTCTTCATCAAGAAAATTGATGAACACATTACTATAGTTGTTGTGTATGTTGATGATCTTTTGGTTACCGGGTCTAATATTGACTGCATCAATCATCTTAAAGTTACTAGATAGTTATCGACAGTTGTTGGATGTGATCATGCTTCCTTTGCTCGCTCTCCTTTGCCTCTCAACATTAAGCTTAATCACAATGATGGATTCCCTTTACATGATCCCTCATCTTACATACAGTTAGTGGGCAAGCTCAATTTTTTGACACATACATGCCCAAATCTCAATTTTGTTATGCAAACTTTGAGTCAATTCATGCAGGTTCCTCGCTCCTCTCATATGGATGCATTACATCACACATTGAGATATCTTTCTGGCACTCTTGGCCAAGGAATTTACTTAATAGCTTTGATAATCCCATTTTCATAGGCTACGCTAATGAAGATTGGGCTGCTTGCCTAGTCACCGGCCGATCTGTCAGTGGCTATTTGATTCTTCTTGAATCTTCTCCTACTAGTTGGAAGTCTAAAAAGCAAACAACTGTGAGTCGCAACTCCTCTGAATCTGAGCATAGGGCTATGGCACATGCTGCTGCTAAAATTACTTGGTTAGTTCGTCTCCTTTAGGAGTTCAACCTTGCTCATATATAGCTAGTTTCCCTTTGTTGTCACAATCGCTCCACTATTCAGATTGCAAGCAATCTTGTCTTCCATGACAGAACTAAACACATTGAAATTGATGTGGATTTCACTCGTGACAAGGTCTTATATGGTCTTCTTTGTGATACCCCGTATTTTTGTAAGGTTATTTTAGGAATTTTGGAATTTTCTCGAGTACCCGTTGTGTACGTCGGATTTAATATAGAGAGTTTGAGACATTCTGTCATGTGCTCTGTATCTGTAATATTTTTCTCAGTGAAATAATATACAGACAAGATGCCTTAGATTTTAATTGTCGTTCGCGTATGATAATTTTTATCCCGGTTTAACGTCAGGTTCGTTCAAAGCTGAATGGGCGGGAAAAGGGAGAAACGGCGACCGCCGTTCAGAAACGGCGACCGCCGTGGTTGGGCCCGAGGAGTCAGCGTGTCAGCTTCTAGCTGGCCGCGACATGCCTAGCGACGGCGACCGCCGCATTTATGGCGACCGCCGCGTGCCCGCCGCAGGCTAAAAATGGCGCCCGCCGTGTTTTGTCTAGTGGGCATTGCCCGTTGGTCATCGGCGGTAATCGAGGTGCGCCGATCTTGCTTTCGGCCGCGTCTTAGGGTTTGGTTGAGGCTCCCAGGTGTTTGGCTATAAATAGGGGTGTTTGGGAGAGGGTTTTGAAGCCCTTCCAACCCCGAATCGCTGCCGGATTTCCTTCTCGTCGGAGTTGGTTTTCGCCGGAGTTTGAAGGTCTCGCCGGTGTTGCTTTGGTGTGTTTCCTGAGTGCCTTTGTGAAGCTTTTGGTTAGCCTTGGAGGTTAGAAGCCAAAGCAAGTCGAAGGAGGCCAAACCGCTCGTGTTTTGGGGTGAGATTTCTCTCGTCTCTGTCGATCGTGTTCTTCACGGCGACCGCCGTGTTCTTCACGGCGATCGCCGTGATGAATGCGGCGACCGCCGCCAAGAACGACGACCACCGCCAGTGCCCATAATGCCTTCGTGACTTTGGCTTGGTTGGTTGTCGTCGTGGCGTCTTTCCTTCCGTGTTCTTTTGCCGTGTTTAGATTCGTACTGTTTATGTCGGATCTAACTTAGGGTTCCTTTTATGGGTCGACTCGAAGGTTGTTGTGCTGTCGGATCTATACCCGTGTCGAGCCGGAATCCAGTTGTCGTCTTTAGACTATTCTGCGGATTAAGGCAAGTGGCGGTTCGCTCTTGCTCATCGTTCCATATTTACATTAATTATCAGTTGTTTATCTGAGTAATTAATTTGGAATGATTATGGTGTTCATCTGGAAACGGTTTTGTTAACTGTTTTGGAAAACTAAAATATGATGTTATAATAGGTTGTATATATGTTAGAACAACGCTATTATATATATATATGTGATTAATACAGATATTATTATAGGTTGTATATTGTTAGAACAACGCTATTTTATCTATTTCTGGCCGCGATGGCTTTGTTGTGATTGATTACTGTGTTGAACTATTTAGTTAGCACGAATATTTGTAGGAACGCTACTGTGTATCTCATTGCGAGTGCTAGTCATTTCTTGATAACCTGGTGGTTAGGATTTAGTTCCTACCATCCTTCTCTAATGCCGTTTGTAGGGATTTAGTTTCCGACTCCGCCTTGAGGGATTTAGTTCCCGTGGGATTTAGTTCCCGATTCGACTCTTGGGATTTAGTTCCCGAGTCAACTCTGTCTTAGGGATTTAGTTCCCGAGGGATTTAGTTCCCGAACCGACTTTAGGGATTTAGTTCCCAAGTCAACTCCGTCCATGGATTTAGTTCCCGACGGTATCTCTTTATCCCGATGGATGAGATGATTTAAAAGCCTATAACGTGATGTGCATTTTGGAATTAAAATAAGATAAAGTGCCCGAGTGCACTTAATTAATATACCTTTGGCGAGTAGTGCAGCTAAGTAAATAGTGCAGCTAGGAAAGCTCGTCTCGACTGTTGATCAGAGTACGTTCTCTTTCCAATCTGGATTCGCTGTGAGCGATGAGGTTGGTCGTGAACCGAAATATCTTAGTCAGTTTTTAAATCGTTATGTGGTTCTGTAAGATCCAGACTTGAATGTAGTACGTTCTCCTTCCGATCTGGATTCGCTGTAAGCGGTGAGGTTGGTTGTGAGCCGAAGCATCTCAGTCAGCTTTTAATCGCTGTTGTTTGATGCAATAAACATTCCAGATTTGTCATATTTCCTTAAAGACTCATTTCCGTTGGAGTCTTCTTTCGGGTCGATTTCTGTGAAGATTCAGTCTTCCAGAATCTTCTCTTGTGCATATCTCTTGTTTATTCAAGTAGAGTATGGTGGTTGACAAGCGTACTCGATTATTATTCGAGGGACGAGGAGTCTAACCTAATACGACTGCTTAGAACCATTCTGCTTTTTACCCTTGCTAGTCTATTCAAGTAGACTAACCCACGAACATTGTTCTCCGCATGTGGGCTGGTGTCATCCGTTCGATTCGGCACATCAGATAGAGCGAAGATATGAGGAGACTAGATTGACTATGAAGACGACGGTTGTTTTCAGATGTTTTAATAATTATCTTTTAATCAGGTTGAGATCCTTGGGCAGGTGATCATTACGATCACAACCCTTTTTGTAATATCTTTTAAAAAGTCTTCCGCTGTACTTTGTTTAAACTATGTGTTTGGCCTATTCGGGATTGGGATGTAATCCCGTAACTCATGTTTCATTTGATTGATGTTTTGATTTGGATACTTTGATCATTATGTATCATTATATGCCTTAAATTGTATTTAAACCGGTAAAGCCTTGGGTGATCTCGGTAAGGAACACTGGGATCACTGGCGGTAATACCTTTCCAAATGGGTTAAGATTTGGGGGTGTTACATTCTTCAACTCAAGTTTTTCCATGATCAATTAGCCGATATGCTTAATAAACCTCTCGCCTCTCATCACCATAATCGCCTTCTTGCCAAGTTAGGGATGCTTTCCCGAGATCATCCTCCAACTTGCGAGGGTGTTAGAGGATGATGATGACGTGTCAAGGGTGAAGAAACAAAAAGTTGTTAAATAAGTTTGTTATAATTTCTATTAAGCTTTCTGAGAGGTGGTTAGAAAGAAAAGATTTGTTGTACAAGTTCTTACACGCAGATTGTATAAAAACATTGATGTAAAACCAGAAAGGCAATCAAGCCAATACATTCAATCAAATGCTTTCTCTCTTTTGTTTCATCTCCTTTGTTCTATGTCTTCAAGCCTTTCTCTCTTTACTCTGTATTCTTTGCTTTTTCTTGTTCTTTGATTCAATTATGAGCAAATTGACATTGAATTTCAAAAGCTTTTGAATTATTTAGTACAACTCTCTCTTTAGCAATCCTACAACATCCAATATGCCCTATTTTAGTCACTAGCTTCTATTTATGTGAGTGAATGTTATTGAAAGTTGTGTGTCATGTAATTCCCCCTATTGCATAAAATTTGTAATACTCCATTTTAATGTTCTACTTTATTTTTTAAATCTAAATCTCCAACTATAAAGAGCAACATATATAAACTCTGGCGGATTTAGGGGTCTAGGGGGCGGCGACTTCTCTCGAGAGAACTTCTTGGGATCCCGTTAAAAATTTACATTAAATTCCCGTTGAATATTTATATTTTAATAATATAAACATAAAATTATGTAAAAATTATGAGTAAAATATATTGGCTTAGTGGTATTTGTGTTGAAACTTGTGTGAAATATAGCAATAGGTCATGAGTTCAATTTTTAATTTCAAGCTTTTTCTCATTAGTTTCAAAATATTAATAAAAATATTAAGGAGTCAAGAAAAAAATCGAAATAACTTATATTATTTAAATATTTTTGAAAATGTAAAAATAAATTTGTCAAATTTCAAATGGTGAGGCGTTCTCGTTAGCTTCAAACTCTTAATAACAATCTCAAGCGGAAAAAAAATCGAACTAAGAATCGTCCTCCTTCAACAAATTCAAGCGTCCACCGTTGTATATAAAGGATGAATTGTTACCAAGATCATGTGTGTTTACTGTTTAGTCATTTTAATAAGAAAGAGTAAGATATACCAACATTCAGTTGGTCTAATGGTTTGACGTTAGACTCCCTTAAGCGTTCTATCTAGATATTGATGTTGGGAGATGTCTATCACTTTACATGTCAACAGTACCCCGGTCTGGACGTAGAGCGATTCTGACTGGTCGAACCAGACGATCAAGACCTAAAAAGAAAGAGTAAGATATGTAAAGGAATAGATTGTGAGTTTGGATGATACTACTTCCGTTCACTTTTAGTTGTCCTTTTAAAATTTAAATTTTGTTCATAAATATTTGTCCTTAAATGATTTTAACACAATTTATCACATTTGAATCATAAACTTTATATTGGAATTTGGTTATGATGATTTTTTCACTCCATCTATTGGTTTTCAAATGGTGGTGGATGATTAAATCTAGAAATGAAATTGAATTTTCAAAATAATTTTATTGACTTTTTTAATATGTGTGTAAAACTCTGAAAATACACGTAAAAGGGAGCGAGAGAGTATAGTTTAATGTCTATGAAATGAATTGACTTTCATTAAAAGGGTTGACTAGTCTTATATATTATTTATTAACGTTCATGGAAAAGTTTTTAGATATATAGATTTATAACTAGTTTAATTCTCATGCCCTGTACGAATTCGTTTATCACGGAATTTGTTTATTGGATTATTATTTAGATGTTTAAAAAAGTAAATTATATCTTCAAAGTATTTATGAAAGAAAATTTTGCGATTTATTTGATCCCTTCATAATCTATGTAAGGAAAAAAAATTAAGATTTTGATTCACTCCATTTTCAGAAGTCACGATCTTAATCTTCATAAGATCACCAACCAATATGTATAGTATATTAGGAAATGATCAAATATTTGTTATATATTTTTATATTTTAAAAGGTAAAATTATATTTTCAAAATATTTATAGAAAAAATAGATCAAAATAATTAGGGATCGTGTGCAAATCCGGTTATTATAGGTAGTAATTTTATTTTGTTTGATTTTATTAATTTTTTGACATCTGCCGAAAAAGTATAAGGGCGATACGTGGCAAATTGAATACAGAGACGCCACATGACAACGTAAATTTCGGACTCATTCTGCGGACGCCACGTGGCTCAGTATTCTACTTTAGTAATTATATATATATATAGTAGATTTTCGGTTGATGCATAAGTACATATTTAGTGGACAAAAATGGATTTGAATAATTGATAGTTTATATTTACTTGTAAGCGCAATTTATTTATTTTTGGTAATATTACACAGCCACTCCTTACTTGCATATATTGACAATTGCATAAAAAGACTTCCTTTCATGTATAACAATTTAAATTAACCTCTAGACTCATTTCAGCATTACTAAATCACCGAGAAAATCGTTATATGTTTAAATATCCTTTATTGTTACAATGTATGGATTACAAATATTTAGATGTAATTTGTTTATAGTTAGTGGTAAGTATATACCACAACAATAACCGTATTTTCTCTTTATCTATAATGAATTTGGAAAATATCACTATATATTTATCACGATCCCAATTTTTAAGAATTCGATTTACCCCATATAACAATATAAGGTAAATCGATAGGCCGAAAAAACGACATCCGGACACACCGACATGAGAACAAACAAACAAAACAAGCAAGAAAATACAACCAAGCAAAAAAAGAGTCTAATACAATCTTGGGAGAGAAATGAGTATAGCACTAAGAGGCGTCACCGGACAACGAGTCGGACTGAACAGTGCAGAATATACCACCATGACGTTGCCCTCACCTAAATGAGGGATCTTCAGGGATCTCGACCACCTTGATGTTACCCCATATCAAGAGGATTTTCAAGAGCCTCGCACACGACCAATCACGTCCGGAACAACTCGATATATTACCAACCACGCCTCGCACACGACCCCATAATATATTACGTACCTACCATGTATAATGTGTTATGCGTATTCCTTTGGAAAAATGTTTTTTTTTGATGGCCTTTGGAAAAAGTTAAAAGAGACGATTTTATTTTATTTATTTTTGAGGAACCACAAGAGGCCACGTCCCAAGCTTCCACAATAAGATGTTCTGATAAACATTATCCTCACAAAAGGAATAACAATCTTGAGGAAATGATGTATAAAGACGGGTCACCGGCCGGTCACTACAAAATTTATGAACATTTATATTTTAAACTGTTGTCCTAAGTTCTTAATGTTCCCATACTATGCACATGTTTCACGTGGATACTAATGCTGAATACACTAACAATTACGTACCTTAGATCAATTAAATCATATATATCACTGCATAAGAATTATTATTATTTAAAAAAAAAACATTAGAAATAATCAGATCAATAATAAACCAAACTTTAAAGTCAACTAAAAATAATTTAAACTTTCCATCTATGAACCAAAAATAATACGATGGTTTTTTCGGTTGAAAATTGGTTTAATTCGATGAGATGTCGTTGTCATCGAATTAGCCAAAATTCCAACCAAAAATATTATTTTGATTATGTTTGATTCATGAGTTTAAAGTTAGTATTATTTTTAATTAATTTAAAATTAGGATGATTTTTTATCTCTTAGTAAAAGTTAGAATTTTAGTGATTTTTGTTGTTGTTGAAAACTTAAGAATTATTATATACAAAAATTTGTAAGAATATTCCAAACCATAACGGTTGTATCATATGTTCATATTTAAATATTCCAATAGAGGCAACGACTAATTACAAAACATAAGATTTTCACAAGAGCAAGCACAAGAATAAGCACATTACAAAATTGTGGCAAAAAAATTATTCTAAATAACTGAAGCTATTGTTATAAATAAAAGTCTTTTTGTAGTAATTAATTTAGGACTTAAATTCATTGTGATTGAATGTGACAGTTTATGTCTTAATAATTTAGATCAAGGGAGTTGAAGCTGTCCTTGAGAGATCGAGATGGTTGTAGTTGACATTCTATGCGACCTCCGATCGTTCTTGCACGTTCAAATCTTTAATTCTTTTAGAGAGGTGAACAAGGTGACAGACCCTCGTACTAACCCATTTGAGCCACTTTGCCTCGACTACTGAGCTGTATCAAAATTAAATTCTCCGTGATCTCATATGAAAGGATGCCCTAGAGAGTCCTATGTCACATGTTTGGGAGCCCAAATCTTTTCTTTAAAAAAAAGCACATTATAATAGATCGGTCTTCATACATATCCATGTATTGTTGGGAAAACTAGTTTTTTTTCTTCTCTTTGTGTGATTAAGATGGCAAGATACAAAACACAAACTCACTCATAACATTTTATATATAAGGAAATAATTACAATACTAATTATATTTATGTGTTGGGACACTCACCCTGACTCTAACTTACACTTTTCACCCACATGAGGATTCGAACTCACACTTCGGTGAGCTTAATATCTCGATCACCACTAATACACACTCACTCACTCTAGATCGACCCACTTGATCGATTCTTCAAATGGACAACTCTCTCCCTTATTTAAAGGAGTAATAGGTGGGAATGAGCACTTCCATATAGTTCTCTTCCTAGAGAATTAAAGAAGTCTAGGCTTCTCCTTAATTTGGGTATGTACTTTCATTAGCTCACTTCCAAATTTGAGGGAGTCCAATAATCTTCCCTTTTCACGACATATATTAGAAGTGTTATGATGTCACAAGCTCGACAATAATCTTCGACCTTCTTGGTCAGTATTACCTTGTATTTGTGATTTTAGTGTCATTATCCATCTGGTGTAATTGGGGTTCGCTCAAGACCTATGTGTAACACCCTCGACAAATGTTGATAGTGTCACACGCCAGTGACCTCAGACTTTTAAAGTCCAAAGTCACCCTAGGCTTTAATCAGAACAATTATGCTTAAATACAATTATAATAAAGAATAAATAGCAGAAGACTTGTATAACGAATACTCAATTCTTTTATTAAAATCCCTCTTGTATAGAGAAAGATAGTTTTACAAACAATGTGAAATTACATCGGAAGACTTTTTAAATAAACCCTAAATACATGACTAATTTAACTAAGTATTACATTTATTTAATAAGATTAAATCGATACTAAACAACTTCAAAATAAAAATTTTTTAGAACACAACCTTCAACTGCAAGCCTTCGTCTTTGATTTGTTACTTGAATGTTGTCTGAGACCAACCACTAATGTGTCGTATAGGACGGATGACACCAACCAACAATGCAAGAAAAATGAGAAGGATTGGTTTGTCTAATGAAAGACTAAACAAGGGTATGAAAGGAAAGATTTTTGTGTGATTGTATCCAGTTACTATCATTGTCTCTCGAATAAAAATCGATAGACGATACATAACTAAAATACTCTCACTGAAACAATAGAAGAAATATGATCCAAAAGAAGAATCTAATGGAATTGAGTCTTATGGGAATTACTTGAAGCGATTCCGAGATGACTTCCTCCCTTAATTTCGTTCCAAAAGCGATTCCGAGATGTACCCAAATCACACAAAATAAATAAATTATAATGAGATAATTTAATCAATACTGAAATTTGAATGATACATGTCTCGGTTTCTAATTGAATTTAAATAAACAAATTTTCAAGGATTTACAATAAAACGATTATTTATACGATACCAAAAATCATTTAATCGTATATTCTAAATAATCATAAAATAAATAAATAAATAAATTTACTTACAACATTAATAATTTATAACCCAACATATTATCTAATTGAAATGTTATAATTTAACAATTCATAATATAAGATAATACCCAAAAAAATATAATTAATTTAGTTTTAATATTCATAAAATTAAATTAATCCTAACATATTTTCCAGTAATCCATATTAACTTAAATAATGAAGATTATACAAAATAAAAACAAATACAAAACCGAATGGGCAAGATCTTCACCGGAGGACGCAAGTGGCACCGATCGAAAAACGGCAAAATTAAGCCTCTTCGGAGCACCAATGGAGTTGGGACCAGAGGGCTTTGAAGAGGACGAGTTGGCGGATCTAGGGGAGGCGCCAATTGCAATGATGGAGCCTCGTGGTAGTCGGAAACACTCAATGAACAGCTGTGACCTAATTCTAGGGTTCGTGAGATTTGCGGTTGAAATTGGATAAATCTACTCCATGGGTGAAGCTCTACTTATAGGGGTTGGATTGGTATTTGAAAACCCTATACAATCATATCAATTTTGGGCGAAAAGGATCCCGAATCGGATCGAATTTACCAAAAAACCGAGCATGACGCGTCCGCATATTTTCTTTCCTTCCGGGTAGAAATTCGATCTTGTATGAGGATAAAACTTCCCGATTTTAAGGGGTATATGCATGATTTGGTGTTACCTAAAAGGCCCAATTGTCAATTGCCAAAACCGAGCCCGAAACGCGTCCAAAATCCTCCATGGAAGGAAACCTTCCATAAGTGTTGGCTGGAGGTTGAAGATGAACCCGTAATTGCACACGCCCCCCGAATGTCAGCTTATTTGCATTATTTTGCCCAACATTCTAAGTGTTGGCAAAAATGCCCTTATTTAACTTTATAAAAATTACAAAATTTACCCAAACTTAGTTATTTTAGTATCCTATGTTTATATAATTATTTTAACCCAAATTTAAGTTGAAAGAAAAATTATATTAGCTTAGCTTTAAGCTTAAGTTACATTTTCATAATTTAACCTTATCTTAATTAACATTACCTTATTCTTAATTTAAATACTTTATGTTTAACAAGATAATTTTATTTAAATTAATATTAACATAATTTAACATAATTCAAATAATTCATGACTTAAAAAGGTAACCTACTTAGGTTAATAATTATTTTATCCTCTCATGGATATACATAATAAGTCTATTAACCTTTATTATTATATTTAAAAATTATAAAACTACATTTATACTTATTTATTTCTACACTATACTATTATAGTTCATTTGATAATTTGTACAAAAATTATCTTCTCCTAACTTTTGAACTTAAGTTAATGAAAATTTAAATTACTCATCTAAAAGAAATAAAATAAATTTCATAACTTTCATTATTATCAAATTAAAATCGTCATATTACCCTTCTAATTTAAGTGAGATATTACAATACTACCCCCTTAGAAATAATTTCAACCCCGAAACTAGCGCTTAATAAGATAAGGAACAACCACACATGTCCCAACATATTACACCTTCCTTTATGAGTCCAGACAGTCCTTATCAACACGTGACATGTACTGTTTTGGCATTCAAGGAATCTCGTATGAACGCAGAACTCGAAATAGTAACAAATTTAGTAATTCCCAAAACAAGGAATCACTTCTTTATTATTCGAAACATTGGATTAAAACCAACTTAAGGAATGTCAAATGCACAAATCAAACAATTACGGAGACTATAGACACACACGTCATAACTACTTATTCTTAAAAAGGCTTAACAAAAAAATATCTAATCGTTTAGGGTGTTTTGCTCGTCGGACTAACGCATCACAAAGAGTCGTTGCTCTTGACTCAAAGATTTGATAGGCGCTTTGCCTTTATTTCGAGCAATATATTGATCAAAAGCAGACACTTCCGACATTGGATTCTGCCTACTTCCAGCACTAGATGCATGATATGGTTGTGCCAACCCTTGGCCTTTCCGCCGACAGTAAGTTTGTATGTGGCCTTCTTTCCCACAAGTATAGCATACCCGCTTCTCTTTCGGGCAATTAAAATTCTTATGTCCGGCTTCACCACAATTGTGGAATTGAATTGCACCACTACTCCAATCCGAGCCTTTAGTGGAGTCAGAATGAGTCGTCTCAGTCTTAGAACGACCAAATTTCTCAAACTTGGTAGGTGACGCCGCTTCAATGCATTAAGCTTCCGATTATGTTGCACACCTTTAGCCTTATTCTTTTCCTCCAGCTTTCAGGTGGATTCTTTGAGTGTAACCTCTATTTTATAGGTTGCATCCGCATAATGCCCCAAAGTAGAGCAACTGTGACGCACCATTAAAGGTTTGATTTTTGGGCTCATCCATCCATGAGAGTACCAAATCTTCTGTTCTTTAGAATGCACTTCAGAACCAACATAATGTAGCAAGTGATTGAACTTTGCCGATTTTGTTGCCCACCTTTAGCCTTATTCTTTTCCTCCAGCTTTCGGGTGGATTCTTCCAGTGTAGCCTCTATTTTGTAGGCTGTATTCGCATACCGCTTCAAAGTAGAGCATTTGTGATGCACCATTAAAGGTTTGATTTCTAGGCTCATCCATCCATGGAAGTACCAAATCTTCTGTTCTTTAGAATGCACTTCAGAACCAACTTAATGTAGCAAGTGATTGAACTTTGCCGCCAGCTCGGTCACCTTTAATCCCTCAGTGTCTAGGTAGAGGAATTCTTTCAGCTTCTCTTCTCTCATAACACGGGCGAAGAATCGATCAGTGAGCTTTGCTTTGAACATTGCCCAATTTAAATTTGGATGGTTATCCCATCCAGTTCCCCCCCACCACTCACTTGCTCCGTCTTTCAAATGCAACGAAGCTATGTGCACCTGTTCAGCCTCGGTGCAGACCATGTGTCAAAACAGTCGCTCCATATGGGAGAACCAATACGCAACCTTGACTGGTTTTCCGGTTACATCGTAGCTATCCGGGCGGATTGAATTAATTATTTTTAATGCTCGGTTATAATTCCTTTCATTTCTCTCGGGAATCACTAGAGGTGCAAGATCTTCATGTCCCCCATGATACGATCGATCCCCGTGCAGCAAGACCGATCTAGATTCGTATCGTTGTTCTTCCCAAGCAAGCACTCGTTCTTCGCGTTCTTCCTGAACTCCTTCGAGGAAACAACGTTATGTCTCCTCTTCTTGAGTTTGGTGGATTAAACCCTGGCGGCGGATGGGTGGAGGGGTTCAACGTGAAGAACACCCGAGGTGGTGGAAGGAGGCCAACGTTATGGCTCCTTAGAGAACTTTGAGAAAAGGCTAGAAAGCCTTCAAAGAGAGATAAAAATGAAGCAAAGTGATAAACTAGGAGTGACTCTCAACTATGCGAAGATGCCCTTCACTCGGCGCCATGGGGGACGCCAGAGACGCGCAAGCCAGAGATGTGCTAGACCAAGGTCTTGGCCTAGGTCATTGTCCATCATTCTCCCCTTCTTAAATATGAATCGTCCTCGATTCGTGCACGTAGGGCTGAGGGAGAACAAAGGAAACATATTAACGCGCCTCCCCTTCTTAAAGACAAAGTTGGAGTGTGGGAGGGCGTCAATCATGCGAGTGAGCTGATGGTGTTGTTGAAAGAACAAGATGTAGATGCCTTGCTCCCCTTCTTGGACCGAACATATCTCTCCAGGATCGAAAGGGCAACATAGGTGGCCCGAGATATCTTGGCAAATGGTGTTGGCTACGCAACACTCAATGTTGGTTTGGCCGCGCTCAGGGAGCTCCGTGATGAGCTCAGCGCATTGGCCTGACTTCAACTTGTTCGTGTGATGGGATGGCTTCGGTGTAGCAACCGTCATTAGCAAAAGGTCTGGAGGCACGACTGGTGCAAAGTCCTTGATCACCTGCACAATAGGGGAAAACAATGGGGGTAAATCAATCAAGACCTTGATAGTTGAAAAACACGCAATTGGGAAAGGAAGTAAGGAACATCCCTGAGAAATTGGTTGAACATTGTCGTAGTGGAGGGAGGATGTCGGACCAGGCATGTAGCAGGTGATGGTCGTCGTGCCGACCATGGCTACATTGTGGTCGTCAGTTGGAAGCACGTTGGTCTCGTCGGTCCGAGGCACAACGCTTGTTTTAGGCCCATCTGTGGCGCTAACGGGTGCAGAAATGAGCGCTACAGTACGCTCTGAGTCTTGAGCGGCTCGGAGAGCAGCGATCACGGTGCGCAACTCAACGATACTAGCAAGAAGCGATGTGGTGTCCTCAGATGGAGTAGGAGCCAGTTCAGGTCTTTGGTGGTCGCCTGCAAAACGTCGTGTCATCACATAAGTCAGCTGGTCCCACGTAGAAATGGGAAGTAAACGGCGCTATGCACGCCCTTGTTTGAGTCGAGACCACCATGCACGAGCGTCGTGCGTGAAGTAGGTTGTTCCACCTCAACCTTCTCGTAATCCGTGTAGGGAAAGTGGCGCAAGGAAAAAGGCTGTGTTGCGGAGCCAATCGTGACACGTGGCATAGTCACTAACACCGTCAAAAGGCTCAATGTACAAACGAGGCACACGACGGGGACTTTCAGTTGGAGCTCCATGGCTACGGTCATATTGGGGGCCAGGGTCATGAACGCGGCGTGCAAGGTTGTGATCGATACCATGGCGCGCTGCACGTAGGTCACGCTCCGTGTGGTGAGATGGGGCGCGCCTAGAGTAGTTGTCAGCCACATTCAAGGGTTGGGATGCCATCTCGATTGTACCTATGCGAAATACGACTAAGCGGAAATCAAAGCAATCAAAGGCAAGATAACCTACGACAAACCAAATCCTTGTCACAAACGACCCAAAATTTGGCACTCAAGGGCCGATAACTTTGGCAAGCGTGAGGCGGATTAGGCTTGACGTAAGGCTAGAAGAAAATGAAGTAGCAAACAATTATTCACACAAGCGTCGTGATGCACAAAGCGTCAACAATGATTTTCTCGTGTTAGAAGTAATTCTTCTTGAAAGATAGCAAGACAAATCAAACCTTTTACACGTGTTGCAATTTAGACAATGGAAGGAAAGGAAATGGAAACCTTGCGCCAAGCGGGGAATCTTTACCCTTTTGTGTCTATGGCGAGGCTTTTCTAATGCAAGACTTTTTTTTTTTGAAATAGACGACGCAATATTTTTTTTGTGAAAGAAGTCACACAAACTTTATGTTGTTGTGTGATTGGAGGTGAGAAGAGACAAGCAACTATTAAGGAAGAAGAGCAAGCACAACTTCAATCAAATTAAATCTAAAAGATGAAAAATATTCAAGACAACTTTATACAAAGTTATCTACTTGCATGCACTAATTAAATGCTACTGGGGAAACGGGAATCTTGGAAAAGTAAATTTTCTTGGAAATTGCTTTTCGACCTCGGAAATGGACGGTCAAGCAATGAAGAATCACGCTTGAACCGCACAAGTGAAGGTGAACGGTAATGGGCGGGCACAAAGTGAAGAATCACACATGCACCGACCTTACGAAGAGAACAATGGCCGAAGCAAATGAGATATAAGAACAAACTTAGAAATGGGATTGAGTGCCAAAATTTAAATATCGAAAGAAACAAGAAACTTAGCCTGAGGAATGGCTCTGATACCAATTGATGCGATCGATCTTCGTGGAGCAAGACCGATCTAGATTCGGATCGTTGTTCTTCCCAAGAAAGCACTCGTTCTTCGTGAACTCCTTCGAGGAAACAACATTATGTCTCCTCTTCTTGAGTTTGGCGGATCAAACCCTGGCGGAGGATGGGTGGAAGGGTTCAACGTGATGAACACCCGAGGTGGTGGAAGGAGGCCAACGTTATGGCTCCTTAGAGAACTTTGAGAAAAGGCTAGAAATCCTTTAAAGAGAGATAAAAATGAAGCCAAGTGGTAAACTAGGAGTGACTCTCAACTATGTTTATCAAAACTCAACTTGAAGATTACAATGGGAGTTCTAGGGTATTTATAGAAAGACAAGGGAAAACTAGGGTTTCACAAGCAAACCCTAATGGGCTTGGGCCTAAGACAACAAGACCCAACCCATTACATCATCTCAAAATAGAAAAGCAATTGAAATCTAGCAAAGCTATAAATAGTAAGCGGGACTGATGCGAACGACCCTCGAAAACGCCGTTGCAAGATAGGATCTTTAACGTTGAACACGCCTTCCTTCGTCTCTTCTACTTGCCAAGGAGATGGCGTCTTCTAAGGCTAAAGAGATAGCCTTTTCACGTAGAGAACTGGACCAAAGTGATGGTCTTCACACGTCCAAAGTGATGGACAAGTACGATCAAAGAGATGATCAAGACGTTCACTAGAGGAACGTTGGATATGAAATTGCATATTAGGACATCCAAAAGAGCAAAGGAACACGTTGTGCATCAGCCTCGAATAACATCAAAGTTGTCACCTTTGCGACTGAATCTTCTATGATTGTGGTGGGAGTGAGGTGGGTAAGAACAACAATAGAAACCTCAAGCTTACCAGATACGAGCATTGGTTGCGGACGCGGTGATGAGTGAAACGGAGGGGCCGGTGAAAGGCTGCGTTGTGACGAACAACCATCAAGGACCGGGGCTTCGACGACCTCTTCCTCATACTCGTCCCACTTGGGATGATCGAAGGACATAGGACAAGATTCCACATCCACCAAATCAGCGCCTTTTGGAGAAGGAGTCATCACGAATGGATACGGATCGCATTGAAAGACCAACATAAACTCCGCATCACGTTGGGCTTGCTCTCGGGCAATCTCCTCGGCTTTGACCTCCTCCAATTCCCTAATGCGTTGGACGATCTCAGCTTTCTCACGTATGATCTCAGCTCGCTCACGTTCGAGCTTCTCGATACGGGCATGCATGTCTTGCCGCCAAGCCCTTCTAGCAACCAACTCAGCCTTGACACATTCATCGTCGTACGTAATGTTGTAGTAGTCATCATCATATGAGGACCGCCTGGGACGTCCTGGTGGCTGAGGAGGTGCGTATTGTCGCCGGTCCCAATAGCGTCGGTCCTCTCGCCTGTAGGAGCCATGACGAACATCATAGGGAGTGCCATCATTGTAGTAGACGGCACGCATGGGGGAAGATCAAATAAGAGAAGAAGAAACTCAGCTTGTACTGGCTCTGATACCAATTGATGCGAACGACCCTCGAAAATGCCGTTGCAAGATATGATCTTTAACGTTGAACAAGCCTTCCTTCGTCTCTTCTACTTGCCAAGGAGATGGCGCCTTCTAAGGCTAAAGAGATAGCCTTTTCACGTAGAGAACTGGACCAAAGTGATGGTCTTCACACGTCCAAAGTGATGGACAAGTATGATCAAAGAGATGATCAAGACGTTCACTAGAGGAACGTTGGATAGATGCTCGAAGCGACGAGCTACGAGGTAGGATCGATCCTAGGGATCGTAGGGGTTGATGTTGGGATTCAAGGAAGGAGATAACTCAATTTAACAACTCAAATCAACATGATCTTATTAATGACATAAGTAGTGTTTATATAACACAATTTCGTGGCCTATAGCCTTGCAAAAGAAGAAAATTACCTAATGCGAAAGATAAGGAAACTAGATAAAAGATAAGATCTTGCTAAAGAAGCAATTAAGAAACCAAACAATCTTGAATCATAATTCTTCTTATCTAATCCTAAAGAAATAATAAACTAAATAAAAATGATGGAAATAATAAAAATCAAACAAGAAAAAACGGATTAAACTATATCTAATAGAACCTAATTAAGGAAAGTGAATAATCCCATTAGAAATTGCATAGCTCTCAGTAAAACTCGATTTTGACCATCCTCTTGTTGGAATCTTGATTTGACGTAAACTATGAAGTTGTAGATATTTGAATCATCTTTCCAACGCATCTTGAATCATCTCGAGATCAATTTTCTAGCCACAGTTATGGCCGTTTTACCGAAGACTGTCCAGAACCAAACGAGAAGTACTAATTTCGAACTTGCACAAGACTTCACCCTTTGCTTAAGCCTCTTCCTTGGAGGCCTTTGATTAATTCTCCCATGCATGTTGCTATCAAGGACCACACCCAATGTGAGCATGCCAACGGGATGCGGCTCATGAAATGATATCACCAAGAGCACGCACGCCAGAGAGGCGCGGCCCGGAAATAGAACACTTGGAAGCCTGCGTCGGAGAAGACGCCCTTCACTCGGCGCCATGGGGGACGCCAGGGACGCGCAAGCCAGAGATGCGCTAGACCAAGGTCTTGGCCCAAGTCACTGTCCATCACCCCAATATCAGCTGCAACATGAGGAACGAGAACCGCTTGAGTGTGCGATATTCCTTGGGTTGTCATTATCTCGACAACCTGCCTCACTATCTGCCCTATGATCGTAGCATCCAACATGATCGGGCCAGGAGGTGGATTAAGTGGAACTTTCCCTGCAACTTGAGAGTCCACCTGTTCCTAACGAACATTTCCCCGCAGTGGCGGGCTATTATCGTGGGAGCCAAATCCCATGTCATCCTCTTGTTGAGCAACAATCCTCAGCTGAATTCGGGAGCCATTGCTAGGACCTTCCTCGGCCGCTTGGTTGGAGGATCGGTGTTCACCATCTGTTGATGAACCATAACGTTAATTTAAAATTTCCAACTTGTATCATATGATACTTAAACCAACTGCGTTATGATACGAATTATATGGGACCAACCTAATAGTTCATATTAGATTGACTAACCCACCACCGTTATTTTTAAAACAATCTTATTCTCTTACTTAAGAATAAGGCAAACACGAGAAATGTCAATATCTGAATGACATAAAACCTAAGAATGGAAGACATCTTTATGAATGGACCTAAGGAATAAGTAGACCTGATCAAACCCGGATTCGGGCGGGATCCAGGTCAGGCTTTGGACAAAAATCATGCCCGGATGGGCGGGCCGAATCCGGGCAAGCCAAGGAAATGGGCTGCGGAGGCTTTCCGGATCCGCCCAGAATTTGAACCCGGGTAGCCGCGGGTCCCATTTCACCCCCGAGACAACACAAACCTGTCAAAAAACGAAACATATCAAATATAATTTAATGCACAATATCAATAAAAATGTCTTTTTATTACAAACGGTAGACATAGTTATTGTTACAAACTTGTCATAATAAAATTTCCACAAAATAACACAACATTACACAATTAAGAAAATTTCAAAAGAAAATAGAGTTGGCTGTCTCTTTCTATTGCCTCCACCGTAATGCATACATCACACAATCATGCCTTAGTTGAATCTTCTTCGTCCTCAAACTCGTCATAAGTGGCGCTACTCTAGAAAGTAGAAAAGAATGGTGTCGAGACTTTGGTTTGTTTAGGGTTTAAATACTTATTTATTTTATATATAATTTTATGAATTTTATTTGATATAAAAATATATTTATTTTATTTATTTTTAAAAATTAATTCGGGCTTTCGGGTGGATTATCCGGGCTAAATGGGATATTATCAGTGATTGGATCCCACCCGTTTATACGGGCAGGCTGGGCTATCCGGACAAAATAAGCTAAATATGATAACCATATCTGCCCATTTATGTCGGGTGGACCGGGCGGGCGGGCGAGCCGGCCCGCGTTTGCTTAGGTTTAGGAAGTAACTGAATCGAAGCTTGTAGAAGTTTGAAAACCATTTATTATCAAACCTTATACATTATACCTTCACACCTTATATATTTAACTTCATAAAATATTTACTTACATAGTTAGTTTCATAACATTTACCAACCCAAAACCAGACTTTTAAAGTTATAAACATAAACTTAATTCTAACCCTTTATAACACTATTTAAAAAAAAACAATATAAATTAATATTAGTGTCCTAATATGTAAACCCTTACTTTTAAAATTTTCTAAACATTAAGCCTTTTTTTAAAAAAACTTTAAATTCAATATTAACAATTTAAATTTTCTAAATTCCTTTATAAAATTAAAATGATTTGAAAATAATTTTGAAAATTCTCAAACCTAACAATAGGCCAAGAATCCTAAAATCATTACTCTGATACCATAATTATAACACCACTAACTTATATCGATAATGCCACATGCCAATGACCTCAGACTTTTAAAGTCCAAAGCCATCCTAGGCTTTAATAGAATCAATTATGCATAAATACAGTTAGAATAAATAGTAAATATCCCAAGACTTATATAACGAATACTCAATTCTTTTATTTAAATTCCTCTCGTAAATTGAGAAGGATAGTTCTACAAACAATGTGAAATTACAGCATAAGATTTTTTAAATAAATCCTAAATATATGACTAATTTAACTAAGTATTACATTCATTTAAGAAGATTAAATCGATACTAAACAACTTCAAAATAATATTGCTTTAGAACACAACCTTCAACTGCAAGCCTTCGTCTTCGATTTGTTACTTCGATGATGTACGAGACCAACCACTGATGTGCCGTATAGAAAGGATGACACCATCCAACCATGCAAGGAATGAGAAAAGTTGGTTAGTCTAATGAAAGACTAAACAAGGGTATGAAAGGAAAGGTTTCGTGTGATTGTATCCAGTTACTATCATTGTCTCTCGAATAACTAAAACACTCTCACTGAAACAATAGAAGAGGTATGATCCAAAAGAATATTCCAATGGAAATGAGTCTTATGGGAATTAAATGAATTTGTTTGAGAACGTTCATAATTATCACATCAAAGTTTTGAAAACAACTACTTGACTATTTGGGTCACCGACCAACCTCACCGCATAATGCAAATCCAGATTGGAAAGGGGATTTACTTTAGACAAGAGTCCGGGCGGGTTCCACGTTGTACTTCTCGCCCGACGCATATTAATTATGTGCATAAAGCACTTATCTTATTTAATTTCAAAACATACATTGACGTTAACGTTTTAATCTACACCAATCTCGAAACAAGATATATATAATGGGATGAATCCCGAATATTTGCACTAGCTAAGTACCCCGCCACTTATATTCCAATAAGGGTAGATCATGACCAAGAAGTATTAGGGCAAACTTCCTCCTAATACCAAGTAATAAAGAAACAACTAAACCTCACAAGATAAATAGCGTTCCTACAAATACTCGTGCTAACTAACCATACAAGTCAAACCAAATCTACATCAAAGTTCATCGATAACCCTATGATAATATATATATATACACGACGGTCATTGCTAGCAAATTATACAACCTAATATATAGGATACATTTTCCACACCAATTTATCACACAAGTTCCCAAACACAAAATAAGAATATTTATCACAACTTAATTAAAACAATTAATTGACTTCCTGCCTTAATTCCATTCCAGAAGCGATTCCTGCCTTAATTCCATTCCAGAAGCGATTCCGAGATGTACCTAAATCACAAAAAAATTATAATGAGATAATTTATTCAATATATAAATTTGAAGGATACATGTCTCAGTTTCTAATTGAATTTATTTAACTCTAAATAAACCAATTTTCAAGTATTTATAATAAAACGATTATTTATACGATACCAAAAATCATTTAATAGTATATTCTAAATAATCATAACATAAATAAAAATCCTACACAATCATGTCAAGTTTGGGCCAAAACGATCCTAAATCGGATCGAATTTGCCAAAAAACCGAGCATGACGCGTTCGCATATTTTCTTTCCTTCCAGGTAGAAATTCGATCTTGTATAGGGATAATACTTCACGATTTTACTGGGTATATGCATGGTTTGGTGTTACCTAAAATGCCCAAACGTCAATTGCCAAAATCGAGCTCGAAACGCCCGCAAAATCCTCCATGGAAGGAAACCTTCCATAAGTGTTGGATGGAGGTTGAAGATGAACCCGTAATTGCACACGACCCCCCCCCCCCCCCCCCAAATTTCAGCTTATTTGCATTATTTTGCCCAACTTTCTAAGTTGTTGCAAAATTCCCTTATTTAATTTTTCAAAAATTATAAAATTTACCCAAACTTATTTATTTTATGATCCTAAGTTTATGTAATTATTTTAACCCAAAATTAAGTTGAAGGAAAAATTAAATTAGCTTAGCTTTAAGCTTAAGTTACATTTTCATAATTTAACCTTATCTTAATTAACATTTTGTTATTCTTAATTTAAATAATTTATGTTTAAAAAGATAATTTTATATAAACTAATGTTAGTATAAATCAAATAATTCATGGTTTAAAAAGGTAACCTACTTAGTTTAAGAATTATTTTATCCTCTCATGAATAAACATAATAAGTCTTATAACCTTTATTATTATATTTAAAAATTCTAAAAGTACATTCATGGTTATATTATTTATTTATTTCTACACCATACTATTATAGTCCATTTGATAATTTGTACAAAAATTATCTTTTCCTAACTTTTGAACTTAAGTTAATGAAATTTAAATTACTCCTCTAAAAGAAACAAAATAAATTTCACAACTTTTATTATTATCAAATTAAAATTACCATATTACCCTTATAATTTAAGTGGGATATTACACTATGAGGTTTGGTTAGCTCAATGCGGGCTTGGAGGTGCGGGAAGCACATTGTATACACGGACTTGAACCCGAAGCTATTGATGCCATACTTCGCAGATTAGAACATCAGTCCCACTTAATCACACTAAGAGAAAAAAGAATATTTTTCCGGGGTAGCGGCCCACTCCAAAACGGTATAAAACGTTTACAAAATGAAGTGCACGGACCGTGTAGTTTTTTTTGGCGCAAAAATACGCTAAGCCAGGTATATGGATGATCTAAGTAGTGGCCCTTGCATTTTGGTGCATGAATCGTGTAGTGCTCTCTGTAAACATTGTACTCCGTGCGTGATGCATTACACGGTCCGTGCATTTAGGTTTCAACCGCTCTAACCGACACAACCGGCCCACACCCCATATAAGGGCATGTTGGGGGAAAATTTTGGTCTCCTAAGAGACTGATCTCTTCTGTGATTTACATGCCACAAAACTAAAATTTCTAAGTGTTGTCTCTCGTATTCTTGCCTTGAAACAAGAGTTTTGTTTGTCTTATCCCAAAGTAGAATTTGTGTAACTCTAAGGCGTTGAAATAAGGGTCAAATTTCTGCTTTTGGAAAGTGCCTCGCACGACTCGAACCGATATCCGATATCCGAGCCTTGCTATTTGATTGATCATCTACACATCCAGACCTTGGTCATCATGAATGACCAGCTCTCCTTGCATCTCTCTGTAGATGCGATGTTCATTGCCTCGGTAGTGCTCAAGGCGACGTACCATTGCAATGATTTCCAGGAACCATCTCCCCCTGCAAAAGGCATATCTTGACATCAAACTCTTGGAATCATTATTTTTGGTCGTCTCTGTAACACCCGACTTATGTTGAAAGTGTCACACGCCAGTGACCCCAGACTTTAATGTTCGAAGTCACCTAATGCTTAACATCGAACAAAGTTTTGTAAAACATGTAATAAATTCATACAAATTAAACAGTAGCAGAAAATCGTGGCAAAGAGCTTTGACCACCTTTCCTTTAGATGGCGCGTGAGGGCGTGTCTTTTGGCTTCAGTAAGTCGTGCTTCATATGACAATGTAGAAGACAAAGAGAACAAGAGAATGCAATTTGAATCGTCTAAATCTGACACCGGACGCATAAACGACGGTGTTAGGAAATTGACTGGGTTTTAGGGATGCGAGAGAGAAAAAACCGAGAGAGAGAGAGAGAGAAAGAGACGTGAAGAAGAAGATGAGAGAAAAGAGTTGTGTGATTTTAGGTTAAAACTAAGCCCTATTTATAGGGAAGAAAGGAGATCAATTAAGATAATATTTTTTGAAAGAAAATATGCAATATTCCTTTTCATTTAAAATTAATTCTATTGGGACAGTTTAAAAGGAAACGATAAATTTGACCACACTATCTTTTCATTTAAGTTTAAATTATACTCTTAAATCATTCATAAAGAAATTTATTTGACATAAGATATAACTTCGAGTTTATAATATAATTATCAAAAATTTAATAGATTTTATAATTCCTAATAAAATGAAAGACATTTACAATAATAAGCTTATTTAAAAGCTAAAATATTACTGGTTATTACACTACTACCCCCTTAAAATAAGACTTGACCCCGAAACTTGAATTTTTTTATAATTGGATATAAATTTAGAATTTAAAAAATTATATAAAAATTTCTCAGTTATTACATTACCCACCACTAAAAATAAGTTTTGTCCCGAAACTGAGAAAAAGATATCGGAGTTTCAAATCATATGTACTAATGCTTAATATTTAGCACTCACTCACCAAATAAAACCCATTACTAATCCAACACTCTTATTGAATCTCATTTGAGTGATAGAGGTTGACTAACAATCCTATTATGCAATCTTACGCTTCATATGCATACATGATTGTATTTATATCTCAAGAATGCATTACAATAACAAATAAATAAAAAACATACCTCAAGGGCCGTGATGGTCCATGATACTATCCACTCTCAAAACCCTTATAGTTTCATCAAATAAAACTATAATTTTCAAAATGATATCATTCCAATAAGGGGTTATAATACTTAATATCGATAACTAATCTCATTACATTTTTTTGCAAGGACCGATAAATCAAAATCAATTAGTTTTTAGTCAATCATGCGTAAAAACTTGAAGCTCAACTTCTAAAATACTCAAGAAGTTTAATTCTACAAATTTCAACAACTTAAAAAAATTATCTTCTCGCAAATATATTTTAAGGATCGACATACAATATATATTACTTAAGGTCTTAAGTGAAACAAAACTCTCAAACTATAGTTAAACATTTAAATATATTAATTTAAAGATAGTAGGCTCGTAAAAATCTTCAAATGGGAGTTTTTATCAAAATCAATTTTATAGACTCTCAAATCTCACAATAGGCCATGAATCGTAAAACCATTGCTCTGATACCATATTTGTAACACCCCTGACTTATGTCAAAAGTGTCACACGCCAGCGACCCCATACTTCAATGTCTGAAGTCACCTACGGCTTAACATCGAACAAAGTTTTGTAAAACATGTAATAAAATCATACAAATAAAACAGTAGCGAAAGTCTTTTTAAATAACAACTTATATAAACTCTCCTTATAAGATGTGGAGATTAAGTTTTAACAAACATAAACGAATTAAGTAGAGCGGGAGACTTATTAAAACTCTAATGCATAGGATAAAACCTTTCCAATAGTAAATCTCCAAATTGCAATTAAAAGTTTCATGCTTAGTATCATGGTATCCATCCATCGCCACCTTGACTGATCTCACGTTAATGATATTTGTAAAGAATTACCTGCTACAACAAGTAGACATCCCTCATCGGGGTCAGTTAGTCGACTCATAAGAAATGTACAACGTAATAGGTACTCACATTGAAACATATCATTAATAAGCATGATGCATAATCACAAGTAATAACTAATCATGAGTACAAGGAGATAGACACACACTAACTAGCAACACTCCTAACACCTCATCAAATATTATCTATTTCAACCTTATCGATTTCGATACAACTTAATACCAAAATAGAATATGGTTGATTCATCACCTACTTCCCAAATCATTGTACTAGGTCCCTTTAAATATCACGTATACTCTTAATCAATTGATGCTACTTAATTACCCAAAGATCAATAAGGTAAATTGTATCCTATACCAAGATGTTTATTCCTTGATCATAAAATTCCCAAATATTTTATAAGTACCACAAGATCACTTAACCAAGCACTTACCTAAGATCCTCTAACCATCAATTCCAATTATCATGCACTTCCTCGATTTTGAATCTTACTTCACATGTAAGTTCATTCAATAACCACAACTTAGAATTTACACCTCATAATCTATATCCATAAATTATATCGAGTCAAGAACTCAACCAACGTCACGACTTAATCTATATTTCCCGAATATAAATCATCCTCAATAGCATCAAGTTAGAAACTCAAACTTTCAAAGAAACATAACAATTTAATTTATATTCCCTGAATATAAAATATCCTCAATATCATCAAGTTTGAAACTCAAACTTTCAAAGAAACATCACAACTTAATCCATATTCCCCGAATATAAAACATCCTCAATATCATCATGTTAGAAACTCACACTTTCAAATAAACATCACAACTTAATCTATATCCCTCGAGTATAAAATATCACCAATATCATTGAGTTAAAAAAAACTCTAACGTCCCAAGTCCCAACAAACATCAAACAAGTCATACCTAACTCAATTATAATTATAGCTCTTCACATCCCAACTTATATCAATAATACATATTTCCGTCCCCTTATATCCATCAAAGAAACACATGTTCCTATTTATAGTTCTAAGCTCACCATCATATACTAGTCATAACTTCTATATAAGAAATATCATGTCTTGCAACCAAACAACGCGTAGAAGATAACTAAACAGTCGTTGAACAATTATATTCAAAACACGTAACCACATTAAGAACAATACAATTAAGATCACATTATGTATCAACACATATATAAAATCATAAAGAACATTAAAAACAAACACATATCATTACATAAATGACAATGAATGCACGTTCACACACACGAGGTCAGCTTAATGGAGACCTTTTGACACACATCCACACCACACACACAAGGTCAACATCGTTGAAACCTTTTTAACACACACACAAGGTTAGCTCAATTGCAACCTTGACCACACACACTATGGATATTGGCCAAATCCGAGCTCATATTGGAAGTCCACGTCTATACAAACTCCACAACCTCAAGCCTGCGGTATGGTCATACATACCCCATCGAAGGCCTACTCTGAGGTATGCATCCACTACTGCACTCCCATACCCGGGGTCGCCTTCGCCCATAATTCAGAGGGTGGTGCACCCGCATCCTAATCACATACAAACTCCACATGGAGGATATCCTCACTTTTTCTTTTGACCACTCATATGAATAACAACACACATTTTCGCAACACAAATGAACAAGTCATTCATATAATGAACAAGTCAAGCACATACATGGAATCATTCAAATTTCATAATATAACATTATATAATATTTCATGAATGAGTCACAATAACATTACATGCATCAACAAACTCACACAAACATTTATCATAATAAATCTTAGACGCATAAAGCAATATTCAAACAAGCACACAAATGACCAACTGAGCAAGTATGAGAACTTGCCTTATTAATGACATCCGAGCCTTTAAAATGTATCAATTAAGATCATATATCCTCAAATAATTACCTAAGATGCAAATGATGTAACAGTTTAATTCTGGTACGCAGAATCTGCAAGGTCACATTATAAAAATATCTAAAAATCAAAAACAAATCCTTTAGGGATGAAAACAGTTCCAAATGTACATAAACATGTATTAAATATCCATTAGGATAAGATAAACCATTGACAAGCTATAAGCAAAATGTTTCATGAACTCAAAATCAAATCATCAAGCCAACTGTTCTATTTAAACAATTTTTAAAAATATCAAACGACATAAAAAATCTACTTTTTTCACATACAACTACATATATATGTTTAAAATACACTGTTAAAATATTAAATGAAAATAAGATCTATAACTATTTTAACAATTAAACGTCTTAACAATGTCGACCAGAAATCCTGGCAAAGAGCTTCGACCACCTTTACTTTAGACGGCGCGTGAGGGCGCGTCTTTTGACTTTAGGAGTCGTGCTACATATGACAATGTAGAAGACAAAGTGAAGAAGAGAATGCAATTTTAGTCATTTAAATTCGACACCGGACGTATAAACGGAGGTGTTAGAAAGTTGACTGAGTTTTTGGGTTGAGAGAGAGAGAGAGAGAGAGAGAGAGAGAGAGAGAGAGAGAGAGAGAGAGAGAGAGAGAGAGAGAGAGAGAGAGAGAGAGAGAGAGTTGTGTGATTTTTGGTTAAAACTAAGCCCTATTTATAGGGAAGAAAGGAGATCAATTAAGATAATATTTTTTGAAATAAAATATTCAATATTCCTTTTCATGTAAAAATAATTTTATTGTGACAACTTAAAAGGAAAAGATAAATTTGACCACACTATCTTTTCATTTAAGTTTAAATGATACTCTTCAACCATTCATAAGGAATTTATTTGACATAAGATATAACTTTGAGTTTATAATATAATTATAAAAAATATAATATATTTTATAATTCCTAATAAAATGAAAGACATTTACAATAATAACATTTTTTAAAATCTAAAATATTACTAGTTATTACACTCTCTTCATCTGTATGCTCTAGCATAGACTTCCATTTATGTAGCTTATAAATGTTGTCTTCATGCAAGCTTTCTTCTCCTCTTGAATGGATCCCACCTGCTTGTAAGTTGGGTTCTCATGCAAGACTTTCATCTCCACTTGCATGATCTCACTAGCTCATAAGTAGGTTCTCATGCAAGGCTTTCACCTCATATTGCATGGCTCTCACCCACTTGGATTTGCGATTGCCAATCATAACCTCTTAACAACTATGCGACTCTCATTCACTTGTGAGTATCTTTTACTCATCCGGGCTATACCAGGTTGATGATCGTCGTTCTTTAGAGGATCCACTTTCAACATCAGCATCATCGTTCTCAATTATAACGGATCCTTGATCAATCTTCTTGTTGATCAGATCTCAAGGCTGATAGTTGAGCTCATCTTTGGGATAACCTAGGTATATACATTCCTCGGTCTTAACACTAGGCTCAGCCTGCATGAGGTACAACGACCCCACCTTCCTTCATCGAGCCACGATCAAACATCATTTGGTGAGCTTCCACTTACCTTCACCAAAGGGATTCACAAGACCAACTTCATCAAGCTTTTATGTTGATATTAGATTGAGGCACAATCGAATACAATCATCACGTCTTTTAGGACAAGCTTGGATCTCGTGCTATATGCCAAAATGATATCTCTCATTCTAACGATCTTGCTCATGCCTCGATTTTTTATCCAGACATTACCAAAGTCACCACTTTGATAGGTTGCGAATAGTCTTATGTGAAGAGTCATGTGGAAGGATGTGTCGATGTCTATATCTCACGTGTTATCACCATATGCAATATTAATCATATTGCCTCCTCCAACGAGATAACATTATCGACTTTGGATTCCATAGTGATGGTACTCCTCTCTAGTCGATTCTTCGTTGGGCTAAACCGGTACAACTTTACATTACCGGACATCTAATCCATATTGAAAATATTGTTTTCTTGTGACCTAGCTTTCCAAAATAATACCAGGTTATCCTGGAGTATGATTAGAACTTACTCGAGACTCCTCTAGGTCTCGGTTTCTACATTTGTCGGTCATGCTCTTGTAGCCGACGTTTGCCTCAAACTGTGATGTGTCCTTGCCTCCGATGACAAGCCAAATTGTCAAAGGTGACGCCTTTGGATCTAGTCTTGATTGGGAAGTCACTCGATGTTGTGATTCTGCTGTGGAACACGATGATGGGGATGATCGCGAGCGGAAGATCGCGATGAATGGGTTTGTTGACGTCGGCGATTTGGAAGATGGTGGCGACAACAAGAAACTTGGTGGTGATGGAAGCGATTTGATGGAAGAATTGTTAGCGGTGGTGGAAGCGATTTGGTGAAGGATATAAGGCTTGAAAAGACAAGTCTTTGGGGTGTCGTAGCGTCGACTGCGGATGAAGGAGATACGAAGATAGACTTTGCTTGAGAAGATCAAGCAATTGCCGTAGCGTCGGCGGCGGAGGGAATGGGGATGAGAGGGATATGGGTGACGTCCGATCAAGGGAAGGAGGAATTAACACTCTACTTGAAACCTTGAACTTTAACTTGAACGTGAGAAATAACATTAACAAAGTCGGGTATAAATAGGGGAGGTGAGACGTCGGATGGGCCGAGTCGAACCTCGTGGGCTAGCCCATGCAAGCATGCAAAAGACACAAATCCTAAAAGATAGAATGACTATAAGAAAACTATCTAAAACGCTATGAAAGGAAACTATGTAAAGCTATCAAAGGAAACTATCTAAAACACGCTGGAAATACCAAATATAGATAGTGTCTTAAAAGAACGCGTGAAACTTCTAACGCGGTGAAGATGACGACGAAGTGTTGCTGTCTTCAAAAGAACGCGTTGATCCGATGGTGGCGAGGACGACGAGTCTTGGATTGGTTTCTGGGCTTCCTTGGCCAGCGATGACGCGTGCAACTAGTGATGCGACGGCGGAGGCGGTGGCTTTGGACCTAGAACTTGTGACTGGGCCCTGTGAGCGTAGACTCATGGCTTCTTCCTTGTCTTGGGCCGTCATGGGAGGCAGGGTCACATCACCCTCCCCCACTTGGCTATGAAGCATCCCCGCTTTACCATCATCAAACTCTGGCTCAACATATAGTGTTAAGTCCGCGACGTTGAAGGACGCGTGGACTCCAAAATCTGGTGGGAGCTCGAGTTGATAGGCATTGTCCCCTATGGCCTTTATCACGCGGAAAGGGCCATCTCCACGTGGTGCCAATTTGTGTTTACGCCGCGAGGGAAACCTCTCTTTTCGCAGATGCACCCAGACAAGGTTTCCGGGGGCAAAGACGATGCGGCGGCGGCCTGAATTGTGCTGTGAGGCATACTGCACGGCCCTCCTCTCCAGCTTCTCCTTGGTTCGTCGATGAAGATCTTGCACCTGCTCGGCGCGGTTGGAGGCGGAGACATGCACTGGGTCACGTAGGGGATGCGGCGACAGATCCAGTGGTGTCAAGGGGTTCATTCCATACACCACTTCGAACGGGGTCAGCTTGGTCGCCGTGTGCCTGCATCTATTGGAACAAAACTCGACAAGTGATAGTAAGTCCTTCCAACGCCTAGGGTTGGCTTTGAGCATCGCGCGAAGGAGGGATCCTATGGTTCTATTCGTGACCTCCGTTTGGCCATCGGTCTGGGGGTGGTAGCTAGTGGAAAATAGGAGTTTGGTTCCTAGCTTACCCCAAAGAGTTCTCCAAAAATGACCAACGAACTTAGAATCCCTATCACTCACTATGGTACGCGGGACTCCATGAAGACGCACCACATGCTCAAAGAATAGATTGACAATCTCACTAGCACTATTGGTTGTCTTACAAGCAATAAAATGTGCCATCTTTGAAAATCTATCTACAACCACCAAATTGGAGTCTTTACCTCGTCTAGAGAGGGGCAAACCCGTGATGAAATCCATAGACAAATCTTCCCAGGGGGCACTCGGAATGGGCAAAGGAGTGTAGAGGCCGTGAGGACTAGACTTAGCTTTGGCTCTCTGGCACGTCACACAACTTCTACAAAACCTAGTCACTTGGTGGGTCATCTTAGGCCAAAAGAAATATTCTCTAAGTGCGTCTAAGGTTTTCCTAATCCCAAAATGTCCACGACTCGCGTGTGCTTCCTCAATCAATAGGAGCCTAATGGAGGATCTAGGAATGCAAAGACGACTAGCCTTGTATAAATAACCCTCAGAAAGGAAATATGACTCAAACTTGCGAAATCTTAGGCATTGCTCGACTATAGGTGCAAAGAAAGGATCACTAGCATATAATTCCTTAAGCAAAGCAAAACCCAAAACTTTAGTTTGCACATGAGTTAAGAGAACATACCTTCTAGACAACGCGTCGGCGATGATGTTCTCCTTTCCCTTCTTGTGGACCACGACATAAGGAAATGTCTCCATAAATTCCACCCAACGTGCATGTCGGCGATTGAGGAGGGCTTGGCTCTTCAAGTAGCTCAACGCAGCGTGGTCACTGTGGATGGCAAATTCACGTGGCCAAAGGTAGTGTTGTCATGTCTTCAGCACGCAGATCAATGCATAAAGCTCTTTGTCATAGGTGGGGTAATTGAGGGTGACCCCTGTGAGCTTCTCACTGAAATATGCTATGGGCCTCTTCTCCTGGTATAGCACACCACCAATGCCTATGTCTGAGTCATCGCACTCCACTTCGAAGGTCTTCGCGAAGTCGGGGAGTTGGAGCAATGGCGCGTTGCACAAGGCCCTCTTCAAGGCTGAGAAGGCCTTTTCGTGGCACTGAAGCCAGACAACTGTGCTTCCCTTCTTCGTCAACTCATGTAATGGCGCGGCAATGGAGGAGAAGTCGCGTACAAAACGCCGATAGAAGCCCGCGAGGCCTAGAAAGCTTCGCACCTGTGTCGGTGTCGTCGGTGTTGGCCAATCTTTGATGGCCGCGATCTTCTCTTCGTCGATGCGTAACCCATCACGACTCACAATATATCCCAGAAAGTTGGTTGACGCGGCACAAAATGAGCATTTGGCCAAATTGGCGAATAGGCTCTCGCGTCGAAGGCACTCGAGCACTTGGCAAAGGTGATCGACATGGTCTTATAGGCTCCGGGAATACACAAGAATGTCATCGAAATAAACGACAACAAACTTGCCAAGGAAAGATCTCAACACGTGGTTCATCACGCGCATGAAGGTGCTGGGCGCGTTCGTGAGCCCAAAGGACATGACAAGCCACTCGTAGAGCCCATACTTTGTCTTGAACGCGGTATTCCACGCATCACCTTCTTTCATTCTAATCTGGTGATAACCACTCTTCAAATCAATCTTGGAGAAGAGTGTCGCACCATGAAGTTCATCAAGCATATCGTCGAGGAGCGGAATAAGATGCCTATACTTGACGGTGATCTGGTTTATCGCACGGCAGTCAACACACATTCTCCATGTGCCATCCTTCTTGGGCACAAGGATCACATGCATAGCGCAAGGGGAAATAGATTCCCTTATGTACCCGCGATCCAACAACTCTTGGACTTGGCGCTGTAACTCTTTTGTCTCTTCTGGACCAGCTCTATACGCAGCGCGGTTGGGCAAAGAAGCACCGGGCACAAGGTCAATCTGGTGCTCAATGCCTCTCAGGGGAGGTAACCCGTGTGGCAACTCGTCTGGGAATACGTCGGTGAACACGACAAGCAACTTCGCGATCGCTGGTGGCAAGGGCGCGTTTGTCGATGATTCAGAGATGCATGTTGGCACAAGAAGAAAGCATGGAGTCTTCCCAGTCAAACACGCAGTGAGGTCACTGGGCCTGGCTAAAAGAATGCGTTGCTCATAGGGCCTTGCAAAGGACACGGTGGTAGCAACGGATTGGCAAACTTTGTTGATGGGAAGGCACTGCTCGAATTCTGTGGGGCACTTGGTGTCCCAGCTGTGGCGTTGTGTTTCTGCTTGCCAGTGCCTAGAGTAGACGAAGTGTTGCCAGATTTGGAGGAGTTCTGCCTTGGTAGTGCTTCTGGACACTTGTTTGACCTAGGAGACGCGACCTCTATGGCCTTCTGGCGGTCACGTTCAACCTAGTCCTGCAAGATCTCATGGGGAGACATTAGATGCAAAGTGACGTGCTTCCCGTGGTAATTGAACACATAAGTGTTCAAATAGCCATCATGGAGCACGCGCCTGTCAAATTGCCATGGGCGCCTAAGCAAAATATGGGTGGCGTCCATTGCAATGACATCACATAAAACTGAATCACAATATTGGCCTATGGAGAAAGAAATTAAGCATTGGCGAGATACTGTGTTACTTGGACTAGATGATATCCATTGGAGGGCATAAGGTTGGGGATGAGGCGTCGTGGGTAACTTGAAGTGTGTCACGACCTTCTCATTGACAATATTCGCACATGATCCTCCATCAACAATTACACTCAAGGAAGCTGTTTGGACTAGATCCCTTGTGTGGAACAAGTTCTCTCGTTGATCGCGTAAGCTGGCTTTCTTGACTGTGAGGAGACGACGCGTCACCAAGCTCAATGGTGTGCCCGCGTGCAGAGAAGCGGGTTTGCAGTCATAACCGTCTTCGTCCTTGTCTTCGGTGCCTTCAGTGATCGCGTCAAGTGTGGCCTCCTCGTCTTCACAAGACTCGTAGCCGGCGGCGGTTGTGGAGAACAACACCTTGCGAGCATTGGGGCAATCTTTCTTATAGTGGCCTCTTCTACCACATTTGTAACACTCAAGATCACGCGCGCGATCTGTGCTCACTGGAGCCTGTCTTGGCGCGTTCTGGTGCGGCGCGGTGGTCGACGTCGTGGGTTTTGCCTTGGAGGCTTGGCTAGACGCGGCTGTGGTAGAGGCACTAGGGCGAACATTAGTATAAGGTAATCCACCAGGGTTAGAAGAATACCTTTGCTGGCGACTGGAATATGTGTAAGACTTTCGGCGAGAGATTTGTGCATGAATTTGCATCGCCGTATGTGTGAGTGTGTTCAAATCCTTGATTGGCAAGATCTCTAGTTGATCACGGATATTTGTGTTCAAGCCACTCAAGAACTTGGTCCTTAAAGTTGATGGTGCAACGGAGATGTTGGTCTTGTAATACATGTCTTCAAGCTTGGAAAAGAACTCGAGTGGAGTCATCGATCCTTGGCGAGCCATGACAATCTCCAATCTCATTTGATTCCGGTAGTCTGGAGGCACGTATTTCTTGGTCATCATGTAGACTAGTTGATGCCATTCTGTGACTCGTGTCCTGTGGCGACGAACGCAGTCATCCTCGAATCTATGCCACCAAACGCGGGCGGCTCCTCGGAAGTTAAGCGTTGCGGTGTCGACATGCTCCTCAGGTGGCACTCGACAACATCTAAGGGTGTACTCCGTAGCCTGCACCCATTCAAGAAAAATAGAGGGGTTGTATTCACCATGAAAATGCTCGATTTTTACCTTGACTTGGTGTCGCTGATATCGAGGCTGGCCAGGTGCTTGGTTGAATGCGTTGTTTGGTGCGTCGTCGTAGAGAGGGTTCTCAAAGGCGCGCAATCCTTATGGTCTTTCGCGTCCAATGTGGTGTCTATCGCGTTGTTGGCGATCTTTGCGGACGTACTCATCCCTTGGCACGTAGGCGTCATCGCGTTGACGTCTTCGCGACTGGGCGTCGTAGTTGTCATGTCGAATGTCCCTTTGCATAACATCGCGGCGCTCGCCGCCAATGTCTCGAACGCGTTCTCATTGGGGCTGGAGACGCGGTGGAGGTATCCAATCCGATGGGTGATCTTGCAATTCAAGTGGATCTCCAAGAGGGGGGTGAAAAAATTAGGGTTGACCATATCTGATTCCACGATCTCTTCGTCATCATACTCGTCAAAGTCGTCTTGGACATTTGGCATGATCGACGCGTAGCCATCAGATCTGTAACGCGGTGTTCGAACACTCTGGTGTCGAAGGTGATCGCGGACATCATGGCTACGGGGCTGGGTAGGGGTCGCGTATGCCCACTTGGCCTGCGACTGGGTCTCCTTGGTGTCGCGTCGGCTTGCTCGGCTCGGCGAGGGCGGCCTTCGTGTGGCGCTGAGACCGGTACGCGTCTCTGGGTTCTCCTAGAGGCATAGCGATCATCGAAGTTGTATGGTTCAGAATACTCACCTTGAGTGTCCCCGGCGTCGCGATCGTAGTCAGAGCCGTTGTCGAAGCCAGCAGTTGTGTTTCTGGGAACAAAGCGGTCCGCTTGGGGAACAAAGCCTTGCCGACTCTAGATGACACTCTGCATTCTGTTGAGTTGTGGTTGATGTTGAGACGAAGACGGCATAATTCCTTTGCCTTTGTCTACTCTCGTCTTGGATGGACCCGTGTCAGTGGCTCCAGGTGGAGGCGGCACATCCATATCACTCAGTGGTTTTGGAGTTGGCGCGATGGGTACCACTGGTTGTTGAGCTCTCAATGCTGCGACCTCTTGTCGAAGAGATTGGATCAAGATTTGATCTTCCGTCAACTCCAAGATGTTATCTTGTTGTGGGGGGTCTTGAACGCGTTGGTCCTGGGGTAGAGCCAACGGCGGTCGTTCTTGGGTTGTGTTGTCGATGTCGCGTTCGTCGTTACTGTGTCCAATTGGCATGGTACCTATAACAAGACGGCCAGACATGGGAGTAAAAATGAACCAAAAGACAATGAAGAACAACAACCAAGCAAATCACTAGTCAAGTCACAACGTTCACGTAGGTAGGGCTTGTTTGGCTTGCCGTGAGGGCGGTTTGGCTTGCACAAGAGACGGTGTATCAAGCAAGTTGCAATCAAACAAACAAGAACAAATTGAAACCCTAAAACAAACGTAAACAAAGTAACCTAATTAGCAAGAAAGTACCTTCTAGGAAGCTTGACCTAGACGGTGGAGAGGTTGAGAAGATGAGCTTAGACCGAGAGTGGGTTAGGGTTGCCTTATTTTGGCTTTACCTAACTTTGGAAACTTTTTTTTTTGAATATCTTTTGGATATCTTTTTTTTTTAATATCCGAGATCTTATGTTTTGATCTTTTCGGATTTGCAAAAGGAAACAAAAATAAATTCGGTCTAAGTAACAAGAAAATCACAAGTGTGATCGTAGAGAGGAGAGAGAAGATAAGATTTGATGATATCTTATATTAGGAAATTCGGTTAACAACCTAAAAAGCAAGATCTAACAAACAAGGAAACTCTATCCACGCATGAAACAAGGAAACAAAATATTCTAGCATGCAAGATAACAAAGTACCTAACACACCAAAACTTGGGGAACAAGAAAAAAAAATTCGCCCAAGGTGGGACCTTGTAGAAACCGAAAGGCGCGGTAAATACGGAAATTTGTGGTTTTTCTCAACAAACTTGCGAAAGCAAACGATGGGGGAAGAAAACAAAATTCGTGAACAAGATTGAAACTTGAGTTCGTGACTTACAAGACTACTGGGCTCTGATGCCAGTTGATGTGTCCTTGCCTCCGATGACAAGCCATATTGTCAAAGGTGACGCCTTTGGATCTAGTCTTGATTGGGAAGTCACTCGATGTTGTGATTCTGCTGTGGAACACGATGATGGGGATGATCGTGAGTGGAAGATCGCGATGAATGGGTTTGTTGACGTCAGCGATTTGGAAGACGGTGGCGACAACAAGGAACTTGCTGGTGATGGAAGCGATTTGATGGAAGAATTGTTAGCGGTGGCGGAAGAGATTTGGTGAAGGATATAAGGCTTGAAAATACAAGTCTTTGGGGTGTCGTAGCGTCGAATGCGGATGAAGGAGATGCGAAGATAGACTTTGCTTGAGAAGATCAAGCGATTGCCGTAGCGTCGGTGGCGGAGGGAATGGGGATGAGAGGGATATGGGTGACGTTCGATCAAGGGAAGGAGGAATTAACACTCTACTTGAAACCTTGAACTTTAACTTGAACGTGAGAAATAACATTAACAAAGTCGGGTATAAATAAGGGAGGTGAGATGTCGGATGGGCCGAGTCGAACCTCGTGGGCTAGCCCATGCAAGCATGCAAAAGGCACAAACCCTAAAAGATAGAATGACTATAAGGAAACTATCTAAAACGCTATGAAAGAAAACTATGTAATGCTATCAAAGGAAACTATCTAAAACACGCTGGAAATACCAAATATAGATAGTGTCTTAAAAGAACGCGTGAAACTCCTAACGCGGTGAAGATGACGACGAAGTGTCGCTGTCTTCAAAAGAATGCGTTGATCCAATGGTGGCGAGGACGACGAGTCTTGGATTGGTTTCTGGGCTTCCTTGGCCAGCGACGACGCGTGCAACTAGTGATGCGACGACGGAGGCGATGGCTTTGGACCTAGACCTTGTGACTGGGCCCTGTGAGCGTAGGCTCATGGCTTCTTCCTCGTCTTGGGCCATCATGGGAGGCAGGGTCACATCAAACTGGGTGGTCATGCCTCATTCCTCCCTCCTTGCATCTTTATTTAGAAGGCTATAAATGATGGATAGATGGCTCCCTTTTTGGGACCGAGTTACTGAGAGTAATCACGAGCATGTCCCAACTCTCTAGTAGGGAACTAAGGAGTAAAAGGGCTTTCCACTCATCCTTATACTCCAACTTCACCAACCGTCGAACTAGGAGAGCTTTATTATGAGGTGTCTTCTTTTGAATCATGAACGCAAACTTTGTCCATAATTCAAAAGGAAATCATGTAAGTGAAACATTGTTATAAAGAATCTAGTCTGAGTACTTACAAATTACGACAATTGTCTTTTTGTTTAAGAGGTCCCAATCCTTAAAGTTGTTTCCTTCTGGCTTGTCTCTGGTGATGATGGACTTTTGCAAATCCTTTCCCTACAAGTGATCTTCCATCATCGACTTCCAATACGAGTAGTTGTCCGTCGTAAGTTTGAACATGTCACCATTGTAGGTAACGATAGCTTCCTGGATGCACATTTAGACCACATGCTAACATTAGGGAGAGAGAGCTCTAAGACAAACTATGCCATCGAAGCTTTATTCCAGAACAACAATTCCTTGAATTCGAGCCCGCCCTCTTGCTTAGGGTGACACACACTCTTCCAAGAGAGAAGGCTATGTCTTGAATCCAGTTTACCAGACCAAAGAAACGAGCGAAAAATAGAATGGACTTTCTTAAGGACCGAAGCAGGAAAAATCATCACTTTACACCAAATATTTTGGATACCATGAAGAACATATCTGATCAGCTCCATACGTCCCGCATAGGAGAGCTGCTTTGCAGTCCATGATCTAACTTTAGAAGTCATTTTTGCAATGACCAGGGCAAACTCACAGCTTCTTGGTTTCTTTGAGTCAACAAGGACACCAAGATAAGTCATCGAAAGGGTACCTTCAGAAAAAAAGGGAGCATTGTAGGATATCACTCTTGATGGGCTCATAGTTTCCTCCAAAGAAGATAATGGTCTTACTAGGATTGGCAATGAGGTCAGATTAACTGCTAAAATCATCAAGGACTTCTTTGACTGCAAGAACCGAGCCAGGGTCACCATTACAAAAGATAATCAGGTCATCCGCAAAGCTGAGATGTGTAAGCTTGAAGGCATGACAAATGGGATGATATCGAAATCTGGGAACAAAATCAAGTCCCTTGAGCTTTCAAGAGAGGAATTTCATGGCAATAGTACATAGGTAGGGGGGACAAAGGGTCGCCCTGCCTAAGTTCACGTTGTTCATTGATGTGACCTTCCAAACTACCATTGATCATAATAGAGAAAAATGTCGAGGTGATGCACGTCTCAATCCGTTTAATGAACTGCCCAGGAAACCTCCGAGAGTGGAGGACATTAAGAAGAAAGGACCAGTCAAGGGTGTCAAATGCTTTTTGGAAATCAACTTTAATAGCACAACGGGCACCAATAGAATTCCAGCCATAGTGCTTCAAGATATCACCACAAAGGAGATTGTTGTGTTGTAGTGATATGCCCGGGATAAAGGCCCCTTGAGTCTCATCGATAATTGAGGGAAAAACCCTTCTCAAGAGGGTTGCAAGGATGCTAGCAGTGGCTTTATAGATAGTGGTGCAACAAGAGATGGGTCGAAAGTCCTTGGTAGAGGAGGGGTTGGGAATCCAGACTTCTTCTTAATTTAGACATTTATTTGCATTAGTCCACTTTCAAATTGTAGGGAGCTCACCATATATTATCACGAAAAACATTAAGGTTTGATAGGTTACTCTTTATCATTTTACATTACAATATACAATTTTTATATTAAATTTTGCATTATAGAATAATCCAAATAAGTCTTTATCATTTAGATTTTTGTATGATACTTTGTATATATCAAGTGAACCAATCAATTTATTATTAATTTGAATTGTAAGTATCCACGAGAAACTCATGCATTCAAGCATAAGCGGATGCAGTCCCTCCCACAGTCCCACCTGTTCCGTAAACTAGTTATATGTGTGTCTGTGCTACGCACGGGTCCGTGACATGTTTAATTTCATATTTTTTAGTTTTAATTAGATTAGTTGATATTTTTGATATATTACTATACTTTGTGAAATTTATACAAACAAATTCATCGTAATATATGATCAATTTTTAAATAGCGAAACAATATATATATATAAAGTTATTCTATTATAATTTATTAATTACTGTGTTCTTAATGTAAAATGAGATAAAACAAAATCACTTTGTAAATTGTTTTTTAAAAAAGTTGTATAATTATATCTCATATCAATTTAGGTGTTATTTCAAGTGGATACATTGAGCTAATACAAAATCAAAGTATTGGATTATTTTGATTTATATTATCCTCATTTTGCCTGTATGTCGAAGGACATCTCTTGATTTCCAACTCATCTTTTAAAAAACAAATAGATAAAAATTATTATTTATATGTGTGTATTGATAAATAGATATTTTATTTTAAAAGAGTTAGAAAGGAATTTTAAAAATTATTAATTAAACTCATTTATTAAGATATAAGATTATAGGAAATTGGTTTTATGTAAAATAGATTTTTATATAAAATAGAGCAAAATGTGTAAAAGATAGGTCATTAATTGTGATGTCAACTTTTATATAAGATAGATTATTGATATAGTATATATGAAATTTTAATGTAGCTTTTAGTGTTTGTGTAAGAATTTGTATATATTCAATTCCCACCTTCTAGTAATATATATAAATTTCAATTAGGATTATAGTTAGTGCTCATTAGGTTGAATAGAGGAAGTTTAATTCGTAGGGAATTATTTCCTGATATTATTTCCTATGAATTGTAAGCATGGGAATTGAAAATTTATGTTTGGTTAAATTCCAAATCATGTGAATTATTGAAGAAGAAAATATTACCTTCTCCCATCAAGGTAATTGGAATTCATATATTTTACATGAATTCAAAATACCAGAAAGATAATTCATGTGATTTTCTGTTAGATTTTTTTTTCAACCAAACACATGTATTTTCCTCTAGATAATCTAATTCATGGAAAATTTGACTAACTTTTCCTAAATTTATACTATTAAAAAATATTTTTTTATAAATAACACGAATCCATAAATAGACATGTTGCTTTAATGCACAAGTGACGACATTCTTTGTAAATATTTTTTGTGTTATACTCCGTATTATATTAAATGATTGTGCTTTTAAGAATAAATTTTAGAGTAATAGCACTCCATACCATACTTTACTAATGCACTTGCAATTTTACCCTATCCCTTTTGTTTTTTGCAAAACTATCTCAACCACAAAATTTTTCTTCTGTTTTTGCAAAAATACCCTCCCAAATAAAAAAGGTAAATTGAAAATTGAATATTCTTTTTGTTTTGGAAAATAAAATATGACATGGCACTGATTTCATGAAGAAAAAAAATTAAAACATAATTCAGTTTCAATTTCAAAATGAAATGTGAAATTTGCTACAGAAACAAAACAACGTCGCCGACCGAGGTCTCTCTCCCAGCTCGAGGTGTCTCCATCTTCTCCGGCGGAATCCAGGGTTGTTTTGTCCGACGAATTTCACCAATTTCGGCGAGAAGGTTTCTCTTCCAGGTATGATATCGATTCAAACTCCATAATCTCCAACTTTGTTTTTTGCTTGAAACCCTTCTTCGCCGTTCGAGGTAGCTTAAACCCTTCTTTCGTCGCGAAATTGCAGGTTTTCCATAGATGGAGCCCTTCATTGCCGCTTGAGCTCCGCTCAGTAAGGCCCTTGCCGAAGACGCGCGACAAGGTGCAGGTCTTCGACCGACCTCCCGATTCGGTCGCGATTCCGATTCATCTTCCTCTTCTGTCTATCTCCTTCGAGCCTTGTAGGTATGTCAAGTTTTTCAGAGTTCCAGCCATTTAACGCCATTTTAGGGTTGCTCCATTGCTGTTCATTTGGTTTTTAGGGTTGATTCAATGTTGTTCGTTTGAGCTGAAATGAAGTGAGGTTGAATGCAGCGAATTATATCAACCTGTGAAATCCGTGTTTGTAAAATGAGAATGTCAGATTGTGTTTGTTTTTGTCACAATTGCAGGAATTACCATTGTTTGAACATTTCTTGTCAGCGTTGATGAAATATTTGTCACATCGTATAGTTTTATTGTTGAAATGATCAATTAGATTGTCAGTTTTGTCAAACATTGTTGTGTTTTGAAATTTAAATGTTTTTATTTGCCTGACATTATAGCTCTCTTACTCTTGCAACTTCCTTGTCTTCTCGTGTGATCTCTACATCTGAGTATGTTGAGTTAGGTGCTTAGAAAAAGCTTAAATGTTGATATTTTTTGTTGTTTGTCTATCTCCCCCAGTGCAGCTGAAGTGGTGTAGTTTTTCATATTGAAACGGAGGAAATTGAAATGGGTAAAAAGGTAAATTTTGGTTAGCTCATTGTGTGTAGTTTTCCATAGTTCACATCCTGTCCTGTAGTTTTTAAGTATATGTTCCTTTTGTATTTATTGACCTTGTATAATTTGTATTTTTAGGGTCATTTATTGAGATTTGAAGGGAAAAAATTCATCGGCAGAGTCAACCAAAACTGTCGGCGTGAATTGCTGAAACTTATTGAGAAATGCCTCTCCCCTATGGACTGGCAGAGGATAATAGATGGTCCATTTGGACCTACTGTGAAGATGGTTCGTCGACAAACCTTTTCATGCCAGCTTGTACATTACGTTTTATTCCATCAAGTAGAAACGAGGAAGTTGTGGGAGACGTGGTATGACCTGCAAGGACAACTGCTGCGTTTTTCAATGAAGGAATTTGCACTTGTGACAGGGTTATGCTGTCGCAGAATGAATGATAATGAGCTGAACCCAGATAAAAATGCCGTGAAAGAGTTATTTGATGTACAAAATTTGACGTTGGGTGAGCTAGAGTCATTATTTATGCGTACACAGCTTGATAGCCCTTTGAATAATAAAATGGCATTATTGATTATATTAGAGGGCGTCATTCTTGGGGTTGAGAAAAAGGTTCGTATAAGCACGGGTCATGTCAAATTATTGACTGATATCGATCGATTCACGAAATTCCCATGGGGCAGGGTTAGCTACATTGAAACTCACCAGGGATTGAGTTCAATGGTGAAGAATAGATTGGAAACGGTTGAAACAAGCAGAGACTCAAGTGCAAGGTTGGGTTACAAACTCAAGGGGTTGCCAATGGCCTTTCAGGTAACATGACAGGATGTAATGTATATTGTTTTGAAGTTGGTATTGTAGTTACAATATATTGATGGTTTAAGTATCATACTGACAAGAAAAACTGCGGTTCAGGTTTGGCTGTTTGAAGCTGTTAAACCAATTGCTTCAGCGTTTGCACATTTGGTGGATAAGGAGGCCTACCCACGCAGTCTACGATGGTCATCAGATTCACAACCTGATGCGACGGCTGTGGAGTCTTTCTTGGGGAAGGCCACATCCCGTTTTATTCCAAATGTGGTGTTGATAGAGGAAGAAGCTGAGGTGGAAGTCTTAAAAGAATGCAAATTTGATGGGGAAGTGAAGGACACTTACTTTGACAAGGCAGTTGAGAGATTCGAGGTAAGTAATAAGAGGTCTATCAATGGTAGAAGAAAAGGAAAGAGTGATTCAGACCCTGCCCCTGCTGCGAAGTCCTCATGCCTGGATGCAAGACAGATGATGTGCGCTATGAAAGAGCTTCATGAGCGTATGATTAATTTGGAAAACCAAGTGGACGCAGGATTTAGTGATATGAATAAAACCTTGGGCATAATGGAACAAATGATCAAGAAGAGGGTATTCAACAACTCAGGTTCAACAAATGATGAAGAAGACGACATTGAACAAGAGGAAGGGGAGGTAAGATAACTGTCAACAATCGTTATTAAGTTTTGTTAGGGAACTTAGATTTTTATTTTGTGGAAGCTCAAGCATTTTTCTTGTCGGAATGTAGAATAGTAATGTCATTTTAAAAAGGTAAAATGTCACTGTTTTAAACTTGAGATTGACAGTTACTTATATTTATTGTCAGTTAAAGCCTTTTTTTTGACAAACATTATAAATTAATGTCATAGTTAGTTAATAGAAAATCAATATTTATAAGTTGGATGGATGCATAAAGCTCTGTTTTTGATAAACATTATAGAATGATGCACTTACTTATTATTCTTTTGAGTTAAATCTAATTTGTAATTTATTGAAGCAGAATGTTATACATGGTCATGATAAGGATGTCGAAATGGATAGAATGGGGGGGGGGGGGGGGTCTGATTCAAATCCCCTACAGGATGACGATGATGAAGGTGCCATTAAAGTCGACAATGGCAATTTAGGATATTTGGTTGTTTATCGAGAGCAAAAGGATGATGAAGATGGTGCAGTTCAGAGAGATGATGCTGAGGGTGCAGTAGAAGATGAGGGGGAAAATGGAGAAACGATGACAAAAGAAGAAGACGATAAGAAAGAAGGAAAGCAAGTTGCAAGGAAGACTCGTTCAAAAAAGAAGAAGGATGATAAAGATGGTGCAGTTCAGAGAGATGATGTTGAGGGTGCAATACAGGATGAGGGGAAAAGTATTTGCAAGGAAGGAAAAGTGTTTGCAAGGAAGACTCGCTCAGAAAAGAAGATGGGTGATGGAGATGGCACAGTTCAGAATGAGGGGGAAAATAAAAAAGGAAGGACAAACGGAGTTGAGGTATGCATCAATAAATCTTCCTGACAGGATAGTCCTTCAGATCACCAACATCTTATTTATGAAAAAACTTATTTGCAGACGCTAAAAGAAGCTGAGGTGGAAGGAGAGTCTACCAAAGAATCAATTGGAGTCTCAACAAAAAAAGCAGCTCAAAAAAAATAATTAATACAACTAGTGAACTGAAGGACCACCCTGTCAGGAAGAGAGGACTGTCCAGAGAAGCCGATAATCCCAAACGATGCAAGGTTTCAACGTCCAAAGGAATTCCAAACATGAATAAATTGTGCCGTTTGTTAGAATCGAAGGAAAGGTTAGGAAGTTGTCCCTCATGTCTTGATGATATGAACATGTCTTGATGATATGAACGCGTGTTTGAGATGTTAATTAAACCATGTTATGATGCAATGAGGAAATTGTTTCAACAACTGGAGAACATCTACATAGGAAGTTTTTTGAGAAATTGTTGCAACCAAAGGGGTGGTTGAGTTCTCAGGTAAGCCCCTTTCATTATTTATATAAATTATCGTGGCATGCAACAAATTTCTGGTATGACATATATTTTTGGTTTGTAGCACTTGGATGAATGTATGTATTATCTTGGCTGTCGTGTGCGTGACAAACCAGTGGCAATATTGGACATCTGGTTTCAGCGTAATTTGGACAAGGAAATGAATAGATGGTTTTCAGATAAGCAAAGTTATGTTACTGATCAATCTAAGATGAGATACCTATGTGGGGAACTGCCTGCACTTTATGGGAAGGATTGGAAGGACGTGGATCGTATATACCTCCCCTTCAATTTCAAGGAGAAACATTGGGTAGCTCTGGAGATACAACTAAGTAAATGGTGTGTCACTGTATACCATCCCGACGTCAATTTGTTCAAATTGTCGAAAGTCCATAGGCTCCTTGCAGGGTTGGCATATATTCTTCCTGTCATGATAGCACAATATGAGCCCTTGGCAACAATTTATGAAGATAGGGGGGGAAATCCCCTAAGTGTGACTCGTGTTCCTACATTGGAGAGAAACAAGAGAGGGTAAGTTGTTTACATAAATTGTTCATGTTTTTGTGTGAAATTGGTTATAATATCAGCAAACCAACTACATTTTTTTACTTGTGTGCAGGGGCGATTGTGGCGTCTTCACGATCAAGTACATAGAAATGCTAAGTTCTGAACGTCAAAACATCGTGAACGTGGGTGACAAATTTGTGGATGAGTACAGAAAAAAGATAGCTGTTAGTATTTTCGATATGAACTGGTTTGACTAGTGGAGGATATCTTATTCACTTTCATGTAAGCTTCACTGTAGTTGGGATAATGATAGTGTTGTATGATTCCTTGTTGGGTGGTTTTCGCTAGAATTGACTTGTATTGTTGACAATAACTTGTGTTGAAATTGTTTTGGAAATCTAGCAAAATTGGTTGGTGCATTTCTTGTTTGCTACTTCGTTGTAGATGCATACTTCCTGTTAGTGTTGTTCATAATTCATGCCAGTGAAGTTTCTTTATAATTTGCGTACATATGTTTTTTGTCACATTATATAATCCTATTGTCGGAAATATCCTTTTGTTTTTGTTGTTTTAGGGTACAAAATTATTTTTTAATATTATTTGTTTGTGTTTACCATTCTGTTGACCTTTTTAATAATATTTAATTTAGAATAAAAAGGGTAAGACATAACCCTATTTACCTTTCTTCGAAGTTCGAATGCTCCCAAAAGGCCCTCCGTGTTTACCTTCCAAAATTCCCTCCAAAAGAAGATAATTTCTTCTTCCCCAGAAGGCGACTCTACAAACATCCATCATTGTTATCAGACATTTTCTTCTTCCCCAGAAGGCGACTCTTCAACTCCTCCATCTTTCTCTATTAACGCTAGAGTCGATTTTTGCTTACTCTTGAAGCCCATTTTTTCTTACCAAGTCCATCTCCACATTTTCTTACTTACTCCCTCCATCTTTCTCCATTAACACGACTCTGCAACTCCATTTTTACTTACTCGCCCCTTCCCGAACTTTCCTTAACCTCTGAAGCGCGTTACAAAAGAACCCTAGAAAATGGTAGTGCTTAGAGACCGTAAAGAGTCAAGCCCAAAGAAGGGTGGAGAAAAAAGGAAGAGAAAAGAAGACGGCAGGCAGGTTCGAAAGAAGAAGAAGCAGAGAGATGAAGTGCAAGTGAAAGGGGAAAAAACTTCTAACAGTTTCATAAGAAAAAAAGCCGGGAAGGGCAGGTCGAGGCCAAAAGCGATACCAGTAAAGAGGAATAAACCCTTAATCTTTAAAGGGGATGTAAGTTGTCTACATTTTTTGTTTAGGGCTTAAGGTATGTTTTCAATTGTCCTGTCACCCGTCTGAAATGGTTTACTTTGTATCGAGAGTGTTTTTTTAGGGTTTTTTGTTTTTTCATCTGTCGTCTGAGGCTTCTCAAATGGTTCGATTTCGTTTGTTTATGGTTATTTTCATTTGGCTTGCAGATTAGGTACAATTATTTCAGAGGTGAACCTTTCTACGGAAGAATTAACATCAACTGTAGGGTGCACTTTGTTCGTGAGATTGAAAACAAGTTGACACATGCGGATTGGCAACGGGTTTTGGATGGCCCGTTTGGAAAAGTTTTGAAAATGTTGCAGCAGGTATCATTTTCTTCACAGATATTGCATGCAGTTCTATTTAAGCAACTTGAAACAAAAAAGAAGTGGGAGTCTTGGTATGAGGTGGCAGAGAAAGAGTTGAGGTTTTCGATTAAGGAGTTCTCTCTCATAACTGGACTGAATTGTGGTGAACTTCCATTTGTGGATACTAAAGCTGATGGGCTAGTAATGGAGCGATTTTTTGGTAGTCCTGGTGGTCCTAAGACGACAATACAAGATGTTTACAACAGATTTAAAGAACATCGTGAGTTGGACAACTACAAACTCAAGTTGGCACTGTTGTTGATATAGTTGAGGGTCTGTTGCTGGGAGGGGATAAGAAGAGGCTAGTGAAGCCGCTGCATGTTAGGCTGCTGGAGAATATGGATAACTTTTGGGATTATCCATGGGGAAGGGTTGCTTATGAAGAGCTTCACAAGTCATTGACCACAACATTGTCCAAAAGGATGCAAATAGTAGAGAAGGCAAAGCTACTCTCCAATGCACCAAGAATTCCATATTCCATTGAAGGCATGCCAGTTGTGTTTCAGGTAGTTTTATTGCTTCAAATATTAATTACTCTATGCTATACTATGACCGGATGTTTGAGTACATGGTGACAGGATCATGGTGGATATGCATGAAGTTGTTTGTTGTTTGATTGACACAACATAGTAGTTTTCCAACATACTTTTATTTGCATTCCAGATAGTTTTAGGGTGACCTGATCTAAATTTGTAATGGTTGAAATATGAATTACTGAATGTATTTTATTTACAGCATAATAGTATACTCTATGCTATACTATGACCGGATGTTTGAGTGACACAACATAGTAGTTTTACAACATACGTTGGTTTTCAGATGAAGCCCCTCGAGGCCTTCGTTGGTTTTCAGATGAAGCCCCTCGAGGCCTTCGTTGGTTTTCAGATGAAGCCCCTGAGCATGGAGTGTTGGAGTTGTCTTTGGCTGATCCTACACATGTGGTTAAGCCCATTCTTATTCCCGATGAGGATGAGGTGGATAAGTTGTCCGACTGCTACTATGTTGTTGAAAAAGATGACCCGTATTTTGACAAGATTGTGAAGGAAGCAATGAAGGGTTTGAAAAAGAAGGGGAAAGGGAAGCAAGGAAAAGATGGAGCGAGGCCGAGTAATGCATATGTGCAGTCATCAGAGGTGATAAGTCAGATGTTTGGAATGATGAAGAGGATGGAAAAAGAAGTGCTTGACAGGATGGGAAGGCTGGAAAAGAGGGTATCAAAGGAGGAGGAGGTGCCTAAGCTCAAGAGTAATGGGAAATCAAAGAATTATTCGGATAAAGATGATTTTGAATCCTATGGTGAGTCTGATGAGGAAGAGGACGAAGTTTATAAGGATGACTAAGAAACAGAGGATGAGGAGGTGGAGGATAAGGAGGTTGAGGGTGAGGAGTTTGAGAGTGAGGATAATGATGATGATGATGATAATGGTGATGATGGTGATGATGACGAATTTGGTGATGGTGATGAGGGTAATGACAATGAAGAACTTCGCCAGGGTGGTGACAAACCGAAGGAGGAAGTTTTTGATGAGGATAATGAAGTTGGTGATAATGAGAGTGATGTTGAGGAAGTTTCTGATGAGGATAATGAAGTTGTTGATAATGAGGGTGATGGTGAGGAAGTTTCTGATGAGGATAATGAAGTTGTTGATAATAAGAGTGATGGTGAGGGTGGTGACAAAGAGGTTAAGGTTCAGGAGGCTGAGGTGGAGAAGGTAGAGGTTGAGGTTCAGGAGGCTGAGGTGGAGAAGGTAGAGGCTGAAGGCAAAGAGGTATGAATATGCTCATATGAAAATTATCATATTATCATCACTACTATGACATTATTATTTGTACGAGGTGATAAGATTTCTAGTGTGGCATGGTGATAGGATTTGTACTCATGTATGACATGGTTATTATCACAGCTGGAAACACGCGAAATAGTACCGAAATTAACCTCAAACATACCCTCGAATTTAACCACGAAAAAACTTACCCTCTAAAATGGCCTCGAATTAATATTCGGAGCAAAAACGGTCGAGGCTAAACTTGGCCAAGAAAGTTTACCCTCAAATAACTGTTTCGAGGTTAATTACCCTCGAAAAATATTCGAGGTTAAATTCGAGGTTAGGTACCCTTGAATTCAGTGGAGGCCAATTTCGTGGTTATTTGGCCACTAATATAACCTCGAATTGTTTTCAATCCTATACTAAGGGCTAGGATACCGTTGCTAAATGGGATTGTATTTACCCCCAACTATTTTCGAGGCTAAATTGGAAGGTATTTACCCTCCAATTTAGCCTCGAAAATAGTCACATTTTTATTCTCTACAAATATTGCGTTTTAACCTCGAAAAAAATCCGTTCCTAAATTCATTGTTATATTATTATGTTGTTTTCAAACAATTTCTATACTATTACATTGTTCTCAAACAATGCCTAATTCTTCTCCAAGAATTCAAATCAATATACCTGTGATAATGCACTGTGTATAATAAGACACTTCATATATAACAAAATGGAACAACCACATAGATATCTAAAATTAATAATATAAAGATGTTCATAAGAGTATTCTCTAGACATACACGACATAATCATAGTTCAAAAGGATGTATGTCGTCATTGCAAGACAATCGTAATAAAAAAGATAGATGTTTCTTGCAAGGTCAGCCAAAAAGAAGTATAGAGAGTCTAAAGCATAGTTATAGTACTAATTAGAGGAGTTGATGTTTGGAACGGGGTTTGCCTTGAAGTTTAAGAAGTTGTTGAAGCATGATGGATTGGAACTTGAGTTGTTGTTGTTGCTGCTGTTTTTGTTGTTCCACAAGGTCAAGTAATGTCGTTCGAAGCTCTTGAATCTCCTCTTTGAAGGGCTGAACTTGATCCTCTTGATACGCTTGTGAGAATTGAGGTTGACTAACGGAGGTGTCAAATGCTCTAGTGCGTATGAGGGCTATACCTTGTTCTCCCAAAGCAAATATTCTCCCATTCTTAGGTCGATCTCATGCTTGAACCCATAATTCTTGCTCAGCTAAGCAAGTAAGAGCATCTCCACTATCAACACCTTGAGTGGCAACTAAGCTATCAATTTTTTCCTAAAAGATTTGAAGTCATGTAAAATAGGCAAATAATCATATTCAGTCAATAACTATACAAAGATAGGAGAATAAAACAATTGACAGGATTTTTAGTAGTGTTGACACTACATAGCTCAACCATTCACTCTGTCACGGGTAAACTTTAAAACCATAAAGCACTTAATATTGCATTCACAAATTAAGATATTTTAAGTTGATCTTTTTTAAGTCAGCTTGAAACTAACCTAATGTATGCCAATAAAAACTAACCTAATGGGCCCCACCTCTAAACTACTAAAATACTTAACAATTAGTGTCAACACAAATCTGATGATTTTTAGTAGTGTCAACACAATACTTAACAATGAGTATGTCAGGAAATGCAATGTTTAGCATTCTAAACTACTAAAATGCAATATTTGATGATTTTAGTGTCTACACAAATCTCAGTAAGAAGACTTAGATTCTGCATCTTTTCGGATTTGGGCCTTGAATGAACTTAGCTTGCATATAAAACACTCTTTAGATATATGGAATCCCAGTAAGAAGACTAACAACAGTAGTTAGAGATAAGTAACAGCCTTCAAAGCCCAAATCCGAAAAGATGCAGAATCTAAAATACTTAACAATTAAGATTGTACTAACCACAATTGCAGCTGGTTTTGGCCCGGTCCATGTCCCATCTTTCTTTTGCCAACACCTTCGCACTACGTCCGATATCGTGGTATTTTTGCCATATTTTTCCTCCTAAGGACATAAACACATTTAGTTGTATACAGAGCTTGAATATACAAGCCACAAAAAGATTCAATAAACCTACATATGAATGGCCATATGAATTATAATTGTCAAAATTACATACTAGAAAAAAAGGGCTCTGAATTTTCATTCTGAAAAGAATTTAAAAACACCGTTCATAGTCGTGTCTTCTTTATAGTCTGATATAGTAAGCTTGCTTCTATGTCTAGAAAGACTAATTCCTTCCTTATTGTTCGATAGGATGGGTGTCTGCTTTTCTATTGGTAGGGGGTCGGAAGACGCCAAGTCGGACCAGCCGAGGCTATATTTTCCGTTACCTCAGCGATGTTTCGAGGTTGGAGGCCCGAGTAGCCCGCCCGAAGACATCAAGCACGTTCTCCCCGAATCGGTTGTCCTTGTAGCTAGGGATGCTATGGTCCCTGAGGCTGTACCTGTGCCGCCACCAAGGGTGAAGGAAGTACAGGAATGGGAGCAGGAAGATGAGTTATCAAGGTATGAACAAGGGGTTTACCAAGACGACTTTCTACTGGGACCAATTCCCGAGGAGATCGAGTACGAGGAAGAGGAGATGCTTGAACAAGATCCTGTCGAGGACGAGGATATGATCGAGGTGGATTCCGAGGATGAGGATCCCATCGAGGATGATCCCGAGGATGAGGATCCCATAGAGGATGATCCAGAAAAGGATCCAGAGTTGGACCTTGAAGGGCAGAATCAGGAGCCCGGTACAGAATTGCCGCCAGTGCTAGAGTACGCACCCATGTCAGAAGCTGATTGGGAGGCACTGTATACCGAGTACGGTATTAGGAGGAGTGGCAGGGAATATCAGCCTATCCCTACTCCAAGAAGATGAAGGTCGGAATCCGAGCTGCAGGAGATCCTCCGCCAGAGTGAGGTAATCTCTGCAGATCAGCAGAGTCAGTGGGATGAGTTGACCGCCAGTACTCAGAGGAGGGCTGGAATAGGAGGACCAGTCATGGATGACCCATACTTTACCATGACTGAGCTAGGACTATGTGCTTCAGGGTCAAGCAGGGTGCGAAACCCATCGCCAGAGCTCGATGGTGAGCCTAGCCCGAAGAGACCATGCACGAGTAGCCAGTCGTATGGGAGACATTTTGGAACGCCTTGAGGAGGAGTGGCGTTGCCTATCGTAGTAGTTTCGTCTCTTAGTATTCCAAGTTGTACTTTGTGTAATATTTCAGTATTGCGGCAAGTACTCTGAGAAACACTTATATCTTCGAGCAATGTTGTCCAAACGCTCGAATGATAAACTTATGTGTAACTTGTGTAAGAATTCGAAGGTTCATCTATAAAATGCCAAGTTGATCTATTCTGAGTGATTTATTTACGTTGATATATTGCATAAGTATATTGCATAATATTAATGTATTGAATGCTTGGAATTGGATCGGTAATCAGATGGTGAACCCAAGAAGCACGAGGAACTCGACTAGAGCCGGTGCTGGGACTAGCCAAAACCCCAGGCCAGCAGGAAGAGGTGTTCAGGATGAACACGAGTCAGAGTCTCGCGTCCAGCAGATGCGTGAAGGTCAAGATCAGACCCAAGCACCGACGCTGTTTGACGCCGCAACTGTGGAGGCGATTCGTGGAATCGTGATGCAGGCTATTGCAGATGTATTGAGACCAAGTGCGCCTCAAGCACAAGAAGTGCCTACTCACGCAGCGGTTCCTGATGTTGTGGAACCCAGAAACCCTGTGATTCAGGAGACTGCTGTCAGGACGAGAGACAGCTATGGTCGCGCCCTCAAGACCATCACTTCCATGAGGCCCGATTGCTATAACGGGAAAGGGGAGCCAGTGGCAGTGACTCATTGGTTCTCCCATATGGAGAGGCTGTTTAGGAACGTGGAGTGTACGGAGGCCGAGAAGGTCCATATCGCTTCTCTTCAGCTGAAGGAGGAGGCTAGCGAGTGGTGGGAGAGCACTGGTTTGGCTGAGAGCCCAGTGTTGACTTGGTCGATGTTCAAGACCAAGATGGTTGATCGCTTTTTCTCTCGTGCTATGAGAGAGGAGAAGCATAAAGAGTTCTTGTACCCTCAGACTGATGGTCTGAGAGTGACCGAGTTGGCATCTAAGTTCAACCATCTTCTACAGTATGCCACTACCGAGATTACCAGCGAGGCCCAAAAGATCTAGTACTTCCATGAGTGGATGAACCCGGATATCAAGCCATTAATGGTGCACCACACATGCTATACCTTGGAGCAGTATGTGGATTATGCCTATAAGCTGGAGGTAACTCTGGAGGAGTCGACCAAGAGGCGCAACCGACAAAAGTCGATGCAGAATCAGAACCAGAGAGGTGGTTTTAAGCGCACTGCGCCACCGTTTAACTTCACCAAGTCCGGCCGAGCTAAGACGGAGATGACGCAAGGGGGATCGACTCAGCAGTCAGGGCAGACCAGGAGTATAGTTCAGTGTTATAACTGCGGTACTGCTGGGCACAAGAGCACTGAGTGTCGGAAGGAGAAGAGGCCATGCTTTGGGTGTGGACGTGATGGTCATCTGCAAAAGTTCTGCAAGCAGGGGAAGCAGAAGGGAGTAGAGTCGCAGCAAGGGTCAGTTCATCAGAGCAACCGACCTAGGTTTAAGCATACCGAGACTCCTAGCCCTTCAGTGCAGATGACTGCTCAGAACAGGGGAAAAGCCCCAGCTGTTTCTGGAAGTCAGGGCCAACGCTTGTACGAGATGCATGAGGCAGATGGACCCAACGCTCCGATTGCTCAAGGTACTCTATACCTTGACTCTACTTCAATGTGTATTCTGTTTGATTCTGGTGCTACGCATTCCTTTATTTCGGATAGCTGTGTTAGCAAGTTAGATTTAGTGTGCAACGATTCGTGCGACCCTTTGTCGTTAATCTTACTAATGGAGAACGTTTGGTGGGAACCAAGCATCTATCCGACTTTCCGATTACCATTCAGGGTAAGGAATTTGAGGCAGATTTAATCTGTATAGCCATGGCTCCATACGACATTATCCTCGGTATGGATTGGCTGACGCGTCACAAGGCGGTGATCGACTTCAGTTCAAGAACGGTGATGGTGTCATCCGGGGGCCAGTTCGTGTGCAAGTTCAAAGGTCGGAATGACGCTGATAACGGCAAGCTGATCAATGCGATGGCTGCGTTTAAGCTACTACGACAAGGATGTGCCGGGTACCTTTGTTACTTGGATTCGCCTGCGAAGGATGGACCTGAGGTTCTTAATATTCCTGTAGTTAGGGAGTTTTCGGATGTCTTTCCGGAAGAAATTCATGGATTACCCCCAAATCGTGACGTAGAGTTTTCAATTGATCTCGAGCCTGGTACGACGCCGATTTCCAAATCCCCGTATCGGATGGCTCCAGCTGAGATGCAAGAATTGAAGAATCAAATTGAAGATCTTCTTGACAAAGGTTATGTCAGGCCGAGTGCATCGTCGTGGGGTGCCCCGATATTATTCGTCAAAAAGAAGGACGGATCGTTCCGACTTTGTATCGACTACCGAGAGTTGAACAAGGTGACGATCAAGAACAAGTATCCTTTGCCTAGGATTGATGACTTGTTGGACCAATTGCAGGGAGCAAAGGTTTTCTCCAAGATCGACCTAAGATCTGGATATCATTAACTCAGGATTCGTGAGCAGGACATTCCTAGAACTGCGTTCAGGATCAGATATGGTCATTACGAGTTCGTAGTAATGCCTTTTGGGCTTACAAATGCTCCAGCTGTCTTTATGGACTTGATGAACCGATGTTTTCACCAGTACTTGGATAAGTTCGTGGTGGTCTTCATAGACGACATTCTGATTTATTCTCTGAATGAAGAAGTCCACGAAGAACATCTACGGATTGCCTTGTCAATCCTTAGACAACATCAGCTTTATGCTAAACTGTCCAAGTGTGAATTCTGGATAAAGGAAGTGGCTTTCTTAGGCCACGTGATCAATAAAAATGGGGTTATGGTTGATCCCCAAAAGATTGAAGCGGTGGCTAAATGGACACAGCCCCAGAATGTGAAGGAGGTGCGCAGTTTTCTTGGACTTGTCGGGTATTATAGAAGGTTCGTAGAAGGATTTTCAAAGATCGCTCTACCTATGACCAGTCTACTCCGCAAGGTCCACAAGAAGTTTGTCTGGAATGACAAGTGCGAGGTCAGTTTCCAGGAGTTGAAGCGATGGTTGACCTCGGCACCCGTGTTAGCACTCCTAGAGGGGAACGACGATTATGTGGTCTATAGTGATGCTTCCAAGTGTGGTCTTGGTTGTGTTTTGATGCAAAGGGGCAGAGTCATTGCTTACGCATCTAGACAACTCAAGACTTACGAAGAAAACTATCCGACCCATGATCTTGAGTTAGCAGCGGTTGTCTTTGCGCTGAAGATTTGGAGGCATTATCTCTACGGTATAAGATGCCAAGTCTTCACCGACCACAAAAGTCTCAAGTATATATTTACTCAAAATGAGCTAAATATGAGACAACGCCGCTGGCTAGAGTTGCTCAAGGACTACGACATGGAGTTGTTGTATCATCCGGGCAAGGCTAATGTAGTAGCTGATGCACTAAGCCGGAAGACAACGCATGAGACTGTAGTTGCTCTACTTACTGCTCAGACCAAGCTAAACCAAGAGTCATGCGACATTGAAGTCTTATATGACCAACGTAGAGGGTACCTGAGTATGATGGAAATTCAGGGTACACTGCTGGATCAGATCAAAGAAAAGTAAGTCGATGACATCATCTTGGTGAAGTTAAGCAGTGAAGTGATGGATGAGAAAGCTCCTAGTTTTGTGGTTCAGGATGATGGATTACTTTGGTTTCAGGATCGGATCTGTGTGCCTGACACAGAAGGTCTTCGTCAGTTGGTGATGAGAGAAGCTCATTCATCTGCTTACTCTGTGCATCCTGGCTCTAGCAAGATGTACAAGGATCTCAGGAAGAAGTTTTGGTGGCCAAACATGAAGTGGGACGTAGCAGACTTTGTGGCAAAGTGCTTAACTTGCCAGAAGGTCAAGATCGAACACCGCAGGCCAGGTGGTGAGATGCTACCTCTCCCCGTACCAGAATGGAAATGGGAGGACATTTCCATGGACTTCGTCACTGGGCTACCCAAGACTCGAAGTCATAGAGATATTATCTGGGTAATTGTGGATAGGCTTATGAAGAGTGCTCATTTCATAGCCATCAAGACCACATGGGAAACCCAGAAGTTAGCAGAAGTTTACCAGAAGAAGATTGTCCGCTTACATGGCATTCCTAAGACCATTGTATCGGACCGAGATGGCCGTTTCATGTCAAGATTCTGGAAGGAACTTCATAAGCTATGGGAACCGAGTTGAGGTTCAGTACAACTTTTCATCCTCAGACATATGGTCAGTCTGAAAGGACCATCCAGACTCTGGAGGATATGCTTAGAGCTTGTGTGCTCGATCGTCCGACTAGCTGGGAGGACAGCTTGAGTCTGATTGAGTTCACGTACAACAATAGCTGGCATGCTATAATCAAGCTGGCTCCGTTTGAAGCTTTGTATGGTCTTAGATGCAGATCTCCGATTTGTTGGGATGATAATGCCGATAAAATTCTGCTTGGACCAGAGTTGGTCGAAAGGACGGCTTCAGATATTGCTTTGATCAGAAAAAGGATGTTGACCGCTCAGAGTCGACAGAAGTCCTACGCAGATCGGAAGCGCAGGACTGTCGAGTTCGAGGTTGGTGACAAGGTTTTTGTCAAGGTATCGCCATCCAAAGGAGTTTTCAGATTTGGTAAGCGTGGGAAGCTTAACCCTCGCTACGTGGGACCATTCGAGATTCTGGATAGAGTGGGATCTCTAGCGTACCGCTTGGCGTTGCCGCCATCGGCTCACCCGGTGCATAACGTGTTCCACGTATCGTTACTCAGAAAGTATGTACCAGATGAATCTCATGTGCTTAGTTATGAAGACATCGAGATTCAAGCTAATGGTACTTATGAAGAGTTGCCCGTGCGCATTTTGGAGCGTCGGGAGAAGCGTTTGCGCAACAAGATCGTGCTGTTGGTACGAGTGTTATGGTCCAAGTCAGGGATCGAAGAAGTTACTTGGGAGACGTGGGAAACCGAGTCAGATATGCTCAGGCGTTTTCCCGAGTTATTCTCGACCTAAGTTTCGGGGTCGAAACTTCTTGTAAGGGGGAGGAGATGTGATACCCCGTATTTTTGTAAGGTTATTTTGGGGAATTATGGAATTTTCCTGAGTACCCGTTGTGTACGTCGGATTTAATACAGAGAGTTTGAGACATTCTGTAATGTGCTCTGTATCTGTAATATTTTTCTCAGTGAAATAATATACAGATAACATGCCTTGGATTTTAATTGTCGTTTGCGTACGATAATTTTTATCCCGGCTTAATGTCATGTTCGTTCAAAGCAGAACGGGCGGGAAAAAGGTGTCACGGCGACCGCCGTAAAGTCGCGGCGAACGCCTTAGTGAGACCCAAGCACGGCGACCGCCGTAAAGTCACGGCGCCCGTCGTCCCAATGCTCGAGGAGGCAGCTGGTGTGTCAGGCCGTGGCGACTGCCGTAATTTACGGCGCCCGCCGTAAGTGCCGTCATCGTTGCCCAGCAGTCGTTGCCCGTTGGTCGTCGACGTTATTTCTGGCGAGCGCCGAACTAGCTCTAGGCCCTTCGTTTTTGAACTCCAAACGCTTTGGCTATAAAAGGGGGTGTTGGGGGAGTGATTTGAGCCATCCCAAGCACCAAACCTCTGCCAAATTTGTCTCTCGCCGGAGTTGTGCCTTCGCCGGAAATTTCGAAGCTTTCGTCGGTGTTGTTGGTGGTGTTTCCAGCAGCTCTTTTGAAGCCTTGTGGTTGCCTTTGAAGGTCAGAAACCAAGCCAGGCTGAAAGGGGTCGAAACGCGCTTTGTTTTGGTGAGATTTCTCTCGTCTCTGTCGACCGTGTTCTTCACGGCGACCGTCGTGTTCTTCATGGCGACCGCCGTGTTCTTCACGGCGACCGCCGTGATGAATGCGGCGACCGCCGCCAAGAACAACGACCGCCGCCAGTGCCCAGAACGCCTTCGTGGCTTTGGCTTGGTCGGTTGTCGTCGTGGCGTCTTTCCTTTCTTGTTCTTTCACCGTGTTTAGATTCGTACTGTTTATGTCGGATCTAACTTAGGGTTCCTTTTATGGGTCGACTCGAAGGTTGTTGTGCTGTCAGAACTATACCGTGTCGAGCCCGGAATCCAGTTGACGTCTTTAGACTATTCTGCAGAGTAAGGCAAGTGGCGGTTCGCTCTTGCTCATTCGTTCCATATTTACATTAATTATCAGTAGTTTATCTGAGTAATTAATTTGGAATGAATATTCTGTTTGCCTGGAAACGGTTTTGATAAACTGTTTTGAAAATCATATAATAGGTTGTATATCTGTTAGAACAACGCTATTATCTGTGATCGCCTTTCGGGCCTTTATGTGGATTTATCCTGTAACTGTTGTGGTGCTGTAACTGTTTAGTTAGCACTGTTAAATAGGAATGTTACTCGGACTCTGTCCAGTCGTTTCTTTATAATCTGGTATCGGGGTGGCTCGTCCCCATCTGGTACTATTCTAAGATCATGATCGGTCTCTTTCACAAGTGTGTAGAGACAGGACACTTAGCTGGTGTCACAAACTTTTCGGTGTACATCACTCTCGACGAAACGTATACTAAGATGTGTCGTCCCATTGGTGGGGTACACATGTAAAAGTCTATAATGTGATGTGTATTTTTGAAACATAATCAGATAAGTGCTACCTTGACGCACATAATTAATGAACGCTCAGCGAGTAGGGCAGCTAGGTAATAGTGCCGCTAGGAAGACTCATGTTGACTTGAATGTAGTACGTCTTCTTTCCGATCTGGATTCGCTGAGAGGCGGTGAGGTTGGTCGTTGACTGAAGCATCTCAGTCAGTTTTAAATCATTGTTGTATGATTCTGTAACTTTCCAGATTTGTCATACTTCCTTAAAGACTCATTTCAGTTGGAGTCTTCTTTCGGGTCGATTTCTGTGAAGATTAAGTCTTCCAGAATCTTTACTTGTGCATACCTCTTGTTTATTCCAGTAGGAGTATGGTGGTTGACAAGCGTACTCGATTATTATTCGAGGGACGAGGAGTCTAACCTAATACAACTGCTTCGAACCATTCTGCTTTGTTCCCTTGCTAGTCTATTCATTTAGACTAACCAACCAATATTTCCCTTGCATGGTTGGCTGGTGTCATCCGTTCGATTCGGCATATCAGATAAGAAGTAGTTCAGAAGACCAGAAGGACTATGGAGTCAACGGTGATTTTTCAATGTTTTAATTATTTCTTTAATCAGGTTGAGATCTTTTGGACAATAACTTTGATTGTAATATACTTTCTTAGACTTTCGCTGTGTTTGTTTTAAACTCTGTTTTGACCTATTCGGGATTGGGCTGTAATCCCGTAACCCTTGTTTCCTTGACAATGTTACGTTTTGGAATTTAATGCTTGATCATTGTGTATCAATTGCATTTCATAAATCGTATTTAAGTGGTAAAGCCTTGGGTGATCTCGGTAAGGAACACTGGGGTCACTGGCGGTAATACCTTTTCAAAAGGGTTAAGTTTTGGGGGTGTTACAGTTGTGGTATCAGAGCCAAAGGTTTTAAAACGGGTTTGGAATTTTTATAAACCATTTATCCGTTTTCGAAATGCTTTAAAAAGGGCTATGAATTTTCATTCTGAAAAGAATTTAAAAACACCGTTCATAGTCGTGTCTTCTTTATAGTCTGATATAGTAAGCTTGCTTCTATGTCTAGAAAGACTAATTCCTTTCTTATTGTTCGATAGGATGGGTGTCTGCTTTTCTATTGGTAGGGGGTCGAAAGACGCCAAGTCGGACCAGCCGAGGCTATATTTTCCGTTACCTCAGCGATGTTTCGAGGTTGGAGGCCCGAGTAGCCCGCCCGAAGACATCAAGCACGTTCTCCCCGAATCGGTTGTCCTTGTAGCTAGGGATGCTATGGTCCCTGAGGCTGTACCTGTGCCGCCACCAAGGGTGGAGGAAGTATAGGAATGGGAGCAGGAAGATGAGTTATCAAGGTATGAACAAGGGGTTTACCAAGACGACTTTCTGCTGGGACCAATTCCCGAGGAGATCGAGTACGAGGAAGAGGAGATGCTTGAACAAGATCCTGTCGAGGACGAGGATATGATCGAGGTGGATTCCGAGGATGAGGATCCCATCGAGGATGATCCCGAGGATGAGGATCCCGAGGATGAGGATCCCATAGAGGATGATCCAGAAGAGGATCCAGAGTTGGACCTTGGAGGGCAGAATCAGGAGCCCGGTACAGAATTGCCACCAGTGCCAGAGTACGTACCCATGTCAGAAGCTGATTGGGAGGCACTGTATACCGAGTACGGTATTAGGAGGAGTGGTAGGGAATCTCAGCCTATCCATACTCCAAGAAGATGGAGGTCGGAATCCGAGCTACAGGAGATCCTCCGCCAAAGTGAGGTAATCTCTGCAGATCAGCAGAGTCAGTGGGATGAGTTGACCGCCAGTACTCAGAGGAGGGCTGGAATAGGAGGACCAGTCATGGACGACCCATACTTTACCATGACTGAGCTAGAACTATGTGCTTCAGGGTCAAGCAGGGTGCGAAACCCATCGCCAGAGCTCGATGGTGAGCCTAGCCCGAAGAGACCATGCACGAGTAGCCAGTCGTATGGGAGACATTTTGGAACGCCTTGAGGAGAAGTGGCGTTGCCTATCGTAGTAGTTTCGTCTCTTAGTATTCCAAGTTGTACTTTGTGTAATATTTCAGTATTGCGGCAAGTACTCTGAGAAACACTTATATCTTCGAGCAATGTTGTCCAAACGCTCGAATGATAAACTTATGTGTAACTTGTGTAAGAATTCGAAGGTTCATCTATAAAATGCCAAGTTGATCTATTCTGAGTGATTTATTTACGTTGATATATTGCATAAGTATATTGCATAATATTAATGTATTGAATGCTTGGAATTGGATCGGTAATCAGATGGTGAACCCAAGAAGCACGAGGAACTCGACCAGAGCCGGTGCTGGGACTAGCCAAAACCCCAGGCCAGCAGGAAGAGGTGTTCAGGATGAACACGAGTCAGAGTCTCGCGTTCAACAGAGGCGTGAAGGTCAAGATCAGACCCAAGCACCGACGTTGTTTGACGCCGCAACTGTGGAGGCAATTCGTGGAATCGTGATGCAGGCTATTGCAGATGTATTGAGACCAAGTGCGCCTCAAGCACAATAAGTGCCTACTCACGCAGCGATTCCTGATGTTATGGAACCCAGAAACCCTGTGATTCAGGAGACTGCTGTCAGGACGAGAGACAACTATGGTCGCGCCCTCAAGACCATCACTTCCATGAGGCCCGATTGCTATAACGGGAAAGGGGAGCCAGTGGCAGTGACTCATTGGTTCTTCCATATGGAGAGGCTGTTTAGGAACGTGGAGTGTACGGAGGCCGAGAAGGTCCATATCGCTTCTCTTCAGCTGAAGGAGGAGGCTAGCGAGTGGTGGGAGAGCACTGGTTTGGCTGAGAGCCCAGTGTTGACTTGGTCGATGTTCAAGACCAAGATGGTTGATTGCTTTTTCTCTCGTGCTATGAGAGAGGAGAAGCATAAAAAGTTCTTGTACCCTCAGACTGATGGTCTGAGAGTGACCGAGTTGGCATCTAAGTTCAACCATCTTCTACAGTATGCCACTGCCGAGATTACCAGCGAGGCCCAAAAGATCTGGTACTTCCACGAGTGGATGAACCCGGATATAAAGCCATTAATGGTGCACCACACATGCTCTACCTTGGAGCAGTATGTGGATTGTGCCTATAAGCTGGAGGTAACTCTGGAGGAGTCGACCAAGAGGCACAACCGACAGAAGTCGATGCAGAATCAGCATCAGGGAGGTGGTTTTAAGCGCCCTGCTCCACCGTCTAACTTCGCCAAGTCCGGTCGAGCTAAGACGGAGATGACGCGAGGGGGATCGACTCAGCAGTCAGGGCAGACCAGGAGTACAGTTCAGTGTTATAACTGCGGTACTGCTGGGCACAAGAGCACTGAGTGTCGGAAGGAGAAGAGGCCATGCTTTGGGTGTGGAAGTGATGTTCATCTGTAAAAGTTCTGCAAGCAGGGGAAGCAGAAGGGAGTAGAGTTGCAGCAAGGGTCAGTTCATCAGAGCAACCGACTTAGGTTTAAGCCTGCCGAGACTCCTAGCCCTTCAGTGCAGACGACTGCTCAGAACAGGGGAAAAGCCCCAGCTGTTTCTGGAAGTCAGGACCAACACTTGTACGAGATGCGTGAGGCAGATGGACCCAACGCTCCGATTGCTCAAGGTACTCTATACCTTCACTCTACTTCAGTGTGCATTCTGTTTGATTCTGGTGCTACGCATTCCTTTATTTCGGATAGCTGTGTTAGCAAGTTAGATTTAATGTGCAACGATTCGTGCGACCCTTTTGTCGTTAATCTTCCTAATGGAGAACATTTGGTGGGAACCAAGCATCTATCCGACTTTCCGATTACCATTCAGGGAAAGGAATTTGAGGCAGATTTAATCTGTATAGCCATGGCTCCATACGACATTATCCTCGGTATGGATTGGCTGACGCGTCATAAGGCGGTGATCGACTTCAGTTCAAGAACGGTGACGGTGTCATCTGGGGGCCAGTTCGTGTGCAAGTTCAAAGGTCGGAATGATGCTGATAACGGCAAGCTGATCAATGCGATGGCTGCGTTTAAGCTACTACGACAAGGATGTGTCGGGTACCTTTGTTACTTGGATTCGCCTGCGAAGGATGGACCCGAGGTTCTTAATATTCATGTAGTTAGGGAGTTTTCGGATGTCTTTCCGGAAGAAATTCTTGGATTACCCCCAAATCGTGACGTAGAGTTTTCAATTGATCTCAAGCCTGATACGGCGCCGATTTCCAAATCCCCGTATCGGATGGCTCCAGCTGAGATGCAAGAATTGAAGAATCAACTTGAAGATCTTCTTGACAAAGGTTCTGTCAGGCCGAGTGCATCGTCGTGGGGTGCCCCGGTATTATTCGTCAAAAAAAAGGACGGATCGTTCCGACTTTGTATCGACTACCGAGAGTTGAACAAGGTGACGATCAAGAACAAGTATCCTTTGCCTAGGATTGATGACTTGTTGGACCAATTGCAGGGAGCAAAGGTTTTCTCCAAGATCGACCTAAGATTTGGATATCATCAACTCAAGATTCGTGAGCAGGACATTCCTAGAACTGCGTTCAGGACCAAATATGGTCATTACGAGTTCGTAGTAATGCCTTTTGGGCTTACAAATGCTCCAGCTGTCTTTATGGACTTGATGAACCGATGTTTTCACCAGTACTTGGATAAGTTCGTGGTGGTCTTCATAGATGACATCCTGATTTATTCTCCGAATGAAGAAGTCCACGAAGAACATCTACGGATTGCCTTGTCAATCCTTAGACAACATCAGCTTTATGCTAAACTGTCCAAGTGTGAATTCTGGATAAAGGAAGTGGCTTTCTTAGGCCACGTGATCAATAAAAATGGGGTTATGGTTGATCCCCAAAAGATTGAAGCGGTGGCTAAATGGATACAGCCCCAGAATATGAAGGAGGTGCCCATTTTTCTTGGACTTGTCGGGTATTATAGAAGGTTCGTAGAAGGATTTTCAAAGATCGCTCTACCTATGACCAGTCTACTCCGCAAGGTCCACAAGAAGTTTGTCTGGAATGACAAGTGCGAGGTCAGTTTCCAGGAGTTGAAGCGACGGTTGACCTCGGCACCCGTGTTAGCACTCCCAGAGGGGAACGACGATTATGTGGTCTATAGTGATGCTTCCAAGTGTGGTCTTGGTTGTGTTTTGATGCAAAGGGGCAGAGTCATTGCTTACGCATCTAGACAACTCAAGACTTACGAAGAAAACTATCCGACCCATGATCTTGAGTTAGTAGCGATTGTCTTTGCGCTGAAGATTTGGAGGCATTACCTCTACGGTATAAGATGCCAAGTCTTCACCGACCACAAAAGTCTCAAGTATATATTTACTCAAAAGGAGCTAAATATGAGACAACGCCGCTGGCTAGAGTTGCTCAAGGACTACGACATGGAGTTGTTGTATCATCCGGGCAAGGCTAATGTAGTAGCTGATGCACTAAGCCGGAAGACAACGTATGAGACTGTAGTTGCTCTACTTACTGCTCAGACCAAGCTAAACCAAGAGTCATGCGACATTGAAGTCTTATATGACCAGCGTAGAGGGCACTTGAGTATGATGGAAATTCAGGCTACACTGATGGATCAGATCAAAGAAAAGCAAGTCGATGACATCATCTTGGTGAAGTTAAGCAGTGAAGTGATGGATGGGAAAGCTCCCAGTTTTGTGGTTCAGGATGATGGATCACTTTGGTTTCAGGATCGGATCTGTGTGCCTGACACAGAAGGTCTTCGTCAGTTGGTGATGAGAGAAGCTCATTCATCTGCTTACTCTGTGCATCCTGGCTCTAGCAAGATGTACAAGGATCTCATGAAGAAGTTTTGGTGGCCAAACATGAAGTGGGACGTAGCAGACTTTGTGGCAAAGTGCTTAACTTGCCAGAAGGTCAAGATCGAACACCGCAGGCCAGGTGGTGAGATGCTACCTCTCCCCGTACCAGAATGAAAATGAGAGGACATTTCCATGGACTTTGTCACTGGGCTACCCAAGACTCGAAGTCAGAGAGATGCTATCTGGGTAATTATGGATAGGCTTACGAAGAGTGCTCATTTCATAGCCATCAAGACCACATGGGAAACCTAGAAGTTAGCAGAAGTTTACCAGAAGGAGATTGTCCGCTTACATGGCATTCCTAAGACCATTGTATCGGACCGAGATGGCCGTTTCATGTCAAGATTCTGGAAGGAACTTCATAAGGCTATGGGAACCGAGTTGAGGTTCAGTACAACTTTTCATCCTCAGACAGATGGTCAGTCTGAAAGGACCATCCAGACTCTGGAGGATATGCTTAGAGTTTGTGTGCTCAATCGTCCGACTAGCTGGGAGGACAGCTTGAGTCTGATTGAGTTCACGTACAACAATAGCTGGCATGCTACAATCAAGATGGCTCCGTTTGAAGCTTTGTATGGTCGCAGATACAGATCTCCGATTTGTTGGGATGATAATGCCGATAAAATTATGCTTGGACCAGAGTTGGTCGAAAGGACGGCTTCAGACATTGCTTTGATCAGACAAAGGATATTGACCGCTCAGAGTCGACAAAAGTCCTACGCAGATCGGAAGCGTAGGACTGTCGAGTTCGAGGTCGGTGACAAGGTTTTTGTCAAGGTATCGCCATCCAAAGGAGTTTTCAGATTTGGTAAGCGTGGGAAGCTTAACCCTCGCTACGTGGGACCATTCGAGATTCTGGATAGAGTGGGATCTCTAGCGTACCGCTTGGCGTTGCCGCCATTGGCTCACCCGGTGCATAACGTGTTCCACGTATCGTTACTCAGAAAGTATGTACCAGATGAATCTCATGTGCTTAGTTATGAAGACATCGAGATTCAAGCTAATGGTACTTATGAAGAGTTGCCCGTGCGCATTTTGGAGCGTCGGGAGAAGCATTTGCGCAACAAGATCGTGCCGTTGGTACGAGTGTTGTGGTCCAAGTCAGGGACCGAAGAAGTTACTTGGGAGACGTGGGAAACCGAGTCAGATATGCTCAGGCGTTTTCCCGAGTTATTCTCGACCTAAGTTTCGGGGTCGAAACTTCTTGTAAGGGGGAGGAGATGTGATACCCCGTATTTTTGTAAGGTTATTTTGGGGAATTATGGAATTTTCCCGAGTACCCGTTGTGTACGTCGGATTTAATACAGAGAGTTTGAGACATTCTGTAATGTGCTTTGTATCTGTAATATTTTTCTCAGTGAAATAATATACAGATAACATGCCTTGGATTTTAATTGTCATTCGCGTACGAT